>OY997270.1:300048016-301382883 GCA_963921465.1 Triticum timopheevii
CTGCGAGCCACCGCGCCCGTGGGCGGGGGAGACGGTGTACTAAGCAAGCTTCTCCTTGTTCTGCAAGTTGACGGGACACATCAAAAGTACTCCAGTGTATAGAGCCTTGCCTCTAAGGTAGGCCCCACATGGTTTGCCTCTTTTTTAACATAACGCGTCAAGTCGCAATTTGTTTGTTCACCCGTGGTAGACGATCCTCCCTCCACCAAGTGGACAACCAGTACACGTGCCAAATTACCACGTGGGCTGAGCAACCAAGAAATTGGCACCCTCCGGAAGTGGACTTCCTATCCACTTTGTCTCCCACCCAATCAGAATCCGTATATCCTTCAAGCTTGAAGTTTGCTCCTCTTGGGTACCATAAGCCAAAGTTTGGAGTATGAGCCAAATATCGAAAGATTCGCTTGACCGCCACATAGTGGCTTTCCTTCGGTGCGGCTTGAAACCGTGCACACATTCCCACACTCAACATGATATCTGGTCTAGATGCACAAATGTAAAGCAAGGAGCCAATCATGGACCGATATACCTTTTGATCCACTGCTTTACCATTGGGATCAATGTCAAGTTGGCACTTGGTAGGCATTGGAGTGGAAGCCGGCTTGACATCGCTTAGCTTGAATCTTTTTAGCATGTATTGAGTGTATTTTTCTTGATGTATGAAAGTACCTTCTCTTCTTTGCTTGATGTCGAAACCGAGGAAGAACTTCAACTCTCCCATCGATGACATCTTGAACTTAGAGGTCATGAGAGCGGCAAATTCCTCATTGAAAGCTTTGTTAGGGGAACCAAAGATAATATCATCAACATATAGTTGGCATACAAACAACTCCCATTTGAACTTCTTAGTAAAAAGAGTGGGATCGATTTGCCCCACCTCAAATCCACGATCTTGTAACAACTCGGTAAGGTGGTCATACCATGCACGTGGGGCTTGTTTAAGGCCATAGAGTGCCTTATCAAGTTGATACATATGATCCGGGAAGTAGGGATCCTCGAACCCCGGGGGGGGGGGGGGGTTGCTTGACATAAACCAACTCATTAATAGGACCATTAAGAGAAGCACTTTTCACATCCATTTGTTGTAACTTAAAGTTGTGATGGGAAGCATAAGCAATCAACAAACAAATGGATTCAAGGCGAGCAACGGGAGCAAAGGTTTCACCGTAGTCGATACCCTTGACTTGGGGTAGCCTTGTGCTACCAATCTTGCCTTGTTGCGAATGATGTTCCCATGAGCATCTTGCTTGTTCTTGAATATCCACTTGGTTCCAATGACGTTGTGGTTCCCCGACGGCCTTGGCACCAATCTCCACACCTTGTTGTACTCAAAGTTGTTGAGTTCTTCATGCATGGCATTGAGCCAATCCGGATCTTCAAGCGCCTCATAGACCTTTTGGGGTTCAACACAAGAGACAAACACGTGATGCTCACAATAGTTTGCTAATTGTCTACGAGTGCTTACCCCTTTCTTAGGCTTCCAACCACATTCTCCATGAGATGACCTTTGGTGGTGAGCTTGGAAGCAATCTTCACGGCACGATGCTCTAATTCCTCCTCGGAAGTGGAAGGTGGAGGGTTAACTTGATTATCTTGAGCACCGTCTTGAGTTTGTTCTAGATCTTGAGCTTGCTCTTGATGTTGAACTTGCTAGAGGGGGAGAACTTGACCTTGGGCAT
The DNA here is from genome assembly GCA_963921465.1 of Triticum timopheevii. Lineage (NCBI taxonomy): Eukaryota > Viridiplantae > Streptophyta > Magnoliopsida > Poales > Poaceae > Triticum > Triticum timopheevii. The sequence continues at coordinate 300,049,696 of OY997270.1, forward strand.
CATTTGCTGATTCACCACATCTTGAGGTTGCTCTTGTCCTTGGTCTTGTTCACGAGGTTGACGGCCTTCACTTTGTTCTTCGGAAGCGTGTGGGTCTTGGGGAGGTGATGGCTCCACTTGAGTGGAGCGTTGTCCTTCTCCTTCGGCCACAAGGGATTCCTCAATGGGTAGGATATGACCCACACCCATTCTTCTTATGGCTTGGGGAGGAATTTCATCACCTACTGTAACATCCCAAAATTCTAAAATTTGGAATGTTATATTAAATAGATAGTTATGATTGATTGTTTGATTGATAGTGTGAAGTTGAGTGACATTTGAAATTTTTGAAAGATAAATGAGAGGGAATAAAAGGACTTTCCCAAACTTTCATTTTTTTTGCATTCGTGACCTCCGTGAATTCAAATTCTTTTCACCACAAAACCCTGGAGAGAAGATGACATGACTTCTTCCATTTATTTAAATGACAAGGGGTGTTGAAAATATTTGAATTTCATTTGAAATTATTTCCAATTCATAAACTTCAAGCAACTCAATGACTTTCACGAGGGAAGATAAAATGACTTCTTCAAAACATATGAAATATGAGTTGGGAGTTTAAAAGAATTTAATTCAAAGTTCTTTTGAATTTATTTTCAATTTGGAGTTATTTGAGTCTTATTCAAATTATTTTTTCTCCAAAAATAAAATATATGCAAAATAGGGTAACATGATTCCCTACATGAGAAAATTGGAGAGAAATAAATTTGAATTAATTTTGGTATTTTTTAAATGATTTTACTAGATTCTACTAGGGCAGTAGCACTCTTTGAATTATTTAATTTTTCTAGATTTTATTTGACTTGATAAAAATGTCCACGTTGTAGAAAATCTTTTTCTAAAATTTTTGATATATTATATGCCTATATAATATATTTTTTATTTATTTTGTTTTCGTTGTCTAAAGAAAATGTTTGTTTAAAAAAAACTTTCTTCCAAACTGGGCCGGCCTAGCGACGCCAGCCCAGCCCGCGCCGCCACCGCCTAGCTCCCGCCGTGCTCGACAGGGACTTGCCGGAGTCCGGCATCTCCCCGCCGCCAGATGCCCCCTCGCCCAAGGAAGGCCTCGGCCCCGTGCCTTTATAAGGCCGGCCCCGGACCCCCTCTTCCGTCGATCCCCGCAACCACCGCCTCCCGCCGCGACTTGCTGCCCGCGCCGCCGACGCCGCATCGCCGCCACCGCCGGCGAGATCCGCCGCCGCTGCCCCGCTCCACTCCGTCGCCCTCGCCCGCTGCCGTCACCGCCGCCACCGCCGCATCGCGCCGCGCCTCCCCGTGCCTCCGCCTGACGCCGCCGACCACCGGGGAAGTTGCCCCGCTCGCACCCGAGCCACCCGCCGCTGTCTTCTCTGACGCCGACAACCGTGCCACCGCGGTAAGCCCCGGGCTCTCCTCGTCCGTTAGACCTTCAATGGACGGCCCAGATTAGATCTAGTGTCTTTTTTCTCTCGAACCGGTACGTGTTAATTAGTGAATGCTCATTCTTTATCTCTTTGCAGCAAACAGATTCGTTCGATAGCGTTCGGTAATGAACGTTCGTGGTTTAGTATTTTTCTTTTTCTTTTTAATTCCGGACGGGACCCATCCGTGAATATTATATTTACATATTCGTCCCTGTACTTCTAACGCTCACAACTTTTTGCTCGTTAGTCGGAATTAGACAAAACCAACGCCCACTTCTTCAGTATGATCTCCTCTATCCAGATAACCAACTTAAACATGTTTTTGAAAGTTTAAAGTTTGGATTCCAAACAGTTTAGTATTTGAACTTCGTTTGATCGTAACTTGAGTTTTATAACTCCGATTTAGTTGATTCTTTTTGCAAATTAAAGCTCTTGACCTAAACTTTCTGATAAGGCCAAAAATCACCCAATTTTGGTACTGTTAGAATTTTTTTCTGTTGCAAGAGTTAATTGCCTGTTTTCGAAGTTTTTCGAGTTCTTTCCATCGATTCTTTTGCGTGATTGCTTATGTATGAAATTGCTTGCTTACGATAGATTGACCGGAGAGTGACGAGTAGATCTATCAGAGGTTATGAGTGTGAATCATCTTCATCAACAGTACATGCAAGTTCACACTTTGATCATATCCCTTTTCATACCCAGTTTTTATGCATTAGTTTCAACCCTCAAACATTGCATGAGTAGGATTGGTAACATGTGGGTATTGGGAAGTAGTTGATGAGGTAGGAACCTATTACCTGTTTATAATCAAAACCTTGGGAGTTACTTCTATGTTTGCTTATAATGCCATGCTATGCTAGTAGACGTGGATTGGGTGAGTGTATCCATGGCAGATGTGAGATTGTTATTTAATGGTTTAATTAAGGTGGCGACTTTAACACACATGTGGGTGGATTGAGGCACCTGGGTATTCCAGCGATTTCCTGTTTTCTTTAGGCACCTGGGTATTCCAGCGATTGCCTATTTTTTTGGACCGCCACCCAGGCTCAAAGAGATCATGAGATTATTCATGCTAGAAACTTCCGCGTGCAGCCACAAGCTACTATGGGCTCTAGCATAGTTGATTAAGTCGTGTGAACTCTTACAGTGGTAGACTAGCAGATGTAGGGGATGTAGGTTGGTACTGTCTACCCGATCGTAAGGTGCTAGCGCTTCTGAAAGACTATGTTTCGGTCATCCGTTTCTCAAACACCTTGTAGTGCGAGAATCCCAACGGAGGAGATCGAGTCTTGTGGGGAAAAGTGCGCAAACCTCTGCAGAGTGTATAAACTAATCATGGTTAGCCGTGCCACCGGTTATGGACATCTTGAGTATCTAGTACTTGGATTATCATGTGAATCTCATCATGTTACTTTAATTAATTTTGTTGGGTTTAATGATGATGTTACTTAATTGGGATTGAGAATGCTGTCAACCATTCTCAATGTTTAACAACCAACATGATAGTTAAATAAAATTTATTCCTTTGCAGTAGGGAAAATTTGGCTTTTCTTAAAAACATTATAACCATAGAGCCTCCACCAGCTAAATATGCATGTAGTGATAGCCTTTATTCACCATTGCTCTATGGTGTGAATTTGCCAGTACATTCAATGTACCGATCCTTTGTGGCTGCAACGTCTCATGTTGTAGGATCTTACGACGAGTAAGTGATACGTTAGGGTTACGATTTCTACACTAAACTTTGCCGTTGGTGTTGATGGGAATCCACAACCTTATTACTTCCGCTATTTGGATTGAGGTAATAGTATTTACGTTACTTTATACATGTGATTTAACTCTGTTATAAATCCTCGAGTACTATGTGTGTCAGCATACCGATCCAGGGATGACACTTAAGCACAGAGACTTGATCCGTTCGGGTCGGGTCACTACACCTACATCACAAGTACCACTTTGCTCCACTTGGGAGCCGTTATTTTCGTCAAACTCTATGTTACACGTCTCCTCAATGAGTCCGGTGGACTTGTTGAGGACACGGTAAGCATGAGAGTTTGTAGCATAACCAACAAACATGCCCTCATAAGCTCTAGCCTCAAATTTAGAGAAACGAACACCTTTCTTGAGAATGTAACACTTACACCCGAACACCCGGAAGTACTTGAGATTGGGCTTGTTATCGGTGAGTATTTCATAGGGAGTCTTGTTCAAGCCTTTGCGGAGATAGAGCCGATTGGATGCATGACAAGCTATGTTGATGGCTTCAGCCCAAAAGTTGTAAGGAGACTTGAACTCCGCCATCATGGTCCTTGCCGCATCCATCAACGCCCGGTTCTTCCTCTTCGCGACACCATTTTGTTGAGGGGTATATGGTGCAGCATATTGATGCTTGATCCCCTCATCACTAAGAAACTCATCCAAGGTGTAGTTCTTGAACTCGGTGCCGTTGTCACTCCTTATTGTCAAGATCTTGAAGGAAATATGCCCTAGAGGCAATAATAAAGTTATTATTTATTTCCTTATATCATGATAAATGTTTATTATTCATGCTAGAATTGTATTAACTGGAAACATAATACATGTGTGAATATATAGACAAACAGAGTGTCACTAGTATGCCTCTACTTGACTAGCTTGTTAATCAAAGATGGTTATGTTTCCTAACCATGAACAAAGAGTTGTTATTTGATTAACGAGATCACATCATTAGTTGAATGATCTGATTGACATGACCCATTCCGTTAGCATATCACCCGATCATTTAGTATGTTGCTATTGCTTTCTTCATGACTTATACATGTTCCTATGACTATGAGATTATGCAACTCCCGTTTACCGGAGGAACACTTTGTGTGCTACCAAACGTCACAACGTAACTGGGTGATTATAAAGGTGCTCTACAGGTGTCTCCGAAGGTACTTGTTGGGTTGGCGTATTTCGAGATTAGGATTTGTCACTCCGAATGTCGGAGAGGTATCTCTGGGCCCTCTCGGTAATGCACATCACTTAAGCCTTGCAAGCATTGCAACTAATGAGTTATTTGTGAGATGATGTATTACGGAACGAGTAAAGAGACTTGCCGGTAATGAGATTGAACTAGGTATTGGATACCGACGATCGAATCTCGGGCAAGTAACATACCGATGACAAAGGGAACAACGTATGTTATTATGCGGTCTGACCGATAAAGATCTTCGTAGAATATGTAGGAACCAATATGGGCATCCAGGTCCCGCTATTGGTTATTGACCGGAGACGTGTCTCGGTCATGTCTACATTGTTCTCGAACCGTAGGGTCCGCACGCTTAAGGTTTCGATGACAGTTATATTATGAGTTTATGAGTTTTGATGTACCGAAGGAGTTCGGAGTCCCGGATGAGATCGGGGACATGACGAGGAGTCTCGAAATGGTTGAGACGTAAAGATCGATATATTGGACGACTATATTCGGAGTTCGGAAAGGTTCCGACTGATTCGGGTATTTATCGGAGTACCGAAGAGTTACGGGAATTCGCCGGGGAGAAGTATTGGGCCTTATTGGGCCATACGGGAAAGAGAGAGGGGCTGCCTAGGGCAGGCCGCGCGCCCCCCCATGGCCTAGTCCGAATTGGGCTAGGGGGAGGAGCCGCACCCCCTCCTTCCTTCCCTTCTCTCTTCCCCTTCCTTGTCTCCTACTCCTACTACTTGGAAGGTCTCCTAGTTGAACTAGGAAAGGGGGAATCCTACTCCCGGTGGCAGTAGGACTCCCCTAGGGCGCGCCATAGAGAGGGCCGACCCTCCCCTCCTCCACTCCTTTATATACGGGGGCAGGGGGCACCCCATAGACACACAAGTTGATCTACGGATCGTTCCTTAGCTGTGTGCAGTGCCCCCCTCCACCATATTCCACCTCGGTCATATCGTTGCGGAGTTTAGGCGAAGCCCTGCGCCGGTCGAACATCACCATCGTCACCACGCCGTCGTGCTGACTGAACTCATCCTCGATGCTTCGCTGGATTGGAGCCTGGGGGACGTCATCGAGCTGGACGTGTGCTGAACACGGAGGTGCCATACGTTCGGTGCTTGGATCGGTCGATTCGTGAAGACGTACGACTACATCAACCGCGTTGTCATAACGCTTCCGCTTAACGGTCTACGAGGGTACGTAGACAACACTCTCCCCTCTCGTTGCTATGCCATCACCATGATCTTGCGTGTGCGTAGGAATTTTTTTGAAATTACTACGTTCCCCAACAGTGGTATCAGAGCCAGGTTTTGTGGTTTGATGTTATATGCACGAGTATAACACAAGTGAGTTGTGGGCGATATAAGTCATACTGCTTACTAGCATGTCATACTTTGGTTCGGCGGTATTGTTGGATGAAGCGGCCCGGACCGACATTACGCGTACGCTTACGCGAGACTGGTTCTACCGCCGTGCTTTGCACATAGGTGGCTAGCGGGTGTCAGTTTCTCCAACTTTAGTTAAACCGAGTGTGGCTACGGCCGGTCCTTGCAAAGGTTAAAACAGCACCAACTTGACAAACTATCGTTGTGGTTTCGATGCGTAGGTAAGAACGGTTCTTGCTCAGCCCGTAGCAGCCACGTAAAATTTGCAACAACAAAGTAGAGGACGTCTAACTTGTTTTTGCAGGGCATGTTGTGATGTGATATGGTCAAGACGTGATAAGATATAAGTTGTTGTATGAGATGATCATGTTTTGTTGAAGTTATCGGCAACTGGCAGAAGCCCTATGGATGTCTCTTTGTTGCATAAGATGCAAGTGCCAAATAATTGCTTTACTTTATCGCTATACGATAGCAATAGTTGCAAGAGCAATAGTTGGTGAGTCAACCATGTGATGACACATTGATATAGATCAAGATGATGAAGATCATGGTGTCGTGCCAGTGATGATAGAGATCATGACAGTACTTTGGAGATGGAGATCAAAGGTGCAAGATGATCATGGCCATATCATGTCACATATTTTGATTGCATATGATGTTTATCTATTATACATCTTATTCTTGCTTTGATTAACGGTAGCATTTTAAGATGATCTCTCACTAATTATCAAGAAGTGTTCTCCCTGAGTATGCACCATTGCCAAAGTTCGTCGTGCCCAGACACCACGTGATGATCGGGTGTGATAAGCTCTACGTCCATCTACAATGGGTGCAAGCCAGTTTCGCACACGCGGAATACTCAGGTTAAACTTGACAAGCCTAGCATATGCAGATATGGCCTCGGAACACGGAGACCGAAAGGTCGAGCGTGAATCATATAGTAGATATGATCAACATAGTGATGTTCACCATTGAAAACTACTCCATCTCACGTGATGATCGGTTATGGTTTAGTTGATTTGGATCACGTGATCACTTAGATGACTAGGGAGATGTCTGTCTAAGTGGGAGTTCTTAAGTAATATGATTAATTGAACTTAAATTTATCATGAACTTAGTCCTGGTAGTATTTTGCAAATTATGTTGATCAATAGCTCGCGTTGTTGCTTTCATATGTTTATTTTGATATGTTTCTAGAGAAAACTGTGTTGAAAAATGTTAGTAGCAATGATGCGGATTGGATCCGTGATCTGAGGTTTATCCTCATTGATGCGCAGAAGAATTATGTCCTTGATGCACCGCTAGGTGACAAACCTATTGCAGGAGCAGATGCAGACGTTGTGAACGTTTGGCTAGCTCAATATGATGACTACTTGATAGTTTAGTGCACCATGCTTAACGGCTTAAAATCGGGACTTCAAAGACGTTTTGAACGTCATGGACCATATGAGATGTTCCAGGAATTGAAGTTAATATTACAAGCAAATACCTGAGTTGAGAGATATGAAGTCTCCAACAAGTACTATAGCTAAAAGATGGAGGAGAATCGCTCAACTAGTGAGCAAGTGCTCAGATTGTCTGGGTACTACAATCGCTTGAATCAAGTGGGAGTTAATCTTCCAGATAAGATAGTGATTGGCAGAGTTCTCTAGTCACCATCACCAAGTTAGTAGAACTTCGTGATGAACTATAGTATGTAAGGGATGACGAAAATGATTCCCGAGTTCTTCGTGATGTTGAAATCGATGAAGGTAGAAATCAAGAAAGAGCATCAAGTGTTGATGGTTGACTAGATCACTAGTTTCAAGAAAAGGGCAAAGGGAAAGAAAGGGGAACTTCAAGTAGATTGACAAGCAAGTTGTCACTCCCACGAAGAAGCCCAAAGCTGAACCAAAGCCTGAAACTGAGTGCTTACACTGCAAAGGAAATGGTCACTGGAAGCGGAAATGCCCTATATATTTGGTGGATAAGAAGGATGGCAAAGTGAAAAAGGGTATATTTAATATACAGGTGTTTGATGTGTGCTTTACTAGTGTTTATAGCAACCCCTCGGTATTTGGTACTGGTTTAGTTGCTAAGGGTAGTAACTCGAAACAGGAGTTGCAGAATAAACAGAGACTAGTTAAGGGTGAAGTGACGATGTGTGTTGAAAGTAGTTTCAAGATTGATATGATCATCATCGCACACTCCCTATACTTTCGGGATTAGTGTTGAACCTAAATAAATGTTATTTGGTGTTTGCGTTGAGCATGAATATGATTTGATCGTGTTTATTGCAATACGGTTATTCATTTAAGTAAGAGAATAAACTGTTGTTCTGTTTACATAAATAAAACCTTATATGGTTACACACCCAATGAAAATGGTTCATTGGATCTTGATCGTAGTGATACACATATTCATAATATTGAAACCAAAAGATGCAAAGTTAATAATGATAGTGCAACTTATTTGTGGCACTGCCGTTTAGGTCATATCGGTGTAAAGCGCATGAAGAAACTCCATGCTGATGAGATTTTGTAATCACTTGATTATGAATCACTTGATGCTTGCGAACCATGCCTCATGGGCAAGATGACTAAGACTCCGTTCTCCGGAACAATGGAGCGAGCAACAGATTTGTTGGAAATCATACATACTGATGTATGTGGTCCGATGAATATTAAGGCTCGCGACAAGTATCATTATTTTCTGACCTTCACAGTTGATTTGAAGCAGATATGAGTATATCTACTTGATGAAACACAAGTTTGAAACATTTGAAAAGTTCAAAGAATTTTAGAGTGAAGTAGAGAATCATTGTAACAAGAAAATAAAAGTTTCTACGATATGATCGCAGAAGTAAAATATTTGAGTTACGAGTTTTGGTCTTCAATTAAAACAATGTGGAATAGTTTCACAGCTCACGCCACCTGGAACACCACAGCATTATGGTGTGTCCAAACATCGTAACCGCACTTTATTGGATATAGTGCGATCTATGATGTCTCTTACTGATTTACCACTATAGTTTTTGGGTTATGCATTAGAGACAGCTGCATTCACGTTAAAAGGGCACCATATAAATCCGTTGAGACGACACCATATGAACTGTGGTTTAGCAAGAAACCCAAGTTGTCGTTTGTTAAAGTTTGGGGCTGCGATGCTTATGTGAAAAAGTTTCATCCTGACAAGCTCGAACCCAAATCGGAGAAGTGCGTCTTCATAGAATACCTAAAGGAAATTGTTGGGTACACCTTCTATCACAGATCCGAAGGCAAGATATTCGTTCCATAGAATGGATCCTTTCTAGAGAAGGAGTTTCTCTCGAAAGAAGTGAGTGGGAGGAAAGTAGAACTTGATAAGGTAATTGTACCTTCTCCCTTATTGGAAAGTAGTTCATCACAGAAATCTGTTCCTGTGACTACTACACCAATTAGTGAGGAAGCTAATGATGATGATCATGAAACTTCAGATCAAGTTACTACAGAACCTCGTAGGTCTTCCAGAGTACGGTCCGCACCAGAGTGGTACGGTAATCCTGTTCTGGAAGTCATGTTACTAGACCATGATGAACCTACAAACTATGAGGAAGCGATGATGAGCCCAGATTCCGCAAAATGGCTTAAGGCCATGAAATCTGAGATGGGATCCATGTATGAGAACAAAGTGTGGACTTTGGTGGAGTTGCCCGATGATCGGCAAGCCATATTGTATAAATGGATCTTCAAGAGGAAGACGGACGTTGATAGTAGTGTTACTATCTACAAAGCTAGACTTGTCGAAAAAGGTTTTTGACAAAGTTCAAGGTGTTGACTACGATGAAATTTTCTCACTCGTAACGATGCTTAAGTCTGTCCAAATCATGTTAGCAATTGCCGCATTTTTATGAAATCTGGCAAATGGATAAACAAAACTACATTCCTTAATGGATTTAAAGAAGAGCTGTATATGATGCAACCAGAAGGTTTTGTCAATCCTAAAGGTGCTGACAAAATACGCAAGCTCCAGCGATCCATCTATGGACTGGTGCAAGCATCTCGGAGTTGGAATATACGCTTTGATAAGTTGATCAAAGCATATAGTTTTATACAGACTTGCGGTGAAGCCTGTATTTACTAGAAAGTGAGTGGGAGCACTACACATTTCTGATAAGTATATGTGAATGACATATTGTAGATCGGAAATAATGTAGAATTATTCTGCAAAGCATAAAGGAGTGTTTGAAAAGAGTTTTTCAAAGAAAGACCTCGGTGAAGCTGCTTACATATTGAGCATCAAGATCTATAGAGATAGATCAAGACGCTTGATAAGCTTTTTTAATGAGTAAATACCTTGACAAGATTTTGAAGTAGTTCAAAATGGAACAGTCAAAGAAAGAGTTCTTTCCTGTGTTACAAGGTGTGCAATTGAGTAAGACTCAAAGCCCGACCACGGCAGAAGATAGAAAGAGAATGAAAGTCATTCCCTATGCCTCGGCCATAGGTTCTATAAAGTACGCCATGCTGTATACCAGATCTATTGTATACCCACCACTGAGTTTGACAAAGGAGTACAATAGTGATCTAGGAGTAGATCACTGGACAGCGGTCAAAATTATCCTTAGTGGAATAAGGATATGTTTCTCGATTATGGAAGTGACAAAAGGTTCATTGTAAAGGGTTACGTCAATGAAAGTTTTGCCACTGATCCAGATGACTCTAAGTCTCAATCTGGATACATATTGAAAGTGGGAGCAATTAGCTAAAGTAGCTCCGTGCAGAGCATTGTAGACATAGAAAATTGCAAAATACATAACGGATCTGAATGTGAAAGACCCGTTGACTAAGATTCTCTCACAAGCAAAACATGATCACACCTTAGTACTCTTTGGGTGTTAATCACATAGCGATGTGAACTAGATTACTGAATCTAGTAAACCCTTTGGGTGTTGGTCACATGGCGATGTGAACTATGGGTGTTAATCACATGATGATGTGAACTATCGATGTTAATTACTTGGTGATGTGATCTAGATTATTGACTCTAGTGCAAGAGGGAGACTGAAGGAAATATGCCCTAGAGGCAATAATAAAGTTATTATTTATTCCCTTATATCATGATAAATGTTTATTATTCATGCTAGAATTGTATTAACCGGAAACATAATACATGTGTGAATATATAGACAAACAGAGTGTCCCTAGTATGCCTCTACTTGACTAGCTTGTTAATCAAAGATGGTTATGTTTCCTAACCATGAACAAAGAGTTGTTATTTGATTAATGAGATCACATCATTAGTTGAATGATCTGATTGACATGACCCATTCTGTTAGCACAGCACCCGATCATTTAGTATGTTGCTATTGCTTTCTTCATGACTTATACATGTTCCTATGACTATGAGATTATGCAACTCCCGTTTACCGGAGGAACACTTTGTGTGCTACCAAACGTCACAACGTAACTGGGTGATTATAAAGGTGCTCTACAGGTGTCTCCGAAGGTACTTGTTGGGTTGGCGTATTTCGAGATTAGGATTTGTCACTCCGAATGTCGGAGAGGTATCTCTGGGCCCTCTCGGTAATGCACATCACTTAAGCCTTGCAAGCATTGCAACTAATGAGTTAGTTGCGAGATGATGTATTACGGAACGAGTAAAGAGACTTGCCAGTAACGAGATTGAACTAGGTATTGGATACCGACGATCGAATCTCGGGCAAGTAACATACCGATGACAAAGGGAACAACGTATGTTGTTATGCGGTCTGACCGATAAAGATCTTCGTAGAATATGTAGGAACCAATATGGGCATCCAGGTCCCGCTATTGGTTATTGACCGGAGACGTGTCTCGGTCATGTCTACATTGTTCTCGAACCGTAGGGTCCGCACGCTTAAGGTTTCGATGACAGTTATATTATGAGTTTATGAGTTTTGATGTACCTAAGGAGAGTCCCGGATGAGATCGGGGACATGACGAGGAGTCTCGAAATGGTTGAGACGTAAAGATCGATATATTGGACGACTATATTCGGAGTTCGGAAAGGTTCCGAGTGATTCGGGTATTTATCGGAGTACCGGAGAGTTACGGGAATTCGCCGGGGAGAAGTATTGGGCCTTATTGGGCCATACGGGAAAGAGAGACGGGCTGCCTAGGGCAGGCCGCGCGCCCCCCCATGGCCTAGTCCGAATTGGACTAGGGGGAGGGGCCGCACCCCCTCCTTCCTTCCCTTCTCTCTTCCCCTTCCTTGTCTCCTACTCCTACTACTTGGAAGGTCTCCTAGTTGAACTAGGAAAGGGGGAATCCTACTCCCGGTGGGAGTAGGACTCCCCTAGGGCGCGCCATAGAGAGGGCCGGCCCTCCCCTCCTCCACTCCTTTATATACGGGGGCAGGGGGCACCCCATAGACACACAAGTTGATCTACGGATCGTTCCTTAGCCGTGTGCGGTGCCCCCCTCTACCATATTCCACCTCGGTTATATCGTCGCGGAGTTTAGGCGAAGCCCTGCGCCGGTAGAACATCATCATCGTCACCATGCCGTCGTGCTAACGGAACTCTTCCTCGACGCTTCGCTGGATTGGAGCCCGGGGGACGTCATCGAGCTGGACGTGTGCTGAACACGGAGGTGCCGTACGTTCAGTGCTTGGATCGGTCGATTCGTGAAGATGTACGACTACATCAACCGCGTTGTCATAACGCTTCTGCTTAACGGTCTACGAGGGTACGTAGAAAACACTCTCCCCTCTTGTTGCTATGCCATCACCATGATCTTGTGTGTGAGTAGGAATTTTTTTGAAATTACTACGTTCCCCAACAGATCTTTGCATCATGTTGACGTTGAGATTCATTTGCAAAGTGAAAGTGTGTTATATCGACTAGAGGGGGGTGAATAGGCGATTTTTATGAATTCTTCACTGAGGAATTTGCCGGTGAGGAAATTCCTTAGCGAAGAACTACTTGCAGTGAAATAAGTACTCAGAAGTAAGCATGACAGAATACACACGTAGTCATCATGATGAAATGAAGACAAACACAGAGTACAGAAAGCGTAAACACAGGATAACACAAGATGAAGACAAATAGACTGAAGAAATTGAACTGAGGAAATTGAGAAAGTCTTCAGTCAAAGTCTTCAAACACAGATATGAACAATCACTCAACACAGTAATGAAGAAATGAAAGAGTTGAGGAAATAGAACCAGTAAGGTTGGTGAAGACAATGATTTGGTAGACCAGTTCCAACTGCTGTCTCAGTTGTACGTCTGGTTGGAGCGGTTGAGTATTTAAACTCGAGGACACACAGTCCCGGACACCCAGTCACTGAGCACACAGCTCAGGACACCAAGTCCTCACCGTATTCTCCTTGAACTAAGGTCACACAGACCTCGTCCAATCACTCGTGGTAAGTCTTCAGGCGACTTCCAAACCTTCACAGACTTCGGTCACTCGGCGATCCACAATTCCTCTTGGATGCTCTAGACCATGACGCCTAACCGTCTGGAAGAAGCATAGTCTTCAAAGGTAACAAGCGTCGGATCCACGCAGGATCAATCTCTTCAGTGATGCTCAATCACTTTGGGTTTGTAGGTGTTTGGGTTTGGGTTTTTCCTCACTCGATGATTTTCGCTCAAAGTCCTCGGAGGATGGGTTGCTCTCAAATGACAAGTGTCAGTTTCTCTCAGAGCAACCAACCAGCTAGTGGTTGTAGGGGCAGCTATTTATAGCCTAGGGAGCAGCCCGACATGATAAGACATAAATGCCCTTCAATGATATGACCGTTAGGTGGATAAGATATTTTGGGACAGCTGGCGCGCAGCACAGCAACGGTCGGAATTTTAACTCTCAAATTCCTCAGGGCTATCATGTTCCTCACTGTGTAGGTAATCCGCACTGGCAAATTCCTAACTCCTCAGTCAAAACAAATTCCTCAGCGACCAGAAGAACTTCGTCTCTGCCACTGAAGAAATTGACTGAACTGTATGAGATTTCCAATGGCTTCACTCGAAGGGATTGGTAGGTGTAGGATTTTGAGTTGAGCATCACATGGAAATTTTTCCTTAGTATTTCCTCGACACCCTTTAACAGTACGGTGTTTCCTATGACTCAAGAAGGAGAAAAACAAAACTATGAAAACAAAAGTCTTCAAGCTTCATATTCCTTGCATGAATATCAACTCTTCACGAACACACCAATTTCTTCACTTTCAAAGCTTTCATGAAAGTCTTCAGGAATACCAAAATCTTCAGACGAAGATATTCATTTTTAGGGGTCGACTTTCTCTGTAAATATCAAACTCCTCATAGACTTATAGACCTGTGTACACTCATAAACACATTAGTCCCTTAACCTATAAGTCTTCAATACACCAAAATCACTAAGGGGCACTAGATGCACTTACAATATCCCCCTTTTTGGTGATTGATGACAATATAGGTTAAGTTTTCAACGGGGATAAATATATGAAGTGTAAGTACTGATATTGAGGAATTTGATTGCAAGATATGGAAGAACTCCCCCTGAAGATGTGCATAGTGAGGAATTTTCTTTTGAAGCAATGCACACTTGAAGAGTTCAATCATGGAGATCTCCTCCTATATCTTGTAATTCATACATGCATTTGACATATAATATGAAGAATTTGAAATGCATGATGAAATATGGTGCCTGAAGAAATTCAGCATGCGTGCAATAACATTAACGAGGAACAAGCATGCAGAATAACGCATCAAAAGTATCAGAGCACAGTGCATGCACCATCGATTTTAAGATTACAACTCGATCCAATAAAAGTTTCAGAAGAGCGAGAGTTGTAACTTAGCAAAAAACGCCCATATAATAGACCCACTTGCAGACTAACTCAGATTTCTCCCCCTTTGTCATCGAATGACCAAAAGGATCAAAACTTACGACTAACGCCCCTGAAGAATATCAAGTTGATGGAGGAGCGTCAGCGTTGTTTGGGTCGGTTGTCGTAGTAGGGCCTGCCGCAGTGTCGTCCAAGTCTTCATTTTCATCAGTGTCGCGCGATGAAGAATAGGAGCTGGCCACCAAGGAAGGAACCTTGACCTTCTTGAATTTCTTTGGTGGAGGTGCAGACCAGTCAAATTCTTCCTTGAGACCCATTCTCTTCAGATCTTCTACGCTGTAGACATGAGATAGAACAGCCCAGGTACAGCTGAAGGTTTCATGGAGGTAGTAGTGGTTTTTCTTCACTGCATTGTGTGTGGAGGTCATGTTGTGAAGAATTGAACCAAACTGACGCTTGACCCATTTATGATTGCGATCAACTTTCTGATGAAGACTGAGGAGTAACTCACGATCAGTCATCACCCTGGGTGCTGTGGCTTGAGGAATTTGCTTGGCAGAGGTGTTGGTGGCAGAGTCATGTGTGGCAGAGTCATCATTGGTGGAGTAGGATGCAGCCTTGCGAAATTGACCATCCAATGGATGAATGCCTTCATTTATCACAGCAGTTGCCTTGCCTTTGTCATCAACTGAGGAAAATGTCCGTTTGAGGACTTCAATTGGAGGCAAGTTGCCGAATTACACCACTGATTTATCTCCAGAAGCGTGGGTAGAGAGTTATGAGATGGCCATGGAGATGCTGGATGTGGATGAGACCGCGTGTGCAAAGTACTTCACCATGATGCTTGAGGGCACGGCCCGTACTTGGTTGAAGAGCCTGCCGCCTAATTCTACCAGTTCATGGGCCCAGTTGCGGACCCGGTTTATCCAGAATTTCAAAGATAAGTGTAAGCAGCCTAAGTCCATAGTAGACTTGGCGGCTTGTGTTCAGGAGGATGGAGAGTCAACAACCCATTGGGTACACCGTGTTCCGGAAGTCTTGCACTCGTCTGACAGGATCAATGCTGACTCTGCGATCTTAACCCTGGAGGGCAACTGCCGGTTTAAGCCTCTAAAGTTGAAGTTGGGGCGTATGAAGCGGTTCTGTAACGACATGGGAACTCTCATGGCCGCTTTAGTGAAGTATGTTGATTCTGGTAGTACCAAGGATCCCGAGACTGATGATGACGAGGCAGGGAAGGGAAAGAAGAATAGCAACTCCAAGGGGCATCAACATAAATCGGCGGGCCATGGGAACGGAGGCAAGCGTAAAGCGGATGGCAGCATGGACTTTGTGGCTAACACTAATGCGCAGGACAAGGGTCGGCGGCGCAGAGGTAAAGCGGCAAATCGTAGTGGAGCTCCGAATCCTAACCCGGATCGCTTAAACTATTTGTTGAATCAGCCTTGTCCAAAACACGGGACGAAGGAAGCACCGGCTAACCACCTTTGGAAGGATTGTTACATTATGCAGGAGTTTAAAAACTCTAATGCCTTCCGGTATGACCATGGGTCAGGTGGTGGCTCAGGATCCGGTTTCCATGGGCCGAGCCACGATGGAGCTTCCGATTCAGGTTTCAATCAGGGCGGTCATAACAACCAGAATAATCAGAGCAGTCAAGGAGGTTACAACCACCAGCAGCAGCAGCAGCAGCAGCAGTCGGGTTAGCAGAGCCATCCAAAACAGCTGAACAATGGGCAGTATCACGTTTTCACAACCAGTTTGGATAAGCGCGACCGGAAACTTCACAAGCTAGCGGTGAACTCTGTTGAACCGGCCGTACCACGTTACTTACGTTGGTCGAAACAGCCTATCGTGTGGAGTAGGGAGGATCACCCACCCCGGGTTGACAATCCGGGCCAGTTGGCGTTAGTGGTAGACCCTCAGGTGGGAGGTTATAAATTCACCAAGGTGCTCATGGATGGAGGGAGCAGTATTAACATCCTGTACTATGAGACATTCCGCCGCATGGGGCTAACAGACAAAAATCTCAGACCGTCTAGTACGGTGTTCCATGGTGTGGTACCTGGCAAATCAGCATATCCTGTTGGTAAGATAGCCCTAGAGGTGGCTTTTGGGGACGAGCATGATTCCCGATCTGAAACACTAACCTTTGAGGTGGTGAAAATCCAGAGCCCGTATCACGCCTTATTTGGGCGGCCGGCTTATGCCAAATTCATGGCACGGCCTTGTTACATCTATTTACAGCTCAAGATGCCGGGTCACAAAGGGACAATAACGGTTCATGGGAGCCGCAAGATTGCTTTGGAATGTGAGGAAGGTGATGCGGCCTATGCAGAGTCGGTTTGTGCCACGGAGGAGTTGAAATATTATAGGGACAACGTTGATCCGGCGGACATGACCCCTTTGAAGAAGCTGACTACGGAGCATGATTCAGATCTGAAGTTCAAATCAGCGGCTGAGACCAAGCTTGTTGACTTCGTGCCCGGCGATTCGTCCAAGCAGTTCACTGTCAGTGCCAACTTGGACCCTAAATAGGAAAGCGCGCTCATCGAGTTCATCCATGAGAATCGGAACATTTTTGCATGGAAGCCTTCTGACATGCCAGGTGTACCGAGGGAACTCGCTGAGCACACTCTTAATGTTGATCCCAAGTATAAACCGGTAAAGCAGTTTCTCCACCGTTTTAACGAAGAAAGGCACAAAGCTATTGGAGAGGAGGTGGCCAGGCTCTTAGCAGCTGGTTTTATCATTGAAGTGTTCCATCTAGAGTGGCTTGCTAATCCGGTGCTGGTTCTTAAGAAAAATGGCACTTGGCGTATGTGTGTGGATTACACGGATCTTAACAAGGCTTGTCGAGCGAATCCTTTTGCCTTCCCCCATATTGACCAGATTATTGATGCCACGGCGGGTTGTGAGCGTTTGAGTTTTTTGGATGCGTATTGTGGGTATCATCAGATCAAAATGGCGGTTAAGGACCAGGAGAAGACGACGTTTATTACTCCCTTTGGAGCCTTCTGCTATGTATCTATGCCTTTTGGGCTCAAGAGCGCCCAAGCCACCTATCAACGGTGTGTACAGAACTGCCTGCATAAACAGATCGGCCGTAATGTGCACGCCTATGTGGATGATATTGTAGTCAAGTCAAGGCAGAAGGAGACGCTGGTTGATGATTTGAAGGAAACCTTTGACAACTTGCGGGTTTACAAGATGATGCTTAACCCGGCCAAATGTGTCTTTGGTGTTCCGGCAGGCAAGTTACTGGGCTTTCTTGTGTCCAATAGAGGAATTGAGGCTAATCCGGAGAAGATTACGGCTATCACCTCCCTGGCTAAACCGAAGTGTATCAACGATGTTCAGCGTTTGGCGGGTCGGATTGCCGCGCTGAGCCGGTTTATCAGCCGCCTCGGAGAGAAGGCCATCCCTTTATACCAGATGCTGAGAAAGACAGATCAATTCATCTGGAGTCCGGCTGCTGATGAAGCGTTGGAGGATTTGAAGCGGCAATTAGCCAATCCGCCCGTTCTTACAGCTCCGGCCGACAAGGAGCCGTTATTGCTATACGTAGCGGCCAATGCTCGCGCAGTTAGCGTGGCTATTGTGGTAGAACGCAAGGAGGCGGGCAAGGAGTATCCGGTTCAGCGGCCGGTTTACTACATCAGCGAGGTGCTTATTGAATCCAAGCAAAGGTATCCGCATTGGCAGAAGCTGGTATATGGAGTTTTCATGGCAAGCCGGAAGTTGAAGCAGTATTTCCAAGGGCACCCCATCACAATGGTCAGTTCAGCTCCCTTGGGCAATATCATACAGAACCGGGAGGCGACTGGCCAGATTGCCAAGTGGGCTATAGAACTTGGGCCGCACGGATTGAAATACGTACCTCGGACGGCGGTGAAGTCTCAAGCACTTGTTGATTCCATCAATGATTGGACTGAGTTGCAAGCACCAGGGGAGAAGCCGGATCACACATATTGGACTATCTATTTTGATGGATCCAGGCAATTGGAGGGCTCGGGGGCTGGAGTCGTATTAACTTCCCCACGAGGTGATAAGTTTTGTTATGTTCTCCGCTTAATGTTCCCTTGTACTAATAATGCAGCTGAGTATGAAGCTTTGCTCCATGGTCTCCGGATGGCTAAAGAGATGAATCTAAGTCGGGTTAAGTGCTTCGGTGACTCGGACCTTGTGGCTCAACAGGTGTCTGGCACTTGGGATTCTAAAGACCCACTTATGGCTGCATATCGTCGTGAGGTGGATATGGTTGCGGGTCACTTTAAGGGTTATCAGGTGGATCATGTGGATCATCGAAAAAATGAAGCGGCGGACGCTTTAAGCCGGTTGGGCTCTCAGCGTAAACCGGTCCCGCCTAATGTCTTTCTTGATGTGTTGCACAACCCGTCAGTCAAGCTCCTGGGTGAAGCGGATTTGGCTATTCCTGATCCGGAGGCTCAATTGGTGGCAGCCCCTGCATGTTGTACCGGATTGGACAGCTCCTTATCTTGCGTACATGAACCGGGGAGAGTTGCCAGAGGATGAGACTCTAGCCAGGCAGATAGTCCGGCGATCCAAGTCTATGACCATTGCCAATGGCGAATTGCAACATATCAGTGTATCAGGGGCGTTTCAACGCTGCGTCTCTCCTGAGGAAGGCTGTGAAATTTTACGCGAAATCCACGAAGGGGATTGTGGTCACCACGCCGGCTCAAAGTCTCTGGTGGCTAAGGCGTTTTGTCACGGGTTCTACTGGTTGATGGCTCATGCTGATGCGGAAGACTTGGTTAAACGGTGTGATGGCTGTCAGAAATTTTCACGGCGTGCGCATGTGCCGGCTCAAGAGTTGAGGATGATTCCGATTACTTGGCCGTTTGCAACATGGGGGCTGGATATGGTCGGACCTTTTAAAAGGTCCAAGGATAAGAAAACCCACCTCTTGGTGGCAGTTGACAAATTTACCAAGTGGGTTGAAGCGGAGCCTGTTAGCAAATGTGATGCAGCTACAGCGGTGAAGTTCATTAAAAAGGTGATTTTCCGGTTTAACTTTCCTGTTAACATCATGGAGTAGCAGGGGGGCTTACAATGACCCAGCACGGTTTACATGGTAAGCCAGTATTTTAACACACAGGAGTTGTTTTTTCCCCTTTGACGGTAATGGTTTATAAAACCTCCGTTTCAAGCTTGGCTAAGCCAAACTTCATGCCCAGCGATGGCAGGTATTTTGTATCGCCTATTTGATTATATGTATTACATACATTGACGATATATATATAAAGGTCATAAACCGGTGGGCGGTATAACCACCATCGCAGTTCAAGATTTTATGATTGCAGGAAATATAAATTGAGGATTTTAAGCAAAAGCATCAGTACTTATGCACGGAGGCATATTTAAAGCAATAGTATTTGCTATTCTATTACAAGGCAATGTGGTGCCCAAATAAGATCATTGTCCTTTTGGCTGATCATAATAAAGCAGCTACTTAAACCGACTTCTGGTTCATGACTGCTCACTGCCCCGGTCTGATGGTTGTGGGTCATCCCGCGCCGCTTCAGCTTCCTCATCTCTACCCATTGGCTGGAAATCAACAGTGGTCCAGTCGATTCCCATTAAAGCTTGAAAGACAGCCTCTTCATGGATCAGAGAAGACAATTCAATATCAGGAGTGTAAGTATGCTTACGGATTGGAGGAATCAGATTCTCCGCTTCGGGAATTTGTGCAGCCACTCGTTTGTTCTGATCATTGTACTGAGCTTGATAATGCGACAAGTCTGCCTCTTCAGCCAATTGGCAAGCCAGTGGGCGCACTACACGGTTTATCATCCTCAGATCATCTTCATTGAACTCTGAACCATCTTCCTTCAAACTGGGATAGCCTTGAGCTGCCTCAACAGGATCGAAGTCCGGCACCCATGCTTTTGCTCGGATCAAGGCATTAATGGCTCCGGTTCGAGCAGCCGATTTTTTCAGCTCTTCAATCCGAGCAGGAAGCATTGACAACCTCTTCAGAGTATCATGAATTAAAGTGGGAGCCGGATTATTATGAGATGCACTGGTGATGATCCGCTGCGCTCCGGTATATAGCTGTTCAATTAAGGTGTAGGCGGCCTTCAACTTCTTCCGAACATCTGACCCTAAGTGACCAATGCGTGTACCTGCAACATTGCAGGAAAGATCACAAACCGGATCTATTATAAGAAGGCCAAAGTTATCAAAGAACCCAAAAGGAACTTACCAAAGATAGCAGCGGTCATGGCATGCACTTGCCGCTTTACGGCGGTCAGCTCATCTACCACCGGTTTAAGGGCAGCTTCAGCATTTTTAGCTCTTTTTATTAAAGCGGCTTTCTCAGTGGCCCAATCAGCCCGCTCCTTCTTGAAGCCCTCCTTCAGCTGTTCCGTGATGCTCAAAGCACTGGTTAATTCTTCCCTTGCTTTGTCGGTTTCGGCTTGTTGGGTTTTCAAAGTTTCTTGCAGATCAATAATCCGGTCCTCTTTGATCCTCACTTCAGCCTGCATAAAGACAAGTGCTTTGCCTTAAACAAACGGTACAAGAAGTTGAAGTACCAACCACATAACAAGTTATGTGCTTGATACTTGGGGGCTAATGCATGTTTAATCTTCATCTGTTACTCAAATCGCAAAGTCCCAAGCTCAATACAGGTATTCAACTTGGCACTTGGGGGCTAATGGCTATTTGCTCAATTATGTTCTGATATTAGAATCTCTATTGGAGTCCCGGTTTAATTATATTAAGTTGAACCGGCCCTTGGGGGCTACATGGATGAATTTCAAAGTATTGAGGATTATGTTAAAGTCCCGGCTTGAAGAAGATTACAAACCGGCCCTTGGGGGCTAGGAGAATTAATAGAGTGGCAGTAATTAAAGAAAGAAGAAGCACAAGGAAGTTACCTCAAATTTTTCCCTCATCAGCTTTACCAGACCAGCTTCATGATCACGACTAGTATATAGACGGTTCAAGTAACCGGAATGAAGGTCTTGGGCATTCAGAGCGGCTTACGTCCTCAGATCAACATCCCATTTGCCTTTGTTCATGGCAGAAAAATCTTCTTTGACAGTATGCTTAGTTAAAGTGACAGGATTCCCTGGGTCAAAGCGACCTACACCGGTAATTACAACGTCATCATCCTTGGACTCGCCGGTTTGCATTGGTGCTATCGGTTTGTCGGCAGGTTTGGAAGGACTGCGGGATCTTTCAATCCGGATGGGGCTGGCAGGCTGGTCAACAGGGACTGAAGTATTAATAGGCCTCTTCTCAGTAACAGCGTCATCTTGCAAGGGAGGATCATTGGGAACATCTTCATGAACGAACGCTTCAAGATCTGGTGCTTTATCCTGTTCAGGGGCAGCATCTTCCTCGGCCGCTTTATCCAGGTGGGCTTTCTTGCTCGGTTTAGGTTTAACCCTGAAAGAGAAACAAAGAGTCAAGGAACAGCATAAGTTACAAGGCAGTATACCAGAAGCATTATGGTCAGCCTAGCTTACCCAAGAACTGTTATCAGTGGTGGCAGCTGAGTGGCCGATGATTCACCAGAGGATGAATGAGAAGTAACCTGATAATTGGAGTTGGATGGATAGGTTGACGGATGAAACCCGCTTTAGGATGGAAATTAATAAGAAGGTTGGAGACCTCTGAGCGGCGTTTCCGAACCGGACTGTTCGGTAAACCGGCGGAGGTAACTACCTGGCCGCTGTGCCAGGTTGTGCGGCGAGCTTCATGTTGCTGAGTCTTCATAAGAAATTTGGGATCCAAGTAAGCAAGAGGATGAGAAAATTTAACTTTCCGGTTTGCCTGGCGAAGTTTTGGCAAAGGCAAAGGATCTAAATCGGAAGAGAGAATAGTTACCTCAGTGACATCAGCATTACTGGCTTCAGCGTCATCCTGACAAGTATCATCATCAATAAGGCGTGTAAAAAGTAAGCCTAGTGAATCGAGTTCTACCTCAAGGTCCGAGTTACCACATCATCATCAGCAGCCGGATCAGATGAAGCAGTGGTTTTCCTCTTTTGAGCAGGCCTCTTGACAACCTTAGTCTTTGGCCGGGTTGATCTCTCCGTTTTCTCTGATTTTTCTTGTGGAAGCTTCTTGCTCCAAAACGGATTATCACCCTGATTAGGCAGCAATTGATGTTAGACAGAAATAGCAATAACAGGTTCAGTAAAAAATACAATCAAAATCTTACTGCTGGCGATTTGTTGGTAGCACAGAAGGGGAGCAGGCCGGTTTGAGCGCAGAGGTGTTCCGGTTCGTTCAACATTTTCTTCACAGCCTCTGTGACTTCATCATCTGAGAGCTGGATGTTAGTATGTCGGAGTGGGTCATCGACGCTACCAGTATACTTGCACATCAAACCGGAGCGCCGGCTGAGAGGTAGTATGCTCCATGATATCCAATAGCATGTGAGATCTATTCCTGTTAAACCATTGGCCATGAAGGCCCGGAGCTTCGATAGTTGCGGAGCGTATTTACTTCTCTCCTTGGCACTTAACCTTTGTGGAAAGGGGTGTGTGTTGCTGAGCCGCTCCAGATGAAAGCCAGGCAAAGGATTTTCATTATCAGGGGAGGTATCTTTGCAGTAGAACCATGTTGAATTCCATTCTTTGGGGTGACTGTGTAGTCTGGCGTGGGGATAAGTGATTTCTTTCCTTTTCTGAATTGCCATACCGCCCAATTCGGTATTGGGACCATCAGTGAATTCTGTGTGGCGGTTTAGGTGGAAACAGTCTCTAAACAATTCAACTGTGGGTTCCTCTTGAAGATATACCTCACAGAGCACTTGGAAGTGACATAAGTTGGTAACAGAGTTGGGGCCAGTGTCTTGTGGGCAGAATTGAAAATTGGCTAGCACATCCCGGTAAAATTTAGAACCGGGCGGCTTGAAGCCCCAGGCTAAATGGTCTGCAAAGATCACAACCTCTCCCTCTTGAGGTGTGGGAGGACATTACCAGGGACCCTCCAATGGATAGTATCTTTGCTGTCCAAAGCGCCGATCAAGACTAAATTATCCAACTGAGTTTCTGTGACGCGAGAAGGAACCCAGTTGCACTCATATACTTGTTTGGCCATGGTGAGATCTACAAAAAATAAGTGATTCCGGTTCAAGAATGTGTTGGATAAAAGAACGCGTTGGTATGAACAATGTTAAACCGGAGGCAGTACATTTAAGCCGGATTTCTATGAGGTGGCATAGTATGGCTGAAGAATTCCGGCGGTTCAACAAGGGGACTAATGGTATATACCGGTTTACTAACTTTTTCTATATTAAGTTAAACCGCCTAATCTAAACATTGAAGGAAATTAAGGTTGTGTAAGTGCACAGAAACAGGTTTCGCATAATCTCTCTGTAAAAATGGATCTATAGCCAGTTCAGAAAAGAAGGAAAAAATGTTTACAAGCTGGAAGCAGAATAGCATGGGTTCAAGAAGTAGGAAGATTGATGAGATCTATGGATTTGAGTATGAATCTACAGACTGATGTTAAAAGGCCGCCGATAATCATAGTAGGGTTTCAAAAACCTATCCAGAGCCTCGACATGAGCAGGAACAGTACGCAAGAACAGCTGCAGGAACATGAAACCCTAGAACAGAT
Source organism: Triticum timopheevii (assembly GCA_963921465.1). Lineage (NCBI taxonomy): Eukaryota > Viridiplantae > Streptophyta > Magnoliopsida > Poales > Poaceae > Triticum > Triticum timopheevii. The sequence continues at coordinate 300,073,841 of OY997270.1, forward strand.
CTAGATCCATAAAAGCAGAGAACTTACTGGAGCTCAGGGAGATGCGGAAGGGCGCCGCGGTTCTCTGGTACGGTCAGGGTGATGCAGCGGCCCAAGATGGTGCAGAGGTCAATGACGGCGGCGGAGCTTCGAGGTCGGCGACGCAAGGAAGATGAAGAGAAAGAGACGAAGGGGAGAAAAATAAATGACCCTTCGGTCCTATTTATAAAGCAAAGGACGTGTGTCAGGCGCGCGAATCCCGGAGCCACAAATTTTGGAAGTGGAGCTGTTGCCTTGGTTATCGCAGATCTATTAATGAAGGAAGGCGTCATAAATGTTAACTTCGTGATGACGTCATACCGGTTTACAACAACCAGAGATGATGAGGACATGGCGGTTCACCAATTACCAGAAGATGTTGAAGACAGATTTTTGTGAAGGATTGACATGAACCAGTTCAAATCAATCTGGGGCCTAATGTCGGGGATATTGCTACTGGGCGTGAACCGGCTTACCTAGGCCGGGTTAACTTCATTAGTAGTATAAGGTGATTAAGCCCAGTTGGCAGATGAAGGCCCAAGGCCTGTAGTCGGTTTAGAACTTGTAGCCGTAAACCTGTTTAATATGTAAACTTGTATTGTAAGTTAGGAACAGAGAGAGACCAACCCGGATACGAGTATGAACCGGTGTTGGGACTCTATGGACCAACGGGCGTCACCCGTGTATATAAGGGGACGACTCGGCGGCGGTTCAAGGACAGACAACAACAACTCGAGGCCTAGGCGAAGCTTATTTGCTCCCTAGTCATCGAAACCACATCAATCCCATCACAACTAGACGTAGGCTTTTACCTTCATTGAAGGGGCCGAACTAGTATAAACCCTTGTGTCTTTGTGTCCGCTTTAACCCCTTCAAGTTAACCCGTAGCGATGGCTCCACGACTAAGTCCTTTCACAAGGACATCTGCCGTGACAAAACCACGACAGCCGTGGTTCAGAGTATTAGCCTTGTAATTGAGTGAAGACCTTGTCCTGATGAACCTCATAATCCATGGTGCATAAGGCTTCAGCTCAAATGGTGACATAGCAATATCCACCAGAGTCCTCATGAAGAAATCATGGAAGTTGACGGGAACGCCATGAATGATATTGAAAAGCATATTCTTCATGATGCCAACGACTTCTTCATCATTTGAGTCGTGGCCTTTTGATAGGACTCATTGTCTTCGTCAGAATGCGATAGACAGTCCGTGGCACATATAGTAATTCCTTGACAAGGAATTTGGTTCGAGGGGCTTGCCCTGGCTTCAAGGGCTTCATCAGCACTTGCATGTAATGATTTGTAAGCTCAGGTTCGTTGTAGATGCAACAAGCACCTTCAAGGGGAGGAGTGAGTGGGAGGGCACGAAGCAATTCAGTTGATGGTGCCTTGTAGTGAGTATTTTCTGACATCCAGTCCAGCACCCATGAGTTCACATCTTCAAAATTTCCTGTGATGTGCAGCGTTGCATAGAATTGAAGAATGAGTTCTTCATTCCAATCACAGATGTCAGTGCAGAAATTCAGCAATCCAGCATCGTGAAGAACACTGAAGACTGGCTTGAAGCCTGGCAGAGATTCCATGTCCACGTGAGGAATGTGTTCATGATCGAAGACTTTGTCTTTGTTAAATAGCACCGAGGAATAGAAATTGGCTTGACTAGCAATCCAGAAACGCCTCTTCCTTATGCGAGCAGAATCATAGGGATTGTAGTCTATGAAGAACACATGCTTGTTGAAGCCTTGAACTTTTGCTTCTTTGAGAATGGATCCTTTGGCTTGGGCGGAGGAGTGTCAGTGAGTTGCATCACAACCTCAGGAATCGCAATCTCCGGTTCTTCGGGCTGAGGAATTTCTGGTTCCTCTTCAGTGGCAGTCTGCGTGTTCAAAGGATCAGCAGCAGCAGTTTCTTCAGCACTAGTGGCTGGAATTTCTTCATGCACAGACGAGGTAGGATGAGTTTCTTCAGTGCCCATTTGAACGGTTGGTGCAGGGGACTGAGGTATTTGTTGTATTGGGGTGAAGAGTGGAGAATTGGGATGCTGACTTTCCCAAAAGTCATCATTCATCACAGGCGTAGTGCATCCAATATCCACGTCTTCATCTTCAATTTCTTCAACGCCGGCCTCTTCAGCTGTGAACTGAGGCATTGGCGAGGAAGCAACAGGCGTTGAAGGGATCGCATCCACTTCAATTTCTTCATCAATCTGCTCTGACGAAGCAGCAGAATGATTTTCTTCATCAGATCTGCTAGGGATCACATATTCTTCACCAAAAGGAACAAGGTCCTTTGATGGCAGGGTGGAAATCGGAACAGCATCAATTGGATTTTCAAGTGAGCTGGTCATAGGCTTCATTTTCTTCGGAGCTGAAGAATCTGAAGCAGATGATGCTTTCCTTTTCTTCACTATAGCTCTCTCTGCAGCCTTGGTCTTCCTCACATCTGATGCAGATGGAAGGGTAGGAGTTGGTGTAGGCGCAGGAGGAGCTGAGGAATCTGTTTGAATTTCCTCAGGCGCAACTGATGCAGTCGCCTTGACTTCTTCATTTTCTTCAGGCGCACCACTAGTGGATGCCCTGGCAATGTCTTCAGCGGCTGGAATGGAGTCATCAGCCCTAGAACTAGCATTTTCATCAGCAGCCTGAAAGTCATCAGCGGTGCTGGCATGTTCTTCAGTTTGCGGAGTAGAGGCTTCAGCTTGAGGAATTTCTTGTTGAGATGGGGCTGCAACATTGGTGAACTTCTCAGTCAGTTTAACGAACCTGACTTTGGCTCCTTGCCAATCAGCATAATAAGCATTGAAATCATCGCTGAGGGCTTTGATTTCAGACTGGATCTTGAGGAGTTCATTAGTTGTCATTTTGATAATGTTTTTCCTCAGGAACTTCTCTTTCCTGAACTGAGCCTTCTTGATTTGTCTAGCCTTCTCAAATTTCCATTTCTCTTCAGTGATGAAATGGGTCAGCATGTGACTTTGGCCAGGAGTCAGATGAAAATCAGGCATAGGAGTGTTTGGGTCCTTGTGCCAGAGATCAATGTAGTCGAGGATCGCCTTTGGATCTAAAAGCAGTGTCACATTTGTGCCTTTGGCTCTAGCGGCCCTTTCTTGCCTGTCTCTGATGATTTCTGCAAGTTCATCATCATCAGCTTCATCGTCAGATGGCACTTGGAAGGCAACCTGTTTCTTCTTCAGATTTGGCCGAGGACCTCGACCAGCTGTTGCCTTTGTCTTCAGCAGAGTGGGGCCTGATGAAGAGTTTGGTGCAGCTAAGAAACTCGTTGAGACACCAGAGGCAATAAAGATGCCTACAGTCCTTTGGCATGTGGCAGATGTACAGGTGTTGAGGACTTTGCCGGAGCAACTGAGGACTTTGGGGAAGGAGCTGAGGACTTTGGAGGAGCAGGAGCAGCATGAGGAACCGGCCATGAGGGCTTTGAAAATTCTGGCCGTGAGGGCATTGCTGAGGAACTTGGCCGTGAGGGCACAGTTGGTGAAGCACTTGGCTTGTGAGCGGGCTTCTTTGCCATTGATTTTCTAGGCCTGACAGAGGCCTCAGTGGCAGCAGCAGTAGCAGATTCTTCATTGAATTTCCTCACTGCTTCTTTGGCTTGTCTTGCCAACTTGGCTAGGCGTTTGGCCCATTCTTCAGGGAAATCCTCACCACGCTTGATGCTGGTGGGGTCAGCTTCTTGTCCAGGTGCCAATGGAGCTCTTGGGCATGGAGGATTTAGTGCGAATTTCTTCATATACTTTGGAGTTACATATCTGTACTCCCTCCATTCTCTTGCCCATCTCCTTTCAATCCTCTATATGCGCACCTTGCGCTGATTTTTGTTCTCCTTTCTGAACTTAGCCTCATCAGGTGTGCAATAGTCAGCATAGATGTCCTCAGGTATTTCAAACGCAGTCATGACCTCAGGCCTCTTTCCTCCTTCCTGTGGTTTCTTACCGTCTGCCATATTCTTCAGTTGAGGGATTTGAACAATCGAATTCTCTGAAGAAGTATGCAACTTTTCTTGGAGGAACGCTGCAAATGAGTTAAGTTGATGAGAACCTAATGATTCAGCAGCAGACATGAGTACCTGTGAACAGAGTATAGTTGCGAGGAATTTGAAGAGGTCATATCTGTTCTCAAAAGGTTTTCAAAAATAACAAGTTTGAGGAATTTGACCAGATGAGTCTTGAAGAATTTCACTAAGCGTTCTTTGTCTTAGGTTCCAGAGTTGTATAGATTGAGGATCCACACAATTGAGGAATCTTGAAGATAAATGATGCTTAGAGAAACGAATCAAGAGCAGATGACTAGTGAGGTGTTTTGTGTGTGTGGATTTGAAGAATAAAACACCTTTGAAGATATTGTTGAGAAAATTTAAATCAAAGAGGGTAGTAAAAGTAACTTTTAATTACCTTGATGAAGAACACGACGAACTGAGAAGTGTAGATTTGAAGCTCGTCAGTTCAGATCTTCCACGCCCTAACTTGACGGAGGAAGACAGCTACGGCGGCGGCGGAGTGAACATTTCCGCGGCCGGCGCGAGTACGACGGCGACGAGGTCAAGGCAGTGAAGCTCTTCCTCACCGGCGACGAGGTCACCCATGAACAGAAAAGTGGAGATCGTGGGTGAATAGATAATTCTATCATGGGATACGAGACGGTTTGAGCGGCAAAACCGAAATTTGGATAAGATAAGATTTTAAGTTTCGTTCGCAATTTCTTCAGCTGACAAGGACATAGGGAAGATTTTGAACGAGTTTCAAATAGAATGCACATGAAGAACTTGTGAATAGATTGGGTTGAGTATAGCATAGAGGGGAAAAGGTCCGATCACATTCACTTAGCAGAAAATGTAACTTGAAGAAATAGCCATAAGTGAATGTCGTATAGGACATAAACTCATATATATATATATAGCCAATGAAGAAAAACGACGGAAACAGTGAAGATTTTGCAAAGTTGAAGAATTTAAAAAAACTGAAGAATTTCAAAACTGAGGAATTTCAAAAATAAAGATTTTCAACTTTGGTGGTGGCGTGACCCACCGTATAAGAATGATGATTTCAGACACCGCGTACAATTGTCGTAGGGTTTTGAGAATCAAATTCTTCATTAATTTCTTCACACTTAGAGTGTTATTCTTCATTGATTGAAGAAAAATGTTTCTTCATGTGTTGCACATCTAAGTCATCAATTTTGCATAAGTGTTAGGATGAGTGTCCTTTTTCAAAGAACATTCGAAGACTCTAAGATATTTAGCTCACACCGCAACTTGCTAAATCTCTTCTCATCCAAGGGCTTTGTGAAGATATCGGCTAGCTGTTCTTCAGTCTTCACATGATCAATAAAGATGTCGCCCTTCAACACATAATCGCGAAGAAAATGATGATGAATCTGAATGTGCTTTGTCTTCGAGTGCTGAACTGGGTTGTGAGCAATCTTGTTGGCACTCTCATTGTCACAGTAGAGAGGCACATTCTTCATGTTGATGTCGTAGTCCTTAAGAGTTTGCTTCATCCGCATGATCACCAGCATAGTCAGAGTCAGAATATCCAATGAGATCAAAAGTAGAGCCTTTGGGGTACCATAGTCCTAGTGTTGGTGCATGAGCTAGATATCGAAGAATATGCTTCACAGCCTTATGGTGTGATTCCTTTGGTGTAGCTTGAAATCGGGCACACATGCAGACACTAAGCATTATATCTGGCCTAGATGCACATAAGTACAATAAAGAACCAATCATGGAGCGGTATACCTTGTGATCGAAGTCAATACCATTTTCATCAGTGCATAGATGGTCATTTGTGGGCATAGGAATTTTGACTCCTTTGCAATCTTGCATGCCAAATTTCCTCAGAACATCCTTGAGGTATTTCTCCTGAGATATGAATATGCCATTGTGCTGTTGACGAATTTGAAGACCTAAGAAGAATTTCAACTCTCCCATCATAGACATTTGATATTCTTCACTCATCATATAGGCAAATTCATCACTATAACGTTGGTCAGTACAGCCAAAGATAATATCATCAACGTATATTTGGCACACATACAGTTCACCATCATAAGATTTAGTAAAGAGAGTAGGGTCGAGTGAACCGGGTGTGAAGCCATTCTTCACGAAGAATTCCTTCAAAGTATCATACCACGCCCGAGGGGCCTGCTTGAGGCCATAGAGGGCCTTGTTGAGTCTGAAGACTTTGTCAGGATTCTTTGGATCTTCAAAACCTGGGGGTTGAGCAACATATACTTCTTCCTCAAGCTTGCCATTGAGGAAGGCACTTTTCATATCCATTTGATATAAAGTGATATTATGATGGTTAGCATAAGCAAGTAATATGCGAATAGCCTCAAGTCTAGCAACAGGTGCAAAAGTTTCATCAAAATCAATTCCTTCAACCTGTGTGTAGCCTTGAGCTACAAGTCGTGCCTTATTCCTCACCACAAGGCCATTTTCATCTTGCTTGTTGCGGTAGATCCACTTTGTGCCAATGATATTATGCTTGCGAGGATCTGGACGTTTGACCAGTTCCTAGACATTGTTGAGCTCGAACTGATGCAATTCTTCTTGCATGGCCTGAATCCACTCAGGCTCTAGAAATGCTTCATCTACCTTAGTGGGCTCTGTGATGGAGACAAAAGCATAGTACCCACAAAAGTTAGATAAATGTGAAGCTTTTGAGCGGGTGAGAGGACCTGGTGCTTCAATGTCATCGATGATCTTTTCAACTTGCACTTCTTTTGCAACGCGAGGATGAGCTGGTTGTCGTCGAGGAACTTGATCAGCATTTTCTTCAGCACCATTTTGTTCAGCATTTTCCTCAGGTACATTACCTCGACGATCTTCACGTTCTGGAATGAATTCTTCAGTAGATTCTTCAGTAGGAATGACATCCTCAGTAGCCTTGAACTTGATAGAATCCTTAGGTGTTGGTTCATCTATCACAGAAGGTAGGTGCTCTCTTTGTGAGCCATTAGTTTCATCGAACCGCACATCTACAGTTTCAACAACCTTGTGAAGAGCGTTGTTGAAGACTCTGTAGGTGTGCGAGTCCTTTCCGTAACCAAGCATAAAACCTTCATGTGCTTTCGGTGCGAATTTAGCATTGTGATGAGGATCCCTAATCCAACATTTAGCACCGAAGACTTTGAAATAACTCCCATTGGGTTTCTTCTCAGTGAGGAGTTCATAGGCAGTCTTCTTGAAGAATTTGTGAAGATATACTCTGTTGATGATGTGGCACGCGGTATCAATTGCATCAATCCAAAAACGACGAGGCATTTTGTATAGTACGAGCCATCTCAACAAGAGTTCTATTCTTGCGCTCCATGACGCCATTTTGTTGAGGAGTATAAGGAGCAGATAACTCATGAGTAATACCAAGTTCATCAAGATAGTCATTAAGACCGGAATTCTTGAACTCAGTTCCATTGTCACTCCTGATGTGCTTGATCTTCACACCAAAGTTGGTTGAAGCTCTTGAGGAAAATCGTTTGAAGACTTCCTGCACTTCAACAATAACAAAGCCATATAAAGATGCATCATTAGTGACTGCTGAGTAATGATTAGGACCAAAGAGGTCCATGTGAAGCAATTCGAATGGACGAGTAGTGGTCATGATAGTCTTCGCTGGATGCTTGGCTTTGGTCATTTTTCCAGCTTCACAGGCACCACACAAGTGATCCTTGAGGAATTTGACATTCTCAATGCCAATGACATGCTTCTTCTTCGCAAGCATGTGCAAATTCCTCATGCCTGCGTGACCAGGTCGTCGATGCCATAGCCAGCCTTCTGAAGCTTTTGCCAGTAAGCACACGGCTGGTTGTGGTCCTTAGAGAAATCAACAATATACAGATCTCCTCTCCTAAAGCCTTCGAAGACTTTGGAATGGTCAGCTTCCATGATCACAACACAATGATATCTTCCAAAGACAACAACCATATCGAGATCACAAAGCATTGAGACAGACATGAGGTTGTATCCTATGGACTCGACAAGCATGACCTTGTCCATGTGTCGATCCTTTGAGATCGCAACCTTACCTAGACCCAATACCTAACTTTTGCCTTTGTCAGCGAAGATGATATACTTCAGATGTGATGGTGTTAAGGGAGCATCCATCAATAGGTTCTTGTCACTAGTCATGTGATTTGTACATCCACTGTCGAGGACCCACTCGTTTGCTTTGGGCTGATCATCCTGCAGATGAATTAGTGCATCTTACGAACACATATACTTCATCAGTGAAGAATATGACGTCAATTTCATCAGTTCAATTTCATCAAGCAATAGCACAGATAAGCAGTGTGAGGACGTGTGAAATGAAATTTCATTTCATCATGATTCGCCTGCGTCCTTTCAGGCAGTTTGTCAGGCCCCCAGCAAATTCTTCAGACGTTAAAGCACATCTGGAGACCTGACCCTGCGGAAGAAGTTAGTTCTTTTTCTTCACCACCCACATCTGAAGGGGTGGTGTCGGTGTCAAAACCGGCGGATCTCGGGTAGGGGGTCCCGAACTGTGTGTCTAGGCGGATGGTAACAGGAGACAAGGGACACGATGTTTTTACCCAGGTTCGGGCCCTCTCGATGGAGGTAAAACCCTACTCCTGCTTGATTGATATTGATGATATGGGTAGTACAAGAGTGGATCTACCACGAGATCAAGGAGGCTAAACCCTAAAAGCTAGCCTATGGTATGATTGTTGTAATGGTTGTTCGTCCTACGGACTAAAACCCTCCGGTTTATATAGACACCGGAGAGGGCTAGGGTTACACAGAGTCGGTTATAATGGTAGGAGATCTACATATCCGTATTGCCAAGCTTGCCTTCCACGCCAAGGAAAGTCCCATCCGAACACGGGACGAAGTCTTCAATCTTGTATCTTCATAGTCTTGGAGTCCGGCCGATGATGATAGTCCGGCTATCCGGACACCCCCTAGTCCAGGACTCCCTCAGTAGCCCCCGAACCAGGCTTCAATGACGATGAGTCCGGTGCGCATATTGTCTTCGGCGTTGCAAGGAGGGTTCTCCTTCAAATTCCATGTGCCTGCCGAATAGTGTCCGGCACCCTTACAAACATTGCGCTCCTTGGCTTCCACGCCCAATAATGGCCCTCTTCCACGCGTGGCACGAATGCGAAAGGCCAGGGTATCTTTTATATTTTACCCCATAGCTGCGCAAATAACCTGCCTATAAGAGAGGCAAGAATCCAGATCCAAATCACACCATCTTCCTTCTGCAAGTACTCATCGGAGCACTTCTGACCAAAAATCCATTCCATCATGGGCCATCGACGCGGCTCCTCCTCTCGTGCTCCCAGCCCTCCGCCAGGAGATTGGAGGAGATGTTCTGTTCCGCACAGCGAGCTGGTGACGCTCCAAACGGAGGGATACCTTCCTCCGGCCTTTATGGTCCCGGTCCGAGCCGGGCTGGCCACTTACAAAGGTGGAAAGCAAGCGGAGGCCACCCCTAGTCCCTCCAAGGGGGAGCGGGTGTGCTTCGTCCCTTATCTAATAAGGGGGCTCAGATTTCCCATCCATCCGTTTCTTCGGGGGCTTCTGGAGTTCTACGGACTCCAGCTTCATCACCTCACGCCCGCCTCCATTCTGCACATCGCGGGTTACGTAGCTCTTTGCAAGCTGTTCCTGGGCATCGAGCCCCATTTTGCGCTGTGGAAGAGACTGTTTTGCCTCGTACCCTGTTCTCACGAGGGGTCAATATATCAAGTGGGCGGAGCCGAAATATGGCGCATCGCCGGGACTGGATATCTATCCGGAACGCCAAAGAAGGCATCCGAAGACTGGCCTTCGGAATGGTTTTATGTGGAAGACGCTCCACTGCCGGACCCAGTTCGGATCGGCCTCCCGGAGTTCAACAAGACTCCTCTGAAGAAGCGCCTAAGTTGGCACCCACGGAGCCCTCAACAGGAGGAAGACAGGAGCGTCCATTACTTGATGGGCCGGATTAGGTTGATGGCCCATTCCGGATTAACCATGATCGGAGTCATGGCCATATGCATCATGCGAGGGGTGCAGCCGCTCCAATATAGGGGCCACCCCATGTGGGATTTCAATGGGGAGAACGACGCCACCCGTCATGGCCGTAAGGGGCCGGGATCGGCCGCGGATCTGGTCAAGATCCTGTCCGGCCTGTACAAGGGGGAGAAAGAGGACTTCCTCCAGACGAGCCCATTGAATGGGTTCTCCATGAATAACCCTCGGAGCTAGGTAAGCGGACGTTTATTTATCCGACCCGTGCTTTCAAAGTTAAGTACCTTACTTTATGGTTTTGACGCAGGGACTGCGCCGGAATGTGGAGAGCATACATAGTCTGGCTCCACAACCCGAGGATCCGGGAAGATCCCTTGATCCGGCCTCCGAAGAGGATCCGGACATAAAGTTGGAGCTAATTGACGGGGTGTTCCACCAACTCAGCATGGACAATGCTCTAGTCGCCATCACGGCTGACTACCCCGGCCTTACTCCGGCTTCCCAGGTAATTATGACCGGAGTCCTGACACTATTACTTCATCCTCGCGTATTTCTGACCACCGTATACAACGGTGTCTTGCAGGAGGTGCCTTCAAGGTGGGAAGCCGAACCCGCGGTGGCGGACCAACAAGGGTCAGCCCGGCCCCGCAGGCGGAAGAGGGGTGCGGTGCGAATCGAAACGTCACCGCAACGGTATAGCTCGCGACCGTTATTCAGGAAAAGGATTCCCAGGAGGTGTATTAACGCTCATGACTTTTCCAGGAGAAAGAGCACTCGTCGGACTGTTCCCGGAGAGGTTGCCAACCAAGCCTCCGCCCGCTAGGCTCCAACACCTGGTCCGGAGGGGGAGGCGAGCGCAAGGCGCGAGCCGGATACTCCTCCAGTGGAGGATGCCGACAGGCTGTCCACCACCAGGTCTGAGGTGGAGAGTGCCATGAATCATAGGCGTCGCCGGACAGTTCTGCGTGACGCGTGTTTCTCCCCAGAGGCATTGAATGCCTTTAACGCGGGAGACGCGCACCTCCGTGCCGCTCAAGATGGTTTAACCAGAGCCACGGAGCAGTATGTAAAAGACATACGGGTAAGAGATTTTAATAGTTGTATATGCCAGTAGCCCCCGAGACTTAAAGTAGTTAAAGTAACTGATTTAAGGATCATTTGAAATGCAGGATCTTACGGAGAAGAATACCCAATTGTCCCAGGAGCTACAAGAGTGCAAGGCCCAACTTGAGGCCGCACTAGCTGCCGCAGAAGGAGGCACAGAGACCCCCTCAGGTAACACATTATTTCAAAAAGATAAGCGGTGTGCGGTGTACGTATAAATCTGACAATGGTATTGCAGATGTTGCCGGACTTGATCCGGACAAGCAACAACTACTGCGCCAGCTGAAGGCCGGCGAGAGGGTGCTTACAAAGGTGCAGCAGGAGAGGAACAAACTCCAGGATGCCCACGCCCAGCTTGGAGAAGAGCTGAAAGGTGTTCGGGCCGAGCTGTCTGGCTTCGTGAAGGAGAATCAGCGGCTTCGTCGCGGCATCTATAGTAAGTGCTTGAGCGAACTCCTTTGAAAAGAGAAGTTCGGCAAGGAAGTCAATTGACAGAAATATGTCTGTAGGTGTGCTCACAGGTCGCCCTGCGGAAGAAATGCCCGGTTCAATGGGTGATCAACTTCCCGAGCTGGTGCAACTGCTCGAACGTGTTCGGCAGGCGATGAGCGGCATCGTCCAGGCCTTATGGCCGTCCCTCTCCCTACCCGAGGGCCTTGGAGAGCTTGCAGAGAAGCTTCAGGGAGCGCGGCAGCGCTTCCGTTTATGGAAGATATCGGCCTGCCGTCAAGGTGCCAGGGAGGCCTGGGCCATGGTGAAGACGCGGTACAAGAAGGCGGATCCAAAACACATGGCCGAGGTTGGACCTGTGGGGCCCAATGGGAAGGAGATCCCTGTGAGCTTAGTGTACGGCCAAGTAGAGTTGGCCGCCAAGTATTCCCAACGGGATTGTAAATTAGACAGCCTGTTAGACGGGATTGAGGAGGAGTACAGTCAGTCAATTTGACGATGTATTTAAAATGACATGTGAAATGCCTTCTAGCCGGATTGTAGATCGTTTGTCTTTGCCGACCTTTTCGCTTTAACCTCTGGACCCTAGAGTCCGGAGTGTGTCCGAATACCCTCTCGGTTATGAAAAAACCGGGGCATGCATGGAGACCAGGCGTAGGGGTCATTAGTGCTTTATCAGACAAGTGCCCAACTAGTTATGTTATATTACATGGTTAGTAAGAAACATCTTCTAGGGAGAATAGTTCGGTTAAGGGTTCCTTTCCCTGGGAGGCATGCCCTAAAGTGCATGTCCGGACTGCGAAAAAAGCAGGAAAGCATCTGGGGGCAGATAAATAAATGTGTAAAAAATCATCTTTCAAGTCACCGACCGAATATTCCCTTAAGAATGCTAGCTTTTGGCTTCACCCAGTCTGAGGTACACATCCGGCTGACCCGGCAGTAACAATGGCAGAGGTGCTCCCTTTACCTCCTAGCTGAACAATCGGGAACGTAGGGGTAAGCACAGGAGCCAGGCAACCCAGCTTGGTCAAAACTTAAGTCATATCGATGCATATAATGGTGAATAAAAGGTACATGTGGAAGTTTGACACATGTGCTGGGCATGAAGCCCGTATAAGTAAGCTACTGTTAAAGAAGCCCCCAGGTATAATGAGTGCGGGTAGCACATCAAGTGTGTGCGAACAATGCGCCAATAGGCCCTCAAGGGCTTTATGAAAAAGGTGAAAAAAGAAGAAAAAAGAGAGATAAGAGGTAACTGAAGTATAAAATATGGACGGGGGAGGGAGACGAACTCTGAGTCCGGCGCTAGGCGTAGAATCTTCGGAGGCGGGCTGCGTTCCATGGGTTCGGCTCGAGTCGGTTGTCCGATGCGTTTCGCAGACGGTATGCTCCGCCGGTCAGGACTTGGTCGATGATGAAGGGACCTTCCCATTTGGGCTTCAGTTTGTCCTTTTTCTTGTCCGGCAGGCGTAGAACCAGTTCGCCAACATTGTATGTTTTAGCCCGTACTTCTCTGCTTTGATATCTTCGAGCCTGCTGCTGATAGAATGCGGAACGAGCCTTTGCCATGTCGCGCTCCTCCTCTAATGCGTCCAAGCTGTCCTGCCGATCCAGCTCGGCTTCTCTTTCTTCGTACATGCGCACTCGAGGTGAGTCATGAATTATGTCGCAGGGCAAAACTGCCTCTGCGTCGTATACCATAAAGAATGGTGTGAATCCGGTAGTACGGTTTGGTGTGGTCCGCAGCCCCCAGAGTACGGAGTCAAGCTCCTCTACCAAGTGCGTGTTATATTCCGTAAGGGACCGCACTAGTCTGGGTTTGATACCGCTCATTATTAGACCATTTGCTCGCTCAACTTGACCGTTGGTTTGAGGATGATAGACTGAAGCGTAATCGAGCTTAATGCCCATATTTCTGCACCAGAGTTTGACCTCGTCAGCCGTGAAGTTCGTGCCGTTATCGGTAATGATGCTATGGGGGAGGCCATAACGGTGTACTACCCCGGATATGAAGTCTATCACTGGTCCGGACTCTGCCGTTTTAACTGGCTTGGCCTCTATCCATTTGGTGAATTTGTCCACCATGACCAATATATACTTTTGCTTGTGGGTTCCCCCTTTAAGGGGTCCAACCATGTCAAGCCCCCAGACCGCGAACGGCCAGGTAATGGGTATAGTTTTGGGGGCGGTGGGTGGCATATGGCTCTGATTAGCAAAGAGCTGACAACCGACACATCTTTGGACTAAGTCCTGAGCATCTGCCCGGGCCGTCGGCCAATAAAATCCTGTACGAAAGGCCTTACCTACAAGGGCCCGGGCTGCAGCGTGGTGTCCGCCTAGTCCGACGTGAATTTCAGCCAGAAGATTTTGCCCTTCCTCTTCGGAGATGCACCTTTGAAGGACTCCGGTTGTGCTTTTCTTATAAAGTTCTCCCTCATGGACCTTGTAGGCTTTAGATCGCCGAACTATGCAGCGGGCCTCATTTTGGTCTTCGGGAAGTTCCTGCCTAATTAAGTAGGCTAGGAATGGTTCTGTCCACGGGGCAATTACCGCCATTATTTCGTGGGCTGAAGGTGTTATTTCATCGGCTGAACCGCCGATTATGTCAAATTGTTCTGTGTTGGGTGGTGCGGTTGTTTCCAGGTTGTTATTTTCGGACTCCTCTTCCCATAGTACGGATGGCTTAAAGAGCCGTTCCAGGAAGATGTTTGGAGGGACAGCGTCGCATTTCGCGCCGATGCGTGCCAACACGTCGGCTGCTTGGTTAGTATCCCGGGCTACGTGGTGGAATTCGAGTCCTTCGAACCGAGCTGACATTTTTAGGACAGCGTTACGATAGGCTGCCATTTTCGGATCCTTGGCGTCAAAGTCTCCATTTACTTGGGATATTGCAAGGTTTGAATCCCCGCGCACCTCTAGGCGTTGAATACCCATGGAGATTGCCATTCGGAGACCATGTAGGAGGGCCTCGTATTCGGCTGCATTGTTGGAGTCCGTGTACATTATCTGAAGTACGTATTGGACTGTGTCTCCGGTTGGGGACGTCAGTACGACGCCAGCCCCCAAGCCGGACAACCTTTTGGAGCTGTCGAAATGCATAATCCAATTGGAGTATGCGCCGTACTCTTTAGGGAGTTCGGCTTCGGTCCATTCAGTGATGAAGTCAGCCAAGACTTGCGACTTTATAGCTCGCCGAGGTTTATAAGTTATGTCGAATGGTAAGAGCTCAATGGCCCATTTTGCAATCCTGCCCGTCGCGTCGCGGTTGTTTATAATGTCATTGAGGGGCACTTCGGAGGCCACTGTTATCGAACACTCTTGAAAGTAGTGTCGGAGCTTCCGGGATGCCATGAACACCGCGACACTATCTTTTGATAATGCGGGTACCGGGACTTGCAGGGAGTTAAGACAGTGGATACGTAGTACACTGGTTTTTGAAGAGGGAATTTATGCCCTTCTGTTTCTCGTTCGACGACGAGCACTGCGCTTACAACTTGATGTGTTGCCGCGATATATAACAACATTGGTTTGCCCAGGTTAGGCGCAGCCAGGACCGGATTTGTTGCCAATATGGCTTTTATTTCTTCGAGTCCGGTAGTGGCAGCATCCGTCCACTCAAAGTGTTCGGTGCGCCTGAGGAGGCGATAGAGGGGCAATGCCTTTTCTCCCAAACGGGAGATGAAGCGGCTTAGAGCCGCCATGCATCCAGTCAATTTTTGTATTTGTTTGAGGTCTTTTGGAATATCCAGCTGTGACAGAGCTCGGATCTTGGCTGGGTTTGCTTCAATTCCTCTACCGGATACAATGAAGCCCAGGAGCTTTCCGGCTGGTACGCCGAAGACGGATTTTTCCGGATTCAGCTTAATGTCATATGCTCGGTGGTTGTCGAATGTGAGCCTCAAATCCTCTACTAGGGTTTCAACGTGTTTGGTCTTGACGACCACATCGTCTACGTATGCCTCTACTGTTTTGCCGATCTGGGTAGCCAGACATGTCTGAATCATGCGCTGGTATGCTGCGCCGGCATTTTGAGTCCGAAGGGCATCATGTTGAAACAGAATGGTCCATATGGGGTAATGAATGCCGTTGCGGCTTGGTCCACCTCCGCCATCTTGATCTGATGGTAACCGGAGTATGCATCGAGGAAGCACAATGAATCGTGCCCTGCAGTAGCATCGATTATCTGATCGATACGGGGAAGGGGGAAAGGATCCTTTGGACAAGCCTTATTGAGGTCTTTAAAATCGACACATAGGCGCCAAGATTTGTCCTTCTTTGGTACCATTACCAGGTTTGCTAGCCAGTCCGGATGTTTGATGTCTCTGATGAATCCGGCTTCTAATAGTTTGGCTAGCTCTTCTCCCATTGCCTGTCTTTTGGGTTCGGAAAATCGCCGAAGAGCCTGTTTGACTGGCTTGAATCCTTTTAGGATGTTTAGGCTGTGTTCTGCCAATCTACGTGGGATTCCTGGCATGTCTGAAGGGTGCCAAGCAAAGATGTCCCAATTTTCCCGAAGGAATTCTCGCAGTGCGGCGTCTACATCAGGGTTTAACTGTGCCCCAATGGAGGCCGTCTTTGTTGGGTCTGTTGGATGGACTTGGAATTTGACTATTTCGTCCGCTGGTTTAAAAGAGGTGGACTTGGACCTCTTATCGAGTATCACATCGTCCATGTTCACCATGGAGCACAGCGCCGTGAGCTCCTCTACTGCTAAGGCTTCGGATAGGGCCTCTAGGGCTAGTGCGGCTGTCTTGTTTTCGGCCCGGAGTGCTGTGTCCGGATCACTGACGAGAGTGATTATTCCGCCGGGCCTGGGCATCTTAAGCTTCATGTACCCGTAATGGGGTATGGCTTGAAAAATTGTGAATGCCTCTCGTCCTAATATAGCGTGATATCCGCTGCTGAACGGGGCCACTTGGAACGTGACCTCCTCGGACCTGTAATTGTCCGGCGAGCCGAACACCACATCAAGTGTGATTTTTCCTGTGCAGCGTGCTTCCCGGCTAGGGATTATTCCTCTAAAGGTTGTGCTGCTTCGCTCAATGCGGCTCCAGTCTATTTCCATTTTTTGAAGAGTTTCCTCGTAGATGAGGTTTAATCCGCTGCCGCCATCCATGAGTACCTTGGTAAGACGAAAGTCGTCCACTATTGGACTGAGGACCAATGCGGCTGGTGCTCGGGCTGTTCGGAATTTAGGTTCGTCGCTGGCGTTGAAGGTGATGGCCGTGTCGCTCCATGGATTTGGTGTTGCTACTTGGTAGACTTCGGCGAGGCTGCGGATTGTTCGTTTCCGCATATTATTTGATGCGAAAGTCTCGAAGACTGTTGACACCGTACTGGTA
Source organism: Triticum timopheevii (assembly GCA_963921465.1). Taxonomy (NCBI): domain Eukaryota; kingdom Viridiplantae; phylum Streptophyta; class Magnoliopsida; order Poales; family Poaceae; genus Triticum; species Triticum timopheevii. The sequence goes on from OY997270.1 coordinate 300,090,742, forward strand.
CTGTTAGAGTGATTCTCTGGGGTTAGAAGCTCTTCACCACTTTTGGCCACCTGCCGCAGTATCCAACATGCTCGAAGGCTATGTGTTGGAGTGGCGCCTTCTGTACTGTGAATTTTACAGGGTCCGCTGAGCCACCCCTCCAGTACGATTCCATGCCCTTTATGGGGTTTTTGCTTTTTGGTTTTGGTACCGGGTGTCTGAGCATGATGCACCCTTTTGTTTCGGACTAGGGTTGTATTCGGAGCCGGGTTGTCCCAAAACTTAGTTTCGGTTTTCCGGAAACTCTCTATCGCACAGTACTTTCGTACTATGGACGCCAGGTCGGAGAAGCATGTAATTTCACGACGAGTTACGGCGTTCAAGATTCCCTTGTCCGTGCAATTATTGCAGAAGATTGAAATTGCGTCTTCCTCACGGCAGTCTTTTATCCTGTCCATAACCAGGAGGAATCTGGCCCAGTAATGATGTACTGTTTCGGTGGGCTCTTGCCGGATTTGAGATAGATCGCATATGTTTGGGTGGGTGGGTGGAATCGAGTCCGGAACCCTACCCATCTCGAGGCTCAAGGGCCAAAAAGCTTCCGAATTTGGAAGCTTGGATTGCTGGATGTTGTCCAATAGGTCTGGTCCGATGCCTGACTTTAGGTTCAGTGCTTAATCGACGTCCGTCCCTCCGCGGGAATCCGGCATGGAGGGTTCGGGAGTCCAGACATAACTAGTTTTCAATATAGAAGAAGAGTCGCCGCGTTGTTCCTCTACCACCGCAACGTGGTGGGTAACCTGGGGAGAGTTAATCTCTCTCAGATCGGTTTTAAGCCCAATCTGATTGTAGTCTATAGCGACTCCCAAGGCGGTGATGTGATCCAAGAGCTCGTTTACGGACAAGAGCTCTATTGGATCCAGCTGCTCGGCGAATTCCGAGTTGACATGAAGATTGCTTTTGATGACCCGAGAGGTCATCATTGAAGCGGTGGCCGAACAGGCGGTCATGAGAAAACCACCTAGCCGGATAGTTTGGCCGGCGGCCAGGGCTCCTTTGGCGATGATACCGTCTTTAAAGACGGGAAGAGGCATCCTTCATGATCGCGACGGCACAGAGGAACTCTCAATGAAAGCACCAATGTCGGTGTCAAAACCGGCGGATCTCGGGTAGGGGGTCCCGAACTGTGCGTCTAGGCGGATCGTAACAGGAGACAAGGGACACGATGTTTTTACCCAGGTTCGGGCCCTCTCGATGGGGGTAAAACCCTACTCCTGCTTGATTGATATTGATGATATGGGTAGTACAAGAGTGGATCTACCACGAGATCAAGGAGGCTAAACCCTAAAAGCTAGCCTATGGTATGATTGTTGTAATGGTTGTTTGTCCTATGGACTAAAACCCTCCGGTTTATATAGACATCGGAGAGGGCTAGGGTTACACAGAGTCGGTTACAATGGTAGGAGATCTACATATCCGTATTGCCAAGCTTGCCTTCCACGCCAAGTAAAGTCCCATCCGGACACGGGACGAAGTCTTCAATCTTGTATCTTCATAGTCTTGGAGTCCGGCCGAGGATGATAGACCGGCTATCCGGACACCCCCTAGTCTAGGACTCCCTCAGGTGGCAAAGAATTCATCACTCTGCGAGCACCATATGAGAAAGATGGCATAGAAGCTAGTCCACTTCGCTTCACATAAGAGGGGTTAGGGTAAGCATATGAATAAGCAGAGAGATTCTTCGAGGACTTATGAACATAATGATTTGAAGAATAATGTGCATATTCATAGCCCTTAGCTCTACCCTACGAAACAAAAGGGTTAGCACGATGATGTTCATATGAGGACTTTGATCCATTTGTGGAATTTTATCTACGTGAGGAATTTTGTCCGTATGAGGACTCGGATCCATATGAAGAGTTTGATCTGGGGTTCCTATTCTTCACTGGTGGTGTCATGAGGACATTCACCTGAAGACTTTCAACATAACTTTTGGGAACCCAGATTTTCTTCATAGCGGAACCGTTCCTGCAGTTAGTGCCAACATATCTAGCAAATACTTCACCATTCTGATTTTTGAACAGTTTATAGTTGGAGTCAAATGACTCATCAGAAGAATGAGGAGATTCACATGTAAAGCCCGATAAGTTAGATGGATCAACTGGAGGTCCCTTTGCAGCAACCCATGAGGTTTTGGGGTACTGCTCTGGCTTCCAATATGTTCCATCAGCATTGAGTTTCCTCTCAAAGGCAATACCCTCTTTCCTAGGGTTTCTGTTGAGGATCTACTTTTTAAGCACATCACAAAGAGTCTGATGCCCTTTGAGGCTTTTGTACATGCCTGTCATGTACAATTCCTTCAGCCCTGCATTGTCACTGATACTAGCAATGTCCTCAGATGAGGAATTAGTGATACCAGAGGCAGGTGAAGAATTTGTAACATTTGAAGCATTTGAACATTCAGGTGAAGAATTAGTAGATTCACGTTCAATGCACTTTAAGCATGGGGGATCAAATTCTTCCTGAGTAGCGCTGATTTGTTGAGCAAGTAATGAATCGCGCTCCTTCTGAAGATCTCCATAACTCACTCTTAGCTTCTCAAGATCTTGCTTTCTTTGAAGAAGTTCAAGAGAAAGCTTCTCGTGATCAGATAAGAGAGCGTTATGATGACCTTGAAGGTCGTCAAACTTGGAATGGAGTCCCTGAAGACTTTCAGCCAAGGCTTTTGACTGATCCATTTCTTCACCCAACATATCATCGCTCTTATTTAGCATGTATTGAACTTTTTTCAAGGCTCTTTGTTGTTTAGTGGCAAGGGAAGCAAGTTTGACATAGCTAGGTCCAAATTCATCGCCAGATTCATCATCACTAGATTCAGATAGGTAGGTTTCGGTAAGTTTGACATAGCTAGGTCCAAATTCATCGCCAGATTCATCATCACTAGATTTAGATAGGTAGGATTCGGTTACCTCAACACCGTTTGCCATAAGGCAGGGGGTAGACGATGATGATTCTGGTTCGAAAGTCATCGCATTGAGAGATTCCTTGTAATCCTCAAACCAAGGATCATGACGAGTCCGATGACCTTCATAGACCTCAAGGAGACGATCCTAGATTAGCTTTGCGTGATTGAGATGCATGACGTTCCTGAACTGATTTCGGGACAGACTAGAGCAGATGACATCCTTCGCTGTGAGGTTAAGCAGTGTGTACTTGCGAATGTCATCAGCCTCAGCCATCTTGCATAGATCGGTAAGACCGATCTCAGTGACGGTCCATAGTTTGTTGTCCATAGCCATGAGTCGCTTTTTCATCATGGCCTTCCACCGAGGATACTCATGACCGTCAAAGATGGGGCAGGAAACGTTCCTCGATCCTGCAGTCGACATAACTAGAACTCCAGGTGGTTAAACCAAAATCACACAGAACAAGGGAGTACCTTGCTCTGATACCAATTGAAAGTGCGTTATATCGACTAGAGGGGGGTGAATAGGCGATTTTTATGAATTCTTCACTGAGGAATTCGCCGGTGAGGAAATTCCTTAGCGAAGAACTACTTGCAGCGAAATAAGTACTCAGAAGTAAGCATGACAGAATACACACGTAGTCATCATGATGAAATGAAGACAAACACAGAGTACAGAAAGCGTAAACACGGGATAACACAAGATGAAGACAAACAAACTAAAGAAATTGAACTGAGGAAATTGAGAAAGTCTTCAATCAAAGTCTGCAAACACAGATATGAACAATCACTCAACACAGTAATGAAGAAATAAAAGAGTTGAGGAAATAGAACCAGTAAGGTTGGTGAAGACAATGATTTGGTAGACCAGTTCCAACTGCTGTCTCAGTTGTACGTCTGGTTGGAGCGGCTGAGTATTTAAACTCGAGGACACGCAGTCCCGGACACCCAGTCACTGAGCACGCAGCTCAGGACACCAAGTCCACACCGTATTCTCCTTGAACTAAGGTCACACAGACCTCGTCCAATCACTCATGGTAAGTCTTCAGGCGACTTCCAAACCTTCACAGACTTCGGTCACTCGGCGATCCACAATTCCTCTTGGATGCTCTAGACCATGATGCCTAACCGTCTGGAAGAAGCACAGTCTTCAAAGGTAACAAGCGTCGGATCCACGCAGGATCAATCTCTTCAGTGATGCTCAATCACTTTTGGTTTGTAGGTGTTTGGGTTTGGGTTTTTCCTCACTCAATGATTTTCGCTCAAAGTCCTCGGAGGATGGGTTGCTCTCAAATGACAAGTGTCAGTTTCTATCGGAGCAGCCAACCAGCTAGTGGTTGTAGGGGCGGCTATTTATGGCCTAGGGAGCAGCCCGACATGATAAGACATAAATGCCCTTCGATGATATGACCGTTAGGTGGATAAGATATTTTGGGACAGCTGGCACGCAACACAGCAACGGTCGGAATTTTGACTCTCAAATTCCTCAGGGCTATCATGTTCCTCATTGTGTAGGCAATCCACACTGGCGAATTCCTAACTCCTCAGTCAGAATAAATTCCTCAGCGACCAGAAGAACTTTGCCTCTGTCACTGAAGAAATTGACTGAACTGTATGAGATTTCCAATGGCTTCACTCGAAGGGATTGGTAGGTGTAGGATTTTGAGTTGAGCATCACATGGAAATTTTTCCTTAGTATTTCCGTGACCCCCTTTAACAGTACGGTGTTTCCTATGACTCAAGAAGGAGAAAAACAAAACTATGAAAACGAAAGTCTTCAAGCTTCATATTCCTTGCATGAATATCAAGTCTTCATGGACACACCAATTTCTTCACTTTCAAAGTCTTCAGGAATACCAAAATCTTCAGTCGAAGATATTCATTTTTAGGGGTCGACTTTCTCTGTAAATATCAAACTCCTCATAGACTTATAGACTTGTGTACACTCATAAACACATTAGTCCCTTAACCTATAAGTCTTCAATACACCAAAATCACTAAGGGGCACTAGATGCACTTACACAAAGTCGATGACAGTTTGTTGAGTCTCACTATTCCTCTTGAAGAAGTATACCTAAGTGTATCTTGAATAATCATCCACAATCACCAAGCAATACTTTCTACCTCCAAGACTATCAAAGGATGGGGGTCCAAAGAGATCCATGTGAAGGAGCTCCAAGGGCCTCTTCGAGTAGATGATGGTCGTGGGAGGGTGAGCCTTCTCATGAAGCTTTCCTTCGATACAAGCACTGCAAGCACGATCTTTGGCAAAACTAAAATTTGTTAGTCATGGACATGGTCCCCCTTGAGAATACTTTGCAAAGATCTCATATTGACGTGGGCTAAACGGCGATGCCAAAGCCATCCCACGTCAACTTTAGCCATTAGGCATGTCGTGGTCTTAGTGGGTCGCTCCGAAAAGTTAATCACATAGAGACCGTTCTCGACATGCCCAAAAAAGGCTACTTTAAGAGTCTTGCTCCACAAGAGGGCCACGGTATCAATATCAAAGAAAGTGGCAAAACCCACGAGTGCAAGTTGACGAACGGAAAGTAAATTGTATGCAAGGGACTCAACAAGCATGACTTTCTCGATCGTTAGATCATGAGAGATGACAACCTTGCCAAGACCCAATACCTTAGAATGTGAGGCATCACCCCACTCGACATTGGTGGGCATAGATGGAATCTTTTGCACGTCCACCACCAAGTCCTTGCTCCCGGTCATATGATTTGTTGCTCCACTATCGAGCAACCATGATCCTCCACCGGAAGCAAACACCTGCACGAGATCAATGCTTGGTTTTAGGTACCCATTTAGTAATGGTTCCTTTGATGTTAGTAACAAGGGTCTTAGGAACCCAAATAGACCATTCAATGTACTCATAAGGAGAACCAACAAATTTAGCATAAACATGCCCATCACTAGCACGGCACAACACATAAGAAGGGTTAAAGTTGCCGGCTTTGTTGGAGAACGAGGTGGTTTTGCCCTTCTTGACATCAACACCCTTCAGATTGTTCTTCTTCTCATTAGGAGCATCCTCTCCCTCTTTCACGAAGGTTTGCTTGAGAGGAGGAGGTCGTTTGGTCTTGTCGTTCTTCTTCTTGTTCTTGGACTTGGGTGCGAACCCAATTCCTTCCTTGGCCACAACTTGCTTTTGATTGCTCAAAAGGTCGTTGAGGTTCTTCTCACCTTGAATGCATGTCACAAGGCCTTTCTCAAGTTGATCCTTCAATTTGGCATTCCCCTCCATAATATGCACATGCTCACAACACGGGTTAGTGGCATAGCATTATCAATTAATACCATATGAGGAAAGGTGGCCTTTTCCTTGGTTAGCTTAACTTGGAGTTGAGCATGAGACTCCTTGAGGTTTTGAAAGTGCGTTATATCGACTAGAGGGGGGGCGAATAGGTGATTTTTAAGAATTCTTCACTGAGGAATTTGCTGGCGAGGAAATTCCTTAGCGAAGAACTACTTGCAGCGGAATAAGTACTTAGAAGTAAGCACAACAGAATACAAGCATGGTCATCATGATGAAATGAAGACAAGCACAGAGTACAGAAAGCGTAAACACAGGATAACACAAGATGAAGACAAACAGACTGAAGAAATTGAACTGGGGAAATTGAGAAAGTCTTCAGTCAATGTCTTCAAGCACAGATATGAACAAACACTCAACGCGGTAATGAGGAAATGAAAGGGTTGAGGAAATAGAACCAGTTAGTTGGTGAAGACAATGATTTGGTAAACCAGTTCCAACTGCTGTCTCAGTTGTACGTCTGCTTGGAGCGGCTGAGTATTTAAACTCGAGGACACGCAGTCCCGGACACCCAGTCACTGAGCACGTAGCTCAGGACACCCAGTCCTCACCGTATTCTCCTTGAACTAAGGCCATGCAGACCTCGTCCAATCACTCATGGTAAGTCTTCAGGTGACTTCCAAACCTTCACAGACTTGGTCACTCAGTGATCCACAATTCCTCTTGGATGCTCTAGACCATGACGCCTAACCGTCTGGAAGAAGCACAGTCTTCAAAGGTAACAAGCGTCGGATCCACGCAGGATCAATTTCTTCAGTGATGCTCAATCACTTTGGGTTTGTGGGGGTTTGGTTTTGGGATTTTCCTCACTTGATGATTTTCCCTCAAAGTCCTCGGAGGATGGGTTGCTCTCAAATGACAAGTGTCTAGTTCTCTCGGAGCAGCCAACCAACTAGTGGTTGTAGGGGCGGCTATTTATAGCCTAGGGAGCAGCCCGACATGATAAGACATAAATGCCCTTCAATGATATGACCGTTAGGTGGATAGGATATTTTGGGACAGCTGGCGCGCAGCACAGCAACGGTCGGAAATTTGACTCTCAAATTCCTCAGGGCTATCATGTTCCTCACTATGTAGGCAATTCGCACTGGCGAATTCCTAACTCCTCAGTCAGAGCAAAGTCCTCAGTGACCAGAAGAACTGCGTCTCTGTCACTGAAGAAATTGACTGAACTGTATGAGATTTCCAATGGCTTCACTCGAAGGGATTGGTAGTTGTAGGATTTTGAGTTGAGCATCACATGGAAATTTTTCCTTTGTATTTCCTCGACCCCGTTTAACAGTACGGTGTTTCCTATGACTCAAGAAAGAGAAAATGAAACTACGAAAACAAAAGTCTTCACGCTTCATGTTCCTCAAATGAATATCAAGTCTTCAAGGTCACACCAATTTCTTCACTTTCAAAGTCTTCAGAATATCAAAAGTCTTCAGTCGAAGAACTTCATTTTTAGGGGTCGACTTTCTCTGTAAATATCAAACTCCTCATAGACTTATAGACCTGTGTACACTCACAAACGCATCAATCCCTTAACCTATAAGTCTTCAATACACCAAAATCACTAAGGGGCACTAGATGCACTTACAATCTCCCCCTTTTTGGTGATTGATGACAACATAGGTTAAGTTTTCAACGGGGATAAACATATGAAGTGTAAATGCTGATATTGAGGAATTTGATTGCAAGATATAGAAGAACTCCCCCTGAAGATGTGCATAGTGAGGAATTTGCGTTTGAGGCAATGCACATTTGAAGAGTTGAATCATGGAGAACTCCCCCTATATCTTGTAATTCATACACGCATTTGATATATAATATGAAGAATTTGAAATGCATGATGAAATATGGTGCCTGATGAAATTCAGCATGCGTGCAATAATATTAACGAGGAATAAGCATGCCGAAAGCATCAAAAGTATCGGAGCATAGTGCAACAAAAGTATCAGAGCACCATCCAAAAGAATCGGAGCACCATCGGGTTTAAGATTACAACTCGATCCAATAAAAGTTTCGGAAGAACGAGAGTTGTAACTTAAAAAATGCCCTTAATATAGACCCACTTGAAGACTAACTCAGATTTCTCCCCCTTTGTCATAAAATGACCAAAAGGATTGAAACTGAGGACTAACGCCCCTGAAGAATTTCAAGTTGATGGAGGAGCGCCAGCGTTGTCAGGGTTGTTTGTTGTAGCTGGGCCTGCCGCAGTGTCGTCCAAATCTTCATACTCATCAGTGTCACGCGATGAAGAATAAGAGCTGGCCATCAGATCAGGAACTTTGACCCTCTTGAATTTCTTTGGAGGAGGTGCAGACCAGTCAAATTCTTCCTTGAGACCCATAGTCTTCAGTTCTTCAGTGCTATAGACATGAGTGAGGACAGCCCAGGTGCGGTTGAGGGTTTCATGAAGGTAGTAGTGGTTCTTCTTCACTACATTATGTGTTGCGGTCATATTGTGAAGAATTGCACCAAACTGACGCTTTACCCATTTGTGATTGCGATCAACCTTCTGATGAAGACTGAGGAGTAACTCACGGTCAGTCATCACCCTGGGTGCTGTGGCTTGAGGATTTTGCTTAGCTGAGGTATTTGCGGCAGTGTCATGTGTGGCAGAGTCGTCATTGGTAGAGTAAGATGTAGCCAGGCGAAATTGACCATCCAATGGACGAATGCCTTCATCGATCACAGCAGCTGCCTTGTCTTTATCATCAGATGATGAAACTGGCCGTTTGAGGACTTCAATGGGAGGCAAGTAGCTACCGTGGTTCAGAGTGTCAGCTTTGTAATTCAGTGAAGATCTTGCCCTTATGAATCTCATAATCCAAGGCACATAGGGCTTCAGCTCAAAAGGTGACATAGCAACATTTGCCAGAGTCCTCATGAAGAAATCATGGAAGTTGACGGGAACGCCATGAATGATGTTGAAAAGCATATTCTTCATGATGCCAACGACATCTTCATCATTTGAGTCGTGGCCTTTGATAGGACTCATTGTCTTCGTCAGAATGCGATAGACAGTCCGAGGCACATAAAGCAATTCCTTGACGAGGAATTTGGTTCGTGGGGCCTGCCCAGGCTTCAAAGGCTTCATGAGCACTTGCATATAGTGATTTGTCAGTTCAGGGTCATTGTAGATGCAACGTGCACTGTCATGGGGAGGATCGAGAGGAAGGACACAAAGCAATTCAGTTGCCGGTGCCTTGTAGTGAGTGTTTTCAGTCATCCAATCCAACACCCATGAGTTGACATCTTCAGCGTCTCCAGTGATATGCAGTGTCGCGTAGAACTGAAGAATGAGTTCTTCATTCCAATTGCAAATGTCAGTGCAGAAATTCAGTAATCCTGCATCGTGAATAACACTAAGGACTGGCTCGAAGCATGGCAGAGATTCCATATCCACGTGAGGAATATGTTCATGATCGAAGATTTTGTCCTTGTCAAACAGCACTAAGGAATAGAAGTTGGCTTGACTAGCAGTCCAGAAACGCCTCTTCCTTATGCGAGCAGAGTCATAGGGGTTGTATTCAGTGAAGAATACATGCTCGGAAAAGAAGTCTTCAGCCTTGAACTTCTGTTTGCTTGAGAACGGATTCTTCGGCTTTAGCAGAGGGGTGTCAGTGAGTTGCAGTACCACCTCAGGAATCACGAGCTCAGGTACTTCAGACTGAGGAATTTCTGGTTCCTCCTCTCGGGCAACCTGATGATCATGAGTAGCAGGTTCTTCAGCACTAGTGGCTGGAATATCTTCATGAACAGAGGGAGTGGGATGAGTTTCTTCAGAGCCCATTTGAACTGCTGTTGCCGGGGACTAAGGAATCTGTTGAATAGGAGTGAAGAGAGGAGTATTGGGATGCTGACTTTCCCAGAAGTCATCGTTCATCACAGGTGTGGTGCATCCGATATCCACATCTTCATCTTCAATTTCCTCAACACCGGCCTCTTCAGCTATGAACTGAGGCATATGTGAGGAATTGACTGTCGTTGAAGGGATGGTATCCACTTCAATTTCTTCATCAATCTGCTCTGTCGAAGCAGCAGAATGATTTTCTTCATCAGATCCGCTTGGGATCTTATAGTCTTCTCCAAAAGGAACAATTTCCTTTGATGACATGGAGGAAATTGGAACAACATCAATTGGATGTTCAAGTGAGCTGGTCATTGGCTTCATTTTCTTCGCAGCCGAAGAATTTGACGCAGCTGATGCCTTCCTTTTCTTCACTGCAGCTCGCTCTGCAGCCTTGGTCTTCTTCACTTCATAGGCAGAAGGAAGAATTGGAGTTGGTGTAGGCGCGGGAGGAGCTGAGGAATCTGGTTGATTTTCTTCAGGCGCAACTGATGCAGTTTCCCTGATCTCTTCAGTTTCTTCAGGCACACCACTAGTGGATGCCCTGGCAATTTCTTCAGCGGCTGGGATGGAGTCATCAGCCCTGGAACTTGTATTTTCTTCAGCAGGCTGAAAGTCATCAGCGGTGCTGGCATGTTATTCAGCAGGCTGAGCAGAGTCTGTAGCCTGAAGATTTTCTTTTTGCGATGGGGCTGCAACAGTTGTCATTTTCTTCATCAGGTTGACGAATCTCACCTTGGCTCCTTGCCAATCAGCATAGTATGCATCGAAGTCTTTGCTGAGGGCTTGGATTTCAGACTGGGCCTGGAAAAGTTCCTCAGGTGTCATTCTGACAACATTTTTCTTCATAAGCTTCTCCTTTCTGTATTGCGCTTTCTTGATCTCTCTTGCCTTTTCAAACTTCCATTTCTCTTGAGTGATGAAATGGGTCAGCATGTGACTTTGACCAGGAGTCAGTTGAAAATCAGGCATGGGGGTGTTTGGATCCTTGTGCCAGAGGTCAATGTAGTCGAGGATTTTCCTCGGATCCAAAAGCAGTGGCACCGATGTGCCTTTGGCTCTAGCGGCCTTCACTTGCCTGTCTCCGATGATTTCTGCAAGTTCATCATCAGAAGCTTCATCATCAGAGGGCACTTGGAATGTGACCTGTTTCTTCCTTGGACTTGGCCGAGGACCGCGTCCAGTTGTTGCTTTAGTCTTCAATAGTGTGGGGCCTGATGAGGACATTGGTGCAGCTGAGGAACTTGCTGAGACACCAGAGGCAATCGAGAAACCCGTAGTCCTTTGACATGTAGCCAGGTGCCAATGGAGCTCTTGGGCATGGAGGATTTAAAGTGAATTTCTTCATGTACTTTGGAGTTACATATCTGTACTCCCTCCATTCTCTTGCCCATCTCCGTTCAATCCTCTGAATGCGCACTTTGCGCTAATTTTTGTTCTCTTTGCCAAATTTGGCTTCATCGGGTGTGCAATAGTCCGTGTATATGTCATCAGGGATCTCGAAAGCAGTCATGACCTCAGGCTTCTTTCCTCCTTTCTGCGGTCTCTTTCCTTCAGCCATATTCTTCAGATGAGGAATTTGAACAATTGAACACTCTGAAGAAGTATGCAGTTTTTCTTCGAGGAACGCTGCAAATGAGTTAAGTTGATGAGAACCGAGTGATTCAGCAGCGGACATGAGTACCTGTGAACAGAGTGTAGGTGCGAGGAATTTGGACAGGTCATATGCGTTCTTAGAAGGTTTTTCAAAAAGACAAGTTTTGAGGAATTTGACCAGATGAGCCTTGAGGAATTTCACTAAGCGTTCTTTGTCTTAGGTTCCAGAGTTGTACAGATCGAAGATCCACACAATTGAGGAATCTTGAAGAAAATGATTGCTTAGAGAAATGGATCAAGAGCATACAGTGTGTGAGGTGTTCATATGTGTGAAGATTTGAAGAATAAAAACACCTTTGAAGATTTTCAGGAAAGCTTGAGAATCAAAGTGAGTAATAAAAGTAACTTTTAATTACCCAAACTGAAGAACGCGATGAACTGAGATGAACAGAGGTGAAGTTCGTCAAGTTAGATCTCCCACGCCCTAACTTGGCAGAGGGAGATAGCTACGGCGACGACGGAGTGAAGATTTCCGCAACCAGCGCGAGTACGACGGCGACGAGGTCGAGGCAGCGAAGCTCTTCCTCACCGGCGACGATGGAGTAGCGGTGGCGCTAGGGTTTGAGGAGCTCGAGCGAGAGACAGCGGTTGAGCGGAGTAAATGAAGTGAGGAAGGGGAGAGGGGTATTTATAGCCACAGTGAAAAATTGTTCGGCCGAAGATTTTGGGACGAACATGCCCCTGCCCTTTCTCCTTCACGCGACATGTGTCACCCACGTACTGTGCAGATGAGATCGTGTAAGATCGTGGGTGAATATAATAATGCATCATGGGATGCGGAACGGTTTGAGCGGCAAAACCGAAAATCTGGATAAGATTTGTTTTAAAGTTTTGTTCGCAATTTCTTCAGCTGACGAGGACACAGTGAAGACTTTGAATGAGTTTCAAATAGAACGCACATGAAGAATTTGTGAATAGATTGGGTTGAGTATAGCATAGAGGGAGAAGGGTCCGATCACATTCACTTAGCAGAAAAAGCAACTTGAAGAAATAGCCATAAGTGAATGTTGTAGAGGACATAAACTCATATATATATAGCCAATGAAGAAAAACGACGGAAACAGTGAAGATTTTGCAAAGTTGAAGAATTTGAAAAACTGAAGAATTTCAAAAATGAGGAAAAACTCAAATTGAAGATTTTCAACTTTTTGTGGTGGCGTGACCCACCGTATAAGAATGATGATTTCAGACACCGCGTACAATTATCGTAGGGTTCTGAGAATCAAATTCTTCATTAATTTCTTCACACTTAGAGTGTAATTCTTCATTGATTGAAGAAAAACATTTCTTCGTGTGTTGCACATCTAAGTCATCAATTTTTAATAAGTGTTAGGATGTGTGTCCTTTTCAAAGAACATTCAAAGACTCTAAGATATTTAGCTCACACCGCAACTTGCTAAATCTCTTCTCATCCAAGGGCTTAGTGAAGATATCAGCTAGCTGTTCTTCAGTCTTCACATGTTCAATGGAGATGTCGCCCTTCAACACATGATCACGAAGAAAATGATGACGAATCTGAATGTGCTTTGTCTTCGAGTGCTGAACTGGGTTGTGAGCAATCTTGATGGCACTCTCATTGTCGCAGAGGAGAGGCACATTCTTCACGTTGACGCCATAGTCCTTGAGGGTTTGTTTCATCCAAAGCAGTTGAGCACAGCAAGAGCCAGCAGCAATGTATTCAGCTTCAGCAGTAGACAGTGATATGCAATTCTGTTTCTTCGAGGACCAACAGACCAAAGATCGTCCGAGGAAATGACAAGTACCAGATGTTGACTTGCGGTCCACACGATCACCAGCATAGTCAGAGTCAGAATATCCAATGAGATCAAAAGCAGAGCCCTTGGGGTACCATAATCCTAGTGTTGGTGTGTGAGCTAGATATCGAAGAATATGCTTCACAGCCTTATGGTGTGATTCCTTCGGTGCAGCTTGAAATCGGGCACACATGCAAACACTAAGCATTATATCTGGCCTAGATGCACATAAGTACAATAAAGAACCAATCATGGAGCGGTATACCTTGTGATCGAAGTCAATACCATTTTCATCAGTGCATAGATGGCCATTTGTGGGCATAGGAATTTTGACGCCTTTGCAATCTTGCATGCCGAATTTCCTCAGTACATCTTTGAGGTATTTCTCCTGAGATATGAATATGCCATTGCGCTGCTGACGAATTTGAAGACCTAAGAAGAATTTCAACTCTCCCATCATTGACATTTGATATTCTTCACTCATCATATAGGCAAATTCATCACTATAACGTTGGTCAGTACAGCCAAAGATAATATCATCAACATATATTTGGCACACAAACAGTTCACCATCATAAGATTTTGTAAAGAGAGTGGGGTCGAGTGAACCGGGTGTGAAGCCATTCTTCACGAAGAATTCCTTCAATGTATCATACCATGCCCGAGGGGCTTGCTTGAGGCCATAGAGGGCCTTATTGAGTCTGAAGACTTTGTCAGGATTCTTTGGATCTTCAAAACCTGGGGGTTGAGCAACATATACTTCTTCCTCAAGCTTACCATTCAGGAATGCACTTTTCACATCCATTTGATATAAGATGATATCATGATGGTTAGCATAAGCAAGTAATATGCGAATAGCCTCAAGTCTAGCAACAGGTGCAAAAGTTTCATCGAAATCAATTCCTTCAACCTGTGTGTAGCCTTGAGCTACTAGTCGTGCCTTATTCCTCACCACAAGGCCATTTTCATCTTGCTTGTTGCGGTAGATCCACTTTGTGCCAATGATATTATGCTTGCGAGGATCTGGGCGATTGACCAGTTCCCAGACATTGTTAAGCTCGAACTGATGTAATTCTTCTTGCATAGCCTGAATCCATTCCGGCTCCAGAAATGCTTCATCTACCTTAGTGGGCTCTGTGATAGAGACAAAAGCATAGTGCCCACAAAAGTTAGATAAATGTGAAGCTTTTGAGCGTGTGAGAGGACCTGGTGCGCTAATGTCATCGATGATCTTCTCCACTTGTACTTCTTTTGCAACGCGAGGATGAGCTGGTTGTCGCTGAGGAATTTGATCAGCATTTTCTTCAGCACCATTTTCCTCAGCATTTTCTTCAGGTGCATCTGCTCGACGTTCTTCATGAACTGGAATGAATTCTTCAGCAGATTCTTCAGTAGGAATGACATCCTCAGTTGCCTTGAACTTGATAGAATCCTCAGGTGCTGGTTCATCTAACACAGAAGGTAGGTGCTCTCTTTGCGAGCCATTAGTTTCATCGAACTGCACATCTATAGTGTCGACAATCTTGTGAAGAACAATGGTGAAGACTCTGTAGGTGTGCGAGTCCTTTCCGTAACCAAGCATAAAACCTTCATGTGCTTTCGGTGCAAATTTAGAGTTGTGGTGAGGATCTCTAATCCAACATTTAGCACCGAAGACTTTGAAATAACTCACATTGGGTTTCTTGTCAGTGAGGAGTTCATAGGCCGTCTTCTTGAAGAATTTGTGAAGATATACTCTATTGATGATGTGGCACGTAGTATCAATTGCATCAATCCAAAAACGCTGAGGCGTTTTGTATTCATCGAGCATAGTGCGAGCCATCTCAACAAGAGTTCTGTTCTTGCGCTCCACGACGCCATTTTGCTGAGGAGTATAGGGAGCAGATAACTCATGAGTAATACCAAGTTCATCAAGATAGGCATCAAGACCGGAATTCTTGAACTCAGTTCCATTGTCACTTCGATGTGCTTGATCTTCACACCAAAGTTGGTTGAAGCCCTCGAGGAAAATCGTTTGAAGACTTCCTGCACTTCATGTTTGTAAGTAACAATGTGTACCCATGTATATCGATAGTAATCATCAACAATGACAAAACCGTATAGAGATGCATCATTAGTGACTGCTGAGTAATGATTAGGTCCGAAGAGGTCCATGTGAAGCAATTCGAATGGACGAGTAGTGGTCATGATAGTCTTCGCTGGATGCTTGGCCTTGGTCATTTTTCCAGCTTCACAGGCTCCGCATAAGTGATCCTTGAGGAATTTGACATTCTCAATGCCAATGGCATGCTTCTTCTTCGCAAGCGTGTGCAAATTCCTCATGCCTGCGTGACCAAGTCGTCGATGCCATAGCCAGCCTTCTGAAGCTTCTGCAAGTAGACACACAGCTGGTTGTGGTCCTGTAGAGAAATCAACAATATACAAATCTCCTCTCCTAAAGCCTTCGAAGACTTTGGAATTGTCAGCTTCCATAATCACAACACAGGGATACTTGCCAAAGACAACAACCATATCAAGATCACAAAGCATTGAGACTGACATGCGATTGTATCCTAAGGACTCAACAAGCATGACTTTGTCCATGTGTTTATCCTTAGAGATTGCAACCTTACCAAGACCCAATACCTGACTTTTGCCTTTGTCCGCAAATATGATATGCTTCAGATGTGACGGTGATAAGGGAGCATCCATCAATAGATTCTTGTCACCAGTCATGTGATTTGTACATCCACTATCGAGGACCCATTCAGTAGTTTTGGGTTGATCATCCTGCAGATGAATTAGTGTAGCTTACAATCTCATATGCTTCATCAGTGAAGAATATGATATCAAGTTCATCGGATGAATTTCATCAAGCAGTAAATACATATAGCAGTATTAGGACGTGTGAAATGAAAGTTCATTTCATCATGATTCGCCTGCGTCCTTTCAGGCAATTTCGTCAGGTCCCCAGCAAATTCTTCAGACGTTAAAGCACGTCTGGAGACCTGACCCTGCAGAAGAGATTAGTTCTTTTTCTTCACCACCCACATCTGAAGGGGTGGCAAAGAGTTCATCACTCTGCGAGCACCATATGAGAATGGTGGCAAAGATGCCAAACCATTTTGTTTCACATAAGAGGGGTTAGGGTAAGCATATGAATAAGCAGAGAAATTCTTCGAGGACTTATGAACATAATGGTTTGAAGAATGATGCACATATTCATAGACCTTAGCTCTACCCTGCGAGACATAGTTGTTAGCATGACGATAATCATATGAGGACTTTGATCCTTTTGAGGAATTTGATCCATGTGAGGAATTTGGTCCGTATGAGGACTTGGATCCATATGAAGAATTTGGTCCATATGAAGAATTCGATCTGGGGTTCCTGTTCTTCACAGGTGGTGTCATGAGGACATTCACCTGAAGACTTTCAACATAACTTTTGGGAACCCAGATTTTCTTCATAGGGGAACCGTTCCTGCAGTTAGTGCCAACATATCTAGCAAATACTTCACCATTCTGATTTTTGAACAGTTTATAGTTGGAGTCAAATGACTCATCAGAAGAATGAGGAGATTCACATGTAAAGCCAGATAAGTTAGATGGATCAACTGGAGGTCCCTTTGCAGCAACCCATGAGGTTTTGGGGTACTGCTCTGGCTTCCAATATGTTCCATCAGCATTGAGTTTCCTCTCAAAGGCAATACCCTCTTTCCTAGGGTTTCTGTTGAGGATCTGCTTTTTAAGCACATCACAAAGAGTCTGATGCCCTTTGAGGCTTTTGTACATGCCTGTCATGTACAATTCCTTCAGCCCTGCATTGTCACTGATACTAGCAATGTCCTCAGATGAGGAATTAGTGATAGCAGAGGCAGATGAAGAATTTGTAATAGTTGAAGCATTTGAA
Source organism: Triticum timopheevii (assembly GCA_963921465.1). Lineage (NCBI taxonomy): Eukaryota > Viridiplantae > Streptophyta > Magnoliopsida > Poales > Poaceae > Triticum > Triticum timopheevii. The sequence goes on from OY997270.1 coordinate 300,108,150, forward strand.
CATTCAGGTGAAGAGTTAGCAGATTCACGTTCAATGCACGTTAAGCATGGAGGAACAAATTCTTCCTGAGAAGCGCTGATCTGTTGAGCTAGTAATGAATCGCGCTCCTTCTGAAGATCTTCATAACACACTCTCAACTTCTCAAGATCTTCCTTTCTTTGAAGAGATTCAGAAGAAAGCTTCTCGTGATCTTGCTTTTCTTGAAGAAATTCATAAGAAAGTTTCTCATGATCAGATAAGAGAGTGTTATGATGACTTTGAAGGTTATCAAACCTAGACTGAAGTCTTTGAAGAATTTCAGTCAGGGCTTTAGTGCGATCCATTTCTTCACCCAACATATCATCACTTTTGTCTAGCATGTTTTGAACCTTTTCAAAAGCCCGTTGTTGTTTTACAGCAATCTTAGCAAGTTTAGAGTAGCTAGGCTTGAGATCCTCATCAGATTCATTTTCACTAGATTCAGAGGAGTTGTATTTGAGTACCTTTGCACCTTTCGCCATGAAGCAATAGGTGGGAGCGTAGCCATCATTATCTTCATCAGGCTTGTCGGTGGGGTCAGTTTCTTCAGTGTTGAAGATGGACTTGCTGACGAAAGCAGTAGCGAAGGCCAGACTCACCACACCAGATTCGGATTCTCAGACGCCTCCTCTTCCTCATTTTCCTCAGATTCAGCTTCAGAGTCCATTTCCTTGCCAATGAATGCCCGGGCCTTCTTGGAGCTGCTCTTCTTGTGAGATGAAGACTTCGAGGATTTTGATGACGAAGATTTTGACGATTTCTTCTTATTCTTTGCATCATCAGAACTGTAATCCTTGTATTTCTTCTTCTTCATTTCCTTTTCCCACTGAGGACAATCTTGGATATAGTGACCAGGTTTCTTGCATTTGTGGCACATCCTTCTCTTATAGTCACTGGATGAGGAATCACTGCTTCTTGAGGATTTTCCAAAGCGACCACGTCTTGAGAACTTCTGGAATTTCTTCACGAGCAGTGCTAGCTCCTGGCTCAATTCTTCAGGATCACCAAGGCTACTACCAGAACCCTCACATTCAGAGTCAGACACAGCCTTGGCCTTCAGGGCACGTGGTTTGCCATAGTTTGAACCATAGAGATCTCTCTTTTCAGCAAGCTGGAACTCGTGAGTATTTAGCCTTTCGAGGATATTGGTAGGATCAAGAGACTTGTAATCAGCACGATCTTGTATCATCAGTCCCAGAGTATCAAATGAGGAATCAAGCGATCTCAACAGTTTCTTCACCACTTCATGATCAGTGATGTCAGTGGCACCGAGGGCTTGAAGCTCATTTGAGATGTCAGTGAGGCGATCAAAGGTTTGTTGGACATATTCATTGTCGAGTCTTTTGAAGCGGTTGAAGAAATTCCGAAGAACATCAACTCGAGAGTCACGCTGAGTTGAGACTCCTACATTCACTTTGGACAACCTATCCCAAATAAGCTTAGCAGTTTCCAAAGCACTCACTCTTCCATATTGTCCTTTACTCAGATGGCCACATATGATATTCTTCGCTTGAGAATCGAGTTGCTTGAATCTCTTCACATTGGTAGCGTTCAGTGAGGGTGAGACAGAGGGAACACCATTTTCCACAACATACCAGAGATCGTTATCAATTGCCTCAAGATGCGCATCTTGTTCTTCCAGTAGGGGTAGTCCGTCCCATCAAAGGTAGGACACCCAGCCGAGACCTTGATCATACCTGCGGTCGACATAACTAAAACTCCAGGCGGTTAAACCAAAATCACACAGAACAAGGGAGTACCTTGCTCTGATACCAATTGAAAGTGCATTATATCGACTAGAGGGGGGGGTGAATAGGCGATTTTTAAGAATTCTTCACTGAGGAATTTGCTGGTGAGGAAATTCCTTAGCGAAGAACTACTTGCAGCGGAATAAGTACTCAGAAGTAAGCACAACGGAATACAAGCATGGTCATCATGATGAAATGAAGACAAGCACAGAGTACAGAAAGCGTAAACACAGGATAACACAAGATGAAGACAAACAAACTGAAGAAATTGAACTGAGGAAATTGAGAAAGTCTTCAGTCAATGTCTTCAAGCACAGATATGAAAAACACTCAACGCAGTAATGAGGAAATGAAAGGGTTGAGGAAATAGAACCAGTTAGTTGGTGAAGACAATGATTTGGTAAACCAGTTCCAACTGCTGTCTCAGTTGTACGTCTGGTTGGAGCGGCTGAGTATTTAAACTCGAGGACACGCAGTCCCGAACACCCAGTCACTGAGCACGCAGCTCAGGACACCCAGTCCTCACCATATTCTCCTTGAACTAAGGCCACGCAGACCTTGTCCAATCACTCGTGGTAAGTCTTCAGGTGACTTCCAAACCTTCACAGACTTGGTCACTCGGCGATCCACAATTCCTCTTGGATGCTCTAGACCATGACGCCTAACCGTCTGGAAGAAGCACAGTCTTCAAAGGTAACAAGCGTCGGATCCACGCAGGATCAATTTCTTCAGTGATGCTCAATCACTTTGGGTTTGTGGGGGTTTGGTTTTGGGATTTTCCTCACTTGATGATTTTCGCTCAAAGTCCTCGGAGGATGGGTTGCTCTCAAATGACAAGTGTCTAGTTCTCTCGGAGTAGCCAACCAACTAGTGGTTGTAGGGGGCGGCTATTTATAGCCTAGGGAGCAGCCCGACATGATAAGACATAAATGCCCTTCAATGATATGACTGTTAGGTGGATAGGATATTTTGGGACAGCTGGCGCGCAGCACAGCAACGGTCGGAAATTTGACTCTCAAATTCCTCAGGGCTATCATGTTCCTCACTATGTAGGCAATTTGCACTGGCGAATTCCTAACTCCTCAGTCAGAGCAAAGTCCTCAGTGACCAGAAGAACTGCGTCTCTGTCACTGAAGAAATTGACTGAACTGTATGAGATTTCCAATGGCTTCACTCGAAGGGATTGGTAGTTGTAGGATTTTGAGTTGAGCATCACATGGAAATTTTTCCTTAGTATTTCCTCGACCCCGTTTAACAGTACGGTGTTTCCTATGACTCAAGAAAGAGAAAATGAAACTACGAAAACAAAAGTCTTCACGCTTCATGTTCCTCAAATGAATATCAAGTCTTCAAGGTCACACCAATTTCTTTACTTTCAAAGTCTTCAGAAAGTCTTTAGAATATCAAAAGTCTTCAGTCGAAGAACTTCATTTTTAGGGGTCGACTTTCTCTGTAAATATCAAACTCCTCATAGACTTATAGACCTGTGTACACTCACAAACGCATCAGTCCCTTAACCTATAAGTCTTCAATACACCAAAATCACTAAGGGGCACTAGATGCACTTACAGGTTTGCATGAGCACCCTTCAAGACCTTGTGGGCCTTGTCAAGTACATCAAACTCCTCCTTGAGTCTAGCATGATCAACCCCAAGTTTAGCCTTCTCGGAAGATAGCACACGAGACACAACAAGAGCATGATCAAGATCTTTCTTTAACTTAGCATGGTCATCGTTGTGTGACTCCTCAAGAGCCAAACGATGCCCACGCTCTTCCTCAAGAGCATTAAAGAGATCCGATATCTCATCGGCATAGTCACGACTATGACCTTCCATCTTAGAGGTGGTTTCTTCGTGAGCCTCGATCATGTCATTGGATTCACCAAGTTGTTCCAAGAGAGCAACAAAGTGCCTCTTGGATTTGCCCTTGAGCTTACTCATAAAAGACTCAAATTCATTGACTTCCTCATTAGACCCTTCACTTTCATCAATGCCATCCGTCAAAGAGGGATTAGTAATGATGGTGGTTTTGATGTTGGGGGTTACCTTGTTGGTGGCTTTAGCCATGAGGCACTTGGCGGTGATGTTCTCGTTGGGTGAATCAAAGAGAAACATCCGGGGACTTGTGGCAATGGCAACGGATGCCATGGCCATTGCTTCACTATATTCATCATCATCGTCATCCTCACGGTATTCTTCTTGAACCACCAACCCTCGAGTAGGAGTCTTCTTGGTGAAGTTGTTCTTGTTGGGGAAGGACTTGGCCTTGTCCTTTCGGATGAGCTTGCCACCATTGTCTTCCCGCTTCTCGTAAGGACAATCCGCAACGAAATGGCTTACATTGACACAGTTGTAACAAGTTCTTACTCGTTGCTTGCCCTTGAAGCCACTTGAGTTGTTCTTGTTGAAATTGGGCCTTGAGTTCTTCTTTCTCAAAAATTGCCTTGAAGCAAGAGCCATGTGCTCATGATAATCATATTTTGTATTTTCGGGGTTGCTCTCCTCATCTTCCTCTTCTTCCACAATAACCTTGGTCTTCAAGGCAAGGTTGGGCTTCTTCGCCCTTTGAGAGCGGAGCACTGCGTTATCGGCGGTCTTGTCCAAGATGCTCATTGCAACGAACTCATCCAACACTTCACTTGAGGTCATGGAGTGGAAGTCTGGTCTTTGACGAATGACGGAGGACATGGCCTTGTTGTAGGGCATCATGGCCTTGAGAAACATGCGCTTGATCCAATTGTCATCTGTGTCCTTGCTCCCATGATCTCGGAGTGAGACCGCGAGTTTGGTTACTCTCCGAAAGAGCTCACGAGGTTCTTCATCTTCTTTCATTGCAAACTCATCGGCTTCATCTTGCACCACTTCATAGTTGGAGCGTTGAATGCTTGCGCTTCCCCTATAGAGAGACACAATGCATTTCCATGCGTCTTTGGCCATGACATGGGGTCGGAGATGAGGGAGATCTTCAGGGAGGATAGCATCTTGGATGATGAAGAGAGCATTCTCATTGAATTTATTATCCACTGCTTCTCTAGGGGTGAAGTTGCTTCGGTCATGTGGATAGAAACCTTCTTCAATGATTCTCCAAAGATTAGTATTCACATGATTCAAATGACGCTTGAAGTGATACACCCAAGAATCAAAATCCTCATTTTTCACAATCTTAGGAGGTGGGCCGGCATGATTTAAATGAGTAGAGGGAATCGGTCCACCATAAGTTGGAGGTTCCACATGGGCAAAGATGCCGGTGCCATTTCTACCACTAGTAGAAGGACCCTTCTCCTATTAGCTTCCCCCTTGTCGGAGTTAGCATCCGTCACCTTGTTAGTGGGATCACCCACTTTCAACGGCGAGGTAGGTAGTTTAAGTCCTTCTAAGAATTTATTAAACATGCTTTCAACCATGGTTGTCATGGAGGTTTTCAATGTGTCCAAGGCCACATTGAATTCCTCACGGGACACCGCAGTTTCCCCATTACCCGTAGACGAGATCGGATTCACACCAGAGTGCTCCTCCTCCCCACCGTCTACAGTGTCAACCATACTCTTCGGACGGCAAAGTCCTTAATAAAGAGACGAGGCTCTGATACCAATTGAAAGGATCGATATAGTTGACTAGAGGGGGGGATAGGCAACTAACAATTTTTAAGCTTTTCTTTACCAAATTAAACTTTGCATCAAAGTAGGTTGTCTAAATATGCAACTAGGTGAACAACCTATATGATGCAACAACAATAAGTGCACAAGCAAGCAAGGGATTCAACACAAATAGCTTGCACAAGTAAAGGAGCGAGATAACCAAGAGTGGAGCCAATGGAGACGAGGATGTGTTACCGAAGTTCCTTCCTTTTAAAGGGAAGTACGTCTTCGTTAGAGTGGTGCGGAGGCACAATGCTACCCAAGAAGCCACTAGGGCCACCGTATTCTCCTCACGCCCTCACACAATGCGAGATGCCGTGATTCCACTATTAGTGCCCTTGAAGGCGGCGACCGAACCTTTACAAACAAGGTTGGGGCTATACCCACAACTTAATTGGAGGCTCCGAACGACACCATGAAGCTTCACCACAATGGACTATGGCTCCGAGGTGACCTCAACTGTCTAGGGTGCTCAAACACCCAAGAGTAACAAGATCTGCTAGGGATTAGTGGGGGAATCAAATTTCTCTTGGTGGAAGTGTAGATCGGGGCCTTCTCAACCTATCCCGAGCAAATCAACAAGTTTGATTGGCTAGGGAGAGAGATCGGGGGAAAATGGAGCTTGGAGCAACAATGGAGCTTTGGGGGGAAGAGGTAAGTGAACTTTGGGGAAGAAGACACCTTTATATAGTGGGGGGAACAATCCAACCGTTACCCCCCAAGCAGCCACACACAGAGCGGTACTACCGCTTGGGCGGGCGGTACTACCGCTGAGCCAGCGGTACTACCGTTCCCTCCCAGCGGTACTACCGCGCACACGAGGATAGCAAGGACCTGGGCCTAGAGCGGTAGTACCGCGGAGATAAGGGCGGTACTACCGCTTGCAGCGGTACTACCACTGCTACTACCGCAGCTAGTACCGCACAACCCGACACGAGAAAACGAGGCCTCGAGTCGAGGCGGTAGTAGCCCGGAGCCTCAGCGGTACTACGCCCGAAGACAGCAAGCGGTACTACCGCTGAGGAGCGGTACTACCGCTTGATGTGTTTCGGCGGTACTACCGCTGAGGACCGCGGTACTACCGCTGGGACCAGTCAGGTCAAGCAAGGAGAGAAAGGGGAGCTCCATTGAAGCGGAAAGGAACAGCGGGTGCGATAAGTGTGTGTACGCGTTGATTCCACCCTAGCCTTACCAAAGTGGATCCCCTCTTGATAGTACGGTGACTCCTACGAAACTAGTCCACCAACATAGAAACGAAGGAGCTACACCGTCTTGAATAAAAGCACCGAGGGGAGGGAATCATCTCGTGCCAAAGGATGAATCTCTGAAAAACTTAACGCACACGATTAGTCCGCAAAAGCATTGTCATCAATCACCAAAACACCTTGGGGATAAATATGCCCTTACAAGAGGCTATAACGAAACAGCTTGATGATATTAGTAGAGAAGTTTGCAATCTCCAATATAAGTATGCTTTTGCTGAAAGTTTGTTGGAAAAAAATATCTGATGCACAAGCTACTTTAGTAAATCAAATGGCCGCTAAACCAATCTCGTTAGAAGATAAAAGTGATGAAGATTTTAAAATGATTGATGTTTCTTCTATTCATTCTTTGTTTAGTAAAATTAAGATTGATGAAAAAGGGACCGGAGAAGAGTCAACTTTAGTTAGAAGGCATCCCTATGATTCGGAGGGTGAAAATCTTGTTGAGAAAATTGATAAAAGTGGGTTTGAAGAGGTCAAGACTTTAACTAGTGATGTGCCCACTATTTTGGATTACAAAGACTTTAATTATGATATTTGCTCTTTGGTTGATTGTATTTCTTTGTTGCAATCCATGATAAATCCACCCCATGCTTATGAACAAAATAAAGCTTTTACTAAACATATTGTTGATGCTATGATGAAAGCTTTTGAAGAAAAGTTGAAATTAGAAGTTTCAATTCCTAGAAAATTACATGATGAATGGGAACCTACCATCAAAGTCAAGATTAAAAATTATGAGTGTTTTGCTTTATGTGACTTGGGTTCTAGTGTTTCTACAATTCCGAAACCTTTATGTGATGTGCCTGGTCTTACTGATATTGAAGAATGCTCTTTAAATTTGCACTTGGCGGATTCTACTATTAAAAAGTCTATGGGAAGAATTAATGATGTTCTTATTCTTGTAAATAGGAATTGTGTGCCCATAGATTTTATCGTTCATGATATTGATTGCAATCCATCTTGTCCAATTATTCTGGGTAGACCATTTTTACGTACTATTGGTGCCGTGATTGATACGAAAGAAGGAAATATTAAATTTCAATTTCTATTAAGGAATGGCATGGAACACTTCCCTAGAACAAGAATTAGGCCACTATATGAATCAATCATGAGGGCATCATATGGATCTAGAACTAAAGATGACAAAACTTAGATCCTAGGCGTTATGCCTAGCTAGGGGCGTAAAACGATAGAGCTCGTTGGGAGGTAACCCAACTTGTATCTTTTTGCTTTTTGGTTTTCTTGTTGTTTTTAATAAATTATACAATTATGCCTCTGGTTAGATGTGTTTTTGTGGTTTAAATTAGTGTTTGTGCCAAGCAAGGCCTTTGGGATGATTTGGGTGAGAGTTGATTTGATCTTGCTGAAAAACAGAAACTTTAACATTCACGAAAATAATTTTCATAAATAATAGAAAAGTGCTTTTGCTTTGATTCTTTTTGTAGAAGATTAATATACAAATTGCTCAGGTCGTCCTAATTGTTCAGAATGTTTGGAGTTACAGAAGTATTTGAAATTGTCATATTGCTACAGACTGTTCTGTTTTTGACAGATTCTGTTTTCTTTGGGTTGTGTGCTTGTTTTGATGATTCTATGCTTTTCTTTGAGGAGTTTTTGCCATAGAAAAGCTGGAATACAATAGATATAATGCAACAAACATATGAATGGGTTTGCAACAATACTTATAGTAGTGGTTTGCTTTCTTATACTAACGGATCTCATGAAGGTTTTGTTGAGTTTTGTGTGATTGAAGTTTTTAAATTTTGGGTGATCTTACGATGGATGAAGGAGTAAGGATTAACAAAAGGCTAAGCTTGGGGATGCCCGAGGCACCCCAAGATAATGTTCAAGAAGTTTCAAGCAACTAAGCTTGGGGATGCCCCCGAGTGGCATCCCCTCTTTCTTCTAACAACCATCAATATTTTACTTGGAACTATATTTTTATTCATCACATATTATGAGTTTGCTTGAAGCATCTTGTATGATATGAGTCTTTGTTTGTTCTACTTTGTGTTTTAAGTCTTGAATCCTTGCTGGACACACCTATTTGAGAGAGCCAAAAATTATGCTATGCTTGCTCCTATGCTTCACTTAAATTTTTAGAGCCTTGGAATTGCTCTAGTGCTTCACTTATATCCTTTTGAGCATGATGTGCTTGTTATTTTTGAAGAAATTCTCTCATGCTTCACATAGATTTATTTGGGAGTTAGTAATTTTTTTAAGAATTTCTCTCTTGCTTCACTTAGATTATTGAGAGAAAGAAATATTATGCTCATGTTCTTCTCTGAAATTTGTTTGAGGTTATCAAAAGCAACATATGAAAATAGTCCCAAAGTGATAGATATCCAAGAAGGATATAATAAAAACTTTCATGAAGATCATTGGAAAAAATAAACTTGATTTTTAGTAATGGTTTTGAGATATGACGATATGATATGTGAGTCATGTTGATGAGTAATTATGCTTTAGTAAGAATATTGGCGTTAAGGTTTGTGATTTCCTATGCAAGCACGAAAGTCAATAGTTATGCAATGAAATTTATATCCTACTTGTGGTGCATTATTCGGTGTTACTTATGCTTAATGCTTGGGTACGCGATTTTTCTTTTCTTGGTTGGTCGCTTCTCAATCTTTTTGCCAGCCTTCATTTTGCACTAAGTATGATCACTACTTGTGCATCCAAAACCCTTTAAACCAGTTTTGCCATATGAGTCCACTACACCTACCTATATGCGGTATTTCCGTGCCGTTCTAAGCAAATTTGCATGTGCCATCTCTAATTTTCAAAATAAATTTCTCTTTTGTGTGCTCGTACCGCTCGCGAGGCGGTGAGGGGTGGCCAATATTTTCCATGCTAGATGAGTTATTCGCATGACGAGTGTTTATTCACTTGTCATTGCACGAGAGTACGACAAAGGTATTAGGGATGCCCGGTCCCAAAATGAAAATTGAATTTACTTTATGTTGTCTAATAAATTCCTTCGAAAGTATTGGTATGGATGGCACCCGTGGATACGGTTAGCCATGGAAAGTGAAAGTAATGGTCGGAAAAGGAATAAACTTTATTTTCTGTTTGGGAACAGCCTATGATGTATCTAGCATGGAAAGTGTTGGGAGCTCTAAGTCATTTTCGTTGGTGGGGAAAGTATGCCTCCCAAAATGTTTTTATCTCTCAATTTTTGCTTTGAGCTCTGGCACATCTACAAATCCCTACTTCCCTCTGCGAAGGGCCTTTCTTTTACTTTATGCAATTTTTATTTTGAATTTGAGTCTTCATCTTCTCTTTTAAAGCACCAACTAAGGGGCACTATGATCGTATTTGAGCATTGGGTGTAGCTAATATTCGAGTGTATTTCATGAATGGATCAAGGGTTGAGCACAATGGGCTAGGGATAACTTGCTTTAGTGTTGATATTTTGAAAGACATGGTTACTTGTTGGTATGCTTGAGCATTAAAGTCTTCATGTCAAAACTAGACTATCGCTTTGAACCATATAAAAGTCCAAATGTCCATGCTACAAAGAAAAGAAAATGTGATGAACATGTTAGGCAGCATTCCACATCAAAAATTCTGTTTTTATCATTTACCTACTCGAGGACGATCAGGAATTAAGCTTGGGGATGCTGATACGTCTCCAACGTATCTATAATTTTTGATTGTTCCATGCTATTATATTATCATTCTTGGATGTTTTACAATCATTTTATATCATTTTTGGTACTAACCTATTGACATTGTGCCCAGTGCCAGTTGTTGTTTTCTGCTTGTTTTTTACATCGCAGGAAATCAATACCAAACGGAATACAAACGCGGCGAGACTTTTTGTGGATTTTTTTGGACCAAAAGACATCCAGTGGGCCAAGAAAGCACCTAGAAATCACCTAAGGGGAGCTTCGAGGGGAGCACAACCCACCAGGGCGCGCCTGGAGGCCCAGGCACGCCCCGGTGGGTTGTGCCCACCTTGGTGGCCTCCCACACCGCCTCTTTGCTCTATAAATACCCCAATATCCCAGAAACCCCAGGGGAGTCGACGAAAATCAATTCCAGCCGCCGTAAGTTTCAGAACCACCAGATCCAATCTAGACACCATCTCGTCATGTCCATTGGTGCCTCTTCGATGATGCGTGAGTAGTTCTTTGTAGACCTACAGGTCCGTAGTTAGTAGCTATATGGCTTCCTCTCTCTCTCTCTCTCTCTCTCTTGATTATCAATACAATGGTCTCTTGGAGATCCATATGATGTAAGTCTTTTTGCGGTGTGTTTGCTGGGATCCGATGAACTTTGAGTTTATGATCAGATCTATGTTTTTATTCATGAAAGTTATTCGAGTCTTCTTTGATCTCTTATATGCATGATTGCTTATAGCCTCGTATTTCTTCTTCGATATTTGGGTTTTATTTGGCCAACTCGATCTATTTATCTTGCAATGGGAAGAGGTGCTTTGTGATGGGTTCGATCTTACGGTGCTTGATCCTAGTGACAGAAGGGGAAACAACACGTATGTATCGTTGCTATTAAGGATAACAAGATGGGGTCTATTTCTACATAAATAGATCTTACCTACATCATGTCATCGTTCTTATTGCATTACTCCGTTTTCCCATGAACTTAATACACTAGATGCATGCTGGATAGCGGTCGATGTGTGGAGTAATAGTAGTAGATGCAGGCAGGAGCCGGTCTACTAATCTTGGACGTGATGCCTATATAATGATCATTGCCCGGATATCGTCATGATTATTTGAAGTTCTATCATTTGCCCAACAGTAATTATTTTCCCATCGTTTGCTATTTTTCTTGAGAGAAGCCACTAGTGAACCATACGACCCCCAGGTCTCTTTTCATCATATTTGCCTTTGAGATCTATTTTTCTTTGCTTTTATTTTCAAATCTATTAAACCAAAAATAAAAAAAATACCTTGCTGCAATTTATTTATTTTGTGATCTATTTATCCTATCTATCATAACTTTATTACGTCTTCTCGCCAATTCGAGGCATCGTTACCCGAAAGGGATTGACAACCCCTTTAACACGCCGGGTTGCGAGTATTTGTTATTTATGTGCAGGGGCTATTTATGTTGTGTTGCTTGGTTCTCCTACTGGTTCGATAACCTTGGTCTCATCACTGAGGGAAATACCTATCATCGCTGTGCTGCATCATCCCTTCCTCTTTGGGGAAATACCGACGTAGTTCAAGCAGTCATCATTCACCCACCGCAATATTTTCTATCTTGAGAGAAGCCTCTAGTGAAACCTATGGCCCCCGGGTCTATTTTCCATCATATAACTTTCCGATCTACTATTTTTGCAATCTTGTACTTTCCGATCTATAAACCAAAAATACCAAAAATATTTACTTTACCGTCTATCTATCTCTATCAGATCTCACTCTGGCAAATAACCGTGAAGGGATTGACAACCCCTTTACCGCGTTGGGTTCAAGTTGTTTGATTGTTTGTGCAGATATTCGGTGACTTGAGCGTTGTCTCCTACTGGATTGATACCTTGATTCTCAAACTGAGGGAAATACTTACTCTACTTTGCTGCATCACCCTTTCCTCTTCAAGGGAAAAAACAACGCAAGATCAAGAGGTAGCAAGGACACAAGGAGTTTCACCAAGTTGCTCACATCAAGTTTCATTGAGTTACTGTTCACTGTTTTGGAAAGACAAGATACTTTACAATTATGCCATCTATGTAAGTATTTGTAAATACAAGAGAGCGATTAAGATAACATCTAACCATGGCCATAAAGTTTGGAGTCCCACCAACCCCTCATGCATGCAATATTCCATAAATTTAGGGGCTGGTAAATTCTGTCACTCCAACCGCTGCCATGAACAAACTAATCACACAACGCTCTTCTCTAGGCCCATGAAGGTGAAGTGACATGCACTCGACGCTCACACATCACCACCAAAAAATAACAAAATCACAACTCAATATCAAGGTGTTGAATTATATACAATTTCACAAGATTAACATCACATGTCAGCAATGAAACAAACTACTCACAACGCGTTACGTGGATCGTGATTAGTGAGGATGAATAACAATGTGAACATATGAATTTTTCACCAATACAACTTGTAAGCATCAATTACAGGGGGTAATCAACAACATAAACTATGTTGACCAAAGGAATAGAGGTAAAAGTTCATAGACCGGAAAGCTAGGGTTTGAATGGGCCCTCCCATTTCCTCTTGATCGAGGGGCCTGAACCTCCGAAGACACGACATAATATTGTTGTTCGTTAATGGATAGGTCAATGTATAGATTATCTCAAGGAGTATAGTGAGGCGGTTATAGTGTTCTCACGTCGAAACTAGTCCTTCTTGCTTAGTCCAACTTTAACAATGATATATCACATCATATCTAACAAAACCCTCTCATATTTTCATTATTGCCACTGACATCTTTTGTTAGGGTCTGAGATGATCTGGGGTACATTAGTGTGGTAACTCTTGATATATACGATACACATCATATATATCTATTTCAAATAGTCTGGATATACCTAAAAGAGTCATCCCTACTAACTTATTTATTTTAACATGCAAGCAAGTCACCTCACCTACCATTATGAATAGGATCCCACCTCTCGTGCATGAAAAAACCCACCACACCATTAAACCATGCATAGGAAAATGTTTTCATTAAATTATTCTACATATAGTCGACAAATATTGTTACAATTAAACATAATCAAGTATAACAAGTCACATGTATTTTTAGGGCCTATTTGATTCAAAGGTTTCCTGTCCGAATTCTATAAGATTTCAAATATTGTTTGATTCGTAGAATTGAAAGTTTTCATAGGAAAATTGCCATCTCTACAGGCTCATGGAAGAATCATACATTTTTTGGCGCACATTCAAACGACCGTACTAATCCCCTACTATTGAAGATGTCATGGCACTCCATTCCTATTTTTCTATTCCTACATTTTATAAATCATATGAACCAAAAAGATCCTTAGGCCTAATTTGGCAACACATTTTTTAAAGTACCTGTAGTAATTCAAAACCTCAGTTTTTCAATGTGTGGACAATAAATACTTCGGTTCCAAAGACCATAGTTTTTCTCTGTTTTAGCAAAACAACCTATGCGTTTGGCAAATGCTATTTTACCATAGTTTTGACTCATTGCACCAACTTCAGGTACAGTCAGTTAGATGTTGAGAAACAACCACCCAATGCAAATATCCATGCCATGCACGTCTCGTCCTCTACTAGCTGGGGCAAAATCATATATGTGTGTACGTGCGCCACTGGCTAGCTTGCGTACGAGTGTGCTCCAACATCGAACTGATCTACTTCATGAGCGAGCTTGGATTTATGCGTAATGGGTAGCCACCAGCCAACAATCGAATATAAGCGTACAAGATCGCTAGAAAGTAACATGTACCCAGCCGACCGCAACATGCCTATAAAAACTAATCACCTATAATAGTTTTTTTTGCTGGGTCACCTATAACAGTTAGGAGATAGACTAAACTTCATTTATATACAGAGGAGGAGACGGAGGAGGTTGTGTGGTCTCCCAATTTCTCACGACCCAATTTAGAAAAAAAAGATTAGGGCTGTTTTCTAGAAAGTGCAAAAAAACTGTGGTATGGAGATACCAGGGTATTCTAAGCTACTCCCTCTGTTTCGATTTACTCGTCGTGGTCACGACGAGTAAATCGGAACGGAGGAAGTACAATATTTGTTTCATCCAAATGTCTCAAAGCATTTTGTAAGATTCTTTTTCTTCAGAAACCATGGTATTACATAAAAAATGCAAAAATACTTTGCATCCAAATGCACCCTTAATATCGATTCTCATGTAACCAATCGGAATTTTCATCAACCAATCCTCGCAACGCGTCAGGTATTCTATAGTAAGCTGCAATTTACATGCACTTCATTGGCACCTACGCTGCAATTTACACGCATTGCGTTGGAATTACATGCATGCCATCGGAAACAGAGGTCCGGACCCCGGAGGCGGAAAGTAAATTTCGTACCACTGTTCCACCGAGGGAAAAGAAAGCAGTTCTCGCACTGTTCCTGTTCGTGAGCTGCCGCCGCCCCACACACAAACGCAAACACAAACACAAACGGAGTCACACGCACATTCCTTTCCTTTGCTCCCCCACAAAACCCTCCCACAAATCTCTCTCCCTCCCTCCCCTCCCACCTCCGCTTCTCTCTCCTCCTTTCCCCCTCCTCTCTCCCTCCGCTCTGCTCACCTCTCCCCGCCTCGGGATTCGCGTCCGTCCCTTTCTCGCGTTCGTTCGTGCGGGGGCAGGAAACCAGGGAAAGGGCGGCGGCGAGGAGCGGCGGCGGCGGCGGGAGGAAGAGGGAGGCGATGGCGGCGGCTAGGGTTTCGATCCCGGCGGCGGTGCGGCGGACGATCCAGAACATCAAGGAGATCGCGGGGAACCACACCGACGAGGAGGTCTACGCCGCGCTCCGCGAATGCGACATGGATCCCAACGAGACCGCGCAGAAGCTCCTCCACCAAGGTATCCCAACTCCCCCATCTCGGCCCCCTTCGATTCGATTCCGCGTGGAGCAGGCAGCCTCTCTCATCTCGCGCGGCGTTGGCGCGCTAGGTCTGGGCAGCGAGAAATGAGGGTTTCTCCCTGTAGGTGAACGCAGGACGCGCGATGCCTAATACGCCTCTGACGGCGCCCGATTTGATGCGAGCCTGGTTGGTTCTGTGTTCTAGGGTTTGTGCCGTTTCCTCTCGTTGTTTGAGGCTTCGTGATTGCTGTGCCCGAGATCCTGTTTTAGTGTACAACAACCAATAAAGAGTAGTGGAGCTTGGTGAAATCATGTTTTAGTTTTTTTCTCTCCTGTTGGATTCGGCTAGCTAGTTCTGCAGGGTTGCAATATCTCTGGGGGAAAGGCCGAGTAGTTGATACTACGTCATGTATTGATTTTATTAGTGGAAACGTATGGTATCCTGTTTTGAAGGATAGCAGTACTAGTATGTTTTTGGGTGCTTCCTGGATCTTGCAATCGTGTGGGTGGCGGTGTGTGTGTGTGTGGGTGGGGGGGGGGGGGGGGTGCTGTTTGGGTGCGGCTCCTTAAGAGTAGTTTGTGACTTGCCTTAATTTGTCGGGAAGCAAAGCGTAGAAGGAACTCAAGTAAATATTTGGTTCAAGCAAAGCAAATTAAACTTGGATACATAAGCATTTGTACTAAAATAAGATATGTATGAAACAGTGAAACACGCTAGACATCGTTCTCTATGTTCAGTTTCACCTACAAGTTACAAATATCATTTGAATTTTCGTGCTGAAAATGGATTTAGACAAAGGTGAAAAGAAACTGCTAAGCAATAATTATGGTATCTTACTAGGCAAAATGCCTCAAGGGGCAAGGCTGGGAACCTTGTTAGAAACTCGTGTCATACGAGGTAAAATGCATAGAGTGACAAGGCTGGTGACATGAGACTATCTTTTGACCTGAAAGTTGGATTAATTAACCTCTGGTTGCCACAAAGGTTACTGTATGTCTGAGGCCTTTGAGTTGAATCCTAGATATTTCTGTGAGTTGACGAGGCTGCCTCTGGTTGCACAACTATGCATGTCTACTGCTTACTGTTCTTTTATGGTTGCTTTTGTATATTAGTGCCATTTGAAATTGCCTTTCTACATTAATTGTCACCTTTGTATAAGTTTTTGGGTCCGGTTGCACACAGCCAGCCAATAAAAGCTAGCCCTTTGCCTGTGCTTCATTTTTTTTGTGAAAGTCTGAGCAAAGGCTAATCAAATAGGGATAAGTCTTCTGTTTCATTTCCTTTGTTATTGTATGAAAGGTGTGTGTGTGTGTGTGTTTGTGCTTCTTGATTATGTTGGTTTAGGTCTTTGGGATTACAGCTAGTATTGTGTACACTCCAGCTAATTGGGAAACTCTTTAAATGCTGGAGTTTAACCAAGGGAGATGGTTTTGAAGATTCCCGATATCAATTGTGATTCATGTTCAAGATGGATATGTTGGACTTGTGGTAACATGAACTTCGTTTGAGACCTTGTTGAATGGAGTTAGCTTCAACTTAACTTTTATGTAAACCGCAAAATCTTAAGTCTAATATTTTTTCTTCTAGAAAAAGCGTGTGTTCTTATATGTGCAAAGTAGATCATTCTAATATCTTACTCGCTGGAGAGTGGATATCATGTTGAGTTAAAGCAACATATTATTTTGATTTTTCAGTTTGTGATTGATCGATAGGATGAATGTGAGAATGTCTCGTAACATCACTTTCTCCCAATCCTAGTTAGTGGAGTTTCAACCTCACTCTATATTTAGAACTGCCAGAGATTAAACTCAAAGCCTTTTTTCGCTGTGAGAAAAGCTTATGTTCTTGTATGTAGAGAACGGACCACTCTTATATCTTATTCTCTGGAGATATGTTGAGGTAAACGGAAGTAATGGCTTGTGTGAGGTATCCCTTTCTTGCTTCGCTGCATGTCATCTCACCAGTGTGTATTTATTGTCGCACATTTGATGCTAGATCTTTTGGTATAATTGTAGCTTAACAAGATCTCTCATTATTTCAGATACCTTCCATGAGGTGAAAAGAAAGCGTGACAAGAAAAAGGAGGTAAGAGGACCCCCCCCCCCCCCCTATTTTGATGCTCATATTGTTACTGTGCAATACTTTCCCACATCTTTATCTGGTCTTTAATCTATTTGCACAATCAAGCTTTCATCATTAGTTGGTATGTCATTGCAAGATAATGATGATAAAAAATAGTTTTGGGTAAGTATTATTGTGGCATAAGCTAACATGGGGCGTTTGGCTCATTTCATCGGTGATACTCCCTCCATTCCAAATTAATCAAAGTTCTAGCTTTGTCCTAAGTCAAACTTGTTTAACTTTGACCAAGTCAACTGTATTGGTTTATAACAGCTACTAAGATGGGCATAAGATGTCATATAACATATTGACATAGTTACTATATGAGTACCCTTTTCTTTTGCGAAGGTTAACATATCCTTTTCTTTATCTTACAGAGCAACAAAGAATCTGTTGACCCCCGATGGAGACCTGGGACACAGGGGCGAGGTGGAAAAGGTGGCCGTGGGAACTATTCTTCACGCCAATTAAGCAACTCTAGTGGTAAGCTTGCATTACTCTGGAGAGTGAAGTGCTGTAGCAAGTATAGATATGTGGCATTCAGTTTTTGCTTTATGTCCAGTCTGATAACTATTTTTCTTAGAAGTCTGCCTTTATATTTCATCTTGAAACATATGGGTAGTTAGATGAAGTTACAATTGGTGGGAATGACGACATGTAATCGATGTTACATGATCGTTATTGCCATTCCATTTTGTCGGTGCAATGTGAATATGCATTTTAGAAGGGGAGCCTTGGCGCAGCTGTAAGCACAGCCTTGTGACCATGAGGTTAGAGGTTTGAGTCCTGGAAACATCCTCTTGCAGAAATGTAGGGAAAGGCTGCGTACTATAGACCCAAAGTGGTCGGACCCTTCCCCGGACCCTGCGCAAGCGGGAGCTACGTGCACCGGGCTGCCCTTTTATTTCAATATGCATTTTACAGTTAGTAGGGTTACATATTCATACACGATGACCCCATCTATCTTCCTGTATCCATTTCGAAGTATCCCAGAAGTGCAAACTAATCTATAATAAGCAATCCTTTACGTAATAGTCAAATTTCCTGTTATTGTAGATGGCACTGGGAGAAATGCGCCTGCTGGAAAGGAAAATGACCTGAATCCGAGCATGGATAAATGTACTAGCCCTTCACCTGTCAATCCAAGCACAGAAACGAAGCTATCAACTTCCATTTTAAGGTATTTATGTTGGAAAGGAACACCATTGAACATTTACTGTTCACCAAGTTCTGTATTTTTTTGCCCTGTATATTGTATTATTGTTTAGTTATCTTATTGGTGCTCTGTTCTTTTCTTAGTGTGGTCAGTTAATATTCTGAATTTAATACAATAAATACATGTATGTTTGGCAGAACTGTGCTTCTTTTCATTTTCTTCTTTGAAATGACATGTTGGTTCTCGGAGGATTCATTAGTACAGGCTGTGTGGTTAGATGTTGCAACTTAGTATCTTGATCATTTCTCTAAGGTTTCTTGGATGACCTTGTATGTAGACTTGTAGAGAAGCGTAGGACATTTATATTGTACTACAAGAAACAAGATAAGAATGACTAATATCAATCATACAATGCACATGTGTGCATTTTCCCTATTTTGAAATTTTACAAGTAGCTTTACAAACGGAGCATGTGCACCTGAGTCCTGCTGCAGCTGTTTAGAAACGCAACTGACTTTTTAACAGTTCGTCAGGTGGCTTATCCAATGGTCCATCACAACCTCTTGCTCCTGGGGCGAAATATTCTCAGCCTACTTGTCACTTGTCACCCTCAGATTTAAAAGGACTGGCGGTTGTTAAAGGTACCCCAGAAGAGGTTGTCTTGGATTTAGGTTCACATGTAAACAACTCATCAATTCAGGCGCTAGGAGTGGGTACTTCTGTTTCAGACCCACTGCTTACGCCGCCCCTTCAACCCCACAGTCATGGTGGTGAGATCGTTGCCAACAAACATGCTGTCAGAAGTCAGCGGTCAGCAGGTGAATATAAGGTGGTTTCCGATGATGCATCAGCACTTCCGAAAGGTACATGTATATATGCAGACACTTTCTCCAGTTGGAACCAGTAATTCCCATGGTTTGGTTATCTGTTGTTATGCTATTAACACATTTTCATGTGTCTAGACACGCCACAGTCTTCTAGTTCATCTTCTACTGTGCTACCATCTGGTAGCAGGCCATCTTCTAGCTACAGTAGTCGCTCACAGCAGCCAAGTGGCTCGCAGAAAGGTACTTTTGAACTCTAATATATGAGCATTCCTCTGCATTTCTTATTGCAGAACAGCATGCATCTATTGCAAATTTTGCAACCAGTTCTATAAGTCGTGGGTTAGTATCACTATTACTGTTTTAACTTCAGATGCCATACCATAGAGCACATGCAGTTATTGAATCACTGTTATGGTGGAAATAGCAGTTGCTGCATATAATTTCTAGTAGATTATTTATTGGACATGTAATTAGGCTTTCAGGCCAATATCATTCTGGGATCTGTGTTGTGTTGGTATATGGCTTGAGTACTTGTTGTCTTGACTCAAAACTTCTGTAATTATTTGTGCTTCTCCGTTGATGAAAAGATGTGAAAATGTCTTTTGCATGTTCTCTTAAGAAGACCCAGTATAAGGATCAGTGGAAATAATACGAAGCCATCTGAACTATCATAGTTATCTCCTAAACCTTTTTCCTTCAATAGACACTGTTGTTTGTAATGGTACACTATATTTGATTTACTATTTTGTTGCTAGAAAAGGAGGTTTTAAAGAAATATTTTTGACACCATTGGCAACTGTGCATGCTCCCAGTTGCTAGTTCTTATCGTAGTTTTGTAAGCATATCTAAGCAAGTGGTTGAAGTTGAAGAAACCCAGGAACAAACACTCCTCTTGTGCCTCCTGTTTCACATGTGGAGGTCTGGATTTGATTATCTGGCTCCTTGTTTCTCCTCTCTCCATGCAAGGAGAGGTGGAAATCTGCTAGACTGGGCTTTTGTGTCCAGGAAGGCGCGACTTCTATATGGATCTCTGATTAGATCTAAACTGAAACCTACTGAAATAAACTTAGTGTCATAATAAAGAACTTCTACTTGGACCAGTAAAGTAGCTGGACTGGTTTTACTAACCATAGTTTTTATGCCTTGTTCATATGGTTTACTAATGCACATGAAAAGCTGTCATCGTTCCTTGCTAACTGTTGAGTGAGCCAGGATGCGATTGTGATATTAATAAGTTGTTCTCTAATTGATGCATGATTAAATTCTTTTTAGTTGATTAGCGTAATTCATTCTACTGTGAAAGCGATGGCATCTTTCCGCAAATAACAACATTCAACAATTAATCCTGAACACTTAATGCAATTCTTCGTTTCACCCCAACACTCATTTCTTCTATGTTTGCTTTATACCATGCACTTACAGATACTTTATGTCTGACAGCTACCTTTCAGACAAATAACAAAGCTTATTAGTTTTTTGTAGTTCTTACAATGTTTGTAGGTCATTGTTCTGTATTTGAATGGAACTGTCATATATTATTGAAAATCTTTCCTTTGTGTTACTAATCATAATACAAACTTTGTTATCTAGCTGTTCCAAATAAAGAGTGGAAGCCAAAACCAACGAACAAACCCGCCCAAGCTGAAAATGTTACCCGTGATGATGTGGCTGTTACTGTGGAGGTTGTTCCACAGTCAGTTCCTGCACCAACTTCCATTAATAAGGAAGATATCTCTTCGGGATTGGATAAAAGACTCGGTGATATGCAGTTATTCGACAAGCAGCATGTCATTATTCCGGATCATCTTCAGGTCACAGAGTCAGAAAAATATGGACTCAGTTTTGGCAGCTTTGGCACCAGTTTTGAACAAGCTCCGAGCTTTCCAAATGACCATGGGAGTGAGAAGAGCTCTATACTGCCTGAATATGAATCATCACAAGATCTGGAGGAAGTTGCGGAAGAACCTGCCTCTAGGTGTGTATTTTAGTTCTGGTCTTTCATCTTATGCAATGTCAGGTTTAGTAAACCTGACGCTTATGCTTAGTAAACCAGATGCCATGCTTTCCATACTTCATGATGGATTTTTTTAGTGTGTGTAGAATAGTAAATGTTTGCTCTTAGCAGCAATCTCCTTATTTTTGGTACATAGAATCCTTCCTGATGGTAAAGGTATGGACCCAGTGGCAGAAAATTGCTTGCTTATGCTTCGAGGAGTTTCCATTAGATTGAGTCAATTGATGTTTGTTATGGTTCTATATCTAAATTGTTAACTTCATTTCCGTAGTGTTAGGATTTTGCTAGCATATTTTATCCACATTTTAGTTGGTTCTGCGCTTCATTCTTGCCAACCCATGCCTTGATATTGTTGTGTATGAATCCCAATTTGTCAATCCAGATGCCTGGGGGAAATTACTGTGGAGTAGTGACCCCCCAAAAGTCCTTTGAACAAAATGGGGCCTTTCAGTAAAAATTTGCTTCTGAGAGGTCATGCCGTCATGGAGCTTTCTTGCAGTACAAATTCTCTGCATGTTGGGCTTGCCATTTTCCCCAATATTTTCTTGTAGCTTTCTTGCAGTACATATATCTCAGCATATAACAATAGCTATTGTGGTCCTAAACCAATATTATTTTTTCACCATTTGTGTTTCTTGTGATTGAAGTTATTTTCTGCGTCCGAACTGACATTTTTGTCATGAGTTTCTGTGTGCTGTTAGGAAGTTTAGTACCTTTCACTTTTCATGTACTTAATAGTTGTTTGGTAACTTAATTCAGTCCTTAATAGTTGTTTGGTAACTGAATTGCAGTCACCAGAGTGCATCCTCCACTGTTGAAGCGGCAGCTGAATCTGGTCAGCAGCAGCTGACTGCTGAAATGACTGATAATATCTCACCTCAAGAGGTGGATAATTTGTCCAGTACTCCTAAAACTGCAGAGTTTGACGAATCGAAGGACACAGCAGCTTCACACATGCCCCAAGATTCTGTCCAAAATGCATACTCAACATTTGCAGTTCCACCGCAATCGCAAGGGAACCAGATTCCATTACTAGAGACATCTGAATATCAGGCACGTGCTACACTTATTTGACCTATGCTTGTGTTCATATATTTTCCATTCATATGAAAGTGGTATGATGCATGACTGCAAAGTCACCTTCATCCCACTAGATTAATTTTAATTTTCTCTGTTTGAAGTTGCATGTTGCATCACTTTACATTGCTCTACTTTACTAGAAATATTATTCCCTAGCAAACAGTAGGCTTTCTAGCTGGCCTACATTCTTAACCTTAGTGCACTTGTTTACAAGCCAATTGTTCTGTCCCAAAGGGCTGATATGATTGTTGTTGGCCTTGGCCAACCTTCTATTTTCATGGTGTGCTTCCCAACATGAGGTGCTTTAGAGTAGACTACCCTTTCTAACCTGCCACTCCATACTATCCTGTCTCCTGTCTAATTGCTCTAATTTTGAAGTATAATGCTGTTTTGATATAATACTGCCAAATTGCGCATACAGGTGCAACAACCAAATGATTTTTCAGCGAATTATTATACACAAATTTACCGGCCAATGGCTGATGCCGATGGCCATATCTCACCATTTACTGCTCCTGGAGCTGTGATCAAGTCTGGGAACATGCCAGTTCTGCCTTCTCAAACTGGCCAGACTCCAGAGGTTTGCATCTAGACCTTTCTACATATTCAATCAGTTTTGCTAGAACTCATCTAGATGAGATATAATTTGGTCTCATTCACCTTCTATAGCCATTGGATGTGATGCTATAAGGTGCGTGTGTGCTGACGTGGGTTGTATCTGTTCTTGTTTTCAAAATGAATGAGACCAAATTATATCTCATCTAGATGAGTTCTAGGTACTCCCTATTCAATTGTTCTGTTGCATCTCAGTTGTGGAGCCTGTTGAAACCTTTGCCAATCAATGTTAATTAATCTATGTATTTGATCTAAATATATTTTGTGTTGCATCACCATGTTTTTCATCCATTTCCTTGATTACTTTTCATCCTCAATAGTTTGATAGGTCAAATATTGATGTTGTTTCTCTATGGCGACAAAATTTGAAAACGAATCTCAACCTGCAGACTTCAGTTTGTTTTTAACAGCTGAACCCAGTAAATAATTTCCAGTATTTCCTTGTCAGCTTTTTTATGTTTCCTCTAAACATCTATAGTTTCCTTTTTCAGTATATCCTTTTGACTATTCTCTTTTAACTACCACAGGAACTCAACTCAGTGATGCTGTCTTCGTCTGGACCCACTCCACTTGCCACTCCAACTCCTGGAGCTGTTCCAAGCTCTATTTCTATTCCGCAACAACCTCTTCCAATGTTCCGCCAGCCTGTGGGTGTACATGTACCCCATTATCAACCTAGCTTTATCCCATACAATCAGTATATCTCTCCTTTCTATGTTCCACCACATGCCCTTCACCATTTCATGGGCAATGCTGCGTTTCCTCAAGCTCCTTCACCTGGAAGCATGTATCCACCTGTAAGTTCAGCTGTTGCACCCCCAGTCAAATACTCGGCCACAGCATACAAACCTGGTGCCAACACCGGAAGCCAGACATATGCTGTAACGCCTGGTGCCTATGGAACATATGGTTCTAATCCATCAGTTTATACAAATAACAATGTGGTGGCAAGTGGAACTTCGGCAGAGAATGGTGATGTCAGTGGATCACAATTCAAAGAAAATAACATCTATATTGCCGGACAGCAGGTAAACGTTTATGCATGTCTGTGGAATCTGTACTTTACTTTCTTTATAATATCTCAATTCTTGGAATTTCCTTGCCATTGACGAGTAGAAGATATAAGATTTGTTTTGGGATTATTTTAGTTGAAGAACCTGCTTGGAGCTGTAGTATATGGAAACTTCATGTGTGGTTATTCGCATATTGGGCTGCTAAGTGCCATTCCGCTGTTAATGTTTGCCCTTTTAGTGGTTTCACGTCCTAAATTTATGGCTTATTAGCTTGAATTGTGAATTGTGATGCAGTTGCACAATAACTAAGTTCCTTGCAAATACTTGTTAGTACTACTGTAAAACCAGGATAAAGTTCTTAAACATATGCAGTAGGCATTTTGTCTTCCTAGTGTTACTTAGCAAATACGCTTGTTTCTCACTGCTTGGTACATCTTGACAGAGTGAAGGCTCCACTGTCTGGATTCCTGCACCCGGACGGGACCTATCTGCTCTCCAATCTAGCTCCTTCTATGGCCTACCTCCACAGGGGCAGCACCTGGCATTTGCCCCTGCCCAAGCTGGTCATGGTGCCTACGGAGGGATGTGCCACCCAGCACAGACTCTTGCTGGAGCTGCAGTTCATCCTCTTCTCCAGCCATCACAGACAATTGCTGGAGCTGTTGAAATGGTTGGGCCGCCTGCCAATGGTTATCAGCAGCCGCAACATGCTCAGATGAACTGGGCTAACTATTGACAACAGGCAGTATATTCTTGCGAGTAGCCACCATAGGATGAACAAAGAGAGCAGTCATTTGTTGGATACCTCAAAGTGTTGGTAAAGGAAGTTTTCCAGAGTTTTCAGCATAGGGGGTGCCTGATCAAGAGTGTATATATCATCAAGCATGGGTGATTTGCAGGGAAGGGTTGCAGATTCCCAGATGGTCTAAGTGTTCGTTCGTCACTGGTTTGATTTGTAGCAGGAACTGACCATTATGTTAGACAACGAGGGTCTACGCAGGTACCCGTCCTTTTGCCTCGCACCCCCACATCATTTTAAGTTTTGCTGCAAGAAAAGTTCCGAGCTTCGTCTCTCTTGAGGTAATAGATGCTCTGGACTTCGGAGTCATGGTATGGAAGTGAGCTAGGGGGATTTTCATTCTTTCCGCTGCTTTACATGTAAAGTAGTAAATTTTGGTGCTACGAGGACATGTCTGTACTGTTTGTACTTGGGTGTAATATGAACAGTAGTATAAACCAATCCCGAAGTTGCAGCAAAGCTTTATTTCTTTTGCGTTTTCTGATATTCGGTTTAGTAATAACATTCTGACGTACGTACACCAACGAGGTTTTGACGGTTGATGTGCTGCATGGTCCTCCTATAATAAAACCAGAAGCGATTACTACTCTACTGTGAATAGGACAGGAAGATTGTCAAATTGAGGTAGTGAAATTCGTGATTAACATGAAATCAGGATCATTAACCACATGCTCCGTTGAAATGATGATGAAATTAGTTTTGAGCAAAATGTACTTGGTCAATGCCAAGTTTTTTTGATGGACACGGTGATGATGGTTTTTTTATTACCGTTGACTGGGGTATTTGGGTCATTCCACTCCAGTCACTGGGCCGATGGCGAGTTGCATTTTTGAGCACCTATTTAACGAAAGGGTGATATTTTTGAGTTGTTGAAACTTATAGTGGCAAAATGAAGTAGTGTGACACAACTAACGGTAAAATAGATAAAAACCCTCGTGTCAGTAAATAATTTTGGTCACAGGCTGTATTGAATTCTAACGAAAAAGCTTAGCGATATGGATGTGAACTAGAACTATTCTTGTTTTAGGTTGAATCAGAATAATTCTATATACGCTATCACAAGAATTAAGCAGCGCATTTCAAATTTCATATTTCGAAGAGAGTTTACCCAAGGTTAGTGCTGTGTCAAGTTCAAAATATAGAGGTAAGTGGTCTGGTCAACAGTACTGTAGCTGTAGGCTGCTTTTCCTTCCCAAAGCCTGATCCAAATGTACTCCGCTCTTTTCGTCGGTACAGAAAAACACCTCCCTCCGTCCCTGCTACTGCACCTTCCTTGCAAAGCCAAACCATGGCCGGACCATCTCTCCTGACGCCACCGCCGGTGGAGGAGCCACAGACGGGGGCTGCAAAGTCGGGGACGACGGTCGATGCCCTCACCGTGGACACCCTCCGCAACATTCTCCGTCGCCTCGCCCTCGCCGACCTTCTCCGTGCCGCCCTCGTCTGCCACCACTGGCGCCGCGTCGCCGCACGCTGCCTCCCCCGCACCGCTCCTCTCCTCGGCTACTTCTTCCACCCCACCGCCACCGGTTCGCCGCCGCCCATGCCCAAGCCGTCCAAGGAAATTGACACCCCCGCCGTCTTCGCTCCCTTGGACGCCTCCTCCCCGAACCTCTCCCTCGACTTCGCTCCGGGGGCCTCCCGCTTCGTGCTCCATGACTGCCACCAAGGCCTCCTGCTTCTCGAACCGCTCGGGTCGCTCCCCAAGGGGATCCTCCCACGCTTCCTCGTCATCGACCCGGCCACCCGCCGCCGCGTGCTCCTCCCGCCGCCACCGCGCGACACCGTGCCCGACGACCACCGCTGGCGCCGCTCCAGGTACTACGTCGGCTCCGCACTTCTCTCCCGCGCGCACCCGAGCAAGCTCTGCTTCGAGGTCGTCTGCTTCGCCATCGACGGCGGGCACCCGCGAGCCTGGGTCGCGTCCGTGGACGACGGCCGATGCAGCTGGCGCGCGCTCCCGCGGACCATGGAGGTAGAGGTCGGTTTTGACCCCTGGTGGTTCGAGGGACGCTGCGTGCACGCCGCCGGAAAGATCTACTGGCACATCTGCAACTCCTACCGCATGCTCGTGCTGGACCCTGCGACGCTGCACTTGTCCTACCTGCTGGCGCCAGCTGCACTGTCGGACGATTTCTGCACGTACCGCGTCGGGGAGACGCCGGAGGACGGACGGCTTTGCCTCCTGGCCGTGGAGAGTCGTTCGAGGCAGCTGCAGCTCTGGGTCCGCGGGGAGGCCAGGGGGAGCGACAACGGCTGGCAGCTTCTGGACAGGGAGATGCTCAACATGCGCGTGGTGTGGGACGCAGTGCCAGGCCTGCCCATGGACCTTGCCCACAGGGTCTACAGTGTTTGGCCCAGCGACATGGACGCGGGGCGTACCGGCAAGGTGTTCATCAAAACCATGGGATATGGGCGCTACTCCTTACATCTGGACACCGCCAAGATCGAGCGCCTGCACACCAAACATGGCAAGGAGTACGGCCACCCGATCTACGCCTACTTCCTCGCGTGGCCGCCTGCCTTCCTTGCTCCAGAATACTGACTTCCCGGTGATTGGTAAAACCTCCTTCCCTCTTCAAGATACCACTCATCGACGTTGCTTGATCATGTGCTTAATGCTGCCTTGAGTTGTTCCTTGCATGTGCATGTGATGATAGGTGCATTCGATTTAGTTTACACTGCTGGCGTTGGTAGCACATACATATCCATTTGTTGTCGGATTTTGCAAAGTTGCCAGGATTTCTTATTGCAAGACAGGCCTCTGAAGCCACTGTGCTCAAAGTGGTAACAAATGTGAAGCAATCATTCAAAATACTTGTCTGTTTTAGAATTTCTAGTCATGATTTCTTGATTCCGGTTTCGATATATGCTGGTGGTAGAAGGTCTAATGCATACATATACATTCTTCCTCTACAGGATCATAGTCTCTAGCTACACTGCACGCATGTTCATTTCTATCCTGGTCTGTCATATTTCGCATACCAAAGCTTTCACAATTCGATGGAGTTTGTTGAACGAATCAAATATTGCTATTTGTTACAGCCGTTAACAACTACTCCCTCCGTCCCAAAATAAGTGTACAAAGTTGTACTAAGCTTGAGATAGTTATTTTGGGACGGAGGGAGTAGAACGAATAGAGTAAACATTCCTACTTGTTCTGCTGGTCGCAGCCATTAATTAACCATTAGCTAAACTCTGCCTTAAAAAGGAGAGAGCCAGAAATAACCATAACGGTGTGTTTCCTAAAATTTGGTCATTTTTTTATATTGAATGAGTAGTATTTGGTCGCTTAGAAGAGCAAAGAAACCTTAATTATGTTCATCGTCTCATTAGCACTTAAATAGTTTTTTTCCCGTGGAAGTACCTTATATTTTGAATTTTTGATTGCTTGAAATCATTAAATGCTGTCAGCGGTCTTTTGCTTTACCTGTACACGGGTTTAATGTTGTTCATCATCTCATTAGCACTTAAATAGTTTTTTCCCCGTGGAAGTACCTTATATTTTGAATTTTTCATTGCTTAAAATCATTAAATGCTGTCAGCAGTCTTTTGCTTTACTTGTACACTGGCCTAATGTTTGTGATCGCAGTTTGCTTGTACTCCCTATGTAAACTAATATAAGAGCATTTAGATCACTATTTTAGTATTCTAAACGCTCTTATATTAGTTTACGGAGGGAGTACTACATAGACATGGCTTAATGTTGTGAATAGCAATCTACTGGTATATAGTTTTTCAGTTTAGCAAACAGCCCAATTGATACAATATTCTTCTCAGAATACTCAGCACTTTTCAGTTTAGCTGAAATTGTGCAAACTCTCAGAAAACTCTTTCAGAATTTTTTTTATTGGAAAAGTGAGTACTCAGGCCTGTTTCAGTTTTTGTAACACCATCTATATATAAGCTTAAAATTTCCTTTTGCTTATCAGTTTAGCTTTTATGGCTTATATCTGCAATTTATGTGAATCAGGTTCCTGACTTCTGAGATGCGGAATCAGCACAGTTTTTGTTTGAAGTCAGTTGGAATCCTATCACCTTCGGCTCACTAATGCCATGTGCACCTTCACTCAACGCGAGAGGAAGAAGCGCTCCTATTACCTTGTTTAATTAGACTATCTAAGCAATGTCAGCTCCTATATTTGTATTTTATCTAAGCACCATTTAGACTTGATATTCTCAAAACTGTTATCTAAGCATGCCAGTAATACTCATCGCACTTTTGACTCTTAATATTCTATTCTCCTGATTTGCTGAATTGCATGGTTGTGTATGGTGGACACACAACCAGATTTAATTGTCTCCGTAGGGACTGGTTCAAGTCTTCAACCTAGGTAGTTCGACGTTCTAGCTTAGTTTCAAAAAATAAAATAAAAAATGTTGTAGCTTAGTTTCAATACTGCGAATTTGTGTAGAACATGTAGTTTTGTGCTACATATGCTCGCTGGACTGGAACCCGTGAGCTTGTGTTCGTCGGGAAATAGGTAGTATGCGCTTGTGTCACCACGATTCCGTCAACCCTGCCGCGAGCCAACTTTGTTCGCCGGGAAACAGACCACGTAAAGCTATGCTCAATTTGTTTCGCAGTTTGGGGCAAGCCTTTTATACTTGCTTGGGAACCAAAGGGAGACAGTTTCCTATCTGGTGTAAGTTATCGCCTTTCAGTTTTCACTGTGCAAGCCAAAGCTGAGCAAAAGAACAAGAAAAAGCAAGGGTGTGTTGTCTACATACTGCAGGACCGGACAGTGGGCTGACCGAAGATAAAGGATGGTGCCGGACAGAGCAGTTGAAGCTCTCTACCCATAGCGTTGTTTTACATTGTACAGACTACAGACGCTTTCTGTTGTTGGTCAGCAATGCAGTTTCCAGTTCGGTGAAAGTCTAATTTACGTAGCCAAAGCTAAGGAAAAAGTGAGGATTGCAGTTAGATGAGGTGCTAAGCATTATTGGACTTGTTGTTGTAGCTAAGCTCCCTTCACTTAATTATTTAGCGAGTTAATATCATAATTGGTATATAAACTTGTAGGGGTGGGAACAGATTCATACAAGAACTAAAAAAACCCACAAAAGTGCCCCTCCAACTCGTATGCAGATTCAGTTTGGGTCCAAAATGGTCTAGACGCGACATTTGGCATGCCACGTTGGACAGCTTGTGGTGATTTTGCAGAAAGTCCCTACACTTTTTTGTTTTTATGTTATGGTCGCTTCCTCTGTCCAAATCCGCTGCACGCATCCATTCCCCATCTCCAAATCCCTAGCCCGGCCGCCGCCACCTCCGCCCAACTCTGTCGCCGCCACCGCCGCCAACACTCACCGTCGCTTTCTCCGCCGGCCTCGTGCGACATGAAGGGGTGGGCATCTTCAGGCGGGAAGCAGTAGGTTGGCCGTCGTGGGGCAGGGGTAGCTTCGTCGTCGAGCCATCCTTGCCCGCTCCATGGATGTGACCTCGCCGGCACCGACAAGACGAAGGACGGCGAGCCCTGGGCGAAGATCACCGGCGAGGTGCGGTACATGGATGTTGATTCTTTCAAGGTGCGTGCCGTCCCTCTGCTGATGTTGTTCTAGGTCTGCTGATGCTGTTGTAGGATTGTTTGATTGCAGGGTGATCTTTAGGTTGCCAGGGCCAAAACATTTCATGCATTCAAATCTTGAAGTTGTTGTATGATTGTAGGGGACAGAAACATTGCCTGAATTTGATTAGAGTATACTTGTATTCTCTCCCGATGCTGTGTTCAATGGCACTGACAGTAGTGACCAATGTTGTCATTTTACGAACCCAGCACGAAGAGTTTGTTGTGAAGGATACAATTATGGTCATAGATTCCTTGTCTGTCCTTTTGAGGTTAGTCAAGTGCTGAACTCTTCCTTAAAATGGCATTGCAAAATGTTTTATTCAGTTAAGAATTCAGTTGTGTTTGGACGAAACCCGCACCCTCCGCCGCGTCTGGACGTCGCCGGCGGCTAAACGCCGCCGAGTCAGCCCAATTTGACCAGGGATT
Source organism: Triticum timopheevii (assembly GCA_963921465.1). NCBI lineage: Eukaryota > Viridiplantae > Streptophyta > Magnoliopsida > Poales > Poaceae > Triticum > Triticum timopheevii. The sequence goes on from OY997270.1 coordinate 300,138,954, forward strand.
TGACCCCCCTGGGTCACTGACATGTGGGCCCTGCCCTTTAGTCAAACCTAGATTAGGGTTAAACTAGTCCTAATTAAGTTAGTTAGCTAACAGTGACCCTGACCAGTGGGCCCCACTGATCAGGTTTGACCTGGACCGCCCCAGTTGACCTGCTGACGCAGTAATTCATTTTCTGGATTTATTTTTATTCAGGAAATTTCAGAAAATAGTGCTAACTTAAAAAATTCATAGAAATTAATGTGTAACTCCAAATGCAAAGTGGTATATATGAAAAATGATCAGAAAAATCCAATCTACCCATCTGTACTGGTTTCATGCATGTTTAAACAAGTTAACTTGGTGTTTAGTGCAAAACATGATAAAACACTATTTAAGATCACATATGAGTTTGGAATTTGAATCTTTGGTTCAAAATAGCTCAAACCCATGTCGTTATAGCTGCATTAGCCCAACACACTCATTTTGCCATGACACATGCATGCATCATATTGTTGCATATTGTTTGGTATTGATTGTGTTATCGGTGCTCTCTGCGGTAGGTTCTGCCCCGGAGGAATACCATGAGTACTCGATTGAAGGACAGTACCAGGCTACAGACCTGCCAGGCAAGCAATCAACCATTTGATCATATCTATAAAATCCCATGTTCTCGTTCCTGCTCTCACTTACTGCATTTAAGACAACCGCGTTTCAAACTGCTGTGTGCTATGGTAGTTGAACCCATTTCCTCTGCATGACCTGTCATTGCCACAGTAACTAGATGAAACCCACTAGCATGTGTAGGAGTTGATTGAGCCATGTATGTGTTTCCTACCTTGCTCTGCCTGCTATGCTTAGAGTTGTGTCAGGTCTAGTTCATCTGGGAGATGGGCTAGAGTGAAATGATCATGTCGGTAATGAGAGTGATGTGTTGAACACGATTTGGTAAAGGTATCGACGAGAGGCCACGTAGGAGTACATGGTGGGTTGTTTCATTGGAACCGTCCTTAAGCACTGAGATCTGTATGTGTGATTTAAGATTCAGCTACTACCATGCATTGGGCCCGGAACCAATGGACCCTCTAGGCTTCTTAACCACCCTAGCCCTCTGTCCAGGAGTTGCAAGTAGTTTCTAGTGTTTGTAGTATACTGGAGGCCGTGGGCAGCGCTGACCCTCGGGGTGGGCTGTGATGCGGTAGGTACGTGGCCAGGTATGCCGGGCACCCGTTAGGTGTCTCGGAACCCTGTACACGTCATTCGGGGCCGTATGTGGAAACCTCAGCCGGACTCCCTGCGGATGGAACCTAAATAGGCGATAAACTTGGACTAGAGACTTGAGTGTTTAGGCAGGCCGTGGCTGACACCCTCGTTGGGCTTCCGCTTGAAGGTTGCCGAGTACATGTCGTGTAAATGGCGATAAGTGATGAAAGCGTGTGTGAACAAGTACACCCCTGCAGGGTTAACATCATCTATTCGAATAGCCGCGTCCGCGGTAAAGGACTACTTGGTTGCCTATACAGTTTATAGACAAGTAAATGAAAACTACTAAAAGCCTCAAGACAAGTGTGAGTGCCGTGGATGGCCCTTCCGTAGGATGACGGGAGTGGATCCTCGGTAGTGTATTGTTGTGGTGTGTAGTGGACTCGAGTGCGCAAAACAATTACAAGTTGGAGTCTCGTAAGATAGTTTAGCCAAGAGTCAAAGCTGGCTTGCTGCAATAACCCCACCATCCCTTTATTGATAATGTGCATGTATGTAGGATGTGATGTAAGTCTTGCCGAGTACCTTTGTACTCATGTTTTCTTAATTACAATTGCGGAAGATGCTGCAACCCCTTCTGATGGGTTTTACATAGACCTTGATGTTGACGAGTAGCCTGAGGCCCAGGTGGTGATCCTGAGCACATGGTGGACCCTTGTAGGATAGATAGGCTTCCTCAAGCCTTTTTACTTTCTAGATGTCTGTACCCAGACATGTTGCTTCCGCTTATGGCTTGTATGCTTGTATGACTTGAATGCTGGGTCATGTGACCCCTATCGGTATGAATGATATGTATGACTCCCTGGAGCATTAAATAAAGTACTTGGGTTGTAGAGTTTTGTTGTGATGCCATGTTGTATTTGCACATATCGAGCATATTGTGTCTATGTTTGAAATGCTTGGTATGTGCGGGATCTGACTATCTAGTTGTTTATCCTTGGTAGCCTCTCTTACCGGGAAATGTCTCCTAGTGCTTCCACTGAGCCATGGTAGCTTGCTACTGCTTCGGAACACTTAGGTTGGCCGACATGTGTCCTTCTTCGTTCATGTGTCTGTCCCTTCGCGGAAATGTCATGCGGTGATCCTTTAAGTCCTTGTAGCTTGCTACGACTTGGAATTCACTCGCTGTTGATCGACACGTTCGTTGCTGGGTCATGTATGCCTGTCCATGTAAGTTAGCGCCACTTTGTGTTCACGACTAGCCATGTCAGCCCGGGTTCTTTGTCATATGGATGCTAGCGACACTATCATATACGTGTGCCAAAAGGCGCAAACGGTCCCGGGCCTGGTAAGGCGACACCCATGGGAATACCGTGCGTGAGGCCGCAAAGTGATATGAGGTGTTACATGCTAGATCGGTGTGGCATAGAATCGGGTGAGGGAGTCCTGGATTAGGGGGTATCCGGACAGCCGGACTGTGTACAACGTCCGGACTATTGAAGCGTGAAGATACAAGACTCAAGACTTCGGCCCGTGTCCGGATGGGACTCTCCTTTGCGTGGAAGGCAAGCTTGGCGATCCGGATATTGTGTTTCCCTCCTTGTAACCGACTCCATGTAAACCCTAGCCCTCTCCGGTGTCTATATAAACCGGAGAGGTTGGTCCTTAGAAGGCCGATCACAATTACAATCATACCATCATAGGCTAGCTCTTAGGGCTTAGCCTCTACGATCTCGTGGTAGATCTACTCTTGTACTACCCATATCTTCAATATTAATCAAGCAGGAAGTAGGGTTTTACCTCCATCGAGAGGGCCCGAACCTGGGTAAACATCTGTGTCCCTTGCTTCCTGTTACCATCAGCCTTGACGCACAGATCGGGACCCCCTACCCGAGATCTGTCGGTTTTGACACCGACATTGCTGCTTTCATTGAGAGTTCCTCTGTGTCGTCGCCACAAGGCTCGATGGCTCCATCAATTATCAACAACACGGTCCAGGGTGAGACTTTTCTCCCCGGACAGATCTTTGTGTTCGGCGGCTTCGTCCTGCGGGTCAATTCACTTGGCCATCTGGAGCAGATCGGCAGCTACGCCCCTGGCCGTCAGGTTAGCCTCGGAAACCTGAACTACACGACAGACATCCACGGAGACTTGATCTTCGGCGGATTCGAGCCCACGCCAAGATCATCGAACAGTCACGACGAGCACGGCTTAAACCTACTGTCGGACAAAGCTCAGGATCTAAACCCGGAGCAAGTCACATTGCCTAAGGACGGAGGGGTGGACCTCGCCCTGCAGGCCGCACACTCATCGGTGATGGAGCCGAACACGGGTCTTACCTCTGTGGTGGCCTGTGACTTCGGACCCCCGGATTCGCATCCGGATGTTGGTTCCTGTTCGCGCGCTCCCGAGCCCGCCGAGCCTGGTTGGGCTCCGGTAATGGAATCCACCGTTGCGGATATCTTCCAGCACTCGCCCTTGGGCGACATGCTAAATTCGTTAAAAACTCTCTCATTGACAGAAAATTCCGAGCCGAACTATGTCCGGCTCGAGTGGGAAGAAGGTGATGAAGAAATTCGTTACCCACACACCACCCACTACATAGCCACGATTGATGATTTAACCGACGTGCTTGACTTCGACTCTGAAGGCATCGACGGTATGGACGACGATGCAGGAGAAGATTCAGAATCTATGGGGTACCGGACTTCCGCCTCGTCACATGACATATACATGGTGGATACACCCAAGGAGGACGACAGTGACAATCTGGAAGATAAAACCCCCGGGCAAAAGCCAAAGCGATGGCACAGACGTCATTCCAAATCCAGCAACAGTAAAAATATCAGCAAGAGCGCCAGAAGGATCGACACTCTGGTCAACCCCAAAGGCAACAACGACCATACGGAACCAGCGATGGAGCAGGACAAACCAGGTCACGCCGAACACAGTTCTGAGCAGACGCCCGAGGACAATGATCCAGAGGGACGAGTTCATCAAACCGGCCCAGGACAAGAAGACAGTCTGGACGATGATGCATTCATCATTCCGGAAGAACGCTTGGAACGAGATAACCTCCACAGAAAGCTTATGGCCACAGCAAGAAGTCTGAAGAAGCAGAAGCAACGGCTTAAAGCCGCACAAGAAACGCTCAACCGCAGATGGAACAAAGTGCTAGACACTGAAGAAAGATATGGCGACGATCGCCATACAAAGAGCTACCCAAAACGCAAGCTACTGCCAGAATTCGACGACGAGGCCATTCCACCAAAGAGTAACACGACCAGGAGGCCAGACGTAGCACTTCACAACCGCAACAAAGCAGCTACCGAAGACGCGCACGATCTACGTGAGCACCTGGATAAGAAAGCTGGCGCAGCTAGGTCCATCTACGGATCTAAAGGACACACCCCGGCGGGGGACGGTGGTCGTCAAAACGATTATGACAATCAAATACCAGTTCGGAATAAACACCGGACACAACAACAGTCAACGGCATGCCACAGCACGTCCAGATACACAGGGGCTGCTCACCCCATGTGCTTCACCGAAGAGGTACTGGGCCACGAATTCCCACAGGGCTTTAAACCTGTGAACATAGAGGCATACGACAGAACGACAGACCCAGGGGTCTGGATCGAGGACTTTATCCTACATATACATATGGCTCGTGGGGATGATCTCCACACCATCAAATACCTTCCCCTCAAACTAAAGGGACCAGCTAGACACTGGTTGAAAAGCCTCCCAGAAAATTCAATTGGGAGTTGGGAGGAACTCGAGGACGCTTTCAGGGCGAATTTTCAAGGGACTTATGTCCAGCCTCCGGATGCTGACAATTAAGTCACATAATCCAACAACCCGGAGAGTCCGTCTGCAAGCTTTGGAACAAATTCCTCACTAAGAAGAATCAAATTGTCGACTGTCCGGATGCCGAAGCCTTAGCGGCATTCAAACACAGCATCCGCGACGAGTGGCTCGCCAGACACCTCGGCCAAGAAAAGCCAAGAACAATGGCAGCCCTAACAAGCCTTATGACCCGCTTTTGCGCGGGCAAAGATAGCTGGCTAGCCCGTAAAGGCACCAGCGACCCCATCACATCCGAAATAAGGGATGGCAACGGGAAGCCACGACGTCATAAAAACAAACGCCAAAACAAGGAAGAGAGCCCGGATAACACGACGGTCAATGCCGAATTCAGGGGCTCTCGACCTAATCAGCAAAATAAGCCATCTAAATGCAGTAAAGAGGGACCGTCCGGTCTGAACAGAGTCCTGGACAGACTATGCCAAATTCATGGCACCCCTGACAAACCTGCGAACCACACGCATAGAGAGTGTTGGGTCTTCAAGCAGGCCGGCAAACTAAATGCTGAACACAAAGGAAGGGAAACACCAAGTGAGGACGAGGATGAACCTTGCCAGCCGAACACTGGGGGACAGAAAAAATACCCGCCAGAGGTTAAAACAGTGAACATGATCCACGCGACTCGTACATCCATGAGAAGGCACGAACGCGCGCATAGAGACGCGCACGATATAGAGCCCATCATACCCACACTTAACTACTGGGTGTCTTATCCGATCACCTTCGATCATTTGGACGGCCGAACTAGTATTCGGCGCGGAGGATCAAAGGCCTTGGTGCTTGACCCAACAATCGACGAATACCGTCTCACCCGGGTCCTCATGGACGGCGGCAGTAGTCTCAATTTAATAAACGAGGACACTGTCCACAGGATGGGGATAAACCCATCCAGAATCAGCCAAAGCAACACCACCTTTGAAGGGGTGATACCAGGCGTCGAAGCCTACTGCAGGGGCTCCGTCATACTGGAGGTAATATTCGGCTCTCCAGGCAACTCCAGAAGCGAAGAACTACTCTTCATCATCGCACCCTTCCAAAGCGACTATCACGCAGTGCTCGGAAGAACGGTCTTCGCCCGCTTCAACGCATTGCCGCACTATGGCTACCTTACACTCAAGATGCCGGTCCATGTGGCGTCATCACCGTTAGCGGAATAACAGAGCGCTTTTCACGCGCAGAGGAACACACGACGGCCCTAGCGGCCGGACTATAAGCGACCTCCAATATCAAATAAATAAATAAATATGATGGGTCGTTAAGACCATGGACACGGTTAGACGAGTCCGGTAGCCCAGATCGAACCAGGGCACCGTATATGTAATCCTATAGCGGATACCAGGGGCTAAAAATACTTAATAAGGCCCCACACTTGGCTTAACCTTATTGGCAGGCCAACATCTTACACTTTTACTATCCATCCCATACTTACGTTGTAATCTCCTATGAGTTTTCTTTTTCCACAGACAACGTTCGCGCGATACCCCTCCAGGATACGGCGCAACGGAGACAAAGGCGCAGACGTGCAACAGGGCCCCGTTCAACAAGTTTCTTTTTAGATTAAGCCCCTGTGTAAACCTTTTCTATTGCCTCTTGTTGTTTAAACATCCCATGGGTTCCATACCCACAGAGGATACTGCCGTTTTTGGCACTTCGCCACGACAGATTAACACACGTACCTGGAAACTCAGGGTTTATAATGAATGGGCATTCTTGAGCTCATCATCTGTTATAAAGTCTGAATACCTTCGGGAGTGTTCGGCGTCATGAGTTTGGCCTTATATGCATCAGCTCTGAATCATGTCTTTGGTCAAATGTTGGGTTTGCCCGGCTCCTGGGTTCGCCGCCTTACGTTTCGTTATTATCGGCTAAGGTAGCCAAAGGAGAACTATTGCGATTGTGACCTAGTTATTATAGATGAGCACCTCAGTAGAGAAAGCCAAAAACTGACTGTCATGATACAACGAGAGACTGATCAACCACTCGAAGACTCACTGGAATCTTTAGGATTCCTCCGCATTAACGAAGGGCCGTTCCCCGATCATGTACGTACGCGCCTGTATTCGGATGCACGCGAAGGTACCAGGGGCTACATAGTAGCCCCAACTTTAGACTCCCATGGCTAAGCGAAAGTGTTACAGCTATATAGTCCGGTTGCCTAGTTCGACGTGCGATCACCTCCTTAATGGACCAAGAGGTTGGATCAAGTGTGATTAAGCATATTTTTTGTGAACACCCTCGCATTGTATGCGAGGGGGCTGAAGCCAACGACTGCTAACTTTCGGATTACATACTTATATATATCTATATATATAAACGACCACACAGGGGACACAATCATATTTTCAGGCAAACAGTATAAATATAGCCTCATAATCAAAATAAACATTGTTTTTACAATGATTCAATTCATCACTCGAACAAGACATTCTTCGAGCACTGCGCCTCTATTAGGCGGGCACCTTCTGTGACCTGCGCCAAGTAGTGCTTGGCCGGATATTGGCCCCCCACCGGATCTTGGGCCGCTATAATGGTGGCATCCATATCCGTCCAATAGGCTTTAACGCGGGCAAGAGCCATCCATGCACCCTCTATACACGCTGACCTCCTCATGGCATCGATCCGAGGCACGGCCCCAAGGAACTATTGCACCAAACCAAAGTAACTGTCCGGCTTAGGCCCCTTTGGCCAAAGATGGTCTATTACAGACCGCATTGCAAGCCCGGACAGCCTGTGAAGCTCCGCTACAACAGCCATCTTGTCACTTAATGGCAGCGGGCGAGTGGGAGCATGGAATTGCGACCAGAAAAGCTTCTCCACTTCCTTGTCACCTTGATCTTTGAAGAACTCGGCAGCAACAGCCGTAATCTTCGCCAAATCCGCATATGCGTCCGTAGGACTCCAGCGTCCATCCAGGGGAGCGTACTTTGGATCGAAAAATTTCGTCCGCAGCAAATAGGAGCTCCTAGCCGCGATTTTACCGGCCTATTGAATCTCCTCCCGCGCACCCCTGAGCTCGGTCCGTATTTCCTTGGTGGCATTAAGTGCCTTGTTCAGGTCGGCCGAACTATCCTCATGCTCCTTTTTAAGGAGCTTATACCGGTCAGCGGCATTTTTTTAACTCAACAGCCATTTCAGCTATCTTTTCCTTGCTTCGGCGATGAGCAACCTGTTCGACCCTCAATTCCTCGGCCACCTTTAGGGCAGCCGCATTGCTACCCGAGCTTGCTCCTTGGCTTGAGAAAGTTTCGCCCTTAGGGCCTCCATGGCAGCAGCACCATCTGTAGTCCAAACATACCACATTAATATCATGCCACCTTCACATTTTCCTATACAAGGGAAGGCGGGGCACATACCTTGTGATTTGTCCAGCCGCTCATTCACTAGCGTGACATCAGCATCAATCGATCCAATCTGCCTCGCTAGTTCGGCAACTTCAATGGACTGGCCGGCGGCTGGACTCACGGGTACCTGCACATATTTACAACACAATCATTGGTTTATGATCCCCCGTTTGCCGCCTAGGGCGGGCAACCAGGGTGTCAGGGGCTACTATCTATATGGAGCACACCTAGCACGTGCCTCACAGCCAAAGAAATAGCGTATTCCTCATTACATACCTCAAAGCCTCTGAGCAGGCTTGTGAATGCTTCATTCAAACCGCTTGTAGCAGATGAAATCTTTTTGAGCACCACACTCATTATTGAGCGGTGCTCCTCCGAGAGTGCAACTCGCTCCAGTAAGCCCATCAGTACGTCCGGCCGGACACTGAACTGTGCTGGACCCTTCCCATCGCCCCTCGTGTGAGCCAAACGCTCCGGACTCAGGGCGGCTGACGTATTGGCTTCCGGCTTCGGCAGATCCGAACTCCTCCGTGACGACACCTCGGTGTCGCCCGCTTCATGAGTCGGAGAGGTGGGTGGGGTATCGCTCTCCATCATCTCCGGAGGAAGGTCCCCCGAAGACGAACCCTGTTGAGAAGAGCTGCTGGCCGGACCGCAAAAAGTTGAATTCTGGTTATTGATCTAGGAAAAACACAGTACCTTTGGATTGTAGATTGACTTATAGCTCGGTGGAGGGCTGGCCCGTTGGTGGGCATGACGCGGTGAGGGTGCCCGTCGGGGCAAGGCCCCTGGGGATGCCTTTTCCCCTGGGTTGGGCATCTCCGCCTCCAAGTCTTCGGAGGCAGCCCTCTTCTTCCCGCGTGGGGAGGAGGCCTTAGCCTCTCTTTCCCGACTATCCTCCTTAGGGGAGGTAACAATTCCCCCGGTTCGGATGCGTAGCGTGTGGAGTTCGGTTTCTTTGTTCTTCCCCTTGTCTTTCCCCGAGGGCATTCTGTTGAGTACCCGGTCAAGCATCTTGGCCATGGTGGGACCAGGCGAACCATCGGGAAGTGGCGCCGGACACCTGATTCTCTCCGCCTTGCCGAACCATTCCTGGCCACGGATGATTTTTAGAATAAACAATTATGACAAACTCAAAACAAGGAGTCCGGTGTCAAGGCTACTTACTTGGGTATCTAGGCGATTGCAGCTCAGGCCCGCATCCTCGGTGGTGTCCGGACACTCTACTTTCTATCCGAAGAATAATTTGCACATCCCTTCGAGCTTCAAGCCGAAGAAGTGCTTGACAGTCCGCGGACCCTCCGGATTGATCTCCCACATCCGGAGAGGCCGGCGTTGGCACGGCAACATCCGTCGGATTAACATCACTTGCATTATGCTGACAAGGTTAATGTCCCTCTCAAGAAGCTCCCGAATGCGATTCTGCAGCACTGGTACGTCACCAGCGGGCCCCCAATTCCGTCATACGTTCGTCCAAGACGCTAGTTGTGGCGGAGGGCTCGAGCGAAACTTGGGAGCAGCCACCCACTTTGTGCCTCAGGGAGCCGTGACATAGAACCACCTCCGTTGCCGTACGTCGGATACTTCTGGGAAAGAACCCTCTGGCCATGGGGCATCGGCGTTCCTGCTTATTACGACACCTCCGCACTCCACATGTCGCCCCTTGATCATCTTCGGCTTCACACTGAAGGTCTTAAGCCATAAGCCGAAGTGTGGGGTGACGTGGAGAAAAGCCTCGCACACGATAATGAACGACGAGATATGGAGGATGGCGTCTGGAGCCAGATCATGAAAATCCAACCCATAGTAGTACATGAGCCCCCTCACAAAGGGGTCGAGGGTGAAGCCCAAGCCGCGGAGGAAGTGTGGGACAAAAACAACGCACTCATTAGGCTCCGGTGTGGGGATGACCTGCCCTGGAGCAAGAAGCCTGTGTTGGATGTCGGCGGTCAGGTATCCGACCTCCCTAAGCTTCGCAATGTCTTCCTTTTGAATCAAGGAGGCCAGCCACCGGCCTTGAGGGACGGATCCAGACATATTGGAGGATTTGGGGTGTTGAAGCTTGGGTTTCGGGTGTTAGAACTCGAGGTGCGAGAAGGCGCAAGGAAGGTGGAAAAGAGGCATAGGCCTCGACCCCTTTATAAAGAGGGTGAATATCAAGAGTCCTCGGTGTGACCGTTTGAGGCTTATCTAAAAACACACGGAGTTATACCAACGGCCATCGTGGGGTCATGCACGCCCATATTAATGGAAAATCCTGTAATAAGAGGAACACGATCTCTGCCTCGACAGGACGTGCCAATAAAACCGCCTCGTAACGCGAGTCGTGGTGGGGTAAGAAACGCTGGTTTGTGTTGGACCAGGACACGATGCGCGGGCACGGCGCACGAAGATTCCAGCAGATCAGATTTATGCCATGTGAAGATCATCTTGCAGATCCGGACATAGTCTACGTGTTCGATAATTACTTTGGAGTATTCGGAGAAGGAACCCGCCTTGCAATGCTGAAGACAATACTGCACGCCGGACTCATCGTCATTGAAGCCTGGTTCAGGGGCTACTGAGGGAGTCCTGGATTAGGGGGTATCCGGACAGCCAGACTGTGTACAACGTCCGCACAATTGAAGCGTGAAGATACAAGACTCAAGACTTCGACCCGTGTCCGGATGGGACTCTCCTTTGTGTGGAAGGCAAGCTTGGCGATCCGGATATTGTGTTTCCCTCCTTGTAACCGACTCCATGTAAACCCTAGCCCTCTCCGGTGTCTATATAAACCGGAGAGGTTGGTCCTTAGAAGGCCGATCACAATTACAATCATATCATCATAGGCTAGCTCTTAGGGTTTAGCCTCTACGATCTCGTGGTAGATCTACTCTTGTACTACCCATATCTTCAATATTAATCAAGCAGGAAGTAGGGTTTTACCTCCATCGAGAGGGCCCGAACTTGGGTAAACATCTGTGTCCCTTGCTTCCTGTTACCATCAGCCTTGACGCATAGATCGGGACCCCCTATGTAACATCCCAAAATTCTAAATTTTGGAATGCTATAAACAAATAGATAGATAGATTGTTTGTTTGATTGTTGTGTGATTGATTGAGTGAAATTCGAAACTTTTGAAAGTTAAATGAGAGGGAATAAAAGGACTTTCCCAAACTTTCATCTTGCTTTTATGATCTCCGTGAGTTCAAATTCTTTTCAAATACAAAACCCTGGAGAGAAGATGACATGACTTCTTCCATTTATTTAAATGAAAGGGTATTTGAAAATATTTGAATTTCATTTGGAAATATTTCCAATTCTGGAACTTTATGCAACTCAATGATTTTCACGAGCGAAGATAAAATGACTTCTTCAAAACATATGAAATATGAGTTGGGAGTTTCAAATAATTAAATTCAAAGTTCTTTTGAATTTATTTTTCCATTTGGAGTTATTTGAGTTTTATTCAAATTATTTTTCTCCAAAAATAAAATATATGGAAAATAGGGTAACATGATTCCTTACATCAGAAAATTGGAGAGAAATAAATTTGAATAATTTTGGTATTTTTAAAATGATTTTTATTGGATTTTAGTAGAGCAGGAGCACTGTTTGAATTATTTAAATTAGTGTGAATTTTATTTGATGCTATAAAAATGTCCACGTTGTAGAAAATCTTTTTCTGCAATTTTTGATACATTATATGCCTATAGTATATTTTGATTTACTTAGTTTTATTTCTTTTCTTTAGAAAACAATTGTTTAAAAAAATCCCTCCTCCGCCGACTGGGCCGGCCCAGCTCCCAGGCCAGGTCACGGCCCAGCCCAGCAGCGCCGCCCCTCTCCTTCCCGAGCGGGAGTCCCGCTCGGGCACGCCACTGCGCCGCATGGATGCCGTACGCCGCCCGGCCTCCTCCTGCCCCCTTCCCCACGCCACCTCCTCGCCCCTCCCCATAAAAGGCCACCCCTGACGCCGCCGCCCCTCTTTTCCTCCTCGCCTCGCCTCGCATCCCACGCCTCACCGCCGCCGGCGAGATCCGCCGAGCCCCGCCGCCCGAAGCCGCCATCCTCGCCGCCGATGACCACCGCACCCGCCGCCCAGCGCCGCCCCTCCCCGACCACTTCGTCGGCCTCGACGACCGCCGGAGCCGCCGCCCCACCTCGCCGGAGTCCGCTGCCTCGCCGGAAGTGCTAGATCCACCGCCCGACCCGTAGGTTTTCCCGGTCCGGTAATAAACCGCCCGGTTCGCCGATTTTTCTTTTTAGGGTTTCGGTTTTTTCTTAAAACCCGGTTTTCTGTTTTAGTCTAGTTATTTAGAGAGCGTTCGCTGGTTAGAGTTAGAAAACGAGCGCTTGTTCAATAGGTTTTTCTTTTATTTTTAATTTCGGCCAGGCACCCGTCTGTGAATATTTTATTTACAGATTAGCCCCTGGACTTCAAACACTCACAACTTTTTACTCGTTTGTCCAAACCCAACGAAACAACCGCCCACGTCTTTGTTATGATCCTCTCTATCCAGTAAAACAACTTAAACATGTTTTTGAAAGTTTAAAATTTGAATTTCAAACCGTTTAGTATTTGAACTTCGTTTGCTCATAACTTGAGTTTTATAACTCCGTTTGAGTTGATTCTTTTGCAAATCGAAGATCTTGACCTAAACTTTCTGATAAGGCCAAATACACATAGTTTTGGTACTATGAGAAATTGTTTTATGCTGCAAGAGTCATTTGCTTGGTTTTGATGTTTTTCCGAATTGTTTTTCGTTCTTTCCGATCTTTTGAGTGATTGCTTATGTGTGGTTACCATTGCTTGATCACGATAGATTGACCGGAGTGTGACGAGTAGAACTATCAAGAGTTTTGAGTGCGAATCATCTTCATCAACATTGCAGGCAATTTCACACTTTGATCATATCTCTTCTCATACCCAGTTTTATGCATTAGATCAATCCTCAAACATTGCATGATTAGGATCTAATTAAATTGTGGGTTATGGGAATTAGTTGAGGTAGTACCTATTACCTGTTTTATTATCAAACCCTTGGGAGTTACTTCTACGTTTGCTTATTGTGCCATGCTATGCAAGTAGACGTGGATTGGGTGAGTGAATTTTCCATGACAGATGTGAGTTTGTTAATTAATGGTTTATTTAAGGTGGCAACTTTAATACACATCTGGGTGGATTGAGGCACCTGGTTACTCCAGGACTTGCCTATCTAGGCACCTGGGTTTCCAGGACTTGCCCGTTTTTCTTCGGACCGCCACCCAGGCTCAAAGGGATCATGAGATTATTCATACTAGAAACTTCCGTGTGCAGCCACAAGCCATTATGGGCTCTTGCATAGTTGATTAAGTTGTGCGAACTCTTACGGGTAGACTAGCAGATGTAGGGGAAAGTAGGTGTACCGGTCTACCCACATGTAAGGTGCTAGCGCTTCCGAAACACTATGTCTCGGTCATCCGTTTCTCAAACATCATGTAGTGCGAGGAATCCAACGGAGGCGATTGAGTCTTGTGGGGAAAAGTGCGCAAAACTCTGCGGAGTGTATAAACTAATCATGGTTAGCCGTGTCCCCGGTTATGGACATCTTGAGTATCTAGAACTTGGATATAATGTGAATCTCATCATGTTACTTTAAAAAAATATTGTTGGGTTTAATGAGTACTTTTAATTGGGATTGAGAATGCTGTCAACCATTCTCAATGTTTAACAACCACCATGATAGTTAAATAAATTTATTCCTTTGCAGTAGGGAAAAATTGGCTTTTCGCAAAAACATTATAACCATAGAGCCTCCACCAGCCATATATGCATGTAGTGATAGACTTTATTCATCATTACTCTATGGTGTGAATTTGCCAGTACATTCAATGTACTGACCCTTTGTGGCTGCAATGTCTCATGTTGCAGGATCTTACGACGAGTAAGTGATACGTTAGGGTTACGATTTACTATACTCAACTTTGCCGTTGGTGTTGATGGGAATCCACAACCTTGTTGCTTCTGCTATTTTGGATTGAGGTAATAGTATTTACGTTATTTTATACATGTGATTTACCTCTGTTATAAATCCTCGAGTACTGTGTGTGTCAGCATACCAATCCAGGGATGACACTTAAGCACAGAGACTTGACCGTCTAAGGTCGGGTCGCTACAAGATGGTATTAGAGCACATGTTGACTGTAGGACGTGACCCTAGAAACTGGCAAGCCCATAGGGAAGATTTTTCTCTACAACTTTCTTTTCAAAAGAATCTTTTACCTCTCTTCTCTTCTGAGCTTATTCAAAAATTCCTTTTAGTGAGACCATACCCCTTTCCCCTTTTGACCCCTCGAAGATTCGACTGATGAGACCACTCCAAGAAGGACCAGATATCGGACAACTAAGACCACTTCGGAATGAAGAGGATTTTACCGAGCATTATAATGATGGAAACTACGACGGATAAAGATTTTGAAGACTAGGAGAATATGAAGAATTTCTAGATTTGGTATGACCAAGGAAGGCTACACTTATGGAACTTGGCAGACTATGGCAGCTGTCAATACCCGAGATCAAGGTGTATCGGAGAAAGACCAGAACATGGAGCATTAGAACTCAAAGTTTTGTCAAGAAAGCCCCAAGACAGGAAATATCAACTATGGAATGATTGCGCATGACAGAGACATAGTCATAAACAGGCTATCCATGAGCTTCTCGCCCGCTTATGCTATTGTCACCACACGGAGTTAAGCATGCATATGCATGGAATAATTGGATGGTAGAAGGCTGATGGAGCATCTATCAGCAAAAGAGGAAGTTTAACCTTAGCAGGTGTATCACCAGGATCTAGAGTGTTACATCAAGAAGTTAAGATGGACCTACAAGAAGCCGTATTTGACAAGGAGCATTTCGTGACGAATTCAGGATCTAGAAGCTGAAGTAGCCAAACTGGAGGAACAAAACCTCGAGATACCGGAGATTTGTCAGGAACTGAAGGATAGTAGGACCATGGTTCCTGTCAAGGAGGTTGAAACCCAGAAGTTTGGAATGCAACCCCAGAAATATTAAAGGATGTCATGAGAGAATTCGCATCAACAGAGATGATTTGGCAAAAGAATTTGAGAAGGATAAGCATGATCAAAAGAAGCCATCGGAGACATGAACTAGACTTGAAGAGATGATGACGTTGAGATCTATAGACCATTAGAAGACCAAACCCCATTGTACTTACATTAGATGCGATGATTGTGAGCTGTCATTTGTTTGATGTTTTTCCGACAGCCACAATAAAATCTGCCTTTTCAAAACTTTTGTTTGTATTGTGTGCATCCCTCTCTCTATCTCTCTTATCCCACCCCAATACCCCTGTACCCAATAGAGGATGAATGGAAATGAGCTTATATAATCTAGACCGATGAGTCAATTGGAGACGGGCCAATGGATTCAGAACATGGAGGATCAAATGGAGAATAACCCTATAGCCAGAAAGGATATGACCCAGCATGTTCTACAGTGCTTTGAAAAGAGGTGCTGCTACTTGGTGGAGGATGTACCAAACCATCAATGGATGGCAAGGAGTAACCACTTGGAAAGAATTTAAGTTGACTTTGCTAAAGTCTTAGTTTGTGTCCCAGAAGTTGAAGCCTTATGGAAGTGATATGGAGAAACCTGGTGCATGCAAGCTCTATGGAGAAATAGGACACAACCATAAAGAACACCAGGATGAATACCCTCATAAGTGGGGATTTCCAAAGGAGTTAGCCAAGGATCTCAGGGAACTTCGGTTGGAGATTGTTCCCAAAGGTTTTGTTGCAGCAATGGAAGTTCAGTCTACATTGTTGGGAAAGATCCGTGAAGCTCAGAAGGATGACAAAGAGATTGTTGAGTTAAAAAAGAGGATGAGAAAAGGAAAGGCCAAAGGTTTTCGTAAGGATGAGCATCACACCTTATGGTTCGAGGACCGTGTATATGTTCCCAATAATGCAAGGATCAGGAAGTAAATACTTCAAAGAGGCTCATGACTCACCATACTCGATTCGCCCTGGGAACACCAAGATGTATTTGGACTTGAAGGAGTGTTTCTAGTGGACTGGTATGAAGAAGGATATTGCGGAGTATGTAGTCATAGGTGATGTATGCCAGAGAGAGTAAAAGCAGAGCATCAGAAGCCAGCCGGATTACTACAGCCTATGTCGATACCCGAATGGAAGTGGGATAAGCTTGGCATGGATTTCATTACCGGATTTCCTAGAACCCGATCGGGATATGACTCTATCTGGGTAGTAGTTGATTCGCTTGACCAATGTGGCTCACTTTATCCCAGTGAAAACCACCTATACAAGTGAGAAGTTGGCCAAGATATATTTGACCAGGATCGTATGTCTGCATGGAGTTCCGAGGACCATCGTATCATATAGAGGAACATAGTTTACCTCAAAGTTTTGGAATCAGCTGCACCACACTTTGGGTACTAGGCTAGAGTTCAGTACAGCCTTTCATCCGCAGACAGATGGATAGATCGAGAGAGTCAATCAGATTCTGGAGGACATGTTGAGAGCGTGTGTGCTAGATTATGGATCTAGTAGGGATGATAATCTACCTTACGCCGAGTTCTCATACAACAACAATTACCAAGCTAGTTTGAAGATGGCCCCTTTAAAAGCTTTGTATGGGAGAAGGAGCCAGACACCATTGATGTGGGATGAAGTTGGAGACTGTCAGTTGTTTGGACCAATTGTGATCAAGGAGACAGAAGAAAATGTTAAGTTGCTTCGAGATAGACTGAAGGTAGCTCAGTCCTGGCAGAAGAGTTATGCAGACTCAAAAATGCAAGGAGGAAGTCTATGAAATTGGAGATGGGGCATGTCTTCGTGTGTCCCCTCTGTGAGGAGTTAAACGATCTGGAGTTAAGGGAAAGTTAGCCCCGAGATTTGTAGGACCATACCGAGTTTGGAGCGTATGGGAGAAGTGGCCAACAAGTTGGAGTCACCCGAAGGACTGTCAGAAGTTCATGATGTGTTTCACGTTTCCCAGTTGAAGAAGTGCCATGCAGAGATGGCCAATATTCCCCTGTAAGGACGCTTGACCCTGGAAAGGATAATGATGTTCCACGAAGTGGAGTATGGATTTCATAAGTATAAGTTTTATCTTGATATGTGGGACATCCCACGAGGATGAAGAGATGAATTACTATTGGATATAAAGGAGATATGATGTTCTAAGTATGAAGCAATGGTGACTCTATGATGAGTCGGAGTAATCACGTCTTAGTTTGGTGCCAATAGAAGGAAGGAAGACAATATGATTGGATGGATTTAAGAATGCTAGGAAGTTGAATGTTGGAATAATGATCAGTTGCCCGAGGAAGAGTTCAAGGTTTACAAGTGATGAGATGGGCCATAACCCACAGGCCCCAGGACTTGTCAAGAATCAAGCACACTCTTGCTGAAGGAAAACCCTGGAAGAAGTTACGACTTTATCAACTGACGATTTTATAGGAGCAACGCAAAACCTGAGAGTTGTGAAGGACCGATAGATGTTTGTTTGGCTTGCAGAATCAATGGATTTATCCGAACTTGGTTCGTCGACAAGAGAAATTCTGCAATGCTTGTGAGGATGACCGAGTGTTAGCATGTGAGATTCGCTAAACCATATACAAGATAATGATTTGGGTGCGGGATGGATTGATCACCATACCGACTTACTCTTATTATTCGCCTTGCTATGTGGGATGGTAAATCTGAGTGACTTACCTATAGTAGAGAGACGATGATCAAAACCTTGTTTGAACCTTAGAATGGTATAGGTATTTTCCCTTGTACAAGGCAGCGGTTGCCAACCGTAGGTTATACGGTGAGGATCAACCCAGACCCGTTTTCTGCAGGAGAAACCATAAATTGTTGACCACCATGAGATATCGATAGTGTTTTAGTTTTGACGCCAGACCCGTCAGCTAAGAAGACCCAGTCTCGGAATAACCGTACCAAGAGGAAAGGACAGAAGAATTACGGTAAAGGTTATGCCACTACCGGAAGAGCCCAGAGAAGGAAATTTTTCAGAGGATCTGAGAAGATCAACACTGCCAACAATAAGGATGGAGTATATGAGTTTTGATGGAACCGTAACAATGCTTTTAAGGGTGGTAGCACCCGAGACCCCGGAGACGAACGTGGGATTTTGAAGACCCCCAAACCCTAACCTATTTCTTGCTAGCCTCTCCGCATCTCGAGGACGAGATTCATTTTAAGGGTGGTAGGTTTGTAACATCCCAAAATTCTAAATTTTGGAATGTTATAAACAAATAGATAGATTGATTGTTTGTTTGATTGTTGTGTGATTGATTGAGTGAAATTTGAAACTTTTGAAAGTTAAATGAGAGGGAATAAAAGGACTTTCCCAAACTTTCATCTTGCTTTTATGATCTCCGTGAGTTCAAATTCTTTTCAAATACAAAATCCTGGAGAGAAGATGACATGACTTCTTCCATTTATTTAAATGAAAGGGTATTTGAAAATATTTGAATTTCATTTGGAAATATTTCCAATTCTGGAACTTTATGCAACTCAATGATTTTCACGAGCGAAGATAAAATGACTTCTTCAAAACATATGAAATATGAGTTGGGAGTTTCAAATAATTAAATTCAAAGTTCTTTTGAATTTATTTTTCCATTTGGAGTTATTTGAGTTTTATTCAAATTATTTTTCTCCAAAAAAAAAATATGGAAAATAGGGTAACATGATTCCCTACATTAGAAAATTGGAGAGAAATAAATTTGAATAATTTTGGTATTTTTAAAATGATTTTTATTGGATTTTAGTAGAGCAGGAGCACTGTTTGAATTATTTAAATTAGTGGGAATTTTATTTGATGCTATAAAAATGTCCACGTTGTAGAAAATCTTTTTCTGCAATTTTTGATATATTATATGCCTATAGTATATTTTGATTTACTTAGT
Organism: Triticum timopheevii; assembly: GCA_963921465.1. NCBI lineage: Eukaryota > Viridiplantae > Streptophyta > Magnoliopsida > Poales > Poaceae > Triticum > Triticum timopheevii. The sequence continues at coordinate 300,158,263 of OY997270.1, forward strand.
TTTATTTCTTTTCTTTAGAAAACAATTGTTTAAAAAAATCCCAGCTCCCAGGCCAGGTCACGGCCCAGCCCAACAGCGCCGCCCCTCTCCTTCCCGAGCGGGAGTCCCGCTCGGGCACGCCGCCGCGCCGCCATGGACGCCGTACGCCGCCCGGCCTCGTCCTGCCCCCTTCCCCACGCCACCTCCTCGCCCTCCCCATAAAAGGCCAGCCCCGACGCCGCCGCCCCTCTTTTCCTCCTCGCCTCGCCTCGCATCCCACACCTCACCGCCGCCGGCGAGATCCGCCGAGCCCCGCCGCCCGAAGCCGCCACCCTCACCGCCGATGACCACCGCACCCGCCGCCCAGCGCCGCCCCTCCCCGACCACTTCGTCGGCCTCGACGACCGCCGGAGCCGCCGCCCCGCCTCGGCGGAGTCCGCCGCCTCGCCAAAAGCGCTAGATCCGCCGCCCGACCCGTCAGTTTTCCCGGTCCAGTAATAAACCGCCCGGTTTGCCGGTTTTTCTTTTTAGGGTTTCGGTTTTTTCTTAAAACCCAGTTTTCTGTTTTAGTCTAGTTATTTAGAGAGCGTTCGCTGGTTAGAGTTAGAAAACGAGCGTTCGTTCAATAGGTTTTACTTTTATTTTTAATTTCGGCCAGGGACCCGTCTATGAATATTTTATTTAGAGATTAGCCCCTGGACTTCAAACACTCACAACTTTTTACTCGTTTGTCCAAACCCAACGAAACCAACGCCCACGTCTTCGTTATGATCCTCTCTATCCAGTAAAACAACTTAAACATGTTTTTGAAAGCTTAAAATTTGAATTTCAAACCATTTAGTATTTGAACTTTGTTTGCTCATAACTTGAGTTTTATAACTCCGTTTGAGTTGATTCTTTTGCAAATCGAAGATCTTGACCTAAACTTTCTGATAAGGCCAAATACACATAGTTTTGGTACTGTTAGAAATTGTTTTATGCTGCAAGAGTCATTTGCTTGGTTTTGATGTTTTTCCGAATTGTTTTTCGTTCTTTCCGATCTTTTGAGTGATTGCTTATGTGTGGTTACCATTGCTTGATCACGATAGATTGACCGGAGTGTGATGAGTAGAACTATCAAGAGTTTTGAGTGCGAATCATCTTCATCAACATTGCAGGCAAGTTCACACTTTGATCATATCTCTTCTCATACCCAGTTTTATGCATTAGATCAATCCTCAAACATTGCATGATTAGGATCTAATTAAATTGTGGGTTATGGGAATTAGTTGAGGTAGTACCTATTACCTGTTTTATTATCAAACCCTTGGGAGTTACTTCTACGTTTGCTTATTATGCCATGCTATGCAAGTAGACGTGGATTGGGTGAGTGAATTTTACATGAAAAATGTGAGTTTGTTAATTAATGGTTTATTTAAGGTGGCAACTTTAATACACATCTGGGTGGATTGAGGCACCTGGTTACTCCAGGACTTGCCTGTCTAGGCACCTGGGTTTCCAGGACTTGCCTGTTTTTCTTCGGACCGCCACCCAGGCTCAAAGGGATCATGAGATTATCCAAACTAGAAACTTCCGTGTGCAGCCACAAGCCATTATGGGCTCTGTCATAGTTGATTAAGTTGTGCGAACTCTTACGGGTAGACTAGCAGATGTAGGGGAAAGTAGGTGTACCGGTCTACCCACATGTAAGGTGCTAGTGCTTCCGAAAGACTATGTCTCGGTTATCCGTTTCTCAAACATCATGTAGTGCGAGGAATCCAATGGTTATGGACATCTTGAGTATCTAGAACCTCTGCAGAGTGTATAAACTAATCATGGTTAGCCGTGTCCCCGGTTATGGACATCTTGAGTATCTAGAACTTGGATATAATGTGAATCTCATCATGTTACTTTAAAAAAATATTGTTGGGTTTAATGAGTACTTTTAATTGGAATTGAGAATGCTGTCAACCATTCTCAATGTTTAACAACCACCATGATAGTTAAATAAATTTATTCCTTTGCAGTAGGGAAAAATTGGCTTTTCGCAAAAACATTATAACCATAGAGCCTCCACCAGCCATATATGCATGTAGTGATAGAATTTATTCATCATTGCTCTATGGTGTGAATTTGCCAGTACATTCAATGTACTGACCCTTTGTGGCTGCAACGTCTCATGTTGCAGGATCTTACGACGACTAAGTGATATGTTAGGGTTACGATTTCCTATACTCAACTTTGCCGTTGGTGTTGATGGGAATCCACAACCTTGTTGCTTCCGCTATTTTGGATTGAGGTAATAGTATTTACGTTATTTTATACATGTGATTTACCTCTGTTATAAATCCTCGAGTACTGTGTGTGTCAGCATACCGATCCAGGGATGACACTTAAGCACAGAGACTTGACCGTCTGAGGTCGGGTCGCTACACCCTACCCGAGATCCGCCGGTTTTGACACCGAAATCGGGATCCTGACATTAATACTCTAGATGCATGCTGGATAGCGGTCGATGTGTAGAGTAATAGTAGTAGATGCAGGCAGGAGTCGGTCTACTTGACACGGACGTGATGCCTATGTTCATGATCATTGCCTTAGATGTCATCATAATTATGCACTTTTCTATCAATTGCTAGGCAGTAATTTGTTTGTTCACCCACCATAATACATGCTATCTCGAGAGAAGTCACTACTGAAACCTATGGCCCCCGGGTCTCTTTTCCATTATATTGCATCTCTTTTCCATATTAGTAAATCTCGTTTACATCTTGCTAGTTCCTGATCTATTATTTTGCAATCTTTACTTTCCAATCTATATATCAAAAATACCAAAAATATTACTTTACTATCTCTATCAGATCTCACCTTTGCGAGTGCCTGTGAAGGGATTGACAACCCCTTTATCACGTTGGTTGCAAGTTCTTGATTGTTTGTGTAGGTATTCGGTGACTTGTGCGTCGTCTCCTACTGGATTGATACCTTGGTTCTCAAAACTGAGGGAAATACTTACGCTACTTTGCCGCATCACCCTTTCCTCTTCAAGGGAAAACCAACGCAAGATCAAGAGGTAGCAAGAAGGATTTCTAGCACTGTTGCCGGGGAGATCTACGTCAAGTCAAGCCATACCAAGTACCCATCATAAACTCTTCTCCCTTGCATTACATTATTTGCCATTCGCCTCTCGTTTTCCTCTCCCCCACTTCTAAAATGATTTTCGAAAACCTTTGCCTTTTCTTCGCCCCTCTTCCATTCGTCTATTTTTGCTTGCTTCTTGTGTGCTCGTTTGTTAGCGCGGTTTGTTGCCATCTTGTCTGAAACTGGGGAGGTTATCGTTGAAAATCTTGAAGAAGCACTTGAGTCTTGTTCTTGGAATCATGAAACTGAAACTCCACCTAATTACAAAACAAAAATATTTCGTGTGGGGGACGGTAATATTATTGGAAAAAGTATTATCCAAGAATTCTTTGATTGCACAGGATCCACGCCCATTAATAAAAAGTCTATTCTTCTTGAGACCAACTATTATGTTGATGCCATTGTTATGCTTGTTGAGAAATTAGAAAGAAAATTTGTGCATATCCATCCTGCTTTGCAAAACGTGTTTTATGAACTTCCCGATATCAATCACCCTATAGCTTAAAAGATTGCCACTATTATCCTAATGCGCGAATTAGATTTTATAATACAAGAAGCTAGGGATAGTTTTGCTTTCTATAAAAAAGTTGTTGAACACCCACCGATTATAGATATTTTGTAGATAAAGAAACCATGCGTAGTTTGGAAGCTAGAAATTATCAATCTTATAGTGAAAATCTTAGGAAGAGAGTCCCCATTCTGAAATACCTCAATCTTTGTACCTTGAAGCTTTTGAGGAGTTTGACTGGATTACTAGAGAAATTCATGTAGGATTTAATAGGGATTGGTTGAATAAAATGATGAAGGAACCCGTTAGGAATGAACTACGTATTTTATATGATGACATATATGGTGATGATCCCGACTACGGGTTTATGAATGTTAAAATTACAAACCAAAGCCCTTTCCATGATTTAAGTTCTTCTTCTAGAAGGGAAATAAGGGAAAGAGTAGATTTGTTAAGACGAGTTTTGGAGGATTTGATGAGGAAAGAATTGCATGCCGAAGATGGCAATACCTAGATCTATTCTTGTTTTTATGCCTATCTAGGGGCGTTAAACGATAGCACTTGTTGGGAGGCAACCCAATTTTATTTTTTGTTCTTTGCTTTTTGCTCCTGTTTAGTAATAAATAATTAATCTAGCTTCTATTTAGATGTGGTTTTATGTTTTAATTAGTGTTTCTGCCAAGTAGAACCTTTGGGAAGACTTGGGTGAAGTCTTTGCGATCTTGCTGTAAAAAAACAGAAACTTTTGCGCTCACGAGAATAGCTGTATTTTTTTTACAGAAGAGTGCTTTTAGGCTGATTCTTTTTGCAGAAGATTAATAGACAGATTCCTCACATACACCAGTTTATATCAGAATTTTGGGAGTTACAGAAGTATTCAAAAGTTACAGATTGCTACAGACTGTTCTGTTTTTGATAGATTCTGTTTTGTGTGTGTTGTTTGCTTATTTTGATGAATCTATGAGTAGTATCGGGGGGTATGAACCATAGAGAAGTTGGAATACTTTAGGTTTAACACCAATATAAATAAAGACTGAGTTCATTACAGTACCTTAAAGTGGTGGTTTATTTTCTTATACTAAGGGAGCTCATGAGATTTTCTGTTGAACTTCTGTATTGTGAAGTTTTCAAGTGTTGGGTAAAGATTCGATGGATTTTGGAATAAGGAGTGGCAAGAGCCTAAGCTTGGGGATGCACAAGGCACCCCAAGGTAAAATCAAAGTACAACCAAAGGCCTAAGCTTGGGGATGCCCGGAAGGCATCCCCTCTTTCGTCTTTGTCTATCGGTAACTTTACTTGAGGCTATATTTTTATTCACCACATGATATGTGTTTTGCTTGGAGCGTCTTGTATGATTTGAGTCTTTGCTTTTTAGTTTACTACAATCATCCTTGCTGTACACACCTTTTGGGAGAGACACGCATGAATCATGATTTATTAGAATACTCTATGTGCTTCAGTTATATCTTTTGAGCTAGACAATATTGCTCTAGTCCTTCACTTATATCTTTTTAGAGCACAGCGGTGGCTTTATTTTATAGAAATTGTTGATCTATCATGCTTCACTTATATTATTTTGAGAGTCTTTTAGAAAAGCATGGTAATTTTATTTGGTTATAAAATTAGTCCTAATATGATGGGCATCCAAGATGGGTATAATAAAAACTTTCATATAAAGTGCATTGAATACTATGAGAAGTTTGATTATTTATGATTGTTTTGAGATATGAAGATGGTGATATTAGAGTCATGCTAGTAGAGTAGTTGTGAATTTGAGGGATACTTGTGTTAAAGATTGTGATTCCCATAGCATGCACATATGGTGAACCGTTATGTGATGAAGTTGGAGCATGATTTATTTATTGATCGTCTTCCTTATGAGTGGTGGTCGGGGACGAGCGATGGTCTTTTCCTACCAATATATCCCCCTAGGAGCATGCGCGTAGTAGTTCGCTTCGATAACTAATAATTTTTTGCAATAAGTATGTGAGTTCATCATGACTAATATTGAGTCCATGGATTATACGCACTCTCACCCTTCCACCGTTGCTAGCCTCTCTAGTACCGCACAACTTTCGCCGGCACCATACACCCACCATATACCTTCCTCAAAATAGCCACCATACCTACCTACTTGCCATTTCCATAGCCATTCCGAGATATATTGCCATGCAACTTTCCACCGTTCCGTTTATTGTGACACGCTCCATCATTGTCATATTGCCTTGCATGATCATGTAGTTGACATCGTATTTGTGGCAAAGCCACCGTTCATAATTTTTCATACATGTCACTCTTGAATGATTGCACATCCTGGTACACCGCCGGAGGCATTCACATAGAGTCATATTTTGTTCTAAGTATTGAGTTGTAATTCTTGAGTTGTAAGTAAATTAAAGTGTGATGATTTTCATTATTAGAGCATTCTCCCAGTGAGGAAAGGATGATGGAGACTATGATTCCCCCACAAATCGAGCTGAGACTCTGGACAAAATAAAAAAAAAGAAAAGAGAAAAGAGGCCATAAAAAAGAGAAAAGGCCCACATAAAAAAATAATAAAAAACATGAGAGAAAAAGAGAGAAGGGGCAATGCTACTATCCTTTTTCCACACGTGTGCTTCAAAGTAGCACCATGATCTTCATGATAGAGAGTATCCTATGTTGTCACTTTCATATACTAGAGGGAATTTTTCATTATAGAACTTGGCTTGTATATTCCAATGACGGGCTTCCTCAAAAGTGCCCTAGGTCTTCGTGAGCAAGCAAGTTGGATGCACACCCACTTAGTTTCTATTCGAGCTTTCATACACTTATAGCTCTACTGCATCCGTTGCATGGCAATCCCTATTCACTCACATTGATATCTATTGATGGGCATCTCCATAGCCCGTTGATACGCCTAGTTGATGTGAGACTATCTTCTCCTTTTTGTCTTCTCCACAACCACCATTCTATTCCACTATAGTGCTATGTCCATGGCTCACGCTCATGTATTGCGTGAAGATTGAAAAAGTTTGAGAACATCAAAAGTATGAAACAATTGCTTGGCCTGTCATCGGGGTTGTGCATGATTAAATACTTTGTGTGATGAAGATAGAGCATAACCAGACTATATGATTTTGTAGGGATAGCTCTCTTTGGCCATGTTATTTTGAGAAGACATGATTGCTTTGTTAGTATGCTTGAAGTATTATTGTTTTTATGTCAATATTAAACTTTTGTCTTGAGTCTTTCGGATCTGAACATTCATGCCACAATAAAGAAAATTACATTGATAAATATGTTAGGTAGCATTCCACATCAAAAATTTTGTTTTTATCATTTACCTACTCGAGGATGAGCATGAATTAAGCTTGGGGATGCTTGATACGTCTCCAATGTATCTATAATTTTTGATTGTTCCATGCTATTATATTATATGTTTTGGATGTTTAATGGGCTTTAATATGCTCTTTTATATTATTTTTGGGACTAACCTATTAACCGAAGGCCCAGTGCCAGTTTCTATTTTTTTGTGCCTATTTTAGAGTTTTGCATAAAAGGAATACCAAATGGAGTCCAAATGGAATGAAACCTTCGCGACGATCTTTCTTGGACCGAAAGCAAACCAGAAGATTTGGAGATGAAGTCGAAGACACAACGAGGCGTCCACGAGGCAGGAGGGCGTGCCCGGGGGGGGGGAGGCTTGCCCCCACCCTCATGGGCCCCTTGTAGCTCCACCGACCTAGTTCTTTCGCCTATATATACTCTTGTACCCTAAAAACATCAGGGGGAGCCACGAAACCACTTTTCCACGCCGCAACCTTCTGTACCCGTGAGATCCCATCTTGGGGCCTTTTCCGGCAATTAGCCGGAGGGGGAATCAATCATGGAGGGCTTCTACATCAACACCATTACCTCTCCGATGAAGCGTGAGTAGTTTACCACAGACCTTCAGGTCCATAGTTACTAGCTAGATGGCTTATTCTCTCTCTTTGATTCTCAATAGAAAGTTCTCCTCGATGTTCTTGGAGATCTATTCAATGTAATATTCTTTTGCGGTGTGTTTGCCGAGATCCGATGAATTGTGGATTTATGATCAAGATTATCTCTGAATATTATTTGGTTCTTCTCTGAGTTGTTATATGCATGATTTGATATCTTTGCAAGTCTCTTCGAATTATCGGTTTAGTTTGGCCTACTAGATTGATCTTTCTTGCCACTTAGCTTTGGGTCCAATCTTGCGATGTCCTTTCCCAGTGACAGTAGGGGTAGCAAGGCACGTATTGTATTGTTGCCATCGAGGATAAAAAAATGAGGTTTATATCATATTGCTTGAGTTTATCCCTCTACATCATGTCATCTTGCTTAATGCGTTACTCCGTTCTTATAAACTTAATACTCTAGATGCATGTTGGATAGCGGTCGATGTGTGGAGTAATAGTAGTAGATGCAGGCAGGAGTCGGTCTACTTGAAACGGACATGATGCCTATGTTCATGATCATTGCCTTAGATGTCATCATAATTATGCACTTTTCTATCAATTGCTCGGCAGTAATCTGTTAACCCATCGTAATAAATGCTATCTCGAGAGAAGCCACTAGTGAAACCTATGGCCCCCGGGTCTCTTTTCCGTTATATTGCATCTCTTTTCCATATTAGTAAATCTTGTTTACATCTTGCTAGTTTCCGATCTATTATTTTGCAATCTTTACTTTCCAATCTATATATCAAAAATACCAAAAATATTGCTTTACTATCTCTATCAGATCTCACTTTTGCGAGTGACCATGAAGGGATCGACAACCCTTTTATCACGTTGGTTGCAAGTTCTTGAATGTTTGTGCAGGTATTCTGTGACTTGTGCGTCGTCTCCTACTGGATTGATACCTTGGTTCTCAAAACTGAGGGAAATACTTACGCTACTTTGCTGCATCACCCTTTCCTCTTCAAGGGAAAACCAATGCAAGCTCAAGAGGTAGCAGCTATCAATCCAGTAGGAGAACCAAGCAACACTATGTAAACGTTACTTGCACACAAAGAACAAATACTTGCAACCCAATGCGTAAGAGGGGTTGTCAATCCCTCCTAGGTAACGGCGCCAAAAATTGGCAAGTTGACGGGAGAATAATTTGTGATAGATTGGATAATTAGCTCTCAATAAAATGCAAAATAAAATAAATAATAAAAAGTGCAGCAAAGTATTTTTGGGTTTTTTTAATAATAGATCTGAAAATAAAAGCGAATACAAATAGATCTCAAAGCAAATATCATAAAGAATAGACCCGGGGGCCATAGATTTCACTAGTGGCTTCTCTCGAGAAATTGCACATGGTGGGTAAACAAATTACTGTTGGGCAATTGATAGAAGATGGAATAATTATGACCATATTCAAGGCAATGATCAATATATAGTCTTCATGTCCAAGATTAGTAGACCGACTCCTGCCTGTATCTACTACTATTACTCCACACATCGACCGTTATCCAGCATGCATCTAGTGTATCAAGTTCATGGAGAAACGGAGTAATGCAATAAGAACGATGGAATGATGTAGACAAGATCTATTCATGTAGGAATGGCCCCCATCTTGTTATCCTAAATAGCAACGATACATACGTGTCTTGCTGCCCCTTCTATCACTGGGAAAGAACACCGCACGATCGAATCCATAACAAAGCTCCTCTTCCCATGGCAAGAAAAATCGATCTAGTTGGCCTAACTAAACAAAAGATCGAAGAATAAATACGAGGCTATAAATAATCATGCATATAAGAGATCAAAGAAGACTCAAATAATAGTCATGGATATAGACCAGGTCATAAACTCAAAGTTCATCGGACCCCAACAAACACACTACAAAAAAGAGTTACAACAAATAGATCTCCAAGAGACCATTGTATTGAGAGTCAAAAGAGAGAGAGAGAGAGAGAGAGAGAGAGAGAGGAAGCCATCTAGCTACTGCCTATGGACCCGTAGGTCTATGGTGGACTACTCACGCATCATCGGAGAGGCACCAATGAGGATGATGAACCCCTCCGTGATGGTGTTAGATTGGATCTTGTGGTTCTGGAACTTGTAGCGGCTGGATTTGTGTTTCGTCGACTCCCCTAGGGTTTCTGGAATATTTGGGAATTTATAGGGCGAAGAGGCGGTGCAGGGGGGTTACATGGGGGGCACAACCCCCTGGGCACACCTTGGTGGGTTGTGCTCCCCACGGGCCTCCCCTCTGGTACTTCTGGCCCACTGGGTGTCTTCTGGTCCAGAAAAAATCTCCAAAAAGTTTCGCTACGTTTGGACTCCGTTAGGTACTGATATTCTGTGAAGTAAAAAACAAGCAAAAAACTGCAACTGGCACTGGGCACTATGTCAATAGGTTAGTCCCAAAAATGATATAAAGTTGCTATAATAATTGTAAAACATCCAAGAATGATAATATAACAACATGAAAGAATCAGAAATTATAGATATGTTGGAGACGTATCAGCACCTCGCCCCCCACGTCCACGACCACGGGCGGTGCCCCGCCCGTAGCCACTGGATACAATAGCGGCAGTCGCTGGGGAGCGTCCGCGCCCTCGGGGCGGTACCTTGGACGTTGTTGTATGGCCTCTCCCTCTCGCCATCGTCGTAGAGGTCCACTCGGGTCTTGGAGCAAGAGGGAGGAACAAGGAGAAGAAGACGAGCCAGGGGATCCTTTCCACCTTGCCTTTATATAGCATTAGGCGGAGGGCCAATCCACGCCTCCTCGCCCTCGGAAGGCGGATGCAAGACAAGGAAGGCAATGATGGCCTCACACCACGGGTGGGCAGGCTTTATGTCAGGTCAGGTGGTTGCCGAGGCATCGTGGGAGAAGTAGGGCGCCCTTCGCTCCATCATGCGCCATGCGTCACACCTGGCCCGCAGGCGGTTAGGACCCATGCCATTTCTCCTCTTAGCAGGCGGAGACGTGCGTGCCATGGGCCCGGGGGCTACTGTCGGGCATGTGGGACTGGGGGTACCCAGGCCCGTTTGTCGGCGGCCCAGTACGCGGCACATATCTTGGTCCCTACGGATGGCCCACCACCCAGCTTCACGTGCAAGCTGCCTCGCAAGGCCCACGTCAGCAAGTGCCCCAGGTAGGATTGAGGCGCCACCAGGATCCTTGCTAGGCCCTCTCACAAGGCGGTCTCCCGAGGCTGCCTCCTGAGGCCCCTCGCAGAGGCGAATGAGTCAAGAAGCTGCAGCCCAATCGCGCGGCCTACATCCTCACATGGGTGACGCACGCGGTGACAAACGACGCCAGAGGCTGTACTACCATGAGCAGATGTGGAGGCTTTCCTCTTTCGTGCTAAGGGATCAAGGCCAGCCACCAGTTCCCAAAGCAATCCCCAAAGGTTGCCTGATCGGTGCAAGAGGACCAAGACGATAGGCGCGCTGGGAGGAGGTCATCACCGAGCCCACTAGCACGTCATGGAAGTAGGCTTTGCAGGCGAAGACCACCTTTAGTCAGGATAGACTGCGCCCCTACCCCCCCCTTCAAAATTGTCGTTGTGTGGCAACCCTTCCCGCTAATGTTTTCGAGGGAAGAGGACCAAGGCAAGTATAAAAGAGGACAGGGTGCCTTCGTAGCAGGGGTCGACCAATAATGGACTCCCCACAACTCCTGTACCCTCATTCTACCTCACGAGACCAATCCAACCACCAAGTAGGAGTAGGGTCTTACACCGCAAGGTGGCCCAAACCTGTGTAACTGTTGGTTCTTCGACCGTCCCCTCACGCTCGCTCTCGCCGTGGTTAGTTGCAGGAAGGAGTAGGGCGTGAAGTGAAGGAAATATGCCCTAGAGGCAATAATAAAGTTATTTTTTATTTCCTTATTTCATGATAAACGTTTATTATTCATGCTAGAATTGTATTAACCAGAAACATAATACATGTGTGAATACATAGACAAACATAGTGTCACTAGTATGCCTCTACTTGACTAGCTCGTGAATCAAAGATGGTTAAGTTTCCTAGCCATAGACATGTGTTTTCATTTGATTAACGGGATCACATCATTAGGAGAATGATGTGATTGACTTGACCCATTCCGTTAGCTTAGCACTTGATCGTTTAGTATGTTGCTATTGCTTTCTTCATGACTTATACATGTTCCTTTAACTATGAGATTATGCAACTCCCGTTTACCGGAGGAACACTTTGGGTGCTACCAAACGTCACAACGTAACTGGGTGATTATAAAGGAGTACTACAGGTGTCTCCAAAGGTACATGTTGGGTTGGCGTATTTCGAGATTAGGTTTTGTCACTCCGATTGTCGGAGAGGTATCTCTGGGCCCTCTCAGTAATGCACATCACTATAAGCCTTGCAGGCAATGTAGCTAATGAGTTAGTTACGGAATGATGCATTACGAAACGAGTAAAGAGACTTGCCGGTAACAAGATTGAACTAGGTATTGGATACCGATGATTGAATCTCGGGCAAGTAACATACGGATGACAAAGGGAACAACGTATGTTGTTATGCGGTTTGACCGATAAAGATCTTCGTAGAATATGTAGGAGCCAATATGGGCATCCAGGTTCCGCTATTGGTTATTGACCGAGAATAGTTCTAGGTCATGTCTACATAGTTCTCGAACCCGTAGGGTCCGCACGCTTAACGTTACGATGACAGTTTTATTATGAGTTTATGAGTTTTGATGTACCGAAGGAGTTCGGAGTCCCGGATGAGATCGGGGACATGACGAGGAGTCTCGAAATGGTCGAGACATAAAGATCGATATATTAGACGACTATATTCGGAGTTTGGAAAGGTTCCGAGTGATTCGGGTATTTTTCGGAGTACCGGAGAGTTACGGGAATTCGCCGGGGAGAAGTATTAGGCCTTATTGGGCCATACGGGAAAGAGAGAGGGGCTGCCTAGGGCAGGCCGCGCGCCCCCCCATGGCCTAGTCCGAATTGGACTAGGGGGAGGGGCCGCACCCCCTCCTTCCTTCCCTTCTCTCTTCCCCTTCCTTGTCTCCTACTCCTACTACTTGGAAGGACTCCTAGTTGGACTAGGAAAGGGGGAATCCTACTCCCGGTGGGAGTAGGACTCCCCTAGGGCGCGCCATAGAGAGGGCCGGCCCTTCCCTCCTCCACTCCTTTATATACGGGGGTAGGGGGCACCCCATAGACACACAAGTTGATCTACGGATCGTTCCTTAGCCGTGTGCGGTGCCCCCTTCCACCATATTCCACCTCGGTCATATTGTCGCGGAGTTTAGGCGAAGCTCTGCGCCGGTAGAACATTATCATCGTCACCACGCCGTCGTGCTGACGGAACTCATCTCCGGAGCCTTTGCTGGATCGGAGGGCCGAAGATTGTCATCGAGCTGAACGTGTGCTGAACTCGGAGGCCCCGTACGTTCGGTGCTTGGATCGGTCGGATCGTGAAGACGTACGACTACATCAACCGCGTTGTGCTAACGCTTCCGCTTACGGTCTACGAGGGTACGTGGACGAACACTCTCCCCTCTCGTTGCTATATCATCACCATGATCTTGCGTGTGCGTAGAATTTTTTTTTGAAATTACTACGTTCCCAACATGAAGAACCAGCGCACCCTAGAGTTCGAACTTCTTGGGTCCCTGGAGCCCCGATTCTGACATACTACTCAATTTTCAATTTTAGCACTAAAAGTTTCAACTATCTAGAAATGTCATCCTTCTGTTAGGCATGTGCTTAGAAATGACAGTCGGCACCTTTATCATCGGTGAAAGACCATTGACCAGGGTAATTTGGTCATTTCACTCCGATCAGTGGCTTTTGACCATTACCATACAATGGCGAGTTGCATTTTTAGCGCACATTTAATGAAATGATGATATTTTTGAGTTGTTGAGACTTGTAGTGGCAAAATGAAGGAGTGTGATAGAACTAATGGCAAAATAGATACACATACCATTGTGTTAGTAAGTAATTTAGGTCACGTGTTGTATTGAATTAGCACGAAAAAGCATAGCGATACGTGTGGGAATGAGAAGAGATCTTTCTGTAGGTAGAATCAGAATAATTCTTTATGCAGTATCAAAAGAATTAAGAGCAACTCCAACGCGCTGACCCAAACGGAAAACGATTTTGTCCGTTTTTTTGTCCGTTTGGGTCGGCCGCCCGCTTGGCGTCCGCCCTGTTTATCATTTGGGTAGGCAGTGCGCCCAACGCGCTGACGCATATTTGCCGGCGTGGCCGACTGGCCACCCTTTTTCAACAAATATGCACACATTTTGCATTATTTCAGAAGCAAACATATAAAAAATAGGATAGTTTCACAACCAAATAAAAACATAGTTTTACAAGTCAAATAAAAATTAAATTGTCTCAAATACATGTGAAAAAGATACATCTATTGGTTGCCAACATGAGCCCACATATGCTCAACCAAATCATTTTGCAGCTGCATGTGAGTTTCCCAATCACGCATTTCATGTTGAAATTGGGTGAATTGTTCAAACGTTGTTGCTCCTCCATGCTCAGGCACAACATTCTCACCCGGAAACTGAAACCCTTGATCGTAGATACGTTCTGGGTGCTCATCTTCTATGATCATATTGTGCATGATCACACAAGCAGTCATCACCTCCCACAGCTTCTTGGTGCTCCAAGTCCTAGCAGGATACCAAACGATGCCCCATCGTGATTGCAAAACACCAAAGGCATGCTCGACGTCCTTCCTAGCACTCTCTTGTTCTTGGGCAAATCTTTTCCTCTTCTCTCCGACAGGGTTGGGGATTGTCTTCACAATAGTGGTTCACTGAGGATAAATACTGTCACCTAGGTAGTATCCTTTGTCATAGTTGTGACCATTGATGGTAACATTCACTGGCAGGCTGTTGCCTTCGGCAAGCCTTGCAAACACCAGCGAGCGTAGATGCACGTTGATATCATTGTGTGATCCGGCCATGCCGAAGAAAGAGTGCCAGATCCAGAGATCTTGTGAGGCCACAGCCTCAAGTATGACAGTGCAAGCCCTGGCATGGCCCTTATACTGCCCTTGCCAAGCAGAATGGCAGTTCTTTCACTCCTAGTGCATGCAGTCTATGCTGCCAAGCATACCTGGGAAGCCCCTGCTGGCATTCATCACGAACAAGCGGGTTGTATCTTGAGGAGTCGGCTCTCTCAAGTATTCAGGGCCAAACCCATCAATCATAGCCTTGCAGAACTTGTACATGGAGTCTAGGCATGTAGACTCACTCCTACAGACGTACTCATCAATGAGATCACTGGGCATTCCACATGCAAGCATCCAGATGGGTGTAGTGCATTTCTGATAAGATGAGAATCCAATCTTTCCAAGGGCATCCTCTTTCCACTCGAAATAGTTATCGTATCCGACCACCCCCTCTCTAATACGGTTGAAAAGATGCCTACTCAGACGGAAACGCCGCCGGAATTTCTAATGTTTAAACAGTGGGTTGGTTGTGTCAAAGTAGTCCTTCCAAAGAAGGAAATGGCCGCTCTCTCGGTTGCGATTCAACGCCGGAAGGTGCCTCGGGATCGAGCCACGAAACAACAGCCGCTGGCTATTAAGGTGGTGATGGACTAGCACGGCAGCCAATATATCCTCTTCATCATCGGATGAGGAATCGTCGGAGTCGCAAAGGAAATTGTGGAAAAAGAACTCGTCGACGAAGTCCATTTTGTACCTTGGCAAACTATCGAACAACTTGCGGGCGTCGACGAAGGAGTTGGCCGACGAAGGGACACGCTCCTCCCCTTGGACCAGGTGGCTGGCATGGAGGCGTCCGATGAGCGTGTCGGCGTCCCACGAGCGTGCTGGCGTCAGGACGAAGGAGTTGGCCGGGGCGGCGAGGCGGCTTCCTGCTCGCGGCGGCGTCGGGAGGTGGGGGTGGGAAGCTTCGGTGCCCCAGTGGCGAGATGGTGGTGGCGGCGACGTGGGAGGTGGCGGCGTTGGGGGGAGGTGTGTCGGCACCGGCTGCTGGCAGAGGCACCGGCAAATGGGCGGCGGCGGTGACGGAGCGGAGGCGGGCGAGGATTTGTTGTCACTATGGGGTGGGAGAGGATGGCCAATGTGCCACCTACTAGCGGGCTAGGGGAGGAGTAGGCGGGCACCGCGCGCATCCGTTTCATGTCCGCGCCGACACACATTCGTTTGGGTCGGCGCGTTGGGCCGAGTTTTCTGTCCGCGCCGACCCAAATGGACGCGCGCAGACAAAATGGATTGGCGCGTTGGAGTTGGCGGACGGTGATTTTGTCCGTTTGGGTCAGCCGCCCGTCCGGCGTCTGTCCTGTTTTAGATTTGGATCGACAGTGCGCCCAACGCGCCGGCCCATATGTGTCGGCGTGGCCGGCAGCCGTCCAATTTCAACAAATAGCTCATTTTTTGCATTGCTTTTGCATTCCAACATATAGCCAAAATAACATAGTTTGAATCGAATAAAATAGCATAGTTTACAAGCCAAATAGAAGTAAAAATGTCTCATATAGTTTTGCAAGCCGAATAAAGAAGATACATCTATTGGTTGCCAACATGAGCCCACATATGCTCAACAAAATCATTTTACAGTTGTACGTGAGTTTCCCAATCACGTATGTCATGATGAAATTGGGTGAACTGTTCAAACGTTGCCGCTCCTCCATGCTCAGGCACAACATTCTCACACTGAAACTGAAACCCTTGATCGTACAGACGTTCCGAGCGCTCATCTTCTACGATCATATTATGCATGATCACACAAACAGTTATCACCTCCCACAGTTTCTGCGTGCTCCAGGTATTAGTAGGATACCGAACGATGCCCCATCGAGATTGCAAAACACTAAAGGCACGCTCGACATCCTTCCTAGCACTCTCTTGCTTTTGGGCAAATCTTTTCATCTTCTCTCCGACGGGGTTGGGCATTGTCTTGACAATAGTGCTCCACTGAGGATAGATACCGTCACTCAAGTAGTATCCTTTGTCGTAGTTGTGACCGTTGATAGTAAAGTTCACCGGTGGGCTGTTGCCTTCGGCAAGCCTAGCAAACACCGGCGAGTGCTAAAGCACGTTGATATCATTGTGTGATCCGGCCATCCAAAGAAAAAGTGCCAGATCCAGAGATCTTAAGACGCCACAGCCTCTAGTATGATAGTGCAAGCCCTGACATGACCCTTATACTGGCCTTGCCAAGTAGAAGGGCAATTCTTCCACTCCCAAAGCATTTCAAATTTCATATTTCAGAAAGAGTTCACCCAAGGACCAAGGGTAGTGGTGTGGCAAGTTCAAAATATAAAGGTAAGTGGTCTGGTCAACAATACTGCTGTAGGCTGCTTTTCCTTCCGAGAGAGAGCCTGACCCAAACGTACTAGGCCAACGTACTACGTCCCTGCTACCGCTCCTTGGGTGAACTCTTCTCGGTACAGAAAAACACCTCCCTCCGTCCCAGCCTACTGCTCCTTCCTTGCAAAGCCAAACCATGGCCGGACCATCTCTCCCTACGCCACCGCCGGTGGAGGAGCCACAGACGGTGGCTGCGAAGTCGGGGACGACGGTTGATGTCCTCCCCGTGGACAACCTCCGCAACATTCTCCGTCGCCTCTCCCTCGCCGACCTTCTCCGTGCCGCTCTCGCCTGCCACCGCTGGCGCCGCGTCGCCGCACGCTGCCTCCCCCGCACCGCTCCTCTCCTCGGTTACTTCTTCCACCCCACCGCCACCGATTTGCCGGCGCCCATGCACTCGCACTCCAAGGACATCGACACCCCCGCCGTCTTCGCTCCCTTGGACGCCTCCTCCCCGAACCTCTCCCTCGACTTCGCTCCGGGGGCCTCCCGCTACGTGCTCCACGACTGCCACCAAGGCCTCCTGCTTCTCGAACCGTTCGCGTCGCTCCCCAAGGGGACCATCCCGCGCTTCCTCGTCCTCGACCCGGCCACCCGCCGCCGCGTGCTCCTCCCGCCGCCACCGCGCGACACGGTACCCGACGACCACCGCTGGCGCCGCTCCAGGTACTACGTCGGCTCCGCCCTTCTCTCCCGCGCGCACCCAAGCAAGCTCTGCTTCGAGGTCGTCTGCTTCGCCATCGACGGCGGGCACCCGCGCGCCTGGGTCGCGTCCGTCGACGACGGCCGATGCAGCTGGCGCGCCCACCCGCGGACCATGGAGCTAGAGGTCGATTTCGACCCCTGGTTGTTCGAGGGGCGCTGCGTGCACGCCGCCGGGAAGATCTACTGGCACATCTGCAACTCCTACCGCATGCTCGTGCTGGACCCTGCGACACTGCACTTGTCCTACCTGCTGGCGCCGGCCGTGCTGTCGGACCATTTCTGCACGTACCGCGTCGGGGAGACGCCGGAGGACGGCCGGCTCTGCCTCCTGGCCGTGGGGAGTCGTTCGAGGCAGCTGCAGCTCTGGGTCCGCGCGGAGGCCAGAGGGAGCGACAATGGGTGGTTTCTGGAGAGGGAGATGCTCAACATGCGCGTGGTGTGGGACGCAGTGCCAGGCCTGCCCAATGACCTCGCCCACAGGATCTTCAGTGTTTGGCCCAGCGACATGGACGCGGGGCGTACCGGGAAGGTGTTCATCAGAACCATAGGATATGGGCGCTACTCCTTACATCTGGACACCGCCAAGATTGAGCCCCTGCACACCAAACATGGCAAGGAGTACGGCCACCCGATCTTTGCCTACTTCCTCGCGTGGCCGCCTGCCTTCCTCGCTCCAGAATACTGACGACTTTCTGGTGATTGGTAAAACCTCCTTCCCTCTTCAAGATGCCACTCATCGATGTTGCTTGATCATGAGCTTAATTCCTCGGTTCATTTCCTATGTGGCTGCCTTGAGGTTTCGATATATGCTGGTGATAACGATTGTGAAGCAATCATTCCAAATACATGTCTGTTTTAGAATTTCTAGTCACGATCTCTTTCTCGATTCCTCTAGTTTTCGATATATGCCGGTGGTAGAAGGTCTAATGCATACTTATAGTTTCTTCCTTTGCATGGATCATAGTCTCTAGCTACACTGTACACATGTTCATTGCTATCCTGGTCTGTCATATTTGGCACGCCAAAGCTTTCACAATTCGATGGAGTTTGAAATAAAAACTAATTTTTTGGTAGGTTTTAGGAAATTTTCAAAAATTGGTAGTTTTTCGGAACCCTAACCCGAATTATGGTAGTTTTATGATATTTAATCCTTTAGTTACTTATTACAGTAGCTGGGGCAGGCCGCTTGTCATTGTTAGATGTTAGCTTATATGCAACCTCTAGAATTCCAAAATGCAAGCTGGTTGCTTTATTATTTTGAAAAGATGGGTGGTTAATTGTTCAGTGAATTGAAGGTAAATGTGTTTATATAATGGGAATTCTATGAATTTTATATGCTTTGTTGATTGTTTGGAATCAGGCATTTTATTTGTGTTTTCCTTGTACCAAAAGAATAGATCTTGTGTGTTATGGATATTGTACCAACAAATAAGTACTTTATTAATGGCCCTAGCACAGTAACGTACATAGCGAATTAGTATGTGGGAGTGGGATTTATGTGCATGATATCTGTCAATCGCTGAGAGTTATACAAGTCAGCATATTTTATGGTTGCAACGTGATTGTTAACTAGTATTTTTGAACAGTACTTGTGCTTGCATTTGTTAATTTCTCATGGTAGTTTGGGCAAGATAGATGTAATTTGTGAAACATATGTCATGCATGCACTTTGATTTGTTGAATGAATCAAATATTGCTATTTGTTACAGCCCTTAACAACTAGAACAAATAAAATAAACATTTCTACTTGTTCTGCCAAGTGATCGCAGCCACTAACCATTAGCTAAACTCTAATTAAAAAGTGGAGAGCTGGAAATAACCATAACGGTGTGTTTCCTAAAGTTTGGTCATTTTCTTATTGAATGACTAAAATTTGGTCACTTAGAAGAGCAAAGAAACCTTAATGTTGTTCATCGTCTCATTAGCACTTACATATATTTTTTCCGTGGAAGTACCTTATATTTCGAAAATTTTATTGCTTGAAATCATTAAATGCTATCAAGCAATCTTTTGCTTTACTTGTACACGGGCTTAATGTTTGTAATCGCAGTTTGCTTGTACATAGACATGGCTTAATGTTGTAAATAGCAATCTACTGGTATATAGTTTCTTCAGTTTAACAAAACAGCCCAATTGATAGAATACTCTTCTCATAATACTCAGCATTCTCAACTGTTTCAGTTTTGTAACGCCATGTACATAAACTTAAATTTCATTTTGCTTATCATATCAGTTTAGCTTTTGTCTGATGGGCTTCGAATATGTTCGTGGTGTGATAATGGTTTGATACACTGCAAATTTGTGGCTTATATCTGCTATTTATGTGAATCAGGTTCCTGACTTCTGAGATGCGGAATCAGCACAGTTTTCGTTTGAAGTCAGCTCGAATCCTATCACTTCTGGGCTCACTAATGCCATCTGCACCTTCACTCAACGCAAGAGGAAGAAGCGCTCCTGTTACCTTGTTTAATTAGACTATCTAAGCAATGTCGCCAGCTGCTATATTTGTATTTTATCTAAGCATCATTTGGACCTGATATTCTCAAGACTGTTGTATAAGCATCATTTGGACCTGATATTCTCAAGACTGCTTTATCTAAGCATGCCAGTAATATTTATCGCACTCTTGACTCTTAACATTCTGTTCTACTACTTGTTGAACTCCATGGTTGTGTATCGTGGACGCACAACCAGATTTAATCGTCTCCGTAGGGACAGGTCCAGGTCTTGAATCTAGGTAGCTCGACGTTCTAGCTTAGGTTCAGCACTGCTCTTAAGCGAACTTGTGTAGCTTATCTTGTGCATACATAGTTTTTTGCATTCAGCAGAAGACACAAAAGTTTAATCAGTGATCAATATGTAGTATGCTTTGGACGCGAAGCATATACATACGTACTAGCTACAGATGCTCGCTGGACTGGAAACGGACCACCCTGCGGCGAGCCAACTTTGACGTCGGGAAACAGACCACGTTAAAGCTGAACTCAATTTGTTTCCCAGGCTGGGGCAAGCCATTTGTGGGACCAAAGGGAGTACTGTGTAAGCCAAAGCTGAGTAAAAGCCCCTCAAAAAAAAAAAAAGCTGAGTAAAAGCAAGGGCCTGTTGTCTACATACTGCAGGGCCGGACAGTGGTGCCGGACAGAGCAGTTGAAGCTCTCTACCCATAGCGTTGCTTTACATTGTACAGACTACAGACACTTTCTGTTGTTGGTCAGCAATGCAGTTTCCAGTTTGGTGAAAGTCTAATTTACGTAGCCAAAGCTGAGGAAAAAGCCGATTTCTTGTCCCGATGCTGCAGAACTGAACAAAGACGCAGGAGCACGGTGAGTAATCCATCGTCGTGGCCAAATTCACGGTTTTGACTGTTTGATCAAACTTTAGTACGATTTGACTTTTTTCAAAATATTTTTGGATCTGACACTTTTACTATCACCATCGTCTTTGGTGGTAGGGTAAGACGGGCTACTGCCATAGCTAATAGCGGTCAACCCGCGGTAGCCTATTTGACACATCAGCACGACCAGCCACGTGTACTCGTGTTTATCGCTATTAGCTGTAGCGATAGTTTGTCTTTATCCTACTGCCAAACACGATAGCGGTAGCAAAAGGATCAGATCTGAAAATATTTTGCAAACTGAATTAAATTGTGCTAAAGTCTGATGAAAAGGTCAAAGCAGTGAATTTGGCCCCTCGTTGTTGTCCCTGGCCAGTCAGATGATTACTCGTGGCGTTACAAAAGCGGGCCCATGCAACAAGAGTAAATAACTTGACATGGCTGGAACATAAAAGCTTGATAGGCACTATAAAAGAGATTTGCCTCAAAACAAAAGGCACTAAAAGAGAGAGAGCACGCATAATAACCCGATGGTCTCTGTGTTTTAACCTCGGGCAAATAACTTTTGACGTGTCGTTGTACCGCTCCTTCCTTTTCGGTTTACAGGACTTATATCAAATTTTTCATTTTTTTCATTTCATAATTCTTAATTTTATTACCCATCATGACATGTTCAAATTTTAACGTGCGTTAAACTGCAACATGCAAGGATTAAGAGACAATTCATCAATGCATGTAAAAGTCTTAGGTCAAATATATTTTTATAAAAAAAGAGTGCATTAATTGAGTATTTTTGCAAATTACAAAAATTATTTCATCACTCACCATCTATCTTGGTTGGTGAGATTTTTAATTGAGCCCTATAAACCGGAAGGCTAGTCATAGTGGGGAGTAACTTACACCAATGCCATGCATATGGCACTATTCTATGTTATTATCTTCATAGCGGGGGGTAACATAGATGTAGTGTGATAGATGGTTGTATTTATTAGTATGTAGACTCGTTTTGTCTTGGGAAGTGTTCTGTGATGGTAACACATTATGTTACTCCAAACACCTCTCTATTCATTAACTACCTGCCACATAAGCAATTATCTTGGTGTGTGTTATGTTACTAGCTAAGTTACTCCCACTACAAGCAGCCGAAGAGATGGAGTAGATGCAATCCTCTAACGTTGGTGGACAAAAAAATGTTGATTGTTAGAAGTTTTTTTAATGTTGGGTCATTGAGCCTCTTTGAATGCATGACTGCTTACGTGAGATGCTAAGCGGTTAAAGAGTTTGTCAACTTAAGTCCTCTTGGAATGACATCTGGCCTTTGCATAGGTAAGGATGCACACAACCAACAAAAACAAGTTCGAAAAAGCGTATATAAATAAAATAACATATTGACGACTATAAAGTCCTATGAGACCGACACTATGCCTATGCATATGTCAAAGGGCCATTCTCTCGGTCGCTACCATGGTCGTGGCTAGCATAGGCTCGTCGGCCGTCCGCCCTCGACAATACCAGTCTCCAAGCTCGTCTGTCACACCAGAGATGCACAGGTTTCATCCGCCGCTGCTACATTGCGAGACCAGGTTCTCCACGTCTCTAGACGGTAGCATGATCGCGCCGGCCACCCCCGCCATCCCGGTCGCAGCCGTCATCTGAAAGGATCGATATAGTTGACTAGAGGGGGGTGAATAGGCAACTAACAATTTTTAGCTTTTATTTACCAATTTAAACTTTGCATCAAAGTAGGTTGTCTAAATATGCAACTAAGTGAGCAACCTATATGATACAACAACAACAAGCACACAAGCAAGCTAAGGATCTAACACGAAAGCTTGCACAAGTAAAAGGATGAGATAACCAAGAGTGGAGCCGGTGGAGACGATGATGTGTTACCGAAGTTCCTTCCTTTTTTAAGGGGAAGTACGTCTCCGTTAGAGCGGCGTGGAGGGACAATGCTCCCTAAGAAGCCACTAGGACACCGTATTCTCCTCACGCTCTCACACAATGCGAGATGCCGTGATTCCACTATTGGTGCCCTTGGAGGCGGCAACCGAACCTTTACAAACAAGGTTGGGGCAATCTCCACAATTTAATTGGAGGCTCCCAACGACACCACGAAGCTTCACCACAATGGACTATGGCTTCACGGTGACCTCAACCGTCTAGGGTGCTCAAACACCCAAGAGTAACAAGATCCGCTAGGGATTAATGGGGGAATCAAATTTCTCTTGGTGGAAGTGTAGACCGGGGCCTTCTCAACCAATCCCGAGCAAATCAACAAGTTTGATTGGCTAGGGAGAGAGATCGGGCGAAAATGGAGCTTGGAGCAACAATGGAGTTCTTGGGGGAAGAGGTAAGTCAACTTTGGGGAAGAAGACCTCCTTATATAGTGGGGGGAACAATCCAACCGTTACCCCCCCTCCCCCAAACAGCCCCGCAGAGGGCGGTACTACCGCTGGAGACAGCGGTACTACCGCTCCCCACGGCGGTACTGCCGCGCAGATAGAAGGGCAAGGAGAAAAAGGAACCGGGCGGTACTGCCGTGGTGGTAGGGCGGTACTGCCGCACTACTGCCGCTGCGAGGTACCGCACAATCCGACACAGAAAAAGACCCCTCGAATCGACGCGGTAGGGACCTGGCAGACCAGCGGTACTACTGCTGAGGAGCCACCGGCGGTACTACCGCTGCGGAGCGGTACTGCAGCTGCGGAGCGGTACTGCCGCCTGTGACCCCTAAGCGGTACTACCGCTGGGACCAGACCAAGCGCACAAGAAGAGAGAAGATCTCTCCATAGAAGCGGAAGGGCTCGGAGGGTGAGAAGCGGATGTGTACGTGTTGATTCCACCCAAGCTATACCAGAGCGAACCTCCTCTTGATAGTACGGTGCCCTCTACGCAACTAGTCCACCGAAAAAGAAACGACAGAGCTACACCGTCTTGAATGACACTCCGAGGGGAAGAAATCGTCTCGTGCCAAGGATGAATCTCTGAAATGCTCAAAGCACACGATTAGTCCGCAAACACGTTGTCATCAATCACCAAAACCACATCGAGAGAGATATGCCTCAACAATCTCCCCCTTTTTGGTGGATTGATGACAACCAGGGATTTGCACAAGGATAAGACATGAAGGAAAAGATACTTAGGACTACAACATATAGACTGGCTCCCCCTGAATGTGTGCCCCTATAAAGGAGTGGCTTTGGAAAGCATGACGCACACATTAGGGTCAACACTCCCCCTATATGTTATAGTCCAACAACCTAAGCAAAGGATATATGAGAGCAAGAAATGTATAACAAGGTAAGCAAGCAACTCATAAGATACCATAGACTAGATAGACATAGATAAGATAATAAGGTAGCATATGTCTCACACCATATGACTAGAACTTAGGTCTCACAGGCATAAAACCAACCAAAGCAAAGCAGACAACGAACACAAACACACAAAGACACACTCGCAACACGGCAGCGACACAAATCCACACAAATCCCTAAACCTCTCTCCCCCTTTGGCATCGAGACACCAAAAGGGCAAAGGGCGAAGCTACGGCTCCAGGTGATAGCAAGCTGAGGATCACGAGCATCACATCCCTGCGGGATCGTCTGCACCACCGTCATCGGTCGGGAACTGCTCGGCATCTGAATCGGTCCACGGGCAGTGCTGTTGGATCCACTCCTCTTCCTTAGTGATCTGATCCTTCGACCCACTAACAATAGTCGCACCCAACTGACGCATGAGCTCCTTGTGACGCCCCCTGGCCTTCTTCTCCGCTACATGAGTCATGTACTGACCATGAGACTCCATGCAGAAGAGTTTCTTCATCTTGTGCTTGAGCTTCTTTGCCCAAGAGGACTCTGTCCCAGGCGGCTCATAGTCCTCATCATCATCATTAGCCTCAGCCTCGGCCTCGGTCTCCATGGCAGCTGCAGTAGATGGACCCCCACCTTTAGGATCAGGGGCGCCCCAATTGTCCTTCTTCCTCAGACGCTTGATCTCGTGAGACACCAAATCTCCAGTTTCCAACTTCTCAATGAGTAGCATGATAAACGGACCATAGATCGGGCACTTGCGCTCAGAAATGGCAGTAAGAAGATCAGACCACATAACACGAGAAATGTCCAGGGACTCGCCAGTGTTTGCTTCCCTCTCCGGTTGGCAGAAGAGAAGCATGTCCACGAGATAGGAGTGGACCATATCCAGATTCCCTATGCGAGGGAAAAGGGTCTCTCGAAAGACATGATGAAGGATGTCGAGATAGGTAGACAGCTCATAGGTTTCCTTATGAGTCGCAGGGTTGACCTTCACAGAACAGTAGGGCCACAGAGCTTGCTTGTGAGTGGAGTTTGCATTGCGGTGAGGGCGGAAGCCAACTGGAGTCTCAAGCCCGTGATCTTCCACATGAAGTAACTCCATGAAGACCTTCCGCTTGACAGAAAGCAGCTTTCCATTGGTCATCCAAGTCAGAGTCCTCTTTGCATCAGTCCCAAGATGGACAGTGACATAAAATTGAGCCACCAAATCAGCATCAAAATCCTTGTTGAACTGCGTGATCCTGAGAATGTTCAGTTGGGAACACATCTGAAGAGCTTCACCAAAGTACTCAGGATCCTTTTCCATGGCATCCGTGTCGATGGAGCGAACATCAACATAAAGATTCTTCTTGGCCTTGATCACATCAAAGAAGATGGCAAACTGAAAGCGGTTCCAGAACGGGTGGTTGACCAAATTGGGTTCTTGGGCTTCCTCATAGGGGTTATGGCGACGCTTGGCCCAGAACTCCTTGGCAGTCATCGCAGTCACAGTCTTGCCCTTGGGCTTCGGCCTGTTGGCAGGCTTCTTCTGGAGTTGAGACGGAGGTGGCGCACTGGAGGAAGCACCCGCAGGCGGTGGTGGAACATTGGTGGAACCAACTGCAGACTCAGAAGTGCGGTAGCGCTTTGAAGATGCATGACCGGGGTTGATACGGCGGCCCTGCTGCTCAGGAAGATCATCACCTGGAGCCAAACACACAAGCAACAGAAACAACATGAAAGAAAGAGCATAAGCCACTAAACGAAGCAACAAGGATCAAAAAGTGGTAGAAAATGATGGAACTGGGCATCCGGCGGTAGTACCGCAACCTACCCGCGGTAGTACCGCTCGTGCGGCAGTACCGCTCAAGGTGAGAGGTAGTATCGCTCAAGATGGGGAATGGCGGTTCTCTACTGCCGCGGACAGATCCGGCACTACTGGGATGACAAATTCAAAAATTTATCCTACCAAACATCAATCCAAAGAGCCTAGAAACAATCTCCATCCAACACACGCCTCTTCATAGCCAAAAACTAGAGAGCAATGCCTACTGGCCCTAAGAACTAGATGCAAGATCTAGGCAAAGAGAAAACGAGAACGGAGGCAATACCGACATCCATGGCTGGAGGACGTGGTGGAGAACGACTCCACCGGAGGAAATGGCGAGAAACAGCATGAAAACGGCGGCCGGCCGGTGCCCTCCCGCGGCGAGGCGTCGCTGGAGTGACGAGGAAGACGAGCGTGTGGGGGCGAATGGGTATGGGGAGAAAATAACTCCCCCCGCCCTGATATAACCCCCATCGCCCGCCCCTCAGCGGTAGTACCGCTGGTGAGGGCAGTAGTACTGCTTAACCCTCATAAGCGGTAGTACCGCGCTGGCAGCGGTAGTACCGCTCATTCGCAATAAGTACTAGGCAAAACGGGCTTAGCTCAAGAAAGAAAAACGAAACGAAAACGGGGACAAAACACACACACTAAAACAACAAAGAGAGCGAGAAACACACACCTCTCTAAGAGAGGGCGGTGGCCGAGGCCACCTATGTTTGAGTCAATTGGTATGGCACCGCGAAGAATTATCCTTGGGCCCATGACCAAAACTCGTCTTTGACGCACAAATACCATAAAAAATGGCTAATGTGGAAGAGTTGATCAATTTATGCCTAATGGGGGGAGGGAGAGTTCATTGAGAGAACAACACTCCCCCTATGTCCATGCATACACCTAAACAAGACACCAAGTTGAGTATGGTGGGGTGTGCAAGGGTTCAAGCAACATTGCTCGAATCAATGATATTTAGCTCATGCCTTAACTCGCGAAATCTTGCTTCATCCAAAGGCTTCGTGAAGATATCTGCAAGGTTATCATGAGTGTTGACGTAGTTGAGCTCGATCTCCCCTCGCCTAATGTGATCCCGGATGAAGTGATACCTAATCTCAATATGCTTCGTCTTGAAGTGTTGCACCAGGTTGAGAGAAATCTTGATGGCACTTTCATTGTCACACCAAAGATGCACTTTGTCACAAATGACACCGTAATCCTTTAAAGTTTGCCTCATCCATAGGAGCTGTGCACAACAACTACCGGCCGCCACATACTCCGCTTCGGTGGATGAGAGAGACACACAACTTTGCTTCTTGGAAGACCAACTCACCAAAGAGCAACCAAGGAATTGGCACCCTCCGGAAGTGGACTTCCTATCCACTTTGTCTCCCACCCAACCGGAGTCCGAATATCCTACAAGCTTGAAGTTTGCTCATCTTGGGTACCATAAGCCAAAGTTGGAGTATGAGCCAAATATCGAAAGATTCGCTTGACCGCCACATAGTGGCTTTCCTTCGGTGCGGCTTGAAACCGTGCACAAATTCCCACACTCAACATGATATCCGGTCTAGATGCACATGAAGGAAATATGCCCTAGAGGCAATAATAAAGTTATTATTTATTTCCTTATATATCATGATAAATGTTTATTATTCATGCTAGAATTGTATTAACCGGAAACATAATACATGTGTGGATATATAAACAATCAGAGTGCCACTAGTATGCCTCTACTTGACTAGCTCGTTAATCAAAGATGGTTACGTTTCCTAACCATAGACAAGGAGTTGTTATTTGATTAGCGAGGTCACATCATTAGTTGAATGATCTGATTGACATGACCCATTTCATTAGCTTAGCGCCCGATCGTTTAGTATGTTGCTATTGCTTTCTTCATGACTTATACATGTTCCTATGACTATGAGATTATGCAACTCCCGTTTACCGTAGGAACACTTTGTGTGCCACCAAACGTCACAACGTAACTGGGTGATTATAAAGGTGCTCTATTGGTGTCTCCGAAAGTACTTGTTGGGTTGGCGTATTTTGAGATTAGGATTTGTCACTCCGAATGTCGGAGAGGTATCTCTGGGCCCTCTCGGTAATGCACATCACATAAGCCTTGCAAGCATTGCAACTAATAAGTTAGTTGCAAGATGATGTATTACGGAACGAGTAAAGAGACTTGCCGGTAACGAGATTGAACTAGGTATTGGATACCGACGATCGAATCTCGGGCAAGTAACATACCGATGACAAAGGGAACAACGTATGTTGTTATGCGGTCTGACCGATAAAGATCTTCGTAGAATATGTAGGAGCCAATATGTGCATCCAGGTCCCGCTGTTGGTTATTGACCAGAGATTTGTCTCAGTCATGTCTACATTGTTCTCGAACCGTAGGGTCCGCACGCTTAACGTTACGATGACAGTTATTATGAGTTTATGCATTTTGATGTACCGAAGTTAGTTCGGAGTCCCGGATGTGATCACGGACATGACGAGGAGTCTCGAAATGGTCGAGACATAAAAATCGATATATTGGAAGCCTATATTTGGACATCGGAATTGTTCCGGGTGAAATCGGCATTTTAGCGGAGTACCGAGGGTTACCGGAACCCCCCCGGGGGTTAATGGGCCCATATGGGCCTTAAGGGAAAAGAGGAGGGGCGGCCAGGGCAGGCCGCGCGCCCCCTCCCCCCTAGTCCAAATAGGACAAGGAAGGGGGGGGCGCCCCCCTTTTTCCTTTCCCCCTTCCTCCTTCCTTCTCCAACAAGGCAAGGGAGGGGAGTACTACTCCCGATGGGAGTAGGACTCCTCCAGGCGCACCCCTTGGGGCCGGCCGCGCCTCCCCCTCCCCTCCTTTATATACGGGGGCAGGGGGCACCCTAGGACACACAAGTTGATCATTGCGATCGTTCCTTAGCCATGTGCGGTGCCCCCCTCCACCATATTCCACCTCGGTCATATCGTTGCAGTATTTAGGCGAAGCCCTGCGTCGGTAGAATATCATCATCGTCATCACACCGTCGTGCTGACGAAACTCATCCCCAAAGCTTTGCTGGATCGGAGCTCGGGGAACGTCATCGAGTTATACGTGTGCTAAGAACTCGGAGGCGCCGGAGTAACGGCGCTTGGATCGGTCGGATCGGGAAGACGTATGACTACTTCCTCTACGTTGTGTCAACGCTTCCGCTTCGATCTATGAGGGTACGTAGACAACACTCTCCCCTCTCGTTGCTATGCATCACCATGATCTTGCGTGTGCGTAGGAAATTTTTTGAAATTACTACGTTCCCCATCAGTGGTATCCGAGCCTAGGTTTTTATGGTTTGATGTTTTGCACGAGTAGAACACAAGTGAGTTTTGTGCGATATAAGTCATACTGCCTACCAGCATGTCATACTTTGGTTCGGCGGTATTGTTGGATGAAGCGGCCCGGACCGACATTACGCGTACGCTTACGCGAGACTGGTTCTACCGCCGTGCTTTGCACACAGGTGGCTGGCGGGTGTCAGTTTCTCCAACTTTAGTTGAACCGAGTGTGGCTACGCCCGGTCCTTGCGAAGGTTAAAACGGCATCAACTTGACAAACTATCATTGTGGTTTTGATGCGTAGGTGAGATTGGTTCTTGCTTAAGCCCGTAGCAGCCACGTAAAACTTGCAACAAACAAAGTAGAGGACGTCTAACTTGTTTTTGCAGGGCATGTTGTGATGTGATATGGTCAAGACATGATGCTAAATTTTATTGTATGAGATGATCATGTTTTGTAACCGAGTTATCGGCAACTGGCAGGAGCCATATGGTTGTCGCTTTATTGTATGCAATGCAATCGCCCTGTAATGCTTTACTTTATCACTAAGCGGTAGCGATAGTCTTAGAAGCATAAGATTGGCGAGACGACAATGATGCTACGATGGAGATCAAGGTGTCGCGCCGGTGACGATGGTGATCATGACGGTGCTGCGGAGATGGAGATCACAAGCACAAGATGATGATGACCATATCATATCACTTATATTGATTGCATGTGATGTTTATCTTTTTATGCATCTTATCTTGCTTTGATTGACGGTAGCATTATAAGATGATCTCTCACTAAATTATCAAGAAGTGTTCTCCCTGAGTATGCACTGTTGCCAAAGTTCGTTGTGCCCAGACACCACGTGATGATCGGGTGTGATAAGCTCTACGTCCATCTACAACGGGTGCAAGCCAGTTTTGCACACGCAGAATACTCGGGTTATACTTGATGAGCCTAGCATATGCAGATATGGCCTCGGAACACGGAGACCGAAAGGTCGAGCGTGAATCATATAGTAGATATGATCAACATAATGATGTTCACCATTCAGGACTAATCCATTTCACGTGATGACCGGTTATGGTTTAGTTTGATTTGGATCACGTGATCACTTAGAAGATTAGAGGGATGTCTATCTAAGTGGGAGTTCTTAAGTAATATGATTAATTGAACTTAAATTTATCATGAACTTAGTCCCTGATAGTATCTTGCTTGTTTATGTTGATTGTAGATAGATGGCCTGTGCTGTTGTTCCGTTGAATTTTAATGCGTTCCTTGAGAAAGCAAAGTTGAAAGATGATGGTAGCAATTACACGGACTGGGTCCGTAACTTGAGGATTATCCTCATTGCTGCACAGAAGAATTACGTCCTGGAAGCACCGCTGGGTGCCAGGCCTGCTGCAGGAGCAACACCAGACGTTATGAACGTCTGGCAGAGCAAAGCTGATGACTATTCGATAGTTTAGTGTGCCATGCTTTACGGCTTAGAACCGGGACTTCAACGACGTTTTGAACACCATGGAGCATATGAGATGTTCCAGGAGTTGAAGTTAATATTCCAACAGAATGCTCGGATTGAGAGATATGAAATCTCCAATAAGTTCTATAGCTGCAAGATGGAGGAGAATGGTTCTGTCAGTGAACATATACTCAAAATGTCTGGGTATTATAATCACTTGATTCAACTGGAAGTTAATCTTCCGGATGATTGTGTCATTGACAGAATTCTCCAATCACTTCCACCAAGCTACAAAGGCTTCATGATGAACTATAATATGCAAGGGATGGATAAGACAATTCCCGAGCTCTTCGCAATGCTAAAGGCTGCGGAGGTAGAAATCAAGAAGGAGCATCAAGTGTTGGTGGTCAACAAGACCACTAGTTTCAAGAAAAAGGGCAAAGGGAAGAAGAAGGGGAACTTCAAGAAGAACAGCAAGCAAGTTGCTGCTCAAGAGAAGAAACCCAAGTCTGGACCAAAGCCTGAAACTGAGTGCTTCTACTGCAAGCAGACTGGTCACTAGAAGCGGAACTGCCCCAAGTATTTGGCGGATAAGAAGGATGGCAAGGTGAACAAAGGTATATGTGATATACATGTTATTGATGTGTACCTTAATAGAGCTCGCAGTAGCACCTGGGTATTTGATACTGGTTCTGTTGCTAATATTTGCAACTCAAAACAGGGACTACGGATTAAGCGAACACTGGCAAAGGACGAGGTGACGATGCACGTGGGAAATGGTTCCAAAGTCGATGTGATCGCGGTCGGCACGCTACCTCTACATCTACATTCGGGATTAGTATTAGACCTGAATAATTGTTATTTGGTGCCAGCGTTGAGCATGAACATTATATCTGGATCTTGTTTAATGCGAGAAGGTTATTCATTTAAATCATAGAATAATGGTTGTTCTATTTATATGAGTAATATCTTTTATGGTCATGCACCCTTGAAGAGTGGTCTATTTTTGATGAATCTCGATAGTAGTGATACACATATTCATAATGTTGAAGCCAAAAGATGCAGAGTTAAATGATAGTGCAACTTATTTGTGGCACTGCCGTTTAGGTCATATCGGTGTAAAGCGCATGAAGAAACTCCATACTGATGGACTTTTGAAACCATTTGATTATGAATCACTTGGTACTTGCGAACCGTGCCTTATGGGCAAGATGAATAAAACACCGTTCTCCGGTACTATGGAGAGAGCAATAGATTTGTTGGAAATCATACATACAGATGTATGTGGTCCAATGAATATTGAGGCTCGTGGCGGATATCGTTATTTTCTCACCTTCACAGATGATTTAAGCAGATATGGGTATATCTACTTAATGAAACATAAGTCTGAAACATTTGAAAAGTTCAAAGAATTTCAGAGTGAAGTTGAAAATCATCGTAACAAGAAAATAAAGTTTCTATGATCTGATCGTGGAGGAGAATATTTGAGTTACGAGTTTGGTCTACATTTAGAACAATGCGGAATAGTTTCGCAACTCACGCCACCCGGAACACCACAGCGTAATGGTGTGTCCGAACGTCGTAATCGCACTTTACTTGATATGGTGCGATCTATGATGTCTCTTACAGATTTACCGCTATCGTTTTGGGGTTATGCTTTAGAGACGGCCGCATTCACGTTGAATAGGACACCATCAAAATCCGTTGAGACGACGCCTTATGAACTATGGTTTGGCAAGAAACCAAAGTTGTCGTTTCTTAAAGTTTGGGGCTGCGATGCTTATGTGAAAAAGCTTCAACCTGATAAGCTCGAACCCAAATCGGAGAAATGTGTCTTCATAGGATACCCAAAGGAAACTGTCGGGTATACCTTCTATCACAGATCCGAAGGCAAGACATTCGTTGCTAAGAATGGATCCTTTCTAGAGAAGGAGTTTCTCTCGAAAGAAGTGAGTGGGAGGAAAGTAAAACTTGATGAGGTAACTGTACCTACTCCCTTATTGGAAAGTAGTGCATCACAGAAATCTGTTTCTGTAACACCTACACCAACTAGTGAGGAAGCTAATGATATTGATCATGAAACTTCAGATCAAGTTACTATAGAACCTCGTAGATCAACCAGAGTAAGATCCACACCAGAGTGGTACGGCAATCCTGTTCTGGAAGTCATGCTACTAGATCATGACGAACCTACGAACTATGAAGAAGCGATGGTGAGCCCAGATTTCGCAAAATGGCTGGAAGCCATGAAATCTGAGATGGGATCCATGTATGATAACAAAGTATGGACTTTTGTTGACATGCCCGAAGGTCGGCAAGCAATAGAGAATAAATGGATCTTCAAGAAGAAGACTAACGCTGAAGGTAATGTTACTGTCTACAAAGCTCGACTTGTCGCAAAAGGTTTTCGACAAGTTCAAGGGATTGACTACGATGAGACCTTCTCACCCGTAGCGATGCTTAAGTCTGTCCGAATCATGTTAGCAATTGCCGCATTTTATGATTATGAAATTTGGCAGATGGATGTAAAAACTGCATTCCTGAATGGATTTCTGGAAGAAGAGTTGTATATGATGCAACCAGAAGGTTTTATCAATCCAAAGGGAGCTAACAAAGTGTGCAAGCTCTAGCGATCCATTTATGGACTGGTGCAAGCCTCTCGGAGTTGGAATAAACGCTTTGATAGTGTGATCAAAGCATTTGGGTTTGTACAGACTTTTGGAGAAGCCTGTATTTACAAGAAAGTGAGTGGGAGCTCTGTAGCATTTCTGATATTATATGTAGATGACATATTACTAATTGGAAATGATATAGAATTTCTGGATAGCATAAAGGGATACTTGAATAAGAGTTTTTCAATGAAAGACCTCGGTGAAGCTGCTTACATATTGGGCATTAAGATCTATAGAGATAGATCAAGACGCTTAATTGGACTTTCACAAAGCACATACCTTGACAAAGTTTTGAAAAAGTTCAAAATGGATCAAGCAAAGAAAGGGTTCTTGCCTGTGTTACAAGGTGTGAAGTTGAGTAAGACTCAATGCCCGACCACTGCAGAAGATAGAGAGAAGATGAAAGATGTTCCCTATGCTTCAGCCATAGGCTCTATCATGTATGCAATGCTGTGTACCAGACCTGATGTGTGCCTTGCTATAAGTTTAGCAGGGAGGTACCAAAGTAATCTAGGAGTGGATCACTGGACAACGGTCAAGAACATCCTGAAGTACCTGAAAAGGACTAAGGAAATGTTTCTCGTATATGGAGGTGACAAAGAGCTCATCGTAAACGGTTACGTTGATGCAAGCTTTGACACTGATCCGGACGATTCTAAATCGCAAACCGGATACGTATTTACATTGAACGGTGGAGCTGTTAGTTGGTGCAGTTCTAAACAAAGCGTCGTGGCGGGATCTACATGTGAAGCGGAGTACATAGCTGCTTCGGAAGCAGCAAATGAAGGAGTCTGGATGAAGGAATTCATATCCGATCTAGGTGTCATACCTAGTGCATCGGGTCCAATGAAAAATCTTTTGTGACAATACTGGTGCAATTGCCTTGGCAAAGGAATCCAGATTTCACAAAAGAACCAAGCACATCAAGAGACGCTTCAATTCCATCCGGGATCTAGTCCAGGTGGGAGACATAGAGATTTGCAAGATACATACGGATCTGAATGTTGCAGACCCGTTGACTAAGCCTCTTCCACGAGCAAAACATGATCAGCACCAAAACTCCATGGGTGTTAGAATAATTACTGTGTAATCTAGATTATTGACTCTAGTGCAAGTGGGAGACTGAAGGAAATATGCCCTAGAGGCAATAATAAAGTTATTATTTATTTCCTTATATATCATGATAAATGTTTATTATTCATGCTAGAATTGTATTAACCGGAAACATAATACATGTGTGGATATATAAACAATCAGAGTGTCACTAGTATGCCTCTACTTGACTAGCTCGTTAATCAAAGATGGTTACGTTTCCTAACCATAGACAAGGAGTTGTTATTTGATTAGCGAGGTCACATCATTAGTTGAATGATCTGATTGACATGACCCATTTCATTAGCTTAGCACCCGATCGTTTAGTATGTTGCTATTGCTTTCTTCATGACTTATACATGTTCCTATGACTATGAGATTATGCAACTCCCGTTTACCGTAGGAACACTTTGTGTGCCACCAAACGTCATAACGTAACTGGGTGATTATAAAGGTGCTCTACAGGTGTCTCCGAAAGTACTTGTTGGGTTGGCGTATTTCGAGATTAGGATTTGTCACTCCGAATGTCGGAGAGGTATCTCTGGGCCCTCTCGGTAATGCACATCACATAAGCCTTGCAAGCATTGCAACTAATAAGTTAGTTGCAAGATGATGTATTACAGAACGAGTAAAGAGACTTGCCGGTAACGAGATTGAACTAGGTATTGGATACCGACGATCGAATCTCGGGCAAGTAACATACCGATGACAAAGGGAACAACGTATGTTGTTATGCGTCTGACCGATAAAGATCTTCGTAGAATATGTAGGAGCCAATATGGGCATCCAGGTCCCGCTGTTGGTTATCGACCAGAGATTTGTCTCAGTCGTGTCTACATTGTTCTCGAACCGTAGGGTCCGCACGCTTAACGTTACGATGACAGTTATTATGAGTTTATGCATTTTGATGTACCAAAGTTAGTTCGGAGTCCCGGATGTGATCACGGACATGACGAGGAGTCTCGAAATGGTCGAGACATAAAGATCGATATATTGGAAGCCTATATTTGGACATCGGAATTGTTCCGGGTGAAATCGGCATTTTACCGGAGTACCGGGGGGTTACCGGAACCCCCCCCAGGGGTTAATGGGCCCATATGGGCCTTAAGGGAAAATAGGACGGGCGGCCAGGGCAGGCCTCGCACCCCCTCCCCCCCCCCTAGTCCGAATAGGACAAGGAAGGGGGGCGGCGCCCCCCCTTTTCTTTTCCCCCTTCCTCCTTCCTTCTCCAACAAGGCAAGTGAGGGGAGTCCTACTCCCGATGGGAGTAGGACTGCTCCAGGCGCACCCCTTGGGGCCGGCCGCGCCACCCCCTCCCCTCCTTTATATACGGGGGCAGGGGGCACCCTAGGACACACAAGTTGATCATTGCGATCGTTCCTTAGCCGTGTGCGGTGCCCCCCTCCACCATATTCCACCTCGGTCATATCGTTGCAGTGTTTAGGCGAAGCCCTGCATCGGTAGAATATCATCATCGTCATCACGCCGTCATGCTGACGAAACTCATCCCCAAAGCTTTGCTGGATCGGAGCTCGGGGAACGTCATCGAGCTGTACGTGTGCTAAGAACTTGGAGGCGCCGGAGTAACGGCGCTTGGATCAGTCGGATCGGGAAGACGTACAACTACTTCCTCTACGTTGTGTCAACGCTTCCGCTTCGATCTACGAGGGTACGTAGACAACACTCTCCCCTCTCGTTGCTATGCATCACCATGATCTTGCGTGTGCGTAGGAATTTTTTTGAAATTACTACGTTCCCCATCAGCACATAGGTAAAGCAAGGAGCCAATCATGAAGCGATATACCTTTTGATCCACCGCTTTACCACTGGGATCAATGTCAAGTTGGCACTTGGTGGGCATTGGAGTGGAAGCCGGCTTGACATCACTTAGCTTGAATCTCTTGAGCACGTCTTGAGTGTATTTGGCTTGGTTGATGAAGGTTCCTTCTCTTCTTTGCTTCACTTCGAATCCGAGAAAGAACTTCAACTCTCCCATGGAAGACATCTTGAACTTTGAGGTCATGAGAGCGGCAATTTCCTCATTGAAAGCTTTGTTAGGGGAACCAAAGATAATGTCATCAACATATAGTTGGCACACAAACAACTCCCCTTTGACCTTCTTAGTAAAAAGAGTGGGGTCGATGAGCCCAACTTCAAACCCACAATCTTGTAACAACTCGGTAAGGTGGTCATACCACGCACGTGGGGCTTGTTTAAGGCCATAGAGCACCTTATCGAGTTGATACACATGATCGGGAAAGTAGGGATCCTCGAACCCAGGGGGGTTGCTTGAAATATACCAACTCATTAATGGGACCATTAAGAAAAGCACTCTTCATATCCATTTGTTGCAACTTAAAATTATGATGAGAAGCATAGGCAATTAACATGCGGATGGACTCAAGGCGTGCAACGGGAGCAAAGGTTTCACCGTAGTCGATACCCTCGACTTGGGAGTAGACTTGTGCCACCAATCTTGCCTTGTTCCGAATGATGGTCCCATGAGCATCTTGCTTGTTCTTGAAAATCCACTTGGTTACAATGACATTGTGGTTCCCCGTTGGCCTTGGCACCAATCTCCACACTTTGTTGTACTCGAAGTTGTTAAGTTCTTCATGCATGGCATTAAGCCAATCCGGATCTTCGAGTGCTTCATATACCTTTTGGGGTTCAACACAAGAGACAAACGCGTGATGTTCACAATAGTTTGCCAATTGTCTACGAGTGCTTACCCCCTTTTGAATGCTTCCAAGTACATTCTTAATGAGATGACCCTTGGTGGAGAGCTTGGATGCAATCTTGGCGGCATGACGCTCTAATTCCTCCTCGGTGGTGAGTTGAGGAGCGGTCACTTGATCATCTTGAGTGCCGTCTTGAGCTTGTTCTTGATCTTGAACTTTCTAGGGGGGGAGAACTTGACCTTGGGCATCACTTGGTATGACAACACCTTCTTGAGCATGATCTTGCCCTTGGTCTTGTCCATGAGGTTGAGGGCCTTCACTTTGTTCTTCGGAAGCATGTGGGCCTTGGGTTGGTGATGGCTCCACTTGAGTGGAGCATTGTCCTTCTCCTTCGGCCACAAGGGGTTCCTCAATGGGTAGGATAAATCCAACACCCATTCTTCTTATGGCTTGAGGAGGAATTTCATCACCTACATCACAAATGCCACTTTGCTCCACTTGGGAGCCGTTATTCTCATCAAACTCCACGTTACACGTCTCCTCAATAAGTCCCGTGGATTTATTGAGGACACGGTAAGCATGAGAGTTTGTAGCATAACCAACAAAGGTGCCTTCATAAGCTCTAGCCTCAAATTTAGACAACCGAACACCTTTCTTGAGAATGAAGCACTTACACCCAAACACCTTTCTTGAGAATGAAGCACTTACACCCGAACACCCGAAAGTACTTGAGGCTGGGCTTGTTACCGGTGAGTATCTCATATGGAGTCTTGTTCAAGCCTTTGCGGAGGTAGAGCCGATTGGATGCATGACATGCGGTGTTGATGGCTTCGGCCCAAAAGTTGTATGGAGACTTGAACTCCGCCATCATGGTCCTTGCCGCATCCATCAACGTCAGGTTCTTCCTCTCCGCAACACCGTTTTGTTGAGGGGTGTAAGGTGCGGAATATTGATGCTTGATCCCCTCATCACTAAGGAACTCATCCAAGGTGTAGTTCTTGAACTCAGTGCCGTTGTCACTTCTTATTGTCAAGATCTTTGCATTGTGTTGACGTTGGGCTTCATTTGCAAAGTCAATGACGGTTTGTTGGGTCTCGCTCTTCCCCTTGAAGAAATACACCCAAGTGTATCTTGAATAGTCATCCACAATCACCAAGCAATACTTCCTACCCCCAAGACTATCAAAGGATGGAGGCCCAAAGAGGTCCAAATGAAGGAGTTCCAAAGGCCTCTTTGAGTAAATGATAGTAGTGGGAGGGTGAGCCTTCTCATGTAGCTTTCCTTCGACACAGGCACTGCAAGCACAATCTTTAGAGAAACTAACATTCGTTAGTCCACGGACATGGTCCCCCTTGAGAAGACTTTGCAAAGATCTCATATTGACGTGGGCTAAACGGCGATGCCAAATCCATCCGACGTCAACTTTAGCCATTAAGCATGTCGCGGTCTTAGTGGGTCGCTCCGAAAAGTTAATCACATATAGACCATTCTCGATATGCCCAACAAAGGCTACTTTAAGAGTCTTGCTCCACAAGAGGGCCAGGTATCAATATCAAAGAAAGTGGCAAAGCCCATGATTGCAAGTTGGCGAACGGAAAGTAAATTGTATGCAAGGGACTCTACAAGCATGACCTTCTCGATCATGAGATCATAAGAAATGACAACCTTGCCGAGTCCCAATACCTTAGAAGACGAGGCATCACCCCACTCGACATTGGTGGGCATAGATGGAATCTTATGCACGTCCACCACCAAGTCCTTGCTCCCGGTCATATGGTTTGTAGCTCCACTATCGAGCAACCATGATCCCCCACCGGAAGCAAACACCTACAAGAGATCAATGCTTGGTTTTAGGTACCCATTTTGTAATGGGTCCTTTGATGTTAGTAACAAGGGTCTTAGGAACCCAAATGGACCATTCAATGTATTCATGAGGAGAACCAACAAATTTGGCATAAACATGCCCATCACTAGCACGACATAACACATAAGAAGGATTAAAGTCGCCGGCTTTGTTGGGAGGAGTGGCATTTCCCTTCTTGACATTGCCACCCTTCGCATTGTTCTTCTTCTCCTTAGAAGCACCCTCTCCCTCCTTCACAAAAGTTTGCTTGAGAGGAGGAGGTCGTTTGGTCTTGTCATTCTTCTTCTTGTTCTTGGGCTTGGGTGTGAACCCAATCCCCTCCTTTGCCACAACTTCCTTTTGATTGCTCAAAAGGTCGTTGAGGTTCTTCTCACCTTGTATGCATGACACAAGGCCTTTCTCAAGTTGCTCCTTCAACTTAGCATTCTCCTCAACAAGATTCACATGCTCACAACAAGGGTTAGTAGCATTTGCATTATCAATCAACACCATATGAGGAAAGGTGGCTTTCTCCTGGGTTAGCTTTACTTGGAGTTGATCATGAGACTCCTTGAGGCTAGCATGAACACCCTTCAAGACTTTGTGAGCCTTGTCAAGAATGTCAAACTCCTCTTTGAGTCTAGCAAGATCAATCCCAAGCTTTGCCTTCTCGGAGTTTAGCACACAAGAAACAACAAGAGCATGATCAAGATCTTTCTTTAATTTAGCATGATCATCGTTGTGTGACTCCTCAAGAGCCAACCGAAGACCACACTTTTTCTCAAGGGCATTGGAAAGATCTGAAATCTCATCGGCATAGTCACGACTATGCCCCTCCATCTTAGAGATGGTATCTTCGTGAGCCTCGATCATGTCATTGGCTTCACCAAGTTGTTCCAAGAGAGCAACGAAGTGCTTCTTGGATTTACCCTTGAGTTTACCCATGAAGGTCTCAAACTCATTCTCCTCCACAATAGTTCCCTCATGTTCATCAATGCTATCCGTCGAAGAAGGATGATTAATGATGGTAGTTTTGATGTTGGGGGTTACCTTGTTGGTGGCTTTAGCCATGAGACACTTGGCGGTGCTGCTTTCATTGCGTGAGTAGAAGAGAGACACCCGTGGAGTCGTCGCAATGGCAACGGAGGCCATGGCAACCAACTCACCATCTTCATCATCGTCATCATCCTCATTGTACTCTTCTTGTACCACCAACGCCTTGTGAGGAGTCTTCTTGGTGAAGTTGCTCTTGTTAGGAAAAGACTTGACCTTGTCCTTCGGATGAGCTTGCCACCGTTGTCTTCCCTCTTCTCATAAGGGCATTCTGCAACAAAGTGGCTCACATTGCCACAATTGAAACAATTCCTCACTCGTTGCTTGCCCCTTGTGCCACTTGAATTGTTCTTGTTGAAGTTGGGCCTTGAGTTCTTCTTGCTCCAAAATTTCCTTGAAGCAAGGGCCATGTGTTCATGATAGGCATACTTCGTATCTTCGAGGTTGCTCTCCTCCTCTTCCTCTTCTTCGACACAAAGCTTGGCCTTCAATGCAAGGTTGGGCTTCTTTGCTCTTTGAGAGCGAAGCACCGCATTGTCGGCGGTCTTGTCCAATATGCTCATAGCCACAAACTCATCTAACACCTCACTTGAGGACAAGGTGTGGAAGTCCGGCCTTTGACGAATGACGGAGGACATGGCTTTGTGGTATGGCATCATTGCCTTCAGGAATTTGCGCTTGATCCAATTGTCATCCATGTCCTTACTTCCATGATCTTGGAGAGAGACTGCGAGTTTGGTTACTCTCCGATATAGCTCACGAGGTTCTTCATCTTCTTTCATTGCAAACTCATCGGCTTCATCTTGCACCACTTCATAGTTGGAACGTTGAATGCTTGCGCTTCCCCGATAAAGGGAAACCACTTGGCGCCAAGCATCTTTGGCCAAGGAGTAGGGCCGGAGATGAGGAAGGTCTTCGGGAGGGATTGCTTCTTGGATGATGAAGAGAGCATTCTCATTGAATTGATCATCCACGGCTTCTCTAGGAGTGAAGTTGCTTCGGTCATGCGGATAAAAACCTTCTTCAATGATTCTCCAAAGGTTAGTGTTCACATGATTTAAATGAAGCTTAAAACAATAGACCCAAGAATCCAAATCCTCCTTTTTATCAATCTTGGGGGGAGGACCGGCATGATTCAAGTGAGTAGAAGGAATCGGTCCACCATACACGTGTGGAGGTTGCACATGGGCAAAGATGCCGGTGCCATTCTTACCACTGGACAAAGGGGCTTTCTCACTAGTAGCTTCCCCCTTGTCGGGGTTAGCATCCATCACCTTGTTTGCGGGATCACCCACTTTCACAGGTGCGGTGGAAAGTTTGAGCCCTTCTATGAATTTATTAAACATGGTTTCGACCTCGGTCGTCATGGAGGTTTCCAATGTGTCCAAAGCCACATTGAATTCCTCATGTGAGATCGAGGTACCCCCATCTCCCGTAGACGATATCGGATTCACACCGGAGTCCTCCTCCACATCGTCTACGCCGTCAACCATACTCTTCGGACGGTAAAGTCCTTCAAAAGAGACGAGGCTCTGATACCAATTGAAAGGATCAATATAGTTGACTAGAGAGGGGTGAATAGGCAACTAACAATTTTTAGCTTTTCTTTACCAATTTAAACTTTGCATCAAAGTAGGTTGTCTAAATATGCAACTAAGTGAGCAACCTATATGATGCAACAACAACAAGCACACAAGCAAGCTAAGGATCTAACACGAAAGCTTGCACAAGTAAAGGGATGAGGTAACTAAGAGTGGAGCCGGTGGAGACGAGTATGTGTTACCGAAGTTCCTTCCTTTTAAGGGGAAGTACGTCTCCGTTAGAGCGGTGTGGAGGCACAATGCTCCTCAAGAAGCCACTAGGGCCACCGTATTCTTCTCATGCTCTCACACAATGCGAGATGCCGTGATTCCACTATTTGTGCCCTTGGAGGCGGCAACCGAACCTTTACAAACAAGGTTGGGGCAATCTCCACAACTTAATTGGACGCTCCCAACGACACCATGAAGCTTCACCACAATGGACTATGACTTCACGATGACCTCAACCGTCTAGGGTGCTCAAACACCCAAGAGTAAAAAGATACGCTAGGGATTAGTGGGGGAATCAAATTTCTCTTAGTGGAAGTGTAGATCGGGGCCTTCTCAACCAATCCCGAGCAAATCAACAAGTTTGATTGGCTAGGAAGAGAGATCGGGCGAAAATGGAGCTTGGAGCAACAATGGAGTTCTTGGGGGAAGAGGTGAGTCAGCTTTGGGGAAGAAGACCTCCTTATATAGTGGGGGGAACAATCCAGCCGTTACCCCCCCCCCCAAACAGCCCCGCAGAGGGCGGTACTACCGCTGGAGACAGCGGTACTACCGCTGCGCTCAGTGGTACTACCGCTCCCCACGGCGTTACTACCGCGCAGATAGAAGGGCAAGGAGAAAAAGGAACCGGGCAGTACTGCCGCGGTGGTAGGGCGGTACTGCCGCTAAAGAGCGGTACTGCCGCACTACTGCCGCTGCGAGGTACCGCACAATCCGACACAGAAAAAGACCCCTCGAATCGACGCGGTAGGGACCTGGCAGACCAGCGGTACTACTGCCGAGGAGCCACCGGCGGTACTACCGCTGCGGAGCGGTACTGCCGCTTGTGACCCCTAAGCGGTACTACCGTTGGGTACCGCGGTACTACCGCTGGGACCAGACCAAGCCCACAAGAAGAGAGAAGATCTCTCCATAGAAGCGGAAGGGCTCGGAGGGTGAGAAGCGGATGTGTACGTGTTGATTCCACCCAAGCTATACCAGAGCGGACCCCCTCTTGATAGTACGGTGCCCTCTACGCAACTAGTCCACCGAAAAAGAAACGACAGAGCTACACCGTCTTGAATGACACTCCGAGGGGAAGAAATCGTCTCGTGCCAAGGATGAATCTCTGAAATGCTCAAAGCACACGATTAGTCCGCAAACACGTCGTCATCAATCACCAAAACCACATCGAGAGAGATATGCCTCAACATCATCGACCTCAACGTGACACCTGGGTTCAGTGGTGCTGGCCAGTCGTCTGACGAATGCAAAGGAGGCAACCACGATTGATTCCTATGGCCAACCTTGCTGGCGCCCACAAGTTGTTTGATGAAATGCCACCGCCGATGCCGACGGTCGACAACCCTGACTACACCCAATTCTTGGAGAACGTCATCTATGAAGGCCGTGGCGAGGCTTTCCACGTTGACGGCCAACAAGGCCATGCTTTCAATCGTGACGTACCCAAAGCCAAGACGACTACGGCTATTATGGTGACGACCAATTCGGTGCCCATGAAGAAGAGGAGGTCGACAACCATGGCAACTCATGGCATGAAGATGATGACATGTATACCGAAGATGAGGCTGAAGAGGTCGAGATTGCGGATTAGCCATTGGTGTTTATCGATGAGCTCACCCAAAGGGCCGGCGCACAGGGGAGGAAGCAAAGCATTCGCACTAGGTCATACACCAAAGAGGAGGACACTTCGATTTGCGAGAGTTGGATCGAGATAGGCCAATATCCCACGAAAGGTGCCGAGCAAAAAGGATTGTCTTTTGGACGAGAGCTCATAAAACCTTCCATGAGCGAAGGAAGTTTGTGCCCTATAAGTTTGCGAGCACCCGAGGCATCTACTCAATCCAAAAGAGATGGGGGTTCATTCAACAAGAGTGCAACAAGTATTATGTCGCGCTTGAGAGCATCGAAGCCCGTCCCATGAGTGGCCTAGGCGTGGGTGACTTGGTATGACCTCTCATATTTTCATTGCCATGCCATGTTCATGTTTGTTTACATCTTGTGTCCTTCGCTATTACATTTGTGACCTCCTCTTTGATTGTGTAGGCATTCCAATCTTTGGAAGCCTTCAAGGCCCGGCATAAGAACAAACACTTCACT
Organism: Triticum timopheevii; assembly: GCA_963921465.1. NCBI lineage: Eukaryota > Viridiplantae > Streptophyta > Magnoliopsida > Poales > Poaceae > Triticum > Triticum timopheevii. Next base: position 300,202,321 of record OY997270.1, read on the forward strand.
CTCACACATTGTTGATCGCTCATCAAAGATTGTCCCTAGTTCAAAGACCAATATGCCGCTCTTAAGAAGAAAGGAAGGAAGGTGTTCACGGCTGACGATGGCGATTTGCTCAAGAGGCCGAGGGACAAGACCAACTCGAAGGCCTACGAGAAGCGTGATGCATCATCCATCGCCTTACAAGCAACTTTGCACGACATGATGACTCAAAAGAAAGTGAGGGAGGAGAGGAGAAGCAAAGGGAAGGAGGCGCAAATGAAGATATACTTGAAGCTCCAAACAAAGAAGCTTGAAATGGAGGAGGCCGCCAAAAAGAGGAAGCTCGACATTGAGGAGGCCGCCTAATCGAAGAAGCTCGCGATCGAGGCCACCAATGCCGATACCAAGGCAAAAGAGGTGGCGCTAGCTATCATGAGCGTTGACAAGACCAACATGCCCCCGAAGAGAAAGATTCGGTTCGCGAACCGGCAAAAGGAGATGTTCGAGCAAGACAGCCTGAACTAGGGAGGCCTCGGCCGTGGACTATGGCCGTTCTTTTTGAAGGCTGGCTAGTGTGCCGGCCGCTTGCTTTGTTGCCGGCGTGAAAAACTTGTTCATTTAGAAGGCTGGCTAGTGTGTTGACCGCTGGCTTTGTTGCCGGCAAGAAAACTTGTCCATTTTGAAGGCTGGCTAGTGTGTCGGTCGTTGGCTTTATTGTCGACGTGAAACTTGGGACTTGATCGTTCTCTAGGCTGGCATATGTTTGCCTGCCGCTGGCATGAACTATAGCCGATGGCCACTGGCATGAGACTACGTCCACCTTTTACATTTGCATGCAATCGGATGAGATGCGACCGATACGCGTCCGTGCGCGCGGCGCATCCAGGAAAACGGCCCGCCGTCCCATTACCCTACCGAAATGGATGAAATCTAAATAAAATGGACGTCTGTTTTGGATCGTGTGTTGAAGTTTGTCTGGAACTGGAGGAGTGTGCGGCACCACGTGTGTTGGATTGGATGTGGAAGAAAACATGAGGAGGCATTGGGTGGTTGGACCTGTCCGGACGTTTGCGGCATGGCGATTGGGGATGCCCTTCTACACAAACCAAACATGCCGGTCGTCCTCCGTTCCGTCCTGCCAAAGCTAGTCCTCCAGTCCGGTCCCTCTCTCGAGCCTCGTGCAACTCCTGCGATGGCGCGGAAGAACAAAGGGAAAAAGACCAAAACCAAAAAAGCGCCACCTTCCTCCACCTCGCTTCCTCCCCCGCCGCCGGTGGAGCCACAGGCTACCGAGGCGGCGGCCTCCATCGATATCCTCGCCGAGCTCGACATCTCCAACATTCTCCGCCGTCTCTCCCTCGCGGACCTCCTCCGTGCCGCCCTCGCATGCCACCGCTGGCGCCGCCTGGCCGCCCGCTGCCTCCCTCGCGCCCCTCCTCTCCTCGGCTACTTCCACCACCCAACCCACCCCCCTCCCCCGTTCCCCGGCCGGGACACCAAGCTCGAGGACACCCCCGCCGTGTTCGCTCCCCTCGATGCCGCCTCCCCGCGCCTCACCCTCGACTTCGCTCCGGACGCCTTCCGCAGTTCCGCTTCCTCCTCTTCGACTCGCTCCAAGGCCTCCTGCTTTTCGAGTCGTCCGACGAGATACAGAAGGACAAGAGGGCCATGCCCCGCTTCCTCGTCCTCGACCCGGCCACCCGCCGCCGCACGGTCCTCCCGCCCCCGCGCCGCGACACGGTGCCCGATGACCGCCGCTGGCGCAGATCGAGGTACTACATCGGCTCCGCGCTGCTCTCCCGTGCTCACCCGAGCAAGCTCTGCTTCGAGGCTGTCTGCTTCGCCATCGAGGAGGGGCGCCCTCGCGCCTGGGTCGCGTCCGTCAGCAACGGCGACTGCAGCTGGCGCGCGCTCCCGCGGGACGAGGAGGCCGAGGTCGACTTCAATCCCTGGCTGTTCGAAAACCGCGGCGTGCACGCAGGCGGGAAGATATACTGGCACATCTGCAACTCTCCGCGCATGCTCGCGCTGGACCCTGTCACCCTCAGGTTCTCCTACCTGCACGGCCCGCGCGCGCTGGCTGTCGACCCGATAACTGTGTGCAAGGTCCGCGTCGGGGAGACGCCGGATGGGCGGCTTTGCTTGGTGACCGACGGCGAGCAGCAGCTGCAGCTCTGGGTGCGCCGGGAGGGCAGGGGGAGCGACAAAGGTTGGCTTCTGCAGAAGAGTGTCGCGGAGCTGAGCACGCTGTGCGACATGATTCCTGGCATGCCCAGCGACGCGGAAATGATTCCTGGACCTCGCAAGCCCACCGACATCGAGATGGTTCCTGGCATGCCCTGCGAACGGACTGTTTGCGTCTGGCCCAGCGACATGGACGCCGGTCGCACGGGGAAGGTGTTCATCAAGACCTGGGGATTCGGGCGCTACTCGTACGACATGTACACCGGCAAGCTGGGGCGCCTGGCGACGAAGCGTGGCAAGGAATATGGGCACCCCATGTTCGCCTACTTCCTGGCATGGCCGCCCGCCTTCCTCGCTCCAGAACCAGAGTACATCCCTCTCCTCTCACTCATGTCATTTCTGTTCAGCGCCTGCTCTTTTGCACACTCAGATCATATTGTGTTTCACGTGTCTGCTTGGAGTAGGCTAGTATAACTTGGAGGCGCAAATGCATTCAGCCTTTCTAGGACTTGTATGGCTATAGGGAGTTCTTAATTGCAAGATATTGACATCATTTTTGTTATTGCAAGATATTGAAGTGATTATGCTCAAAATAACAAGGATTTGGGGAGCATTCAATACTTAAGTCTGTCTTACAAGTTCTCATCACAAGTCCTGTTGGTTGTATTGTAGAGATAGTGACACACTTGATACTTCCTTAATTTGTGCTGTATGGTCTCTAGTCTCTACACATGTTCATTATCCTGTCCTGCCGTATTTCACATTCTGAAAGTTTCCCGGTTACAATTTCTGAATTATTCTTGCACAACTTCCTAGTATGTTTCGAATGGATATTGATCCCACCAAGTGACTGTCCTAGAACTGGTGTTATTCAGTACACGCTACGTGATACGTAATTTTGGCACCAGGACCAACATTATGTTTACATTGGTAGCTAAGTTGCTCATGGATTGTAAAATTTATTCTGACATTGCAGTTTTGTACATTAGGTTTACGTTTTAACTTTTAATTGCCCGCTCACTCTGATTTCCTTGCTCATTTTGATTTGTTATAAACTGCTTTTATGTTACCTTTAGATTTCCAAAGTGCAGATTTTTTTTTTATGCTGGGAGTTGAAGTGAGCTTCTTTCACAGGCTTGGTGCAAGTTTCATATTGGGTCTTTTAGCTTCTGTTTATGAATTCTATTCCTGGGAAATCAGCATCTTAATGTGTTTTTTTCTCTTACACATTTGCCTTGTGGTACTGGGTTGGGAGATGGTCCTCATTATTCACGTTAAGTTCTTAACTGTGACCCTCGATGTCACCTTTACTTTCTCTTATCTTTACAATTGATAAGGACACAATCTTGCTTGTATTTTTGTAGTATCTGATCATTTAGAAGATCAAAGAAATCCAGATAGGCTATTAGTGGTGTCAAACATGCATATGATTATATATGTGACGTTCACTGTGTGATTATTGGTTAATTATGTACCTCATACTTCTCACTTCATGAAAACAATTGATGATTTGGCTACTTCTTGTCTAGAGATAGCACATCTTGTTCAGTTTTCTTTTCATAATACGGTAATTGTCATTTTGTCTGAATTGTTGCAATCTTTTTGTCAACTCTTTAAGAGAAACCTCAATCTTTTACTGGTATTCACTTCTAGGTTTGAATTCTGAACAGTAAACAGCATAGACATGAGCTTTAATTTTTTTTATACTGCATGCTAATCCTGCACTTTCATCAAGTTATATTGGTTTGTTCCAGTGCAAATTTGGTAGCTGATACTTTTTTCATTTCTATGATTCAGGCCGTTTGATGACTTGTAAGGAATTGGCGCATCTTTATTTGAAGTCAGCTCTTCATTTCTGGGTCACTACTTTCGTGCTACCACCTCACGTTGAGCTCATGGGGAACCTCTGATTACCTTGACCTTCATGCCACTATTTAATCAATATTTTGATGCTATGCTTATCCAAACGTCATTCCGACTTGATGATATTCAGCAAGGTGTACTGTTGAATTATGCTTATTTTGGACGATGCATTGCTTTAGTCGTATTCTGTAATATTCATCGCATTTCGACTTCCATATTGTTCTGTCTTGCCTTGGTATTTTGCAGATTTGGCCATTGTGAGTTGCCACAACTGGTAAAAATAGGACAACATGCCTACACACATATCCGAAAAAGGTAGCGATAGTTGAATCTTGAATTTAGATAGTACCAGGATGTGTATGGTTGTTGGCATTCGTACCATGCAGGCCCTGGCGATGCCAAAAGAGCCGGTTTGGTTAGCTAGGATGCACCGAATTCGTGGCTCGGACGGTTCTTAAAGCATCTCTGGGCTGGCAGAGAAATTCACATGTTTCCAGGGGATTCATCGTTCCACGCGGCTACACGCGTTAGGAAGCACAGGAGATGGGATGCTTTGGTCATAACTCCCCTCACCACTCAAACCCCTATTCTTTCACCACCCCTTCGTTGCCACTGATGGTTGGCTTTTGCTTGACCATCTTGTTACCTGAATCCTTGTCCCCTACACTAGTGTTCACCTCTGGATGGCTCGCCGGCATTGAGGCAAGGAGCCTCAAATCGGGGGATATGGAGAGGATGCTCAAGTCTTCTTTTCCCATCTTCACCAAGCAGCACTAGGCATGTATTGATCCCCCATCAATGGCTGGTACCTTCATGGCTGCGGGTGGGTGTTTGGGTGAGGCGGCGGGGACATCATTCGCAGCTGCATGGATTTACAATGAGGGTACCAAAAAATCCCTAGCTTTGGATGCAGGGATTCTGACACCTGTTGCGGCTCCCGCAGCTGGAGCGTTGGGGTCTTCCTCTTCGGTTCTGGCGTCGACACCTCTATCGTATGCGGCCACTGTAAGTTTTTCGATCTAAAACAAGTTACATTAGTTCGTAAATGTTGATTGGAGGATAGAAGAGGGGATACGATACACGGTTAGGGTGTTTTAGGCCGATTCACAACGCTTTCATCTCCACCTTAAGCGGAATGCTTAGTTCCCGGGGGATTGGATATGCGGTTAGAGTTTTTATATATCCGTACATTTGATTAGCATAATTCGATTAGATTGTACACATACCTGTGCATGTAAGCCGGATTGTGCATGTTAATTTGGATGGTACATGCACATTGCTAGATTGTGCACTGCTTTGTCTTAGATCATGCTAATGTGCATGTTATGCAGATTGGGCACTACTTTGTCTTAGATCTCGCCAATGTGCTTGTCAATGGTTATCCTCGCTGCTTTATCTTGTATCACGCCAATGTGCAATGCCCATGCTTATTCTTCAATTTTGAACTGTTTTAAGTCTTTGCATGTCCATGATTGTCCAATGCCTTTGTGTTAATTAGATCATGCCAATGTGCAATGTCCAGGCTTGTGGTTAAATTCTGAACTACCAATTCCTTTGCATGTCCATAGTTGGGCACAGGGACGGAGCCAGAAATTTGGTATAGGGGGGGCGAGTTCCACACTTAAGCTTTACTAGACTAATGAGCTAAAAGTTGATTTGAGTGTGAAAAATAGGCTAATCTTGAACTCATGTTTTCATTGACGTTTGGTACACAACAAGAAGAAAATACAATTTGTCCACTTTGGCAAGACAAAATTAGTTCCCAAATTAGTTATATAGGAAATTTTGGTACGCTGTAACTAATTGATTCCAACTCCAATTTTCTTGTCAATCAATCAACGGTTATTCATGTTAGACGACGGCAAAAATTAGAGATTTGTAGACAAGGTTAATAATGAGGCTGAACGTACCATAGTAGAGGCCTAAACGGACGACGTGCATCATCATGTACGTGAACAAAGCCCGCCTTGTTTCATATCTACACAAGCATATTTGGACAATCAAGTCTTTCCTAGCTAGTGTCAACTGTTTGTAGTTTTGAATGGACCAATACGCATGGGTTTGAACAAATTAAAGATCAAAAGATGAACAAAAGGGGAAAGGAGTAACTGCGCACCTATCCAGCCATGGAGGATCTCGTTGAGTCCTCTTCTGGTTTCTGACTGGAAACTGGAGCAAATTGCCCTGGCAGTGATAGGCGGAGACTGGAGCAAATTGCCCTGGCGGCGATAGGCGGAGACTCGAGCGTAGTATAGGTAGAAAGATCTCTTCGTGTTGTTGCCCCTCAAGATTCATCCGCGCAAGGTGGCGACAACGTGTCCGTGGATCGGCACCCTGTCCGGCGTCCCCTTCCCTTCTGCCCGTCTCGATGGCGGCGCGATGGAGAGTCCGATCAGCCGGTCAGGATCATAGAAGCGGGGAAACGAAGAGGTTAGCGATATGTGCGTGACTACGTGCGTAGTCCAACTCCAGCGTTGGGCTGACATTTTTCTTTCCATGATTTTGGGCTTTGCCTAAAATGGGATTGGGCTGTACGTGGGCTGAGCTGGCTTAACGTTAATTGCAAAGGCCGAAATGGATAGGGGGGCGATGCACGTTGCGGGCAGTTATGGAAGCCAAAAAATCGGCCATTAACTCATCCCCATCAAGGTACGACACGATCCTTGGGGGGGGGGGGGGTGTCTCGCCCCCCCTGAATCCGTCCCTGGTTGGGCAATGCCTTTTGTGTTAGATCGTGTCAACGTGCAATGTCCATGCTTATGATTCTCTTTCACGCAACCTATGTATCTGCATGTCCATGATTGTGCAATGAATTTAGTGTTAGATCATGCCAATGCACAATGTCCAAGCTTATTCTTCACTTATGCATTGCCTATGTCTTTGCGTATCAATGATTTATCCTTGATTGTGCACTTCGTTGATTTATTGTGCAATGATAATCGCCAATCTATGCTTAATTGACAAGGTGATGAAGACCAAGTGGCACGTCATGGGAGGGGGATGTGGCTGCCATCCATTGCCTGGCTTCCAGGATGTGCTCCCGCTCAACCCATGGGCATTAAGCCTGAAGTGCCGGGGAAGAGGTGTTGGGAAACATAGTAAAAAATGCCATATGATCACCGAGGACAATATGAAGATGCATATAGGATTTGGATCAATGATCGTTACTGACTCCGAAGTGCAGCAGAAGTAGGTGAGACGGTGTAGATCATACTTGGAGTCCTCGAATTGTTGATGACGATCCCGTGAATTGCCCTCGAATGATCCCTTGAACGGAAGACTAAAAGCACGACCTCTCTACTTGGTTGCAAGCGTACGGTCTTCACGATGCGACAACGCTTTGCCGTTCAGAGCTAATCATCCGACAAAATTAGAGGAGAAGATTGGAACCACATTGGGTTTATAATTATGAGGATTAGACGAACTAGGTCTGGCTCTAATTAATCAATTAGGACCAACTAGAACTAGAACTAGATGAACTAGAGGAGGCTCCAAAACTTGTGTATTCAAAAGGGCCTAATATCTCAAGTATATATAGTTTGGGAGGGGAGGAGGGAGCGCCACACTAGGGGGAGGAATCCTCCCTCCTTGCGTCGGTCCTAGGGGGAGGCACTACTAGGAAAACCCTAGCAGTAGCGCGGGTATTTTGTCTATCAGTAGCGCGGGATGCCACGCTACTGATAAGGCGCTACAACTAACATGTAGCAGTAGCGCGTGTCATCCAATGCTACTGCTATACATGGCTAGCAGTAGAGAGCTTTAGTGCAACGCGCTGCTGCTAATATCTGCAGCGCTTTTTAGCAGGAAGCGCTACTGGTAAGGGAGCGCTACTGCTAAATTTATTCCCCTCGCTAATGCTAGTTTTATTAGTTTTTGTTTTTTTTCCTGCATATTTGTTTTGTATTTGAACAGGCTTTATACAATAATCTTTAGCATATCATACACATAAAAATGTAATCATAGCATATACATACAAATAGTCTCATCAAATCATGTCATCATCATAATCATCATCCAACACAAAGTGGTCTCTCGTCATCATCTCAAAAATAGCGATACAAGTCTCGATTACTTGCAACTACATCGTCATCAATCTAAACAATGATATACGCGAGAAGAGTTATCACTATGAGTGAGAGCGGAACTATGCAGTACATGAGTTCGTATCCCTCTCTCGCATTAGCGTGAACCTAAACTAACTACTGGTTGTCGCTCGGAAACCGGAAACCGGAAACCGGTACACCTGGGCCTGACACTCCGGCCACTCGTCGTATACTCTTGGCGTAGCACTTCTTCGCCATCGATGATCTATGCACCTGCATCGTCACATGAGTTGATGATATGCAACATATATAGTTGAGCAGCAGAAAGAGACAGACTTGGCAAAAATAGAAGCAACATATCATAAGCATAAATAACAAAGTTGATCGTACCCAAAATGCCCTAACTAGAGTGATCGTTGCTAGTCAAGGAGGACGGTTTAATTACATCTCAAATAAAGTTTTGTAGTGCATAACTCAAAGTTTCGTCATACAGAAAGTATGGACTAAACGGACACATTGTCATATATCGACAATCACTCCAACATGTAGTGACATCCATCCAAGTCAGGGAGATAGTCCCCGAGCCTAGTGAAAGGCTTCAGGTCGAGACGCTGAGCGGCTACCCGTGTTCGGACGTCTTCCCACGACATTTGTCCTTCTTCGTAGAACATCCCTGTTTTTCCGACGACCTCCTTCATGATGATTTGGGCAAGTTCACGCTGGATGTGATAGAACTCAGCTCGAAGTCGATGATCCTCGATATCTCCTTCGTTCTTTGCCCATTGCAGAATATGGGCATCACCGGATGTAGGTGACATGCGAAGGTTCTGGTGATCCCGCCTGTACTCCAGCATGTTGTTGGGGAACGTAGCAGAAATTCAAAATTTTCCTACGTGTCACCAAGATCTATCTATGGAGAAACCAGCAATGAGGGGAAGGAGAGTGCATCTACATACCCTTGTAGATCACTAAGCGGAAGCGTTCAAGAGAACGGGGTTGAAGGAGTCGTACTCGTCGTGATCCAAATCACCAGAGATCCTAGTGCCGAACGGACGGCACCTCCGCGTTCAACACACGTACAGCCCGGTGACGTCTCCCATGCCTTGATCCAGCAAGGAGAGAGGGAGAGGTTGAGGAAGACTCCATCCAGCAGCAACACGACGGCGTGGTGGTGGTGGAGGAGCGTGGCAATCCTGCAGGGCTTCGCCAAGCACCGCGGGAGAGGAGGAGGACTTGGGAGAGGGGGAGGGCTGCGCCAGAACTTCGTGTGTAGCTCCCATGCGCCTCCCCACTATATATAGGGGTGGAGGGGCTGGTTTCTTGCCCTCCAAGTCCATTGGGGCGTTGGCCAAGGTGGGAGGAAAGAAATCCCATCATTTCCTTCCCCACCGATTGTTATCCCCCCTTTTTAGGGATCTTGATCTTATCCCTTCGGGATATGATCTTATTCCTTCTAAGGGGGGATCTTGGTGCGCCTTGACCAGGGGTGTGGGGCCTTTCCCCACTACCCACGTTCATGTGGGTCCCCCCATGCAGGTGGGCCCCACTCCGGAACCTTCTAGAACCTTCCCGGTACAATACCAAAAAATCCCGAACATTTTCCGGTGGCCAAAATAGGACTTCCCATATATAAATCTTTACCTCCGGACCATTCCGGAACTCCTCGTGACGTCCGGGATCTCATCCGGGACTCTGAACAACATTCGGTAACCACATACAAACTTCCTTTATAACCCTAGCGTCATCGAACCTTAAGTGTGTAGACCCTACGGGTTCGGGAGACATGTAGACATGACCGAGACATTCTCCGGTCAATAACCAACAGCGGGATCTGGATACCCATGTTGGCTCCCACATGTTCCACGATGATCTCATCGGATGAACCACGATGTCAAGGACTCAGTCGATCCCGTATACAATTCCTTTTGTCTAGCGGTATTATACTTGCCCGAGATTCGATCGTCGGTATACCGATACCTTGTTCAATCTCGTTACCAGCAAGTCTCTTTACTCGTTCCGTAACACATCATCCCGTGATCAACTCCTTGGTCACATTGCGCATATGATGATGTCCTACCGAGTGGGCCTAGAGATACCTCTCCGCTTACACGGAGTGACAAATCCCAGTCTTGATTCGTGCCAACCCAACAGACACTTTCGGAGATACCTGTAATGCACCTTTATAGCCACCCAGTTACGTTGTGAAGTTTGGTACACCCAAAGCACTCCTACGGTATCCGGGAGTTTCACAATCTCATGGTCTAAGGAAAAGATACTTGACATTAGAAAAGCTCTAGCAAACGAACTACACGATCTTTGTGCTATGCTTAGGATTGGGTCTTGTCCATCACATCATTCTCCTAATGATGTGATCCCGTTATCAACGACATCCAATGTCCATAGCCAGGAAACCATGACTATCTGTTGATCACAACGAGCTAGTCAACTAGAGGCTCACTAGGGACATATTGTTGTCTATGTATTCACACGTGTATTACGATTTCCGGATAATACAGTTATAGCATGAATAAAAGACAATTATCATGAACAAGGAAATATAATAATAATACTTTTATTATTGCCTCTAGGGCATATTTCCAACAGTCTCCCACTTGCACTAGAGTCAATAATCTAGTTCACATCGATATGTGATTAACACTCAAGGTCACATCCCCATGTGACTAACACCCAAAGAGTTTACTAGAGTCAATAATCTAGTTCACATTTACCATGTGATTAACACTCGATGAGTTCTGGGTTTGATCATGTTATGCTTGCAAGAGAGGTTACAGTCAACAGGTCTGAACCTTTCATATCCGTGTGTGATTTACAAATCTCTATGTCATCTCCTAGATGTAGCTACCACGTTCTATTTGGAGCTATTCCAAATAACTGTTCTACTTGGAGCTATTCTAAATTGTTGCTCCATTATACGTATCCGGTATCTCTACTCAGAGCTATCCGGATAGGTGTTAAGCTTGCATCGACGTAACCCTTTACGACGAACTCTTTTACCACCTCCATAATCGAGAAAATTCCTTAGTCCACTAGTTACTAAGGATAACTTTGACTGCTGTCCTGTGATCCATCCTTGGATCACTCTTGTACCCCTTGACTGACTCATGGCAAGGCACACTTCAGGTGCGGTACACAGCATAGCATACTATAGAGCCTACGTCTTAAGCATAGGGGACGACCTTCGTCCTTTCTCTCTATTCTGCCGTGGTCGAGCTTTTATGTCTTAACTTCATACCTTACAACTCAGGCAAGAACTCCTTCTTTGACTGATCCATCTTGAACACCTTCAAGATCATGTCAAGGAATGTGCTCATTTGAAAGTACCATCAAGCGTCTTGATCTATCCTTATAGATCTTGATGCTCAATGCTCAAGTAATTTAATCCAGGTTTGCTATTTGAAAAACACCTTTCAAATAACCCTATATGCTTTCTAGAAATTCTACATCATTTCTGATCATCAATATGTCAACAACATATACTCATCAGAAATTCTATAGTGCTCCCACTCACTTCTTTGGAAATACAAGTTTCTCATAACCTTTGTATAAACCCAAAATCTTTGATCATCTTATCAAAGCGCACATTCCAACTCCGAGATGCTTACTCCAGTCCTTAGAAGGATCGCTGGAGCCAGCATACCTTTTAGCATCCTTAGGATCGACAAAAACTTTTGGATTGTATTACATACAACCTTTCCTTACGAAAACTGGTAAGGAAACTTGTTTTGACATCCATCTGCCAGATTTCATAAATGCAGCTAATGCTAACATGATTCCGACAGACTTCAAGCATCGCTACAGATGAGAAAATCTCATCGTAGTCAACTCCTTGAACTTGTGAAAAACTCTTCGCCACAAGTCGAGCTTCATAGATGGTGACATTACCATCCACGTCCGTCTTCTTCTTAAAGATCCATTTATCTCAATGGCTTGCCGATCATCGGGCAAGTCCACCAAAGTCCATGCTTTGTTCTGATACATGGATCCTATCTCGGATTTCATGGCTTCTAACCATTTGTCGGAATTTGGGCCCACCATTGCTTCTCCATAGCTCGTAGGTTCATTGTTGTCTAGCAACATGACCTTCAAGACAGGATTACGTACCACTCTGAAGTAGTACGCATCCTTGTCATCCTACGAGGTACGGTAGTGACTTGATCTGAAACTTCATGATCACTATCATAAGCTTCCACTTCAATTGGTGTAGGTGCCACAGGAACAACTTCCTGTGCCCTGATACACACTGGTTGAAGTGATGGTTCAATAACCTCATCAAGTCTCCACCATCCTCCCACTCAACTCTTTCGAGAGAAACCTTTCCTCGAGAAAGGACCCGATTCAAGAAACAATCCATATTGCTTTCGGATCTGAATTAGGAGGTATACCCAACTGTTTTGGGTGTCCTATGAAGATGCATTTTATCCGCTTTGGGTTCGAGCTTGTCAATTCTGAAACTTTTTCACATAAGCGTCGCAGCCCCAAACCTTTAAGAAACGACAACTTAGGCTTCTCTAAACCATAATTCATACGGTGTCATCTCAACGGAATTACGTGGTTCCCTATTTAAAGTGAATGTGGTTGTCTCTAATGCCTGACCCATGAACGATAGTGGTAATTCGATAATAGACATCATGGTACGCACCGTATCCAATAGGGTGCAACTATGATGTTCGGACACACCATCACACTATGGTGTTCCAGGCGGTATTAATTGTGAAACAATTTCCACAATGTCTTTGTTGCGTGCCAAATCTCATAACTCAGATACTCATCTCTATGATCATATCATAGACATTTTATCATCTTGTCACGATGATCTTCACTCTGAAATTACTTGAACCATTCAATAATTCAGACTTGTGTTTCATCAAGTAAATATACTCAGTATCTACTCAAATCATCAGTGAAGTAAGAACATAACGATATTCACTGCATGCCTCAGCACTCACTGGACTGCACACATCAAAAATGTGTTGCTTCCAACAAGTTGCTATCTTGTTCCATTTTACTGAAACCGAGGCTTTTCAGTCATCTTGCCCATGTGGTATGATTTGCATGTCTCAAGTGATTCAAAATCAAGTGAGTTCCAACGGTCCATTTGCATGGAGTTTCTTCATGCATATACACCAATAGACATGGTTCGCATGTCTCAAACTTTTCAAAAATGAGTGAGCCCAAAGATCCATCAACATGGAGCTTCTTCATGCGTTTTACACCAATATGACTTACATGGCAGTGCCACAAGTAAGTGGTACTATCATTACTATCTTATATCTTTTGGCATGAAAATGTGTATCACTACGATCGAGATTCAATAAACCATTCAGGTTTAATACTAATCTTGATGGTAGAGGGAGCGTGCGATGTTTGATCACATCAAACTTGGAAACAATTCCAACATATATCGTCAGCTCACCTTTAGCTAGTCTCCGTTTATTCCGTAGCTATTATTTCGAGTTACTAACACTTAGCAACCGAACCGGTATCTTATACCCTGGTGCTACTAGGAGTACTAGTAAAGTACACATTAACATAATGTATATCCAATATACTTCTATCGACTTTGCCAGCCTTCTCATCTACCAAGTATCTAGGGTAATTCTGCTCCAGTGGTTGTTCCCCTTATTACAGAAGCACTTAGTCTCGGGTTTGGGTTCAACCTTGGGTTTCTTCACTAGAGCAGCAACTGATTTGCCGTTTCATGAAGTATCCTTTCTTGCCCTTGCCCTTCTTGAAACTAGTGGTTTCATCAACAATTGATGCTCCTTCTTGATTTCTACTTTCGCGGTGTCAAACATCGTGAATACCTCAAGGATCATCATATCTATCCCTGATATGTTATAGTTCATCACAAAGCTCTAGCAGCTTGGTGGCAATGACTTTGGAGAACCATCACTATTTCATCTGGAAGATCAACTCCCACTCGATTCAAGCGATTGTTGTACTCAGACAATCTGAGCACAAGCACAACAATTGAGCTTTTCTCCGTTAGTTTGCAGGTTAAGAAAATCGTCGGAGGTCTTATACCTCTTGACGTGGGCACGAGCCTGAAACCCCAATTTCATCCCTCGAAACATCTCATATGTTCCGTGACGTTTCGAAAACATCTTTGGTGCCTCAACTCTAAACCGTTTATCTGAACTATCACGTAGTTATCAAAATGTGTATGTTCGATGTCCGCAACATCCACAAACGACGTTTGGGGTTTAGCACACTGAGCGGTGCATTAAGGACATAAGCTTTCTACTGTCCGCATAATCGCTACTGTCAACTTTCAACTATATTTTCTCTAGGAACATATCTAAACAGTGGAACTAAAGCGCGAGCTTATGACATAATTTGCAAAGATCTTTTGACTATGTTCAGGATAATTAAGTTCATCTCATGAACTCCCACTCAGATAGACATCCCTCTGGTCATCTAAGTGATTACATGATCCGAGTCAACTAGGCCGTGTCCGATCATCACGTGAGACGGACTAGCCAACGTCGGTGAACATCTTCATGTTGATCGTATCTACTATACGACTCATGCTCGACCTTTCGGTCTCCGTGTTCCGAGGCCATGTCTGTACATGCTAGGCTCATCAAGTTAACCCTAAGTGTTTTCGCTGTGTAAATCTGTCTTACACCCGTTGTATGTGAACGTAAGGATCCATCACACCCGATCATCACGTGGTGCTTAGAAACGACGAACTGTAGCAACGGTGCACAGTTAGGGGAGAACACTTCTTGAAATTTTTGTAAGGGATCATCTTATTTACTACTGTCGTCCTAAGTAAACAAGATGCATAAACATGATAAACATCACATGCAATCAAATAGTGACATGATATGGCCAATATCATTTTGCTCCTTTTGATCTCCATCTTCGGGGCTCCATGATCATCATCGTCACCGGCATGACACCATGATCATGATCTCCATCATCGTGTCTCCATGAAGTCGTCTTGCCAACTTATTACTTCTACTACTATGGCTACCGGTTAGCAATAAAGTAAAGTAATTACATGGCGTTGTTCAATGACACGCAGGTCATACAATAAATTAAGACAACTCCTATGGCTCCTGCCGGTTGTCATACTCATCGACATGCAAGTCGTGAATCCTATTACAAGAACATGATCAATCTCATACAACACATATCATTCATCACATTCTTGTTGGCCATATCACATCACAAAGCATACCCTGCAAAAAC
Organism: Triticum timopheevii; assembly: GCA_963921465.1. Classification (NCBI taxonomy): domain Eukaryota; kingdom Viridiplantae; phylum Streptophyta; class Magnoliopsida; order Poales; family Poaceae; genus Triticum; species Triticum timopheevii. The sequence goes on from OY997270.1 coordinate 300,217,605, forward strand.
AAGTTAGACGTCCTCTAATTGTTGTCGCATGTTTTACGTGGCTGCTATGGGTTTCTAGCAAGAACGTTTCTTACCTACGCAAAACCACAACGTGATATGCCAATTGCTATTTACCCTTCATAAGGACCCTTTTCATCAAATCCGTTCCGACTAAAGTGGGAGAGACTGGCACCCGCTAGCCACCTTATGCACCAAGTGCATGTCAATCGGTGGAACCTGTCTCACGTAAGAGTACGTGTAAGGTCGGTCCGGGCCGCTTCATCCCACAATACCGTCGAAACAAGATTGGACTAGTAACGGTAAGCATATTGAACAACATCAACGCCCACAACTACTTTGTGTTCTACTCGTGCAAAGAATCTACGCAATAAACCTGGCTCTGATACCACTGTTGGGGAACGTAGCAGAAATTCAAAATTTTCCTACGTGTCACCAAGATCTATCTATGGAGAAACCAGCAACGAGGGGAAGGAGAGTGCATCTACATACCCTTGTAGATCACTAAGCGGAAGCGTTCAAGAGAACGGGGTTGAAGGAGTCGTACTCGTCATGATCCAAATCACCAGAGATCCTAGTGCCGAACGGACGGCACCTCCGCGTTCAACACACGTACAGCCCGGTGACGTCTCCCATGCCTTGATCCAGCAAGGAGAGAGGGAGAGGTTGAGGAAGACTCCATCCAGCAGCAGCACGACGGCGTGGTGGTGGTGGAGGAGCGTGGCAATCCTTCAGGGCTTCGCCAAGCACCGCGGGAGAGGAGGAGGACTTGGGAGAGGGGGAGGGCTGCGCCAGAACTTCGTGTGTAGCTCTCATGCGCCTCCCCACTATATATAGGGGTGGAGGGGCTGGTTTCTTGCCCTCCAAGTCCATTGGGGCGTTGGCCAAGGTGGGAGGAAAGAAATCCCATCATTTCCTTCCCCACCGATTGTTATCCCCCCTTTTTAGGGATCTTGATCTTATCCCTTCGGGATATGATCTTATTCCTTCTAAGGGGGGATCTTGGTGCGCCTTGACCAGGGGTGTGGGGCCTTTCCCCCACTACCCACGTTCATGTGGGTCCCCCCATGCAGGTGGGCCCCACTCTGGAACCTTCTAGAACCTTCCCGGTACAATACCGAAAAATCCCGAACATTTTCCGGTGGCCAAAATAGGACTTCCCATATATAAATCTTTACCTCCGGACCATTCTGGAACTCCTCGTGACGTCCGGGATCTCATCCGGGACTCCGAACAACATTCGGTAACCACATACAAACTTCCTTTATAACCCTAGCGTCATCGAACCTTAAGTGTGTAGACCCTACGGGTTCGGGAGACATGTAGACATGACCGAGACGTTCTTCGGTCAATAACCAACAGCGGGATCTGGATACCCATGTTGGCTCCCACATGTTCCACGATGATCTCATCGGATGAACCACGATGTCAAGGACTCAGTCGATCCCGTATACAATTCCTTTTGTCTAGCGGTATTATACTTGCCCGAGATTCGATCGTCGGTATACCGATACCTTGTTCAATCTCGTTACCGGCAAGTCTCTTTACTCGTTCCGTAACACATCATCCCGTGATCAACTCCTTGGTCACATTGCGCATATGATGATGTCCTACCGAGTGGGCCCAGAGATACCTCTCCGCTTACACGGAGTGACAAATCCCAGTCTCGATTCGTGCCAACCCAACAGACACTTTCGGAGATACCTGTAATGCACCTTTATAGCCACCCAGTTACGTTGTGACGTTTGGTACACCCAAAGCACTCCTACGGTATCCGGGAGTTGCACAATCTCATGGTCTAAGGAAAAGATACTTGACATTAGAAAAGCTCTAGCAAACGAACTACACGATCTTTGTGCTATGCTTAGGATTGGGTCTTGTCCATCACATCATTCTCCTAATGATGTGATCCCGTTATCAACGACATCCAATGTCCATAGCCAGGAAACCATGACTATCTGTTGATCACAACGAGCTAGTCAACTAGAGGCTCACTAGGGACATACTGTGGTCTATGTATTCACACGTGTATTACGATTTCCGGATAATACAGTTATAGCATGAATAAAAGACAATTACCATGAACAAGGAAATATAATAATAATACTTTTATTATTGCCTCTAGGGCATATTTCCAACACATGTGATGTAGGACATAGAATCCATCATTAAGAGAATCACTCGGTTGCTGGATGTAGCAGAAATCGGTCTTATGGCCGAAGGCGGGCCTGCCATCCCTTCTCTTCTTGTCCTTGACCTCTCCACCCCGTGCGTCGTAGTAAAACATAGCACTTTCAAGAACAGACTTGATGTGGGTGTAATCCTTTTTGTTAATGTTCTTCGACGAGTCCAAGTAAAGAGCGTGGGAGTATCGGGGGTAGAGGATGATGAGGACGGCGCGCCCGCCGCTGCGCAAAATAAGTACACCTCAAATTAATTAGCCTCCACCGTGCAAATGAATGATTGAAATCAAAGGAAGGATATCCGTGCGGATGACTTACAGGGGATGATAAGGCACGAGAATCGCCTCCTTGTCCTTATTGGCGAGCATGAAATTGACGATGTATTCCCTCGCGTATTCATGGTGCTTTGCGCAGACTCCCAAGAAGCCCTCGTGCATGAAGTACGGGTCAGCGACACATATATGAGGTATCTGCTCAACCCCAATGATGTAGTTCATGTGCAAGGCATAAAGGTGGACAAATCCAGCTTCTTCACATGAAACATGTCGAATATGTAATCGAATCGAAGGAAGAACTTCTCTGCAGGGAATGTGTCGACGTAAGACAATTGCCGCGGAACGTTAACCACGTAGAGTGGGTATCCTCGATCTTTCAAAGCGATGAGGCCTTTCTCATCCGCAACACATTGTCATGAAGTCTCCTTAGTTCGCCGAATCTGGCCCCTAGCGCTGCTTCAGGTAGGATTGGTTGACCGGGGATATGCCATTTTGCCGCATTGGGGATATCTATACGGTCTTGAACCCGAGGTTGCTGAGGCGGCTGGATCATAGAAGCAACTTTTTTGCCTTTCCTCGGTCTCTTCCTAGACTTCTTTACTACCGGAAGGTCGTCCATAATACGTTCAGCCTCCGGAGACGGCAATTCACGCACCGACTCATGACGCTCAGACCCTAAGTAGGCGCTAGTATTGACATACTGTTGAGTGTCATCGTCATCCTCATCCTCATCTATGGCGACGTCACCGGCGACTAATGGAGCCTTTTCCTCACCCCCTCCGCTATCACCCATCATGACAGCCGACGCTAATTGGGTAGGTGAGGTGTTGATGTTCATACCTAACTGCGTGCTCGTGGGTGTGCTCCCGGCCGCCTCCAGACGAAGCAAACTCTTTGGCCACAATAGGACCCACCCATTGCAACAATCACCAAGCCGCCGCGGGGTCTCGTCGTCATCCCCCACTAGTACCAAAGGAGCCAAATTCTCATGGCCCGGTTTGACACTGGCTATGGAAACCTTGAAGACGTCCGAGGGGATCGGCCGGCTGTGGAACAATGGTTCCTTCGGCTCCATTATCGTCGCCTTCCCCACGTCCACCTTCTAGTCGCCGATGGTGTACAATATGGTGCATGGGGTTTCGTCGGCCTGCAAAGAAAAGTCTGTGATGTGAGACACCTGAAAGGCAACAAAAACGGGAGAGTATACATTTATTGAAGGGTGCCGGTGGGGGAGTCCTGGACTAAGGGATCCTCGGGCGTCCGACCTACTATCCATGGGCTGGACTGATAGGCTGTGAAGATATGAAGGCCGAAGACCGTACCCGTGTCCGGATTGGATTCTACTTGGCGTAGAAGGCAAGCTTGGCGACCGATTACGAAGATTCCTTCTTATGTAACCGACTCTATGTAAACCCTAGATCCCCCTAGTGTCTATATAAACCGAAGGGGTTAGTCCGGAAAGGACACACATCACCATAGTCGTATAGGCTAGACTTCTAGGGTTTAGCCATTAAGATCTCGTGGTAGATCAACTCTTGTAATACTCATATTCATCAAGATCAATCAAGCAGGAAGTAGGTTATTACCTTCATAGAGAGGGCTCGAACCTGGGTAAACATCGTGTCCCCCGTCTCCTATTACCATCGATCCTAGACGCACAGTTCGGGACCCCCTACCTGAGATCCGCCGGTTTTGACACCAACATTGGTGCTTTCATTGAGAGTTCCGCTGTGCCGTCGACGAAAGGTTTGATGGCCCCTTCAATCGTCTATAGTGACGCTGTCCAAGGAGAATCCTTCCTCCCCGGATAGATCTTTTTGTTCGGCGGCTTAGTACTACGGGCCAACTCGCATGGCCATCTAGAGCAGATCGATAGCTACGCCCCTGACCACCAGGTTAGGTTTGGAAGCTTGAACTACGTCGCGGATATCCGTGGAGACTTGATCTCCAATGGATTTGAGACCGCAATGATCGCTCCCCCTCACTCCGATGAACGTGACCTAAAATCTATCATCGGACCAGATTCAGGATATGGCTCATGTTGCTGCAATGGACTTAGAACAAGAGCAGATCGTGCCATTTGAGGCCACAGAGTCCGCGGCGCTGGAGCTGCACGCAGACTCGACACCTGCGATATTTGCATTAACGGAACTTCAGACTCGTCTCCGGCTATAAGTTCCGGACTGTGTACGCCTGCGGACACCGAGCTAGATCGGTTATCGATCTTCGAATTCAGCACCGCAGACGTATTCCAGCACTCTCCTTTGGGTGACGTGCTGAAATCTTTAAAGGAGTTGTCCTTAAAAAAGGACTCACAGCCGAACTATGTTCGGTCCGAGCCAGAGGCAGATGACAGGGAATTTTGCTTCCTACCCACCACCCACTTCATAGCCACTGTCGATGACTTAACCGACGTGCTTGATTATGACTCCGACGACATCGACGGTATGGACGACGATGCCGACAAGGAGCAAGGCCAAGACCCGCCATTCACTGGACGTTGGACGGACACCCCTTCGTACGATGTGTACATGGTTGACACACCTAAAAAAGCTAGCGACGACGACAAAGAAGAACCAGTTGCGAATAAACCTTCTGAGACACAATCCAAGCACCGGTGCCCTAAATGCCATTCCAAGCCTCGTCGCTCAAAAGAAGGCAACACTAGCACCGGAGAAAATAGTACTCCGGGCGACGCCGAAAACAATGAAGACCCTGTTGGAGCCGCATCCGAATAGGAGGAGCAAGACAACGAGCAGGCTGACCCTGATAAACAGGCCACGCCAATGACCCGGATGACGATAGTTATCGTCCACCCTGTGAGGATGATGAGAGCCTTGGCAATGAAGACTTCATCATGCCTGCGGCACCCCTCGAGTAGGAGCGCTTTAAGCGCCAACTCATAGCTACTGCAAGAAGCCTAAAGAAGAAGCAGCAGCAGCTCCAAGCAGATCAAGACCTACTCATCGATAGATGGACAGACGTCCTGGCAGCCGAAGAATACGACTTCAAGCGCCCAGCCAAGAGTTACCCAAAATGCAGACTGCTACCTCAGTTCGATGAGGAGGCACCAGATCCCATACCTCCCTCACGCAATGCGGACCGACCACCACGCGGTCGGGATAGTGCGGCAGACCAACCACCTCGCGATCGAGATAAAACGACAACTCATGCCGAACAACAGCCCGCCCCACCACCTTGCAAAAATAGGGACAGAATAGCTCGGGACCATACATACGATCTTCGGCAGGAATTGGACAGTAGAGCAGGATACACTAGATCAATCTACGGATCGCGAGGACGCTTCCCGACTCGGGATGACAGCCACCTATTCAGACGTGACAAACCTAGTCATACCCAGGCTGATAACCGCAGACGGACTTCATCAGAGGTGAGCCGTGACGCGGCCTGATATAGAGGCGCCACACACCCTCACTGCTTCACAGATGAGGTGCTGGATCACGAATTCCCGGAGGGGTTCAAGCCCGTCAATATTGAATCATATGACGGAACAACCGATCATGTAGTATGGATTGAGGACTTTATTCTCCACATACACATGGCCCGTGGAGACGACCTCCACGCCATCAAATACCTCCCACTAAAGCTCAAAGGGCCAGCTCGACACTGGCTAAATAGCCTGCCTGAAAATTCCATTGCCAGATGGGAGGACATGGAAGAAGCCTTCCTTGACAACTTCCAAGGTACATATGTCTGGCCACCCGATGCCGATGACTTAAGCCACATAGTTTAACAACCTGGAGAATCAGCCAAAAAATTCTGGACTAGGTTCCTAACCAAAAAGAACCAGATCGTTGATTGTCCGGATGCCAAAGCCCTGGCATCGAGCTCAGCCAAAGATGAAGCACCGCCGAGCACGTCCGGTGCCGGAGCCGGAGCAGGTGCGGGAGCCGGTGCAGGAGCCGGTGCGGGAGCAGGTGCAACTACAGGTGCTGGTGCAACGCTAGTCGAGCTGCTCCCCAAGAAGTCAGCAAGGGGAAAGTCCGCTGCATTTTTTTTGGATTTTGCCTGCTCCAATTGAAAACGACCGGAACCAAGGTAGTAGACATATCTACAAACAACTGTTTTGCGGCAGCTACCGCTGTTGCGACTGTCTCAGATGATATCTTCTCAACCGCAATCTCAACCTTCTTGTCGATGTTTTCTTTAGTTAACCTCCGTCTTTCCTTTCTCTCCTCCGTGGTCTCACGGTAGTACTTCTTCCACGTGGCACCGTCTCCGACACCATGCATGCGTCCATACGATGGTCGAGTCTCCATCGGGAGTCCTTTCAATATGTTCAACGCCCGGTTGAATGGAGTGTCCCACTTGGGCCTCGCCAACGCCTCAGACGGCGAGTCGCTTTCGGCTGCAATCCTGTGTTGCTCTCTCTGCAAAAGGCACAAGGATCGTTTACAAATATGACTAACATGCAGTCGAATTGATCAGAAACTAGAATTAGCAGCAGTCTCATGAACTCCCTCGTGACCGCTTTGTCTCGAAAACCTTCTTCACTCAGTCCCAACGGTGCCGGGCCCTGAGGAGGTCACGCTCCTGCGGGACGGTGACCTCCACCAAGGGGTCTGGGATGCCCAGACTCGCGGCTTCTGCGTCCTCCTTGGCCCATATGGACCTCTTCCCGCCGTAACCACGACTTCTGAAGTGGTGGCACCCAATGTTCCTCTGTTGAAGCCCCTTCATGTACTTCGACTTTTTTTGGCAGCTTCGGCCTCGCAAGCCGCCTTGAATATTTGAAAGTGCTCTGCCGTGATTGTCGGAGTATCCTTTAAAATCTCAGAGTAGGATTCCTTTTTGTTGATGATCCGATATTTCACCCTTGATTTCCAGGCGGCCAACGCATCGCTAAACTTGGTCATGGCGTGTTTGTTTATCTTCTTCATTGTCGGGTCCTTATCTGGATCTTTATAATCCTTTTCATTCCGGCCCAGGAACAAGAATATCTGGTGCAGTTTCTTTAGGAGGGAGGGCCTCCTATTATCTATCTTGTTTAGTTTCTCATCGTTGATGGTGGCGGTTGTCCGTATGATGCAGCCTATTTGATTGCCGTAGCACGCGCGCGCTTCCTCGGGCGCGTTTGGCTCCAAATTGCCGCCGTACACCTCTGTGACCACCAGTCTAGTAGTCCTGAGCTTGTTAGGAAGCCGTTGCCTCTTTGCTTTCGGTTCTATACAGGCTCCGCTAGTCTCAGCGCCGGTCTCGATGCCAGTCGCAGTCTCAATGACGGTATCGATGTCGGTCTCAGTCTCCGATGTGACAGGTGGACCCAGCAACATCAATTGTTGATCGTCGGCTTCCCTCAAAAATTCCTCTGCCGCCAGGTACATGTTGTCGCAGTCACCAGAACCTTGTCCTTCATTGTTGCTAGTCATGTTTCCTACGATTAAATCTAGTCAATTAATTCTAGACCTAATAAAATAAATAATGACATAAAAAGGGCCTATGCTTTGCTGGAACGTTGACTCCTTCCCGGTACGGCAAATCCCGGGCACTGGATATGTCCTAGTTTGTAGCACAAGTCATGCCAAAATTCACGGAAAATTTCAGCATGACTTTTGCTAAAAAGTGGACAAATTGAGAACCTGAAATTTGCCGGAACAGAAATGAATCAACATTCCGGCAAAACATAGGCCACTCGGCTTCATTCCCTGAAAACAACAAAGCCACTTCGGCACAATCGAAACATGTGCAAACACAGTTGAGGAATTTGCATATATCCTAACCACTTCAAATTTGCATCTCCTAGCGTTTGACACTTCAAGAAAATCTACATAAATCTCATGCTCTCTCAAACTAAATTCAAAAACCAAATGTAGATTATATTTAGTTAACTACTAAACTAAACTTTACTCTAAACTAAACCCTACTACCCTAATTAACATCTAGTTGAACAAACTCAATTCAAAAACTAAACCCTACTGAACTAATTAACATCTACATTATCTACTACCTAACATCTATTATTACCCTAACTAAAAACATCTACTATTAACCATACTACCCTAGTTAACAAGTACCATCACTACTACTAATTAACATCTACTACTACTACTAAAAATCATTATCTATGAACCCTAGTACTAATTAACATCTAATACTATTTCTAATTAACATGGCAGAGGAAGAAAAAGCAAAGATAGAGGGGGTGGGGGAGGGGTGGAGGCTTACAGAGAGGGGAGAGACGGTGGTGGGAAGGTGCTCGGCGACGGAGGTAGGGGCGGCGAGGGCGGGCTAGGGATCGGGAGGCGGCGGTCCTGGGCGGGCTCGGGCGGCGGTGGTTAGGTCGAGGGCGGCGACGGTGAGGTCAAGAGCAGCGGCGGGCAGCGGCGGTGAGGTTGAGGGCGGCCTCGGGTGGCGGCGGTGAGGGCAGGCTCGGGCTCGGGCGGCGGCGGTGAGGGCAGGCTCGGGCTCGGGCGGCGGCGGTGAGGGCAGGCTCAGGCTCAGGCGGCGGCGACAGAGGAGTTAGGGGAACAGGGGGAGAGGGGGGAAGGAGGACTTGGCAAAATTTGGAGCCGGTGGGTGGTTAAGTCGAACTAGCAGTAGCGTCGTTCCGGAAACGCGCTATAGCTAAGTTAGCTATAACGCGTTTTAGCAAAACACGCTACTGCTATAGGAAGCAGTTATTTCTTTTGTTTATCCTTACATTTTTTTCATTTCTCTGTTTCCTACTTCTTTCATTTTCATTTACTTTTCTTTTTTTTTCATTTTTCTTTTCTTTCTTAGCAGTAGCGCTCTACGCAGGAAATGCGCTGCAACAACGACCATAGTGGTAGCGCGCTTTGCGCGGAACCGCTACTACTATTCCTAGCCTACCACCAACACAGTGGGATTTATAGTGGTAGCGCTTTTTGCTGCACACGCGCTGCTGCTATAATTGTAGCTATAGCGCGCTTTTCTGGAACGCGCTACTACGGACTAGCAGTAGCGCCCTATTTTAACCAGCGCTACTACTATACCTCTTTGTATAGGCTTTTCCTAGTAGTGAGGAGGATTCCTCTCCCAAGTCCAATTCGGCCTCCCTCAAGGGGGAAAGGGGGTGCCTCCCCTACATGCGCCTTGGTGGCTGATACGTCTCCAACGTATCTATAATTTTTGATTGCTCCATGCTATATTATCTACTATTTTGGACCATATTGGGCTTTATTTTCCACTTTTATATTACTTTTGGGACTAACCTATTAACCGGAGGCCCAGACCAGAATTGTTGTTTTTTGCCTATTTCAGTGTTTCAAAGAAACGGAATATCAAACGGAGTCCAAACGGAATGAAACCTTCGGGAACGTGATTTTCTCACCGAATATGATCCAGGAGACTTGGACCCCATGTCAAGAAAGAAGGGAGGCGGCCACGAGGGTGGAGGGCGCCCCCCCTAGGGCGCGCCCCCTGCCTCGTGGGCCCCCCTTTGCTCCACCGACGTACTCCTTTCTCCTATATATACCTACGTACCCCCAAACGATCAGATACGGAGCCAAAAACCTAATTCCACTGCCACAACCTTCTGTATCCATGAGATCCCATCTTGGGGCCTGTTCCGGAGCTCTGCCAGAAGGGGAATCCACCATGGAGGGCTTCTACATCATCACCATAGCCCCTCCGATGAAGTGTGAGTAGTTTACTTCAGACCTTCGGGTCCATAATTAGTAGCTAGATGGCTTCTTCTCTCTTTTTGGATCTCAATACAATGTTCTCCCCCTCTCTCGTGGAGATCTATTCGATGTAATCTTCTTTTTGCGGTGTGTTTGTTGAGATCGATGAATTGTGGGTTTATGATCAAGATTATCTATGAACAATATTTGAATCTTCTCTGAATTCTTTTATGTATGATTGGTTATCTTTGCAAGTCTCTTCGAATTATCAGTTTGGTTTGGCCTACTAGATTGGTTTTTCTTGCAATGGGAGAAGTGCTTAGCTTTGGGTTCAATCTTGCGGTGTCCTTTCCCAGTGACAGTAGGGGCAGCAAGGCACGTATTGTATTGTTGCCATCGAGGATAACAAGATGGGGTTTTATCATATTGCATGAATTTATCCCTCTACATCATGTCATCTTGCTTAAGGCCTTACTCTATTTTCTTGAACTTAATACTCTAGATGCGTGCTGGATAGCGGTCGGTGAGTGGAGTAATAGTAGTAGATGCAGGCAGGAGTCAGTCTACTTGTCTCGGACATGATGCCTATATACATGATCATACCTAGATATTCTCATAACTATGCTCAATTCTGTCAATTTCTCAACAGTAATTTGTTCACCCACCGTAGAATACTTATGCTCTTGAGAGAAGCCACTAGTGAAATCTATGGCCCCCGGGTCTATTCTCATCATATCAATCTTCCATCACTTTATTATTGCTTTGCTTTTTTACTTTGCCTTTTATTTTACTTTGCATCTGTATACCAAAAATACCAAAAATATTATCTATCATCTCTATCAGATCTCACTCTCGTAAGTGACCGTGAAGGGATTGACAACCCCTAATCGCGTTGGTTGCGTTGAGCTATTTGTTTTGTGTAGGTACGAGGGACTCGCGCGTAGCCTCCTACTGGATTGATACCTTGGTTCTTAAAAGCTGAGGGAAATACTTACTCTACTCTGTTGCATCACCCTTTCCTCTTCAAGGAAATCCAACGCAGTGCTCAAGAGGTAGCAGGAAGATTTCTGGCGCCGTTGCCGGGGAGTCTACGCAAAAGTCAACATACCAAGTAGCCATCACAATCCCTTATCTCTCGCATAACATTATTTGCCATTTGCCTCTCGTTTTCCTCTCCCCCACTTCACCCTTGCCGTTTTATTCGCCCTCTCTTTTCCGTTTGCCTTCTTCTCGCTTGCTTTTTGTTTGCTTGTGTGTTGGTTTGCTTGCTTGTCACGATGGCTCAAGATAATACCAAATTTTGTTACTTTACCAATACCAACAATAATGATTTCCTTAGCACTCCGATTGCTCCTCTTACTAATACTGAATCTTGTGAAATCAATATTGCTTTGTTGAATCTTGTTATGAAAGATCAATTCGCCGGCCTTCCTAGTGAAGATGCCGCTACTCATCTAAATAGCTTCGTTGATTTATGCGATATGCAAAAGAAGAAAGATACCGATAATGATATTGTTAAATTGAAGCTATTTCCTTTTTTGCTTAGAGATCGTGCTAAAGCTTGGCTTTCGTCTTTGCCTAAAAATAGTATTGATTCTTGGAACAAGTGCAAAGATGCTTTTATCTCTAAGTATTTTCCTCCTGCTAAGATCATCTCTCTTAGAAACGACATTATGAATTTTAAGCAACTTGATGATGAACATGTTGCACAAGCTTGGGAGAGAATGAAATTAATGATACGTAACTGCCCTACTCATGGTTTGAATTTGTGGATGATTATACAATTTTTTTATGCCGGATTGAATTTTGCTTCTAGAAATCTTTTAGATTCGGCTGCGGGAGGCACTTTTATGGAAATCACTTTAGGAGATGCTACTAAACTCCTAGATAATATTATGGTTAATTATTCTGAATGGCACACTGAAAGATCTACTAATAAAAAAGTGCATGCGATAGAAGAAATCAAATGTTTTGAGTGGAAAGATGGATGAACTTATGAAATTATTTGCTACTAAGAGTGTTTCTTCTTATCCTAATGATATGCCTTTGTCTACCTTGATTGAGAATAATAATAAATCTATGGATGTGAATTTTGTTGGTAGGAATAATTTTGGTAACAACGCGTAAAGAGGGAACTTTAATCCTAGGCCTTATCCTAGTAATCCTTCTAATAATTATGGAAATTCCTACAATAACTCTTATGGAAATTTTAAAAATATGCCCTCTAAATTTGAGACTAGTGTTAAAGAGTTTATGAATTCGCAAAAGAATTTCAATGCTTTGCTTGAAGAGAAATTGCTTAAAGTTGATGAATTGGCTAGGAACATTGATAGAATTTCTCTTGATGTTGATTCTTTAAAACTTAGATCTATTCTCCTAAGCATGATATCAATGAGTCTCTCAAAGCCATGAGAATTTCCATTGATGAGTGCAAGGAAAGAACCGCTAGGATGCGTGCTACAAAAGATGCCTTTATTAAAGCGTGTTCTTCCAATTCCTATGAAAATCAAGATGAAGATATAAAAGTTATTGATGTATCCCCTATTAAATCTTTGTTTTGCAATATGAATCTTGATGAGACTGAATATGATCCACCTTTACCTAGAAGTCCTTCCAAAAATTCGGAGTTTTTAGATCTTGATGATGAAATTGATAAAAGTGGGATTGAAAAGAATAAAACCCTAGATGTTGCTAAACCCACTATTTTGGACTTCAAGGAATTTAATTATGAAAGTTGCTCTTTAATTGATTGTATTTCCTTGTTGCAATCCGTGCTAAATTCTCCTCATGCTTATAGTCAAAATAAAGCCTTTACCGAACATATCGTTGATGCCTTGATGCAATCTTATGAAGAAAAACTTGAGTTGAAAGTTTCTATCCTTAGAAAACTTTATGATGAGTGGGAACCAACTATTAAATTAAGATTGAGGATCATGAGTTTTATGCTTTGTGTGATTTGGGTGCTAGTGTTTCCACTATTCCCAAAACTTTGTGTGATTTGCTAGATTTCCGTGATTTTGATGATTGCTCTCTAAACTTGCACCTTGCGGATTCCACTATTAAGAAAACTATGGGAAGAATTAATGATGTTCTTATTGTTGCAAATAGGAATTATGTGCCCGTATATTTTATCGTTCTTGATATAGATTGCAATCCTTCTTGCCCTATTATTCTTGGTAGACCTTTCCTTAGAACGGTTGGTGCAATTATTGATATGAAGGAATGGAATATTAGATTCCAATTTCCATTGAAGCAGGGCATGGAACACTTCCCTAGGAATAAAATAAAACTACCATATGAATCTATCATGAGAGCCACTTATGGATTGCCTACCAAAGATGGGAATACCTAAATTTATCCTCGCTTTTATGCCTAGCTAAGGGCGTTAAATGATAACGCTTGTTGGGAGGCAACCCAATTTTATTTTTAGTTTTTTGTTTTTGCTTCTGTTTAGGAATAAATAATCCATCTACTTTCTGTTTAGATGTGGTTTTATGTTTTAATTAGTGTTTGTGCCAAGTTAAACCTATAGGATCTTCTTGGATGATAGTTATTTGATCTTGCTGTAATTTCCAGAAACTTTCTGTTCACGAAAATAATTGTTAAAAATCACCAGAACGTGATAAAATAGTGATTCCAATCACTTCTGATCAATAAACAAATTGCCTAGGTCGTCCTATTTTGGCTGATTTTTAGGAGTTCCAGAAGTTCGCATTAGTTACAGATTACTATAGATTGTTCTGTTTTTGATAGATTCTGTTTTTTGTGTGTTGTTTGCTTATTTTGATGAGTCTATGGCTAGTAAAATAGTTTATAAACCATAGATAAGTTGGAACAGGGGCGGACCCAGGTTATAGGTTGTGGGGGCAGCTGCCCCCACTCGATTTTTCCAGCCGCTTAGAGGTGGTCCGACCTGTATTTGATGAGCCCCCACTCGGGTGAATACCCTGCCCCCACTCAGCCCAGTATTTGTTTATTTTTTAAAGCCCAACTCCAAATAAGAAGCCCGACATATAAGAAAAAGAATTTCTACAGCCCTCAGCGTACATCAGATCAGATGGCCTGTTTCCTGTAGCCTGCACACGTTGGCTAGCTCAATCCAATGACCAGATTTCACGTACACGCACGCGTCGCCCACTCGAAGGAAAACCACCTACGCAGCCACTCACGGGATAGACTTAGGGAAGCCTTGACCTTCCCTCCCACGCCGCCGCGGAGTCATCACATTGCCGTCTCGCTGCGGCAAATCGCAGACTTGCCATCGCTGGCCCCTTGCACCATCACCGCCTTGCACTTCTTCATGGACAAACTGAGATCTCAATCCCACAATTTTCCTAGATCTAATTGACATCAAGGTATGCCATCTAATTCTCCAATTCCAAGTCAACTTATATGTATAGTTTATCAATTTGGATGATTAGGTAAGTTTGAAAAAAAATGTAACATATAAATTCACATCTAAATATTTTCTAAGGATGTCACATCTAAGCTCCCATAAATAACGCAGCAACAATAAATAAAAAAAGACCGAGACAAAAAAAAATAGACCACAATTATAGTGAACATCAGGTTAGATGTGACATATATGACATAACTATGTCACATCTAGATGTGTCCTAGACAGACCCATAAAATTTTGTATACGACTTTCTACTTACCAGTAATTGCTAGACCAAAAAAATTCCAATTTAATTCAGATCATCTATTACTCCGTATGGTCTGAATTAATTGACATATCTTCCTAGTTTGTAGCACAACTCATCTTCGTGTATGATGTATGCAAATTTAGCCCTTCATTTAACTTTTATTTTTTTCACTTAAAGTTGTAGGGAAATAAATGGTGAGTCTTTTTCAAAAATCAACAACTTCCAAGATGTCTAAACTAGTTGATTTGTTCAAGCTACCTAGGGACCCATATAAAAGACTAGAATTCCTATCGAAAGTGACAGACAGTGAAAGATCATTGTGGGATTAAACAAATGGTAATGCACTAAATATTTTATTTTTCAAAGTAGTGGCCTTCTTCAATGTTTTCATTTTTTCTCAATTCAATAATGTTTTCTCATACAGGTTGTGGGTTAGATTGTTAGAACAATGTGTCAATGTTCACTCTTGCAACTTGAAAACAAGATATTATCAGATGCAGTTCATGTCATCTCAAATGGTTAGTCTTCTTTCACTTTACGATGGATGTAGTTAATTTGTGAAAAATGAAATATTTATGTCCGTGTTCTGTTTACATGAATGTTTTTGCCTTGCTGGTTCATGCATATGGACATACATTTTTTGCCCCCTCTCAATATTTTTCCTGGGTCCGCCCCTGAGTTGGAATACAGTAGGTTTAACACCAATATAAATAAAGAATGAGTTCATTACAGTACCTTGAAGTGGTCTTTTGTTTTCTTTCGCTAACGGAGCTCACGAGATTTCTGTTGAGTTTTGTGTTGTGAAGTTTTCAAGTTTTGGGTGAAATCTTTTGATGGATTATGGAACAAGGAGTGCAAGAGCCTAAGCTTGGGGATGCACATGGCACCCCCAAGATAATCCAAGGACACCAAAAAGTCAAAGCTTGGGGATGCCCCGGAAGGCATCCCCTCTTTCGTCTACTTCCATCGGTGATTTTACTTGGAGCTATATTTTTATTCACCACATGATATGTGTTTTGCTTGGAGCGTCTTGTATGATTTGAGTCTTTTTTTCTAGTTTACCACAATCATCCTTGCTGTACACACCTTTTGAGAGAGTCATACATGAACTGGAATTTGATAGAATACTCTATGTGCTTCACTTATATCTTTTGAGCTATATAGTTTTGCTCTAGTGCTTCACTTATATCTTTTAGAGCACGGTGGTGGATTTGTTTTATAGAAACTATTGATCTATCATGCTTCACTTAGATTATTTTGTGAGTCTTAAATAGCATGGTAATTGCTTAATAATAATATTCTTGGTATTCAAGATTTGTAAAACTTTCTTTTGAGTGCGTTGAATACTAATAAAAGTTTGATGCTTGATAATTGTTTTGAGATATGAAGATGGTGATATTAGAGTCATGCTAGTTGAGTAGTTGTGAATTTGAGAAATACTTGTTTTAAAGTTTGGGATTCCCGTAGCATGCACGTATGGTGAACCGTTATGTGATGAAGTCGGAGCATGATTTATTTATTGATTGTCTTCCTTATGAGTGGCGGTCGGGGACGAGCGATGGTCTTTTCCTACCAATCTATCCCCCTAGGAGCATGCACGTAATACTTTGCTTTGATAACTTGTAGATTTTTGCAATAAGTATATGAGTTCTTTATGACTAATGTTGAGTCCATGGATTATACGCACTTTTCTTCCTTCCACCATTGCTAGTCTCTCTAATACCGCGCACTTTTTGCCGGTATCATACACCCACCATATACCTTACTCAAAAAAGGCACCATACCTACCTATCATGGCATTTCCATAGCCATTCCGAGATATATTGCCATGCAACTTTCCACCGTTCCGTTTATTATGACACGTTCCATCATTGTCATATTGCTAGCATGATTGTGTAGTTGACATCGTATTTGTGGCAAAGCCACCTCTCATAATTCTTTCATACATATCACTCTTGATTCATTGCATATCCCGGTACACCACCGGAGGCATTCATATAGAGTCATATTTTGTTCTAAGTATCGAGTTGTAATTGCTGAGTTGTAAGAAAAATAAAAGTGTGATGATCATCATTTTTAGAGCATTGTCCCAAGTGAGAAAAGGATGATGGAGACTATGATTCCCCCACAAGTCGGGATGAGACTCCGGACGAGAAAAAAAGAAAAAAAAGAGGCCATAAAAAAATGAAAAGGCCCAAATAAAAAAAGAGAGAAAAAGAGAGAAGGGACAATGTTACTATCCTTTTATCACACTTGTGCTTTAAAGTAGACCATGATCTTCATGATAGAGAGTCTCTCATTTTGTCACTTTCATATACTAGTGGGAATTTTTCATTATAGAACTTGGCTTGTATATTCCAATGATGGGCTTCCTCAAAACGCCCCAGGTCTTCGTGAGCAAGCGAGTTGGATGCGCACCCACTTAGTTTATTTTGTTGAGCTTTCATATACTTATAGTTCTAGTGCATCCGTTGCATGGCAATCCCTACTTACTTACATTGGTATCTATTGATGGGCATCTCCATAGCCCGTCGATACGCCTAGTTGATGTGAGACTATCTTCCCCTCTTTTTGTCTTCTCCACAACCACCCTTCTATTCCACATATAGTGCTATATCCATGGCTCACCCTCATGTATTGCGTGAAGATTGAAAATGTTTTGAGAATGTCAAAAGTATGAAACAATTGCTTGGCTTGTCATCGGTGTTGTGCATGATTTAAATACTTTGTGTGGTGAAGACAGAGCATAGCCAGACTATATGATTTTGTAGGGATAACTTTCTTTGGCCATGTTATTTTGAGAAGACATAATTGCTTAGTTAGTATGCTTGAAGTATTATTATTTTTATGTCAATATGAACTTTTGTCTTAAATCTTTCGGATCTGAATATTCATGCAATTAAGAAGAATTACATTGAAATTATGCCAAGTAGCACTCCGCATCAAAAATTCTTTTTTATCATTTACCTACTCGAGGACGAGCAGGAATTAAGCTTGGGGATGCCTGATACATCTTCAACGTATCTATAATTTTTGATTGCTCCATGCTATATTATCTACTGTTTTGGACCATATTGGGCTTTATTTTACACTTTTATATTACTTTTGGGACTAACCTATTAACCGGAGGCCTAGTCCAGAATTGCTGTTTTTTTTGCCTATTTCAGTGTTTCGAAGAAACGGAATATCAAACGAAGTCCAAACGGAATGAAACCTTCGGGAACGTGATTTTCTCACCGAATATGATCCAGGAGACTTGGACCCCACGTCAAGAAAGAAGGGAGGCGACCACGAGGGTGGAGGGCGCCCCCCCCCCCTAGGGCGCGCCCCCTGCCTCGTGGGCCCCCTTTGCTCCACTGACGTACTCCTTCCTCCTATATATACCTACGTACCCCCAAACGATCAGATACGGAGCCAAAAACCTAATTCCACCACCGCAACCTTCTATATCCACGAGATCCCATCTTGGGGCCTGTTCCGGAGCTCCGCCGGAAGGGGAATCCACCACGGAGGGCTTCTACATCATCACCATAGCCCCTACTTCAGACCTTCGGGTCCATAGTTAGTAGCTAGATGGCTTCTTCTCTCTTTTTGGATCTCAATACAATGTTCTCCCCCTCTCTCGTGGAGATCTATTCGATGTAATCTTCTTTTTGCGGTGTGTTTGTTGAGACCGATGAATTGTGGGTTTATGATCAAGACTATCTATGAACAATATTTGAATCTTCTCTGAATTCTTTTATGTATGATTGGTTATCTTTGCAAGTCTCTTTGAATTATCGGTTTGGTTTGGCCTACTAGATTGGTTTTTCTTGCAATGGGAGAAGTGCTTAGCTTTGGGTTCAATCTTGCGGTGTCCTTTCCCAGTGAAAGTAGGGGCAGCAAGGCACGTATTGTATTGTTGCCATCGAGGATAACAAGATGGGGTTTTTATCATATTGCATGAATTTATCCCTCTACATCATGTCATCTTGCTTAAGGCGTTACTCTGTTTTCTTGAACTTAATACTCTAGATGCATGCTGGATAGCGGTCGATGAGTGGAGTAATAGTAGTAGATGCAGGCAGGAGTCGGTCTACTTGTCTCGGACGTGATGCCTATATACATGATCATACCTAGATATTCTCATAACTATGCTCAATTCTGTCAATTGCTCAACAGTAATTTGTTCACCCACTGTAGAATACTTATGCTCTTGAGAGAAGCCACTAATGAAATCTATGGCCCCCGGGTCTATTCTCATCATATCAATCTTGCATCACTTTATTATTGCTTTGCTTTTTTACTTTGCCTTTTATTTTACTTTGCATCTTTATACCAAAAATATTATCTATCATCTCTATCAGATCTCACTCTCGTAAGTGACCGTGAAGGGATTGACAACCCCTAATCACTTTGGTTGCACGTTGAGCTATTTGTTTTGTGTAGGTACGAGGGACTCGCGTGTAGCCTCCTACTGGATTGATACCTTGGTTCTCAAAAACTGAGAGAAATACTTACTCTACTCAGCTGCATCACCCTTCCCTCTTCAAGGAAATCCAACGTAGTGCTCAAGAGGTAGCAGTGGCCTAGTTCTCCCTCCACTACTTGGCCTTTTAAGGCCCATTGATATTAAATTAAATATAATCATCCTAAAAATTACTAGAGGCTTTTATTATTATTTTAATACCTCCAAAAACATTTTCCACCTATATATTATTTATCGATAATACGCCAATATTGCCTGATAAACTTTGGAATTCTTCCGGTGACCCTAAAATTCTTCTGGTTCCTCTCGAAACTATTCCAAAAAATAATGAAACAATTCAACAAATAAATTCTTGATACTCTCGTCCTACTAACACTCAACAAATCATGATTACCTTAAGCTTGTGACCCCATAGGTTCGGTGAATCATAGACATGAACGAAACGCCTTCGTTCAATGATCGATAGCGGAACCCTGGACGCCCATATCGATCTGTATGATTACACGAGTGAAATTCGAGTGAACCTTTGGTTATCATGTGATGTTCCCTTTATTTCACGATACTTTACAAAACTCTAAGTCTGCTGGGATCCTCCTGAGTTATGCACATTCTCACTATACCGTCATTCTCATTATCGATTTTGTTCTTCTTTCCCGTTGAAGTGTTCCCGCATCCCCGTGACATAGTCCCTATGTTGGTCAGATGATGATGGATGCCGTCGTACAGAGAGGGCCCTAAGTATATCTCTCCATCGTCGGAGGAGCAAATCCCACTCTTGAGCTATCCAACCCCTTATCAAACTTTCCAATGAACCTGTAAGGTGTTGTCATGATCATCATGTTGCTGATGACGTTCAAGCAACCCCAAAGTCCACCGTACGGTAAGAAGTGACTATGATACTCTCATGGTCTGAGGAACAAAAGATACATGCTAACACTATGTGTTATAACAGTTGATTTCAGACGATATTATCTCAAATTATAACAAATAAGTTTGGGTCGATTCAAGATCGTTCTTTTAGCGCCATACTCTTAGTGTTGTTTTAGGACTATCGTTACACTTAACGATATCCTAATATCCGGAAAACATGACCATCAACAACACTTGAGTTAGTCTTAGAGGCAAGACCATGAACCACGTCTTTACTGTTTATCATTTCACACGTGCATATGAGTTCTCCACTGAATCACATATTCCAGGATCATAGAAGTTGTCGCATGAAATATAAACACTTAATTATGAAAATGAAAATACAATAATACAATATTATTGCCTCTAGGGCATATTTCCAACAGTCTCCCACTTGCACTAGAGTCAATAATCTAGTTGCATAGTCTATTTTAACACCTATGACTTTTCTCGTGTTTGCTCATGCTTTGCTTGTGGTAGAGCTTTCGTCATTAGTTTTGACGCATACAAAAACATATAATATTAGTCATGTGTGATCTTGATTCCTTTTGCTTTGAGCAATGGCACTATTATTCATAATAAAGTGTCAATGGTTTCATTGCACTTGGGATCACACCAACTATGTCAAGACACTTCTTGTTAATACAGTGGCATTGGTTTTATTACACCTGATATTACACTAACGCATATCAAGACACGTTTTGATTACCTATATTCATAATATAGTGGCATTGGTTTTATCACACTCAAGATCATACCGATCATATCAAGACAGTTCTTGATTCAGATAGTTTTGAAACATCAAATGCTTTCAATATTCTTCTCACATTATAGAATCCACAACATTGTTCATGCCAGAAAACCATTCTAAGCAATGATAGACCATTATAATTTTTATTAGTTATGAAGTTGGTATTTACGTAATATTTTACAACAAACTTCATCATCTCCTCTATAAACAAGTCCTTTGTCCTTCCGAGGTACTTAATCATATTAAAAATTACCTAGTAATCCAATCCAGAATCACTTTGGTACCTATTACTAACATTTAGTGCATAAAACATTTGGCTTTATACATGTCATAACATTCATGATGAATTCAATAATCCACTCATTTGTTCATGCTCAACAACTACCATAGGACATTTATTATGTTATGTGACATTGGGAGAAAATACTTTCTCCATTTTAAACCTTATAAAACCTTGTTAATGTATTCAAATTTAGCTTAGCGCAATCACACGTCTTTATCTATCTTTATAGATCTTTATGTCCAATAATTTGCTTTGCTTTAGTCCTTTATTGGAAACATTTTTCTTCAAAATTTTGTTGTGCTTAGAAACTTTATATTATTTCCAATCTATTATATGTCATTTACATAAAAGATTAGAAATGCTATAGAGCTCCCACTAAACTCCACTAGTTTCTCAAGAAAGTCAAACTCTTCAACTATTTTATTAAAATGTTGATTCTAGCTCCTTTATACTTGCTTCAAAACACAAAAAACTTTTGAAGCTTGCACACTCATCCGGTATTATGATAATCTACAAAACTTTCTGGTTGTATCATTCATACATAATTTCCATATAGGAAACTACTATTGGCATCCATTCCTTTTACTTTATACCCTCTGAAGGATCAACCAAGTTCCAAACTTAATTGTCGTAAATGATCTCAATCCCTTTCTGGAGAATCAATAAGCTCCAAACTTAATTATATATGAAATCTGTTCAAGTGTGCATGGCTTAGTTGTATAGATAACTTTCGGAACAACTTTTGGTTTTGTTAGTCCCTTTTTACTTCTGTCAGAGATTCAATAATCTTATCAAGCTTCGTTGTCCTCCCACTTACTTCTTTAGCAAGAAACCTCCTTCTCCAGAAAGTGTTCATTCTTTGTGGCAAACACTTTGTCTTTGAACTTTTGGTAGAAGGGATACCCAATTACGTTTTGGGATTACCTACAAATTAGCATTTGTCTGGATTTTGTATTCCATAATCATATGGTGTTGTCTTGCTAGACTATAAGACGATGCTCTGTTCGGTGTATATGTTATTGTTTCAATTGCATACCCCCCAAAATTAATAAAAGTATATCGGTAAGAAATAATTCACAATTATCTGAGTGTTTTGCTAAACTCATGACTTAGATGATTTTCTCCATGATTGAAGATCCTTTTATCTTTGCTACAATGATTCTTGTCTTCATTATGAATTTTACTTGAACCTTTCAAATATTTCATTATGAATTTTTGTGAACCTTTCAAATATTTCAGATTTTATATCAAGTAAATCATTTTTACTCAAATCATTAGTGAAGCAAAATAATTCACCGCGCCCTCGTTTGCTCATGGGATCCCATACATCACCATGTATTTTGTCATTTGATTCAAAATAAAAATATTTCAATACTTCATCTATATGAAGATTATTTTCTGATATAACCAAGCAGTGCCACATTTGAGTGTGCTTCATCAGTCTTCTTAAGACGTTCAACATTAATGCCATAAATTTCTCAATTCAAGATTTCACGAATAAAGCATCAATAATGGAGGTAAATCCAAAACATATTCTTATAACAATTTGAATAACATTGTTTAAAACTCAAAAGAATATCCATCGCATAACCCAAAATATATTGTTTTACACAACTTCCAGAACGAGGTAACTATTATTCGATCTAATATAAATCTTGAAGATAAACTAAAGGCATAACTTCAACGGTCTTGAGTAGTGATTCACATCACCATTCTAATTTGCATCACGACTTCATTTCTTCTCAACTTGTGAGCTTTCTGTAGTCACTTTATCGGTTTGCAAGTAATAGCAACCAATTAATATCAAAATACTCATGACATACAGTAAATAAACAAGTAGAATAACATTAACTTTGTATAACTTCTATACCTTTACCGGAAGAATCGTTTGTCTTATCCGCTAAGTACTTATTGCAGTTGCGTTACTAGTGTCCCTTCTATTTGTAGTAGAAACATTTAGTCATTTTAGTGGCTCCGCACTTGTTCTTCTTCTGAGAGACGGTCTTACTGGCACTGGTAGTCTTCTTCTTGGACCTCCCCTTCTTAAAACTGGCGGTCTTGTTGACCATCAAAACTTGTTTGTACTTTTGTATCCCAGCTTCCGCAGTTTTGAGCATAGTGAACAACTCATTTGCACTTTACTCCATCCCATTCATGTTGTAATTCATGACAAAACCATCATAAGACGGGGGTAGTGAAGCAAGCACAATATCTCTACCGAGTATTGGAGGAATTCCAAATTCCAGAGAAGCTAGTCTATCAACATAGCCATTGATATTCACTATATGATCACTCATTGAGGAACCCTCTGCCATCTTGCATTCAATCAAGGCCTTGGTTACTTCAAAATGTTCGGTCCTTGCCTGCTTCTTGTACAGAACTCCCAGAGACCCAATAATGAATTGAGTGGTAGAATGTTCAAAACGTTTCTGTAGTTCAGGATCCATGCAAGTTGACATGAGGCACTGGACTGACTCATAGTCATCACTACGAGCAGTCAAAGCATCTCCAACTTCTTTTACTGCATCCTTTGCAGGAGGATCACCTAGGGGTTGATCCATCACATACTCCTTTGCACTCCTGAGAACAAATCTCAGGTTTCGGATCCAATCCGCATAGTTTCCACCATTGGCAGCAAACTTTTCTTTCTCTAGCATGTAACAAACACATTTAAGTCTAACATACTTCTTATGCATAGGAACTTTATATGAAAACAAAATATCAAGGCAAGCATATTTAGCATATGCAAAGGAGAAGAATGAAACATTAACAACTTTGACATAAAGAGAGGTAATTTAGTAAGATGAAGATTTTTATACCCGTACTTGCCTCTCTCAAAATAGTTACATGTAGGATCATAATAAAATTCAACAATACAACTATCATATAAAATATTATCTTCATGATCCACATGCATAAAAATTTTATAATCTTCCAAAATAGTGGGACTAATGTCTACTGGAGTGATAACCTCTCCAAACCCACTTTTATCAAAAAAATGATAATATTTAATATTATCCAAAGTAGTGGGATTATTTTTATCTAAAATTGACACCCTTCCAAACCCACTTCCAATAATGTAGCACATGTTATTATTAATAATATATTCATCATGATGCTCAAATAAATTCTCAAGATCATAAGAAGTATCAAAATTATTACCTCAATCATGACCATTACAATAAGTAGTAAGCATATCAAAATCATCATCAATAGTGCATTCAGACATAGTGTCACCATAAAAAAAGCAGTATCAAGTGTGTCATCTTGGTCACTTGAATCATAAAAAATATCTTTTTTCTTTCTTTTATAACTTCTTCATTAGTATGGGGACCAAAAACATCATGCTCATCAAACTCATCATCCCTAAGCTTGTAGCTTTGCATACCATTAGCATCATCTATATTCATAGAAAGCATACTAACAACATTGCAATCTTTCTTATCATTAAAGGAATTCACACCAAATATTTTGTTAAGTTCTTGTTCTATCCCTTCATGATGATTATCAGAATCCGTATTTTCAAGAAAGAATTCATAGATATAACGAAGCACACTCAAATTTATCTTTTATTTCACAGAGCTTAAAGCAGTGGCATTTAAATCACTACAACTAGTTTATTATAATTATTTTTTTTAAAGTCCTGCTACTAAGGATCTGTATTAATATTTTTTTAGCAAGCAAATAGAAGGCACATGGCAACACAAACAAAGATAGCAACACATCTTTTTTCGTATTTTAAATTTTTTTTAGAGGAAGAGGAGGAAGAAAAAGAGAAGTCAAATAAAAACCAAATGGAAAATAAAATAAAAACAAGCAAATTGATAAACTTGAGCGAAGGCGCCTGGATTGTTTGGTGATGCATCCTCGGCAACGGTGCCAAAAATTCTTCTGCTACTCTCTACAGAGTTGTTGGGCTTTCCTAAGGAGGAAGAGTGAAGTAGTATAGTAGCAGATAGTATTTCCCCTCGTTAGAGAATCAAGGTTTATCGAACCAGAAGGAGACGACATACACAAACAACATGAACAGTACCTACACACACAAAGAAAATGCGTGCACCCAACGAATGCAAGACGGTTGCCAATCCCCTTGTCTAGGCGAACGACAAGGACTAAATCTAATAGTGATATGTAATCAAACAAAATAAAATAAAGGAAGTAAAAACAACAAGCAATTGTAAAATTCTTGGTAATAATAAAAAATGGACCCGAGGGCATAGGTTCACTAGATGCATCTCTCCCGTAAGCATAACATCGGTGGGTGAACAAATTATTCTTGGCCAATTGACAGAATTGCGCATAGTTATGGTTGTGATTCTTCATGGCATAATTCATATATTGACATTATGTTTGTGACAAGTGGACCGATAAACTTACTAACGTCTAATACTATTAGTCTACGTCAAGACCGCTATCTAGCATGCATATAAAAGTATCAAGTTCATATAAATAGAATAACGATTTAAGTGAGATGACATAATGTAGAGAAAGTAAGACCAAGCAAAATGTTCAGACCGTCGCCACTATGACCCCTCGCCGACCTCGAGATGCAGCGAGGAGGAATGCCTAGCCAGCGCGGAAGCCTGAATTGTGTTCGGTAGCGCTGCCGATGGGTACGGTCCTGTCGCGGTTGTCGGGAGAGGTTGCCATCGCTGAAACCATCTCCTTGCGTGCTCTACAATCTCACTCGCCTCTGCAAGTCAAGTGCCAGCGCTGGGCACGTTCCTAGCAAACGGGCAGGTTTTCCTGCTGAGAGTGCATCAAGATTTGTGTTTTTATTAAACGGCTGTCAGGGAGTTCGCTCGGAATTATTGAATTCATGCACCAGCCAACTTATCCAAAAGTTCGAACTGATGGAGGGAGGTGGGCAATATATTTCAACACTCCCCCTCACGTCTAGGCTATTTTAGTCCTTAGACGTGGGATCAATGTAGGCCGCAGAATTGTTTTATTTAATACTGCGTTGGCAGGGTCTTGAACTCAAGACCGGGACGACTGGCGGGCAGACGCGCGGACGACGCGCGAGGCCGCCGAGTCGGTGAAGAAGCCGGCCGATCGCGCGGAGTAGAGGCGCATGGGGTCGACAGTGGCGGTGGGCGACGCAAACCGGATCACATAGACCGGAAAACCAAAAAGTAGACGCCGATCAAAGAGACCGGCGAGAGAGAGAGAAAACCCGGATCAAAGGATCGGGAAAAAGACTCTCTAGGGCAGCCGGTCAACACGACCGGCGGACGAACCCTAGGTACGGACGGCGCAGCCCCCGGCGTCGGTCATGGAGGCTGACCACCCCGGGGGCGGCGCGCGGGTGCGGAAGCGGCGGCGGCTAGGGTTTAGGATCGACTTGCGATAGATACCAAGTTAGAAGGTGGAGAGGGAATTGGTGGAATATTCGTTGTATTGCTTGAACCTCGTGGGCATATATATAGGAGTACAATCATCTACTTGGAGTACAAGACAATCCAAAACAAATCCTAGTCTATCTCGTCTTTCCTAATAAACATTATACTCAACAGGAATGTCAAAGACTGGCATTTTCTGGATAGCATTTTCCTTTATTATTACTCCCTCCGTTTCATAATATAAGAACATTTTTACACTCAGTATAAAAATGTTTTTGGGCGTGTCTAGCTGGCGGCCGGGGGCTCGTTAGCGCCCGCGAGCGGCCGGCCAAAAAAAGGTAAGCGCCTGTCCCCTAGTTTAGAAAAGGCAACACGTCTAGTCTATCATATGTGGTCTTTTCTCACGTGATGTATGTCTGCATGTTACTACATTAATATTCCTCATATCCGTTTCTTGCGCATTATTTTTTGGTTTTCAAAATTATAAAAGACATATTTTCTAAACCACGTGTCGAAATTCAGATCCGTTTTCACCATTGAAACCCTCACGACGTGCTCTTCAAAAGTAGATCCCGCATGGGGATGTTTCGACGAACTAGTCTTTCTGCCAACTAAACATCAATGTGTGTACAACTAGACTACATTGCCGCGCCAACTGAGCATATGTGTGTGCCAATAGTCCTGCCAACTAAACATCAATGTGTGTGCAACTAGACTACATTATCACGCCAACTGAGCATATATGTGTGTAACTAGTCATGCCAACTAAATATCAATGTGTGTGCAACTAAACTTCATTGCCGCGTCAATTGCGCAGATGTGTGTGCAACTAAACTTCATTGCCGCGTCAATTGCGCAGATGTGTGTGCAACTAGTGTCTTGCCAACTAAACATCAATGTTTGTGCAAATAGACTAAATTACAAGCCAATTGAGCATATGTGTGTGCAACTAGTCTTCTTGCCAACTAAACATCAATGTGTGTGCTTCAAACTACCCAATATCAAGTGAGATGTGCAACTTCGTCTGCTGCCCCATCCAACTGATTAGTAGTCGATGTGCAACTTTTCTCCTCTAGATGGAAGTGCAGTTTTTACTATTTGCTACCTCGGTCAACTGTCAAGCAGTGGATGTGCAACTTCGAAAACTGTCTCAGCCAACTACCTAACGGTTGATGTGCATGTGTAACTTTTCCCCGTGCCCGTGGATGTGTAGTTTTCATTGCTAGCACACCTTCCCCCCCTCCCCCCAACCCAACTAGTGAGATGTGCATCTTAAGGGTCTCACATGTAGACAACTTTTCTGCACCCTCATGGTCTATGGATGTGTATTTTTTCACCATTCAACAAATCCATGTCAGTGAGATGTGCAGCTTTATCTGTTGCCCTGGCCAACTGCTTAGCAGATTCCGTGCAACTAATTCTATTGCCCCTACCAACTAAAACTACATATACACAAGTATGGAGGGAAAGGAGTTGCACGTCGACTACTAAAAAGTTAGCTGAAACAACAGAGTAAGTTGCACATATAGCTGGGATAGGTGGGGGCATGATATGACAACAATGAAAAATAATATATCATCCACGAATAGGAAAGAGGAGGATTGCACATCCACTAGTAGGTAGTTGGCCGGGTAATAGACTAGTTGCACATCACTAAGAAATGATTATCGTGGTTACTAGGTTGCAAATCTCATAAGAATTTCGATCATGCAACTTCAAAAAATGGTTTTGAAAAAGTTGCACCATGTTGTACTAAAATTGCACGATGTAGTAATAGAGATGCATCATATGGCGTCAAAGTTGGCATCAAAAAAAATTCATCAAAACATATCCATGCGGAATCGAGTTTGAAAGAACTCGTCGTGAGGATTTCAATAGTAGAGTATGCAACTCCGTGGTCGTGCGTGAGCTACTATCCCAACAAGAGTTTGCATCACACGACCGCACGTGTACAACGGTACCAATAAAAGTGTGCAACTCCATGACCGTGCGTGTGCGACTATACCAACAAGAATGAGCATGCTTCTAGTTTACGTAAGTAGTTGGTCGAGCTTCCAACGATGCTCGTCTAGCTAAATTTAAGTAAGCAATTTGAGACCTTAGACGTCATGTAGCCAATTTAGTATTGCCGTGTTGTGCAACTACTTTATGATCATATCCAGCTAAGAACTATTAGGTGTGCAACTACAACTACTGTGAATGTCAAAAAAATGCGAACAGCAAAAATAGATCAATTTCAACAAAAACATCATCTAGTCAACTTTGTATCTCTGTAAAATTGGCAGGATTTTCGATACATGAAGCATACACCGCAACAAGCATGGCGCAAAAGTAGCATAATGTAGGACATCCAATTTCACCCAAATCAACTGCCTTCCAGCGAATGTGCCAAAGAGATAGGATTAAGTTGTATCAGCGGTAGGAAAAGCAACTTGCGTTCTCCTGCAAGCAAGCGATGGATGAATCCTGGATGTGTGTTTTGATTCAATAAAAAACGAGGGACGGATCCATCCTGGTGGCTGTAACCTCCTACACTCCAGCCCGATGAAGATGAAGAGTGAGCAGCAGCGAGCTCTGTCAAGGCTGTTGCGGCACCGCCGGACGCGTTGAGGAGGTTTGACTTGAGCCCGGCCTGGCCATCGGAGGAGGTCATCGGGGAGAGGAGCTTGGGGAGGAGGACAGTGGCGGAGCGGCCATAGAGCAGAGCTCGGTGGTGGACTGAGTCAGAGGAGCCATGGGGAGAGGATCTTGCGGACGAGGACAGCCATGGCACGGAGCTCGGCGGGGGTGGTCGGCGTCGCGAGCGATGAGGCGAGGCGCAGCACGCGGGGCCCCGGGTGGGAGCTGCGGAGGTGGTGGAAGGCAACCTCGGCGGCGGCGTGGTCGGCGTTGGAAGCCGACATGATTGTGGACAGTAACAGAGTCGGGCGAGGGAGATGGATGGAAGACAGGGAAGGAATTGTCTAGCGCGGTGTGCTTCTTGGCGTTTAGCGCGGTGTGCTTCTTGGCGTTTAGCGCGGCCGCTCGGGACGATGAAAAAGAGCGCGTGCACTTTTTAGATTTCAGATTTTTATATTATGTGACGGAGGGAGTAAGTGTCAAAAGAATTTTCCCGCAAAAAAAAAGGTGTCAAAGGAATTTTTCCGCAACGAAAAGGTTTCGAAGAAATTAAGCAGACCATTTCGAATTTTATATATCCAAAAGAGTTCACCCATGGTGACTGATGTGGTAAGTTCAAAAAGAGACCAATTCTCTTCTTCTTAATGCAATGCGCTCCCCGCCCTTTGACGAGGTTCCGTCAAAAAAAGAAAAGGCGAGCGGTGTGGTGGTAAACGCGACTCTGTGCTGCTTTTCCTTGCCAAAGCCTGGCCCAAACCAAACGTACCTGCCTCCGTCCTTTCACAAAATAAGCCAAGCCGAAGACACCTGGCCTCTCACTAGGCACAAACCATGGCGATGGCCGGACCGTCCACCACCCTCCCTCCGCCGCCGCAGGAGAAGGCGGTTGATGCCCTCCCCGTGGACAGCCTCCGCAACATTCTCCGTCGCCTCTCCCTCGCCGACCTTCTCCGTGCCGCTCTCGTCTGCCAGCGCTGGCGCCGCGTCGCCGCACGCTGCCTCCCCCGCACCGCCCCTCTCCTCGGCCACTTCTTCCACCCCACCGCCACCGGTTTGCCGCCGCCCCTGCACTCTGCATCCAAGGACATCGTCATCGACGCCCCCGCCGTCTTCGCTCCCCTCGACGCCTCCGCCCCGAACCTCTCCCTCGACTTCGCTCCGGGGGCCTCCCGCTACGTGCTCCACGACTGCCACCAAGGCCTCCTGCTTCTCGAACCGCTCGCGTCGCTTCCCAAGGGGATCCTCCCACGCCTCCTCGTCATCGACCCGGCCACCCGCTGCCGCGTGCTCCTCCCGCCGCCACCGCGCGACACGGTGCCCGACGACCACCGCTGGCGCAGCTGCAGGCACTACGTCGGCTCCGGGCTTCTCTCCCGCGCGCACCAGAGCAAGCTCTGCTTCGAGGTCGTCTGCATCTCCATCGACGGCGGGCACCCCCGCGCCTGGGTCGCGTCCGTCGACGACGGCCAGTGCCGCTGGCGCGCGCTCCCGCGGACCACGGACGTGGAGGTCAGTTTCGACCCCTGGTGGTTCGAGTCGCGCTGCGTGCACGCCGCCGGGAAGCTCTACTGGCACATCTGCAACTCCGGCCGCGTGCTCTCGCTGGACCCTTCCACACTGCACTTCTCTTACCTGCTGGCGCCGAAGGAGATGCCCAGGTTCGGCAAGTTCCGCATCGGGGAGACGCCGGACGACGGGCGGCTGTGCATCGCAACCGTGGAGGACCAGCTGCTGCGGGTGTGGGTGCGTGGGGAGACCAGGTGGAGCGACGATGGGTGGTATCTGGAGAGGGAGATGAATCTTACCAAGGTGTACGACTCGGTGCCGGGCCTGCCCAAGGACAAGTGCCTCAGGATCTTCAGTGTTTGGCTCAGCGACATGGACGCGGGGCGTACCGGCAAGCTGTTCATCAGAACGATGGGGTATGGGCGCTACTCCTTACATCTGGACACCGCCAAGATCGAGCGCTTGCACACCAAACATGGCAAGGAGTACGGGCACGCGATGTGCGCCTACTTCCACGCGTGGCCGCCTGCCTTCCTCGCTCCAGAGAACTGACTTTCTGGTGATTGGTAAAACCTCCTTCATCGATGTTGCTTAATTCCTCGGATCATTTCCTATGTGGTGCCTTGAATTGTTTGTTGCATGTTCATGTGCATGCGTTGCTACTTGGTAGCACATATGTGCATGAATGTGGAGCAATCATTCCGAAGTACTGTTTTAGAATTTGCAGTCACAATTTCTGTTAAATTCCTCTAGGTTTGAGATATATGCTAGTGGTAGAAGGCCTAATTGCATACCTGTACTTTCTTCCTCTACCTGGCTCATAGTTTATGGCTACAGTGTAGTACTATACACAAATCATCCCTATCCCGGTCTATCATATTTTGCATTTCAAAGCATTCACTATTATGGGGCCAATTATGGCGATGGAGTTTGATGACATCTTTTTTTCATTTTAGCCACTTAATTAGCTTACAGGCTATCTCTAGAATTCCAAAATGCTGGGTTGATTGCTGTATCATTTTTTAATGGTGTTACTATATAATTTTGAAAAGAGCGGTGATTAATTTTTAAGTGAACTAAGGGTAAAGTCTGTTACATAAATTGAATTTTTTTAAATTTGATATGCTCTTTTTAATGTTTGGAATTGGACATTTTATCTTATGTTTTATTTGTGCCAATAAATAAATAAATCATGGGTGTTATGGGTGTTGTACCTAGAAACAAATACCTGCTTCATTTGTGACCTTGCACATTTTGGATTCATGTGCATGAAATCTGCCAATCGTTGAGAGTTATACAACCCATCATGTTTTATGGTTGCAACATGATTGTTACCTCGGGCTATTTTTTAACAATACTTGTGTTTGCATTTCTAAATTTCTCGTGAGAATTGTGGGGCAAGAAAGATGTAATATGAAAAATCTATGTGATGCATGCACCCTGATTTTTTTAATTAATCAAATATTGCTATTTGGTATGCCTCTTAACAACTACAAAGAAAAAAAAAAGACATTTCTACTTATTTTGCCAAGTGATCGGCAGCCAATATCGATTAGCTCAACTCTGTCTAAAAAAGGAGAGAGCTGGAAATAAGTACTATAAGAGTGTGGTCATCGTCTCATTAGCGCTTAAATAGTTTTTCATGGAAGTACCTAATATATTTGGAACTTTTGATAGCTTGGAAGTTGGAATCATTGGATGCTGTCAGCAGTATTTTGCTTTACTTGTACACGGCTTAATGTTCCGTAGCAGTCTACTTGTACATAGACATGGCTTAATATTCATTCTACTGGTACATGGTTTTTTCAGTTTAACAAACAGCCCAATTGACACAAATACTCTTCTCATAGTACTTGGCATTAATTTTTTGTAAAGAAGTCTCAGCATTTTTCAGTTCATCTGAAATCTTGCAAACTCTCAGAACACTATTTCAGAAAATCTTTTATTGGAAAAGTTGAACACTCATGCATGTTTCAGTTTTGTTGCACCATCTACATAAGCTTAAATTTCTTTTTTGCTTATCGGTTTAGCTTTTATCTGATCTACCGCCTTCCAATATGTTCATGGCATGATAATGGTTCGATCCCCAGCAAATTTTTGTGGCTTATATCTGCAATTTATGTGAACCAGGTTCCTGACTTCCGAGATGTGGAATCAGCGCAGTTTTTGTTTGAAGTCAGCTCACATCCTATCAACTCTGGCTCACTGATGCCATCTGCACCTTCACTCAGCGCAAGGACGAAGAAGTGCTCCTATTACCTTATTTATTAGACTATCTAAGCAATGTCGCCAGCTCCTATATGTGTAATTTATCTAAGTATCTTTTGTACTACTTGATATTCTCAAAACTGTTATCTGAGCATCCTTGATATTCTCGTGTTGCATGCGTGAAATATTGATCGCACTTTTGACCGTTTTGATGTCATGTATGCACAGACAGATTTGACCATATTTGTATCCGTAGGGACAGGTCCAAGTCTTGAAACTAAAAAAGTTAATACCATAATTGGTACATAAACTTGTAGGGGTGGGAAGAGATTCATATAGAAACTAAAAAACCCCACAAAAGTGCCCCTCCGACTCCTATGCGGATTCAGTTTTGGCCCAAAACGGTTTGGAGGCGACATTTGGCAGCCACTATGCGGATTCAGTTTTGGCCCAAAACGGTTTGGAGGCGACATTTGGCAGCCACGTCGGATTCTGTCAGGTCGTGGTGATTTTGCAGAAAGCCTTTGCACTTTTTTTGTTTTTATGTCGCGGTCCCTTCCTTTTTCTAAATCCGCTGCAGGCATCCATTCCCCATCACCAAATCCCTAGCTCCGCCGCCCTCACCGCCGCCAGCTCCACCCAGCTCAGCCGCCAACTCTCGTAGTCTTTTTTGTCCACCGTCCTCGTGTGACATGAAGGGGTGGGCATCTTCTGGCGGGAAGCAGCAGGTTGGCCGGCATGGGGCAGGGACGGCTTCGTCGTCGAGCCATCCTCGCCCGCTCCATGGATGTGACCTCGTCGGCGCTGACAAGACGATAGACGGCAAGCCCTGGGCGAAGATCACCGGCGAAGTGCGGTACATGGACGTTGATTCTTGCAAGGTGCGTGTCCTCCCTCTGTTGATGTTGTTGAGTGATCTTTAGGTTGATTCTTGCAAGGTGATCTTTAGGCTGACCAAAAAGTCATTCATCCAAATAGTGATCTTGCAAGGTGATAAAGATGTTGACTGGAGTATACCTGTGTCATCTCCTGATGTTGTCTTCAATGGCACTGACAGTAGTGACCAATGTTGCCATTTTATGAACCCAGCACGAATAGTTTGCTGTGAAGGATATGATTATGGTCGTAGATTTCTTGTCTGTCCTGTTGAGGTAAGTGAGCTGCTAAACTTTTCCTCAAAATGGCATTGCAAAATTCATTATTCATTTAAGAATTCAGCTGTGTTGTACTGAATGTCTACCCAAAATTGGTGGTTTTTATGTTTTCAAGGTTATGACACATGTGCTTATCTAAAGTGGGTGGACAAAAGAGTGGCAGGGGAGGCCTAGGCAGGTGATTGGCAAACTTGCTGAAGAGAATTTGGCTCTGCAAAAATCTGTCTTTGACAAGGATGCTGGAATTATGAGGCTGAAGGAAGAGAGGAAGGCCATGAAGATGAAGCATGAGAAGGAGATGAAGATTAGGGATAGTAGCGAACTTTGGTTAGCCTGTTTGGTCTGCTGCTCTGCAGTTCTGTATGGTGTTGTAGCTCTGATGATAAGAGGTTTTGTGTAAGTTAGGTAATGTAGCATTTGGCATTATGTTAAGGATCAAACTATATGTTATCATTTTCTATCCATTTGCAAGTTGTACTGATTATATGAAATCAGTGACTACCTATTGTTCATTGTTGTAAACATTCCATATTGTTTGCTGAAATCATTGCCTACCTATTATTCTTCAAAAAGTTTGCATTGTTCAGTGTTGTAATGTTTCTCTTATTTGACATGAAAGTGCACTCATTTTGACAGCAACAATTGGCATGAAGTTAACTAAAATTGACAGACAAACTTATGAAAAACTGAATTTGCCAGCACACAGATCCGTATTCATTTGACAACATAATAGAAAGGCACAAGCACAGGCAAACACATATTCATTGACATTACAAGACAAACAGGGAGAAGAACAACAACACTGTAACATGATTTGACAGACAAACTAATTGCAAGATCTTCAGACAACTACGCAGAACGGGCAGACAACTTTAGAGAACTTCAGATATCTTCAGAGCTTGTCGTAGCTTAGCCCTGACCGTGGAGACAGAAACGGCAGCGAATCCACCGGTTCAGGCTGTGGTGGAACACTGGTCGGCATCCGACCTGCCAAGCAGTCCCACCTCGCCTAGCCCGGTGGCCTCCTCGCCTCCTCCCTTGCCCAGTTGACGATCTCCAATATCGGTGCACTTGGGGGCGGCATCCTAGCTCGCTCCTCCGCTGAGCTCTTGAAGTGGATTCTTCAACCCAAATTGCGCAGCTCCCAATCGGCGTGCTTCTTGGCAACTTCAATGCATCCTTCCCGTCGGACAAGGGAGATAGTTGCATCTGGCTCCATCTCCGCCTGAACTCTCTTCCACTCCCTCACGCTCTGTGACCAAGCCTGGACGTCGTCGTGGATCCGCTCTGCCCTCTCCTTCCACCGGAGTGCCCTCGCCGCCTCTAGGACCTCCGGTGAGACAGATCCCACCGGCTGCAGCAACTCGGGGATGGCCTCATAAACGTACGGGAGCGGCATGGCGGACGTGATGTGCCGGAGAGGAGCAGGCGGTGCTAGTACAGAAGTGGGAGAAGCGGGCGGTGCATTCCCTCTGAAAAATAATATAATCCATTCACCAACACCCAAACTGATCCCAGCATGCCCTCTGAAAGTTGCATGTACAATAAATAATTCTGAACATCACATCATATAATCTCTTAAACTTTATCCCCAAAATCACATCAACACATGACCTCTTCTTCCCCTGTATTTGACGCGTTCTAAACTACCACCTTCCCATGTATGGCAGTAATGAAAATCACATCTAAAATTCCCCTCACATTGCCCTCGATTGACACCCCCCCCCCCCCCCCCCCCCCGTACCCCCTAATCAGCACCACAGAAACCCTAAATAAACTCATGCAAACTGCTTCCTCCTTCGCAAGCGGTGGATGCGCACAACAAACCCTAGTGAGCAGATCGACCCAAAATTGAGAAGAAGTCGGCATCATCATGGCGCCTAGAAAACCTAACCAAGCGGTGCAGGAACAGGGGAAGTAGAGGAGCGGCCATGGCTTGCCAAGAGGAGGGCCAGATGCTTACCATATTCAGGAGGGAACTCGTCGCCGATGAGCTCCATGACGGTGTCGCCTCGGAGACGTCGAGCAGGAGGAGGACAGGGGAGAACGAAAGGGAAAGGTAAGGTTTTGGAAGGGGATTGTGCCTTGGGGGGCGTCGACGGGGGGTTACCTAAAAACGACATCGTACGGACAGAGGCGCACCACGTACGAAAAATTCAAAGAACGTGTTTTTTTTTTTTGCAAAAACGCGCTTCGGCCCCGACGGAGTCCACCTGGTGCGTCACGTGTGCAGTTCGAACTGGTTTGTATGGTTTTGTTACATCAGTCGAGTTGGAGGGCCACTTTTGTGTGGGTTTTTAGTTTCTGTATGAATCTATTCCCACCCTTACAAGTTTATGTACCAATTGTGGTATTAACTCAAACTAAAACTAGGTAGTTTGACATTGTAGGTTAGTTTCAATGCTGCTCTTGATCGCATTTGTATAGCTCATCTTCTGCATACAGCTAGTCTCGAGCAATCAGCACATCACAAAGTACTAACTTAGGAGTAAAAGCATACATATAGAGACCCAGCGAAAATGGTTCTGAAACTCCCAAGTCTTCAACGTTGGAAAGAAGACTGGGGCAAGCCATTTGTACTACTACTTGGGAACCAAAGGGAGACAGTTTCGTATCTGGTGTAAGTTATCGTCACTTTTCCTAGCCAGCACCGTAAGCTACTGTGCAAGCCAAAGCTGAGCAAAAGCAAAGGATCTGTTGTCTCCGTGCTGCAGAGGCTGACCAAAAAGCAAAGGTGGACCGGACAGAGCAGTTGAAGCTCTCTACCCTCGTGAAGATGCCACGGTAACAAGGGGAGGCGGAGAGCATCCGAAGCCGCGCGCGCTGCTGTTCGACGACCGTAGCGTTTGTTCTAGTACTTCGCACAGGCGCTTTCTGGTGGTCAGGAATGCAGTTTCCAGTCCGGTGCAAGTCGTGTTTAACTACTGTCACAGCTCTGGTAGGCTGGCAGCCAAAGCTGTGGCGGAAAGGGAGGATTTCTTGTCTCCACGCTTCACAATTGGGTAGCTCGCAAAGCTGTAGGCTGGTCCCTCGTTCCTTGTCCTTCTTGGTCTGTCAGATCGCTTGACAAGGCTGAAACAGAAACCGCTGTAAAAATAGAGACCGTGATAACCTGGTCAAACAGTTTTCGGGGTGACGTTTTACTAGTCGCAATCCTCTTTTGGCGGTCGACTAAAAAGAGCTGATTATTGTAAGTTGCTGCAGCTACTTGGCTTGCTACGCTGCCTGACCAAGAGGGCTGGGGCTGAACCCGTATGATTCAGTGTTCAGCTTTCTTTTCATTATACTAGCCATTTCTAGGTTTGCCTGAAGTGGCACAATCTATCAAAATGCCTACCCAGTAAGACTGGAGCGGTGAGTAGGTTCCTGTTTTGAAATTCTAAACAAAAATCACTCTTGTTTAATGTTCTGGTTAGCAGACTAGTCGGGTTCTTTTCTACTTGGTGCAAGTCTCGTTCACTTGTGTGCCAGCACCCGCTACTCTGGTAGAAAATGCTGAGAGAAAAAACAAGGCGTTCCAGTCTCCATACGAGCAATCATCTGATTAAGCAACAAGGCCAGGGTCATCCTCATCCTTCCAACACAAATTCACAAAGCATATGACATGTCTGCTCACGACACTCTTGGCGAGAAGACCACAAATAGTGTATAAAAGTAAAAATATTTGTAAGCGGTATAATGGTGTTCAAAATGCCTATACAGCAAGCAACAAATCTCGAGACGGGATCGGAGGCCTCGGGATTCCCAGGCCCTTAAGTCTCGTGGAGAAGATGAGCTCATCTTGTCCCGGTTCATGCGCACAGGATGGCAAGTAACAACACGGCGACGTCTGGGGTTGACGGTGACAAGGGATCACAATGAGCAGAGAAAGCCAACGAACATAAGGATGGAGAAGGTCATGAAGATCCAAAAGATCCAAAAGGAGGCCTCTCCAACCCCGACCGCCACACCTTCCATTGCCCCTCATTCGCTAGATCCCATGCTCGCGCTTCCGATGGCTCCCGTTGCCACTTCAGCGTTGGGCATAGCTCCCCTTCCGGCGATAGCGGCCCCATCTTACGACATGTTCTCGTCTTTGGATCATGTCCCGACATCCTTGGGATTGTTCCAACATAGGCCAGTGCGAAATCCCTACTCGTTTGTTGATGCTGGCAGCGGCGACACCTGCGGGTGTCATCCCCTTCCAAGAGGCGCTGCCACAACGTTTTCTCCGTTCCCCTACTCAAGCACCGAGGGAAACCCCAGGTCCAGTTCCTCGGACCGAAGGACGGCAACATCATCGCGTCGCTCCCCTTCCTGGAGCCATCATCTTGCTTGCTCGTGGCGTGTTTGCTATTAGATTTTGAGTTTCGGGCCATCGTCTTGGTTAGGGTTGTTTCTCTTAGATAGGGTAGTTTAGTGTTGTGTTGTAGCTTCTATTTAGGACTAGCATCCCATGTTTGTCTGCTCTGGGCACCATGTTTATGCCACCTTTGGTTGTGCCATCCGATGTACCCCCTCCCTCATATGTTCTCACTTCAACTTCTTCTATCAATGAAAAAATACACAAGCTTTGCGTATTCGCAAAAAAGGTGTCCATGTATTTGCGAAGAAGGTTTTGACATGTCACGGGAGGGGGGGGGGGGGGGGGGGGGTTGGGAGAGCCTCCAGCACCTAAACTTGTGGGAGGACGAAGAAGAAAATGTTGTTTTGGACGAGAATCTAGAGGAACTAGAAAAGGGTGTAGATCCCTTGGCGGTCGCAAAGGTTCCTCCAAGGGTATTGTCTCGGCTCCAAGGCCATTGAAGCTCCTTCATTCGGATCTCTCTGGGCCTCCATCCTATGATAGTGTCATTGTCAATGACTATTCAAGATACGAGTATTCTTCCTTTCATCCAAGGATGAGAAACACTCATGAACTCAAGCAGGCTCAACACAAGTTTAATGGAGACATCTTGGCAATTAGAAGTGACGATAGAAAAATCCTAGCATTGATGGCTCGATATTTGTCACTTTTATAAGAGGGTTTTGATGTGGTTTTACTGGGGTTTTTCACATATCTCGCATTTTTCTAACACTAATCCTTCGAGAAAGAAGAAACTTGTTTTTCCTATTATTGTACAGAAATATATATTTCTGAAAGGAAACCAATCAAGATCCCATCAAATGGAGCAACTTCCCTTTTGGTCAAGATCACAATAGACTGTCCAAAGTGCAAGACAGTGTATGGTACGAGCACACACGCTTGTACAATATACCGCCGCCACCACCTCATCGAGAGGAATGACTTTCGTGAAAGGAGGCGTCGCATGAGAGACACAGAGTTGTCGCCACACCATCCAGAACAGAGAGAGAGGAGAACGAGAGAAGACGAATCGTCAGAGATCCATTTGTGCTCATCTTGAGATTGAGATACATTTAATCATTCATCTTGTTGTGGATCTTCATGATAATATTGATATAATTTCCTCTGTACTTATCTCTATGATGTTTGGTTATCCCCCTCCTATGTGTGAGTAATTCCCCTAGGCATGGGAGATATAGGGGATTGGTAAGATTTTGTGCCTATTATGTATGTCATCATTTGTGATTCTGGCTTTATGATTGTTTAGTAAGTTGTTTATCTATGTTGCACATAATGCGTATTGTCCAATTTAATGTCCAACGCAACATGATTTGAAGACCTATACAAATAAGAGATATTGTTTAGCGAATCTGTAACCTCCAGGTGGCAGGTTCTTTTTATTGTAGAAACTAGCTGTCACTGAGAGAGTCTCTACTCGTTCGGGAAGAACTTATCTACCATATTATATTTCATGTTTTCCAGAGTAGCGACGAGCTTCATTAATACAAGAAATATGAAAATATCAAACTAGTGAGCTTACACTTTGTTTGTACACATGACAATCACTCCAAAAAGGGGGGAAATTGAATGAGTATTGTGCTCCTTACATGGGATCAAGATCTCTCACAGTGTATCCTACCAATTTCATTTATGATTATTCGACTAATCGTGAATTAATCAGTGAAGTGAAAAATCATGCCTTTTCAGGAGATGAAGAAGAAGACCCTCAAGCACATCTAATGTTCTTTGACGCTCTTTGTGGTGCTTAAACTCTTTAAATTCTCTTTGAAGAATAAAACTAAAGAAAGGTATAGCAGGCTTCCTTATTGTAGCATACCCAGTTGGAAGGCGTGTGGAGAGATTTTTTTATCAAGTTTACCCCGCTCTCCAAAATAGCGAGGCTCGGGAGGGGGGGGGGGGCCTAAACTCATTCATATAAAAAAACTCGATGAAAGCTTATACTAATCTTGGGGCAGATAGTCTAAACTTTTGAATCTTTCTGCTAAACATGGCTTCGCTGAATATGTAATATCCATTTGTTTTTATCACGAGATAGACGGTGAATCTTGTTATTGGTGTAGGTGTTGGAATTTAGTCTATTTTGGGCAGCCCAATAACTATTTCAGAAATTCCTAATAAATCCTAGAGGCCCACTTAGCCCATTTGTGCAAGGCAAGGGATACGACTAAAGTTTAGTCCCACATTGCTAGTTTAGTGGGAGTTGGACCTCCTTATAAGGGAGGTTCTTTCCCCACTTGTATGAGCATGAGAACAAGAGTGATATCCACGCCGACGACTACTTCCCCGATCTCCTCGACGACATGGCAGGCGAGGACACCGACCCCAAGTCCAGCGCTTCTGCTGCTGCTGTCCCGTACATGTTCTTCCTCTTTCTATTAGAGACCCTGCTACAGTTCCTTGTTCTAGTGTTTGCCTTAGATATGTTAGACTCTGTTTCATATATGCAACTTGCTATACTATCTGCTCTAGATGCGTTCAGTTACAGTTCATATATGAAGATGTTGTTTACCTTCTCTTTATCAAATCGCATGACTTGTTTTATCACTGCTATACTAGTCGTGCTTTATCTGGTATTTCTGATATTAAAATCATTTGGTAAATTGCTCATATTTCCAATAGTAGGTGGAACATTTATGCCTTTAACCCTGGAGGCCGGAAAGGAGTTGATATAGAAGATCATGACGGCTAGAGAACAATGGTATACTGCAAAAACCCCTAAGTTCTCAGGAAAAGTTTAACATGTTGAAGAGAAATTCAGAAAAGTAACCCAAGAAAAAGGCAAACCTGTTGAGCAAGTTAAACAAGAATGATAAGCCATTTGACAAAGTATCACACGTGGCATAATAAGAAATGAACAGAGTACCAGACATGACATAATAATAAGAAACAACCGAAGTTTCACGGCAAAGAAGAACACCATTAGGGTTGTGACATGTTGTTTTGGGAACGTTGTGGTACTGCCTTAAGATGTAACTCGTCGCTCCATCGAGGTCTTGTTGCTTGTTTTCAAGAGTATCAACTTTCTCGTTTTGTTCCTTCTCTAGAGCTTCTATTTCTTCTTGTTGTTTTATTTTGAACTCTTCAATTTCATGTTGCTGCGACACGTACCATTCTTGCATTCATCTCATGTCGATACTTATTAGCTGCCGATCTCACAGCTAGCTCTTGGGATGCAATCCTCTGTTAGATCTCTCTCATGCATTCATGAGAGGTTGCTTTGTGCCTGGAGACAGATGACACTCCCATGCTTACGAGGAACGTGCTCGACTTGCTCTTGCCCCTGAGAACCTCTGCAATAATCTGCAGATCTGTTTTTGGTGGCTCATCTTCTACTGGAGTTGTTTTATTTGCATTTCCTCCATTTTAGTGTGCGGTATGATTGAAGCGTTGTTAGTACAATGTTAGAAACATAATATTTTGGGTGGCACATTACATGTGAATTGCAAATATTACAGAATGCTTAGTGTGCTATTCGTGCATCCGCACTCATGTCTCATTCTTATTTTTGGTGTAGGTTGCTTTTAAAAATTCAAGAGGCAGTAGTTTCTTATTTTCTTTCGTGGCCTAATACATCAAACATGACATGATGAAGGCTGGGAAGGGGGCTGTTTGGGACGTGGTCGTCAAACAATGGGTACATGGGGCTAGGGATTCGAGGGATGGATTTTTTACAGGATCATGTACTACATAGTGTTTTGCAAAAAAAAAAAACGCATGCAAGTGGCCCATGTGCCCTCGATTTATTCTTGAATATGGTGGCCAAAATGAATTTCTAGGACAAGTCCAATGACCGCCCAATGAATTTCACTCCGCCGTTGGCCTGCTGGAACATACTTTTTTGCAAAGAAGGCCCCAAACTTACATTGAAATTAAGTTATGGTACAACTCACTGAAGGAAATATGCCCTAGAGGCAATAATAAAGTTGTTATTTTATATTTCCTTATATCATGATAAATGTTTATTATTAATGCTATAATTGTATTAACCGGAAACTTGATACATACGTGGATACATAGACAAAACACCGTGTCCCTAGTAAGCCTCTACTAGACTAGCTCGTTAATCAAAGATGGTTAAGTTTCCTAACCATAAACATGTGTTGTCATTTGATGAATGGGATCATATCATTAGGAGAATTATGTGATGGACAAGACCCATCTGTTAGCTTAGCATATTGATCTTTCAAATTTATTGCTATTGCTTTCTTCATGTCAAACACATAATCCTTCGACTATGAGATTATGCAACTCCCGGATATCGGAGGAATACCTTGTGTGCTATAAAACTTCACAACCTAACTGGGTGATTATAAAGATGCTCTACAGGTATCTCCGAAGGTGTTTGTTGGGTTGGCATAGATCGAGATTAGGATTTGTCACTCCGAGTATCGGAGAGGTATCTCTGGGCCCTCTCAGTAATGCACATCATAAGAAGCCTTGCAAACAAAGTGACTAATGAGTTAGTTACAAGATGATGTATTACGGAGCGATTAAAGAGACTTGCCAGTAACGAGATTGAACTAGGTATGTGGATACGGATGATCGAATCTCGGGTAAGTAACATACCGATGGACAAAGGGAATTACGTATGTTGTCATAATAATTCGACCGATAAAGATCTTCGTAGAATATGTAGGAGCCAATATGGGCATCTAGGTTCCACTATTGGTTATTGGCTGAAGAGGTGTCTCAGTCATGTCTACATAGTTCTCAAACCCGTAGGGTCTGCACGCTTAACGTTCGATGACGATATAGTATTATATGAGTTATGTGATTTGGTGACCGAATGTTGTTCAGAGTCCCGGATGAGATCAGGAACATGACGAGGAGTCTCGAAATGGCCGAGAGGTAAAGATTGATATATAGAACGATGGTATTCGGACACCGGAAGTGTTCCGGAGGGTATCAGGTACTTATTGGGTCACCGGAAAGGAGTTTCGGGCACCCCCGACAAAGATATGGACATTATGGGCCAAGTGAGGGAACACACCAACCCTGGTCCGGCCCTATAGAGGCCAGATCTTTGAGGAGGAGAAGGAGAGAGGTGAGGGCAAGGAAAGTGTGGATTATGATTCCTACTTCCTCCCCCCCCCCCCTCTTTCCTTCCACCTCGGTTATATATGGCAGGGGGGAGCGCAGCTTGGGAGGGACTCCAAGTAGGATTCCTCCTACTTGGTCGCCTCCTATGGCTGCTCCTCCATCCCTCCCACCTATATATATGAGGAGGGGGGCACCTAGCACAGAACAACATCAATTGTTAGCCGTGTGCGGCGCCCCCCTCTATAGTTTACACCCCCGGTCATATCCTCGCAGTGCTTAGGCGAAGCCCTGCGCGGATCACTTCACCATCACCGTCATCACGCCGTCGTGTTGACAGAACTCATCTACTTCCTCGACACCTTGCTGGATCAAGAAGGCGAGGGACGTCATCGCGTTGAACATGTGCAGAACTCAGAGGTGCCGTACGTTCGGTGCTTGATCGGTTGGCGTCGGTGTCAAAACCGGCCGATCTCGGGTAGGGGGTCCCAAACTATGCGTCTGAGGATTGAAGTTAACAAGGGACAAGTGGGACACAATGTTTACCTAGGTTCGGGCCCTCTTAATGGAGGTAAAACCCTACGTCCTGCTTGATTGCATTTGACAAGTATGGGGGTTACAAGAGTTGATCTACCTCGAGATCGTAATGGCCAAACCCTAGATTTCTAGCCTATGTGAATTCTGATTGTCCCTACGGACTAAACCCTTCGGTTTATATACACACCGGAGGGACCTAGGGTTGTACAGATTCGGTTTGTAGAGGAAGGAAAATACATATCCGGACACCAATCTTGCCATCCACGCATAGGGAGTCCTACCTGGACACGGGGGAAGGTCTTCCGCTTTGTATCTTCACGGCCCATCAGTCTGGCCCATATCGAATAGCCCGGACACCCGAGGACCCCCTAATCTAGGACTCCCTCAGTAGCCCCTAAACCAGTCTTCAATGACGATATGTTCAGCACGCGGATTGTCTCCGGCATTGCAAGGCTAGTTCCTCCTCCTGAACACTTCAAAGCAATTTTCTGAACCAAAGAACTTTATCCGGCTCTATATAATTATTACAACCCTTAGCCACGAAGGCAAGATATCAAACAAAACAATGTCTTTCCACAGACAACTTTTTT
Source organism: Triticum timopheevii (assembly GCA_963921465.1). NCBI lineage: Eukaryota > Viridiplantae > Streptophyta > Magnoliopsida > Poales > Poaceae > Triticum > Triticum timopheevii. Next base: position 300,262,059 of record OY997270.1, read on the forward strand.
CAGCGAAACATCGCGTCTAGCCTCTTAACATTTCGAACCGTTTTCACGCCTCCCGCTTCGCGTTTCGAGGCACAACCTCCATTGGCATGTCTTGTCAAAACAGAGACCGTGCCCCGCCAATTACGGGATCCTCATCAATACGGTTTTGTGTAATCCAACCGTGCCATTTGCACAACCCCTTGGGAACAGGCAAGTTTTAAGGCTTGAGGGGGGCGCTTGATATTCACCGCCTATATAAGAGGGTAAAGATTCCTCTTTTTTCCCACGCATTCTTCCTTCTCCTGCCTTCCCATCTTCAAGCTCCAGCGTCCAAACTTCAATCTTTCTCACTGCCACCAGCCTCCCCAGCCATGTCAGGATCTGGTTCAAAGGGCAAGTGGGAGGCCTCCTCCGTCACCTAGAAGGACGGCAAGGAGCTCTGGGGGGTGGGATATCTGTCCACAGACATCGCGCACGGGCTCCCAGCCAAGGATCAAGTCATCCGCACTCCGGAGCCCAGCGAAAGGGTCGTATTCATCCCCCACTTCCTCCGTGAGCTAGGGTTTCCCCTCCATCCCTTCGTCTGGGGCCTTATGTTCTACTACGGGCTAGATTTCCATGACCTAGCCCCGAATTCTTTCCTCCACATCTCGGCGTTCATCGTCGTGTGCGAGGCGCTACTCTGCATCCCCCCAGACTTCGGCTTATGGCTCAAGGTCTTCAATCTGAAGCCGAAGGTGGTCGACGGGCAGCATGCGGACTGCGGCAGCGCCATTGTAAGCAAGCTCCCCAACGCCGTTTGGCCCAAGGGAGCCTTCGTGGAGACTGTCAAGGTGTGGCAGCAGGAGTGGTTCTGTATGACCAGATTCCGCGATGCCAAGTGGGGCCGCCACTCCTGAGTTCAGATCCGGACCCCCTACATGGCTTACCTCGTGGACCGCTAAAGGTCTGGACTGGGGATCCACGGCGGAAGTGCTGATGCTGCAAAAGCGCATCACAAATATGATAGGCAAGAACACCAGTCTCACTAACGTGATTCACGTGATGCTCTTCCGCCGGATTCTACCCTGCCAACTCCGGCCCTCTCACATGTGGGAGTTCAATCCGGAAGATCCACGGACCTTGAAGCGCTTCTTCGGCACAACGCACAAAGACATCTGGAAGTTGCTCTTCTAGGCCCAATAAACGTGGCCGAAGAAGACTGAAGACATTGGTATTGACATCGATAATCCGGCCACACCGGTAAGTATGATTTTCCCGAATATCTATTCGGTCAATAAGTTTTAGACATAATGAATTTTCTGTCCTTCATACAAGGCTGAATAGCAAAGGCGGAGTAGATTAAGTGTCTGGCACCGCTGCCTAAAGACCCGACCACACCCTAGCTGACAGGGATGTTGGTCCCAGCGCCCTATCAGGCGTCAGAGAAGAAGGCCAAGAAGAAGAAGGGCAAGGAGGCCAGAGGCGTCCTCCGCCACAAGGGTCCTTCGGGTGCAGTGTCCGGAGAGATGAAGTCCTCTCCTCCTACGAGAGAGACAAGGAAGAAGAGTAGGAGGAAGTGGAAAGCGACTCCCCTCTTAGGGGGAGGAATAAGAAGAGGGCGGCCTCCACAGACTCGGAGAAGGAGGCGCCCAAGAGGGGGAAGATGGCCCTCTCAGATGGTTTGGATTCGGAGGTCGAACCAGTCCCCAAGAGACTTCCCAGGGTGAAGCCCCTGGCCGAATCGTAAGTACCAATGGGTCTTTGGTCCTTTATGTTTTTATAATATAACTTATTACACCGTGTGCCTTTCAGCCCTGCTCGCGACCTCCCCAACCCTTCGCTATCTGAGGGGAGTTCTCTGCCGCTGGAGATGACAGAGAGCAAGACGCCACCGCGAGCCCTTTCGCCAATCACCGCGGATGACACCGAGGTGTTGTCCCGATGGACCTCTCCTGGCCGCGGAGGGGCGAGCGAGGCTTCCGAGAAGGCACCCGAGGGTGATACCTCGGCAGCCGAAGACATGGGGGGCAACCCCCATGGCGACCGACGGCGGGGGCCCTGATCAATCCGGCCCCCAGCCGGACATCATTCCGGAGACCAACGTGGCTCCATAATCAGGCGAGCAGCCCCCTTCGAAGGAGGGGGGAGCATCAGCTCCCACGGCGGCCTCCACTAATCCGGAGGCGCCGAATACTCTAGTGGAAGCACTACAACGTGCTTCCATCATGGAGGAGCACCGCACCCTGATGGGTGTGGTGGTAGAGAAGGTTCGGTCTGCCAAGAGTGGGCTGAACGAAGCCTTCACCAGCCTACTGCGAGGCTTCGAGGTGTGCGATGTAATGCTCTAGACGCTTTTTTATAAAGGAATGTACCAGTGCATAGATCTTGCATATTATGAGAGAAAAGGCATTAGAATTCCTCCAAAAAGCATTAATATGTATAAAAACATCATAAATAACAGTAAGAAAACATGATGCAAAATGGACGTATCAACTCCCCCAAGCTTAGACCTCGCTTGTCCTCAAGTGAAAAATGAAATCAAAAAATATGTCCACATGCTTAGAGAGAGAGAGAGGTGTCGATAAAAACAAAATACAGACATAGAAGCATCATGTTGACTATTATAACAGCAACAAACTTGAATATAAGACTCTTATCGATAGAACTTTTATCATAGACTTCTCATGAATAAGTGACAATTCAACACACTATTGAAGTATAAAGCAAAAACTCTATTAGAAGCGAACAACTATGTTCCCAGTCAACTTTGCAACTGCAATTCATCTTTTCAGGAAGGGTCACGTATTGGAGCCTTTAGGTAAGTCCACATACTCAACCATCATATAGTCTTCCATGATTGCTAACACTCACCGCGTACACATAAGCAAAACGTTTCAACATGACGCATAGAAAGATAGGGGCTTGTAGTTTCGCCTCCCAGCGTATTCACCTCAAGGGTGATGTCAACAATAATAAATCATGCTATCTTTATTCAACTGGACATATGTGCCTAGATCTTTCCTCGCCACATGATGCTTACCAAAGGAGAAAATAAAAAGGAATAGAGAGAAAACTTTGACTCTTTGCATAAAAGTAAAAGATAGGCCCTTCGCAGAGGGAAGCAGAGGTTGCCATGTGCTTATTTGTTTTTATGCTCAACCCCTTAGTGCAAAAGAACGTCACGTTGCATTACCCCTTGTGATAGTGACCTTTATTATGCAGTCTGTCGCTTTTATTCTTCACTATCACAAGTTCGTGCAACGCTCAATTTTCTCTTACACTAAATAATCTTACACTTCTAGAAGCAATTTTTATTGCCTTTTTGCACCGATGACAACTTACTTGAGGGATCTTGCTCAATCCCTAGGTAGGTATGGTGGACTCCTGAAAATAAGATTTGGATTTAAGGGTTTTTGGATGCACAAGTAGTATCTCTACTTAGTGCGGAATTTTTGGCTAGCAAAGATAGGGGGCAAGCACCACATGTTAAAGGATCCATGACAATATGACCTCTATGTGAATATAAACAAACATAAACCATTAAGTTGTCTTCCTTGTCCAACGTCAACAATTTTGGCGTATAATATTTTGATGAGGGCTCACAATCACAAAAGATTTCTAGGATAGTATATTTGCATGTGAATCTTCTCTTCCCTTATTAATTCTTTCATGAGTTGCACCATTGACTAATGCTATGTTTGTCAATCTCTAACAAAATTTTCTACTTATACTTTTCCTTATGTGATGTCATCACCTACCATAAGATTAGCATATGATCTTTTCTTCATTTATTTCCTTCCTTTTATTTACTTCCTTTCTTTTCATTTATTTTCTTTCTTTTTATTTGCAACATGAAAATAAAGAAAGCAAAAACTCAAACTAAACTTTATTGTATATCTCGCACACGATTACAAGGACAGAGCACTAAGCAAACCCTCGAAAAAAAAGGATCGAACTAAACTTTTATTCATCTAAAGTAAAAGATTGAACTAAAATAAGTAAAGGCAAAAGATCGTGGGGATGATATGATACTGGGGCACATCCCCCAAGCTTGGCGGAAGCCAAGGGGAGTTCCCATACCCGATACTTAGTTCTCTTTTGGTGATGAAGAAGAAGGTGGTGGTGATGAAGAGATCTTGTCCTCGGATTTCCATGGCAGTGGTCCACCATCATAAGAGGAGGAGTGAGTCTCACGGGTCCTACAACTAGCAGCCAAACTCATACCTTTAAACCTTGCCTCATATTCAAAGACTTGGTTTTGGAGGTCGTTGATCTGGCTTTGGAGGAAGTTGATTTGCTCGTTGAGGGTGAAGACGATGTCCTTCATGGGCTTGCCATCCACCTTGAGATCACGGGAGAGGTCCGTGATCATGAGCTGATTGGCATTGAGTCCACGCTCCACCATCCGCTTGCACCGAAAGACCTCTTGTTCCATATCTTCAAGCCTGGCCTGCATGGTTCCTGTTCCCTTGGGACCTTGCACATCGCGAATGTGAAACACCCCCTCATGCATCTGGATGGCTTGGGGGTGCTGCACCACCTCCCGCAGATATGGGTTGATGACGTTCTTGAAGAACTTGTCCTTGGAGGAGCTTGAAGCAGCCATGGTAGATGGGATCTGACAGAAAATAGCAAGGAAATGAAAACCGAAGATTTCTCCGCGATACGGTGATCAACAGGTTCGGGGGTATATAAAGATTTTTTATCTTGGGAAAGAAGCAAGCTGTAGAAAAATAGAGTCCGTGAGGTACCCCAGGTGGGCATAACCCACCTGGGCGCTGATACGTCTCCAACGTATCTATAATTTCTGATTGTTCCATGCTATTATATTATCAATCTTGGATGTTTTATATGCATTTATATGCTATTTTATATGATTTTTGGGACTAACCTATTAACCTAGAGCCAAGTGCTAGTTTCTGTTTTTCCTTGTTTTTGAGTTTTACAGAAAAGGAATACCAAATGGAGTCCAATTGAGGTGCCAATTTTGTATGATTTTTATGGACCAAAAGAAGCCCCCGGAGTAAAAGTGTTGGTCCAGAAGAGTCCCGAGCCATCCACTAGGGTGGAGGGTGCGCCCCCTGCCTCGTGGATGACTCGGAGACCGTCCTGACGTGAGACCGACGCCAAAAATTCCTATAAATACAAAAAACCCCGAAATGAAACCTAGATCGGTAGTTCCGCCACCGCAAGCCTCTGTAGCCACCAAAAACCAACCAAGACCCTGTTCTGGCACCCTGCCGGAGGGGGGATCCATCACCGATGGCCATATTCATCATCCCGACGCTCTCCATGACGAGGAGGGAGTAGTTCACCCTCGGGGCTGAGGGTACGTACCAGTAGCTATGTGTTTGATCTCTCTCTCGTGTTCTTGATATGGCACGATATTGATGTACCGCGAGCTTTGCTATTATAGTTGGATCTTATGATGTTTCTTCCCCTCTACTCTCTTGTAATGGATTGAGTTTTCCCTTTGAAGTTATCTTATCGGATTGAGTCTTTAGGAATTTGAGAACACTTGATGTATGTCTTGCATGTGCTTATCTGTGGTGACAATGGGATATTCACATGATCTACTTGATGTATGTTTTGGTGATCAACTTGCGGGTTCAGTGACCTTGTGAACTTATGCATAGGGGTTGGCACACGTTTTCATCTTGACTCTCCGGTAGAAACTTTGGGGCGCTCTTTGAAGTTATTTGTGTTGGTTGAATAGATGAATCTGAGATTGTGTGATGCATATCCTATAATCATACCCACGGATACTTGAGGTGGCGTTGGAGTATCTAGGTGACATTAGGTTTTTTGTTGATTTGTGTCTTAAGGTGTTATTTTACTACGAACTCTAGGGCTTCTTGTGACACTTATAGGAATAGCCCAATGGATTGATAGGAAAGAATAACTTTGAGGTGGTTTCGTACCCTATGAGGGAGTCCTGGATTAGGGGATGTCCGGACAGCCGGACTATGACCTTCAGCCGGACTGTTGGACTATGAAGATACAAGATTGAAGACTTCGTCCCGTGTCCGGATGGGACTTTCCTTGGCGTGGAAGGCAAGCTTGGCAATGCGGATCTGTAGATCTCCTCCCATTGTAACCGACTCTGTGTAACCCTAGCCCCCTTCGGTGTCTATAGAAACCGGAGGGCTTAGTCTGTAGGACACAACAATCATACCATAGGCTAGCTTCTAGGGTTTAGCCTCTCTGATCTCGTGGTAGATCCACTCTTGTACTACCCATATCGTCAATATTAATCAAGCAGGAGTAGGGTTTTACCTCCATCGAGAGGGCCCGAACCTGGGTAAAAACATCGTGTCCCTTGTCTCCTGTTACCATCCGCCTAGATGCACAGTTCGGGACCCCCTACCCGAGATCCGCCGGTTTTGATAACGACATTGGTGCTTTCATCGAGAGTTCCACTGTGCCGTCGCCAGAAGGAAGGATGCCTCGTCTCGTCTTTAAAGGCGGCACTGTTGCCGAGGGAGCTTTGGCTGTTGGCCAAACTCTCCGGCTAGGTGGTTTCCTCATGACCGCCTGTTCGGCCGCTGCGCCGACGATGACCACTCGGGCCATCGAAAACAATCTCCACATCAACTCGGAACTCGCCGAGCAGTTAGCTCCAATAGAGCTCTCTTCCCTAAACGAGCTCTTGGATCGCATCGCCGCCCTAGGAGTCGCTACAAACTACGATCAGATTGGGCCTAAACCCGATCTGAGAGAGACTAACTCTCCCCAGGTTACCCATCACGTTGCGGTGGTGGAGGAGCAATGCGGCGACCCTTCCTCTATCTTGAGGACTAGCTATGTCTGGATTCCCGAGCCCTCCAAGCCGGATACCCTCTCACGGGAGGACATCATCCAAGCCCTGAACTTAGAGTCAGGCAACGGGCCAGGATTATCGGGCAGCACCCCAGAACCGAAATTTCCAAAATCGGAAACTCCTCGGCCCCTGGATCCCAGATCGGGTAAGGGTTCGGATTCAATTCCACCCACCCACCCAAACATAAGCGATCTTTCCCAGATCAGGCAAGAGCCCCAGGAAACAGTACACCATTATTGGGCCAGATTCCTCCTGGTCATGAACAGGATCAAGGACTCCCGCGAGAAATACGCAATCTCATTCTTCTGCAATAATTGCACGGACAAGGGAATCCTCAACACCATAAGTCGCCGTGAAATTACACGCCTTGCCGACTTGGCGTCCATAGTACGAAAGTACTGTGTGATGGAAAGTGCCGGGAAAACCGAAATTAATTTTTGGGACAATCTGGCCCTAAATACTGTCCCAGTCCGAATTAAAAGGGTGCATTATAACCAGACACCCGGGTTAAACACCAAAAAGCAAAAACCCTCTACAGGGCATGGAACCGTACTGGAGGGATGGCTCAATGGACCCTGTAAAATTCACAGTACAAAGGGCGCCATACCATAGAGCATGTTGGATACTCCGGCAGGTAGCCAAAAGTGGCGAAGATCTTCTAATTCCAGAAGCCACACAGCACCATCCCAGTGATACCAGTACGGTATTAACAGTCTTCGAGACCTTCGCATCAAATAATATGCGAAAGCGAACACTCCGCAGCCTTGCCGAAATCCACCACGTGGCAACAATAAACCCATGGAGTGACACGACTATTACTTTTAATGCCAGTGACGAACCTAAATTCCAAACAGCCCGAGTACCAGCCGCATTGGTCCTCAGTACAATAGTGGACGGCTTTCGACTCACCAAGGTACTCATGGACGGCGGCAGCGGATTAAACCTCATTTATGAGGAAACCCTTCAAAAAATGGAAATAGACTGGAACCGCATTGAGCGAAGCAGCACAACCTTTAGAGGAATAATCCCCAGTCGGGAAGCGCGCTGTACAGGAAAGATCACACTAGATGTGCTATTCGGCACGCCGGATAATTACAGGTCCGAAGAGGTTACGTTCCAAGCGGCCCCGTTCAGTAGAGGATACCACGCCCTGTTAGGGCGGGAGGCATTCACAATCTTCCAAGCCATACCCCATTACGGGTACATGAAGCTCAAAATGCCCGGGCCCAATGGAATCATCACTATTGCTAGTGATCCGGACATAGCACTCCGCGCCAAAAATAAGACAGCCGCACTAGCCCTCGAGGCACTATCCGAAGCCCTAGCGGCTAAGGAACTGACTGCGCTGCGCTCCACGGTGAATAGGGATGATGTGATACTCGATAAAAGATCCAAGTCCACCTCCTTTAAACCGGCGGACGAAATAGTCAAATTCCAAGTCCATCCAACGGACCCTACAAAAACAGCTTCCATCAGGGTACAATTAAACCCTGACGTAGACGCTGCACTACGAAAGTTCCTACGCGAGAACTGGGACATTTTTGCCTGGCACCCTTTAGACATGCCAGGAATCCCACGCAGGCTGGCCGAGCACAGCCTCAATATTCTAAAGGGATTCAAGCCACTCAAGCAGGCTCTTCGGCGTTTCTCTGAACCTAAGAGACAAGCCATGGGCGAGGAACTAGCCAAGTTATTGGAGGCCGGATTCATTAGAGAAATAAAACATCCGGACTGGCTAGCAAACCTGGTGATGGTACCAAAGAAGGACAAATCCTGGCGCCTTTGTGTCGATTTTAAGGACCTCAACAAGGCTTGCCCAAAGGATCCCTTCCCCCTCCCCCACATTTATCAAATTATCAACGCTACCGCAGGACATGATTCATTGTGTTTCCTCGACGCATACTCCGTCTACCACCAAATTAAGATGGCGGAGCCCGACCAAGCCGCAACGGCATTCATCACACCATACGGCCCCTTCTGCTTCAACACAATGTCCTTTGGGCTCAAAAACTCCGGTGCAACATATCAGCGCATGATTCAGACATGTCTGGCAAACCAGATCGGCAAAACAGTCGAGGCATACGTAGATGACGTGGTCGCCAAAACCAAACATGTCGAATCTCTAGTAGACAACTTGAGGCTCACATTCGATAACCTCCGAACATATGACATTAAGCTCAACCCGGAAAAATGCGTTTTCGGCGTACCAGCCGGAAAGCTCTTGGGTTTCATTGTATCCGGCAGAGGAATTGAAGCAAATCCGGCCAAGATCCGAGCTCTGTCACAATTGGATATCCCTACGAACCTCAAACAAATCCAAAAATTAACTGGATGCGTGGCGGCTCTAAGCCGCTTTATCTCCCGCCTGGGAGAAAAGGCATTACCCCTTTATCGCCTCCTTCGGCGCACCGAACACTTCGAGTGGACCGATGCCACCACAGTCGGATTGGAAGAAATAAAAGCCATACTGGCAATCAACCCAGTCCTGGTCGCGCCAAACATTGGCGAACCAATGCTATTATACATTGTGGCAACTCATCAAGTTGTGAGCGCAGTGCTCGTCGTCGAACGAGAAACGGACGGACATAAATTCCCCCTTCAAAAGCCAGTCTACTATGTATCCACTGTCCATACTCCATGCAAGTCACGGTACCCGCATTATCAAAAGATAGCATACGCGGTATTCATGGCATCCCGGAAGCTGCGACACTACTTTCAAGAGTGTTCGATAGCAGTAGCCTCGGAAGTGCCACTTAATGATATTATAAACAACCGCGACGCCACGGGCCGGATCGCCAAATGGGCCATTGAGCTCCTCCCGTTCGACATAACTTATAAGCCGCGGCGAGCCATTAAGTCGCAAGTATTGGCCGACTTCGTCGCTGAATGGACTGAAGCCGAACTCCGTAAAGAGTACGGCGCATATTCCAACTGGATCATGCTCCAAAATGTTGGCTGGTCTGGGGGCTGGCGTCGTTTTGATGTCCCCTACCGGAGATATAGTTCAATACGTACTCCAGATAATGTATACGGACTCCAACAATGCAGCCGAATATGAGGCCCTTTTACATGGTCTCCGGATGGCAGTATCCATGGGCATTCAACGCCTAGAGGTGCGGGGGGATTCGAACCTCGCAATATCCCAAATAAATGGAGACTTTGATGCTAAGGATCCGAAAATGGTGGCTTATCGCAACGCCGTCCTAAAAATGTCAGCTCGGTTCGAGGGGCTCGAATTTCACCATATAGCCCACGAAAACAATCAGGCGGCAGACGTCCTCGCACGCATCGGCGCAAAACGCGATGCGGTCCCGCCCAACATCTTTTTGGAAAGGCTTTTCAAGCCATCCATGGTATGGGAAGGGGACACTGGTAATAACAAACCGGACCCAACCGCAATGCCCGATACCGAACACTCTGACATAATCGGAGGCTCTGCCATCGAAATAACATCCTCAGCCCACGTTATAATGGTCATCATTGCCCCGTGGACAGAACCATTCCTGGCCTACTTAACTAGGCAGGAACTCCCTGAGGACCAAAACGAGGCACGCTGCATAGTGCGGCGATCTAAAGCCTACAGAGTCCATGAGGGAGAACTTTATAAGAAAAGCACCACCGGAGTCCTTCAAAGGTGCATCTCCGAAGAGGAAGGGCGGAAGCTCCTGGCAGAAATTCATGCCGGACTCGGCGGCCACCACGCCGCAGCCCGGGCCCTTGTAAGCAAGGCCTTCCGTACAGGTTTTTACTGGCATGACAAATGATCTACAATCCGGCTAGAAGGCATTATACATGTCACTTTAATTACATAGTCAATTGGACTGACTAAATTCCTCTTCTATACCATCCAACAGGCTGTCTAGTCTACAATACTGTTGGGAATACTTTGTGGCCAATTCTACTTGCCCGTACACTAGGCTAACAGGGATCTCTTTCCCATCGGGCTCCACAGGTCCGACCTCGGCCATGTGGTTTGGGTCAGCCTTGGTATACCGTGTCTTCACCATGGCCCAGGCCTCCCTGGCACCCTGACGGCAGGCCGATACCTTCCATAATCGGAAGCGCCGCCGTGCTCCCTTCAGCTTCTCTGCAAGCTCCCCAAGGCCTTCGGGCACGGAGATGGATGGCCACAAGGCCTGGGCAATGCCCTGCATCACCTGCCGAACTCGTTCGTGCAGCTATAGGAGCTCGGGCAGAAGATCACTCGCAGACCCGGGCATTTCCTCCACAGGATGACTTGTTAGCATACCTATAGACGTAACTCTGTTAGTTGACTTCTTCACCGAACTCTTCTTCAAAGTTCGTTCAAGCACTTACTGAAAATGCCGCGTCGAAGCCGCTGATTCTTTTTCACGGAGTCTGACAGTTGGGCACGAACATCCTTTAGTTCCACGCCTAGCTGGGTGTTGGCATCCAGGAGATCATTCTTCTCCTGCCTAACCCTTGTAAGCACGCTCTCGCCGGCCTTTAGCCGGCGTAGGAGGTGTTGCTCATCCGGATTTACTCTTGCGTCATCTACAATTTCATTGTCAGATTTGCACATATGCCGCACTCTATATGGTACCTATCGTTTGAAACATATATTACCAGAGGGGGTCTCCTTGGGCTCCTCTCCTGCAGCCAGTGCGGCCTGAAGTTGGGCTTTGCACTCTTCAAGCTCATGGGACAGTTGGGTATTCTTTTCTGTAAGAACCTGCATAACAAATGATCCTTAAATCAGTTATTCTAATTGTTTCAAGTCTCAGGGACTACTGATATATATAATCATCAAATTTTCTCACCCGTATGTCCTTCACATACTGATCCGTCACTCTGGCTAGACCATTTTGAGAAGCACAGAGGTACGCGTCTCCCGAGTTGAAGGCATCAAATGCCTCTTGGGAGAAACAAGTGTCACGGAGAACGACCCGGCGACGCCTGTGGTTCATGGCACTCTCCACCTCTGAATTTGTAGCGGACAGTCTGTCCGCATCCTCTGTTGGAGGAGCATCCGGCGTGCGCCTCGTATTCGCCTCCGCTTCCGGATCCGGCCTTGGAGCCTGACTGGTGGAGGCGTGATTGGCGACCTCTCCGGATATAGTCCGGCGAGCGTTCTTCTTCCTAAAGAAAGCGCGGGCGTTAGTATGCCTCTGAGAATGATATCATGGAGTAAGACGGCGCGCCATACCGCTGCGCCGGTGTCTCAGTCCGGACTGCATTTCTTTTCAGCCTGCCTGGCCTCGCAGCCCCTTGTTGGCTAGTCGCCGCGGGCTCGGCATGACGTCCCAAGGGCCTCCCCTGCAAAACACTGTTGGTATACGGTAAACAAAATACGCAAGGACGGATCCTTTTCAAAGTGTTGGGACTTCGGTCTCAGTTACCTGTGAGGCTGGAAGCAGCCCAGGGTAATCGGCCGTAATGGCCACCAAGGCGTTGTCGCTGCTTAATTGGTAAAATACCCTATCGATTAGCTCCACAGATATGTCCGGATCCTCTGGGGAGGCCGGGTCGAGGGACCGCTCCGGATTCTCTGGTTGTGGAGGCGGGCAGTTTATCTCCCTTACAGCCTTACGCAACTCATGCGTTGAAATCGCAAGATAAAATACTTAACTGTGGGAGTATGGAACGGATGGGCAAGAAAAGTGTCGACTTACCCAGCTCGGAGGATTGTACATAGAAAATCCGCCCTGTGGATTGACGTGGAGGAATTCCTCCTCTTCTCTCTTGTACAAATCGGACAAGATCTTTACTAGAGCAGCGGCCGAGTCCGGCCCCTTGCGGCCGCAGCGGGTGGCATCATCCTCCCCGTTGAAATCCCACATGGGGTGGCCTCTATATTAAACGGCTGCACCCCCCGCATAATGCATATGGCCATGACCTCGACTATGGTCAATCCGGATTGAGCTAACAACCTTATCCGGCTCATCAGGTAAAGAACGTCCCTGTCATCTTCCTCTTGGGGGCTCCGTGGACGCCAACTCAGGCGCTTCTTCAAAGGAGCATTATCAAACTCAGGAAGGCCGATCCGAATAGGATCCGGGAGGGGGACGTCTTCTATATAAAACCATTCTGAAGGCCAGTCTTCGGATGTCTTCTTTGGGGTTCCGGATAGATATCCGGTCCCGACGATGCGCCATACTTCGGCTCCGCCCACTTGATATATTGACCCCCTCTGAGAGCGGGGCACAAGGCAGAAGAGCTTCTTCCACAATGCGAAATGAGCCTCGCAGCCCAAAAACAGCTCGCAAAGGGCTACGAAGCCCGCGATATGCAGTATGGAGGCAAGCGTAAGGCTGTGCAACTGGAGGCCGTAGAACTCGAGGAGCCCCCGGAGAAACGGATGAATTGGAAATCCGAGTCCTCTTATCAAATAAGGGACATGGCATACCCGCTCTCCCTTGGAGGGATTGGGAAGGCTCTCCGCTTGCTCTCCGCCATTATAGATGGCGAGCCCGGCTCGAACCTGGACCATGTACGCTGGGGGGAGAAATCCCTGGGTCTGAAGCTTCACTAGATGGCTATGCGGGATGGAACATCTCTCCCAATCTCCGGGCTTGGGGCTGGGGGAGCGAGAGGAGGAGCTGCGTCGATCGGCCATGATGGAATGGGTCTCTTTCGGGTGCGCTTCGATGAATGCTCGCTAAGGGAGGATGGTGTGATTGGATCTGAATCCTCGTCTCTTTAATAGGCAGCTCATTTACATAGCTAGGGGGGTAAATGTAAAAACACCCTGGCTCTTCACATTCGCTTGACACGTGGAAGGTGGCCATTATTGGGCGTGGAAGCCAAGGAGCGCAGCATTCACAAGAAGCCGGACACTATTTAACAGGTATTCGGAATTTGGAGAAGAACCCGCCTTGCAATGCCGAAGACAATCTGCGCGCCGGACTCATCGTCATTGAAGCCTGGTTTGGGGGCTACTGAGGGAGTCCTGGATTAGGGGTGTCCGGACAGCCGGACTATGACCTTCGGCCGGACTGTTGGACTATGAAGATACAAGATTGAAGACTTCGTCCCGTGTCTAGATGGGACTTTCCTTGGCGTGGAAGGCAAGCTTGGCAATACGGATATGTAGATCTCCTCCCATTGTAACCGACTCTCTGTAACCCTAGCCCCCTCCGGTGTCTATATAAACCGGAGGGCTTAGTCCGTAGGACACAACAATCATACCATAGGCTAGCTTCTAGGGTTTAGCCTCTCTGATCTCGTGGTAGATCCACTCTTGTACTACCCATATCATCAATATTAATCAAGCAGGAGTAGGGTTTTACCTCCATCGAGAGGGCCCGAACCTGGGTAAAAACATCGTGTCCCTTGTATCCTATTACCATCCGCCTAGACGCACAGTTCGGGACCCCCTACCCGAGATCCGCCGGTTTTGACACCGACACCCTACAATAATCTCTTCGGTTATTCTCCACTATTAGTGACTTTGGAGTGACTGTTTATTGCATGTTGAGGGATAGTTATATGATCCAGTTATGTTATTATTGTTGAGAGAACTTGCACTAGTGAAAGTATGAACCTTGGGCCGTGTTTCCTAGCATTGCAATACCGTTTACGCTCACTTTTACTACTTGCTACCTTCCTGTTTTTATATTTTCAGATTACAAAAACCTATATCTAAAATTCATATTGCACTTGTATCACCATCTCTTCGCCGAACTAGTGCACCTATACAATTTACCATTGTATTGGTTGTGTTGGGGACACAAGAGACTCTTTGTTATTTGGTTGCAGGGTTGCTTGAGAGAGATCATCTTCATCCTACGCCTCCCACGGATTGATAAACCTTACGTCATCCACTTGAGGGAAATTTGCTACTATCCTACAAACCTCTGCACTTGGAGGCCCAACAACGTCTACAAGAATAAGGTTGTGTAGTAGACATCAAGCTCTTTTCTGGCGCCATTGCCGGGGAGGTGAGTGCTTGAAGGTATACCTTTAGATCTTGAAATTGAATGTTTTAGTTTCTTGTTTTATCACTAGTTTAGTCTATAAAATAAAATTACAAAAATATGGAATTGAGGGTGCCTCATATGCCTCATCTTTTTAGTGTCTTCCGTGAAAATAAGGATTCCGATAATTGCGCTCAATTGCTAGAAGAAGAATGCAAAAAAATATTTGGCACTAAATTTTTGAATGGTGAGCATGATTGCAATGTAGTTAGTATGAATTCTTTGAATATCCATGATGCTAATGATATGCAAAGCCACAAGCTTGGGGATTCTATGTTTGATGAAGATGATATTTTTAGTCCGCCAAGTTTTGATGTGCAAATTTATTATGATGAAAGCATGCCTCCTATCTATCATGATTATTGTGATGACAGGTATGCTATAAAGAATAATGATAACCATGAAACTTGTCATCTTGATTTCAATTTTCAATCCCATGATAGTTATTTTGTTGAGTTTGCTCCCACTATTATGAATGAGAAGGAATTTGCTTATGCGGAGAGTAATAAATTTTTTGTGCCTGTGAATCACGAAAAGAATGCTTTATGTGATGGTTATATTGTTGAATTAATTCATGATGCTACTGAAAATTATTATGAGAGAGGAGTATATGCTTGTAGGAATTGCAATAATATCAAGTTTCATCTCTATGTGTCGAAAATCTTGAAGCTATGCTTGTTTTGCTTTCCTATGCTAGTTGATTCTTGTTCACATAAGTTGTTTGCTCACGAAATCCCTAGGCATAGGAAGTGGGTTAGACTTAAATGTGCTAGTCATATGCTTCATGATGCTCCCATTATGTTTCAATTCTTATCTTTTATGTGAGCATCATTGTCATCATCATGCCTAGCTAGAAAGGCATTAAAGAAAAGCGCTTGTTGGCCAATATTTACCCCTACTGTTTTTGTGTGTTCACATGATTAAGATACTATAGTAATCATGTTTTATAGCTTTTGTTTCAATAAAGTGCCAAGTAGAACCTTTGGGAAGACTTGGGCGAAAGTTTATGTGATCTTGTTGTAAAGAAAACAAAAACTTTGTGCTCACGAGATTACCTGTCATTTTTTTACAGAAGAGTGCTTTTGAGTTGATTCTTTTTGCAGAAGATTAATAGACAAATTCCTCATGTTCCCAATTTATTTCAGAATTTTTGGAGTTACAGAAATATTCGACAGTTACAGATTACTACAGACTGTTCTGTTTTTGATAGATTCTTTTTTCTATGTTGTTTGCTTATTTTGATGAATCTATGAGTAGTATCGGAGGGTATGAACCATAGAGAAGTTGGAATACAGTAGATATTGCACCAAAAGTGGTGATTTATTTTCTTTACTAACGAAGCTTACGAGTTTTCTGTTGAGTTTTGTGTTGTGAAGTTTTCAAGTTTTGGGTAAAGATTCGATGGACTATGGAATAAGGAGTGGCAAGAGCCTAAGCTTGGGGATGCCCAAGGCACCCCAATGTAATATTCAAGGAAAACCGAGAGCCTAAGCTTGGGGATGCCCCGGATGGCATCCCCTCTTTCGTCTTCGTTCGTCGGTAACTTTACTTGGAGCTATATTTTTATTCACCACATGATATGTGTTCTGCTTGGAGCGTCATTTCATTTTATTTTGTTTTGTTTGCTGTTTGAATAATATCCCAAGATCTGAAATTCTTAAATGTTAGAGAGTCTTCACATAGTTACATAATTATTCGACTACTCATTGATCTTCACTAATATCTTTCGGAGTAGTTTGTCGTTTGCTCTAGTGCTTCACTTATATCTTTTAGAGAACGATGGTGGTTTTATTTCGAAGGAATTAATGAACTCTCATGCTTCACTTATATTATTTTGAGAGTCTTTTAGAACAGCATGGTAATTTGCTTTGGTTATGAATTTAGTCCTAATATGATAGGCATCCAAGAGGGATATAATAAAAACTTTCATATGAAGTGCATTGAATACTATGTGAAGTTTGATTCCTTATGATTGTTTTGAGATATGAGGATGGTAATATTAGAGTCATGCTAGTGAGTAATTGTGAATTTGAGAGATAGTTTGTGATTCCCGTAGCATGCACATATGGTGAACCGTTATGTGATGAAGTTGGAGCATGAGGTATTCATTGATTGTCTTCCTTATGAGTGGAGGTCGGGATCGCGCGATGGTTAACTCCTACCAACCCTTCTCCTAGGAGCATGTGCGTAGTACTTTGTTTTGATGACTTGTAGATTTTTGCAATAAGTATATGAGTTATTTATGACTAATGTTGAGTCCATGGATTATACGCACTCTCACCCTTCCACCATTGCTAGCATCTCTTGTGTCGTGCAACTTTCGCTGGTACCATACACCCACCATATACCTTCCGTAAGACAGCCACCATACCTACCTATTATGGCATTTCCATAGCCATTCCGAGATATGTTGCCATGCAACTTTCCACCGTTCCGTTTATTATGACACGCTTCATCATTGTCATATTGCTTTGCATGATCATGTAGTTCACATTGTATTTGTGGTAAATCCACCTTTCATAATTCTTTCATACATGTCACTCTTGATTCATTGTACATCCCGGTACACCGCCGGAGGCATTCATATAGAGTCATATTTTGTTCTAAGTATTGAGTTGTAATTCTTGAGTTGTAAGTAAATAAAAGTGTGATGGTCATCATTATTAGAGCATTGTCCCAGTGAGGAAAGGATGATGGAGACTATGATTCCCCCACAAGTCGGGTTGAGACTCCGGATGGAAAAAAAGAGGCAAAAAAAGAGAGGGCCCCCAAAAAAGAGAAAAAAATGAGAGAAAAAGAGAGAAGGGGCAATGCTACTATCCTTTTACCACACTTGTGCTTCAAAGTATCACCATGATCTTCATGATAGAGAGTCTCCTATGTTGTCACTTTCGTATACTAGTGGGAATTTTCATTATAGAATTTGGCTTGTATATTCTAATGATGGGCTTCCTCAAATGCCCTAGGTCTTCATGAGCAAGCAAGTTGGATGCACACCCACTTAGTTTCTTTTTGAGCTTTCATATACTTATAGCTCTAGTGCATCCGTTGCATGGCAATCCGTACTCACTCACATTGATATCTATTGATGGGCATCTCCATAGCCCGTTGATACGCCTAGTTGATGTGAGACTATCTTCTCCTTTTATCTTCTCCGCAACCACCATTCTATTCCACCTATAGTGCTATGTCCATGGCTCACACTCATGTATTGCGTGAAAGTTGAATAAGTTTGAGAATACTAAAGTATGAAACAATTGCTTGGCTGAAACCGGGGTTGTGCATGATTTAAATATTTTGTGTGATGAAGATAAAGCATAGCCAAACTATATGATTTTGTAGGGATAACTTTCTTTGGCCATGTTATTTTGAGAAGACATGATTGCTTTATTAGTATGTGATACGTCCATTTTGCATCATGCTTTTATATCAATATTTATTACATTACGGGCTGTTATTTTACGTTATGTTACAATACTTATGCCTATTCTCTCTTATTTTACAACATTTACATAAGGAGGGAGAATGCCGGCAGCTGGAATTCTGGGTTGGAAAAGGAGCAAATATTAGAGACCCATTCCGCACATCTCCAAAAGTCCTGAAACTCCACGAAAGTCATTTTTGTAAATAATAAAAAATATTGAGCGGAAGAAGTTCACCAAAGGGGGACCCACCTGGCCACGAGGGTGGGGGCGCACCCTACCCCCCGAGGCGTGCCCCCCGCCTCATGGGCCCCCTGTTGGCTCTCCGATGGCCATCTTCTGCTATATGAGGCCTTTCATCGAGGAAAAAAATCAAAAGCAACCTTTCAGGACGAAACTCCGCCGCCACGAGGCGAAACCTTGGCGGAACCAATCTAGGGCTCCGGCAGAGCTGTTCTGCCGGGGACACTTCCCTTCGGGAGGGGGAAATCATCGCCATCGTCATCACCAACGCTCCTCTCATCGGGAGAGGGCAATCTCCATCAACATCTTCACCAGCACTATCTCCTCTCAAAACCCTAGTTCATCTCTTGTATCCAATTCTTGTCTCCAAGTCCGGGATTGGTACTAGTAGGTTGCTAGTAGTGTTAAATGGAATTCAAATGGAATTTATTGGATAGAATTAAATGCAACTCTGAAGATTGGGATCTCGATGAAGGTAAGGAGTCAGGTATGACACCTAAGTTTGATTGTGTTAAGTCTTTTATGGATACCGATGTTTTCCGTAAATTTAGCACTAAATATGGACTTGACTCTGAGATAGTAGCTTCTTTCTGTGAATCTTTTGCTACTTATGTTGATCTCCCCAAGGAGAAGTGGTTTAAATATCATCCTCCCATAGAAGTAAAAGTTGCTGCACCTACTAAAGTTGAAGAAAAGACTGTCACTTATAATGATCCTATTGTTCCTACTTCTTATGTTGAGAAACCACCTTTCCTTGTTAGAATAAAGGATCATGCTAAAGCTTCAACTATGGTTCGTAAAAGCAATATTAGAACTTATACACCTCCGGAGCAAGTCAAAGTTGATCCTAATATTGCTATTGTTAAAGATCTCTTAGCTGATAATACTGATGGGCATGTTATTCATTTCTGCGGTGAAACCGCTAGAATTGCCAAACCTTGTGCTAAAGATAAACATAGACCTGTGGTAGGCATGCCTGTTATTTCTGTTAAAATAGGAGATCATTGTTATCATGGCTTATGTGATATGGGTCCTAGTGTCAGTGCAATACCTTATGATTTATACAAAGAAATTATGCATGATATTGCACCTGCTGAGATAGAAGATATTGATGTCACAATTAAACTTGCCAATAGAGATACTATTTCACCAATGGGAATTGTTAGAGATGTTGAAGTCTTGTGTGGGAAAACTAAATATCCAACTGATTTTCTTGTTCTTGGTTCCCCACAAGATAGCTTTTGTCCCATTATATTTGGTAGACCCTTCTTGAACACCGTTAATACTAAGATAGACTGCAAAAAGAATGTTGTTACTATTGGTTTGGGTGATATGTCTCATGAGTTTAATTTCTCTAAATTTAGTAGACAACACCGTGAAGAAGAATTGCCTAGTAAGGATGATATTATTGGTCTTGCTTCTATTGCCGTACCTCCTAACGATCCTTTAGAACAATATTTGCTAGACCATGAAAATGATATGTTTATGAATGAAAGAAGGGATATAGATGAAGTATTCTTTAAACAGGAACCTATTCTGAAACACAATTTGCCTGTTGAAATCCTAGGGGATCCCCCTCCACCCAAGGGTGATCCCGTGTTTGAGCTTAAACCGTTGCCTGATAATCTTAAATATGCTTATCTTGATGAAAAGAAGATATATCCTCTTATTATTAGTGCTAACCTTTCAGAACATGAAGAAGAGAGATTATTGAAAACTCTGAAGAAGCATCGTGCTGCTATTGGATATACTCTTGATGATCTTAAGGGCATCAGTCCCACTCTATGTCAACATAAAATAAATTTGGAAGAAGATGCCAAACCAGTCCGTGATCATCAACGATGGCTGAATCCTAAGATAAAAAAAGTGGTAAGAAAAGAAATACTAAAGCTCCTTGAGGCAGGTATAATTTATCCCGTTGCTGATAGTCAGTGGGTAAGTCCTGTCCGTTGTGTCCCTAAGAAGGGAGGCATTACTGTCGTTCCTAATGATAAAGATGAATTGATTCCGCAAAGAATTATTTTAGGTTATAGGATGGTAATTGATTTCCGTAAATTAAATAAAGCTACTAAGAAAGATCGTTACCCCTTACCTTTTATCGATCAAATGCTAGAAAGACTTTGCAAACATACACATTATTGCTTTCTAGATGGTTTTCTGGATTCTCTCAAATACCTGTGTTAGCTAAAGATCAATCAAAGACTACTTTTACATGCCCTTTTGGTACTTTTGCTTATAGATGTATGCCTTTTGGTTTATGTAATGCACCTGCTACCTTTCAAAGATGCATGATGGCTATATTCTCTGACTATTGTGAAAAGATTTGTGAGGTTTTCATGGACGACTTTTCCATCTATGGATCTTATTTTGATGATTGCTTGAGCAATCTTGATCGAGTTTTGCAGAGATGTGAAGAAACTAATCTTGTATTGAACTGGGAAAAGTGCCACTTTATGGTTAATGAAGGTATTTTCTTGGAGCATAAAGTTTCTGAAAGAGGTATTGAAGTTGATAAAGCCAAGGTTGATGCTATTGAAAAGATGCCATGTCCCAAGGACATCAAAGGTATAAGAAGTTTCCTTGGTCACGCCGGATTTTATAGGAGGTTCATTAAGGACTTCTCAAAAAATTCTCAGCCACTGACTAATTTATTACAAAAATATATACCATTTGTCTTTGATGATGATTGTGTAGAAGCATTTGAAATACTTAAGAAAGCATTGATCTCTTCACCTATTGTTCAGCCACCTGATTGGAATTTACCCTTTGAAATTATGTGTGATGCTAGTGATTATGCTGTAGGTGTTGTTCTAGGTCAAAGAGTTGATAAGAAATTAAATGTTATCCATTATGCTAGTAAGACCCTAGACAATGCTCAAAGGAACTATGCTACTACTAAAAAGGAACTCTTAGCAATTGTATTTGCTTGTGATAAGTTCAGACCTTATATTGTTGATTCTAAAGTAACTATTCACACTGATCATGCTGCTATTAAATACCTTATGGAGAAGAAAGATGCTAAACCTAGACTTATTAGATGGGTTCTCTTGCTACCAGAATTTGATTTGCATATTGTTGATAGAAAGGGAGCTGAGAACCCCATTGTAGACAACTTGTCTAGGTTAGAAAATGTTCTTGATGACCCACTACCTATTGATGATAGCTTTCCCGATGAGCAATTAAATGTTATAAGTACTTCTCGTAGTACTCCATGGTATGCTGATTATGTTAATTATATTGTTGCTAAATTCATACCACCTAGTTTTACTTATCAGCAAAAGAAAAAGTTTTTCTATGATTTGAGGCATTACTTTTGGGATGACCCACATCTTTATAAAGAGGGAGTAGATGGTGTTATTAGACATTGTGTACCTGAGCATGAACAGGAACAGATCCTATGAAAGTGACACTCCGAAGCTTAAGGAGGACACCATGCGGGAGATAGAACTGCACATAAGGTATTGCAATCTGGTTTTTATTGGCCTACTCTCTTCAAGGATGCCCGTAAGTTTGTCCTATCTTGTGATGAATATCAAAGAATTGGTAATATTAGTAGACGTCTAGAAATGCCTATGAATTATTCACTTGTTATTGAACCATTTGATGTTTGGGGCTTTGATTATATGGGACCTTTTCCTGCCTCTAATGGATATACACATATTTTAGTTGTTGTTCACTACGCTACTAAGTGGGTAGAAGCTATTCCAACTAGTAGTGCTGATCATAACACTTCTATTAAAATGCTTAAAGAAGTTATTTCCCCGAGGTTTGGAGTCCCTAGATATTTAATGACTGATGGTGGTTCACATTTTATTCATGGTGCTTTTCGTAAAGTGCTTGCTAAGTATGATGTTAATCATAGAATTGCATCCCCTTATCACCCACAGTCTAGTGGTCAAGTAGAATTGAATAATAGAGAGCTCAAATTAATTTTGCAAAAGACTGTCAATAGGTCTAGAAATAATTGGTCCAAGAAACTTGATGATGCATTATGGGCCTATATAACTGCATATAAAAATCCTATGGGTATGTCTCCATATAAAATGGTTTATGGAAAAGCATGTCACTTACCTCTCGAACTAGAACATAAGGCATATTGGGCTATTAAAGAGCTCAATTATGATTTCAAACTTGCTAGAGAGAAGAGGTTATTTGATATTAGCTCACTTGATGAATGAAGAACCCAAGCCTATGAGAATGCCAAGTTATTTAAAGAAAAAGTTAAAGATGGCATGACAAAAGGATGCAAAAGCGTGAGTTTAATGTAGGTGATTATGTATTGCTATACAACTCTCGTTTAAGATTTTTTGCAGGAAAACTTCTCTCTAAATGGGAAGGCCCCTACATTATCGAGGAGGTCTATCGTTCCGGTGCCATAAAAATAAACAACTTCAAAGGCACAAATCCGAAGGTGGTAAACGGTCAAAGAATCAAACATTATATCTCAGGTAATCCTATAAATGTTGAAACCAATGTTATTGAAACCATAACCCCGGAGGAATACATAAGGGACACTTTCCAGAACGTTTCAGACTCCGAAAAGGAATAGGTATGTGGTACGGTAAGTAAACCGACTCCAAAACAGTTTTTAAGGCAATATTTCTCCGTTTTGGAATATTTAGAAAAATAGAAAAATAAGTAGCAGTCCGGGAAGTACACGAGGGCCCCATGAGGGTGGAGGGCGCGCCCTACCCCTCTGGGCGCGCCCCCCTACCTCATGGGCACCTCGTGTGCCCTCCAGACTCCGTTTTCTTGCACGATACGTATTTTGGTCGGTAAAAATTCATTATATATTCTCCCGAAGGTTTTGATCACCGTATCACGCAATTATCCTCTGTTCTTGTTTAGAGTTGTGTTTTGTCAGGGTTGTCGAGGCCAGGCATCATGTCGTCCCCCTCCTCCAACAATGGTGACAACAATGCTTGGCTAATGAAGATAGAGTTGAAGAGGGAAGAACCCATGGAGATCAACAAGGATGAAGGGATCAAGAAGGCCACGGAGGATCAAGCTCTGGCAGCAGAAGACATCCTTCAACTTGATCATAATCTTCTTACCCCAACTGAGATCGAAGCCTTCAAGATAATTCAATCATACACTAATCATGCACGCAAACGTGTACGATCAAGATCAGGGACTCACGGGAAGATATCACAACACAACTCTAAAACATAAATAAGTCATACAAGCATCATAATACAAGCCAGGGGCCTCGAGGGCTCGAATACAATTGCTCGATCATAGACGAGTTAGCGAAAGCAACAATATCTGAGTACAGACATGAGTTAAACAAGTTTGCCTTAAGAAGGCTAGCACATAATGGGATACAGATCGAAAGAGGTGCAGGCCTCCTGCCTGGGATCCTCCTAACTACTCCTGGTCGTCGTCAACGGGCTGCACATAGTAGTAGGCACCTCCGGTGTAGTAGGAGTCGTCGTCGACGGTGGCGTCTGGCTCCTGGACTCCATCGTCTGGTCGCAGCAATCGGGTAGAGATATGGGGAAAAGGGGGAACAAGGCAACCGTGAGTACTCATCCAAAGTACTCGCAAGCAAGGAGCTACACTACATATGCATGGATATATGTGTAAAGGGCCATATCAGTGGACTGAACTGCAGAATGCTAGAATAAGAGGGGGATAGCTAATTCTGTCGAAGACTACGCTTCTGGCAACCTCCGTCTTGCAGCATGTAGAAGAGAGTAGACTGAAGTCCTCCAAGTAGCATCGCATAGCATAATCCTACCCGGCGATACCCTCCTCGTCGCCCTGTTAGAGAGGGACCACTGGGTTGTATCTAGCACTTGGAAGGGTGTGTTTTATTAAGTATCCGGTTCTAGTTGTCATAAGGTCAAGGTACAACTCCAAGTCGTCCTGTTACCGAAGATCACGGCTATTCGAATAGATTAACTTCCCTGCAGGGGTGCACCACATAACCCAACACGCTTGATCCCATTTGGACGGACACACTTTTCGGGGTCATGCCCGGCCGCGGAAGATCAACACGTCGCAACCCCACCTAGGCACAATAGAGAGGTCAGCACGCCGGTCTAAACCTAAGCGCACAGGGGTCTGGGCCCATCGCCCTTAGCACACCTGCATGTTGCGAGGGCGGCTGGAAGCAGACCTAGCAACCTCCAGTACAACGGAAGTCGCGTTACGCGGTCCAATCTGGCGCGTGCCGCTCAGTCGCTGACGTCACGAAGGCTTCGGCTGATACCACGACGTCAAGTGCCCATAACTTTCCCACGTAGTTGGTTAGTGCGTATAGACCAAATAGCCAGACTCAGATCAAATACCAAGAACTCGTTAAGCATGTTAAGTATCCGCGAACGCCGACCAGGGCCAGGCCCACCTCTCTCCTAGGTGGTCTCAACCTGCCCTGTCACTCCGCCTCAAAGTAACAGTCGGGGGCCATCGGGAATCCAGGCCCACCACTACCTGGGTGGAACCACCTGCCCCTTCAGCCCCCATCTCCGAACAGTATCACAGGTAATGTAACAGTGTAAAGTATATAGTATATGCCCGTGATCACCTCACAAAGTGATCACAGCCCAGTAGTAAAGCATGGCAGACGGACAAGAGTGTAGGGCCACTGATGGAACACTAGCATCCTATTCTAAGCAGTAGGATAGCAGGTAAAGGTAACAACAGTAGTAGCAAGGACAGGCTATGCAGCAGTATAGGATTAACTGAAAGCAGTAACATGCTACACTACTCTAATGCAAGCAGTATAGAGAGAATAGGCGATATCTGGTGATCAAAGGGGGGGCTTGCCTGGTTGCTCTGGCAAGTAGGGGTCGTTAACAACGTAGTCGGTCGGGGCACCAGCAGCGGCGTCGGTCCCGTAGTCTTCCAGAGAGAAGAGGGGGCCGAAACAATAAATACAATGCAAGCAGATGCATATCGATGCATGACAAAGCAAACAACGGGGTTAGGCGTGCCCTAACGCGGTAAGAGGTGATACCGGCGAAGGGGGGAAACATCTGGGAAAGTTTCCCCGGTGTTTCGCGTTTTCTGATAAACGAACCAGAGGAGGAAAGTTGTGTGTTCGATATGCTAGGGGCATGTGGCGGACGAACGGGCTGCGTATCCGGACTCGTCTCGTCGTTCTGAGCAACTTCAATGTAGAAAGTATTTTCATCTGAGCTACGGTTTATTTTATATGATATTCTAAAGTTTTAAATCATTTTTAGAATTTATTTAATTAACTTAATTCAACATTATCCAAAACAGCATTTGCTGACGTCATCATGACATCAGTAGTCAACAGAGGTGTTGACGTGTCAAACTGACGTGTGGGTTCAGTGGGACCCACCTGTCATACACTGTTAGGTTGATTAGGGTTTAGGTTAAACTAATTACTGTTTAGTTAGACTAACGGGTTTGTTAGATTAATTAAGTAGGATTAATTAACTTAATTAATTAATTATTATTTATTTATTTTTTTAATTCCTTTTCTTTTTCATTTTTTTAAACGTCCTGAGGGGGTGGGCCCCGGCGTTCAGTGGCACAGAGGCCAAACGGGGCGGGTGCCGGGCGTGCGGGCGTGGGCGCCCAACGGGGGGAACGCGGGGTAGCGTAGCCCGCCCGGGCATGGGGGCGAGGCCGCCAGGCGCGGCGGGGCGCCAACAGACGCCAGAAGTGGCGAGCGGTGGCCCTAGGCAGTGGCGGGCAGCGCGCGCAGTGGTCAAGGGCGGGGCGTGCGGTCCGGGAGAGGACGAGTCCGACGCGGGCAGCGAGCAGGGGAGGTGCGTGCATGCGCGCGCGGCCGTGGGCGCGTGCACGGCCGCGGTCATGGTCAGCGAGCAGCGTCCGGGAGGAGAAGCAGGGGCGCGAGAGTGGGTGCGAGGGAGGCCAGGGCGGGCGCGGGGCGGCGGTGGAGGCTAGCGCCGTTCCGGCGGCTGCAGCAGCGGCGCGGGCGCACGCGGGGGCAGAACTCTAGGCGGGGGCGCGCGTGGTGGAGCTATGGGGTTCGGCCTGGCGCGCAGGTGGGCGGCCAGGGACGCGGGCGCCGGCAGGGGGGACGGCGTGGCCGACGAGGTGGTGTGCATGCGCGCGAGGCGGCACAGAGGAGAAGGAGGAGGGGAAAAGGCGGCTGCTCACGGCGGGGAGTTGGGTCCAGGGCAGTGGCGGTCGAGGAGGGGACGGGGACGACGGCGCCGGAAGAGAAGCAGGCCGGCGAGGACGAGGAGGCAGGCCGGCGTAGAGGGCGACGGGGAGGTAGTCCGGGCGGCGACGGCGTCGTGATCCGAGGTGGCGAGCGGCAACCTCCTCCTCTCGATCCCGATCCAATCGGGGGAGAGGGGTGAGGAGATATTTTCGTGTGGGAGAGTGGGGTGTCGGTGGAGTGGGTTACGGGAGGGGTGAGGAGATAAGGAGTGGGGGAGTGGGTGGCCGGCTGGGTCGGCTAGGCCTGGTGGGTTGGCCCAGTTGGGCCATAGATGGCCCGGGGGGTCTATCTCTTTTTATTTTCCTTTTCTTTTTTTTGTTTTGATCGTTTACTTTTATTTATTTAGTTTAAAGCACTTAGGAACTTTGTAAAATTATGCTTTCTTCAATATAATTACCATAGCAATATTTGTCACACACCGAACATTTTTGTTTAATATTTTGAAACTTTTGTCGTTTGACTTATTTAGAATTTAAATATGAAACGGTTTCGAATTAACCCGAGATTAACTATAGTGACTGAGGTGACATGTCATCATTAGTAGGGGATTACTGTAGCTTGATTATCCGGGCGTCACAATTCTCCTCCACTACAAGAAATTTCGTCCCGAGATTTAAGCGGTGGAGTAAGGGGGAAAGTTCTGGTTACGAAATTCTAACGGATCTTCTCGTTCTTGGCTGCTCTTCTCGAAGAGGTCGATCCATTATATTGGTGTCTTCCTTTATCTGCTTCAGGTCATCATCATGAAGTCATCATATTTTCTTCGGAAATTTCATCGTACTTACGAAAGGACAAGGCGTGGTTATTCTGTAAGAATGAACATCTGCATGGTTGACTACCTGGTAGTTAACATCGGGGAAGGTGGCAGAAAGTAACTCTCGAATTAAAACTTAAGAAAATACCGAGAGCAAATTAAGGAGGTATCATTGGAAGTTTCGAGCGGGCAGGCAATCATTCGATGCCTGAAACAAAGTGTTGAAGGGGTTTAGAGCAATGTGAATAAGCATTGCATCTGATACCTGAATAGATCAACAGGCAGGTGGCCCGTGAATTACCTACAAAGTCAAGCGCAAGGAATAACTTTGACAACAGGGTGTACAGGAGAGTCAGGTTTCGATCCTGTAGAGTTGTGGGTTATGGGCCCACCATGTGGGTTAAAAATAGGAGCGGTGACATCTCGCACGGTCACAATAGCAAGGCATGTCAGAGGGTAGCCTATCAGTTATGTCGGCAACAATGTCGGTACCAAGGGCGAGGGACGAAGAGAACCATTTTCCTACTCGTTGAATGAGGCGGACCAATAGGCAAAGTTCTCGTCCATCGGTGGTGACCGGAATGCTATCGACAATTTCAACAGGGTCTTACTGACACAGTTGTACACCAAGGTGTTTACATAAGCAGAAGAATATTACCGCTTAGATCCTATGGATCACAAGGAAGGTTAAACAAATCAATGGAAAGGAAAATGTGATCATCAGATCAAACAGAACAATGGAAAGGAAAATGTGTTTGACACATATACCAGGGGTATACCCTTCCCAAGGACAAGCAGAGCAAGATATCCACGACGGGATAGAAAGTAGAAACCATTAGGTAAGGGGAGAGGAATTTGATGACAAAACCCATACAACGGTGTTTTGGATAATTGATAAAGAAAGCATAACATTTTGTTTCAAATGTTCTTATCGAAGATCGGAGTATCACAAACATGCTTCGAGATAGCATTAACAAGGTCTTCAAGCAAAGATCAGACCTTGGATACACAAAGGATCCATCAGGAAAAACTTATTAAACAAGTCATTCAATTTCCTCAT
The DNA here is from genome assembly GCA_963921465.1 of Triticum timopheevii. NCBI lineage: Eukaryota > Viridiplantae > Streptophyta > Magnoliopsida > Poales > Poaceae > Triticum > Triticum timopheevii. The sequence continues at coordinate 300,290,423 of OY997270.1, forward strand.
GGAAGAATGGTTAACCTTGTTAAAAAGGAAACTATAACAATAGGTCCTCCGGTCAAATGTGCTAGGCATGACATCACCTTACCGGGTCACGTAAAGACCATTGTTATAACTCTTGGAAAAATGTCCCAACCATCAGATCTGATCGGTGTTAGTATACCTCAGACTCAGGATGCCTGATAAGAAAAGGTGCAAAACAACTTGACGAGACGACATTGTAAGATTCTCGGGAAATTTACTACGGAAGCGAGTTCCGAAATAAGAGCTCATCATTAAACCAAGGAGAGGATGAGGAGGTGGCTGATGGACTCAGCGACAATTCATCAAGATTTCCAAAGGATGGATTTCCACAATCATGTGAACAAGTAGAGAACATTAGTCAGATCAAATGATACAATGATGTATGCTCGAGGAAAACATACACAATTAAACATTGGTTGAAAAGGTGCACCCAAAATGTGGGCCAAGTAACACGATCAATGTTAGGATGGTGAATCAATAACCAAAAGGTCTTAGAATGAAACTATCGACCATTACTTCAAGGCAAGAGGGTTGCTGGAAGTTTTGAATTCACACATCATAGTTCAATTGTCAGTATTCCCGTTAGAAACAACACGGGGAACAAGAAATAATGGTGGTGGTGAGAAGTATCACTATGTATCAAGGATTCTCAAGACGTGGTGAAATTCCCACGACATTCTTGACATAAAAGATGGTAATATTCCAAGGTAAGGAAGAACAATTGTTGGATAGCAATGAACTCAAGGTATAACACCAAACACGAACAAGTTTGTGTTGAACTGAAGGCAATAAAGTGGTTGATGATAACACAAATCATCGAGAGGAAAAGGTGGTATTTCTCATCAAGAATTCGATAGATATCTTGGAAGAGCTCAGGAGGTTGATGATGTTCACGACAATTTGTTGTCGAGAGGATCCACTAAGCAATTGATCAGCGACTGCATCAAGCAAAAGGACTGATGCAGCAAAAGATTATTGGAGCCACAGATACGACACAAACTCGGGGTCAAGTTTGTTGTTCGAGGTGAAACGATAAGACGAGGAAATTGACGAAAGCTTAGTTCATCGCCGAAAGTTGTGCTCCGGGAATAAGGGCCAGGCAGTACAGTTAAAATTTAGCACAATAAGGATATAGCCGATCAGGCTAGGGATGACTTGATCAAGTACAAACTCATAAGTAATGAAGGTTACCAAGAGTTGTTTAATCACGGTGCGGACTCAAGTAAGTTATCGGTGTCTTTGAGTATTTAATAACTTAGAGCCCGTGAAAAATTGGAATCAGTGAGAATGTAGCACTTGATGAAGAACTCATAAGAAGTTATGCAGTTCCATGATAATCTCGAGATACCAGGGGGTAACACTCGACGACAGATCAAAGTAGAGTTTGGACTAGGGTATTGCTTTGCAGAAGACAAGTGATCAAACTTGCATGAGAAATGGAATCAAGGAGAAACATGGTCAGAACCACTTCCACAGATACAATATGATCTTATAACAAGGGGATAATTATTTTAAGAGAAGCTTCCATGATCAGGTATACATCGTGTCCATGGGCATGAACACAGGGTTCAAGGTCGACTCCCACTTGTTCAACGCATAACCTTTCATTCACCTCTCGTTTTTCGAAAATGACATTAGTTGTTAAAAGTTTTTACCTGGTGCAATACCAGATAAGTATGACCCGTGAAATCTTTCGGGTTCACACAGATTAAGGAAGGCATAGGGTCAACCCATCGGGGCATCTTAGGAGTATATACCACATTTCAAGAATAAAGAACGCAACTCGATAGTAGAGTATGCTTGAGAAAGCAAATGATACAATTTATCAAAGGCATTATGTATCCGAGGAAAGGTTCACAAGCTTATTGAATTTCAAGGACGTTGTCGGATAAAATCCGAAAAAAGGGGCTGGTGGCCCACAAGGGATCTGATGTGAGCATCGGTACTCAACCAGAGGAAAAAGAATGCAAGGAGGTCAAATTATAGAAACAACTGTCTAACCCAAAGCTCAATTGCAAAGGAATTATGATTTCCAATTCAAGGGATCAGAAGCAAATGCTCTGATTAAGGATGGAGTAGTTGAATAGACTTAGGGGTACAACTGGCGGCAATTTAATTGGTTGAGAACCAGCTCATGTTCAAACTGACACTGAGCCGGAAGGATGAATTCTCGGATTCGATTGAGGGATGCGAGCATCCTCAACATATTGAATCAACGGACTTAAAATGATAAAGACAAGGGATGCCAATAAGATTACGAGACTTATGGGATTAACCATAAGGCAAGCAAGCAAGAATTTCAAGGCTGCTCAGGATTTTTGGCAGATCGAATGGTATTTCAAAGATTGTTGTGAAATACATGAATCAACTAGGAATGAACGGACACTCGATAAGTGCAAGGAATTATCCAGGGTTATTCTTGTGGCAAAGAACTGCAAGGCAGTAAGCTCAAGGATTATTAAAAAAATTGGAGAATAATTTGATGCATCTTGTAATAACAAGAGCAGCTGGGAATGAAAGTAAGATGACAGGAGCATGTAATTCTCCATAGGGATAACGGTTGTAGGGAATTGCAAAAGAAACATGAACAAGGTCTCGAGTGAACACTAGAGAGTATCTTCCGAATCTTCTGGCGTAGTTGGCGATCATCTGGACTGAAGGTGCTCTCTAGGAGAAAATATTATTGAGAACCTAGAGTCAGAGTAAGTAAAATCATTTAAACCGAATAGAAGAGATGTGAGAGTCCCAGAGTATAGGTCGAGGAATAAAAGATCCTAATACCACCCAATGGCGACGTGGGTCCGTAAGGCGCACAGCCATGTTAGTAAAAGTTTTGTAATGTCTAGACTCGACTTCGGCCAAGGAGTGTGGAAGGGGGATTCCTACAGGCAGTTGGCTCTGATACCAACTTGTGACGCCCCCGATTCAATCATACACTAATCATGCACGCAAACGTGTACGATCAAGATCAGGGACTCACGGGAAGATATCACAACACAACTCTAAAACATAAATAAGTCATACAAGCATCTAATACAAGCCAGGGGCCTCGAGGGCTCGAATACGATTGCTCGATCATAGACGAGTCAGCGAAAGCAACAATATCTGAGTACAAACGTGAGTTAAACAAGTTTGCCTTAAGAAGGCTAGCACAAACTGGAATACAGATCGAAAGAGGCGCGGGCCTCCTGCCTGGGATCCTCCTAACTACTCCGGGTCGTCGTCAGCGGGCTGCACGTAGTAGTAGGCACCTCCGGTGTAGTAGGAGTCGTCGTTGACAGTGGCGTCTGGCTCCTGTACTCCATCGTCTGGTCGCAGCAATCAGGTAGAGATATGGGGAAAAGGGGGGAACAAGGCAACCGTGAGTACTCATCCAAAGTACTCGCAAGCAAGGAGCTACACTACATATGCATGGATATATGTGTAAAGGGCCATATCAGTGGACTGAACTGCAGAATGCCAGAATAAGAGGGGGATAGCTAATCCTGTCGAAGACTACGCTTCTGGCAGCCTCCGTCTTGCAGCATGTAGAAGAGAGTAGACTGAAGTCCTCCAAGTAGCATCGCATAGCATAATCCTACCCGACGATCCCCTCCTCATCGCCCTGTTAGAGAGGGACCACCGGGTTGTATCTGGCACTTGGAAGGGTGTGTTTTATTAAGTATCCGGTTCTAGTTGTCATAAGGTCAAGGTACAACTCCAAGTCGTCCTGTTACCGAAGATCACGGCTATTCGAATAGATTAACTTCCCTGCAGGGGTGGACCACATAACCCAACACGCTTGATCCCATTTGGTCGGACACACTTTTCGGGGTCATGCCTGGCCGTGGAAGATCAACACGTCGCAGCCCCACCTAGGCACAACAAAGAGGTCAGCACGCCGGTCTAAACCTAAGCGCACAGGGGTCTGGGCCCATCGCCCTTAGCACACCTGCACATTGCGAGGGCGGCCGGAAGCAGACCTAGCAACCTCCAGTACAACGGAAGTCACGTTACGCGGTCAAATCTGGCGCGCGCCGCTCAGTCGCTGACGTCACGAAGGCTTCGGCTGATACCACGACGTCGAGTGCCCAGAACTTTCCCACGTAGTTGGTTAGTGCGTATAGACCAAATGGCCAGACTCAGATCAAATACCAAGAACTCGTTAAGCATGTTAAGTATCCGCGAACGCCGACCAGGGCCAGGCCCACCTCTCTCCTAGGTGGTCTCAACCTGCCCTGTCGCTCCGCCTCAAAGTAACAGTCGGGGGCCGTCGGGAACCCAGGCCCACCACTACCTGGGTGGAACCACCTGCCCCTTCAGCCCCCATCTCCGAATAGTATCACAGGTAATGTAACAGTGTAAAGTATATAGTATATGCTCGTGATCACCTCACGAAGTGATCACGGCCCAGTAGTAAAGCATGGCAGACGGACAAGAGTGTAGGGCCACTAATGGAACACTAGCATCCTATTCTAAGTAGTAGGATAGCAGGTAAAGGTAACAACAGTAGTAGCAAGGAGAGGCTATGCAGCAGTATAGGATTAACTAAAAGTAGTAACATGCTACACTACTCTAATGCAAGCAGTATAGAGAGAATAGGCGATATCTAGTGATCAAAGGGGGGGCTTGCCTGGTTGCTCTGGCAAGTAGGGGTCGTCAACAACGTAGTCGGTCGGGGCACCAGAAGCGGCATCGGTCTCGTAGTCTACCGGAGAGAAGAGGGGGAAGAAACAATAAATACAATGCAAGCATATGCATATCGATGCATGACAAAGCAAACAATGGGGTTAGGTGTTCCCTAACGCGGTAAGAGGTGATACCGGCGAAGGGGGGAAACATCCGGGAAAGTTTCCCCAGTGTTTCGCGTTTTCGGACAGACGAACCGGAGGAGGAAAGTTGTGTGTTCGATATGCTAGGGCGTGTGGCGGACGAACGGGCTGCGTATCCGGATTCGTCTCGTCGTTTTGAGCAACTTTCATGTAGAAAGTATTTTCATCTGAGCTACGGTTTATTTTATATGATTTTCTAAAGTTTTAAATCATTTTTAGAATTTATTTAATTAACTTAATTCAACATTATCCAAAACAGTGTTTGCTGATGTCATCATGACATCAGCAGTCAACAAGGTGTTGACTGGTCAAACTGACGTGTGGGTCCAGTGGGACCCACCTGTCATACACTGTTAGGTTGATTAGGGTTTAGGTTAAACTAATTACTGTTTAGTTATACTACAGGTTAATTAGATTAATTAAGTAGGATTAATTAACTTAATTAATTTAGTTAATTAATTAATTATTAATTAATTATTTTTCTTTTTCATTTTTTTAAACGTCCTGAGGGGGTGGGCCCCGGCGTTCAGTGGCACATAGGCCAAACGGGGCGGGTGCCGGGCGTGCGGGCGTGGGCGCCCAACGGGGCGAACCCGGGGCAGCGTAGCCCGCCCGGGCATGGGGGCGAGGCCGCCAGGCGCGGCGGGGCGCCGGCAGATGCCAGAAGTGGTGAGCGGTGGCCCTAGGCAGCGGCGGGCAGCGCGCGCGGTGATCAAGGGCGGGGCGTGCGGTCCGGGAGATGACAAGTCCGACGCGGGCAGCAAGCAGGGGAGGTGCGTGCATGCGCGCGCGGCCTCGGTCATGGTCGACGAGCAGCGGCGAGGAGGAGAAGCAGGGGCGCGAGAGTGGGTGCGAGGGAGGCCAGGGCGGGCGCGGGGCGGCGGTGGAGGCTAGCGCCGGTTCCGGCGGCTGCATCGGCGGCACGGGCGCGCGTGGGGGCAGAACTCTAGGCGGCGGCACGCGCGGTGGAGCCAGGGGGCTCGGCCTGGCGCGCAGGTGGGCGGCCAGGGACGCGGGCGCCGGCAGGGGGACGGCGTGGCCGACGAGGTGGTGTGCGTGCGCGCGAGGCGGCACAGAGGAGAAGGAGGAGGGGAAAAGGCGGCTGCTCACGGCGGGGAGTAGGGTCCAGGGCAGTTGGGGTCGAGGAGGGGACGGGGACGACGGCGCCGGAAGAGAAGCGGGCCGGCGAGGACGAGGAGGCAGGCCGGCGTAGAGGACGGCGGGGAGGCAGTCCGGGCGGCGACGGCGTCGTGATCCGAGGTGGCGAGCAGCGACCTCCTCCTCTCGATCTTGATCCAATCGGGGGAGAGGGGGGAGGAGATATTTTCGTGGGGGAGAGTGGGGTGTCGGTGGAGTGGGTTACGGGAGGGGTGAGGGGATAAGGAGTGGGGAGTGGGTGGCCGGCTGGGCTGGCTGGGCCTGGTGGGTTGGCCCAGTTGGGCCATAGATGGCCCGGGGGGTCTGTCTCTTTTTATTTTCCTTTTCTTTTTTTTGTTTTGATCGTTTACTTTTATTTATTTTTCTTTTCTGTTTTATTTAGTTTAAAGCACTTATGCACTTTATAAAATTATGCTTTCTTCAATATAATTACCATAGCAATATTTTTCACACACCGAACATTTTTGTTTAATATTTTGAAAACTGTTGTCGTTTGACTTATTTAGAATTTAAATATGAAACAGTTTCGAATTAACCCGAGATTAACTACAGTGACAGAGGTGACGTGTCATCATTAGTAGGGGATTACTGTAGCTTGATTATCCGGGCGTCACAGTATGGGCACTCCCCTTGGAAACTGCCAAGCTTGGGGGAGGTGCCCCGGTATCGTATCACCATCACACTCCTATCTTTACCGTTTTCCTTAGTTCGATCCTATTAGTAGTATCTTGATCTAGTAGAATAAAGTTTATGGCATGATCTAGTTTTGAGTTTTGCTTTATGATCTCTCTATGTAATCGAGTCCGTGAGCTATATAATAAAGATTAGTGTTCAGTCAAGTGCTTGATTATCTTGATATGATCTTGAGTGAATAAAAGAAAAAGAAAAGGAATAAAAAGGAAACAAAGAGTTCATATTGATCCTATTGAGAGTAATGACTTCACATAAGAAGAGTATGATGATTAAAAGTTGTTGGGAGTTGGCAAACATAGCTTTGGTCATCGTTGCAATTAATAGGAAGTAATAAGAAAAGAGAGGTTTCACATATAAATATATTATCATGGACATATTTTATGATTGGGAGCACTCATTAAAATATGACATGCTAAAGAGTTGATGTTGGACAAGGAAGAAAATGTAATGGGTTATGTTTTCTTATATCTGAGATAAAGTATATTGTCATGGATCATCCAACATGTTGAGCTTGCCTTTCCCCCTCATGCTAGACAAATTCTTAGCACCAAGTAGAGATACTACTTGTGCTTCCAAATATCCTTAAACCCAGTTGTGCCATGAGAGTCCACTATACCTACCTATGGAGTGAGTAAGATCCTTCAAGTAAGTTGTCATCGGTGCAAAGCAATAAAAATTGCTCTCTAAATATGTATGACTTATTAGTGTGGGGGGAAATAAGCTTTATACGATCTTGTGATGTGGAAGAAATAAAAGCGACGGACTGCATAATAAAGGTTCATATCACAAGGGGCAATATAAAGTGACGTTCTTTCGCATTAAGATTTTGTGCATCCAACCATAAAAGTGCATGGCAACCTCTGCTTCCCTCTGTGAAGGGCCTATCTTTTATTACTATCTTCTATCTTATGGAAGAGTCATGGTGATCTTCACCTTTCCTTTTTCATTTTATCCTTTGGCAAGCACAGTGTGTTGGAAAGATCCTGATAGATATACCTAATTGGATGTAGGGGAGCATGAGTTATTATTGTTGAAATTACCCTTGAGGTAAAAGGTTGGGAGGCGAAACTATAAGCCCCTATCTTTCTCTGTGTCCGATTAAAACTCCGTAACCACAAGTATCGCATGAGTGTTAACAATTATGAGAGACTAAATGATAGTTGAGTATGTGGACTTGCTATAGAGCTCTGACATAGACTCTTTCTGATGTTATGATAAGTTGCAATTTCTTCAATGACCGAGATTATAGTTTGTTGGTTCTCAATAAAGTTTATGATTCGTACTTTGCATTGTGAATGGATTATTACTTGAACATAAGAAATCATATGACAATATCTATATATGTTGTTGTTATGAGAATAATCATGATGCCTTCATGTCCGTATTTTATTTTTATCGACACATCTACCTCTAAACATGGGGACATATTTATCGTTATCGGCTTCCGCTTGAGGACAAGCGAGGTCTAAGCTTGGGGGAGTTGATACGTCCATTTTGCATCATGCTTTTATATCGATATTTATTGCATTATGGGCTGTTATTTTACGTTATGTTACAATACTTATGCCTATTCTCTCTTATTTTACAACATTTAGATAAGGAGGGAGAATGCCGGCAGCTGGAATTCTGGGCTGGAAAAGGAGCAAATATTATAGACCTATTCTCCACAACTCCAAAAGTCCTGAAACTTCACGAAAGTCATTTTTTGGAAATAATAAAAAAATTGAGCGAAAGAAGTTCACCAGAGGGGGACCCACCTGGCCACGAGGGTGGGGGCGCGCCCCCCTGCCTTGTGGGCCCCCTGTTGGCTCTCCAATGGCCATCTTCTGCTATATGAGGTCTTTCGTCGAGGAAAAAATCAGAAGCAACCTTTCGGGACGAAACCCCACCGCCACGAGGCAGAACCTTGGGGGAACCAATCTAGGGCTCCGGCAGAGCTGTTCTGCCGGGGACACTTCCCTCCAGGAGGGGGAAATCATCACCATCGTCATCAGCAACGCTCCTCTCATCGGGAGATGGCAATCTCCATCAACATGTTCACCAGCACCATCTCCTCTCAAAACCCTAGTTCATCTCTTGTATCCAATTCTTGTCCCCAAGTCCGGGATTGGTACTAGTAGGTTGCTAGTAGTGTTGATTACTCCTTGTAGTTGATGCTAGTTGGTTTATTTGGTTAAAGATCATATGTTCAGATCCTATATACATATTATTACCCCTCTGATTATGAACATGAATATGCTTTGTGAGTAGTTACGTTTGTTCTTGAGGACATGGGTGAAGTCTTGCTATTAGTAGTCATGTGAATTTGGTATTCGTTCGATATTTTGATGAGATGTATGTTGTCTAGCCTCTAGTGGTGTTATGTGAACGTCGACTAGATAACACTTCACCATTATTTGGGCGTAGAGGAAGGCATTGGGAAGTAATAAGTAGATGATGGGTTGCTAGAGTGACAGAATCTTAAACCCTAGTTTATGCATTGCTTCGTAAGGGGCTGATTTGGATCCATATGTTTCATGCTATGGTTAGGTTTACCTTAATACTTTTGTTGTAGTTGCGGATGCTTGCAATAGAGGTTAATCATAAGTGGGATGCTTGTTCAAGTAAGAACAGCACCCAAGCACCGGTCCACCCACATATCAAATTATCAAAGTACCGAACGCGAATCATATGACTCTGATGAAAATTAGCTTGACGATATTCCCATGTGTCCTCGGGAGCACTTTTCCTTATATAAGAGTTTGTCCAGGCTTGTCCTTTGCCACAAAAAGGATTGGGCCACCTTGCTGCACTTTATTTACTTTTGTTACTTGTTGCTCGTTACAAATTATCTTATCATAAAACTACCTGTTACCACTTATTTCAGTACTTGCAGAGAATACCTTGCTGAAAACCGCTTATCATTTCCTTCTGCTCCTCGTTGGGTTCGACACTCTTACTTATCGAAGGGACTACGATAGATCCCCTATACTTGTGGGTCATCAGTATGCTTGAAGTATTATTGTTTTCATGTCAATATTAAACTTTTGTTTTGAATCTTATGGATCTGAATATTCTTGCCACAATAAAGAAGATTACATTGATAAATATGTTAGGTAGCATTCCACATCAGAAATTCTGTTTTTATCATCTACCTACTCGAGGACGAGCAGGAATTAATCTTGGGGATGCTTGATACGTCTCCAACATATCTATAATTTTTTATTGTTCCACGCTATTATATTATCAATCTTGGATGTTTTATATGCATTTATATGCTATTTTATATGATTTTTGGGACTAACCTATTAACCTAGAGCCCAGTGCTAGTTTCTATTTTTTCCTTGTTTTTGAGTTTTACACAAAAGGAATACCAAACGGAGTCCAATTGATGTGCCAATTTTTGATGATTTTTATGGATCAAAAGAAGCCCCCGGAGTAAGAGACTTGGGCCAGAAGAGTCCCGAGCCATCCACGAGGGTGGAGGGCGCGCCCTACCCCCTGGGTGCGCCCCCTACCTCGTGGATGACTCGGAGACCCCCTGATGGGAGACCGACGCCAAAAATTCCTATAAATACAGAAACCCCCGAAAAGAAACCTAGATCGGGAGGTCCGCTGCTGCAAGCCTCTGTAGCCACCAAAAACCAATCGGGACCCTGTTCTGGCACCCTGCCGGACGGGGTTCCATCACAGTGGCCACCTTCATCATCCCGGTGCTTTCCATGACGAGGAGGGAGTAGTTCACCCTCGGGGCTGAGGGTATGTACCAGTAGCTATGTGTTTGATCTCTCTCTCTCTCTCTCGTGTTCTTGATATGGCACGATCTTGATGTACCGCGAGCTTTGCTATTATAGTTGGATCTTATGATGTTTCTCCCCCTCTACTCTCTTGTAATGGATTGAGTTTTCCCTTTGAAGTTATCTTATCGGATTGAGTCTTTAAGGATTTGAGAACACTTGATGTATGTCTTGCATGTGCTTATCTGTGGTGACAATGGGATATTCATATGATCTACTTGATGTATGTTTTGGTGATCAACTTGCGGGTTCAGTGACCTTGTGAACCTATGCATAGAGGTTGGCACACATTTTCGTCTCGACTCTTCGGTAGAAACTTTGGGGTCCTCTTTGAAGTTCTGTGTGTTGGTTGAATAGATGAATCTGAGATTGTGTGATGCAAATCGTATAATCATACCCACGGATACTTGAGGTGACATTGGAGTATCTAGGTGACATTATGGTTTTGGTTGATTTGTGTCTTAAGGTGTTATTTTACTAAGAACTCTAGGGATGTTTGTGACACTTATAGGAATAGCCCAATGGATTGATCGGAAAGAATAACTTTGAGGTGGTTTCGTACCCTACAATAATCTCTTCATTTGTTCTCTGCTATTAGTGACTTTGGAGTGAATAATTCATAGGCATTTCTTGATGCTTACCGATATTACCTATTCTTTGGCATTCATACCAAGATAAGACGAACTTACGGGCATCCTTGAAGAGAGTGGGCCAATAAAATCTAGATTGCAATACCTTGTGAGTAGTTCTAACTCCAGCATGATGTCCTCCGTAAGCTTCAGAATGACATTTCCGTTGGATTTGTCCCTGTTCATGCTCAGGTACACAACGTCTAATAATACATCTACTCTTTCTTTATAAAGATGTGGGTCATCCCAAAGTAATGTCTTAAATCATAAAAGAATTTTTTCATTTGTTGGTATGTAAAGCTAGGTGGTAAATATTTAGCAACAATGTAATTAGCATAGTCAGCATACCAAGGAGTGTTATGAGCAACATTTATTGCAGCTAACTGCTCATCAAGAAAACTATCATCAATAGGTAGTGAGTCGTCAAGCACATTTACCTAGACAAGTTATCACCTACGGGGTTCTCAGCTCCTTTTCTATCACGGATATGTAAACCAAATTCTTGTAGCAAGAGAAGCCATTGAATAAGTCTAGGTTTAGCATCTTTCTTTTCCATAAGATATTTAATAACAGCATGATCGGTGTGCACAATAACTTTTGAATCAACAATGTAAGGTCTAAATTTATCGCAAGCAAACACCACTGCACTAGAATTCTTTTTCAGTAGTTAGCATAATTTCGTTGAGCACGGTCTAGAGTTGTACTATCATAATGAATAACATTCAGTTTCTTATCAACTCTTTGTCCTAGAACAGCACCAACAGCCTAATCACTAGTATCACACATGATTTCAAAAGGCAAGTTCCAATCAGGTGGTTGAACAATAGGTGCAGAAATTAAAACTTTCTTGAGTGTTTCAAAGGCTTCTAAACAATCATCATCAAAAACAAAAGGAATATCCTTTTGCAAAACATTCGTAAGAGGCCTAGAAATTTTAGAAAAGTCTTTGATAAATCTCCTATAGAAACCAACATGACCTAGGAAACTACGAATACCTTTGATACCTTTAGGATATGGCATTTTCTCAATTGCATCGACCTTAGCTTTGTCCACTCAGTACCTCTTTCAAAAAAAAATTATGGCCCAAGACAATACCTTCATTAACCATAAAGTTGCACTTTTCCCAATTCAAGACAAGATTTGTTTGCTCGCATCTCTGCAAAACTCGGTCAAGATTGCTTAAACAATCATCGAAAGACATCCCATAAACAGAGAAATCATCCATGAAAACCTCAACAATATTTTCACAAAAATCAGAGAATATAGCAGTCATACATCTTTGAAGGTAGCAGGTGTATTGCATAAATCGAAAGGCATACGCCTATAAGCATAAGTTCCAAAGGGACAAGTAAAAGTGGTATTTTCTTGATTAGGTTGAGAAATAGGTATTTGTGAAAAGCCAGAATATCCATCAAGGAAGCAAAAATGTGTATGCTTAGATAATCTTTCTAGAATTTGATCGATAAAAGGCAGAGGGTAATGATCTTTTCTAGTTGCTTTGTTTAATTTTCTAAAATCAAATACCATTTTATAGCCTGTAACATTTCTTTGTGGAATTAGTTCATTCTTATCATTAGGAACAACAGTAATACGTCCTTTCTTAGGGACACAATGAACAGGACTTACCCATCTACTATCAGCTATGGGATAGATAGCTGGTGGTCAACAACATGTTTAGCATCCGGTTCCATATTAATTTTGTGCTGACATAGAGTGGGACTAATGCCCTTTAAATCACCAAGAGTATATCCAATAGCAGCTCTGTGCTTCCTTAGAACTTTCAATAATCTTTCTTCTTCATGTTCTGAAAGGTTAGCACTAATAATAACAGGATATATCTTCTTTTCATCAAGATAAGCATATTTCAAAGTGTCTTGTAATTGTTTTAATTCAAACACAGGATCACCTTTAGGTGGAGGAGGACCTCCTAGAGATTCAATAGGCAAATTGTGTTTAAGCAGAGCACGTTGTTCAAAGAAAATCTTTTCTATTTCATTTCTTTCATGCATATGTAAATCATTTTCATGGTCTTGCAAATATTGTTCTAAAGGATCAGCAGGTGGTACAGCAATAGAAGCAAGACCAATTATTTCATCCTCACTAGGCATATGTTACAGTTTTTTGCAAAATTAATTTTATTTCTCTATTGCTAAGTTCCACTTGACCACTAGACTGAGGATGATAAGGTGATGCAATTCTATGGTTAACATCATACTTGGCAAGCATTTTACGGAAAGCACCATGAATAAAGTGTGAACCACCATCAGTCATTAAGTATCTAAGGACTCCAAACCTTGGGAAAATAACTTCCTTAAGCATTTTAATAGAGGTGTTGTGGTCAGCACTACTGGTTGGTGTCGGTGTACTAAAATAGGGGTACCTTAGTACCCCGAACTTGTACACGGGCAGTCGTAGCACCCCGCGGCAAGGCTTGCTAGGTGACCGCCAAAAAACCCTCCATGGCCCCCTTTTGGGCCATCCAAGAACAAAGTATTTGAGCCAAGGCCCCGGCAAGAGGAGCTTGCCGGGAAGGCCACCCGAAGAGAGCAAGGCCCCGGCAAGAGGAGCTTGCCAGGACGGCCGCTCGAAGCACAAGACCCCGGCAAGAGGAGCTTGCCGGGAAGGCCAACCAAGGCGCGACAAGAGACTTGCCGCGACGCGCCACGCGTCCCGGCAAGGCCCGCTGAGCGACAAGCTCCCGGACGCGGCAAGACATCAGCCGCGGCAAGGCGCTTGCCGTGGCAAGTTACCACCCCGCGCCTGTGCTCCAGCTCATCCACCAACGTGTCGCTCTGGGGCCATTCCAGGCGTACGTGGCGAGAGGCTGCACAACCAAGGGCATGCGGTGGCGAAGCAACGCTGACAGGATAGCCATCGTGGCAAACGGTGGAGCCCCTGACGGTCCCTTTTCTGCACTGTTTGGGCGACCCAGACGGGCATTTAATGCCCTTGTCCCCTGCCGTCAGAGTTAGGTATGATAGCACTGTGCAGACAGTTGTACCCAAAACGGCGATTCCCAGTTTTACCCTTGCCTACATTGCCACCTGTGGGTAACCCCTTGAGCATATAAAAGGAGGCCCCATGCGCAACATAGGGGAAGAGGCCACTCACGCTCGGTCTTGTTAGCTACCCGAGTGTACTGTAGCACTCAGCGCCCCCGAGCAAGAACATAATACAAACCACAAAGCAGCAGTAGGGTTTTACGCATCCGTGCGGCCCGAAGCTGGGTAAACCCCTTGTGTGCATCGTCTCGATCCGCTCTTTGCGCGACCTCCGCCCCCCGCCGAACCAACAAAGGGGCTCGGTCCCCATAGGTGTTCGTGGAGGCAGATTTCCCCCGACATCTTTGGCGCTCCAGGTAGGGGACGACGAGGTTGTGTGAACCTGATCCGGCATCCGCACAGGCTAGATCTTCATCATCGTCATCGACATGCCACCGAAGAAGAAGGCTCCGGAGGTGGCTGGTCTGTCCGCATCGAACCCACCGCCCCTGGAGCAAACGGGCGGTGGGGGAGGCACCGGCGGAGGAACGGGCGTCGTCGAGCCAGTTCATGGCGCCGCGGCGTCCGAACATGCACCGCGCCCCTCTCAGGAGGCACGGGACCGGCATCGTCTTGGTACTCACTGTACCATACGCTCGCTGAACCCAGATCGAGCTGGCGGGTCTCAAGGTGCTCAAGGCCAGCATACACACCAACGTGCTGGCGCGAGCGTGGCACGGTTGCCTGGCCGGGTGCTGCTCCTTCTAACATAGTTAGAAGTTCGAGCACATCCCGCTCCACGCGCCATTCGCCACCACTGCCCGCCACTCCAGCAGAAGCTCTTGCACGAGCCCAACTGCTCCTAGACTACCCTCCAACGGCGGACAAGCTCGACGGTTGGAGGCAACCATTCAGAGTCTCATCGGCTTCGCCAATGGCGACACTCCGCAGCAGCCGAGTGCGTCACAGCCGCGGCGAGCCAGCCACGCGCCAGCTGGTGGCGACAAGACCGGTGGGGGTGCAACCACTGTGCACTCCCCGCCCCAAAGGCCAAGATCGCCGACTCGCCGGAACCATAACGACAACGACTCTACCGCGTCGTCAAATCCGCGAACTCGTCGCGATCAACGCCAAGTTCTTCACGAACGAAAGCAAGAAGACGCTCGTACTCGCATCGAGCGTCGAAGAGAAGCGCGGCGTCAGTACGACCAGCGCGCTGAGCCCTCTGTTGACATGCATGCGTGAGGGGAACCAGGCGACCTGCCGTACACGGTAGGCTGCCCTGCGTTCACCCGTGAGCTGCGGCAAGTCCAGTGGCCCAGCACGAAGAATTTCAAGCCAGACGTACCGGAGAAGTACGACGGCAAGTCGCATCCGTCGGAGTTCCTCAGCATCTACACCATTGTGGTGCAGGCTGCTGGAGGGCGAGACGACAAGATCCTTGCCAACTACTTCCCGCTGGTGCTCAAGTCTAACGTCAGGTCCTGGCTCATGCACTTGTCGGACAACTCCATAACCTCCTGGGCAGACTTGTGCCATCAGTTTGTTGGCGCCTTTACGGGCGGCCACAAACCCCATGGCCAAGCGAGCGACCTCCATCTGCTCGTCCAGAAGGAAGGGGAACCCCTGCGCAAGTTCATCCAGAGATTCAGCCGTGTACACTACAACATCTCAGACGTCCACCCTGCCGCGGTCATCAGCGCGTTCCATCAGAACGTGCGTAACCGTAGGATGCGGGAGGAGATGGCGATGTGCAAGATCAAAGACGTCAGCGAGCTATATGCCCTGGCCGACAAGTGTGCACGTGCTGAGGAAGGGAGGAAACTCCCCGGAGAGAACACTGGAGCAGGAGAATCTGACAGTGAGGATACCACCCCGGCAAGGAAAAACCGGCGGCGGAACAACAGGAAGAAGAAGAGCCAAGAAGTACTGGTTGTTGAGCAGTCCGGCGATGAAGGCGCCGCCAAGAAAGCCCAGGCTGGTGGCTCCGGCAAGGAGGTTGCCGGATGCACCAACTGCCAGGCTGTGGCGGTCGCCGACAAGCGGGACAGCACCAACAAACAGTACTGCAAGATCCACCGCACCAAGGGCCATGACCTCCAGAGCTGCAAGCAGGTCGAGCGGCTCGTCGAGCTGCAAAAGGCCGAGTACAAGCGACGCGACAAGGAGAAAGCCCAAGGAGGTGGCGGAGGATCCGGCACGAAGTGCCCCGGCCAGGGAGGATGCCGCGGCAAGGACAAGCAGCGGCAAGCAGACAGACCTCCCCGCGGCCACGACAAGGACGAAGACGACGACGAAGACGAAGACATGGATGATGTCGAGACCAGTGAGCAGGAGTTTCAGAAAGCCACAGAGGTCTTGTGCGTAGATGGCGGTGCTTCTCTGCATACTTCTCACCACCAGCTCAAGCAGTGGGCGCGGGAGGTCAATGCAGCGGAACCGCCCGTCGAGTCACGCAAGCCTCTGAAATGGTCCAGCACGCCTATCGTCTTTGATATTGAGGACCACCCTGACCGCACAACTGCGATCGGGTGCTTGCCGATGTTGGTTTCACCAACAGTCCGCAACCTCAAGGTCACTAAGATGCTGGTCGACGGCGGGGCCAGCTTGAACCTGATCTCCTCCGCTGTGCTCCAGAAACTCCAAGTCCCCGACAGCGAGCTCGAAGAGACCGGCACATTCCAAGGAATCAACCCGGGAAGGAGCAAGCCGAAGGGGAAGATTACGTTGCCGGTAACATTTGGCAGCGAGTTGAACTTCAGGACTGAGAGGGTCACCTTTGACGTTGCCAATTTCCCACTGCCTTACAATGGGATCCTCGGCCGTCCAGCGCTCGCCAAGTTCATGGCGGCCTCTCACTATGCATACAACATGCTCAAGATGCCAGGCCCGATAAGCGTCATCTCTGTCCCCGGCGACTGGAAGGATGCCCTTATCTGTGCCGACAAGATCTACCGGGAAGCGGCAGCTGCAACAGATCGCAAATCACTTGCCGCTAAAGCTCCCGGGGGAAAGAAGAAGACCAAGTCCGGCAAGAGCTCTGATGCCCACTCCGGCAAGCGCGCCTCTTCGGAGTGCTGCGCTACCGTTGAGGACGCACCATCGAGCTCCACCGGCAAGTGTAAGAAGACAATGGCAGCTCCACCAGCAACCAAGAAGGTGCCCGCCAAGCAGGACGGCACTGGTGGTACCTTCACCATCAGTGCCACTCTCGACCCCAAATAGGAAAGCGCGCTCGTTGCTTTCCTGCGGGCGAATGTCGATGTGTTTGCCTGGCAACCATCTGACATCCCCGGTGTTCCCAGGACAGTGATTGAGCACCACCTTGCCGTCTGTCCTCATGCGCGGCCCGTCAACCAGAAAGTCAGGAAGCAAGCAGTGGAGCGCCAAGAGTTCGTCGTAGAAGAGATCAAGAAGTTGGAAGCAGCAGGCCTTGTCAGAGGTGTGCTCCATCCGACGTGGTTGGCCAATCCTGTTGTCGTGTGCAAAGCAAATGGGAAATAGATGCTTTGCATCGACTTCACCGATGTTAACAAAGCTTGTCCCAAAGATCCATTTCCCTTGCCGCGCATTGACCAGATTGTTAACTCCACGGCCGGATGTGACCTGCTTTCATTTCTTGACGCATACTCAGGATACCATCAGATCTTCATGGCTGAAGAAGATGAGGAGAAGACCGCATTCATCACTCCATGTGGCACGTACTGTTTCGTACGGATGCCTTTCGGTTTGAAGAATGCTGGTTCGACGTTTGCAAGGGTTGTCCATACCGCTTTTGAGCCACAAATCCACAGAAATGTGGAGGCCTACATGGATGATATAGTGGTCAAGAGCAGGAACAGGGCAACCCTGATTCAAGATCTATAAGAGACCTTTGCGAACCTGCGCAAGATCAGCCTCAAGCTCAACCCCGAGAAGTGCGTGTTTGGAGTCCCTTCCGGCAAGCTTCTTGGGTTCTTCGTGTCTCAGCGGGGAATCGAAGCCAACCCCGACAAGATCAAGGCCATCGAGCAGATTGAAGCACCAACACGTGTCAAGGATGTACGAAGACTCGCCGGCTGCGTGGCGGCTCTCAGCAGGTTTATTTCCAAGTCTGCACAACGCGCCCTGCCGTTTTTCAAAATTTTGAAGAAGGCGGGTCCAGTGAAATGGACTCCGGAAGCGGAGGCTGCCCTGCAAGACTTGAAGAAATACCTGTCCTCCGCTCCAATACTTGTCGCGCCTAAGCCACAAGAGAAGTTGCTGTTGTACTTGGCGGCAACCAATCAAGTGGTTAGTGCTACGTTAGTAGCGGAGAGGGAGGCAGATGATGAGCCAGCAACCGCGGCAAGGCATCTAGCGACAAGCAGGGAGCTTCCCCGACAAGCTGTGGCCCCGACAAGGATGGATCTGCCCAGGTGCAAGAGGAGATGCGGAAGAAGATGGTGCAGCACCCAGTTTACTTTGTCAGTTCCCTCCTGCAGGGGGCTAGGTCAAGGTACTCTGGTGTGCAGAAACTGCTTTTCGGCCTTCTTATGGACTCGAGAAAGCTGCGCCATTACTTCCAAGCACATGAGATTACAGTTGTCACTCGCTTTCCGCTGAAGAGGATACTGCAGAATCCAGAAGCAACGGGCAGGATTGTCGAGTGGGCACTAGAACTGTCAAGCTTTGGCCTCAAGTTCGAGAGCACTTCAATTATCCAAAGCAGAGCATTGGCAGAATTCATAGCAGAGTGGACGCCGACGCCAGATGAAGAAATTCCAGAGACGAGCATCCCCGTCAAAGAAGCAAGCAAAGAGTGGCTGATGTACTTTGATGGTGCCTTCTCGCTGCAAGGCGCCGGTGCTGGCGTGTTGCTTATCACACCCACCGGAGAGCATCTCAAGTACATAGTCCAGATGCTCTTTCCCAAGGAGCAAGCAACCAACAATACTGCGGAGTATGAAGGTTTGCTTGCCGGTCTCAGAATCGCGGCAGAACTTGGGATCAAGAAGCTCATTGTCAGGGGTGACTCGCAGCTTGTCGTCCGCCAAGTGAACAAAGATTACCAGAGTCCGTTGATGGAAGCATACGTTGATGAAGTGAGGAAGCTAGAAGAGCGCTTTGACGGCCTGCAAATGGAGCACATTCCAAGAGCTGAGAACGACATTGCTGATGGCCTGTCAAAGTGCGCAGCACTTAAGTTGCCTGTGGAACCAGGGATCTTTGTGCTCAAGCTGACTCAGCCATCCGTAACACCATCAACCGGACAGAGCAAGAAGAGGAAGTTGGTCTCCAGCGACTATCTTCCGGCAGAGCTCCCCGGAGCCGCCGCCAAGAAGGTCCCCAAGATCGACGCCAAGAGTGCTGAGGAGCAGTCTGCTCCGGCAAACCCCAGGGTTTGTTCCGTTGAAGCAGGCGCTCCCGACAAGTTTTGCTCCGGCAAGCTTGCCGGGGAACATCGAGCTCCGGCTGAGCCCCAGATTCTCGCCGTAGAAGCAGATGTTCCCGCAGCCGCAGATGTGCCTTTAGTCCTTGTTGTTGAGCCACAGGCTCCAGCATGGGCGCAGCAGACTGTCCGTTTCCTCCAGACCGGAGAACTTCCCGAAGAACAAGAAGAGGCAGAAAGAGTAGCCCGGCGGTCCAGTATGTACCAGTTCGTCGACGGAGCACTGTACAGAAGAGGACGCAACGATGTGAAATTGAAGTGCATTCCCCGGGAAGACGGACAAAAGCTGTTGGCAGAGATACATGGAGGCATATGTGGTCACCACATTGGCGCAAGGGCACTTGCCGGCAAAGCATTCCGGCAAGGTTTCTTCTGGCCGACAGCCCTCCAGGATGCAACTGCACAAGTAACCAAGTGTGAAGCGTGCCAGTTCCATTCCAAGCAGATACACCAGCCAGCTCAAGCTCTCCAGACGTTCCCTTTATCCTGGCCATTTTTGGTCTGGGGGCTCGACATCCTCGGCCCCTTCCCCCGAGCTGTCGGGGGCTTTGAGTACTTGTACGTCGCAATCGACAAGTTCACAAAGTGGCCGGAAGTGGAACCAGTGAGGAAGGTGACAGCACAGTCAGCAGTCAGGTTCTTCAGGTCAATTGTTTGCCGCTTCGGGATCCCCAACAGGATCATCACCGACAACGGTACGCAATTCACAAGCCGCGCCTTCAAGCAGTACGTCCAAGATCTCGGCGCCAGGGTCTGCTTCGCTTCTGTTGCTCACCCCAGAAGCAACGGTCAAGCGGAGAGGGCCAACGCTGAAGTGCTGCGCGGGCTCAAGACCAGAACTTTCGACAGGCTGCACAAGTGCGGAAGAAACTGGATCGAGGAGCTGCTGGTGGCTCTTTGGTCGATCAGAACGACGCCAAATCGAGCCACTGGCCAGACACCATTTGCTCTAGTCTATGGAGCAGAAGCAGTTACCCCCACGGAACTCGTATATGGGTCGCCTCGAGTGGTCGCTTATGATGAGCTTGAGCAAGAGCGGCTGCGTGAAGATGACGCGCTGCTCCTTGAGGAAGATCGTCTTCAGGCTGCTGTGCGAGCCGCTCGCTACCAGCAAGCTTTGCATCGCTACCATAGCCGCAAAGTTAAAGCCAGAAGCTTCGAGGAAGGCGACCTTATTCTTCGGCGCGCTCCGTCCGCCAAGAATTCCAACAAGTTGACGCCGAAGTGGGAAGGCCCTTACCGGGTGAAATGAGTCACGAGGCCCGGCGCTGTCCGCCTTGAGACCGAAGATGGCATTCCGGTGAGTAACTCCTGGAATATCGAGCATCTTCTTAAGTTTTTCCCGTAAGGCGCGGTTGTCGGACCCCGTCCGGCAACCACCCTTTTGTACAAGTCTTGCCGCTGTTGCATGTAATCCTTTGTACAAAGCCAGGCGCAGACCCTGAGCAGCAGTAAATGAAGCGCTGGCGCCCTAAGTTTTAGCATGCATGCTGAGTCAAGTCTCGTCCTTGGTTAGGGTTGATAGTGCCTAACAGCTGCTAACCCCTAGCTTAGAGGTCGAGTGTGCGTCCCTTTTCCTGTTCTGTCGTTTCCTTTGGTTCACAGGGTTTTGCATATCCTAGCCGGACCGCTTGAGGAGGAAGAAAAGAAGAAGGGCAGACCCGCATCTGGTCCCCGGCAAGCCAGAGTTGCCGGGGGCTGCAAGTGCAAAGATTCACCCGCGGCAAGCCAGAGTTGCCGGGGGCTGCAATCTTAGATAAGTTTCTCATCTCTTGTCATGCATTCTCTTATGGACTGAGGAATGCGAAAGCCTTGTTTCTTCCTAAAAGCTACCATGCTCCCCTAACTCTAGGCCCCAGAGCACGTTCCTGGGGCCAGTTTTGGTAGTAGCCGTGGCAGCAAAAGGACGAAACGAGGAGCCCGAACCCGCCTCATCCCTGCCTCCGCCAAGAGCGTGAGAAAGGTCGAGTGACGTGGGAAGACGGCAGGGTCTGTTGCCGGGCAAAGAAGAGTCTATCTTAACGATGTAAAGGATTCGCTCCTTGGCGCGGGTTTCACCCGCGAGACAAATGGCCCGGCAAACATCCACTTTTCATTAAAAACATTTCGCTCAGGTACAGTTCAGAGAGAATGAAAAACATGAAGGATGGGATTACAAGTTTTAAATGCAACTAAGGCCCGAGGGCTTATAGACTAAAAAGAGATAAGGTGCCCGTAATCCCTTTCTTGTCTCTCTCCTTAGGAGGTAGGACAAGGAGGCGAGAAGGGCAAAAGGGGCGCCTAGGCAAGCTACGGGTGGCAGAAGACACCAACAGAACATCCCGGGGGCCGTCAAAAGGCTAGGTGGTGGTGGCAGCTCCGGACGCAGGGCTCGACGAGGCGGCAGGACGTCAGCACACTGTCGAGGGCACCTCGCCCTCGTACTCCGACTTGACGGCCTTGCTGCGAGCCCTCTTCCTCTTCCGCAGCCTCGCCACTCCAGCCGCCCAAGGAGACGACCCCGGGAAGTTCAAGAAGCCGACGACGCAGATGATGGGGTCGCCGGTGCCACACGGAGCTGCGACCAGCGCCTAGTCGGACCCGTCATCTTGACGACCGCTACCCTCGTCGTCGCTGTCGCTCCCCTCCTCGTCACTCTCGCTCGAGGAGGAGCCTTCGCTGTCGGAGGAGCTATCCACGCAGCACCGGGCCCGGGTCCCGTAGCACCCGAAGACCTTGACGGAGAGGAGATCGCCCTCCATTAACTTAAAATGGAGGGTGAACCCCTCCATCAAACTGTGGATACGGGCGAACGACTTCCACCCTCGACCAAGATACATCACGCCGGGGGCTGGGGACTCAACGTGGACTCGCGTGCCGCTGATCCCACAGCCCCTGATGCGTAGTCTCAGCGTCTCGGGTTGCTCCACCTCCATCACGCTTGCGAAGGGAGCCGGGAGACGGAGGCGACGACGAGGCGCCCGGCGCAGCCTGACGAAGAACTCGCAAGGGTCGTCCCCGATGTGGACCGCCGTGAGAAGAGGAGCCGCTGGCGGAGGCGAGGCAGGCGCATCGCCCCGTCCGCCTCGTCCCCGAGCGCCTCGGCCTCGTCCACGACCTCGTCCATGACCTCGCCCCCTCCCCCTTCCCCTTACGGCTGGCTCTGCCACCGCGGGTGCGAGGGGAAGAGGGGTGCGCTGCCTAGCAGCGACCCTCGCCGCCACCGATGAAGGACCAGGGTTCCCTTTCTCCATGACAAATGGAGAGAGGGGATCAGAAGCTGAAGAGAAGAAGGGATGAAGGAGTGCGGATTTCCGTCGCCCCCTCTCGCTCCTTATAAAGGAGCAGGGTGGGGGCTTGGCCGCCCCGCTCAGCCAATCAAGACGAAGGAAGAGCAGGCGACTGGGACCGCCCCACTACCTCGACCCACGACGTCCCGGCTTCCTGCCTCCACCGTCGCGACCCCAGGTGCATGGAGGCCACATGGCGGGCGCGCAGAGCCGAGGCGACGGGTGAGGCGACCTCTCCCCACCCCGTGATCGTGGGGAGCGGACGCCTCGAAAACCGCGCCTCGGCCCCGCCCAGTAAACAAACCACGCCTCCACGCCTCCCCCCACTTATGGAGAAGGCGCGAACCGCCCCCTTTATTACGACATGACGCATGCCTGCGGGGCTCAGCCCCGCGCACGCCGCCCACGTCACGCACGCCTCTCCCCACGATGCCGCGTTCGATGCGTGCCGTTCGGGGAGGGCGTGGTGGATGCGAAGAAAGATACAGCGTGACCCAGGCCGCGCGTGCCCGTGCACTATTTTGGGCCTGGCCCAACAGCGCTCGGCATCGTGTATGGCCCAGGCCCGAGGGCTCCTGTCGGTGTACTGAAATAGGGGTACCTTAGTACCCCGAACTTGTACACGGGCAGTCGTAGCACCCCGCGGCAAGGCTTGCCAGGTGATCGCCAAAAAACCCTCCATGGCCCCCTTTTGGGCCATCCAAGAACAAAGTATTTGAGCCAAGGCCCCGGCAAGAGGAGCTTGCCGGGAAGGCCACCCGAAGAGAGCAAGGCCCCGGCAAGAGGAGCTTGCCGGGACGGCCGCTCAAAGCACAAGACCCCGGCAAGAGGAGCTTGCCGGGAAGGCCAACCAAGGCGCGACAAGAGACTTGCCGCGATGCGCCACGCGTCCCGGCAAGGCCCGGTGAGCGACAAGCTCCCGGACACGGCAAGACATCAGCCGCGGCAACGCGCTTGCCGCAACAAGTTGCCACCCCGCGCCTGCGCTCCAGCTCATCCACCAACGTGTCGCTCTGGGGCCATTCCAGGCGTACGTGGCGAGAGGCTGCACAACCAAGGGCATGCGGTGGCGAAGCAACGCTGACAGGATAGCCATTGTGGCAAACAGTGGCACCCCTGACGGTCCCTTTTCTGCACTGTTTGGGCGACCCAGACGGGCATTTAATGCCCTTGTCCCCTGCCGTCAGAGTTAGGTATGATAGCACTGTGCAGACAGCTGTACCCAACACGGCGATTCCCAGTTTTACCCTTGCCTACGTTGCCACCTGTGGATAACCCCTTGAGCATATAAAAGGAGGCCCCATGCGCAACGTAGGGGAAGAGATCACTCACGCTCGATCTTGTTAGCTACCCGAGTGTACTGTAGCACTCAGCGCCCCCGAGCAAGAACATAATACAAACCACAAAGCAGCAGTAGGGTTTTGCGCATCCGTGCGGCCCGAAGCTGGGTAAACCCCTTGTGTGCATCGTCTCGATCTGCTCTTTGCGCGACCTCCGCCCCCCGCCGAACCAACAAAGGGGCTCGGTCCCCATAGGTGTTCGTGGAGGCAGATTTCCCCCGACAGTTGGAATAGCTTCTACCCACTTAGTAACATAATCAACAGCAACCAGAATATGTGTATACCAATTAAAGGAGGGAAAAACTCCCATGTAATCAAATCCCCAAACATCAAATGGTTCAACAGCAAGTGAATAATTCATAGGCATTCTTGATGCTTACTGATATTACCTATTCTTTGGCATTCATCACAAGATAAGACGAACTTACGGGCATCCTTGAAGAGAGTAGGCCAATAAAATCCAGATTGCAATACCTTATGAGCAGTTCTATCTCCTGCATGATGTCCTCCATAAGCTTCGGAATGACATTTCCGTAGGATTTGTCCCTGTTCATGCTCAGGTACACAACATCTAATAATACCATCTACTCGTTCTTTATAAAGATGTGGGTCATCCCAAAAGTAATGTCTTAAATCATAAAAGAATTTTCCCTTTCTTTGGTATGTAAAGCTAGGTGGTAAATATTTAGCAACAATGTAATTAGCATAGTCAGCATACCAAGGAGTGTTATGAGCAACATTTATTGCAGCTAACTGCTCATCAGGAAAACTATCATCAATAGGTAGTGGGTCATTAGGCACTTTTCAAGCCTAGACAAGTTATCAGCTACGGGGTTCGCAGCTCCTTTTCTATCAGTAATATGTAAATCAAATTCTTGTAGCAAGAGGACCCATCGAATAAGTCTAGGTTTAGCATCTTTCTTTTCCATAAGATATTTAATATCAGCATGATCGGTGTGCACAATAACTTTTGAATCAACAATGTAAGGTCTAAATTTATCACAAGCAAACACCACTGCTAAGAATTCTTTTTCAGTAGTAGCATAATTTCGTTGAGCACTGTCTAGAGTTTTACTAGCATAATGAATAACATTCAGTTTCTTATCAACTCTTTGTCTTAGAACAGCACCAATAGCTTAATCACTAGCATGACACATAATTTCAAAAGGCAAGTTCCAATCGGGTGGTTGAACAATAGTTGCAGAAATTAAGGCTTTCTTGAGTGTTTCAAAGGCTTCTAAACAATCATCATTTGAAACAAAAGGAATATCCTTTTGCAAAAGATTGGTAAGAGGCCTAGAAATTTTAGAGAAGTCTTTGATAAATCTCCTCATAAATCTCCTATTGAAACTAGCATGACCGAGGAAACTACGAATACCTTTGATATCTTTAGGATATGGCATTTTCTCAATTGCATCAACCTTAGCTTTGTCCACTTCAATACCTCTTTCAGAAATTTTATGGCCCAAGACAATACCTTCATTAACCGCAAAGTGTCACTTTTCCCAATTCAAGACAAGATTTGTGTGCTCACATCTCTGCAAAACTTGGTCAAGATTGCTTAAACAATCATCAAAAGACTTCCCATAAACAGACAAATCATCCATGTGAACCTCAACAATCTTTTCACGGAAGTCAGAGAATATAGCAGTCATACATCTTTGAAAGGTAGCGGGTGATTGCATAAATCGAAAGGCATATGTCTATAAGCATAAGTTCCAAAGGGACAAGTAAAAGTGCTATTTTCTTGATCAGGTTGAGAAAGATGTATTTGTGAAAAGCCAGAATGTCCATCAAGGAAGCTAAAATGTGTATGCTTAGATAATCTTTCTAGCATTTGATCAATGAAAGGCAGAGGGTAATGATCTTTTATAGTTGCTTTGTTTAATTTTTCTAAAATCAATTACTATTCTATAGCCTGTAACAATTCTTTGTGGAATAAGTTCATTCTTATCATTAGGAACAACAGTAATACCTTCTTTCTTAGGGACACAATGAACAGGACTTACCCATCTACTATCAGCTATGGGATAGATTATACCTGCTTCTAGAAGTTTTAAGATTTCCGTTCTTACCACTTCCTTCATTTTCGGATTTAACCAACGCTGGTGATCAACAACGGGTTTAGCATCAGGTTCCATATTAATTTTGTGCTAACATAGAGTGGGACTAATTCCCTTTAAATCATCAAGAGTATATCCAATAGCAGCTCGGTGCTTCCTTAGAACTTTCAATAATATTTCTTCTTCATGTTCTGAAAGGTTAGCACTAACAATAACATGAAATATCTTCTTTTCATCAAGATAAGCATATTTCAAAGTGTCTGGCAATTGTTTTAATTCAAACACAAGATCACCTTTAGGTGGACGAGGACCTCCTAGAGCTTCAATAGGCAAATTGTGTTTAAGCAGAGGACGTTGTTCAAAGAAAATCTTATCTATTTCATTTCTTTCATGCATATGTAAATCATTTTCATGGTCTAGCAAACATTGTTCTAAAGGATCAGTAGGTGGTACAGCAATAGAAGCAAGACCAATTATTTCATCCTCACTAGGCAATTCTTTTTCATGAAGCTTTCTACTAAACTTGGAAAAATTAAACTCATGAGACTCATCACCAAAACTAACAATGACAGTTTGTTTCTCATAGTATATTCTAGCATTAACGGTGTTCAAGAAAGGTCTATGTCGGTGTTAAAACCGGCGGATCTCGGGTAGGGGGTCCCGAACTATGCGTCTAAGGCGTATGGTAACAGGAGGCGGGGGACACGAGGTTTACCCAGGTTCGGGCCCTCTCGATGGAGGTAATACCCTACTTCCATCCTGATTGATCTTGATGATATGAGTATTACAAGAGTTGATCTACCACGAGATCGTAGAGGCTAAACCCTAGAAGCTAGCCTACGGTATGATTGTTGTTGTCCTACGGACTAAACCCTCTAGTTTATATAGACACCAGAGGGGGCTAGGGTTACACAAAGTCAGTTACAAGGGAGGAGATCTACATATCTATATTGCCAAGCTTGCCTTCCACGCCAAGGAGAGTCACATCCGGACACGGGACGAAGTCTTCAATCTTGTATCCAACAGTCCGGCCAAAGGATATAGTCCGGCTATCCAAGGACCCCCTAATCCAGGACTCCCTCAGTAGCCCCTGAACCAGGCTTCAATGACGATGAGTCCGGCGCGCAGATTGTCTCCGGCATTGCAAGCGGGTTCCTCCTCCGAATATTCCTTAGAAGATTTTGAACACAAGGATAGTGTCCGGCTCTGCAAAACAAATTCCACATACCACAGTAGAGATAATAATATTTCCACAAATCTAATCTGCTGACAGCTTTTCTAAACGTGACGTTCTGCCGTGATCTGGTCATGACGAACTGTTTTTCCGAGCCTGCCACTGCACGTGTTGCGAGGCGGTTTTGTTGGCACGTCTTGTTGAAGCAGAGATCGTGTCCCTCTTTTCACGGGATTCTCATCAATACGGGTGTGGGTAACCCAATCGTGCCTGCTGGTATGACTCCTCGATTTTAGGCAAGTTCCAAACGGCCACGCGGGGGACACTTGATATTCACCCCCTTTATAAAGGGGCCAAGGCCTGTCCTTTTCTTCTCGCGCTCGATCCTTCCCTTCCCCCACCTTGAATTCCAACACTCAAGGCTCAGGCCAAGCGCTTCGGACCTTCAATCATGTCCGGATCCAACTTCAAGGCCGGTGGATGGCCTCCTCTGTCACAGAGGAGGACATCAAGAAGCTAAGAGAAGCCAGGTATCTGACCGCCGAAATCTCGCACAGGCTGCCTGCTCAAGGGCAGGTCATCCCCACTCCCGAACCCAACGAGAGTGTCGTATTTATTTCCCACTTCCTCCGAGGGCTAGGCTTTAGTCTTGATCCCTTTGTTAGAGGGCTTATGTTCTACTAAGGGCTCGATTTCCATGATCTGGCTCCGGATTCCATCCTTCACATCTTGTCATCCATCATCGTGTGTGAAGCCTTCCTCCGCATCACCCCACACTTCGGCTTATGGCTCAATACCTTCAATGTGAAGCCGAAGATGATTGACGGGCCACACGCAGAGTGCGGAGGCCCCATAATAAACAAAGGCGTTGATGCTCCATGGCCAAAGGGTTCCTTCCCAGAGACATCCAAGTTATGGCAGCGGGAGTGGTTTTATATCACCGCTCCCCGAAGCGCTAAGTGGGTAGCTGCCCCCGCCTTTCGTCCGGGCCCTCCGCCACAATTGGCGTCATGGGTCAACAAAGGGCTGGACTGGGGGCCAGCTAATGATGTGCCGACATTGCAGAGCCACATCCGAGATCTCTTCAAGGGAGATGTCAGCCTTATCAAGGTAATGCAAGTCATGCTAGTTCGTCGGGTCATGCCATGCCAACGTCGACCTCTCCGTATGTGGGAGTTCAACCCGGAAGGACCGCGAACTATTCAGCAATTCTTCGGCGCGATGCTCGCAGAGATGGATGGATTGTTCTTCGGATCACGAATAAAGTGCCCGGACACCACCGAGGATGCGGGTCTGAACTGCAATTGTCGAGACACCTGATACGTCTCCGTCGTATCTATAATTTTTTATTGTTCCATGCCAATATTCTACAACTTCCATATACTTTTTGGCAACTTTTTATACTATTTTTGGGACTAACATATTGATCCAGTACCCAGTGCCAGTTCCTCTTTGTTGCATGTTTTTGGTTTTGCAGAATATCCATATCAAACGGAGTCCAAACGGGATAAAAACGGACGGAGATTTTTTTTGGAATATTTATGATTTTTGGGAAGTGGAATCATTGCGAGACGGTGTTCGAGGGGGGCACGAGGTAGGGGGGCGCGCCCCAGGGTGTCAGGCGCGCCCCTGACCCTCATGGCCACCCCGTAAGGCGGTTGACGCTCTTCTTTTGCTGCAAGAAAGATAATTTTATGAGAAAGATCTGAGCAAAAGATTCACCCCAATCGGAGTTACGGATCTCCGGATATTTAAGAAACGGTGAAGGGCCAGAAAACAGAACACAGAAACAGAGAGAGACAGAGAGACAGATCCAATCTCGGAGGGGCTCTCGCCCCTCCCACGCCATGGGAGCCAAGGACCAGAGGGGAAACCCTTCTCCCATCTAGGGAGGAGGTCAAGGAAGAAGAAGAAGAAGGGGAGGCCTCTCCGCCTTGCTTCCGGTGGTGCCGGAACGCCGTCGGGGGCCATCATCATCACCGCCATCTTCACCAACAACTTCACCGCCATCATCACCAACTCTTCCCCCCTCTATGCAGCAGTGTAACCTCTGTCTTACCCGCTGTAATATCTACTTAAACATGGTGCTCAATGCTATATATTATTTCTCAATGATGTATGGCTATCCTATGATGTTTGAGTAGATCTGTTTTGTCCTAATGGCTATTTGATGATCAAGATTGGTTTGAGTTGCATGTTTTATTATTGGTGTTGTCCTATGGTGCTCTCCGTGTCGCGCAAGCATGAGGGATTCCCGCTGTAGGGTTTGCAATATATTCATGATTTGCTTATGGTGGGTGGCGTGAGTGACAGAAGCACAGACCCGAGTAAGTAGGTTGTTTGCGTATGGGATAAAGGGGACTTGATGCTTTAATGCTATGGTTGGGTTTTAACTTAATGAATCTTTAGTAGTTGCGGATGCTTGCTAGAGTTCCAATCATAAGTGCATATGATCCAAGTTGAGAAAGTATGTTAGCTTATGCCTCTCCCTCAAATAAAATTGCAATAATGATTACCGGTCTAGTTATCGATTGCCTAGGGACAAATAACTTTCTTGTTGACAAAAGCTCTCTACTAAAACTAATTTAGTTGTGTCTTCATCTAAACAGCCCCTAACTTTTATTTGCATGCTCTTTACTTTCTTGCAAGCTTACCCAAAAACACCTACAAAGTACTTCTAGTTTCATACTTGTTTCGAGTAAAGCGAACGTCAAGTGTGCGTAGAGTTGTATCGTTGGTCGATAGAACTTGAGGGATTATTTATTCTACCTTTAGCTCCTCGTTGGGTTCGACACTCTTACTTATCGAAAACTGTTGCGATCCCCTATACTTGTGGGTTATCAAGACCTTTTTCTGGCGCCGTTGCCGGGGAGCAATAGCGTGGGGTGAATATTCTCGTGTGTGCTTGTTTGCTTTATCACTAAGTAATTTTTATTTGCTGTTCTTAGTTGTTTTCTATCTTTAGTTATGGGTAGGAAACGCAAAATACCAAAAAAATTAGTTGTACCTACTGAACCAATGGCTGAAGAAGCACTCAAAATCTATCACACTGTTGAAGCTTATTACTTGGATCATCTTTGATCCCTATGTGCTCGTGCTGAAACCCCAACTAGCTTCGTTGAGGGCAAATCCATAGATGAGCATGCTTGTTATGTGCGACACCGAATATCTGAAAAAGGAAAAAATTCTATTGGATCAAATTCATCGTTTGCAATGCTATGCTTGAAATTTGTGTGAAATATATGATTTTACTTGTTGTTCTGAAAACCCTTAGAAACACCTTCCCTACCAATGTGAGTTTAGTGATAATGGAATCGTATCTTCGTATGCTAAGGGTGTTTATAGTTACTATGATGTTCAACAAATCGAAGAATTTGTTGCTTTTAAGGGTGCTTATGAAATTGCTTCTTTGATTGAAAAGTATGATGCTACTTTTCACAAATCTGAAAATTTTGCCATACTTAAATATTGCTATGATAATTATGCTTCTAATGCTTATGTTAAACCATATATTGAGAACTACTCCGCTGTCCAAGAAGAGACTAATATTTTGCAGGAGTCTATGGAAGAAGAAATTGATGAAACTATGAGCTCATTGGATGAAAAAGATGATGAGGAGACCGAAGAACAAAAGGAGGAAGAGCCGATTAGCTACCCGTGCCCACCTTCTAATGAGAGTAACCCTCCAACTCATACATTGTTTAATTTCCCTTCGTGCTTACCGAAGGATGATTGCTATGATGACTATTATGATCCCGTTGATTCTCTTGAAATATCCCTTTTTGATGATGCTTGTGGCCAGGGAGACAACCCGGAATTTTTAGAGAGTCATTTATTTCTGTTGAGTGCTTTCATATAGTTTAAAAACAACAAAAATAAAGAGGGGAACCCAAAACTTTTTCAAAAAGGAAAGTGAAAGTGAGAAAGACAAGCATTGTTGAAGTGGGAGAGCTCCTTGAACTTTGTTCATGCTCACGACAACTTTGTGAATCTTGATTATAGAAACTTTTCAACAAAAATAATTATCCCCTTCTACAATTCCATTGTATTATAAAAATAATGTGCCAAGGTTTGCCTTTAGGATGTTTACGATGCTTGTTGGTTTGTACGGTGCAGGACAGAAACTTTGGCTGTAGTGCGCGATTTGTAATTTATTACTGGAACGTCAAATGGTTCTGATTCCTTTTGCACTGTCTTTCTGTACAAATTGTTTATTGTTCCTAATTTTTGCAGAATTTTTAAAGTATCAGAAGTATGGTGAATGTTCATATTGCTACAGACTGTTCTGTTTTAGACAGATTCTGTTTTTGATGCATAGTTTGCTTGTTTTGATGAAACTATCAATTAATATCAGTGGATTAAGCCATGAAAAAGTTATACTACAGTAGACACAATGCAAAAAAATATGAATTGGTTTGAAACAGTACTTAGAGTAGTGATTTGCTTTATTATACTAACGGATCTTACCGAGTTTTCTGTTGAAGTTTTGTGTGGATGAAGTGTTCGATGATTGAGAAGGTCTCGATGTGAGAAGAAGGAAGAGAGGCAAGAGCTCAAGCTTGGGGATGCCCGAGGCACTCCAAGTAAATATTCAAGGAGACTCAAGCGTCTAATCTTGGGGATGCTGGGGAGGCATCCCCTCTTTCTTCAACAAGTATCGGTATGTTTTCGGATTCGTTTCGTTCATGCGATATGTGCAAGTCTTGGAGCGTCTTTTGCATTTAGGTCTTTATTTTTCGTTTTATGCACCATGCTGGTATGAGATAGTCCTTGGTTGATTTATAGAATGCTCTTTGCACTTCACTTATATCTTTTGAGTATGGCTTTATAGAATGCTTCATGTGCTTCACTTATATCATTTGAAGTTTGGATTGCCTGTTTCTCTTTACATAGACAACCGCCATTTGTAGAATGCTCTTTTGCTTCACTTATATTTGTTAGAGCGTGGGCATATATTTTTTAGAAAGAATTAAACTCTCTTGCTTCACTTATATCTATTTAGAGAGATGACAGGAACTGGTCATTCACATGGTTAGTCATAAAATCCTACATAAACTTGTAGATCGCTGAATATGATATGTTTGATTCCTTGCAATAGTTTTGCGATATAAAGATGGTGATATTAGAGTCGTGCTAGTGGGTAGTTGTGGATTTTAGAAATACTTGTGTTGAAGTTTGTGATTCCCGTAGCATGCACGTATGGTGAACCGTTATGTGATGAAGTCGGAGCATGATTTATTTATTGATTGTCTTCCTTATGAGTGGCGGTCGGGGACGAGTGATGGTCTTTTCCTACCAATCTATCCCCCTAGGAGCATGCGTGTAGTACTTTGTTTTGATGACTAATAGATTTTTGCAATAAGTATGTGAGTTCTTTATGACTAATGTTGAGTCCATGGATTATACGCACTCTCAGCCTTCCATCATTGCTAGCCTCTTCGGTACCGTGCATTGCCCTTTCTCACCTCGAGAGTTGGTGCAAACTTCGCCGGTGCATCCAAACCCCGTGATACGATACGCTCTATCACACATAAACCTCCTTATATCTTCCTCAAAACAGCCACCATACCTACCTATCATGGCATTTCCATAGCCATTCCGAGATATATTGCCATGCAACTTCCATCATCATCATATACATGACTTGAGCATTCATTGTCATAATTGCTTCGCATGATCGTAAGATAGCTAGCATGATGTTTTCATGGCTTGTCCATTTTTTGATGTCATTGCTACGCTAGATCATTGCACATCCCGGTACACCGCCGGAGGCATCCATATAGAGTCATATCTTTGTTCTAGTATCGAGTTGTAATATTGAGTTGCAAGTAAATAAAAGTGTGATGATCATCATTATCAGAGCATTGCCCCAGTGAGGAAAGGATGATGGAGACTATGATTCCCCCATAAGTCGGGATGAGACTCCAGACTTTACAAAAAAATAAAAGAGGCCAAAGAAGCCCACCAAAAAAATAAAAAATATATAGATAAAAAAAGGAAAATAAAAAAGAGAGAAAAAGAGAGAAGGGGCAATGTTACTATCCTTTTACCACACTTGTGCTTTAGAGTAGCACCATGTTCTTCATATAGAGAGTCTCTTGAGTTATCACTTTCTTATACTAGTGGGAATTTTCATTATAGAACTTGGCTTGTATATTCCGATGATGGGCTTCCTCAAATGCCCGAGGTCTTCATGAGCAAGCAAGTTGGATGCACACCCACTTAATTTCAGTTTGAGCTTTCATATACTTATAGCTCTAGTGCATCCGTTGCATGGCAATCCCTACTCACTCACATTGATATCTATTAATGGGCATCTCCATAGCCCGTTGATACGCCTAGTTGATGTGAGACCTTCTCCTTTTTTTGTCTTCTCCACACAACCTCCACCATCATATTCTATTCCACCTATAGTGCTATGTCCATGGCTCACGCTCATGTATTGCGTGAAAGTTGAAAAGGTTTGAGAACATCAAAAGTATGAAACAATTGCTTGGCTTGTCATCGGGGTTGTGCATGATTTGAATATTTTGTGCGGTGAAGATGGAGCATAGCCAGACTCTATGATTTTGTAGGGATAACTTTCTTCGGCCATGTTATTTTGAAAAGACATGATTGCTTTATTAGTAAGCTTGAAGTATTATTGTCTTAATGTCAAATGATAGACTATTGCTTTGAATCACTCGTGTCTTAATATTCATGCCATGATTAGACATATGATCAAGATTATGCTAGGTAGCATTCCACATAAAAAATTATCTTTTTTATCATTTACCTACTCGAGGACGATCAGGAATTAAGCTTGGGGATGCTGATACGTCTCCGTCGTATCTATAATTTTTGATTGTTCCATGCCAATATTCTACAACTTCCATATGCTTTTTGGCAATTTTTTATACTATTTTTGGGACTAACATATTGATCCAGTGCCCAGTGCCAGTTCCTGTTTGTTGCATGTTTTTGGTTTTGCAGAATATCCATATCAAACGGAGTCCAAACGGGATAAAAACAGACGGATATTTTTTTGGAATATTTATGATTTTTAGGAAGTGGAATCATCGCGAGACGGTGTCCGAGGGGGGCACGAGGTAGGGGGGCGCGCCCCAGGGTGTCAGGCGCGCCCCTGACCCTCGTGGCCACCCCATAAGGCGGTTGACGCTCTTCTTTTGCCGCAAGAAAGATAATTTTATGAGAAAGATCTGAGCGAAAGATTCACCCCAATCGGAGTTATGGATCTCCGGATATTTAAGAAACGGTGAAGGGCCAGAAAACAGAACGCAGAAACAGAGAGAGATAGAGAGACAGATCCATTCTCGGAGGGGCTCTCGCCCCTCCCACGCCATGGGAGCCAAGGACCAGAGGGGAAACCCTTCTCCCATCTAGGGAGGAGGTCAAGGAAGAAGAAGAAGAAGGGGAGGCCTCTCCGCCTTGCTTCCGGTGGCGCCGGAACGCCGTCGGGGGCCATCATCATCACCGCCATCTTCACCAACAACTTCACCGCCATCATCACCAACTCTTCCCCCCTCTATGCAGCAGTGTAACCTCTGTCTTACCCGCTGTAATATCTACTTAAACATGGTGCTCAATGCTATATATTATTTCTCAATGATGTATGGCTATCCTATGATGTTTGAGTAGATCTGTTTTGTCCTAATGGCTATTTGATGATCAAGATTGGTTTGAGTTGCATGTTTTATTATTGGTGTTGTCCTATGGTGCTCTCCGTGTCGCGCAAGCATGAGGGATTCCCGCTGTAGGGTTTGCAATATATTCATGATTTGCTTATGGTGGGTGGCGTGAGTGACAGAAGCACAGACCCGAGTAAGTAGGTTGTTTGCGTATGGGATAAAGGGGACTTGATGCTTTAATGCTATGGTTGGGTTTTAACTTAATGAATCTTTAGTAGTTGCGGATGCTTGCTAGAGTTCCAATCATAAGTGCATATGATCCAAGTTGAGAAAGTATGTTAGCTTATGCCTCTCCCTCAAATAAAATTGCAATAATGATTACCGGTCTAGTTATCGATTGCCTAGGGACAAATAACTTTCTTGTTGACAAAAGCTCTCTACTAAAACTAATTTAGTTGTGTCTTCATCTAAACAGCCCCTAACTTTTATTTGCATGCTCTTTACTTTCTTGCAAGCTTACCCAAAAACACCTACAAAGTACTTCTAGTTTCATACTTGTTTCGAGTAAAGCGAACGTCAAGTGTGCGTAGAGTTGTATCGGTGGTCGATAGAACTTGAGGGATTATTTATTCTACCTTTAGCTCCTCGTTGGGTTCGACACTCTTACTTATCGAAAACTGTTGCGATCCCCTATACTTGTGGGTTATCAAGACCTTTTTCTGGCGCCGTTGCCGGGGAGCAATAGCGTGGGGTGAATATTCTCGTGTGTGCTTGTTTGCTTTATCACTAAGTAATTTTTATTTGCTGTTCTTAGTTGTTTTCTATCTTTAGTTATGGGTAGGAAACGCAAAATACCAAAAAAATTAGTTGTACCTACTGAACCAATGGCTGAAGAAGCACTCAAAATCTATCACACTGTTGAAGCTTATTACTTGGATCATCTTTGATCCCTATGTGCTCGTGCTGAAACCCCAACTAGCTTCGTTGAGGGCAAATCCATAGATGAGCATGCTTGTTATGTGCGACACCGAATATCTGAAAAAGGAAAAAATTCTATTGGATCAAATTCATCGTTTGCAATGCTATGCTTGAAATTTGTGTGAAATATATGATTTTACTTGTTGTTCTGAAAACCCTTAGAAACACCTTCCCTACCAATGTGAGTTTAGTGATAATGGAATCGTATCTTCGTATGCTAAGGGTGTTTATAGTTACTATGATGTTCAACAAATCGAAGAATTTGTTGCTTTTAAGGGTGCTTATGAAATTGCTTCTTTGATTGAAAAGTATGATGCTACTTTTCACAAATCTGAAAATTTTGCCATACTTAAATATTGCTATGATAATTATGCTTCTAATGCTTATGTTAAACCATATATTGAGAACTACTCCGCTGTCCAAGAAGAGACTAATATTTTGCAGGAGTCTATGGAAGAAGAAATTGATGAAACTGTGAGCTCATTGGATGAAAAAGATGATGAGGAGACCGAAGAACAAAAGGAGGAAGAGCCGATTAGCTACCCGTGCCCACCTTCTAATGAGAGTAACCCTCCAACTCATACATTGTTTAATTTCCCTTCGTGCTTACCGAAGGATGATTGCTATGATGACTATTATGATCCCGTTGATTCTCTTGAAATATCCCTTTTTGATGATGCTTGTGGCCAGGGAGACAACCCGGAATTTTTAGAGAGTCATTTATTTCTGTTGAGTGCTTTCATATAGTTTAAAAACAACAAAAATAAAGAGGGGAACCCAAAACTTTTTCAAAAAGGAAAGTGAAAGTGAGAAAGACAAGCATTGTTGAAGTGGGAGAGCTCCTTGAACTTTGTTCATGCTCACGACAACTTTGTGAATCTTGATTATAGAAACTTTTCAACAAAAATAATTATCCCCTTCTACAATTCCATTGTATTATAAAAATAATGTGCCAAGGTTTGCCTTTAGGATGTTTACGATGCTTGTTGGTTTGTACGGTGCAGGACAGAAACTTTGGCTGTAGTGCGCGATTTGTAATTTATTACTGGAACGTCAAATGGTTCTGATTCCTTTTGCACTGTCTTTCTGTACAAATTGTTTATTGTTCCTAATTTTTGCAGAATTTTTAAAGTATCAGAAGTATGGTGAATGTTCATATTGCTACAGACTGTTCTGTTTTAGACAGATTCTGTTTTTGATGCATAGTTTGCTTGTTTTGATGAAACTATCAATTAATATCAGTGGATTAAGCCATGAAAAAGTTATACTACAGTAGACACAATGCAAAAAATATGAATTGGTTTGAAACAGTACTTAGAGTAGTGATTTGCTTTATTATACTAACGGATCTTACCGAGTTTTCTGTTGAAGTTTTGTGTGGATGAAGTGTTCGATGATTGAGAAGGTCTCGATGTGAGAAGAAGGAAGAGAGGCAAGAGCTCAAGCTTGGGGATGCCCGAGGCACCCCAAGTAAATATTCAAGGAGACTCAAGCGTCTAATCTTGGGGATGCTGGGGAGGCATCCCCTCTTTCTTCAACAAGTATCGGTATGTTTTCGGATTCGTTTCGTTCATGCGATATGTGCAAGTCTTGGAGCGTCTTTTGCATTTAGGTCTTTATTTTTCGTTTTATGCACCATGCTGGTATGAGATAGTCCTTGGTTGATTTATAGAATGCTCTTTGCACTTCACTTATATCTTTTGAGTATGGCTTTATAGAATGCTTCATGTGCTTCACTTATATCATTTGAAGTTTGGATTGCCTGTTTCTCTTTACATAGACAACCGCCATTTGTAGAATGCTCTTTTGCTTCACTTATATTTGTTAGAGCGTGGGCATATATTTTTTAGAAAGAATTAAACTCTCTTGCTTCACTTATATCTATTTAGAGAGATGACAGGAACTGGTCATTCACATGGTTAGTCATAAAATCCTACATAAACTTGTAGATCGCTGAATATGATATGTTTGATTCCTTGCAATAGTTTTGCGATATAAAGATGGTGATATTAGAGTCGTGCTAGTGGGTAGTTGTGGATTTTAGAAATACTTGTGTTGAAGTTTGTGATTCCCGTAGCATGCACGTATGGTGAACCGTTATGTGATGAAGTCGGAGCATGATTTATTTATTGATTGTCTTCCTTATGAGTGGCGGTCGGGGACGAGTGATGGTCTTTTCCTACCAATCTATCCCCCTAGGAGCATGCGTGTAGTACTTTGTTTTGATGACTAATAGATTTTTGCAATAAGTATGTGAGTTCTTTATGACTAATGTTGAGTCCATGGATTATACGCACTCTCAGCCTTCCATCATTGCTAGCCTCTTCAGTACCGTGCATTGCCCTTTCTCACCTCGAGAGTTGGTGCAAACTTCGCCGGTGCATCCAAACCCCGTGATACGATACGCTCTATCACACATAAACCTCCTTATATCTTCCTCAAAACAGCCACCATACCTACCTATCATGGCATTTCCATAGCCATTCCGAGATATATTGCCATGCAACTTCCATCATCATCATATACATGACTTGAGCATTCATTGTCATAATTGCTTCGCATGATCGTAAGATAGCTAGCATGATGTTTTCATGGCTTGTCCATTTTTTGATGTCATTGCTACGCTAGATCATTGCACATCCCGGTACACCGCCGGAGGCATCCATATAGAGTCATATCTTTGTTCTAGTATCGAGTTGTAATATTGAGTTGCAAGTAAATAAAAGTGTGATGATCATCATTATCAGAGCATTGCCCCAGTGAGGAAAGGATGATGGAGACTATGATTCCCCCATAAGTCGGGATGAGACTCCAGACTTTACAAAAAAATAAAAGAGGCCAAAGAAGCCCACCAAAAAAATAAAAAATATATAGATAAAAAAAGGAAAATAAAAAAGAGAGAAAAAGAGAGAAGGGGCAATGTTACTATCCTTTTACCACACTTGTGATTTAGAGTAGCACCATGTTCTTCATATAGAGAGTCTCTTGAGTTATCACTTTCTTATACTAGTGGGAATTTTCATTATAGAACTTGGCTTGTATATTCCGATGATGGGCTTCCTCAAATGCCCGAGGTCTTCATGAGCAAGCAAGTTGGATGCACACCCACTTAATTTCAGTTTGAGCTTTCATATACTTATAGCTCTAGTGCATCCGTTGCATGGCAATCCCTACTCACTCACATTGATATCTATTAATGGGCATCTCCATAGCCCGTTGATACGCCTAGTTGATGTGAGACCTTCTCCTTTTTTTGTCTTCTCCACACAACCTCCACCATCATATTCTATTCCACCTATAGTGCTATGTCCATGGCTCACGCTCATGTATTGCGTGAAAGTTGAAAAGGTTTGAGAACATCAAAAGTATGAAACAATTGCTTGGCTTGTCATCGGGGTTGTGCATGATTTGAATATTTTGTGCGGTGAAGATGGAGCATAGCCAGACTCTATGATTTTGTAGGGATAACTTTCTTCGGCCATGTTATTTTGAAAAGACATGATTGCTTTATTAGTAAGCTTGAAGTATTATTGTCTTAATGTCAAATGATAGACTATTGCTTTGAATCACTCGTGTCTTAATATTCATGCCATGATTAGACATATGATCAAGATTATGCTAGGTAGCATTCCACATAAAAAATTATCTTTTTTATCATTTACCTACTCGAGGACGATCAGGAATTAAGCTTGGGGATGCTGATACGTCTCCGTCGTATCTATAATTTTTGATTGTTCCATGCCAATATTCTACAACTTCCATATGCTTTTTGGCAATTTTTTATACTATTTTTGGGACTAACATATTGATCCAGTGCCCAGTGCCAGTTCCTGTTTGTTGCATGTTTTTGGTTTTGCAGAATATCCATATCAAACGGAGTCCAAACGGGATAAAAACAGACGGATATTTTTTGGAATATTTATGATTTTTAGGAAGTGGAATCATCGCGAGACGGTGTCCGAGGGGGGCACGAGGTAGGGGGGCGCGCCCCAGGGTGTCAGGCGCGCCCCTGACCCTCGTGGCCACCCCATAAGGCGGTTGACGCTCTTCTTTTGCCGCAAGAAAGATAATTTTATGAGAAAGATCTGAGCGAAAGATTCACCCCAATCGGAGTTATGGATCTCCGGATATTTAAGAAACGGTGAAGGGCCAGAAAACAGAACGCAGAAACAGAGAGAGATAGAGAGACAGATCCATTCTCGGAGGGGCTCTCGCCCCTCCCACGCCATGGGAGCCAAGGACCAGAGGGGAAACCCTTCTCCCATCTAGGGAGGAGGTCAAGGAAGAAGAAGAAGAAGGGGAGGCCTCTCCGCCTTGCTTCCGGTGGCGCCGGAACGCCGTCGGGGGCCATCATCATCACCGCCATCTTCACCAACAACTTCACCGCCATCATCACCAACTCTTCCCCCCTCTATGCAGCAGTGTAACCTCTGTCTTACCCGCTGTAATATCTACTTAAACATGGTGCTCAATGCTATATATTATTTCTCAATGATGTATGGCTATCCTATGATGTTTGAGTAGATCTGTTTTGTCCTAATGGCTATTTGATGATCAAGATTGGTTTGAGTTGCATGTTTTATTATTGGTGTTGTCCTATGGTGCTCTCCGTGTCGCGCAAGCATGAGGGATTCCCGCTGTAGGGTTTGCAATATATTCATGATTTGCTTATGGTGGGTGGCGTGAGTGACAGAAGCACAGACCCGAGTAAGTAGGTTGTTTGCGTATGGGATAAAGGGGACTTGATGCTTTAATGCTATGGTTGGGTTTTAACTTAATGAATCTTTAGTAGTTGCGGATGCTTGCTAGAGTTCCAATCATAAGTGCATATGATCCAAGTTGAGAAAGTATGTTAGCTTATGCCTCTCCCTCAAATAAAATTGCAATAATGATTACCGGTCTAGTTATCGATTGCCTAGGGACAAATAACTTTCTTGTTGACAAAAGCTCTCTACAAAAACTAATTTAGTTGTGTCTTCATCTAAACAGCCCCTAACTTTTATTTACGTGCTCTTTACTTTCTTGCAAGCTTACCCAAAAACACCTAAAAAGTACTTCTAGTTTCATACTTGTTTCCGGTTAAGAGAACGTCAAGTGTGTGTAGAGTTGTATCGGTGGTCAATAGAACTTGAGGGAGTATTTATTCTACCTTTAGCTCCTCGTTGGGTTCGACACTCTTACTTATCGAAAACTGTTGCGATCCCCTATACTTGTGGGTTATCAACACCCAAGTAAGTAATTCCGCGGCCGAACACGTTGTCTTTTAATTTATCACAACATCATTCTGAAAAGTCACCTTTTGACCAGGACTGGATAAAAAAGGCGAAAATGATCAGGTGTTCGGCCCCCCTTCCCGAAGGCTCGCTGGATCCTGTACTAGCCAGGATGCATGAGCTTGCGCCTTATCAAGCGCCATCAGCGGAAGATAATGGGAGGAACAAAGAAGCCGAAAGCGAGCCTCACTCATTATTCATCCAAACCGGGGGAATTAGTGCCTCCGCGAAGGAGGATAACCGGGGAGAAGAATCTAAAATTCCCTCTCCCCAAGGAAGGAAGAGGGCCGCCTCTGAAGACTTGGAAACAATGGTTTTCAAACGAGGGAAGAAACCTTTGTCAGGGGGCCCTACCCCGGAGGGCATCCTTACCACATAGTGCCCGCAAGGGGATCAGCCCTCCACCGAGCTGTAAGTAAACAAGAGTACTTTATAGTAAATAAACCCTGCTTCATTTCTGACAACAATAATCAAGACATATGTCTTGTAGTTCCGATTGTAGCCCTTCTCGACAGAGTTCATCTTCAGGGGATCTTCTTCCAGAGATGATGGAGAGCGAAATGCCTCCCCGTGCCTCCCCGCCTCGTGAGACGGACGACCCTGAGGTACCGGACGCACTGATGAGTCCTCTGGAGCAAGCGGCTATCTCAGAGGCGCATCGTACTCTAATGGGTAAGGTGTTTGAGAGAATTTCATCCGCCAAAAGTGGGTTGCATGAAGCCTTTATGAGCCTGCTAAGAGGCTTTGAGGTACGCAAAGTAATATATATTTTTTGACGGTACCGCACACGCTAGGTGTGCCCTATGCAGATAGTAGCCCCTGAGACTCTGGTTGCTATCGAAAAAGGCGGCAAACAGAGGATCATAGTCACAGGTAATAACCGTGCTGCTTTCATGTACAGGCGGCTGAGGTTCCGGTGGCTAGCCGGACTGGTGAGTTTGCTGAACTGAAGCGGCAACTTGATGCAGCAGATGCCGACATCGTGCTTGTAAACAAGCGGCTTGATGAGGCACATGTTATGTATTCTCCAGTGATCAACATATATTAAGAGGAGCGTGATGCTAGTATCTGTAATATGCTGTGACTGTAGATGGAGCTGCCGCCATGGAGACCCTTCGGGCGGAACTTGCCCGAGCCAAGGAACAAGCCAGGAAGAGTGATGCGGCCGCCCTGAAGGCGGTCGAAGAGCTAAGAGCCGAACAGACTGCGCATTGCCAGAGCAAAGAGAAAATAGCCAAGATGGCTGTTGAGTTGAAAGATGCCGCCGACCGTTATGAGCTTCTTGAAAAGGAAAGCCGAACGAAGACGGTGGACCTAGAGAAAGCCATGGTAGCAGCCAAGGAAGCCTGCTCTAAAATCAGAGCGGCGAAGGAGGAGCTACGTCAAGCCGGAGATATCGCGGCTGGGAAGCCCTTTTTGTTGCGGACGAAGTTCAGAGATCCTAAGTATGCCCTTCTGGATCAATTATGGAGTTCTGCAGACGCGTACTTGGATTTGGCAGCGAGTGCTGCTGATGCGACCGAGTTTTTCAAAGATCAAAAAGATCACAAAGTGGAAAAGTTGTTCTGGTCGCAGTTCAATGTTCAAGTGCGTCCGCTGCTGTTAAGTGAGCAAATGGCTGAGTGGGCCGAGCTCCATAGGTTGTCCGGGCTTGCCATGAGGTCTGTTGTGGATCATCTTTGGCTGGAAGGACCAAGGCTGAATAACTATTTTGGCTTAGTGCAACGATTCCTTGGTGTTGTGCCGCATATCGACGCCGTGAAGAGGTCGGCGTGCATAGAGGGTGCGCGGATGGCTCTTGCCCGTGTCAAGACATACTGGGCAGAGATGGAGGCCACCGCTATTGCAACCCAGCACTACTGGAATCAGCTAATTTGCCATCTGCCAGCTCTTTGCCGTCTGCTAGCTGACGGCAAAAAAGCTCTTTGCCATCAGCTGCCCAAAAGCGGACGGCAAAGAAACAGCAGATGCCAAAGAATCTCTTTGCCGTCTGCTGGTTCTTTGCCGTCTGCCAGCGGACGGCAAAGAATCTTTGCCGTCCGCTTGCAGACGGCAAAGAGAGAGGTGGCCCCCACCCCCCGCCCGTTTGGGAAAAACCTAACGGCCAACCTCTTTGCCGTCCGCCAGCAGACGACAAAGAGGCAAAAGGGCAGACGGCAAAGAGAGGCGGACGGCAAAGAGGACGCTACCTAACGGCCCGTGCCCCCCCCCCCCCCCGCCCGTTACTCCTTCTTTCATTCCTCTCGCCGACACGCCCCGCCACCACTTCCCACCCCACCGCCACCGCCGCCGCCCCCACCACTCGCCGCCGCCCGGTCGCCCCACCACCCGCCGCCCCACCGGCCCCCCGCCCCGTTGCCACT
Source organism: Triticum timopheevii (assembly GCA_963921465.1). Classification (NCBI taxonomy): domain Eukaryota; kingdom Viridiplantae; phylum Streptophyta; class Magnoliopsida; order Poales; family Poaceae; genus Triticum; species Triticum timopheevii. The sequence goes on from OY997270.1 coordinate 300,333,987, forward strand.
GCCGCCCGATGCCGTCGCCCCACCACCCGTCGCCCCCGCGCCCCGCCGCCCCGTCGCCCCCCCCCCCCCCCGCCCCGGCCCCCCGCCGCCCCGGCGCCCCCGCGCGCCGGCCCCCCGCCGCCCCGCGCCCCACCGCCCCGGGCCCGGCTCCCGGCCGCCCCAGGCCGCCCCCACGCCCCGGCCAGCTCCTCCACCGCCCCGCCCCCCTCCTCCACCGGCCCTGCCCCAGGTGAGCCCCCCTCCTTTTTTCTGTTTTTTTTTCTGTTTTTTCCTTTTTAGTTTTAGTTTAGATTTAGTTTTAGTTTTAGTTTTAGGTTTAGTTTTAGTTTAGTTTTAGGTTTAGGTTTATGTTTAGTTTGAGGTTTATGTTTAGTTTAGTTTAGTTTTAGGTTTAGGTTTAGTTTAGTTTCAGGAAAGAAGAAGAATAAGAGAAAAAGAGGAGAGGAGGAGAAGAAGAAGAGGAAAAAGGAAAGGAAGAAGAAGAAGAGAAGAAAAAAGAAGAAGAGGAAGAAGAAGAAGAAAAAAGAGGAGAGGAGGAGAAGAAGAAGAGGAAAAAGGAAAGGAGGCCGAAGAAGAAGAAGAAGGAAAAAAAGGAAGAAAAGGAAGAATAGGAAGAAGAAGAAAAGGGAAAAGAGGAAAAAACCGACATGGCACCCCGACCCCGACCCCGACCCGGCACCCCGACCCCGAGACCCCGACCCGACACCGACACGACACCCCGACACCGACACCCTTACACCACACCCACCCTTACCCCGACACCGACACGGCACCACGACCCCGACGCCGACACGGCACTACCCCGACATCGACACGACACTCCGACCCCCGACCCCGAAACAGCACCCCGACACCGACAAGACACCCCGACCACCGACACCTCCCGAAAAGGTGTTCTTTGGCCTTCTAGAGGCCGACGGGGTCATATATTTGTGAATTATTAGTTAGGTCATATATTTTTCGATTTTGTTATGAAAAACATCATATATAATTGTGTTGATCGTGTAGTTTTAAATGTGCAGTTGTTTCGTCGCTGCGAGGTTTGGTGTTCGACGACCTCGCCGTGCGTTTGACGAGCTCTGCCCCTTCGTTCGTGGGTGAGCACAAATGACAAGTCCTCCTCCCCCATTAATTATTTGATCTATTTCGATGAAACTTGATAGCTAGCTATATATGTGTCTTGAATCATCAGTATGCGTAACCAATATGTGTCTCCCGTTCGAAAGCATCATAGTTATAAATATGCATGCATTTGCATATTTATAACCTTGATTCTTTCGAATTGTCCAACGCTATCCATGGACAGCCCGAGTATGTGTAGATTGGGTTCGTTTTCCCATATGCTTTGCTCCGGATCCGACGCATATATTTCGTCAGTGCCTCCCCTGTTGTTCTCCGGGTACACATCCTCTCTGTTTATTGCAGAGACGTGTATCAGGAGAACAGCGGGGAGGTGCTGCCGAAATTTTGCGTCCGATCCGGAGCATAGCATGGGAAAATGAACCCAATCTATACATACACGGGTGGGATTAGGACCTATCATTACCTATTAGAGTGTAGGTTGCATGGATGTAATAAAATTGACAAAGTAGATCAACTGATGAATATATACATGGTGAATTACATATATAATTGTTGTGTGTCCAGTAGCTCTGAAAGTCAAGATGAGTGACCGTGCTTGGATGTATACCGGTCACATTGGTCAGAACAAATGGAGCGCTGAATGGTTCACAAAAACTAAGGGGTTTGTGCAAGCCGCATTTGCAAATGGCCAAAAGAAAACCTGGTGCCCCTGTTTCCGGTACGGGAATTGGGAAAAGAAGACAGAGGCTGAAATGGGCAAACACCTGCAGAAGAGTGGTTTTACGCCCGATTATACGGTGTGGACATTTCATGGTGAGTCTGCCCAACGTGACCGAGCTGAGGTGGATCGTCATCGCACCGACGAGCATGGTACCAGGATGGAAAACATGGTGCAAGGCTATGATGATGCTCGTGATTCGGACGAGGAGATGGAGGAATCTGCAAAGGCCTTCAATGAAATGTTGGAGTCTTCGAAACGTCCGCTCCACGAGCACACTGAGCTTTGTCAGTTGGATGCCATCTCACAAGTAATGGCTCTGAAGGCTCAGTTCAACTTGGGCAGAGAATGCTATGACGCAATTATGATAGTATTTGGACGCTTTCTACCCAAAGGCCATGTAATGCCTGCAAACCTGTACCAGTCGGACAAAATCCTCCATGCACTGAAGATGCCCTATGAGAAGATACATGCCTGTGAGAAAGGATGTGCCTTATTTAGGCTTGACTATGCGGACTTGAACTATTGTCCCATTTGCAAGTCTTCCAGGTATATTGTGGTAGACAATGGTATGGGTGAGAAGACACAGACCAAAATCCCCGTTAGTGTTCTTCGGTATATGCCAATCGTACCAAGACTTCAACGTCTTTTCATGGTCGAAGAGATGGCCAGACAGATGACATGGCACAAAACAGGCAAAAGAACCGAACTAGATGCAGATGGGAATCTGATGATGGTACACACATCGGATGGTGTTGCGTGGAAAAAGTTTGATGAATTACATGCTGACAAAGCGGCAGATCCGAGGCATCCTCGAGTCGGAATCAACACGGATGGGTTCAGTGTGTTTGGTATGACGGCAGCCCAATACAGTTGTTGGCCCGTATTTGTCTTTCCACTCAATCTCCCCCCCCCCCTCGGACAGATTATGCAAAGAAAGAACATTTTCCTGACGTTGATAATTCTAGGACCCAACTATCCGGGCAAAAATATGAATGTGTACATGCAGCCGCCTAAGGACGAATTGCAAGAAGCCTGGGATAATGGGTTCAAGACATACGTCGCCTTTAGCAAACGGAACTTCATAATGCGTATCTGGTACATGTACTCGACGCATGACTTGCCGGCGTATGCGCTATTCGTTGGCTGGTGTGTGCATGGAAGGTTCCCGTACCCCACATGCAAGGGAGCTCTTGAGTTTCGTTGGCTTCAGGCCGGTCGCAAGTTTTCTTGCTTCGACATGCATAGACAGTTCCTGGATCCTCGCCATAAGTTCAGGAAAGACAAGAAGAACTTCATCAGGGGTAGAGTTGTCAAAAACTCTGCACCACCTGCATTGACAGGCCAACAGACCCTGGATCAGTTAAACGCTCTTGAGCCAGATCCACAACGTCCAGGGTACTTCAAGGGGTATAATACTAAGCACGCATGGACTCACAAAACATGCTTACAGGATCTGCCTTACTTCAAAGACCTCCTTTGCCCACACAACATCGACGTGATGCACACTGAGAAGAATATCGCTGAGGCACTTTTTGGTACATTGTTCGGCATAGATGGGAAGTCAAAGGATAATACTAAGGCTAGAGTCGATCTGGAGGCGCTATGTGATAGGCCGTTACAAAACATGAAAGAACCGAAAGGAAAGCAGAACTGGACGAAGCCAAAGGCATGGTTCAATCTTGGAAGGCCAGCTATGAGGGAAATTCTCTTGTGGGTGCAACAGCAGTTGATGTTCCCCGATGGGTATGCGGCGAATCTAAAGAGGGGAGCGAATCTTGATAAACTGAAGATATTTGGTCTCAAGAGTCATGATTGGCACATATGGATTGAGCGGGTAATGCCGGTGATGTTGCGTGGCTTCATCCCTGAGGATGAATGGCTAGTACTGGCAGAACTTAGCTATTTCTTCCGTGTTCTTTGTGCGAAAGAACTATCGCCTGGCGTGCTAGAAGAAATGGAAGAGTTGGCGCCGGAGTTGATCTGCAAGTTAGAGAAGATCTTTCCACCGGGCTTCTTCAATCCAATGCAGCATTTGATTTTGCATCTCCCGACCGAGGCAAGATTGGGGGGGGCCGTGCAAAATCGTTGGTGCTACCCAACTGAGAGTAGGCAGAAGACGCTTCGAGAAAAATGTAAAAATAAACGTAGAATTGAAGCATCGATGGCTGAGGCATTCATCACAGAGGAGGCGGCAAACTTCGTAACAGCGCACTACGAAGCCAAAAATCATCATTTGCATAATCCGAAGCCTCGGTACAATGCTGACGAGCCTAAAAAGGGTGGATCCAACCTCAGCCTATTCAAAGGGAATCTCGCACCAGCTAGTGTTTCACATCCAGTATCTTTGGATAACGAAGAATGGCGGACCATTTCGTTGTATATCTTCAACAACCTGATAGAAGTGCGGCCGTACATTGAGTAAGTTCTCGGTACATTGTTTCGCAACTTCTATTTCCTTTGAACTACTCTTATTCCTAGATATGTCATATAGTCGATACGTCGCCATATTCTCGTATGGAGCGGAGATCCAAAAGGATTCCGTCGAAGAGTATGAGCTTCTCGCAAAGCAAGGAGGTGGCTATCCCGGTTTCATCTCTTGGTTCAAACAAACGGTAAATTCTATTAGACAATTTCATTTCATTCGCTAATTTGTGCATAATGCAACAATCCTTTCATATTAAACTTGTAGGCTAATTCAGAGTCTATGGACGCCGAATTGAGACAAGTCGCTAATGGTTTTGACTATAAGGTCCGTTCATTTCACAAGTACGACATCAACGGGTATCGCTTTCGTACCTATGGCAAAGAGCTATCTATGGCCGACCGAAAGTCTACAAATTGTTGTGTATCTGCTATCGGCGAAGGAGGTACCGAGTATTATGGGAGAGTTGAAGCAATTTATGAACTTCTGTTCTATGGTGAAAACCCACCGAATGTCGTAGTCTTCAAATGTTATTGGTTTCAGCCGAAGGAGACTAGAAGGACTCATGAACATATAGGGCTAGTTGAAATCAACCAAAGCACTCATTTAGATGTTCCTGATGTCTATATTATGGCTCAACAGGCGACCCAAGTATTCTATCTACCGTGGGCCTGCCAAACTAATCCAAATCTGAAAGGTTGGGATGTCGTTTATGAAGTGCCGCCATGTGCTAGACTTTCTCCCCCAAAGGAAGAGGATTATGAACCTCACATTAACCCAGACACATATGAAGGAGAATTCTTCCAAGAGACACGTCTTTCCAAAAAGCGTTTCAAGAACCGCTATACTTCACCCCAAAACATTGAAGTAGACAGCGACAATGAATCCGACATCACCCCAGAGGAGGAACAAGAAGAGCCGGAACAAGAAGAGGTTACTGCTGCGGATGACCTGTCAATGCTTGACCGATTACGTCAAGGTGGCCTTGCACATGTTGATGCCAATGAAACCTATGAGCCCATCATTGATTATAGTGATGATGATGATTATGCATTTATTGATGATACTGATCAAGATTATTAGTAGTGTCAGGTATTCAATTTTTTTATGTTGTACTTGATGATGATACACTTAAGTGATATACATATTATTATTCATGTCGGTACTTTTTTTATGTTGTACTAATTTCATTTATTCTTTGTCATGGCAGGTGTTGAAAGATGGTGGGCGCTGGTCGGGAGCGCGCCGAGGCCCCTTCTTCGTCGAGGGGATGAGGTACGAAGAAGAGAGGAGGTGGAGCACGTGGTCGCGGGAGAGGAGGTGCGGTGACTCTTACGGCGCCTTCCTCGCCACTGCCCCCAGCTGTTTCACCCGAGCACGTGACTGCTAGGGTGGACTCGTCTGAGGAGGAGGCTGCACGGACTCCGGTCCATGAGCCTCCGGTCCACGAGTCTTCGGCCCACGAGCCTCGGGTCGAAGGTGTGCCACACCATCAAGGCAGCTCCAGTTTATATCAGTTCGGGCGCAACTGGGTATGTGGTTTGCTTCATGATTCATGCAATTCATTCATCATGCTAGCTTGATCCCTTTAATTACTAATTTTCATTGTTTCTCTCTTTCAGGCACGCTACAATAAGGCGGATAAGGTGCCAGAGGTGTACGACCTGTATGCCATGGCCCACACTGCCTCTTTCAAGCAAGTCAAGGCACCCCGCTCCTACACTTCCTGGATCTTGGTAAGTTCATCTGGTGTTTTGCTTAACACATGCATAAAGACCTAGACTTAGCATCTAGTGTTTCGCTTAACACATTACTCCTGGGACCACGGTGAGCTTTATTTGAATGGACATTACTTGCTAGTCTTAACATTTGAGTGTCATCACGCTAACAAGACATTGGAAATGATCTTTGGTGCAGCGTAACTCCAGACAAGCATCGCACGATCCTTCTCCAGCTACCGACACGAGCCACCCTGCTCCTACACCTCCTGGATCTTGGTAAGTTTATCTAGTGTTTTGCTTAACACATGCATAAAGACCTAGACTTAGCTTTATTTCCTCCAATGCTTACCATAATGACCTAGACTTAGCTTCTTCTCCTCCAAAATGACTTAATAAGCTTACTGACCTCCAAAACCATCCATTTTACCTAAGTTAGCTCTAAAACGATCTGTACTTAGCTTACTTATGTCCAAAATTGCATAATTAGCTTAGTTAGCTCATAGACGATCCATTTTACCTAAGTTAGCTCTAAAATGACCCATTTTACCTAGGTTAGCTTATAAATGATCCAGTTCATCCAAGTTAGCTCAAAAATGACCCATTTTACCTAGATTAGCTCCTAAATGATCCATTTTACCCACATTAGCTTTAAAATGACCCATTTCACCTAGGTTAACTCCAAAATGACCCATCTTACCTAGGTTATCTCATAAACGATCCATTTCAACTAATTTAGCTCATAAACGATCCATTTCACCAAGTTAGCTAAAAAACGATCCATTTCACGTAAGTTAGCTCATAAATGACATACTCTTCTTGTTCTAGTCTTCTTCTTGTTCTAGTCTTCTTGTTCTACTCTTCTTCTTGTTCTACTCTTCTTCTTGTTCTACTCTTCTTGTTCTAACTTTCTTATTTTTCATTTTGCAGATTTCATTCACTTGACGAAAGCTTGCATAGATGGAGTGCTCCTTATCCCTTTCTCTGTTTCTTTTGTATCGTTGAACTATGCATGTATCGTTGGATGAAACTATTGTAATATATATGGTTGGATGCCTTATGTTGAACTTGTTATGTATGATGAAACTATGCATGTAATATATATGGTTGGATGATGAAGTTATGTGTTGGATATCTTATATGTTTGCTCTGTAATGGCCTTTTGAAATATATCTATATATGTCATATATATTTGTGATGAAAATTGTTGGATTTAATAAAAAACAGATAAAACAGCCAATATGCAGGCTCTTTGCCATCTGCCACCGACGGCAAAGGGCTCTTTGCCGTCAGCCGCGGACGGCAAAGAAGCCACGTGGCAGCCAGCTGTGCTTCCTGGGAGCTGACCCATTTGACCAATTTGCCTACAGTGGCGGACGGCAAAGACTTTGCCATCAGTGGCAGACAGCAAAGAACCTGCCATGTAGTGACGTGTAGATGACATCATACGGCGGATGGCAAAGAACCTGCCATTTTGCCGTCAGCGGCGGATGGCAAAGGCCTGCCGTTAGCCACTTAACGGACTGACAGCGCAATTATTGCCGTCCACTCTCTTTGCCGTCAGCCGCGGACGGCAAAGGGCCTTTGCCGTCAGCCGCCAGAAAGCAGACGGCAAAGTAGCTGTTTACCGTAGCCAACGTTGCCGGAGCCTTTTGCCGTCTGCGGCTGACGGCAAAGGCCTTTGCCGTCCACCGTCCTTGCCTTTGCCGTCCGCCGTGGCAGACGGCAAAATAGCTGATTCCTGTAGTGCAGAGTTCGGAGTAGGCCGGGTATCGGCCGAGCACTATTTTGAAGAAGTCCTAGAAGGCGCTCGTTTAATAGAGGCTCAGTGCTCGAAGAGTATCATGTTCTAGTGACATGTATCCCAATTGTAAGAACAATGTTATTTGAATTATAAAGGTTGTGTTTATACTTTTGCCTGAAAGTATTATTATGCATATAACCTGAAAGTTTGCAATCGTCGGCTTCAGCCCCCACGCATATAATGCGGGGGTGTTAGCAAAAGCGTGTGTTCACACTTGATCCAACGCCTTGGTCCATTAAGGAGGTGGTAGCACGGCGAACGAGGCAATCGGACTATATTGCTTTAACACTTTCACTTAACCATAAGAGTTTGACAGTGGGGCTACTAAATAGCCCCTTGTATTTCTGAGTCTATCCGAATACGGTGCGCGTACGTACATGACCGGGAAAACCGGTCCTTCGTTAATGCGGAGGAATCCCGAAGATTCTGATGAGTCATCGATTGGTTGACCAGTCTCACGCTTTATCATGACAGTCAGTTTTCGGCTTTCTCTACTGAGGTGCTCGTCCAGATGAACCAGGGCACAATCGCAGTATGTCGGATTTCGGGTTCCGGCAGACCCTTGAGGTTCGAACTCTGGGGTCCACGCGGAGATTATGCCTTCTACCTATTTGCGCCCCTCCGCTTGCAAAGATCTAAGCTATCGAAAGAACAGCACAAGAGACACAGGGTTTATACTGGTTCGGGCCACCGATGTGGTGTAATACCCTACTCCAGTGTGGTGTGGTGGATTGCCTCTTGGGCTGATGATGATGAACAATACAAGGAAGAACAGCCTCGCGAGGGTCTGTTCTTGGCTGGGGGGATGAACTACTAGGAGGAGTTCAATCACCCTTCTATGGATGATGCTGCCTAGTCCGATATCTGGATTCTGGTCTATTTCTAGATGCCTCTACCCTGGGGGTGGCTAGACCTATTTATAGGCAAAGGCCCTGGGCCTCTTCCCAAAATATTGAGCGGGAAGGGCGCCAACAATTGGCCATTTTGAAGGGGAACATCTCGTACACTTATCCTGACTAAAGTTGGTCCTCGCCTGCCAAAGTCTCTGGTGGTGACGCTAGCTTGGGCTCCACAATGACTTCCTCTCTGCCTTTGGACTGGTCTTGGTCTCGTTGCACCGAAACGGGTGCCTTTGCTTGATGCTCTTGCCTGCGCTTGCTCCCTTTGCACCCGCGGGCTGGCGCCCGCCTGGCACCCTCGGTCATCATGGCTTGCGCCATGGGCACCTCGTGAGGTACCCAGCCTTGATCTCTCCACCTCCTCGTGGGCCAGCCTGATGAGGCCGTGCCTGAGGAAGCTCCGCGTCGTACGCCCCGTGAGGCTTGGCCCCTCGCGAGGGTCTTGGGTCTTGTGTTGATGAAGATGGGCCATGCTGGGGCCCCTTTGAGCCACGCCGCAGGCCGCAGGCAGGCAAGTCTAGGGACCCCCGTTCCCAGAACGCCGACAGTAGCCCCCGGGCCCAAGGCGCGCCCGGACTTGGCCGTGCAGAGAGGCGAAAGGGCGAGGGCGTAGCGCCGCGGGCCCTAACAGCCTGTGGCCTTGGGCGCCGCGTGGCGGTTGACTGGACGTGAGCGCTTCTGCAATCGCGCAGGTTGATAAAAGAGCGGCATCTGCTTAGGCTTTGCTTTTTGCTTTCTCCGGTTGCTGCTCAGATCCCCTTTCTTGCGCCTCTCCTTCCTTCCTCCAAATTTCCAGATCTACTCCGACCGCGTGACCTAGGAAGCCATGGCGCCTCGTCAGTCCCCGGCCGAAGCTTGGTACTCGTCTGCCCTGAACTCGCCGAACGTGTCGGAGGCGAGCCTTGCCCGATTGCGCCGGATGGTGGCGGCACTGGGCATCGACGGGGCGAAGGTGTTCAAGGTCGGCTCCGCCACCCCTGAGGGCCGAGGGAGCACCTTTTATCCTCTCTTTGTAAGCTCCATTGCTGCTGGCCTGGTGCCTCCCTTCTCCGAGTTCTTCTTCTCTGTCCTCTGCCGTTACAACCTACAGGCTCTGCATCTCCACCCCAACTCCGTTCTTCTCCTGGCGATCTTCGCCTATTGCTGCGAGGCTCGCGTAGGGGTGCAGCCCTCAGTGGCCTTGCTGCGCCACTACTTCTCCCTCCGGGTCTCTCGCGGTTCTCCTTCCGCGTGTGCGAGCTTCATCGCGTACGGTGGCGCCATTGCCATTTCGAAGCCCGGGAAAAGGATTGAGGGCTTCAGGAGCAAGTGGGTCTTGGCAGATGCTGGGCGCATCCACCCTCGGCTGATCTTGACCACGGAGCTGCCCACGAGCTCCGGTGATTGGGGTCGAGCGGAGCTCACGGACCCCCGCGCGAAGCTGGTGTTGGAGAAGATGGACGCAGATCTGAGGCCGGCCAGCATGGCGGCGGCGAAGCTGACCGTCGCGTCGCTGCTGAGGGAATTCCTGGAGCACCAGCTGGCTCCGCTTCGACAGTACTCACCTCCGATGTGGAGGCCTCATCCGAGCCCCGCGGCCTTGGGTGACAGAGATCTGGCCGCGGTCCTCCAATCTCTGGTCAGGGGCGAGGTGGCAAGGTTGGGGGGTGCTCCTACGCCCTTGTTCCTCCGCGACGACTGGGAGCAGGTGGTGGAGTCCATGCCCGTCTTCAACGGGGACGGGCCCGTGCCCGCGGAGGCTCCTGAGGGACCGGTGGACGTGTCCTCCGACGACTCCGGCGAAGAGGAGGACGGAGGGGAGTGGGAGAAGGGGCCTGACTCCGAGGCGACTGACGGAGAGTCGAGGGCTCCCCTCCCCCGGCGCAGGTCCCGCACTCTCCGCCTCTCTCCAAGTGATGACAACGAGGATAATGACGAGCAGGTCAGCGGGAGCTTGCCCCCGATCCCGAAGAAGGACAGGACCGGGCTGATCTCCCACGGGTCTGCCCCTGCCCCGAGGCGGTCCGCAGACGCGCCTTCCGCTTCCGAGGTTGACCCTTCCAGCCGGCTTTCAGGCTTCAAATTTGGCCGGAGGCTGCCTGAGCTTGCTGGCGACGACCCGTAAGCGCTTGATCCTTGTCTTTATTTCTTGTTCTGCTACTGAGGCTTGACGTCTGCATTTCTTGGATATGCTGGTGCCTGCGGCAAAGAAGCTGAAGGGGGCCCCTGAGGTTCCATCCGCGGCAGCGCCTCTGCCTGCGGAGGAAGGTGACCGCGACGCACGGGCTTCTCCTACCCGGTCGTCCTCGCGAGGCCTGGCTGAGCTGGCTGGGGCGAGCTCAGCCCCCATGGCCAAAGTGACTCCCGAGGTGCCTTTGCCTGCTGCCGCCACCACAGCCGTGGGGGCGCAGCAGACTCCGCCTCAGGATGCTGTGGTCTTGTCGCCGCCTTCTCCTCCTGCTCCCCCGACTGCTGTCTCTCCAACTCCTCCTGCCGTTCTGGAGCATGCTGCTGTTGAGTTGGACCGGCTGCGACAGGATCTTTTTGGCGCCGACCCTCGCTTGGTGGCCGGGCGCTTGGAGCTGGCTTTAGGATGGATTCGCTCTGACGCTTCGATTCGGGCGGCGCTGGTTCAGGCCTCGACGACCTATGATAAGGAGAGGCAGGCCGTCCTTGAGACGAAGGCTTCTCGTGACGCAGCCCTAGGGGAGGTGGTCGACGTCCGCGGTCGCTGCAAGGCGCCGGAGGACGAGCTGCGAGGCCTGCGGGACCAGCTCGCAAAGAGGTTCGCCTTCGCCAAGAGCAAGAAGAAGGCGTGAAGGCTCGCGAGGCGGCCGTCGAGGGCCGGGAGGCCAAGCTCAAGAAGCGCCGCGACCGCCTAGGCGCGCTGGAGAAGGAGTTGGAGGCGATGAAGGTCGAGCTGGACGACAAGGCCCGGGTTCTTGCCGAGGACCGTGTGGCCTTCGCGGACATGGAGGCGAAGGCTCGTTCTGCGCTGAAGATGCTCTACGCCAGCGGCCTGGAGAGCCCGCTGGCTAGCGCCAAGGACGGCCCCGCCAAGCTGCTTCCCTTCCTGGTTCGTGCTCTTGAGGATGTCGCCCTTGGCCTTGGCCCCACGGCTGAGGCCGAGGCGCGTGTCCTATCTTCTGCAGCGCTGACGCGGGTCTTCACCCACATTTACCTTCGCGATCCCAACGTTGACCTCGACAGCATGCTGGAGCCAGTGAGCGGCGAGCGTGCCGCTGCCGCTGCCGAGGCCGTGAAGGGTCGCGCGGAGGCTCTGCTGGGGAAGTTCCGGGCCTTCAGCACCAAGCCGAAGCAAGGCGCTGCCGACCCTGCTGCTCCATGAGGCGAAGCCACTCCGCGCTGCTCCACCGCCGACAAGTGACTCCGCTGCGGCTCCTGTCCTGCTTTTAATTCCTACACATGTATCATGCCTCGGGGAGGCGTTTAAACTTGCGTTTGGTATTGAGATGACAGTGTGGACTGTAATATTTGCTTTTGAATTCCTTGAAATTTACGCTTTCCTTCCTACTTGCTCATGTTCTACGCCGGCAGAGCCCGGCCCCGCGCATACCTCACCCAGCATTAGCCCTGACCAGAAACCAGGACGGGACCAAAGGAGTGAGGGGCTACATGACAAGTTAGGCTCCTGAGTCGCGATGCTCAGGAGTCCCCCTTGGCGCACGAACAGCAAGTAGGGAGGTGTGATGTAGGTGGATCTACTGTTCTACGTCTGCAGAGCCCGGCCCCACGCGTACCTCACCCAGCATTAGCCCCGACCGGAAACCAGGACGGGACCAAAGGAGTGAGGGGCTATGTGACCAGTTAGGCTCCTGAGTCGCGATGCTCAGGAGTCCCCCTTGACGCTCAAACGGCCTTCATACCTTGGCTCCGCTCGGGGAGAGACGCGCGACGAACCAGGCCCGGGGGGCCTGGCTGGGTGGCGTGCGTCTGGGCGTGACCCAGGCGCAGCCCCCGTGCCCAGCCCCCTCGCGCGGCACTCCCGAGGGGAGGCATTGCGATGAGGCTAGACACTGAGCTCTGGGCTCCCTGAGGTTGATGCGGCCTAGGGGGGCCACCCTCAGTTGTTTATCACCAGCGCGGAGCATAGCACTTCCGTATGTGTACGGGCATAGCCGCTCCTCGGCAGTGTCGTCAGCCAGCGCGGAGCATGGTGCTTCCACTGGTATGTGGGAGGGGGCTCCCCTCCGGGAGGAGCCCCCGGGGCGTGTACAGCCCCGCCCTGACACGTGGCTGGCACGGTAGGGCCTGGTGAGGTGTATCTGGGCACCCGTGAGCCAGCGCGGGACTCACGGGGCCCTACGTCTAGGCGGGTTGCGCCTGGCACTGGGCCTCATCTTGTGATGTGTTCCTGCAAATTTGGTTAGATGCCGGCACTCTACGTCCTCGGGTCCCGGCCCTCGAGCTGGTCTCAGCCGTCGCTGGTATGCCAGGTCGCGATGCCGTGGACAAGGCCAGAGGGTGAGGGCTGGAGAGCTAGTAAGAGCCCTGAGTCGCGATGCTCAGGTACCCCCCCCCCCTTTAACGTGCAAGTGGTCGACATGGAGAAGAAGAGGTGTCGTGGACCGGCAACGAATAATCAAGCATGGTGGATCGAACGCCTAACCATAAAGAAACGCAAGAGGGATACATGCCGTTGGGTCTGGCCCGAGCGGCTTGGGGATGATGCAGCCCGAGGGGCGCCCCCAACAAAGTAAGCTAACAACATGAAATAAAGGGGATACATGACGCAGGGACGGACCCACGCGGCCTGGGAATAATGCAGCCCTGGGGGGCGCTCCCAGCTGGAAATGAAACTTGAAAGATGTCACCTGATGATGTCGAGGACGAAGGAGTGTTGGTGCAGCAGACTCGGTGGGCTGCGGAAGCCGATCCTCACGAGCCCCCAGGCCCAGGAGCCTCGGGAGGCTCCGGAGGCGCTGGTGGCTCCTCGCGGATCATCTCCATCTCCGCCAAGGCTGCGGAACGCCTGGCCTCTTGAGCCTCCATGATGCCCCTCATGAGGCGTTGGTACATGGCAGCCGTGTTCGGCAAGCCGTAAGGCATGCGAACGTAGCTGTAGGGTGGACCTCCGCAGCGCCCCACTTGCGAGGGCCAGAGGCGCTCCATAGAGGTGACTTGGTTGAGCCCTGGTACGTCGACGCAGACGCGCAGCCCACCATCCTCGCCTGGATGCGGAGCCACAGTTGGTAGACGGCGGCTGCCTCTCATGACTCTTGACTCCTGTATCTCCTGAATGGCCTTGCTGACGAACTCCTGAGGGCCTGACCCTCCTTGCCTTGCTCCTTCTTGAGGGAAATGTGCTTCGAAACACGCCTCCACGTGGTGCCCAAGCGCCTCCCTCGTGACCTTAGCCAGGTCGGTGGCCCTCTAGGGGAGAGCCCCCGAGCCCTGCCTGAGGAGGGCGCCGGGCGCACTTTCCTATGCGATGGAAGGAGGTTCCCCCTGGGCAGGCGCGGGCCCTGAGGGGCCTGCCTCCTGAGGGTCTGGTCCTGATGATGTCTTCTTCTTCTTGGGGGTGGTCTCGGGAAGCCTCCTGCTTCCGCGATCCGGGTCTTCGAGTGATGCGGCCTGGAAGGCTCGTTCCAGGGAACACACTGCGTCCTTCTCTTCACAGGGCATAGTGATGACTCCGCCACTCCCTGGCATCTTGAGGACGTTGTAGCCGTGGTGAGTCACGGCCATGAACTTGGCCGGCACTGGGTACCCAAGGATGGCGTTGTACGGCAGGCGAATGTGAGCGACGTTGAACTCGATGAGCTCGGTGCGGTAGTTGTTGCGTGCCCCGTAGGTGACAGGGAGGTGGACCTGCCCAATCGGGACCGTGGAGCCGTGGTGACTTCGGAGAAAGGCTTGGTTGGCTGAAGCTGGTTGTAGGGCACTTGGAGATTGTTGAACGTTTCCACGGACAGGACGTTGAGCCCTGCCCCGCCATCGATGAGGGTCCTGGTGACCACCACGTTGCTGATGATTGAGGAACAAAGCATTGGGAGGACTCCGGCTGTGACCGCGCACTTGAGCTGATCCGCTGAGCTGAATGTGATGGCGCATGCCGACCACCTGAGAGGGCGCGTGGCTTCGAGCTTGGGGAGGACTGCGTTCACCTCGCGGGCGAACTGCTTGAAGATGCGCTGAGAGGCTGGGGCTTGAGCTCCGCCCAGGATGCAGGCGATCGCGCGCGGCTCCTGGAAGCCCCCAGCCCCTTCGTCCTGATGGCGGTCCTCGTTTCTCCTTGGCTGAGGCGGCAGCAAAGGGAGGCCTGCGTTGCCTTGTGGCCGGTCCTCGCGAGGCTGATCCCTCCAGTCCCCCTCGCGAGGCGGGTCTCGCCAGCGATCCTCGCGAGGTTGATCGCGCCACCCTTGGCGCGGGCCGCGGTCTTCCCAGCATCCTGCGTTCCTTCCTCCTCCTCAGCCGTAGCCTCGGTCAGCGCAGTCGGGACAGCGGCCGATCCTTCCTTCTCGCACGGCTCGGAGCTCTTGGCATTTGTTGGTGTTGTGGGTGTGGAGGTCGTGGTACACGAAGTACCGACTGCCCCTGGAGGATTCAGGCTGATCTTTGCCCCGCTTGGTGTCTAGTTCTGCCGCGAGCACGGCAGCCCCCTTGCGCTTCACATCCTTGGCCTTGAGCTTCTCCTCTTCTGGGTCTGCGGCAGGCGGCTCGAGGAGGGAGAGACGCCCTTCCTCAGCCCTGGCGCACTTGGTCGCCAAGTTGAACAGCTCCAAGGAAGTTGCTAGCGGGCTTCTCGCTCCTCGTTGGTTACCCCAAGTGGAAGGTTTGAGATGCAGTGTAGCGGTAGTGTTTCCCTTGGCAAAGATACCAAGGATCAAATTCCCCTGAGACTCCCAGTTTCAACAAGAAGGTGTCAACTGCTAATGGCGCCGGATATTAGCAATCAACGTGGACCTGCACATAGATACAAATAACTTTGCTCCCAACGAGTACAGAGAGGTTGTCAATCCCTCCGGCCTTGTCGTTTACAAAGGATCAAACGCAAATGATAATAGTGATAGGTATTGCTGCAAATAGTAAGTAAAAGCGGAAAGTAAATAGCGGATGTGATCAATGATAGTAATATGGACCGGGGTCCCATGATGTTCACTAGTGATGTCTCTCTCCCAAAAGACGATAAAACAGCTATGTGAGGTAAACAAATTACAGCTGGGCAATTGACAGAATTATGTGTGCAAACCAATGCTAACTATATTGCAAGAAAGGTAGAGGTTCAAAGCATGGGCGGTACGCCAAGGTAAGTAGACCGAAATCCATCTGCATCTACTACTAATCATCCACCTTGAGATATCTATCCAGAACATCTCGCTGGTATTAAGTTGCGAGTCCCACCCATAGTGTAAACTCAAAGCAATAGACAACTGCATTAAAATAACTTTGCGTAAAGTAAACAATCCTTGCACCCGCGGGCACAAGCACCATTGTTTTCCCCCTTGTGGCAACAGCACATCCCCTAGACTCATGTTTCTGTCACTCAAACTAGTCATCGAGGGGCATGAACCCACAATCAAGCATAACGTTCCCTCTTGGAGTCACTACCTACTACTTGGCCAAAGCAATAAACAGCAACGGAGAACATGCAAGAATTACTTACGAACATAAATATAAAAGAGGTAAATCAAATATATTACTCAAACACAATCTGAACATAATCTCACAATCCATCGGATCCCAGCAAACTCATCATAGCAACAGCATAAGGATTACATATGTGCCTCGATCATGTAGGGTAGCTCACGAGGTCTAATTAGTGAAGCACAAGAAGGGGAGGAGAACATCACATAGCTACTGGTCATGGACCCATGGTCCGAGGGAGACTACTCACGAGTCATACGGGAGGCGTCCATGGTGGTGGAGAGGCTCCCGGTGGTGATCCTCCCCTCCGGCAGGGTGCCGGGAAGAGTTCTCCTGGTGCTCCCGATCTTGGAAGCGCGGCGGCTGCGGAACAGAGATGAGATCGTGAAAAAGGGTTCCCGTCTCAAGGGTTTTGGGACGCGTGTTAAATATAGGCCGAAGGGGGGCATCAGCGGAGACCTGGGGGGCTCAGGCGCCCCCCGGCGCGGCCAGGAGGGGGGTCGCGCCACCAGGGCGCCTGGAGCCCTGGTGGCCCCCCTCCGGCTCTCCTTCGGGTGCGCGGAAGCTTCCGGAACGCTGATTTTTTATATAATTTTTCCGGAATTTTTCTGGCAGTTTACGTGATGGGAAAGCCTGAAATACAAAAACAGCAGAAAACAGAAACTGGCACTGGGGTGCACTGAGTTAATAGGTTAGTCCAAATATGATCAAAAGTGTATGGAAGTGTATAAATATCATAGCAATATCACCCAAAAGAGGCATGGAGCAAGCAGAAATTATAGATACGTTTTGGACGTATCAACATCCCCAAGCTTAATTCCTGCTCGTCCTCGAGTAGGTAAATGATAACAAGAATAATTTCTGTGGTGACATGCTATTAACCATATAGGACTTTTCATAGTCACATGACAAAAGCTTACTGAGACAATGAATCAGTAGTAATTAAGTCGCCTTGTGAGAAAATCACAAAGAACTGAAAGTTATACAACATGATACTGAAACATCAAATAGATTTGTAATGAGCATGATGTGCAAATATAATAAAGTGATATCTCGCTTGCCCCCTTTAGTGAAGCAAAACATAAATGCAGGGGCACCTCCAAGGTTTAAGTGACGACTAGATACAATGATTTCAGAATAAACGATATCACAATCATGCAAAAGACAATGCTACTTTGGGACAATGCACATTACACTCAGAATGACAATCATGCTCTCAGTAGTTGGTGCTTTTAAAAGAAGGTGGAGACTCTCGAACCGTGGCTTTTGTTGGCAAGGTTGAAAACCCGTAGTCGGAAACAAATACAAAGCATGTACTAGAGCTCTTGGTTTTAAAAACAGAGGTAATAATTATTATTTTTGGATATGCATGTTTTGTCAACGAATGCTAGCAGATAACCCAATTACTTCTTGAGCTGGACAAGTTTCGAGGAATGGCTCCCGAATGAGGACTATCACATCCTCTTAATCTCCTTTGTTTATCACTGCCAAAGTTTTTTGATTTCTCATGAACAAAGCGTGAAGGAGGGTTCGTTTGTTATATTAATTTTTAATGAGTCGGGCGCACTCTATGCCAGTTCCTTCTCATATTAGGGGTTTGCACATTAGACATGCAATCCTGGGGTGAAGCTTGTCCAACTTAAAAAGATCATGAATTAACTACTACTTCCTCATGAACTAAAACAGAGGCACAAAATAGAAATGCTTTTTTTGGAATAATGTCGAGATGGTACATGAAAGTCTTCGTTAGGAATGGCAGGTAAATACCATGTATAGGAAGGTATGGTGGACTCATATGGCATAACTGGTTTAAAGGATTTTGGATGCACAAGCAGTCAGTCCGCTTAGTACAGGCGAAGGTTAGCAAAAGACTGGGAGCGACCAACTAAGAGAGCAATGGCGGTCATAATCATGCAGAGCGACAAAGCAACATTGAATCAGGCATGGAAGTTATATCGCTACTCAGAAATAAAAGATCATCAAGGCTTGACAGACTTTCTTTACAGTCTTAAATATGCGTGAGCATACGCCAAGTCAATCAAAATAAATTCTCGAAGGAAGATATCACTAAACCATACCACATCATAGGCAAACATACCACATTGGTGCTCCAATAACACATTGGAAACCCCCCAGCTATTTGAAACTAACCATAAGAAAACATGAATTACCAAGCGCCATTATGCATGTAGCATCTTTATCATAGACATATCATCCAATGCAACAGAAGCAAACTCTCTTAATAAGATAATCATGATAAATAAAGAGAGTTCAAGCAACCAACTAAACAAAAGCTCTTTAAAAATATAAGCATGAAACCTAAAAGCTAAGCGTGATAGTAGCTACTGAAAGACAAAGAACACACACAGCAAAGATAGACATGAAAATTCTATGTTATGTTCTAGGTAGAAGTGGAGAGTGTTTCTCTCCCACACAAAGAAAGCTGAGTTCCGACTCGTTATGAAAAGCTAAAGAAAACTAAAAAGGAAACTAAAAGCAAGACGCTCCAAGCATAGCACATAACACATGAAGTGATAAAAATATAGTGGAACGAAAGACGAACTGATAATGTTGATGGAGAAGGGGATGCGCGGGGGCATCCCCAAGCTTAGACGCTTGAGTCTTCTTGAATATTTCTTGGGGGTGCATGGGGGCATCCCCAAGCTTGAGCGTTTGACACTCCTGGATCTTTTCATCATCTTCCTTCGCACACTTGAAAACTCCCTTCATACATGACTCATCATAATCTGATTAGCGAGGTTAGTACCCATAATAGTATAATTGTTCCTTGCTGGAAATAAAGATATTCTTGAAAGTCTACTGTTTCTCAAGATTGCCAAAAGGTTTTTGCAAAGAAAAAGCAAGCTCAAGGTTTGCAAATGAAGGAAAGGCAAAACAGGACAGAATCTGTGAAAAACAGACCAGCAGGTAGTAAATGATTTTTTCGGGGCACTTCTGCAACTCCAATCAAAAAACTCAGAACAGACGCCCGAAAGACAATTGTATAGAGCACGCTGTGGAAAAAATTCAGACCAAAAAGATGATCTGGTGATTTTATACGAATTTTTCTGTGCAAGGACAGAATCTGTTTCCTGGACAGCACGTCACAACTTTTGATCTTTCTTGCAATCAGAGGCTACACTTGGCACAAAGCTGAAAAGTAAAGATACAATGATGATGCTACTGTAGTAACAACATCAAGACACAACAAAAGCAAAATAAAATTTTATTCATTGTGGGTTGCCTCCCAAAAGCGCTTTCTTTTATGCCTTTAAGCTAGGCATAATGCAAAGAGGAATCAATAACCATCATAATAATCGGAGTTATAAATTGCTTCAAATGGTTCCTCAACAAGTTCACTTTTGTTCCTTCTAGGAAAGGGGTACACACCTTTTGCCTTCCCGCGTAAGCGGATTTGTCCCTTACCTATATCGATGAAGCCTTTAACTGCTCGGAGGAAGTCCCTTCCAAGCACTATATTTCCTTGGTTTGGCTCCATGATGAAGAAATCAATCATTGCAATCCCTTTAAGGAATTTAACTGGCACGTCTTTTATTCTTCCCTGGATTTCAGAAATATCTCCATTAGTGTGTTCATGATAAGATGATAATCTATCCACGTCAAATTTTAAAGAATCATGAACAATTTTTGGCATAGTAGAAACCATAGATCCAATATCACAGTAAGCAAGGAAGTCTTGATTAGAGATGCTAATCCTAGCAAAAGGCTCCCAATCATTGTCTGTTTCCAAAATATCCCTCTTATTGGATTTGGGTTTCTCTACCTTCATTAAGTCTAGAGCATCCATTCTCTTCTCAATAGTGGCAAGTCTATCTATGACAGTATCAAAGCTATGATCATAAACAAAGTAACTAGATAGACCATGTATAATTTCAAGAGCTCTAGCTTCATCACACTCTAGGAAATCTCCTTCAGCTATAATATCAAGAGAGTGTTTACACCATTTAAAAAGACCATGGTAAAAATTTCTAAGCACAATGTTTATAGGTATCCAAGGCATAATTCTTCTATGTGCATCAGAAATTCTGTCCCATGCCTTCTTCATATTTTCTCCATCCCTTTGATGGAAATCTAGAACTTCTGATTCCCTCAAAGCACCAAATCCTAACATGCTTGACTAAACAGAAAGGACTACTAGCAAGTAATTAAAAATTTTTGTAATTTTTGATAAAGGACACTAAAGAAAAAACTGAAAGGTAAACTAACAAGACTAAAAACAAAGGTAAAAGATAGCGTGCAACTCCCCTATCTCGAAGAGTGGAGTCCCCGGCAATGGCGCCAGAAATACTCTTGCTAGCGGGCTTCTCGCTCCTCATTGGTTACCCCAAGTGGAAGGTTTGAGATGCAGTGTAGCGGTACTGTTTCCCTTGGCAAAGATACCAAGGATCGAATTCCCCTGAGACTCCCAGTTTCAACAAGAAGGTGTCAACTGCTAAAGGCGCCGGATATTAGCAATCAACGTGGACCTGCACACAGATACAAATAATTTTGCTCCCAACGAGTACAGAGAGGTTGTCAATCCCTCCGGCCTTGTCGTTTACAAAGGATCAAACGCAAATGATAATAGTGATAGGTATTGCTGCAAATAGTAAGTAAAAGCGGAAAGTAAATAGCGGATGTGATCAATGATAGTAATATGGACCGGGGTCCCATGATGTTCACTAGTGATGTCTCTCTCCCAAAAGACGATAAAACAGCTATGTGAGGTAAACAAATTACAGCTGGGCAATTGACAGAATTATGTGCGCAAACCAATGCTAACTATATTGCAAGAAAGGTAGAGGTTCAAAGCATGGGCGGTACGCCAAGGTAAGTAGACCGAAATCCATCTGCATCTACTACTAATCATCCACCTTGAGATATCTATCCAGAACATCTTGCTGGTATTAAGTTGCGAGTCCCACCCATAGTGTAAACTCAAAGCAACAGACAACTGCATTAAAATAACTTTGCGTAAAGTAAACAATCCTTGCACCCGCGGGCACAAGCACCATTGTTTTCCCCCTTGTGGCAACAGCACATCCCCTAGACTCATGTTTCTGTCACTCAAACTAGTCATCGAGGGGCATGAACCCACAATCAAGCATAACGTTCCCTCTTGGAGTCACTACCTACTACTTGGCCAAAGCAATAAACAGCAACGGAGAACATGCAAGAATTACTTACGAACATAAATATAAAAGAGGTAAATCAAATATATTACTCAAACACAATCTGAACATAATCTCACAATCCATCGGATCCCAGCAAACTCATCATAGCAACAGCATAAGGATTACATATGTGCCTCGATCATGTAGGGCAGCTCACGAGGTCTAATTAGTGAAGCACAAGAAGGGGAGGAGAACATCACATAGCTACTGGTCATGGACCCATGGTCCAAGGGAGACTACTCACGAGTCATCTGGGAGGCGTCCATGGTGGTGGAGAGGCTCCCGGTGGTGATCCTCCCCTCCGGCAGGGTGCCGAGAAGAGTTCTCCTGGCGCTCCCAATCTTGGAAGCGCGGCGGCGGCGGAACAGAGATGAGATCGCGAAAAAGGGTTCCCGTCTCGAGGGTTTCGGGACGCGTGTTAAATATAGGCCGAAGGGGGGCATCAGCGGAGACCTGGGGGGCCCAGGCGCCCCCCCCCCCCCCCCCGGCGCGGCCAGGAGGGGGGCCGCGCCACCAGGGCGCCTGGAGCCCTGGTGGCCCCCCTCCGGCTCTCCTTCGGGTGCGCGGAAGCTTCCAGAACACTGATTTTTTATATAATTTTTCCGGAATTTTTCTGGCAGTTTACGTGATGGGAAAGCCTGAAATACAAAAACAGCAGAAAACAGAAACTGGCACTGGGGTGCACTGAGTTAATAGGTTAGTCCAAATATGATCAAAAGTGTATGGAAGTGTATAAATATCATAGCAATATGACCCAAAAGAGGCATGGAGCAAGCAGAAATTATAGATACGTTTTGGACGTATCAGAAGTGCACAGGTCTTCATGCATCGCCAGCTCCTCCTTCATCTTGACGTTGTGCACGCCGTCGGAGAAGGCTGAGATGATGGCCTCCTCGGACACCCTGGGAATCTTGAGGCGTGCGTTGTTGAAGCGCTGAATGTACTTCTGCAGGGTCTCTCCGGGTTGCTGCTTGATGCGGCGCATGTCGCTCACGGCGGGCGGCCGGTCGCGAGTACCTTGGAAGTTGGCGATGAAGCGGGTGCGCATCTGGTCCCAGGAAGAGATCGTGCCTGGAGCCAGATTCAGGAGCCAGGTGCGGGCCCCGTCCTTGAGCGCCATGGGAAACCAGTTCGCCATGACCTTCTCGTATCCGTTGGCAGCTTTGATGCCCAGCTCATAGAGCTGGAGGAACTCCGCAGGGTCGGCCGTGCCGTTGTAGCGAGGAGGCAGGTCTGGCTTGAACTTGTCGGGCCACGCGACGCTGCGTAGCTCGGTGGTGTAGGCACGGCAGCCTGCTATGGCCACGGGAGGCCTTGGGTGACAGAGAGCTTGGTCTTGTGGGTCCCCATGCACTGCAGCTGGGAGCAGTGCGGGGTCTTGACGTGCGGGAGCAGGAGCATGGTCGTGACGTGCCGGGGCAGGGAGCGCCCGAGCAGCTTCTTGCGGGCGAGGGACTTCTTGGCAGCTCTGCTCTTGCCACGCTGGCACCTGATGGAGCGGGTTCCGCCCAGGGGCCATGCGCCTTGGAGCCATGGCGTCTTCTTAATGAGGAGGCGGCTGGGGCGCCCCCGGAGCTTTGTCGCCCGCGCGGGGTGGGGTGCAGTGCAGCGGAACGGACGGCGCGGGAGAGCCCCCTGCGGCGCGGACGAGCTCGGCGACGCGGTCGAGCCATTCTTCGTAGACGTCGTCGACGGGACGGTAGCGCAGGAGCTCGTTTGCCGCGATGAGCGCAGCTCGAGCCTCCATGTGTGTGCGGAGCGCGCGGGATGAAGAACCAGCTGGGGTGAGCGAGGGAGTAGCGGTGTGGCCGTCTTGCCGCACGGACGGATGTTGAGACGACGCTTGCTGCTTGTTCCCCGCCGGGCCGGTGGCGGCGTTGACGGCGGGTGACGGGGAACGGCGAGAACGCCCGCCGACGGGAGCCGTCTGGGCGACGCGGGAAGCGAGGGCGGCCCGGCGCTCGACGCGGGCCCGACGAGCATCAGACATGGACGCGATGGTCGGAGGAGGACGGAGCGGTGGAAGACGAATTCCGGCGCACCCCTACCTGGCGTGCCAAATGTCGGATTTCGGGTTCCGGCAGACCCTTGAGGTTCGAACTCTGGGGTGCGCGCGGAGATTACGCCTTCTACCTATCTGCGCCCCTCCGCCTTGCAAAGATCTAATCTATCGAAAGAACAGCACAAGAGACACAAGGTTTATACTGGTTCGGGCCACCGATGTGGTGTAATACCCTACTCCAGTGTGGTGTGGTGGATTGCCTCTTGGGCTGATGATGATGAACAATACAAGGAAGAACAGCCTCGCGAGGGTCTGTTCTTGGCTGGGGGGGATGAACTACTAGGAGGAGTTCAATCGCCTTTCTCTCTCTCTCTCTCTGATGATGCTGCCTGGTCCGATCTCTGGATTCTGGTTGATTTCTAGATGCCTCTACCCTGGGGGTGGCTAGACCTATTTATAGGCAAAGGCCCTGGGCCTCTTCCCAAAATATTGAGCGGGAAGGGCGCCAACAATTGGCCATTTTGAAGGGGAACATCTGGTACACTTATCCTGACTAAAGTTGGTCCTCGTCTGCCAAAGGCTCTGGTGGTGACGCTAGCTTGGGCTCCACAATGACTTCCTCCCTGCCTTTGGACTGGTCTTGGTCTCGTTGCACCGAAACGGGTGCCTTTGCTTGATGATCTTGCCTGCGCTTGCTCCCTTTGCACCAAAGAGGAAAGGAGGACACTGCGCGGGCTGGCACCCGCCTGGAGCCCTCGATCGTCATGGCTTGCGTCATGGGCACCTCGTGAGGTACCCCGCCTTGATCTCTCCGCCTCCTCGTGAGCTAGCCTGATGAGGCCGTGCCTGGGGAAGCTCCGCGTCGTCCGCCCCGCGAGGGTCTTGGGTCTTGTGTTGATGAAGATGGGACGTGCTGGGCCGCCTTTGAGCCACGCCGCAGGCCGCAGGCAGGCAAGTCTGGGGACCCCCGTTCCCAGAGCGCCGACACAGTAGTTCTCCCGGTGCCACCTTAGCCGATAGAGCGGAACGTAAGGTAGAAAAACACGGGAGCCAGGCAAACCCAACATTTGACCAAAGACATGATTTGGAGCTGATGCATATAAGGCCAAACTCGCGACGCTGAACACTCCCTAAGGTATTTGGTCTTTACAACATATACCGGGCTGAGTAACGCCCTTGAACCCTGAATTTCCAGGTACGTGCATTAGTCTGACGTGGTGAAATGCCAATAACGCCAGCATCCCTCTTGGTTGTGTTGAGTATCCGGAGGGTGTGAAGCAACAAGATACAGTAAGAAAGGTTTACACAAGGTCTTAATCTAAAAAGAAACCTTTGAGCGGGGCCCTGTTGCACGTCTGCGCCTGTGTCTCCCTTGTGCCATATCCTGGAAGGGTGTAGCACGATTATCATCTGTTAAAAGAGAAGAACTTAGATGAAGTTTGTCATGTGAAAAATTGGTTATTCTTAATAAACCATTAAAATTCAAAATAAGGTCGAGCCGAACTGTAGACTTGTTTTTTTACATGTGGGAAGCCCCTAGCACCGTCTACGGGGGTACATTCATCAACCCAATCTCAGGTTTATCTAAGCTGTTACAGCTAGTGGTGCACCGGACTCGTCTAGCCGTGTCCGCGGTCTTGACGACCGATCGTTTATGCTAGTTGGAGAGGCCATTTAGTGTTCTGCTGCTAAAGCCGCCGTACATTCTTCCGTGCGTAAGGAACTCTCGGTGTTTCTGCTAACTATAATGATGCCGCGTGGACCGGGCATCTTGAGCTTAAGATAAGCATAATGCGGTACTACATTAAAACGAGCGAAGGCCGTTCTTCCAAGTAGTGCTTGATAGCCGCTTCGGAATGGAGCGATGTCGAAGGTTAACTTTTCACTTCGGAAGTTGTCGGGTGAACCGAATACAACCTCTAGTACGAGAGAGCTCGTGGAGCGGGCCTCTGGGCCTGGTATTTCTCCTATAAAGGCAGTATTGCTTTGGCTAATTCTCGTTGGGTCTATCCCCATTTTGCGGACGGTGTCCTGATATATCAGATTAAAACCACTGCCGTCGTCCATGAGGAATCGGGTGAGATGGTATCTGTTGATTATTGGGTTCTAGCACCAAGGCAGCCAATCCTCCGTGTCGGATACTAGTCGGGTGATCCCTACGATCAAAAGTGATCGGGCAGGCTGACCAAGGGTTGAACTTAGGGGTGACAGGCTCTACGCCGCATATGTCTCGGAGTGCATGTTTGCTCCTCCTTTTCGTCACGTGAATCATGTTCACTGTTTTGACCTCTGGTGGGAACTTTTTCTGTCCCCCAGTGTTTTGCTGGTGAGGCTCATCCTCGTCTTCACTTGTTGTCTCCCTCCCCTTGTGTTCGGCGTTTAGCTTGCCGGCCTGCTTGAAGACCCAACATTCTCTGTGGGTGTGATTTGCAGGTTTATTGGAGGTGCCATGAATTTGACATAATTTGTTTAGAATCTTGTTTAGGCTGGACGGTCCATCTCTGTTGCCTTTAAAAGGCTTTTTTACGTTGACCGGGTCAAGAGCTCCTAAATCCGGCGTTTACCGCTGTGTTGTCTGGGCTGTCTTTGTTATTTCGATGCTTGCTTTTACTGCGTCGTGGTTTTCCATTGCCATCCCTGACTTCAGATGTGCCTGGGTCGCTGGTGCTACTACAGGCCAGCCAGCTATCTTCGCCCGTGCAAAAGCGGGTCATAAGGCTTGTTAGGGCTGCCATTGTCCTCAGTTTTTCTTGGCCGAGGTGTCTGGCGAGCCATTCGTCTCAGACGCTGTGTTTGAAAGCTGCTAAGGCTTTGGCGTCTGGACAGTCGACGATTTGGTTCTTCTTAGTGAGAAATCTGTTCCAAAGCTTTCGGGCTGACTCTCCGGGTTGTTGAATTATATGACTTAAATCGTCTGCATCCGGAGGTTGGACATAGGTCCCTTGAAAGTTAGCCCTAAAGGCATCCTCAAGCTCCTCCCAACTTCCAATTGAATTTTCGGGGAGGCTCTTCAGCCAGTGCCGAGCTGGTCCTTTTAGCTTGAGGGGCAAGTACTTGATGGCGTGGAGATCGTCTCCGCGAGCCATATGGATATGGAGGATGAAGTCCTCAATCCAGACCCCAGGGTCTGTCGTTCCGTCGTACGCCTCTATGTTCACGGGTTTGAATCCCTCTGGAAATTCGTGATCCAGCACCTCATCAGTGAAACATAGGGGGTGCACGGCACCCCTGTATTTGGATGTGTCATGGCGTTCTGACGGTTGCAGTGTTCGGTTTTGATTATGCGCTGGAGCGCGCTTCCTAGATCCGTAGATGGATCTGGTCACGCCGGCTTTTTGATGCAAGTCCTCGCGTGAATCATGTGCTGACTTATGTGCAGCCTCGTTAGCCGCCCAATCGCGGCCACGAGGTGGTCGATCTGACCGGTCGGCCGTTTTATTTTTTGGCTGTGTAGGCTCTAAGGCCTCATCATCGAATTCCGGCAATAGCTTGCGCTTTGGATAGCTCTTTGTGTGGTGACTGCCACCGTACTTTTCTTCAGTGTCGAGCACTTTGTTCCATCTACTGTTGAGCGTATTCTGCGCGGCCTTAAGCCTTTGCTTCTGCTTCTTCAGACTCCTCGCGATGGCAATAAGCCTTCTATGGAGGTTCTCTTGTTCAAGTGCCTTTCCAGGATGATGTGTGCATCGTCGTCCGGACTGTTTTCCTCTCCGAAGAGAGGTTGATGAGCTTTATCCTTGGCGTCACCGTGATCGGACAGCGGCTCTATACTATGTTCGCCATTCGATGGTTCGTCCTGCTCTGTCGATGGGTCCATGTGGTCGTCGTTTCCTCTGGAGTCGACTGGGGTATTATTTTTTTCCTCTGGAGGCGGGATTTGGAGCGGCGCCTACACCTTCGCTTTGGTTGCTTCTCGAGGGAGCTATCCTTCGCTGCATCCTTCCATTCCTCGTCATTGTTCTCTTTGGGTGTATCCACCATATATATATATCGTGTGATGAAGTGGCTGTCCAGCACCCTATGGGCGGTGGTTCATGTTCCTCTCCTACATCGTCGTCCATACCGTCGATGTCTTCGGAGTCAAAATCGAGCATGTTGGTTAAATCGTCGACAGTGGCTATTAAGTGGGTGGTGGGTGGGGAACGAATTTCTTCGTCGTCTGCTTCCCGTTCGGGCCAGACATAGTTCGGCCAAGGGCCTCCTGACAAGGAGAGAGACCTTAATGAATTTAGCACATCGCCAAAAGGCGAGTGCTAAAAGATATCCGCGGAGGTAAACTCCATGATCGGCGCCCAATCAGATTCGATAGGCATGGACGCAGGCGGTTCGGGGCCTGTGGCCGGGGATGAATCCGAGGATCCGGCGACACAGGTCTCATAGGAGGTGAAGTCAGTATTCGGCTCTATCGCCACTGAGTGTGTGGCCTCCGAGGCGGGGTCCATCCACCCGTCCTCGGACGGCGCAATCGACTCCGGATCTAGGGCCGGAGTAGGCATAGGTGTGATTTCCCGAACACTGTCCGGCGGCGGAGCTAAGTCGTGCTCGTCGTGACTGTGCGGCGCACCTGACATGGGCTCGAATCCGTCAAAGATCAAGTCTCCACGGATGTCGGCAGTGTAGTTTAAATTGCCAAACCTGGCCTGACAGCCAGGGGCGTAGCTCTCGATCTGCTCCAGATGGCCAAGCGAGTTGGCCCGAAGTACGAGGCCGCCGAATATGAAGATCTGTCCGGGGAGGAAAACTTCACCCTGGATTGCATCATTGGCGATGATCGAATGAGCCATCAAGCCTTTATCGCGACGGCACAGTGGAACTCTCAACGAAAGCACCAATGTCGGTGTCAAAACCGACGGATCTCGGGTAGGGGGTCCCGAACTGTGCGTCTAAGGCGGATGGTAACAGGAGGCGGGGACACGATGTTTACCCAGGTTCGGGCCCTCTCGATGGAGGTAATACCCTACTTCTTGCTTGATTGATCTTGATGATATGAGTATTACAAGAGTTGATCTACCACGAGATCGTAGAGGCTAAACCCTAGAATCTAGCCTATGTTATGATTGTTGTTGTCCTACGGACTAAACCCTCCGGTTTATATAGACACCAGAGGGGGCTAGGGTTACACAGAGTCGGTTACAAGGGAGGAGATCTACATATCCGTATTGCCAAGCTTGCCTTCCACGCCAAGGAGAGTCCCATCTGGACACGGGACGGAGTCTTCAATCTTGTATCTTCATAGTCCAACAGTCCGGCCAAAGGATATAGTCCGGCTGTCCGAGGACCCCCTAATCCAGGACTCCCTCAGTCTACCAAAGATAATGGGACAAAAGTCATCTTGCGGGGAACCAAGAATAAGAAAATCTGTAGGGTATTTTATTTTCCCACACAAGACTTCAACATCTCTAACAATCCCAATTGGTGATATGGTGTCTCTATTAGCAAGTTTAATAGTGACATCTATGTCTCTATCTCTGCGGGTGCTATGTCATTCATAATTTCTTAATATAAGGAGTAAGGAATAGCACTCACACTAGCACCTATGTCACATAAACCATGATAACAGTGATCTCCTATTTTAACTGAGACAACGGGCATACCAACAACAGTTCTATGTTTATCCTTTTTATCAGGTTTGGCAGTTCTAGCAGCTTCTTCGCATAAGTAAATAGCATGCCCATCTACATTTTCTTCCAAGAGATCCTTGACTATAGCAATATTAGGTTCTACCTTAATTTGTTCATCAGGTTTAGGTGTTCTAATGTAGCTTTTGTTGACCACAGTTGAAACTTTAGCATGTTCCTTTATCCTAACAGGGAAATGTGGTTTCTCAATATAAGCAGTAGGAACAACTGGATCAACATTGTAAAGTATAGTTTCTTATTTAACTGGTACCGGTTCTTTAATTTCTTCTTCAATAGGTGGGTGATATTTAAACCACTCCTCTTTAGGGATATCAACATGAGTAGCAAATTGTTCACAAAAGGAGGCTACTATCTCAGAGTCAAGTCCATATTTAGTGCTAAACTGTTGAAAAGCATCAGTATTCATAAAAGATTTAACACAATCATACTTAACTTTAATACCTGACTCTTTACCTTCGTCGAGTTCCCAATCTTCAGATTTGCATTTAATTCTATCAAAAAGATCCCACCGGAATTCAATAGTATTCTTTATAAAAGAACCAGCACAAGAAGTATCAAGCATGGTTTGATCATTACGACAAAGCCGAGCATAAAAATTCTGGATAATAATTTCTCTTGAGAGCTCATGATTGGGGCATGAATATAACATTGACTTAAGCCTCCCCCAAGCTAGAGCGATACTTTATCCTTCACGAGGCCAAAAATTATACATAGAATTAAGATTAAATTCTAACCATAGAATTAAACTTTTGGATCCAATCAGTCCCTTACGGAATAGCACATAAAATGGGGTTTAAGCTTCTGTCACTCTCGCAACCCATCATGTAATTGCTACTCCACAATGCATTCCCTTAGGCCCAAATATGGTGAAGTGTCATTTAGTAGACGTTCACATGACACCACTAAGGGAATCACAACATACATACTATCAAAATATCAAACACATATCAAGTTCACATGATTACTTGCAACATGATTTCTCCCGTGACCTCAAGAACAAAAGTAACTACTCACAAATGATAATCATCCTCAAGATCATAGGGGTATTAAATATCATATTGGATCAGAACATGTAATCTTCCACCAAATAAACCATATAGTAATCAACTACAAGATGTAATCAACACTACTAGTCACCCACAAGCACCAATCTATAGTTCCGGTAACAAGATTGAACACAAGAGATGAACTAGGGTTTGAGATGAGATGGTGTTGTTGAAGATGTTGATGGAGATTGCCCTCCCCAAGATTGGAGAGTTGTTGGCGATGATGATGACGATGATTTCCCCCTCCGGGAGGGAAGTTCCCACGGCGGAATCGCTCCACCGGAGTGTCAGGACCCCGATCCTAAGTCACACCGATCTAGCATGTAACACATCATATCACTTTGCCGCCTCACGCACGGTACTCCCACGGGTGCCACCTTACCTGGCCCGGGACCGTTTGCGCCTTTTGGCTCACGTATATGATAGTGTCGCTAGCATCCATATGACAAAGAACCCGGGCCGACATGGCTAGTCATGAACCCAAAGCGGCACTAACCCATGGGGACAGGCATACATGAATCACATCGAGCATGTCGGTCATCAACGTATGAATCCGGGCTGTAGCACTGGGCTAACAGGACTCCGGTAACCCGGGCTGTAGCAGGCTAGGCAGGACTTCGGATGTCACCGCGTGACATTTCCCCGAAGGGACAGACACAGGAACAAAGTGAAACACATGCCGGCCAGTCAAGTTTCCAAAGCAGTAGTGCTGGGCTAGCAGGACTTCGGTGAACCGGGCTGTAGCGGACTACTATCGCTCAGAAGCACTAGACTACATTTCCCCATATGATAGGCTGCCAAGGATAAACAACTAGATAGTCGGATCCCACTCATACCAAGCATTTCAATCATACACACAATATGCCCGATATGAGTAAATACAACATGGCATCACAACATAACTCTACGACTCAAAGTATTTATTCATTAGGCTCCGAGGAGCGAGATATTACAAACATGGGTCTCATGACCCAACATTCAGAGCATACAAGTCAAAGCACATGCGGAAGCTTAACATGTCTGAGTATAGACATCTACAAATGAAAAAGGCTGAGAAGCCTGACTATCTACCAGATCCTGCCGAGGGCACAAGATCGTAGCTGAGGTATCAAGCTAACGTCGAAGTCCACGCGGAACTACTAGTGAGACTGAAGTCTCTCTGCAAAAACATAAAATAGACAAACGTGAGTACAAATGTACCCAGCAAGACTTACATCAGAACTAACTACATATGCATCGGTATCAATGAAGGGGGTGGTGGAGTTTGACTGCAGCAAGCCAGCTTTGACTCGGTGGCTATCCTGAACTACGACTGCAAGTAACTCTTTTGAGGTGGCGCACACGAGTCCACATATTCACCATACCAATACACCACTATGGATCCGCTCCCGTCTTCCTACGAGAGCGCCATCCATAGCACTCACGCTTATCATTCGAGTTTTAGAGTATCCACTTCCACTTGTCTATGAACTATGCAAGGGGTCCAAGTTTCCATATCCGAGGAATCCGGCTATTCGAATAGATAATGATAACCCTGCAGGGGTGTACTTCTTCACACACGCTCTCGCCACTTATCGCCCTGTACACGTCATGTACCTCGGCAACCTTCAAGCGGAAGCCGGGCGAGGGAGTCGGCCATGACCTGACTAACCACACAAGTCTCTAGTCCAGGTTTATCACCTATTCGGGTTCCATCCGCAAGGAGATCCGGCCGGGGTGTCGCTCACAGCCCCAAACGATGTGTGCAGGGTTCCCAAGCCCAACTCGATGGGTAGATCTACGCTTGGTACACCGTGCCACGGTGCCTAGTCTGTCCCAAGCCCACCTGTACTGGGTACCACTTGGTAGACTACTAACACTACCTACAAACACCAGAAACTAGTTGCAACTCCTGGACAGAGATCAGGTTGATTAATAAGTCGAGAGAGCTTGGAGTGCCCGGAGCCCAATGTGTGGTAGTAACTATTCATGGATCACAAACACAGAACTCAGTTCCTGAGGATGGCTGCAATGAGACAACCCACCATGTACTCCTACATGGCCTCTCACTGCTACCTTTACCAAATCGTGTTCACACACTTAGCTCTCAACAGTAGGACATGTTCACCACATTCCAATTCATTCCCGATGAATCAGACCAGACTCAACTCTAAGCAGTAGCAGGCATGACAAACAAACATGAATGAGTAGGCACATCAGGGCTCAAACAACTCCTACTCATGCTAGTGGGTTTCATCTATTTACTGTGGCAATGACAGGTCATGCAAAGGATAAAGGGGTTCAGCTACCGCAGCATGTAACATTGAATCGTTGTTGTCCTAATGCAGTAAAAAAGAGCAGGAGCGAGAGAGTGGGATTGTATCGAAATGAACAAGGGGGTTTTGCTTGCCTGGCACTTCTGAAGATAATATAGCTCTTCATCAGTGTCATCGAACACGTCGTCGGGATACGCCTACCGACAGGGGACAAGCACCGGCAATAGAGAAAGAACACAATCAATGCAATGCAACAATATGATGCATGATCATGACATGGCAATATGCTTGTGGTTGAGCTAATGCAACTAGAAACCAGATTAAATGAAGTTGGTTTGAACCAAAGATTCAAATTCAACTCCATATGTGATTATTCAAATGCCATTTATTTGATTTGTCCTAAACAGAAGCTGTAAATTGTTCTAACATGCATGAAAAGTGTACAGATGGATAGATTGGATTTTTCTGATCATTTTTCATGTATAATTTGTTTGATTTGGAGCTACGGTTGAATTACTAT
Organism: Triticum timopheevii; assembly: GCA_963921465.1. NCBI lineage: Eukaryota > Viridiplantae > Streptophyta > Magnoliopsida > Poales > Poaceae > Triticum > Triticum timopheevii. The sequence continues at coordinate 300,366,857 of OY997270.1, forward strand.
GATTTTTAGAAGTTTTGCACATTTTCTGGAATTTCCAATTTATTTAGAAATATGAATATTCCAGTAAATGTGTTTATGACGTCAGCACTGCGTCAGGGTGACGTCAGCGGTTGACCAAAGTCAAATTGACTTGTGGGGCCTACCTGTCATTGAACTAGTTAACTGGCAGGGTTAATTAAACTTGGACAATTTAATGCGGGGTTTAATTAGGATGTGGGGCCCATCTGTCAGTGTCTCGGAGCTGGGTTGGGTGGATGACATGTGGGACCAGTCAATGTTGACTTGACCAAGTCAAAGTTGACACGTGGGATCCACGGCATTAGCACTAATCTAACAGAAAAATTAGACTAACCTAATTAGGCTCAGGGGCCCACACGGCAGTGGCTCAAGGGGGTGTTTAGAGTGGTCATTAGCGGCTAATGAGACTGCCACGTCAGCATCGCCGGGAAGAGGCCGCCGGCGACCATCCAGTGCGGGGGAGACACACCGGAATCGCGCTGCGGCATCGGATGGATGTGTCGAGGGCATGTGCAAGGAGCTCCTGCTCGCCCACATCCATTGGATCGGACGAGAGGCTGCGGGGTGGCCGGGAACAACGCCGGCGGCGAGCTACGGCGGCGGCCGAAGCTTGGCCACGTCGGGGAACTTCACTGGAGGGCGGTTTCGCGCGGAAGATAGAGGGAGAAGGGGCGGTGGCTCACAGCGGTTCAAGCAGAGGCGACGGCGAGGGCGGGGGCGCGCTGGATGGGGCGAATCGACGGCGGTGGTCGTCGGCGTCTTGTGGAAGAGGAGGAGCCCGATGGCGATGTTGCAGCGCTTCCAAGGACGTGGGCTTCGGTGGGGAGACGTGGGCATGTAAGCGAAGCTCGGGGGTACGTTTGGGCGGTGAGGGGTGGCTGGTGGCCGCGAGGACGATGGGTGGCGGCCATGGCTGCTCCCGGCCGAGCTCGGGGATGAGCGATGGAGGGGAGGAGAGGGCCAGGGAAGGGGGAGGGACAGAGGGGATCGAGGGCGTCTCCAGGCGCGGGGACAGGGAGGAGGATGAGCCTCCAGCGCGAAGCAGGAGGTGGCGTCGACGCGCGCGTGCGTTCGACACGCAGCTGCTTCGGTCGGCGAGGTCGAAGATGACTGGCATCTTGGGCCAGCTGGGCTGAGCCAGCTACAGTGCAGGTAAGCTGGGCCAGGTACGTTTCTCCCTTTCTCTATTTTGTTTCTGTTTTCTATTTCTGACATTTGTTTTAATTTGGTTTTGAACCAAACTAATTTTGTTGCTTCTGATAAATTTTGCAGGGACTAGAAGGATTATTCCAAAGCCCCTCAACAAAAATCAGAATTATTGGAGCAATAAAGTATTTATAGTATTTATTTGCTCCAATTCAAAATACAATATGTGTTAATTCAACAATCCAAAATGTCATGCAAAAATGTGCATCACCTCTGGTTGCTGTTTCCAGCATTTTCCAAAAATGATGAACATTTTTGAAGGCCATTTGGGTTCACTGAAAAATATTTTAGTTGAACCTGGTGGATTCCTTTTTATGCTAGGGTTTGAACATCCCCCATTTCAAGTTTCCATGAAAGTTAAACATGATGCAAACACTAGGCAGCACCATAAGCTAGGGATGTGACACGGAGGGAAAAAGTGCACCTGCCCACGTTCCGCCTCGAGACGGCGGTGCTCCGTCCTGAAAGTCCTCTTTTTATTTTTTCTAGGTCAAAATGACTTATATACCAGAAGATGGGACCGGAGGTGGACCTGGGTGAGCACAACCCATCAGGGCACGCCTGGGCTCCCTGGCGTGCCCAGGTGGGTTGTGCCCACCTGGTAGGCCCCCTCTGGTACTTATTTGCTCCAATATTCCTCATATATTCCATAAAAATTCTCTGTGAAGTTTCAACTTGTTTGAGGTTGTGCGGAATAAGTAGCCTGACATAGCTTTTCCAGGTCTAGATTTTCAGCTGCCGGAATTCTCCCTCTTTGTGTATACCTTGCATATTATGAGAGAAAAGGCATTAGAATTCCTCCAAAAAGCATTATTATGTATAAAAACATCATAAATAACAGTAAGAAAACATGATGCAAAATGGACGTATCAACTCCCCCAAACTTAGACCTCGCTTGTCCTCAAGCGAAAACCAAAATCGAAAAACATGCCCACATGCTTAGAGAGAGAGGTGTCGATAAAAACAAAATACAGACATAGAAGCATCATATTGATTATTATAATAGGAACAAACTTAATATAAGATCTTATCATAGAACTTTTATCATAGACTTCTCATGAAAAAGTGACAATTCATCACACTATTGAAGTATAAAGCAAAAACTCTATTAGAAGCCAACAAACTATGTTCTCAGTCAACTTTGCAACTGCAATTCATCATATTTTCAGGAAGGGTCATGTATCGGAGCCTTTACGCAAGTCCACATACTCAACCATCATATGGTCTTCCATGATTGCTAACACTCACCGCGTACACATGAGCAAAATGTTTCAACCGGACACATAGAAAGATAGGGGCTTGTAGTTTTGCCTCCCAACATATTCACCTCAAGGGTGATGTCAATAATAATAACTCATGCTATCTATATTCAACTAGACATATGTGCCTAGATATTTTCTCACCACATGATGCTGGCCAAAGCAGAAAATAAAAAGGAATAGAGAGAAAACTTTGACTCTTTGCATAAAAGTAAATACATAAAAGAAAAAGATAGGCCCTTCGCAAAGGGAAGCAGAGGTTTCCATGCGCTTATTTGATTGTAAGCTCGACCCCTTAGTGCAAAAGAACGTCACGTTGCATTGCCACTTGTGATAGTGACCTTTATTATGCAGTATGTTGCTTTTATTCTTCACTATCACAAGTTCGTGCAACGCTCAATTTTCTCTTACACTAAATGATCTTACACTTTTAGAAGCAATTTTTATTGCCTTTTTGCACCAATGACAACTTACTTGAGGGGTCTTGCTCAATCCCTAGGTAGGTATGGTGGACTCTTGAAAATAAGATTTGGGTGTAAGGGTTTTTGGATGTTGTGACGCCCCGATTCAATCGTACACTAATCATACACGCAAACGTGTATGATCAAGATCAGGGACTCACGGGAAGATATCACAACACAACTCTAAAAGTAAAAATAAGTCATACAAGCATCATAATACAAGCCATGGGCCTTGAGGGCTCGAATACAAGTGCTCGATCATAGACGAGTTAGCGGAAGCAACAATATCTGAGTACAGACATAAGTTAAACAAGCTGCCATAAGATGGCTAGCACAAACTGGGATACAGATCGAAAGAGGCCCAGGCCTCCTGCATGGGGTCCTCCTAACTACTCCTGGTCGTCGTCAGCGGCCTGCACGTAGTAGTAGGCACCTCCAGTGTAGTAGGAGTCGTCGTCGACGGTGGCGTCTGGCTCCTGGGCTCCAACATCTGGTTGCGACAACCGAGAGGAAAGGAAAGGGGAAAAGGGGGAGAAAAGCAACCGTGAGTACTCATCCAAAGTACTCGCAAGCAAGGATCTACACTACATATGCATGGGTATCTGTGTAAAGGGGCAATATCGATGGACTGAACTGCAGAATGCCAGAATAAGAGGGGGATAGCTAGTCGTGTCGAAGACTACGCTTCTGGCAGCCTCCATCTTGCAGCATGTAGAAGAGAGTAGATGGTAAGTTCACCAAGTAGCATCGCATAGCATAATCCTACCCGGCAATCCTCCCCTCGTCGCCCTGTGTGAGAGCGATCACCGGGTTATATCTGGCACTTGGAAGGGTGTGTTTTATTAAGTATCTGGTTCTAGTTGTCATAAGGTCAAGGTACAACTCCGGGTCATCCTGTTACCGAGGATCACGGTTATTCGAATAGATAAACTTCCCTGCAGGGGTGCACCCCATTACCCAACACGCTCGATCCCCTTTGGCCAGACACACTTTCCTGGGTATTGCCCGGCCTCGGAAGATCAACACGTCGCTGTCAGATGTGGGGTTCCGGCAAACCCTTAAGGTTCGAACACTGGGGTGCGCGCAAAGTCTTTCCCTCCTACCGATCTACGCTCTAGCTCGCTAAGATCTCGCGGACGAACTCGACAAACTCACAACACAGAAAGACACGAGGTTTATGCTGGTTCGGGCCACCGTTGTGGTGTAATACCCTACTCCAGTGTGGTGGTGGTGGATTGCCTCTTGGGCCGATGATGAACAGTATAAGGGAAGAACAGCCTCCTGAGGTTGAGGAGTTCTTGTGCTTGTGCAGTTGAGGATGATCTAAGCCCGTTTCGGGATCCGTCCCCCCTATTGTGGTGGCTAGTCCTATTTATAGAGGCCCTGGTCCTCTTCCCAAATATCGAGCGGGAAGGGAGCCAACAACGGCGGGCAAATTTGAAGGGGGACAGCTAGTACAAGCTATCCTGACAAAAGCGGTCTTCGCCTGCGAAAAGCTCTAGGGTGACGCCATCTTGGGCTCCACGATGACCTCCGCCTTGCCGTCCTCCTGGTCTTGGTCTTGTTGCACCAATATGGCAACCTTTGCTGATGCCTCGGTACTCTTTGTCTGCGCTGGCCTCCTTAGCACCAAAGAGGAAATAGGAACGCTGCGCGCACTAGCGCCCCCCTAGCACCCGCCTGGTACCGTTCGTCATGGCTCACGTCACGAAAGCCTCGTGAGGTTTGCCTCGCCTTGATATCTCCGCTCCTCATGAGCCTGCTTGGCTAGGCCACTCTAGAGGAGGTCTTGCATCGTCCGTCTCGCGAGGCTTGGACCCTCGCGAGGGTCTTGGGTGCCTTGTTGACGAAGATGGGCCGTACGGCCTGCCGCTTGGCCACGCTGTGGGCCGCAGGCAGGCAAGTCTGGGGACCCCCGTTCCTAGAATGCCGATAGTCGCAACCCCACCTAGGCACAACAGAGAGGTCAGCACACTGGTCTAAATCCTATGGCGCAGGGGTCTGGGCCCATCGCCCATTGCACACCTGCATGTTGCAAGGGAGGCCGGAAGCAGACCTAGCCTCCCTAATACAAGAGCAGGTGTTCCAGTCCAATCCGGCACGCGACGCTCAGTTGCTGACGTCAAGAAGGCTTCGGCTGATACCACGACGTCGAGTGCCCATAACTATTCCCACGTAGTTGGTTAGTGCGTATAGGCCAGTGGCTAGACTCAGATCAAATACCAAGATCTCGTTAAGCGTATTAATTGAAGTATCCGCGAACACCGACCAGGGCTAAGGATGGCAATTTTACCCATGGGTACGGGTGAGGGAGTCCTGGATTAGGGGGTGTTCAGCTAGCCAGACTATACCTTCAGCCGGACTCCAGGACTATGAAGATACAAGATTGAAGACTTCGTCCCGTGTCCGGAAGGTTCTTTCCTTGGCGTGGAAGGCAAGCTAGGCGTGCGGATATTCGAGATCTCCTACCAATGTAACCGACTCTGTGTAACCCTAACCCTATCCGGTGTCTATATAAACCGGAGGGTTGTAGTCCGTAGGACAACGATCATTATTCATCATCATAACCATAGGCTAGCTTCTAGGGTTTAGCCTCATTGATCTCGTGGTAGATCTACTCTTGTACTACCCATATCATCAATATTAATCTAGCAGGAGTAGGGTTTTACCTCCATCGAGAGGGCCTGAACCTGGGTAAAATAAAGTGTCCCTTGTCTCCTGTTACCATCCGACCTTGACGCACAGTTCGGGACCCCCTACCCGAGATCCGCCAGTTTTGACACCGACATTGGTGCTTTCATTGAGAGTTCCTCTGTGTCGTCGCCTTCGGGTCCGATGGCTCCTTTGATCATCAGCAACGACGAGGTCCAGGGTGAGACCTTTCTCCCTGGACAGATCTTCGTCTTCGGCGGCTTCGCTCTGCGGGCCAACTCCCTTGGCCATCTGGAGCAGATCGAAAGCTACGCCCCTGGCCATCAAGTCAGGTTTTGAAGTTTAAACTACACGGCAGATATCCGAGGAGACTTGATCTTCGACGGATTCGAGCCACAGCCAAGCATGCCGCACTATCTCGAGGGACATGATATGGCTCTGCCCCCGAACAGTGTCCTGGAGGCCGCATACGCTCCGGCCCCGATCCTCGATCCGGAGTCCGTTGCGTTCGTTGAGGATGAACGATTGGACGTCACCTCAGGGGCTGCGATCTTAAAGGCGATCGAGCCGAACGACAGCCCCGCACTCCGCGTGGCCCATGACTCCGAGGAGCCGGACTCTTCCCCGAGCTCAGAAACTCCCTCGCCCTTGATCGAATCAGATTGGGCGCCGGTAACGGAGTTCACCGCCGCAGATATCTTTCGGCATTCGCCTTTTGGCGATATACTGAATTCTCTCAAGTCTCTCTCTTTGTCAGGAGAGCCCAGGCCGAACTATGGCCTGCGAAGTTGGGATTCGGGCGACGAAGAAATTCAAAGCCCACCCACCACCCACTTGATAGCCACTGTCGAAGATTTGACCGACATGCTTGATTTCGGCTCCGAGGAATTCGACGGTATGGATGACGAATATGGAGACGAACCGGAACCAGCACCTGTAGGGCGCTGGACATCCACCATACCCAATGACGTATTCATGGTGGATACACCAGAGAATATTAACAATGAGGAAAAAGGGGGCGAAAAGAAGGGTAAACCCTCCGAGAAGCACTCAAAACGGCAACGTAAACGCCGAGCTAAGCCCCACCTCGATCAGGACCCAGCCATAGAGCAGGACGACCCGATAGATGGCGAGCGAGTCTCTGAACAGCCGTCCGAACAGGGTAACACGGGAAGAGAGGACGAACAGTCCTCCCCCGGTCATAACAGAACTCCGGACGATACCACGCCAGACAAAATTATGGAGCAGAAAAATCTCCAAGAAAGGCTCGTGGCTACAGCACGAAGCCTGAAAGAGCAGAAGCAAAAGCTAAAGACGGTGGAAAATGCACTCAAGACAAGATGGAGCAAAGTAATCAAGACCGCAGATAAATACAGCGGCAGCCGCCGCACCAAAAGCTATCCAAAGAGAAAGCTACTGCCCGAATTCGACCAGGAGGCCATAGAGCCCCCAAACTCGAAAAACAAAAAGGCTACGCGGTCAGATAGACGACCTCTCGGCCACTACAAAACGGCAAACGGCGCCGCACTAGATGCGGCATGCGACCCAGTCAAAGACTCGCATCATGGCCCAGCCAGGTCCATTTACGGGCCAAGAAAGCAAGCTCTTACAAGCAACGCAAAAAATACACCTTCAGAATCCGGCACACCCAGATACAGGGGTGCCGCACACCCTCTATGCTTCACAGATGAGGTCCTGGAATATGAATTCCCGGAGGGGTTTAAACCCGTTAACATAGAGGCATACGATGGAACAATAGACCCTGGAGTCTGGATTGAGGACTATATCCTCCACATACATATGGCTAGAGGAGATGATCTCCACGCCATTAAATATTTACCTCTTAAGCTTAAAGGGCCAGCCCGGCACTGGCTTAAAAGCCTTCCCGAAAACACAATTGGAAGTTGGGAAGGGCTCGAGGACGCTTTCCGAGCAAATTTTCAAGGGACCTACGTCCGTCCCCCGGATGCAGACGATCTCAGTCACATAACCCAGCAGCCGGGAGAATCAGCTCGGCAGTTCTGGAACAGATTCCTCACTAAAAAGAATCAAATAGTCGATTGTCCGGACGCCGAAGCCCTAGCGGCTTTCAGGCACAATGTCCGAGACGAATGGCTCACCAGACACCTCGGCCAGGAAAAGCCTAGAACAATGGCCGCACTCACAAGCCTCATGACCCGCTTTTGCGCTGGAGAGGACAGCTGGTTGGCACGATGCAACCCCAGCGACCCAAGTACATCTGAAATCAGGAATGGAAACGGGAAACCACGGCGAAATAAGGATCATCGCCGAGTCAAAAGAAAAAGCCCGAAGAGCACGGCAGTCAATGCCGGATTCAAAGGCTCACGGCAAAATCAGACAAAGACACCCCCTGAGGATAGTAGGGAGGATCCGTCCAGCCTAAAGAGAATCATGGACAGGATATGTCAGATACACAGTACTCCTGGGAAGCCTGCTAATCATACCCACAGAGACTATTGGGTTTTCAAACAATCCGTACGGCTTAACGCCGAATACAAGGGGCTCGACGCACCAAGTGAGGAAGAGGACAAACCCCAAAAGCAGAACACCAGGAGGCAAAAGAACTTCCCACAAGAAGTCAAAACAGTGAACTCACTTCACATAACAAGGCATGCAGCACCCATAAAGGTCCGCACATTCAAGCCTATCCCTAGGGAGTCCCGCCACTGGTCTCTAAAACCAATCATTTTTGATCGGTTTGATTATTCTCACAACATCAAACATGCGGGCCGGACTGCCCTGGTACTTAAACCAATAATAGACGGATTCCAGTTTACCAATGTCCTTATGGACGGGGGCAGTGAACTAAACCTGATATATCAGGATACAATTCGCAGCATGGGCATAAACCCAGCAAGAATTCGTCACAGTAAAACCTCCTTTCAAGGGGTAGCACCCGGCCCGGACACCCACTGTATGGGTTTTATCCGGCTTGTGGTAATATTCGGCTCTGCCAATAACTTTCGTCGCGAAAGGCTCATCTTCCACATAGTCCCGTTTTCAAGTCGCTATCAAGCACTAATGGGACGCAGAGCTTTCGCTCGCTTTAACGCAATACCGCATTATGCATCCCTCACGCTAAAGATGCCTGGTCCTCGAGGCATCATCTCTTTAAAGGGAGCGCGCTAAAACATGTCTCCTCCTAAAGGAGGACTGTGCGGCCGCTTAAACAGCCACACAATGCAACGGCCTCGCCAGCCAAAAAAGACTTTTTCGATGTAAGTCATAAATGGCCACATACCCGGACTCAATGAGTTCGGCGCAAGCCCATCATCACTATAGGCTAAATATGCCATACCAGGGGCTGCACGCAGAGACAATAAAGCTCGACCTCATTTATTCTTCACTTTATATTTTGTTTTTTATTCCTTTTTGTCCCGCACGACCCATTTTCAAATTAGTTCCTCTCTTTTACAGATGAACGTCGTACGGCGCCCGTCCAGGACACGGCACAGCGGAGACACAGGCGCAGACGTGCAGTAGGGACCCGCCCAAAAGGATTCTTTTTAGATTAAGACCCTGCGTAAACCTTTTTTACTGTCTCTTGCTGCTATACATCCCCTGGTTTATTTTACTATAACCAAGGAGGAGACTAGTGTCTTGGCATGTGGCCACGTCAGGATTATTGCTCATACCTGGACACGAGGGGCTTTTTTCTTCTTCTTTTTTATAAAAAAGGAGGGGCGTTGTTCCACACACGCCCGCAAAAGACCGAACACCTTAGGGAGTGTTCGGCGTCGCGAGTTTTGGCACTATATGCATCAGCTCCGAGTCATGATTTTGGTCATATGTTGTGTTGCCCGGCTCCTGAGTTCGGCCACCTTATGTTCCGTTCTGTCGGCTAAGGTAGCACCAGGAGAACTACTGCGATTGCGCCCCGGTTCGGCCGGGCGAGCGCCTCAGTAGAGAAAGCCGAAAACCGACTGTCATGATGTAGCGAGAGACTGGTCTCCACTCGATGACTCATAGGGGTTTATCGAACTCCTCCGTTTTGACGAAGGGCCGCTTCCCGGTCAGGCAAACATGCGTCCCGAATTCGGATAAACGCAGTTGCCACCTCAGGGCTACCTAAAGAGTCCCACTGTCAAGCTCCTATGGCTAAGTGAAAGTGTTAAAGCATTATAGTCCGGTTGCCTGGCCCGCGGCGCAATCACCTCCTTTGTAGGACCAAGACGTTGGGCTAAGTGTGAATGTGTTTTCCGCGTGCACCCCTGCATTATGTGCGTGGGGGCTGAAGCCAACGACTGCAACCTTTCAGAATTTAAGTTAAAACGGCCGCACAGGAGGTATTATTCATACTTGAAGGAACAAGTCTAAAAATACGCCATTACAATTCATATACCTACTAGTCTATGAATACATATGCTATCATAAAACAGCATCCTTCGAACACTGCGTCTCTATTATACGAGCGGCTGCGAGGACTTCCTCAAAATAGTGTTCGGCAGGCATTCGGCTTTTATCTGAATCACGGGACGCAACAACGGTGGGCTCCATACCCGCCCAGTATGTCTTGACACGGGCAAGAGCCAGCCGAGCGCCCTCTGTGCAAGCTGACCTCTTCAGAGCTTCAATCCGAGGCATCACGTCAAGGAACTGCTGCACCAAGCTAAAATAGCTTTTCGGTTTCGATTTCCCCGGACATAAGCGATCCATGGCATAGCTCATGGCGAGTCCGGACAACCTATTCAGCTCGGCCCATTGGGCCAGGCGATCGTCCACTGCCAGTGGACGCTCTGGATTGGTGAACTGCGACCAGAAGAGTTTTTCCACTTCATGATTTTCCTTATCTTGAAAGTACCTGGTCGCATCAGCGGCACTAGCCGCCAAATCCAGATAGGTGTCCTCCACGCTCCACGCTCGGTCCAACCGGGCGAACTTCGGATCACAAAATTTTCTTCGCAGCAGGAAGGGCTTTCCATCCGCAATTAGTCCGGCCTGACGTAGCTCTTCCTTTGCCGCTCTCATACCAGAGCGGGAATTCTTGGCGTCGGCAACAGCCTTCTCTAAGTCCGTCTGCCTGGCTCGACCTTCCTCTTCCAGAAGTTTGCAACGGTCAGTAGCACTTTTTAATTTTACGGTAAGATCAGCCATCTCATCTTTGCTTCGGCAATGGGAAGCCTGTTCAGCTTCCAGCTCTTCGCGGGCTCTTCTGGCAGCCGCATCACTTTTTCTGGCTTGCTCCTTTGCTTTGGCGAGTTCGGCTCTAAGCCCTTCTACGGCCGCCGCACCATCTGCATCAAGCATACACAAGGTAAGATATTGACATAAAGCTACTCTTACTAACAATCGCCGAATAATTTCACATACCTTGAGCATCATCAAGCCGCTTGTCAACAAGCACGATGTCGGCTTCTGCCACTTCAAGTTGCCGTTTGACTTCGGCAAAATCTCGAGTCCGGCTTGATTCCGGACAATTTGCCACCTGCATAAAAAGGTGCCATTTAAAGGACTTGGGATTAAGATACTCTGCGCGCCGCACATCTTTGCGCCACACAGAGTCTCAGGGGCTACTATCTACACAGGGCGCATGTTATTATGCGCAATTAACACTAATATTCGTTATTTAAAAACGTACCTCTAGGCCCGCCAATAAAATCTTGACGGCCTCGTTCAGCCCGCTTTCCGCGGCTGAAATCTTCTCAATCACCGTGTGCATCAACACACGATGTTCCTCTGAAACAGAGGCCCGGCCCAGCAGAACCTTCAGCTCCTCCGACCGAACACCAGATGGTGCCGGACTCGTCCCATGGCCTTCTTCGAAGGCCGGACACGGAGAACCTCGGGAGGACGCATGATCACCTTCTGCCTTTGGCAGATCCGGAGCAACCCTCTGTGACGACACTTCGGCGTCGCCCGCCTTGCTAGGCGGTGTAGAAGGGGGAGGCGTTCCGCTCTCCATCATCTCCGGAAGAAGGTCCCCCGATGACGAGTTCTGCTGAGAAGGGTCGGGGGCCGAACTACAAGGTAAGGTTTCGGTTAAAACTTCTCAGAGTATGAAAACTTCTCTTAAAAGAACGATTCCTTTCTACTTACGGCTCGTTGGAGGGCTGCTCCTTTTGAAGATTTGATTCGGCCGAGGGGCTTCGCAGCTCCGGGTCTTCTGATGTGGATGTCTTTCCCCGCTTAGGAGCTACGGCTCCCGGGTCGTCAGAGGTGGCCCTTTTCTTCCCCCGAGGAGAGGAACTATCGATTCCCTCCTTCGGAATGGCCTCTTTCGAAGAGACCATGGTTCCCTTGTCCGCCCCTTCGCTTCCTTTCAGAGGCACTACCTCCAACATCCGGATTAGCACGGGATCTAGTCTGGTCTCGGGGAGGGGAGCCGGACACCGGATCAGCTTCGCTTTCGCTATCCATTCCTGCATGATAGGAATAATGTGGTTAACAAAACAAATTAATTGTGCGGGTGAAAGATCCGAACACAGGGTCACCTACTTTGGTATCCGGGCGATTGCGGCTTAAACCAGCATCCTCGGTCACATCCGGACTCGCATCTTGTGGTCCGAAGAACTGTTTATGCATCTCCGTAGGCGTCATGCCCATGAAATTTCGGAGAACTCGCGGCCCCTCTGGGTTGAACTCCCACAAGCGAAGAGGGCGGCGTTGGCCGGGCAGTGTCCGGCGAATCAGCATAACTTGAGTCACCTTGACCAGGTTGAGGTCTCCTTTCAAGAGATCCTTTATGCGGCCCTGCAGCAGAGGAACGTCTTCGGGCAGGCCCCGATCTAACCCTGTGTTGATCCACGATGTTAAACGTGGTGGGGGGCCCGAGCGAAAGGCTGGAGGCGCCACCCAGGTGGTGCCCCGGGGGGAGGTGATATAGAACCACTCCTGTTGCCATAAACCGAGCTCCTCTTGAAAAGTGCCCTCGGGCCACGGAGCATTGGTAATTCTTTTTATAACGGCACCTCTGCACTCTGTGTGACGCCCCTCGATTATCTTCGGTTCTACCTTGAAGGTCTTGAGCCATAATCCAAAGTGAGGGGTGACGTGGAGAAACGCTTCACACACAACTATGAAAGAGGAGATATGGAGGATGGACTCCGGAGCTAGGTCGTGAAACTCCAGCCCATAGTAAAACATCAGCCCCCTTACGAAAGGATCCGTTGGGAAGCCTAAACCCCGAAGGAAGTGGGAGATGAATACCACGCTCTCACCGGGCTGAGGGCTCAGGATCGCCTGTCCTTGAATAGGCAGCCTATGCGAAATCTCGCTGGTTATGAATCTAGCTTCCCTCAACTTTGATATGTCCTCCTCCGTAATAGAGGAGGGCATCCATCGACCCCGATGGTCTGAGCCGGACATTGTTGAAGGTTCGGCGCGCCTAGAATCAAAGAAGCCTGGGGTGTTGGAACTCGAGGCGATGGGCGAGCTTGTTTTGGGAATACAAGGGGGAAGCAGGGTCTTGGTCTCTTTATAAAGAGGTAGAATACCAAGAGCCCTCCCCGTAACCGTCTTGGACTGGCCTGTAATTAAGGCAGGACATGCCAAATAGGCACTGTTGGGTTACCCACGTCCGTATTAATGAGAATCCCGTTAAAAGGGGCACACGATCTCTGCTTCGACAAGACGTGCCAAGGAAACCGCCTCGTTGAACGTGCTGCGGTGGAACAGTAAAAATATTCTATACAGGAAGCTTGGTTGCGGTGTTATGACGCACTGCGGAATACGTCAGCAGATTTGATTTGTGTTTGCATTATTCTCTATATGGCAATACGTGGAAATTTGTTTTGCAGAGCCGGACACTATTTTCTAGTGTTCATTATATTCTTGAAGAACTCGGAGGAGGAACCCGCCTTGCAATGCCGAAGACAATTTGCGCGCCGGACTCGTCGTCATTGAAGCCTGGTTCAGGGGCTACTGAGGGAGTCCTGGATTAGGGGGTGTTCGGCTAGCCGGACTATACCTTCAGCCGGACTCCAGGACTATGAAGATACAAGATTGAAGACTTCGTCCCGTGTCCGGAAGGTTCTTTCCTTGGCGTGGAAGGCAAGCTAGGCGTGCGGATATTCGAGATCTCCTACCAATGTAACCGACTCTGTGTAACCCTAACCCTATCCGGTGTCTATATAAACCGGAGGGTTGTAGTCCGTAGGACAACGATCATTATTCATCATCATAACCATAGGCTAGCTTCTAGGGTTTAGCCTCATTGATCTCGTGGTAGATCTACTCTTGTACTACCCATATCATCAATATTAATCTAGCAGGAGTAGGGTTTTACCTCCATTGAGAGGGCCCGAACCTGGGTAAAATAAAGTGTCCCTTGTCTCCTGTTACCATCCGACCTTGACGCACAGTTCGGGACCCCCTACCCGAGATCCGCCGGTTTTGACACCGACAATGGGTACCCGCGGGTACCGTATCCGCATGGGCAGGGTATGGGCACATTTTTATACCCATGGGTAGTACCCATACCCTACCCGTTAAGTCATGGGTAGGGTATGGGTACAACCTTCTACCCGTGGGTATACCCATACCCTGCCCGTATGTGAACTAATGTTAAGTTTTCATCAATTAATCATTAATTTGTCACGTGACTCGTCTACTTCTGTTGAATTATGAGTATGTTGTGATTTCTAAATTTTGATAGTGGCCATTTACTCATCTTCCTGTTACTGAGCTGAGATAATTGATTTCTTTGTCAAATGTGCTATGAATGAGTGTAAAATTGTGAACAACTTATGTACTATTTGTTCTACCCGCTAGGTACCCAATGGGTACAGGTACCCGTCGGGTATGGGTATGGGTAAAATTTCATACCCGCGGGTACGGGTATGGGTAGAATTTTGTACCCACCTACTATACGGGTATGGGTATGGTATTGATCTACCCTATCCATACCCTACCCATTGCCATCCTTAACCAGGGCTAGGCCCACCTCTCTCCTAGGTGGTCTCAACCTGCCCTGTCGCTCCGCCACAAAGTAACAGTCGGGGGCCGTTGGGAACCCAGGCCCACCTCTACCGGGATGGAACCACCTGCCCCTTCAGCCCCCATCTCCGAACAGTATCATAAGTAATGTAACAGTATAAAGTATATAGCATATGCCCGTGATCACCTCCCGAAGTGACCACGGCCCAGTAGTATAGCATGGCAGACGGACAAGAGTGTAGGGCCACTGATGGAATACTAGCATCCTATACTATGCATTTAGGATTGCAGGTAAGGGTAACAATTGTAGCAACAATGACAGGCTATGCAACAGAATAGGATTAACCGAAAGCAGTAACATGCTACACTACTCTAATGCAAGCAGTAGAGAGAAGGAATAGGTGATATTTGGCGATCAAGGGGGGGCTTGCCTGGAAGCTTTGTTGTACAGGAAGAAGGGTCGTCGGTGACGTAGTCATACTCGGTGGCATCAGCGCCGGTTCGGGGTCTACCGAGGAAGAAGAGGGGGGGAGAAACAGTAAATACGGAGCAAACAAAGCATCACAAAACATAACGAGGCAATACGCGGTGCTAGGTATACCCTAACGCGATAGGAGGTGATAACGATGAAGGGGGGAAACATCCGGGAAAGTATCCCCGGTGTTTCGCGTTTTTGGACAGATGAACCGGAGGGGGAAAGTTGTGTGTTTGCAATGCTAGGGATGTGTGGCGGACGAACGGGCTGAGTATCCGGATTCGTCTCGTCGTTCTGAGCAACTTTCATCTACAAAGTTTTTCCATCCGAGCTACGGTTTATTTTATATTAATTTTAAAAGATTTAATCATTTTTAGAATTTATTTAATTATTTTAATTCAACATTATCCAGAATAGTGTATGCTGATGTCATAATGGTGTTAGCATGACGTTAGCAGTTAACAGGGGGTTGACTAGGTCAAACTGACGTGTGGGTCCCAGCTGTCATTGACTGTTAACTAACCTAACAGATTAATTAACTAAACAAAGTGATTAGGTTAATCTAATCAGGATTAATTAAATTAATTAATTAATATTTTAATTGGTTTTAATTATTATTTATTAATTTATTTTTTATTAATTCTTTTTTTATTTTTGTTCTGGGCATGGGCCCATTTGCCATACGCACAAGGGGCTTAGCGGGCGTGCGTGCAGCGGGTTACGGGCGCTGGCGGAGCCAAGTGAACCCGGGAATTGGTGGCCCTGGCGGGTGTAGCCGCAGTGGCCAAGGCGGCGGGGTGGCACGGCCGGGCCGGCGAGGGGCCAAGCGGGTGCGCGGCAGCACACGAGCGGGGGCTGCGAGGCGGCGCGAGCGGGCATCGCGGGGCGGCCAAAGCAGTAGCTGCAGTGGCAGCGCAGGCGGGCGCGGCAAGCAGGCGGTGAGCACGGACGAGCGGGAGGGGCGGCAAGCCGGAGCGGGCAGCAGCGGGGTCGCGGGCGGTCGCGATGATGGGAAGGAGGCGGGGAACGGTGCAGGGCTCCGGTCGAAGGACGCGGGGCCTCCGAGTGGCGCCGTGGTGCAGTGGCCTGAGCCGGGCGGCGGCGGCACAGCCCGCGGGCATCAGAAGCAGCACAGAACGGGGCGTGTCGAGGCCGCAACGCCAGGCAAAGGCGGGCAGCAGAGCGTAGAGGCGCGACGGCTCGGCGAGAGCAGCAGCGGACCGCCATGGCTGTTGTGGGCGATGGGGACGACGGTGACCGCGTGCATGTACGTGCGCACGGGGACAGGAGAGAGGAGGAGAGGAGTTGGGGTCCTCACGGTCGAGTAGAGACCAGGGGGCGGCGAGGCTCGAGGGAGGCCGTTGGGGAGGAGAACTGGGACGCGTGCGTCGACGAAGTCGAGGCGGCGCGGGGCTCCGGCGACGGCAAGGTCTTCGGGCGACGGCGTCAGTGAGGGAGGCGTCGGGCTCGTTGCCCCTTCCCGATCCAGATTGGGTCGGGGAAGAGGAGCGAGAGGGGAAGCGAGCCGGAGACTGGTGGCAGGGCGGGGCCATCGGAGCGGCGCTAGGGGCAGCGGTCGTGTGCGCTGGGGGGGTCGATCCCCTTCCAGATCGGATCGGGTGTGGGGAAGAGGAGCGACCGAGAGAGAGGGGATCGTGGGGAGCGAGTGGGGTTGTCGGTTAGGGTTTGGGGGAGTGGGGAGGCCTATGTAGGCCAGAGGCGTGGGCCGGCTTGGCTGGGCCATGGCCCAGTAGGGCCAAGGGGTCCACTGGGGGAAGGGGTCTTTGTCTCCCCCTTTTTATTTATTTTGACTTTTGTTTTATTTCTTTTCTTTTCTATTTTAATTTTATATTTTAAATACCTTAGTTTTATAGAATACATTAGTTGTACCTAAATTAGTATTAACAAATATGCCACCACCTCAATTAATTTGGCACCTAAAATAAAATAGTTTGCAATTGTTTATTATTTTAAAAGCTTTTAAATAATTGGTTTTGTTACTGTTTGTTCAGCTTATAGTATTTAAACATTTTATAAAGGGGTGGTTTCTCCACCATAATTTCCTATGCAATATTTGGTTCACTCCGAACATTTTAGTTTTAATATTTGAAAAGTTTTATTGTTTGCTTGATTTTGAATTTGAATTTGAATCGGTTTCGAACTAACGCGAGATTAGCAACAATAATTGAAGTGACGCGGCATCATTAGCAGAGGGTTGTTGTAGCTTAATTACCCGGGCGTCGCAATTCTCCTCCACTACAAGAAATCTCATCCCGAGATTTAGCAGCGGGAGTAAGGGGGAAGGGATTTGGTTACGAAAGTCTAACTGATTTTCTTCATGTTGGCTGCTCTTCTCGATGAGGTCGACCCATTACATTGACGTCTTCATTTGTCTGCTTCAGACCATCCTGATGAAGTCGTCATTCTTCCTTCAGGATCTCCATCATACTTACGAAAGAATAAAGGGTGGGTATTCCGGGAGAACGAAACTCTGCAAGGTTGACTATCTAGTCGATAACATCGGGGGAAGGTGGCGGAAAGTAACTCTCGAACTGAAACTTAAGAAAATATCAAGAGCAAAGTAAGGAGGTATCATGGGAAGTTTCAAGCAGGTAGGCAGTCGTTCGTTGACTGAAACAAAGTGTGAAAGGGGTCCACAGTGTGACGCCCCCGATTCAATCGTACACTAATCATACACGCAAACGTGTACGATCAAGATCAAGGACTCACGGGAAGATATCACAACACAACTCTAAAAATAAAATAAGTCATACAAGCATCATAATACAAGCCAGGAGCCTCGAGGGCTTGAATACAAGTGCTCGATCATAGACGAGCCAGCGAAAGAAACAATATCTAAGTACAGACATAAGTTAAACAAGTTTGCCTTAAGAAGGCTAGCATAAACTGGGATACAGATCGAAAGAGGCCCAGGCCTCCTGCCTGGGATCCTCCTAAACTACTCCTGGTCGGCGGCGGCGGCCTGCACGTAGTAGTAGGCACCTCCGGTGTAGTAGGAGTCGTCGTCAACGGTGGCATCTGACTCCTGGGCTCCAGCATCTGGTTGCGACAACCAGGTAGAAGGGAAGGGGGGAAAGAGGGAGAAAAGCAACCGTGAGTACTCATCCAAAGTACTCGCAAGCAAGGATCTACACTACATATGCATGGGTATATGTGTAAAGGGGCCATATCGGTGGACTGAACTGCAGAATGACAGAATAAGAGGGGGATAGCTAGTCCTGTCGAAGACTACCCTTCTGGCAGCAGCCTCCATCTTGCAGCATGTAGAAGAGAGTAGATGGTAAGTTCACCAAGTATCATCGCATAGCATAATCCTACCCGGTGATCCTCCCCTCGTTGCCCTGTGAGAGAGTGACCACCGGGTTGTATCTGGCACTTGGAAGGGTGTGTTTTGTTAAGTATCCGGTTCCAGTTGTCATAAGGTCAAGGTACAAATCCAAGTCGTCCTGTTACCGAAGATCACGGCCATTCGAATAGATAAACTTCCCTGCAGGGGTGCACCACATAACCCAACACGCTCGATCCCCTTTGGCCGGACACACTTTCCTGGGTCATGCCCGGCCTTGGAAGATCAACACGTCGCAACCCCACCTAGGCACAACAGAGAGGTCAGCACGTCGGTCTAAATCCTATGGCGCGGGGGTCTGGGCCCATTGCACACCTGCACGTTGCGAACGCGGCCGGAAGCAGACCTAGCCTAGCAGGCATTCCAGACCAATCCGGCGCGCGCCGCTCAGTCGCCGACGTCACGAAGGCTTCGGCTGATACCACGATGTCGAGTGCCCATAACTGTTCCCGCGTTATTGGTTAGTGTGTATAGGCCAATGGCCAGACTCAGATCAAATACCAAGATCTCGTTAAGCATGTTATTATGAAGTAACCATGGACGCCGACCAGGGCCAGGCCCACCTCTCTCCTAGGTGGTCTCAACCTGCCCTGTCGCTCCGCCACAAAGTAACAGTTGGGGGCCATCGGGAACCCAGGCCCACCTCTACCGGGATGGAGCCACCAGCCCCTTTAGCCCCCATCTCCGAACAGTATCATAAGTAATGTAACGGTATAAAGTATATAGCATATGCCCGTGATCACCTCCCGAAGTGATCACGGCCCAGTAGTATAGCATGGCAGACGGACAAGAGTGTAGGGCCACTGATGGAATACTAGCATCCTATACTAAGCATTTAGGATTGTAGGTAAGGGTAACAACTATAGCAATAATGACAGGCTATGCAGCAGAATAGGATTAACCGAAAGCAGTAACATGCTACACTACTCTAATGCAAGCAGTATAGAGAAAGAATAGGCGATATCTGGTAATCAAGGGGGGGCTTGACTGGAAGCTCAGCCGAGAAGGAGGGGTCGTCAACACCGTAGTCATACTGGGTAGTAGCGGCGTCGATCTCGGTGTCTAGCGAGAGAAGAGGGGGAAGAAACAATAAATATAATGCAAACATATGCATGACGATGCATGACATGACAAAGAGCGTTGTTAGGGGGGTGCCCAATCGCGGTAGTAGGTGATACCGGCGAAGGGGGGAAACATCCGGGAAAGTATTCCCGGTATTTCGCGTTTTCGGATAGATGAACCGGAGGGGGAAAAGTTGTGAGTTAGATAGGTTAGGGATGTGTGGCGGACGAACGGGCTGCGTATCCGGATTCGTCACGTCGTTCTGAGCAACTTTCATGTACAATTTTTTTTTTCATCTGAGCTATGGATTATTTTATATTAATTTTTGAAGTTTTAATTCATTTTCTAAATTATTTTACTTCGAAAATTAAATTTTAAATGCTATGGGTACACATAAGTGTACCCAGAGGTGTACAATGGGGATGACTGGTGGGGACAGGGGGCTGAGTCAGCAGCCCAGTCAGCAGTCAAAGTTTGACTGTTGACTGGTCAACCTGACCAGTGGATCCCCATGTCATAGACACATTAGATAACTAAGTTCAATTAGTTTAACTAAATGGATTAATTAATCTAATTAGGTGGTTAGTTTAATTAAGCCTAATTAATTCACTAATTAATCAATTATATTTTAATTATTTTCTTTTCTTTTTGTTTTCCAGGGCGTGGGGCCCGGCTGTCATAGGCCCAGCCAAACCTGGGCGGGTGTCGGGCGTGCGGGCGTGGGCGCCCGTTTGCGTGCACCGCGGCAGGGGAGTGATACGTCTAAAACGTATCTATAATTTCTGCTTGCTCCATGCCTCTTGTGTGTGATATTGCTATGATATTTATACACTTCCATACACTTTTGATCATATTTGGACTAACCTATTAACTCAGTGCACCCCAGTGCCAGTTTCTGTTTTCTGCTGTTTTTGTATTTCAGGTTTTCCCATCACGTAAACTGCCAGAAAAATCCCGGAAAAATTATATAAAAAATCAGCGTTCCGGAAGCTTCCACACGGCCGAAGTAGGGCCGGAGGGGGGCCACCAGGGCTCCAGGCGCCCTGGTGGCGCGGCCCCCCTCCTGGCCGCGCCGGGGGGGCGCCTGGGCCCCCCATGCCTCCGCTGATGCCCCCCTTTGGCATATATTTAACACGCGTCCCGAAACCCTCGAGGACGGAACCCTTTTTCGCGATCTCATCTCTGTTCCACCGCCGCCACGCTTCCAAGATCGGGAGCACCAGGAGAACTCTTCCCGGCACCCTGCCGGAGGGGAGGATCACCACCGGGAGCCTCTCCACCACCATGGACGCCTCCCGGATGAGTTGTGAGTAGTCTCCCTTGGACCATGGGTCCATGACCAGTAGCTATGTGATGTTCTCCTCCCCTTCTTGTGCTTCACTAATTAGACCTCGTGAGCTGCCCTACATGATCGAGGCACATATGTAATCCTTATGTTGTTGCTATGATGAGTTTGCTAGGATCCGATGGATTGTGAGATTATGTTCAGATTGTGTTTGAGTAATATATTTGATTTACCTCTTTTATATTTATGTTTGTAAGTAATTCTTGCATGTTCTCCGTTGCTGTTTATTGCTTTGGCCAAGTAGTAGGTAGTGACTCCAAGAGGGAACGTTATGCTTGATTGTGGGTTCATGCCCCTCGATGACTAGCTT
Organism: Triticum timopheevii; assembly: GCA_963921465.1. NCBI lineage: Eukaryota > Viridiplantae > Streptophyta > Magnoliopsida > Poales > Poaceae > Triticum > Triticum timopheevii. The sequence continues at coordinate 300,387,907 of OY997270.1, forward strand.
GAGTGACAGAAACATGAGTCTAGGGGATGTGCTGTTGCCACAAGGGGGAAAACAACGGTGCTTGTACTCGCGGGTGCAAGGATTGTTTACTTTACGCAAAGTTCTTTTAATGCAGTTGTCTGTTGCTTTGAGTTTACACTATGGGTGGGACTCGCAACTTAATACCAGCGAGATGTTCTGGATAGATATCTCAAGGTGGATGATTAGTAGTAGATGCAGATGGATTTCGGTCTACTTACCTTGGCGTACCGCCCATGCTTTGAACCTCTACCTTTTTTGCAACATAGTTAGCATTGGTTTGCGCACATAATTCTGTCAATTGCCCAGCTGTAATTCGTTTACCTCACATAGTTGTTTTATCGTCTTTTGGGAGAGAGACATCACTAGTGAACATCATGGGACCCCGGTCCATATTACCATCATTGATCACATCCGCTATTTACTTTCCGTTTTTACTTACTAGTTGCAGCAATACCTATCACTATTATCACTTGCTTTTGATCCTTTGTAAACGACAAGGCCGGAGGGACTGACAACCTCTCTGTACTCGTTGGGAGCAAAGTTATTTGTATCTGTGTGCAGGTCCAAGTTGATTGCTAATATCGGGCGCCGTTAGCAGTTGACACCTTCTTGTTGGACCTTGGAGTCTCAGGGGAAATCGATCCTTGGTATCTTTGCCAAGGGAAAACTACCGCTACACTGCATCTCAAACCTTCCACTTGGGGTAACCAACGAGGGGCGAGAAGCCATCAAGCAAAGTTTTCTGGCGCCGTTGCCGGGGACTCCACTCTTCAAGATAGGGGAGTTGCACGCTATCTTTTACCTTTGCTTTTTAGTCTTGTTAGTTTACCTTTCAGTTTTGCTTTAGTGTCTTTTATCGAAAATCACAAAAATAGTATCTCATTCTTTAGTTGTCATTATGTCGGGTCCTTTTGTCTTTGGCGAGGCAGAAGTTCTCACCTTTAAACAAAGAGGTGGGGAAAGTCTGAAAGATGCTTGGTATAGAATTAATGATTCTCAAAAAAGAGCCACCAAGAAGCAATCTACTACTATCCTGCTTAGAAATTTTTATGTTGGAATTACTTCTTGGAATAGGTTTATTCTAGATTCTGCTATCAATGGAAATTTCCTAGAGGCCCCAGTTTGGGAGTCTCTCAGTATTATTGAAAATCTTGTTGGAAATCCACCTGTTGTTAGCGTTCAAGAGGACATCACCCTAGCTCACATAATGAAAAAACTTGAAGAAATAGAGATAGAGATGCCAAAAACTAATAAGATAAATGAGTTGGATCGTAAGATACAAGGGAATTTGAATAGGCTTGATAGCTCCCTGCATAAAATTCTCAAAACTTTGGAGACCATCAAATCCCATGACTTGGACTCTTCTAGGATAGACAAGATTGAGGAAATCTTTGATACTCTAGGAACTACTTTCTCCTCGATCAAAACCAAAAAGGTAGAAACTCCGGCAAAGAAGGAGCCTAAGTTCGTTCACGTTCCAAAGGCTCCCCGCTCTAAAAGAAATCCATCTATTGCCAAAGGGGTTGAAACTATAAAGACTTTGGAAGAAACACCTCTCTTTGATAAATTTATAAATGAATCTTCCCTTGACTTTTTTCCTTTTGGTCTTCTTTCTAGAAGTATCTCCATTAGGCCTTTACTTGAAAGTCCTCTTAAGACTAGTTGTACTATTGAAGAGCTTTTTGATGATCTTGATGATGGTTCAATTGATACAACTTGATCTCTATGCATTATGCCTAGCTTAAAGGCATAAAAGAAAGCGCTTTTGGGAGGCAGCCCACAATGAATAAATTTTTATTTTTCTTTTGTTGTGTCTTGATGTTGTTACTACAGTAGCATCATCATTGTATCTTTACTTTTCAACTTTGTGCCAAGTGTAGCCTCTGATTGCAAGAAAGTTCAAAAGTTGTGACGTGCTGTCCAGGAAACAGATTCTGTCCTTGAACAGAAAAATTCGTATAAAATCACCAGATCATCTTTTTGGTGTGAATTTTTTCGACAGCGTGCTCTATACAATTGTCTTTCGGGCTTCTGTGCTGAGTTTTTTATTAGAGTTGCAGAAGTGCCCCAAAAAATCATTTACTACCTGCTGGTCTGTTTTTCACAGATTCTGTCCTGTTTTGCCTTTCCTTCATTTTGCAAACCTTGAGCTTGCTTTTTCTTTGCCAAAACCTTTTGGCAATCTTGAGAAACAGTAGACCTTCAAGAATATCCTTATTTCCAGCAAGGAACAATTATACTATTATGGGTACTATCCTCGCTAATCAGATTATGATGAGTTATGTATGAAGGGAGTTTTCAAGTGTGCGAGGGAAGATGATAAAAAGATTCAGGAGTGTCAAACGCTCAAGCTTGGGGATGCCCCCATGCACCCCCAAGAAATATTCAAGAAGACTCAAGCGTCTAAGCTTGGGGATGCCCCCGTGCATCCCCTTCTCCATCAACATTATCAGTTTGTCTTTCGTTCCACTATATTTTTATCACTTCATGTGTTATGTGCTATGCTTGGAGCGTCTTGCTTTTAGTTTCCTTTTAGTTTTCCTTAGCTTTTCATAACGAGTCGGAACTCAGCTTTCTTTGTGTGGGAGAGAAACACGCTCCACTTCTACCTAGAACACAACATAGAATTTTCATGTCTATCTTTGTTGTGTATGTTCTTTGTCTTTCAATAGCTACTGTCATGCTTAGCTCTTAGTTTTCATGCTTATCTTTTTAAAGAGCTTTTGTTTAGTTGGTCGTTGGAACTCTCTTTATTTATCATGCTTATCTTGTTAAGAGAGTTGGCTTCTGTTGCATTGGTCGATATGTCTATGATAAAAATGCTACGTGCATAATGGTGCTTAGTAATTCATGTTTTCTTATGGTTAGTCTCAAATAGCTGGGGGGTTTCCAATGTGTTATTGGAGTACCAACATGATTTGTTTGCCTATGATGTGGTATGGTTTAGTGATATCTTCCTTCGAGAATTTATTTTGATTGACTTGGCGTATGCTCACGCATATTTAAGACTGTAAAGAAAGTCTGTCAAGCCTTGATGATCTTTTATTTCTGAGTAGCGATATAACTTCCATGCCTGATTCGATGTTGCTTTGTCGCTCTGCATGATTATGACTGTCATTGCTCTCTTAGTTGGTCGCTCCCAGTCTTTTGCTATCCTTCGCCTATACTAAGCGGACTGACTGCTTGTGCATCCAAAATCCTTTAAACCAGTTATGCCATATGAGTCCACCATACCTTCCTATACATGGTATTTACGTGCCATTCCTAACGAAGACTTTCATGCACCATCTCGAAATTATTCAAAAAAGCATTTCTATTTTGTGCCTCTATTTTAGTTCATGAGGAAGTACTAGTTAATTCATGATCTTTTTAAGTTGGACAAGCTTCACCACGGGATTGCATGTCTAATGTGCAAACCCATAATACGAGAAGGAACTGGCGTAGAGTGCGCCCGGCTCATTAAAAAATAATATAACAAACAAACCCTCCTTCATGCTTTGTTCATGAGAAATCAGAAAACTTTGGCAGTGATAAACAAAGGAGATTAAGAGGATGTGATCGTCCTCATTCGGGAGCCGTTCCTCGAAACTTGTCCATCTCAAGAAGTAATTGAGTTATCTGCTAGCATTCGTTGACGGAACATGCATATCCAAAAAAATAATTTTACTTCTGTTTTTAAAACCAAGGGCTCTGGTACATGCTTTGTCTTTGTTTCCGACCACGGGTTTTCAACCTTGCCAACAAAAGCCACGGTTCGAGAGTCTCCACCTTCTTTAAAGCACCAACTACTGAGAGCATGATTGTCATTCTGAGTGTAATGTGCATTGTCCCAAAGTAGCATTGTCTTTTGCATGATTGTGATATCGTTTATTCTGAAATCATTGTATCTAGTCATCACTTAAACCTTGGAGGTGCCCCTGCATTTATGTTTTGCTTCACTAAAGGGGGCAAGCGAGATATCACTTTATTATATTTGCACACCATGCTCATTACAAATCTATTTGATGTTTCAGTATCATGTTGTAAAACATTCAGTTCTTTGTGATTTTCTCATGAGGCAACTTAATTACTACAGATTCATTGTCTTAGTAAGCTTTTGTCATATGACTATGAAAAGTCTTTATATAGTTAATAGCATGTCACCACAGAAATTATTCTTGTTATCATTTACCTACTCGAGGACGAGCAGGAATTAAGCTTGGGGATGTTGATACGTCTAAAACGTATCTATAATTTCTGCTTGCTCCATGCCTCTTGTGTGTGATATTGCTATGATATTTATACACTTCCATACACTTTTGATCATATTTGGACTAACCTATTAACTCAGTGCACCCCAGTGCCACTTTCTGTTTTCTGCTATTTTTGTATTTCAGGTTTTCCCATCACGTAAACTGCCAGAAAAATCCCGGAAAAATTATATAAAAAATCAGCGTTCCGGAAGCTTCCACACGGCCGAAGTAGGGCCGGAGGGGGGCCACCAGGGCTCCAGGCGCCCTGGTGGCGCGGCCCCCCTCCTGGCCGCGCCGGGGGGGCGCCTGGGCCCCCCAGGCCTCCGCTGATGCTCCCCTTTGGCATATATTTAACACGCGTCCCGAAACCCTCGAGGATGGAACCCTTTTTCGCGATCTCATCTCTGTTCCGCCGCCGCCGCGCTTCCAAGATCGGGAGCACCAGGAGAACTCTTCCCGGCACCCTGCCGGAGGGGAGGATGACCACCGGGAGCCTCTCCACCACCATGGACGCCTCCCGGATGAGTTGTGAGTAGTCTCCCTTGGACCATGGGTCCATGACCAGTAGCTATGTGATGTTCTCCTTCCCTTCTTGTGCTTCACGGCCAAGTAGTAGGTAGTGACTCCAAGAGGGAACGTTATGCTTGATTGTGGGTTCATGCCCCTCGATGACTAGCTTGAGTGACAGAAACATGAGTCTAGGGGATGTGTTGTTGCCACAAGGGGGAAAACAACGGTGCTTGTACTCGCGGGTGCAAGGATTGTTTACTTTATGCAAAGTTCTTTTAATGCAGTTGTCTATTGCTTTGAGTTTACACTATGGGTGGGACTCGCAACTTAATACCAGCGAGATGTTCTGGATAGATATCTCAAGGTGGATGATTAGTAGTAGATGCAGATGGATTTCGGTCTACTTACCTTGCGTACTGCCCATGCTTGGAACCTCTACCTTTCTTGCAACATAGTTAGCATTGGTTTGCGCACATAATTCTGTCAATTGCCCAGCTGTAATTCGTTTACCTCACATAGTTGTTTTATCGTCTTTTGGGAGAGAGACATCACTAGTGAACATCATGGGACCCCGGTCCATATTACCATCATTGATCACATCCGCTATTTACTTTCCGTTTTTACTTACTAGTTGCAGCAATACCTATCACTATTATCACTTGCTTTTGATCCTTTGTAAACGACAAGGCCGGAGGGACTGACAACCTCTCTGTACTCGTTGGGAGCAAAGTTATTTGTATCTGTGTGCAGGTCCAAGTTGATTGCTAATATCGGGCGCCGTTAGCAGTTGACACCTTCTTGTTGAACCTTGGAGTCTCAGGGGAAATCGATCCTTGGTATCTTTGCCAAGGGAAAACTACCGCTACACTGCATCTCAAACCTTCCACTTGGGGTAACCAACGAGGGGCGAGAAGCCATCAGGGAGCACAGGACGCGCCCGGTGCGGCACGGAGCTCAGTCGGGCAGGGACGGCCACATGCGGCAGTTGCGGGCGCGCGGGGTGCAGAGAGCCGCAGGGGGGTCGCCGGGCGCGGCTAAAGACGTGGTGAGCACGCGCTGGCGCGGCGTAGGACGGCGCCGGTGCGGAGAAGGACGGCGCCGGTGCGCGTGCAGGACAGGGGAGAAAGGGGAGGGCGTAGCCCTCATCGGCGTTGGCCGGCAGGGGATCGGCGTGGCTCGGTGGAGCCGTCGAGGGGAAGACGAGGACGGGGCGACAGACGAGGCAGAGGAGCTACAGGCGGCATCGACGAGCAGCGACGGCGGGTGGTCCGGCGATGGGGAGGCCTTCGAGCAGCGGCGAGGGGCGATGTAGTCCAGCGGGGAGGCAGACGAAGAGGCGGGCGACGGGGAGCACCGACGACGACGGGGCGGCGAGGTGCGACGGGGATGGCGACGTGCGCCTCCTGATCCAGATCGGGGGGAAGAGACGAGGGGAAGGGGTCGTGGGGATGTGGGGGTTAGGGTTAACGTGGTGGGAGCAGGGCCATATAGGCCACGGCTGGGCCGAGGCCCAGTGGGGGGGTTTAATCTGTTTTTGTTTTTTTGTTTAGACCTTTTCATTTTTTTCATTTTATTTATTTTCTCTTTACTATTTTCTCTAATTTTTAATATACCTTAGTTTTAGTAAAATATCAAAGTTGCACCTAATTTAGTATATGTAAATATGCCGCAACCACATTTAACTTGGCACACAAAGTAAAATAGTTTGTGATGGTTTCTTATTATAAAAGCTTTTAAATATTTGTTTTTGCTACTGTTTTGTTCATTTTAGAGTATTTAAATAATTTATAAAATTGTAGATTCTCCACCATAATTACCTATGCATTATTTGTCACAATCCGAACATTTTAGTTTTAATATTTGAAAACTTTTGTGGTTTGCCTTTAACTCAAATTTGAATTTGAATCGTTTTGAATTAATGTGAGATTAACAACAGTAACCGCGATGACGTGGCATGATTAACAGGGAATTACTGTAGCTTAAATATCCGGGCGTCACATAGAGCAATGAGAATAAGTATTGCGTCTGATACCAGAATAGATCATCTGTAGGACGGTGACTCATGAATTACATACGAAGTTAAGTGCAAAGGATACTTCAGAATCAAGGATGTACAAGAGAGTCAGGTTTCAATCATGTGGAACTGTGGGTTATGGGCCCACCATGTGGGTTAAAAGTAGGAGGAGCGGTGACATCTTGCATGGTCATGATAGCAAGGCAGGTTGGAGGGTAGCCTGTCGATTATGTCGGCAACAACGTCGGTACCAAGGGCGAGGAACGAAGAGAACCATTTTCCTGCTCGTTGAACAAGGCGGACCAATAGGCAAAGTTTTCGTCCATCGGTGGCTACCGGAATGTCATCAACAATGGTAATAGGGTCTTGCTAACAGAATTGTACACCGAGGTGTTTACATAAGCAGGAGAATGTTACTGCTTAGATCATATAGATCACAAGAAACATTAAACCAACCAATGGAAAGGAAAATATGATTATCATATTAAACAGAACAATGGAAAGGAAAATGTGTTTAAACACATATTTCAAGGGTATATCCTTCCCAAGGACAAGCAGAGCATGATATCTTTGAATAATTTTGCATTTTCATAAGCTTGGGTTCTCCATTCATCTAATGAGCTAATATCAAATAACCTCTTTTCTCATGCAAGTTTGAAGTCATAGTTGAGTTCTTTGATTTCCCAATATGCTTTATGTTCTAACTCAAGAGGCAAATGACAAGCTTTTCCATAGACCATTTTATAAGGAGACATACCCATAGGATTTTTATATGTTGTTCTATAAGCCCAAAGTGCATCGTATAATTCCTTAGAACAATTATTCCGGGACCTATTGACAGTTTTTTGCAAAATTAATTTTATTTCTCTATTGTTAAGTTCCACTTGACCACTAGACTAAGGATGATAAGGTGATGCAATTCTATAGTTAACATCATACTTGGCAAGCATTTTTACGGAAAGCACCATGAATAAAGTGTGAACCACCATCAGCCTTTAAGTATCTAGGGACTCCAAACCTTGGGAAAATAACTTCCTTAAGCATTTTAATAGAGGTGTTGTGATCAGCACTACTGGTTGGAATAGCTTCTACCCACTTAGTAACATAATCAACAGCAACCAGAATATGTGTATACCCAGTATAGGAAGGAAAAGGTCCCATGTAATCAAATCCCCAAACATCAAATGGTTCAACAGCAAGTGAATAATTCATAGGCATTTCTTGATGCTTACCGATATTACCTATTCTTTGGCATTCATACCAAGATAAGACGAACTTATGGGCATCCTTGAAGAGAGTGGGCCAATAAAATCTAGATTGCAATACCTTGTGAGCAGTTCTAACTCCAGCATGATGTCCTCCGTAAGCTTCAGAATGACATTTCCGTTGGATTTGTCCCTGTTCATGCTCAAGTACACAACATCTAATAATACCATCTACTCTTTCTTTATAAAGATGTGGGTCATCCCAAAGTAATGTCTTAAATCATAAAAGAATTTTTTTCATTTGTTGGTATGTAAAGCTAGGTGGTAAATATTTAGCAACAATGTAATTAGCATAGTCAGCATACCAAGGAGTGTTATGAGCAACATTTATTGCAGCTAACTGCTCATCAAGAAAACTATCATCAATAGGTAGTGGGTCGTCAAGCACATTTACCTAGACAAGTTATCACCTACGGGGTTCTCAGCTCCTTTTCTATCACGGATATGTAAACCAAATTCTTGTAGCCAGAGAAGCCATTGAATAAGTCTAGGTTTAGCATCTTTCTTTTCCATAAGATATTTAATAACAGCATGATCGGTGTGCACAATAACTTTTGAATCAACAATGTAAGGTCTAAATTTATCACAAGCAAACACCACTGCTAAGAATTCTTTTTCAGTAGTTAGCATAATTTCGTTGAGCACGGTCTAGAGTTGTACTAGCATAATGAATAACATTCATTTTCTTATCAACTCTTTGTCCTAGAACAGCACCAACAGCATAATCACTAGTATCACACATGATTTCAAAAGGAAAGTTCCAATCAGGTGGTTGAACAATAGGTGCAGAAATTAAAACTTTCTTGAGTGTTTCAAAGGCTTCTAAACAATCATCATCAAAAACAAAAGGAATATCCTTTTGCAAAACATTCGTAAGAGGCCTAGAAATTTTAGAAAAGTCTTTGATAAATCTCCTATAGAAACCAACATGACCTAGGAAACTACGAATACCTTTGATACCTTTAGGATATGGCATTTTCTCAATTGCATTGACCTTAGCTTTGTCCACTCAGTACCTCTTTCAAAAAAATTATGGCCCAAGACAATACCTTCATTAACCATAAAGTGGCACTTTTCCCAATTCAAGACAAGATTTGTTTGCTTGCATCTCTGCAAAACTCGGTCAAGATTGCTTAAACAATCATCGAAAGACTTCCCATCAACAGAGAAATCATCCATGAAAACCTCTACAATATTTTCACAAAAATCAGAGAATATAGCAGTCATACATCTTTGGAAGGTAGCAGGTGTATTGCATAAATCGAAAGGCATACGCCTATAAGCATAAGTTCCAAAGGGACAAGTAAAAGTGGTATTTTCTTGATTAGGTTGAGAAATAGGTATTTGTGAAAAGCCAGAATATCCATCAAGGAAGCAAAAATGTGTACGCTTAGATAATCTTTCTAGAATTTGATCGATAAAAGGCAGAGGGTAATGATCTTTTCTAGTTGCTTTGTTTAATTTTCTAAAATCAAATACCATTCTATAGCCTGTAACATTTCTTTGTGGAATTAGTTCATTCTTATCATTAGGAACAACAGCAATACCTCCTTTCTTAGGGACACAATGAACAGGACTTACCCATCTACTATCAGCTATGGGATAGATTATACCTGCTTCTAGAAGTTTTAAGATTTCCGTTCTTACCACTTCCTTCATTTTCGGGTTTAACCGACGTTGGTGGTCAACAACAGGTTTAGCATCCGGTTCCATATTAATTTTGTGCTGACATAGAGTGGGACTAATGCCCTTTAAATCACCAAGAGTATATCCAATAGCAGCTATGTGCTTCCTTAGAACTTTCAATAATCTTTCTTCTTCATGTTCTGAAAGGTTAGCACTAATAATAACAGGATATATCTTCTTTTCGTCAAGATAAGCATATTTCAAAGTGTCTTGTAATTGTTTTAATTCAAACACAGGATCACCTTTAGGTGGAGGAGGACCTCCTAGAGATTCAATAGGCAAACTGTGTTTAAGCAGAGCACGTTGTTCAAAGAAAATCTTTTCTATTTCATTTCTTTCATGCATATGTAAATCATTTTCATGGTCTTGCAAATATTGTTCTAAAGGATCAGCAGGTGGTACAGCAATAGAAGCAAGACCAATTATTTCATCCTCACTAGGCCATTCTTTTTCATGAAGCTTTCTACTAAACTTGGAAAAATTAAACTCATGAGACTCATCACCAAAACTAACACCGACAGTTTGTTTCTCATAGTCTATTCTAGTATTAACGGTGTTCAAGAAAGGTCTATTAAAGATAATGGGACAAAAGTCATCTTGTGGGGAACCAAGAACAAGAAAATCAGTAGTGTATTTTATTTTCCCACACAAGACTTCAACATATCTAACAATCCCAATTGGTGATATGGTGTCTCTATTAGCAAGTTTAATAGTGACATCTATGTCTTCTATCTTTGCGGGTGCTATGTCATTCATAATTTCTTGATATAAGGAGTAAGGAATAGCACTCACGCTAGCACCTATGTCACATAAACCATGATAACAGTGATCTCCTATTTTAACTGAGACAACGGGCATGCCAACAACAGGTTTATGTTTATCCTTTTTATCAGGTTTGGCGGTTCTAGTAGCTTCTTCGCATAAGTAAATAACATGCCCATATACATTTTCTTCCAAGAGATCCTTGACCATAGCAATACTAGGTTCTACCTTAATTTTTTCATCAGGTTTAGGTGTTCTAATATATCTTTTGTTGACCGCAGTTGAAACTTTAGCATGTTCCTTTATCCTAACAGGGAAAGGTGGTTTCTCAGTATAACCAGTAGGAACAACTGGATCAACATTGTAAAGTATAGTTTCTTCTTTAACTGGTACCGGTTCTTTAATTTCTTCTTTAATAGGTGGGTGATATTTAAACCACTTCTCTTTAGGGAGATCAACAGGAGTAGAAAATTGTTCACAAAAGGAGGCTACTATCTCAGAGTCAAGTCCATATTTAATGCTAAACTTTTGAAAAGCATCGGTATTCATAAAAGATTTAACACAATCATACTTAAGTTTAATACCTGACTCTTTACCTTCGTCGAGTTCCCAATCTTCAGAGTTGCGTTTAATTCTTTCCAAAAGATCCCACCGGAATTCAATAGTCTTCTTTATAAAAGAACCAGCACAAGAAGTATCAAGCATGGTTTGATCATTACGAGAAAGCCGAGCATAAAATTTTGGATAATAATTTCTCTTGAGAGCTCATGATTGGGGCATGAATATAACATTGACTTAAGCCTCCCTCAAGCTAGAGCGATACTTTCTCCTTCATGAGGCCAAAAATTATATATATAATTCCGATCACGATGAACTAGATGCATAGGATAATTTTTTTGATGGAACTCCAATTTAAATCGATTCCAATTCCAGGATCCAATATCATCGCATAGCCTATACCATGCCAATGTTTTCCCTTCAAAGATAAAGGGAAAACTTTCTTCATAACTTCATCTCCGGGTAAACCAGCAAGCTTGAACAATCCACAAATTTGTTCCACATATATCAACTGCATATCAGGATGTTCCGTTCCATCTCCTGCATAAGGATTAGCCAGCAGCAGCTCTATCATACCCGAAGGAATTTCATATTCAATATTTTTAGTAGGTGCAGTAGGTTGAGGGGTAGCTAATTGTGGTTCCGGTCGAGGTGAAGATACCCCCAACAAACCCCTCACAGGATTGTTTTCCATACTAACAAGTGACAATAAATTTCAGCACACTATATAAATGTTTTCTTACCAAATTCCACTTACCAAAGGCGCTTCACTCCCCGGCAACGGTGCCAGAAAATAGCATTGATGACCCACAAGTATAGGGGATCAATTGTAGCTCTTTTTGATAAGTAAGAGTGTCGAACCCAGCGAGGAGCAGAAGGAAATGACAAGTGGTTTTCAGCAAGGTAATGTCTGCAAGTGCTAAAATTGTAAGTAGCAGAGTAGTTTGATAGCAAGATAATTTGTAACGAGCAAGTAACGATAATAGTAGCAAAAGTGCAGCAAGGTAGCCCAATCCTTTTGAGGCAAAGGACAGGCCAAAACGGTCTCTTATGATAAGCAAAGCGTTCTTCAGGGTACACGGGATTTTCATCTAGTCACTTTCACCATGTTGGTTTGATTTGTGTTCGGTACTTTGATAATTTAATATGTGGGTGGACCGGTGCTTAGGTGATGTTCTTACTTGAACAAACGTCCTACTTATGATTAGTCGTCCCGCAAGCATACGCGACTACGAGAAAAGTATTAAGAATAAATTCTAACCATAGCATTAAACTTTTGGATCCAATCGGTCCCTTATGGAATAGCACATAAACTGGGGTTTAAGCTTTTGTCACTATCGCAACCCATCATGTAATTGCTACTCCACAATGCATTCCCTTAGGCCCAAATATGGTGAAGTTTCATGTAGTCGACGTTCACATGACACCACTAAGGGAGTCACAACATACATACTATCAAAATATCGAACACATATCAAGTTCACATGACTACTTGCAACATGATTTCTACCATGACCTCAAGAACAAAAGTAACTACTCACAAATGATAATCATGCTCAAGATCAGAGTGGTATTAAATAGCATATTGGATATGACATATAATCTTTCACCAAATAAACCATATAGTAATCAACTACCAGATGTAATCAACACTACTAGTCACCCACAAGCACCAATCTATAGTTCCGGTAACAAGATTGAATACAAGGGATGAAGTAGGGTTTGAGATGAGATGGTGTTGTTGAAGATGTTGATGGAGATTGCCCTCCCCAAGATGGGAGAGTTGTTGGTGATGATGATGACAGTGATTTCCCCCTCCGGGAGGGAAGTTCCCACGGCGGAATCGCTCCGTCGGAGGGCAAAAGTGCTCCTGCCCAAGTTCCGCCTCGAGACGGCGGCGCTCCATCCCGAAAGTCCTCTCTTTATTTTTTTCTAGGTCAAATGACTTATATACCAGAAGATGGGCACCGGAGGTGGGCCTAGCTGATTACAACCCACCAGGGCGCGCCTGGGGTCCCTGGCGCGCCCAGGTGGGTTGTGCCCACCTGGTGGGCCCCCTCTGGTACTTATTTGCTCCAATATTCCTCATATATTCCATAAAAATTCTCTGTGAAGTTTCAACTTGTTTGGAGTTGTGCAGAATAGCCTGACGTAGCTTTTCCAAGTCCAGATTTCCAGGTGCCGGAATTCTCCCTCTTTGTGTATACCTTGAATATTATGCGAGAAAAGGCATTAGAATTCCTCCAAAAGGAATTATTATGTATAAAAACATCATAAATAACAGTAAGAAAACATGATGCAAAACGGGCGTGCCATACGTCAAGACGTGCTATTATAGATAATGACATGAACATCAAGGCTATTTTACATGCCGAGAATTTGTACACAAGGGGAAGTTGTATACAGGGCCTAAAACAAAAGGTAGTCTTGAAGATCCCAGTGGTGCTCTGCCGCACATCTGCGCTATTTCTCCTTGGTAAAAAATCCTTTGAGAGGAGACGTCGACGGTCGTCTATACGAAAGGGGGCCTAAAAAGGAGCCCTTGCACGACCATTGGGTAGGTTGGTTTTTAATGAACCTGTAGTACGAGAGAGGAAGAAAAAAGAAAGAAGGAGAAAAAACTTAAGGTCCGAATAGGGTCAAGCCACACTATATACCTTTTCAGCAGTGTGCCTCCATCGCTGCCCAAGGTATTTTAAGTGCCTAATTATGCACGCGCGGTACGTATGCCGCAGTTTTATGGGGCGATCGGCGGAGGCGAAACTGCTATTCAAGCTCTGGATCCACCGAGCTGTCATTCTGGAGAGTAGACCGGACTCGGTTGGCAGTGTCAGGGGTCTTAATGACCGATGAATTGTTTGGCTTGATGAGGCCGTTCTGTACCTCGGCTGCAAGGGCCGCGGTGTGCTCCTCAGTACGGAGGGAGTGCTCCTTATTTCCATCGACTGTGATAACGCCGCGTGGTCCGGGCATTTTGAGCTTTAAGTAAGCATAGTGCGGGACTGCATTGAAACGGGCGAAAGCAGTTCGTTCGAGCAGCGCGTGATAACCACTGCAAAAAGGGACAATGTCGAAGATCAAGTCTTCGCTTAGGAAGTTATCCGGCGAACCGAAGACTACTTCCAATGTTAACGAGCCCGTGCAGCTGGCCTCTACGCTGGGAATCACTCCTTTAAAGGTAGTGTTACTGGACTTGATTCTTGATGGGTCAATACCCATCTTACGGATGGTGTCTTGATAAATCAGGTTAAGACTGCTGCCGCCATCCATAAGGACTCGAGTGAGATGGTATCCATCAATGATTGGGTCGAGTACTAGGGCCGCCGAACCTCCATGACGGATACTAGTTGGGTGGTCCCTGCGATTGAAGGTGATTGGACAAGCCGGCAATGGGTTGAATTTTGGGGTGACATGCTCTACGGTGTAGATGTCCCTTAGTGCGCGCTCCCTCTTGGGGATATGTGTGACATATATCATGTTCATCGTTTTCACCTCGGGGGGAAATTTCTTCTGTACCCCTGTGTTCGGTGGACGGGGCTCATCATCGTCCTCACTTTGAGGCCCTTTCCCCTTGTGTTCGGTATTTAACTTACTGGCCTGTTTAAAAACCCAGCAGTTTCTGTTGGAGTGGTTGGCAGGCTTGTCGGGGGTGCCATGAATCTGGCAAGGCCTATCTAGAATCTTATCCAAATTAGATGGACCGTCTCTGTTTCCTTTGAATGGCTTCTTCCGCTGACCGGGTTTGGAGCCACTAAATCCGGCGTTGACCGCCGTATCTTCAGTTTCTTCATTGTTGTTCTGACGCTTGTTTTTGTTACGTCGTGGCCTTCCGTTGCCATCCCTGGCTTCAGAGGTGCCAGGGTCGCTGGTACTGTTGCTTGGACGAGCCAACCAGCTATCTTCGCCCGCATAGAAGCGGGTCATAAGTGCAGTAAGAGCTGCCATAGTCTTCGCCTTTTCCTGAACAAGGTGTCGGGCGAGCCATTCGTCACGGACGTTGTGTTTAAAGGCTGCTAAGGCTTCGGCATCTGGACAGTCGATGATTTGGTTCTTTTTAATTAAGAATCGAGTCCAGAGTTTGCGGGCTGACTCTCTGGACATAAGTACCTTGGAAGTTGTCTCGATAAGCATCCTCCATATCTTCCCAGCTGCCAATAGAGTTCTCTGGGAGGCTATTCAACCAGTGTCATGCTGGTCCTTTTAGCTTTAGGGGGGGGTATTTAATGGCGTGGAGACCGTCACCGCGAGCCATGTGAATATGGAGAAGAAAATCTTCAATCCATACTGCTGGATCTGTCGTTCCATCGCATGCTTCAATGTTTACGGGTTTAAACCCTTCTAGAAACTGGTGCTGCATTACCTCATCAGTAAAGCACAAGGGGTATGCGGCACCTCCGTATCGGGCAACGTCACAACGGAGTTCGAATGACATCCGTGTTCGGTGTTCCGCCCGAGTTTAGTTATGCTTATCGCGCCAAGCTTGATGGTCGTCGTCTCGTGTTGGAGCATGCCCCCTTGATCCGTATATTGGTCTAGTCTGACCGGCTCTATTGTCGAGGTCCTGACGTAAGTCGTGGGTATTGCCCGGAGCCGCTACCTCTTTGCCTCGACGGCGAGGTGGCGCGGGCTGGTGTTTGGCGTAAGTAGCCACTTTGTCCCGTCCACGTGGTGGTCGGTCTGGTTCGTCAGCATGATTATATCTTGACAGTATTGGCTCAAGGGCCTCGCCGTCAAATTGTGGTAGTAGCCTACGCTTCGGGTAGCTTTTTGTTGGGCGCTCGAAGCCGTATTCTTCGGCAGCCAGGACCTTGGTCCATCTATCGTTGAGCGTATCCTATTCGGCTTGAAGCTGTTGTTGTTTCTTTTTGAGGCTCCTCACAGTGGCGATGAGTTGTCGCTTGAAGCGCTCTTGCGAGGGGTTGCTCTGGCATGATGAAATCTTTGTTGTCGAGGCTAACATCCTCCTCGGAGGCCAGTAGATATTTACTATCTTCCGAATCCTCATGCTCGACAAGTTCGTCCGGATTGACTTGTCCATCTTCCCAGTCATCTTGCTCAACAGTAGGCTCGATGGGGTGGTCAGAGTCTTCGGCATTCTCCGGAGTGTCATTGTCTCCAGTGCGGTATTGCTTTCATTTTCGTGACGCGATCATGAGTAGCGTCGATGACGTTGGTGTTTTGGTGGTGCCTCGATAGGCTTGTCCTTGATCGGGTCTTGAGCGCTATCGTCGTCCTTCTTTTCGGGGGTATCCACCATGTACACGTCATAAGTAGAAGTGGTCGTCCAACGCCCAGTGATAGGCGGGTTTTGGCCTGGTTCGGCTCCGGCATCGTTGTCCATACTGTCGATGTCTTCGGAGGCGTAGTCTAGTGATACGTCTCCAACGTATCTATAATATTTGATTGTTCCATGTTGTTATATTATCAATCTTTGGATGTTTTATAATCATTTTATTGTCATTTTATATCATTTTTTGATACTAACCTATTAACATAGTGCCAAGTGCTAGTTGCTACTTTCTGCATGTTTTTTTACATGGCATGAAATCAATACCAAACGGAGTCCAAATGCAACCAAACTTCACAGAGATTTTTTTATGGACCAGAAGACACCCAATGGGCCAAGGCAGTGCTTGGGGGGTGCTCCCAGGGGAGCACGACCCACCAGGGCGCGCCAGGAGGCCCAGGCGCGCCCTGGTGGGTTGTGCCCACCTCGGGTGCCCCCCGTACTATCTCTTTGCTCTATAAATACTCCAATATTCTAGAAACCCTAGGGGAGTCGACGAAAATCAATTCCAACCGCCGCAGAGTCCAGAACCACCAGATCCAATCTAGACACCATCACGGAGGGGTTCACCACTTCCATTGGTGCCTCTCCGATGATTCGTGAGTAGTTCTTTGTAGACCTTCGGGTTCGTAGTTAGTAGCTAGATGGCTTCCTCTCTCTCGTTTGATTCTCAATAGAATGGTCTCTTGAAGATCCATATGATGTAACTCTTTTTGTGGTGTGTTTGTTGTGATCGGATGAACTTTGAGTTTATGATCAGATCTATCTTTTTATATCCATGAAAGTTATTTGAGTTTCTTTGATCTCTTATATGCATGGTTGCTTATAGCCTCGTATTTCTTCTCCGATATTTGGGTTTTGTTTGGCCAACTTGATATATTTATCTTGCAATGGGAAGAGGTGCTTTGTAGTGGGTTCGATCTTACGGTGCTTGATCCCAGTGACAGAAGGGGAACCAGCACGTATGTATCTTTGCTACTAAGGATAAAACGATGGGGTTTATCTCTACATAGATAGATCTTGTCTACATCATGTCATCGTTCTTATTGCATTACTCCGTTTCTCCATGAACTTAATACACTAGATGCATGCTGGATAGCGGTCGATGTGTGGAGTAATAGTAGTAGATGCAGGTAGGAGTCGGTCTACTAATCTTGGACGTGATGCCTATATAATGATCACTGCCTAGATTTTGTCATGATTATTTGAAGTTCTATCAATTGTCCAACAGTAATTTTTTTACCCACCATTTGCTATTTTTCTTGAGAGAAGCCACTAGTGAAACCTACGGCCCACGGGTCTCTTTCTCATATTATTTGCCTTTGCGATCTATTTTATTTGCCTTTTATTTTCAGATCTATTAAACCAAAAATACAAAAATACCTTGCTGCGTTTTATTCTTATTTATTTTATTTGGCGTTCGATCTATCAATCTACTACAATTTATTTCACGCCCGCTTGCCTATCTTGAGGCGCCGCTACCCGAAAGGGATTGACAACACCTTTTACACGTCGGGTTGTGAGTATTTTTTATTTGTGTGCAGGTGTTGTTTACGTTGTGTTGCTCGGTTCTCCTACTGGTTTGATAACCTTGGTCTCATAACTAAGGGAAATACCTACCGCTGCTATGTTGCATCATCCCTTCCTCTTTGGGGAAATACCGACGTAGCTTCAAGCCACATCAAAAGGAATTTCTAGCGCCATTGCCGGGGAGGATCTTCAACAAATACCAGGTTCCTAATCACAAATCTCATCTCCTCGCAATTTACATTATTTGCCATTTGCCTCTCGTTTTCCTCTCCCCCACTTCACAAAAATTTGTCATTTTATTCGCCCCTATTTTTCGTTCACCGTTTTCTTGCCGGATCTGTTTTTGAGTGCGATCTTGTTTGCTTCTATTATCGTCATGGATAGTTCTTCATCTATTGCGTGCACTCCCGAGAACGAAGTTCTCAACTTTAAACAAAGGGGAGGAGAAAATTTAAAAGATGCTTGGTATAGAATTTGCAATGCTCATAATCGATCTATTCGAAAGCAATCTAACG
The DNA here is from genome assembly GCA_963921465.1 of Triticum timopheevii. Taxonomy (NCBI): domain Eukaryota; kingdom Viridiplantae; phylum Streptophyta; class Magnoliopsida; order Poales; family Poaceae; genus Triticum; species Triticum timopheevii. The sequence continues at coordinate 300,406,287 of OY997270.1, forward strand.
TTGTTCTTCTTTGTTGTTTTTATGTGGGCATCACCACTTGGTATAGATTCGATACAATTACCGGTGGAAATTTCTTGATATGTCCCTCTCTTAACGCTTTTAATGCTATGGGAAATTTAGTGGGCTCACCACCTCTTATGATTAATGAAACAACTTTGACTCTTGAGCATGTCATGGAAATATTAGATGCTATTGAAAAGAAAATGCTTACTGAAGATCATATTGAAAATTTGGATAAAAAGATGCATAATTTTTCCACTAAGATTGGGTCAAAAGCGGGAGAATTTTTTAAGTTGTTAAAAGAAAAAGGGACCGTAATCCATGAAAGGATAGAAGAAAGCCCATCTCGGATTGATAAACTAGAAGAAATCTTTAGTAATCTAAGCACGGTTTTTGCTTCTGCTAAAACTATTGAAAAAAACTCCCATAAAGTTTGGCAAGGTTACTCAAGTTACCAAGAAGAAGGGTGCAACTTATAATAATAGCAATAAAGAAGATCTTAAGATGATTAGTATTCACCCGGATTTGGTTGAAGTGATAAGAGATCCTTTTGGCAAGAATGAATTCTTTAATTATGTTCCTAGGAGTATTGTCATTGAAAATCTTTATGCTAAATCTTTGAAGAATTCTAAGTGTTTGATTGAAGAATTGGACAAGGACAAAACTTAGGTCCTTGCTTTATGCCTAGCTAAGGGCGTAAAACTATAGCGCTTGTTGGGAGGCAACCCAATGAATAAAATTTATTTTTGCTTTTTGCTTTCAGTTCTTGAGTGTTTGCACAATTCTGCTACTGTTATGATTGTGTTTTTTGTGTTTTAATTAGTGTTTGTGCCAAGTAAGGCCTTTAGGATCTTCTTGGGTGATAGTTGTTTGATCTTGCTGAAAAACATAAACTTTTGCGCTCACGAAAAGAATTCTCATTTTTTACCTGAGCGTGATAAAATACAAATTATTTTTGCGGAAGATTAATATACAAATTTCTCAGGTCTTTCTATTTTTTCAGAATTTTTCGAGATTCAGAAGTATTCGAATTATCCAGATTGCTACAGACTGTTCTGTTTTTGACGGATTCTGTTTTCTTTGCATTGTGTACTTGTTTTGATGGCTCTATGGTTTTCTTTGATGAGTTTTTGCCATAGAAAAGTTGGAATACAGTAGATATAATGCAAGAACAAAATATTAATTGGTTTGCTACAGTACTTATAGTAGAGATTTGCTTTCTTATACTAACGGATCTCGTGAAGGTTTTGTTGAGTTTTGTGTGATTGAAGTTTTCAAGTTTTGGGTTATCTTACGATGGATGAAGGAATAAGGAATAAGAAGAGCCTAATCTTGGGGATGCCCCGGCATCCCAAGCTATTATCCAAAAGAGAGCAAGCAACTAAGCTTGGGGATGCCCCAAGTGGCATCCCCTCTTTCTTCTAATGACCATCGGTATTTTACTCGAAGCTATATTTTTATTCGTCACATACTATGTGTTTTGCTTCGAGCGTATTGTATGATATGAGTCTTTGCTTGTTTATTTTGTGTTTTAAGTCTTGATTCCTTGCTGGACACACCTATGTGAGAGAGCCAAAAGTATGTCATGACTTGTTAAAATTTCTCTCTATGCTTCACTTAAATTTTTATGAGCTATGGACTTGCTCTAGTGCTTCACTTATATCTTTTTGAGCACGGTGTGCTTTAGTATTTTTGAAGAAATGCTCTCTTTCTTCACTTATATTTATTTGAGATTTAGTAAAATTTTCAAGAAATTCTCTCTTGCTTCACTTAAATTAATTTGAGAGAAAGAAAAAAATTATGCTCATGATCTTTACTTATATTTGTTTGAGCTCATCAAAAGCAACACATGAAAAATAGTTCCAAAGTGATGGATATCCAAGAAGGATATAATAAAAAATATCATGAAGATCATTGGACAAAATAAACTTGATTCTTAGTAATAGTTTTGAGATATGATGATGTGATACGTGAGTCATCTTGATGAGTAATTATGCTTTAGTAAGAATATTGGTGTTAAGGTTTGTGATTCCCTATGCAAGCATGGAAGTCAATAATTATGCAATGAAATTATATCCTACTTGTGGTGCATTATTCGGTGTTAATTATGCTTAATGCACGCTTATGAGATTATTCGCTTCTTGGTTGGTCGCTTCTCAATCTTTTTGCTAGCCTTCATTTTGCTCTAAGTATGATCTCTACTTGTGCATCCAAAAACCTTTAAACCAGAAGTCCACTATAACTACCTATATGTGGTTTTCTTTTGCCATTCTAACCAAATTTGTGTGTGCCATCTCTAATTTTCAAAATAAACTTCTCTTTTGTGTGTTCGTACTGCTCACGGAGCGGTGGGGTGGCTAATATTTTCCATGCTAGATGTGTTATTCTCATGATGAGTGTTTATTCACTTGTCATTGCACGAGAGTAAGGCAAAGGTATTAGGGATGCCCAGTCCCGAAATGAAAAATGAATTTACTTTATGTTGTCAAACAATAGATTCCTTGGAAAGTGTTGGTACGGAGGGCACCCGTGGATACGGTTAGCCATGGAAAGTGGAAGTATGGTTGAAAAAGGAATAAACTTTAATTTCTGTTTGGGAACCGCCTATGATATATCTAGCATGGAAAGTGTTGGGAACTCTAAGTTTTTTTCGTTGGTGGGAAAAGCACACCTCCCAAAATGTTTTTACCTCTAAGTTTTTCGCTTTGAGCTCTAGCACCTGCACAAATCCATACTTCCCTCTGCGAAGGGCCTTTCTTTTACTTTATGCAATTTTTATTTTTGAATTTGCGTCTCCATCTTCTCTTATAAAGCACCAAATAGGAGGCATTATGATCGTACTTGAGCATTGAGTGTAGTTAATATGCGAGTGTGTTTCATGAATGGATCAATGATTGAGCATGATGGGCTAGGGATAGCTTATTTTAGCATTGATATTTTCAAAGACATGGTTGCTTGTTGATATGCTTGAGTATTTAAGTTGTCATGTCAAAACTAGACTATTGCTTTGAACAATATAAAAGTCCAAATGTCCATGCTATAAAGAAAAGAATATGAGATGACATGTTAGGCAACATTCCACATCAAAATTTTTGTTTTTATCACTTAGCTACTCGATAACGAGCAGGAGTTAAGCTTGGGGATGCTGGTTCGTCTCCAATGTATCTATCATTTTTATTGTTCCATGCTATTATAATATCAATCTTGGATGTTTTATAATCATTTTACAGTCATTTTATATCATTTTTTGGTACTAACCTATTGACATTGTGCCAAGTGCCAGTTGTTGTTTTCTGCATGTTTTTTACATCGCAGGAAATCAATACCAAACGGAGTCCAAATGCAACAAAACCTCACAGAGATTTTTTATGGACCAGAAGACACCCAATGGGCCAAGGCAGCACCTAGGGGGTGCTCCGAGGGGAGCACAACCCACCAGGGCGCGCCAGGAGGCCCAGGCGCGCCCTGGTGGGTTGTGCCCACCTCGGGTGCCCCCCGGACCACCTCTTTGCTCTATAAATACCCCAATGTTCTATAAACCCTAGGGGAGTCGACGAAAATCAATTACAGCTGCCGCAGAGTCCAGAACCACCAGATCCAATCTAGACACCATCATGGAGGGGTTCACCACTTCCATTGGTGCCTCTCCGATGATACGTGAGTAGTTCTTTGTAGACCTTCGGGTCCGTAGTTAGTAGCTAGATGGCTTCCTCTCTCTCGTTTGGTTCGCAATACAATGGTCTCTTGGAGATCCATATGATGTAACTCTTTTTGCGGTGTGTTTGTTGGGATCGGATGAACTTTGAGTTTATGATCAGATCTATCTTTTTATATCCATGAAAGTTATTTGAGTTTCTTTGATCTCTTATATGCATGATTGCCTATAGCCTCGTATTTTTTTCTCTGATATTTGGGTTTTGTTTGGCCAACTTGATCTATTTATCTTGCAATAGGAAGAGGTGCGTTGTAGTGGGTTCGATCTTACGGTGCTTGATCCCAGTGACAGAAGGGGAACCGACACGTATGTATCATTGCTACTAAGGATAAAACGGTGGGGTCTATCTCTACATAGATAGATATTGTCTACAACATGTCATCGTTCTTATTGCATTACTCCGTTTCTTCATGAACTTAATACACTACATGCATGCTGGATATCGGTCGATGTGTGGAGTAATAGTAGTAGATGCAGGCAGGAGTCGGTCTACTAATGTTGGACGTGATGCCTATATAATGATCATTGCCTGGATATCGTCATGATTATTTGAAGTTCTATCAATTTCCCAATAGTAATTTGTTTACCCATCGTTTGCTATTTTCCTCGAGAGAAGCCACTAGTGAAACCTATGGCCCCCTGGTCTCTTTCTTGTATTATTTGCCTTTGTGATCTATTTTAATTGCCTTTTATTTTCAGATCTATTAAACCAAAAATACAAAAATACCTTGCTGCGTTTTATTCTTATTTATTTTATTTGGCGTTCGATCTATCAATCTATTACAATTTATTTCACGTCTGTTTGCCTATCTTGAGGCGCCGCTACCCGAACGGGATTGACAACCCCTTTTACACGTCGAGTTGCGAGTATTTGTTATTTGTGTGCAGGTGTTGTTTACGTTGTGTTGCTTGGTTCTCCTACTGGTTCGATAACTTTGGTCTCATAACTAAGGGAAATACCTACAGCCAATGTGCTGCATCATCCCTTCCTCTTTGGGGAAATACCAACGTTGCTTCAAGCCGCATCATCTAGCATGTCGGTCAAGTCCTCGACAGTGTCTATTAAGTGGGTGGTGGGTGGGATGCAAAGTTCCCCGCGCTCAGCCCCTTGTTCAAGCTAGGCGTAGTTCGGAAGTGACACTTCTGTGATAGCAAGAGATCGCATTAAGTCCAGAGCCTCGTTTAGGAGCGATAGCTGGACGGGTGACTAAGGGCCTGCGGAGCTGGGTGTGGAAATCGCCGCTTTACCATGCTCAATGGATGCGGACCTCAAGAGTTCGGAGTTAACATCCAGAGGTGAGTCCGGCTTCCCGATGACAGGGAGAGCCCTGTTTGATTCCAGGCCTGCCGATAATATTGTCACCTCTGGGTCTCCGGCAGGGAGCTTCGTAGTAGGAGAGGGTTCGGTGAGGTTCATACTCCCGTCTTCGGATAGGGTGGTCTGCTCTGGTTCTAAGGCCAGGGCAGGAATGATAGTTGATCCTTGAACGGAGCCTGGTGGTGGATCCGACGGGCTTCCTTCATGTAGATGAGGAGCGGCGGTCGAGGCCGAGAACCCTTCAAAGATCAAGTCTCCTCGGATATCAGCGATATAATTCAGGCTTCAGAACCTGATCTGGTGACCAGGAGCGTAGCTGTCGATCTGTTCAAGGTGACCAGTTGAATTGGCACGCAGAGCGAAGCCGCCAAACACAAAAAGTTGACAAGGAAGGAAAGTTTCCCCGGAAACATCATCATTGTCGATGATCAAACGAGCCATAGAACCCTCTACCGATGACACAGTGGAACTCTTAATGAAAGCACCAATTTCGGTGTCAAAACCGGCCGATCTCGGGTAGGGGGTCCTGAACTGTGCGTCTGAGGATCGAAGGTAACAAGGGACAAGTGGGACACAATGTTTACCCAGGTTCGGGCCCTCTTAATGGAGGTAAAACCCTAAGTCCTGCTTGATTGTATTTGATGAGTATGGGGGTTACAAGAGTTGATCTACCTCTAGATCATAATGGCCAAACCCTAGATGTCTAGCCTATGTGAATTTTGATTGTCCCTACGGACTAAACCCTCCGGTTTATATACAATCGGAGGGACCTAGGGTTGTACAGAGTCGGTTTGTAGAGGAAGGAAATTACATATCCAGACACCATTCTTGCCATCCACGCATAGGGGAGTCCTACCCGGACACGGGGGGAGGTCTTCCGCTTTGTATCTTCATGGCCCATCAGTCCGGCCCATATCGAATAGCCCGGACACCCGAGGACCCCCTAATCCAGGACTCCCTCAGTTGGAGCTAGAAGAAGTTCGACTACATCAACCGCGTTGTCAAATGCTTCCGCTTACGGTCTACGAGGGTACGTAGACACACTCTCCCCCTCTCGTTGTTATGCATCTCCTAGATAGATCTTGCATGAGCGTAGGATTTTTTTTGAAATTGCATGCTACGTTTCCCAACAGTGGTATCAGAGCCAGGTCTATGCGTAGATGATATGCACGAGTAGAACACAAAGAGTTATGGGCGGTGATAGTCATACTACTTACCACCAATGTCTTATTTTTATTCGGCGGTATTGTCGGATGAAGCGGCCCGGACCAACCTTACATGTCCACGCACATGAGACCGGTTCCACCGATAGACATGCAACTAGTTTTGCATAAAGGTGGCTGGCGGGTGTCTGTTTCTCCTACTTTAGTTGAATCAAATTTGACTGCGGCCGGTCCTTAAAGAAGGTTAAAACAGCAAACTTGACGAAACACCATTGTGGTTTTGATGTGTATGTAATAAGGTTCTTGCTAGAAGCGCGTAGCAGTCACGTAAAACTTGCAACAACAAAGTAGAGGACGTCTAACTTGTTTTTGCAGGGTATGTTGTGATGTGATATGGTCAAGGCATGATGTGATATACGTTATTGTATGAGATGATCATGTTTTATAAAAGTTATCGGCAACCGGCAGGAGCCTTATGGTTGTCTCTTTATTGTATGAAATGCAAACGCCATGTAATTGCTTTACTTTATCACTATGCGTCAGCGATAGTTGGCGAGACAACCACGACGCTACGATGGAGATCAAGGTGTCGAGCCGGTGACGATGGAGATCATGACGATGCTTTGGAGATGGAGATCAAAAGCACGTGATGATGATGGCCATATCATGTCACATATTTTGATTGCATGTGATGTTTATATTTTATGCATCTTATTTTGCTTAGTACGGCAGTAGCATTATAAGATGATCCCTTAACTAAATTTCAAGGTATAAGTGTTCTCCCTGAGTATGCACCGTTGCGACAGTTCATCGTGTTGAGACACCATGTGATGATCGGGTGTTATAGACTCTACGTTCACATACAACGGGTGCAAGACAGTTTTGCACATGCGGAATACTCGGGTTAAACTTGACGAGCTTGGCATGTACAGACATGGCCTCGGAACATTGGAGACCGAAAGGTCAAACGTGAATCATATAGTAGATATGATCAACATAGAGATGTTCACCATTGATGACTACTCCATCTCACGTGATGATCGGACATGGTTTAGTTGATTTGGATCACGTATCATTTAGATGACCTGAGGGATGTATATCTAAGTGGGAGTTCCTAAGTAATTTGATTAATTGAACTTAATTTATCATGAACTTAGTCCTGATAGTATTTACATATCTATGTTGTAGATCAATAGCTCGCGATATAGCTCCTATATATTTTTGATTTGTTCCTAGAGAAAAGTTGAAAGATGATAGTAGCAATAATGTGGATTGGGTCCGTGATTTGAGGATTATCCTCATTGTTGCACAGAAGATTTATGTCTTTGATGCACCGGTGAGTGACAGACCTATTGCAGGAGCAGATGCAGACATTATGAACGTTTGGCAAGCTCGATATGATGACTACTTAATAGTTTAGTGTGCCATGCTTTACGGCTTAGAAACGGGACTTCAAAAATGTTTTGAATGCCACGGAGCATATGAGATGTTCCAAGAGCTGAAATTGATATTTCAGACTCATGCCCGTGTCGAGAGGTATGAGACCTCTGACAAGTACTTTGCCTACAAGATGGAGGAGAATAGCTCAGCTAGTGAGCATGTGCTCAAAATGTTTGGGCACTACAATCACTTGAATCAAGTGGGAGTTAATCTTCCAGATAAGATAGCGATTGATAGAGTTCTCTAGTCACTATCACCAAGCTACTAGAACTTCGTGATGAACTATAATGTGCAAGGGATAATGGAAAAGATTCTCGAGCTCTTCGCGATGCTGAAATTAGCGAAGGTAGAAATCAAGAAAGAGCATCAAGTTTTGATGGTTAACAAGACCACTAGTTTCAAGAAAAAGGGTAAAGTAAAGGAAAGGGAACTTCAAGAAGAATGACAAGCAAGTTTCCACTCCCGTGAAGAAGCCCGAAGCTAGACCTAAGCCTGAAACTGAGTGCTTCTACTGGAAAGGGAATGGTCACTGGAAGCGGAACTACCCCAAATACTTGGCGGATAAGAAGGATGGCAAAGTGAACAAAGGTATATTTGATATACATGTTAATCATGTGTACTTTACTAGTGTTCATAGTAACCCTAGGGTATTTGATACCGGTTAAGTTACTAAGATTAGTAACTCAAAACAGGAGTTGCAAAATGAACAGAGACTAGTTAAGGACGAGGTGACGATGTGTGTTGGAAGTGATTCCAAGGTTGATAAGATCACCATCTCACACTCCCTCTACCTTCGGTATTAGTATTGGACCTAAATAAATGTTATTTTTTGTTTGCGTTGAGCATGAATATGATTGGATCATGTTTATTGCAATACGGTTATTCATTTAGGTCAAAGAATAATTGTTGTTCTGTTTACATGAATAAAACGTTCTATGGTCATACACCCAATGTAAATGGTTTATTGAATCTCGATCGTAGTGATACACATATTCATAATATTGATGCCAAAAGATGCAAAGTTGATAATGATAGTGCAACATATTTGTGGCACTGCTGTTTAGGTCATATTGGTGTAAAGCGCATGAAGAAACTCCATACGGATGGATTTTTGGAATCACTTTCTTATGAATCATTTGATACTTGCGAACCATGCCTCATGTGCAAGATGACTAAAACTCTGTTCTCTGGAACAATGGAGCGAGCTAATGACTTATTGGAAATAATACATACAAATGTATGCGGTCCGATGAGTGTTGAAGCTCACGATGGGTATTGTTATTTTCTGACCTTCACAGATGATTTGAGCAGATATGGGTATATCTACTTGATGAAACACAAGCCTGAAGCATTTGAAAAGTTCAAGGAATTTCAGAGTGAAGTGGAGAATCATCGTAACAAGAAAATAAAGTTTCTATGGTCTGATCGCAGAGGCGAATATTTGACTTACGAGTTTGGCCTTCATTTAAAACAATGTGGAATAGTTTCACAACTCACGCCACCTGGAACACCACAGCTTAATGGTGTGTCCGAACGTCGTAACTATACTTTATTAGATACGGTGCGATCTATGATGTCTCTTACCGACTTACCACCATCGTTTTGGGGTTATGCATTAGAGACAGTTGCATTCACGTTAAATAGGGCACCGTCTAAATCCGTTGAGACGACACCGTATGCACTGTAGTTTGGCAAGAAACCTAAGCTGTCATTTCTTAAAGTTTGGGGTTGCGACACTTAGGTCAAAATGCTTCAGCCTGATAAGCTCGAACCCAAATCGGAGAAGCGCGCATCTTCATAGGATACCCTAAGGAAACAATTGTGTACACCTTCTACCATAGATCCGAAGGCAAGATCTTTGTTGCCGAGAATGGAACCTTTCTAGAGAAGGAGTTTCTCTTGAAAGAAGTGAGTGGGAGGAAAGTAGAACTTGATGAGGTAATTGTACCTTATCTCGAATTGGAAAGTAGCACATCAGTGAAATCCGTTCCCGTGATGCCTACACCAACTAGAGAGGAAGCTAATGATGATGATCATGAAACTTCGGATCAAGTTACTACTGGACCTCGTAGGTCGAACAAAGCACGTTTCGCACCGGAGTGGTATGGTAATCATGTCCTAGAAGTCATGTTATTGGACCATGGTGAACCTACGAACTATGTAGAAGCTATGATGAGCCCAGATTCCGACAAATGGCTTGAGGCCTGAAATCTGAGATATGATCCATGTATGAGAACAAAGTGTGTACTTTGGTGGACTTGCCCAATGATCGGCAAGCCATTAAGAATAAATAGATCTTCAAGAGAAAGACGGACACTGATGTTAGTGTTACTATCTACAAAGCTCGACTTGTCGCAAAAGATTTTCGACAAGTTCAAAATGTTGACTACGATGAGATTTTCTCACTCGTAGCGATGCTTAAGTCCGTCCGAATCATGTTAGAAGTTGTCGTATTTTATGAAATCTGGCAAATGGATGTCAAAACTGCATTCCTTAATGGATTTCTTAAAGAAGAGATGTATATGATGCAACCAAAAGGTTTTGTCAATCCTAGAGGTGCTAACAAAGTGTGCAAACTCCAGCGATCCATCTATGGACTGGTGCAAGCATCTTGGAGTTAGAATATACGCTTTGATAAGGTGATCAAAGCATATGGTTTTATACAGACTTATGGTGAAGCCTGTATTTACAAGAAAGTGAGTGGGAGCTCTGTAGCATTTTTTTCATATTATATGTGGATGACATATTGTTGATTGGAAATGATGTAGAATTTCTGGATAGCATAAAAGGATATTTAAATAAGAATTTTTCAATGAAAGACCAAGGTGAAGCTGCTTACATATTGAGCATCAAGATCTATAAAGATGATCAGTCAAAGAAGGAGTTCTTGCCTGTATTGTAAGGTGTGAGGTTGAGTAAAGACTCAAAACCCGACCACGGTAGAAGATAAAGAGAGAATGAAAGTCATTCCCTATGCCTCAGCCATAGGTTCTATAAAGTATGCCATGCTGTGTACCAAACCTGTTGTGTACCTTGCCATGAATTTGCAAACGGTGTACAATAGTGATCCAGGACTAGATCACTAGAATGCGGTCAAAATTATCCCTAGTTACCTTAAAGAGGACTAAGGAAATGGTTCTCGGTTATGGAGGTGATAAAGAGTTCATCGTAAAGAGTTACGTCGATGCAAGCTTTGACACTGATCTAGATGACTCTAAGTCACAATCTAGATACATATTGAACGTAGGACAAATTAGCTAGAGTAGCTCCATGCAGAGAAATGTAGACATAGAAATTTGCAAAATATATACGGATCTGAATGTGGCAGACTGAAAGCACAAGTGCTTCCCAGGTGGTTTTGGTAATTAATGCCAACATATCTCTTGTTGGACTAACACTTTTATCTAGTATATTTCAGATAAGTTCAACAATGGAGTGGCATGGACTAAAGGTTGTGGGAACTCCTTCAAGATGCTAAGGACAAAGGATTGGCTAAAGCTTCAAGCTCAAGACTCTTCATTTTACACTTTTAGTGATCCAAGATCACATTGAGTCTATAGGAAAAGCCAATACTATCAAGAAGGGATGAGGTGTTGCTTAATGAGCCTTTTGCTCCATGTGCTCAATGATATGCTCCAAAACCCTCAGTTGCTTTCCCACTTCCACATATGACCTAAACCCTAAGCCAAACTCAGTCCTACCGATTCTTTCTATCCGGCGCCACCGAGTTTTTCACTTGTCATTAGCCACTGCCAAACCCTAGCAAATCGGTTCTACCGATAGGGATCTCGGTCTCACCGAGATGGGATTGCAATCTCACTGTGTATGTCCATTGTCAAAATCGGTCTCACCGAGTTTAGGCAATCGGTACTACCGAGATTACAATGCAAACTCTCTGGGTAACTCATTACCAAAATCGGTTCAACCGAGTTTTGTAATCAGTCCCACCGAGTTTGCCTGACCAACTCTCTGGTCAGCCAATTACCAAAATCGGTCTCACCGAGTTTGTGTAATCGGTCTCACCGAGATTACGTTATGCCCAAACCCTAACCATATCGGTCCTATCGAGATGCATGTCAGTCCCACCGAAAATCTCTAACGGTCACTAGGTTTACCTTTTCGGTCCGACCGAGTTTGTTGATTCGGTCCCACCGAGATTGGTAAATTGTGTGTAACGGTTGGATTTTAAGTGGAGGCTATATATACCCCTCCACCTCCTCTTCATTCGTGAAGAGAGCCATCAGAACACACCTACACTTCCAATTCATATGTTCTGAGAGAGAAACACCTACTCATGTGTTGAGGCCAAGATATTCCATTCCTACCATATGAATCTTGATCTCTAGCCTTCCCCAAGTTGCTTTCCACTCAAATCTTCTTTCCACCAAATCCAAATCCTGTGAGAGAGAGTTGAGTGTTGGGGAGACTATCATTTGAAGCACAAGAGCAAGGAGTTCATCATCAACACACCATTTGTTACTTCTTGGAGAGTGGTGTCTCCTAGATTGGCTAGGTGTCACTTGGGAGCCTCCGACAAGATTGTGGAGTTGAACCAAGGAGTTTTTAAGGGCAAGGAGATCGCCTACTTCGTGAAGATCTACCGCTAGTGAGGCAAGTCCTTCGTGGGCGATGGCCATGGTGGGATATACAAGGTTGCTACTTCGTGGACCCTTCGTGGGTGGAGCCCTCCGTGGACTCGCGCAACCGTTACCCTTCGTGGGTTGAAGTCTCCACTAACGTGGATGTAGGATAGCACCACCTATCCGAACCACGGGAAAAACATCCGTGTCTCCAATTGCGTTTGAATTCTCCAAACCCTTCCCTTTACATTCTTGCAAGTTGCATGCTTTACTTTCCGCTGCCTATATACCCTTTGCATGCTTGCTTGATATGTATTGTGTGTGCTGAAATTGTGCCTAAAACTTCACACAAACCAAAAAGGCTTAAAAACTACAACTTTAGTACTAAGTGTCTAATCACCCCCCTCTAGACACACCCACTTCTAGATCCTACAAGTGGTATCAGAGCTTTGGTCTCCATTGCCTTGGTTTAATCACCATTAGAGGAAGATGGATGTGTCTACTTTAGGGAGTCTTAGACATAGAGTGCCTATTCTTGATGGAGAGTATTTTCATGAATGGAAAAATGAGATGCTTGTGATTTTCACTCAATATCATTTGAACAAGTATATTGCTAGTCCTTGTGCTCCTCATGTTGATCCTATGCATCCCACTCTAGATGAAGATGTTGACACGATTCACAATCTTAGAACCGTTGAGCTCATCATTAGAGGATTGCCCAAATACTTGATTGCTAGTTTACCTACTCTTAAATGCGCCTATACTATATGGAAATTTCTTGAGGAACGATTCCCCAATTATTCCTTGAAAAACTTGGATGAAATTCTCCATAAATCTATTGCCATGAGTAAAATGAACTCTAGTGATCCTAGTTTTGGTGATTGTCTACTTGAGCTTACTGATCTCATGCATGCTAAAGGAAAGGTTGGAATCATTAGTGATATCATATCCGAAGCTATAAGAATTCATAAAAGTGACCGCTTTGATGATCATTTATCTAATGAATCACTTTCTCTAGGAAATGATGAATCACAAGATCATGGATACTACGATGAGAATGATGATAGTGACTTCGATCTTGATGATGCGATGAGACACTTTGGTCTTATGGCAAACCTTCGAGGATATATGTCAGGAGGAAAGGAATGGGTTCTCGATAGTGGATGTATTGATCATATGACCGGAGACGAAGAGATGTTTCGTGAGCTTGCTGAAAATGACGGCCCTCGAAAGTATGTCACCTTTGGTGATAATTCAAAGGGTAAGGTGGTTGGCCTTGGTAAGGTGGCCATCTCACACGATAGCTCCATTCAAAATGTCATGCTTGTTGAATCTCTTGGCTACAACTTACTTTCAGTATCTAGACTTGCTGATTTCGGATTGAATGTCCTATTTACTGAGGTAGATTGCCAAGTGTTTCGTCGAGATAATCATAAAATGGTCTTTACCGGTATACGTAGAGGTGACCTTTATATTGTCGATTTCTCTAAAAAGGCACAACCTAAAACTTGCTTTATTGCTAAATCCTCAAAAGGTTGGTTGTGGCATAGATGACTAGGTCATGTTGGCATGAGAAACCTTGACAAGCTTATTAAAGGAAATCATATCCTTGGAGTTAATGATGTCATATTTGATAAGGATAGACTTTGCAGTGCTTGTCAAGCAGGTAAACAGGTTGGAGGAAGGCATCCCGTGAAGAACATCATGACCACAAGGAGGCCACTCGAGCTACTTCATATGGATCTTTTTGGTCCCAATGCCTACAAGAGTCTCGGTGGAAATTCCTTTGGTCTAGTCATAGTTGATGATTTTTCAAGATTTACGTGGGTGTTCTTTCTTGATGATAAATCGCAGGTCCAAAAGATCTTCAAAAACTTCGCTACAAAGGCCCAAAATCAGTTTGACGTGAAGATCAAGAAGGTTCAGAGCGACAACGGAACGGAGTTCAAGAACACGAATGTGGATACCTTTCTTGATGAAGAAGGGATTTCCCATGAGTTCTCGGCTACGTACACACCTCAACAAAATGGAGTTGTTGAGAGGAAGAACCGGACACTCATCGAAATGGCGAGAACGATGCTTGATGAGTACAAGACGCCGAAGCACTTCTGGGCAGAAGCGGTTGAGACGGCTTGTCATGCAACAAATCGCTTGTATCTTCACAAGCTACTCGGCAAGACGGCATACGAGCTCCTCACTGGTAACAAACCCCAAGTTGGATACTTTCGAGTATTTGGTTCAAAGTGCTAGATTCTAGATATTCGTTCAAAGTTTGCTCCTAAGTCTCATGAAGGTTTCCTACTTGGTTATGGCTCAAACTCTCACACTTACCGTGTCTACAACAATTTCACCTGAAAGGTTAAAGAAACAGTAGATGTGAAGTTTGATGAATCTAATGGCTCGCAAGTAGAGCAATTGCCAATTGATGTAGGAGACAAAGACCCTTCGGAAGCAATTCAAGACTTGTCGATTGGCAAAATTCGTCCAACGGAGGTGAAGGAGAGTACCTCGTCCGTCCAAGTGGAAGCTTCTACTTCACGACAAGGTGAACCAAGAATCGACACGGAAGCATCCACAAGTGGGACACACCAAGATGAAGAAAACGAGGAAATGCGTCAAGACGAACATCAACAACCTCCTTCTCCACCACGACAAGAGAACGACAACGCCAACAATGAAGAAGGCCAAGAAGAAGAACAAGATGAAGAAGAAGTTCAACGAAGACCCAAGCAAAAGCTTTCACGAGTTCGAGCAAGAATTGCCAAAGATCATCCCGTCGAGCAAATCTACAATGATATCCAAACCGGGAGAATTACTCGCTCAAAAACTCGTCTAGCTAACTTTTGTGAAAACTATTCATTCATCTCTAGCATTGAACCTATGAAGGTCGAAGAAGCATTGGAGGATCCGGATTGGATAAATGCTATGCATGAAGAGCTACACAACTTTGAGAGAAACCAAGTTTGGACATTGGTTGAGAAGCCCGACAACAACCACAACATCATCGGTACCAAATGGGTGCTTCGCAACAAGCAAGGTGAAGATGGACAAGTGGTTCGCAACAAAGCACGTCTCGTCGCCCAAGGATACACACAAGTCGAAGGTATGGACTATGGTGAGACATACGCTCCCGTTGCTAGACTTGAGTCCATTCGCATCTTACTTGCCTTTGCTAATCACCACAATATCACCTTGTACCAAATGGACATTAAAAGTGCTTTTCTAAACGGTGAAATAGAGGAGGAAGTTTATGTCAAACAACCTCCCGGCTTTGTCAATCCTAAGAAACCTAATCATGTTTACAAACTTCACAAAGCACTTTATGGTCTTAAACAAGCTCCTAGAGCATGGTATAAATGCTTGACTAAGTTCCTTATTGCAAGTGGATTTGAAATTGGAAAAATTGATTCTATACTTTTTACTAAAAGAGTTAATGGAGAACTATTTGTATGCCAAATTTATGTTGATGATATCATATTTGGTTCTACTAACCCTCTTTTTAGTGAAAAGTTTGGAAAGCTTATGTCAAAGAAGTTTGAGATGTCTATGATGAGTGAACTCAAATTCTTTCTCGGTTTGCAAATCAAGCAAACTAAGGAAGGTACATTTATCTCTCAAACGAAGTACACCAAAGACCTATTCAAGAAGTTCAATATGCAAGAATGCAAAGGTATGTCTACACCCATGCCTACTAGTGGACATAATGATTTGACCAAAGATGGTGAACCGGTTGATCAAAAGGTTTATCGCTCTATGATTGGTTCATTGTTATACCTATGTGCCTCTCGTCCCGACATTATGCTAAGTATGTGCATGTGTGCACGATATCAAGCTGCTCCTAAAGAATGTCATCTTAAGGCCGTGAAAAGGATAGTGAGATACTTAATCCATACACCAAATTTTGGCATTTGGTATCCTAAGAGGTCCTCTTTCGATCTTGTTGGGTATTCCGACTCAGATTATGCCAGAGACAAGGTTGATAGAAAGTCCACTTCGGGTACATGTCAATTTCTTGGTAGATCTCTTGTGTCTTGGTCCTCCAAGAAACAAAACTCGGTATCCTTATCCACCGCCGAAGCGGAATACATTGCCGCTGGTTCATGTTGTGCTCAATTACTTTGGATGAACCAAACTCTTAAAGATTATGGGGTCTATGTGAAACATGTTCCATTGCTTTGTGACAATGAAAGTGCTATCAAAATTGGTCATAATCCTGTGCAACATTCTCGAACTAAGCATATTGAAGTTCGTCATCATTTCATTCGAGACCATGTTGCAAAGGGTGACATTGATCTTAAACATGTTCGCACCGATAAGCAATTAGCAGATATATTCACTAAACCGCTTGATGAGAAAGTGTTTTGCAGGTTGAGAGGAGAATTGAACATCATTGATGCCTCGAACTTGGAGTAGAAACTCCATTGGATACATGCAAGACATGAGCTTATGTCTAATCCTTGATATATCTCTTATGATACCTATCTTATGTCTTGGATATATTTGCATCTTGCATGTTACCTAATCCATGTAGGTACTTGGATGAATCTATTTCTATGAGATTGCAACTCTCTCACATCTTGAGCAATATCTACATCACCAAGTCTCTACACGACGGTGGTTGAAGAGAAGGAAGCACGAAACCATTCAAACATATCCTTTGACAAATTCTATGTTGAGCTTCATGATTGTCATGTTTAGATATACAAGTGTTTTTTTTTCTTGCAAAAACTAACCCATGTAGGAAGATGAACTCAAGCTCCAAGTGGTGCTCCCAACTCTTGATGAACTACATCGACCTCGAGCACCCACACAAGTTCAACTACATGAGCAAGATCCACACCACCACCCAAGGTATGATATTCCATCTTAGAGAAGCTTTACTCCAAGTCATGAGTCAAAGCAACTCAACAAGATGAGAATACATCAAGATGCTTAAACGAAAAATGGTAACCCCATTTTGAGCTTAAACGATGAGTATGACCTATGATCAAGTGTTCTCACTTGACTCCTAAGTCAATATACTCTAACATAGGTGACTATGTCACCGCCCAATTCTAGATGAAGTTCTCTTGTGTTCCTTTCTGTGTTATTGCACTTGTCCCTTGCATATTTGTTTTCCTCTTTTTAAAAACAAAAAAAACTTCATCTAGAACTTTCATTCTTTTCTTTTTGATTGTTGTTCTGCATATTTCTACATCAAATTCCTTGCAAATCTTTCAGTTAATTCATTGCAAATCTTTGTGAGATCTTATTTGGCAAGTGAGCTGAGGTGACAAGTGTTTTCTCTGTAGTAAACATGGTTACACCGAATTGAACGTTTCAGATCAACCGAATCCCTTCGGTACCACCGAAACCTGACGCTCGGTGCCACCGATTTCGCAACAGGAAAACAGCTTGCCACTTATTCTATATTTCTTCTGATCCAGCTCCACTCGATGAATCTTATCCTCTACAAGCATCACCGTTTTATCCATTGCTTTATGCTGAATCTCAAGGACCAAACCTATTCGACAGATTCCAGAAGAACCTTCTTGGAAATTGATGTCAAAGGGGGAGAGAGAGATCACATCAAAGCTTATCATCAGGGAGAAAGAGAGAAAAACTATTAAGGGGGAGAAAGAGATCTCCAGGGGGAGAGAATACTCAAGGATCCCAGATGCTTGATGTTTAAGAGGAGAGATGCCACATGTCTTTTTGGGGGAAAGCCATGTGTTCATAGAACATAGTGCTTCTATTCATGCAAATTCATTGCAGATCTTTACTCTTGGGGACATGTCTAATCTAATGTGGTACCTTGTACTCACTCTCGACATGTCATCCCAGTCTTGGTATTCTTGTGGTTTTCTTTGGTTTGCTCTGGCTAGTGGATGCACCTGTGTTATCTAACCTTGTTTATGCAGGTTCATTCCATCCTAAGCGAACTCAAGACTACAAGGTAAGTATATGCATCAGAATCATGAGTATGAGGAATTCTTGCTTTTGTACATACTGTTTGCAAGAAGGACTCATAAGCATGAAGGTATTCCTCTTAATAATCTTTTGCTCTGATGCATATGGCCAAGATACATGTAACACATTGCCTACTCTGTCATGGTTATGCTCTCACATGGTTCTATATTTCATACTCACATGATTGCATACATGTAGGGGGAGCCTATGCTTGTTACATGTCCTTCCGAAGCTTTACTTGCTATTCTTTGTATCTTTATCTAAAGCATTGATGTATGTTGCCATAAATTACCAAAAAGGGGGAGATTGAAAGCACAAGTGCTTCCCAGGTGGTTTTGGTAATTAATGCCAACATATCTCTTGTTGGACTAACACTTTTATCTAGTATATTTCAGATAAGTTCAACAATGGAGTGGCATGGACTAAAGGTTGTGGGAACTCCTTCAAGATGCTAAGGACAAAGGATTGGCTAAAGCATCAAGCTCAAGACTCTTCATTTTACACTCTTAGTGATCCAAGATCACATTGAGTCTATAGGAAAAGCCAATACTATCAAGAAGGGATGAGGTGTTGCTTAATGAGCCTTTTGCTCCATGTGCTTAATGATATGCTCCAAAACCCTCAGCTACTTTCCCACTTCCACATATGACCTAAAACCTAAGCCAAACTCGGTCCTACCGATTCTTTCTATCCGGCGCCACCGAGTTTTTCACTTGTCATTAGCCACTTCCAAACCCTAGCAAATCGGTTCTACCGATAGGGATCTCGGTCTCACCGAGATGGTATTGCAATCTCACTGTGTATGTCCATTGTCAAAATCGGTCTCACCGAGCTTAGGCAATCGGTACTATCGAGATTACAATGCAAACTCTCTGGGTAACTCATTACCAAAATCGGTTCAACCGAGTTTTGTAATCGGTCCCACCGAGTTTGCCTGACCAACTCTCTGGTCAGCCAATTACCAAAATCGGTCTCACCGAGTTTGTGTAATCGGTCTCACCGAGATTACGTTATGCCCAAACCCTAACCATATCGGTCCTACCGAGATGCATGTCAGTCCCACCGAAAATCTCTAACGGTCACTAGGTTTACCTTTTCGGTCCGACCGAGTTTGTTGATTCGGTCCCACCGAGATTGGTAAATTGTGTGTAACGGTTGGATTTTAAGTGGAGGCTATATATACCCCTCCACCTCCTCTTCATTCGTGAAGAGAGCCATCAGAACACACCTACACTTCCAATTCATATGTTCTGAGAGAGAACCACCTACTCATGTGTTGAGGCCAAGATATTCCATTCCTACCATATGAATCTTGATCTCTAGCCTTCCCCAAGTTGCTTTCCACTCAAATCTTCTTTCCACCAAATCCAAATCCTGTGAGAGAGAGTTGAGTGTTGGGGAGACTATCATTTGAAGCACAAGAGCAAGGAGTTCATCATCAACACACCATTTGTTACTTCTTGGAGAGTGGTGTCTCCTAGATTGGCTAGGTGTCACTTGGGAGCCTCCGACAAGATTGTGGAGTTGAACCAAGGAGTTTGTAAGGGCAAGGAGATCGCCTACTTCGTGAAGATCTACCGCTAGTGAGGCAAGTCCTTCGTGGGCGATGGCCATGGTGGGATAGACAAGGTTGCTACTTCGTGGACCCTTCGTGGGTGGAGCCCTCCGTGGACTCGCGCAACCGTTACCCTTCGTGGGTTGAAGTCTCCACTAACGTGGATGTAGGATAGCACCACCTATCCGAACCACGGGAAAAACATCCGTGTCTCCAATTGCGTTTGAATTCTCCAAACCCTTCCCTTTACATTCTTGCAAGTTGCATGCTTTACTTTCCGCTGCCTATATACCCTTTGCATGCTTGCTTGATATGTATTGTGTGTGCTGAAATTGTGCCTAAAACTTCACACAAACCAAAAAGGCTTAAAAACTGCAACTTTAGTACTAAGTGTCTAATCACCCCCCCCCCCCTCTAGACACACCCACTTCTAGATCCTACACAGACCCGTTGACTAAACTTCTCTCACAAGCAAAACATGATCACACCTTAGTACTCTTTGGGTGTTAATCACATAGCAATGTGAACTAGATTATTGACTCTAGTAAACCCTTTGGGTGTTGGTCACATGGCGATGTAAACTATGGGTGTTAATAATGAAGGAAATATGCCCTAGCGGCAATAATAAAGTTATTATTTATTTCCTTATATCATGATAAATGTTTATTATTCATGCTAGAATTGTATTAACCGGAAACTTAGTACATGTGTGAATACATAGACAAAAACATAATGTCACTAGTATGCCTCTACTTGACAAGCTTGTTGAATCAAAGATGGTTAAGTTTCCTAGCCATAGACATGAGTTGTCATTCGATTAACGGGATCACATCATTAGAGAATGATGTGATTGACTTGACCCATTCCGCTAGCCTAGCACTTGATCGTTTAGTTTATTTGTTATTGCTTTCTTCATGACTTATGCATGTTCCTATGATTATGAGATTATGCAACTCCCAAATATCAAGGAACACTTAGTGTGCTACCAAACGTCACAACGTAACTGGGTGATTATAAAGGTGTTCTACAGGTGTCTCTGATGGTGTTTGTTGAGTTGGCATAGATCAAGATTAGGATTTGTCACTCCGATTGTCGGAGAGGTATCTCTGGGCCCTCTCAGTAATGCACATCACTATAAGCCTTGCAAGCAATGTGACTAATGAGTTATTTGCGGGATGATGCATTACGGAACGAGTAAAGAGACTTGCCGGTAACGAGATTGAACTAGGTATTGAGATACCGACAATCGAATCTCGGGCAAGTAACATACCGATGACAAAGGGAACAATGTATGTTGTTATGCGGTTTGACCGATAAAGATCTTCGTAGAATATGTAGGAGCCAATATGAACATCCAGGTTCCGCTATTGGTTATTGACCGAAGACGTGTCTCGGTCATGTGTACATAGTTCTCAAACCCGTAGGGTCCGCACGCTTAACGTTCGGTGACGATCGGTATTATGAGTTTATGTGTTTTGATGTACCGAAGGTAGTTCGGAGTCCCGGATATGATCACGGACGTGATGAGGAGTCTTGAAATGATCGAGACATAAAGATTGACATATTGTACAGCTATATTCGGACACCGGAAGTGTTCTGGGTGATTTTGGAGAAAACCGGAGTGCGAGAGGGTTACCAGAACCCCCCCGGGGAACTAGTGGGCCTAGATGGGCCTTAGAGGAGAGAGAGAGGAGCTTCCAGGGCATGTTGCGCGCCCCCTCCCCCTTGAGTCCAAATTGGACTAGGAGGGGGTGGTGCCCCCCCTTTCCTTCCCCTCTCCCACTCCTTCCTTCCCCCTCCTAGTAGGACTAGGAAAGGGGGAGTCCTACTCCTACTAGGAGGAGGACTCCTCCCCTCCTTGGCGCGCCCTAGGGCCGGCCGGGCTCCCCCCTTGCTCCTTTATATACGGGGGCAGGGGGCACCCTAGAACACACAAGTTGAATTGTCTTAGCCGTGTGCGGTGCCCCCCTACACCATAATCCACCTCGGTCATATCGTTGTAGTGCTTAGACGAAGCCCTGCGCCGGTAACTTCATCATCATAGTCATCATGCCATCGTGCTAACGAAGCTCCCCCTCGACACTCAGCTGGATCGAGAGTTCGTGGGACGTCACCGAGCCGAATGTGTGCAGATCACGGAGGTGCCATACTTTCGGTACTAGGATCGGTCAGATTGTGAAGACGTACGACTACATCAACCGCGTTGTCATAACGCTTCACTTTCGGTCTATGAGGGTACGTAGACAACACTCTCCCCTCTCGTTGTTGTGCGTCACCTAGATGGATCTTGCGTGTGCGTAGGAATTTTTTTGAAATTACTACGTTCCCCAACAGTGGCATCCGAGCCAGGTCTATGCGTAGATGTTATATGCACGAGTAGAACACAAAGAGTTGTGGGTGATAATAGTCATACTGCTTACCAGCATGTCATACTTTGATTCAGCGGTATTGTTGGATGAAGCAGCTCAGACCGACATTATGCGTACGCTTACGCGAGACTGATTCTACCGACGTGCTTTGCACACAGGTGGCTAGTGGGTGTTTATTTCTCCAACTTAGTAGAATCGAGTGTGACTATGCCCGGTCCTTGTTGAAGGTTAAAACAGCAAACTTGACGAAAAATAGTTGTGATTTTGATGCATAGGTAAGAACGGTTCTTGCTACAAGCCCGTAGCAGCCACGTAAAACTTGCAACAACAAAGTAGAGGACGTCTAACTTGCTTTTGCAGGGCTTGCTATGATGTGATATGGTCAAGACAAGATGTTATATAATTTGTTGTATGAGATAATCATGTTTTGTTAAAGTTATCGACAACTGGCAGGAGCCTTATGGTTGTCACTTTATTGCATAAGATGCAAGCGCCATATAATTGCTTCACTTTATCGCTATGCGATAGCAATAGTTGCAAAAGCAATAGTTGGTGAGACAACCATGTAACAACACGTTGATAGAGATCAAGATGATGGAGATCATGGTGTCATGCCAGTGACGATGGAGATCATGACTGTACTTTGGAGATGGAGATCAAAGGCACAAGATGATGATGGTCATATCATGTCACATATTTTGATTGCATGTGATGTTTATCTTTTTATGCATCTTATTTTTCTTAGTACGGCAGTAGCATTATAAGATGATCTCTCACTAAATTTCAAGGTACAAGTGTTCTCCCTGAGTATGCACCGTTGCGACAGTTCGTCGTGCCGAGACACCACGTGATGATCGGGTGTGATAAGCTCTACGTTCACATACAACGGGTGCAAGCCAGATTTGCACACGCGGAATACTCGAGTTAAACTTGATGAGCCTAGCATATGCAGATATGGCCTCCGAACACTGAGACCGAAAGGTCGAGCGTGAATCATATAGTAGATATGATCAACATAGTGATGTTCACCATTGAAAACTACTCCATCTCACGTGATGATCGGACATGGTTTAGTTGATATGGATCATGTGATCACTTAGATCATTAGAGGGATGTCTATCTAAGTGGGAGTTCTTAAGTAATATGATTAATTGAACTTTAATTTATCATGAACTTAGTCCTGGTAGTATTAGCATATCTATGTTGTAGATCAATAGCTCGCGATGTAGCTCCCCGTTTATTTTTTATATGTTCCTAGAGAAATATAAGTTGAAAGATGATAGTAGCAATGATGCGGATGGTCCGTGATCTGAGGATTTTACTCATTGCTGCACAGAAAAATTATGTCCTTGATGCACCGCTAGGTGACAGAACTATTGCAGGAGCATATGTAAACATTATGAACGTTTTGACAAGCTCGGTATGATGACTACTTGATTGTTTAGTGCACCATGCTTTACGGCTTAGAGCCGGGACTTCAAAAATGTTTTGAAATGTCACGAAGCATATGAGATATTCCAAGAGTTGAAATTGGTATTTCATACTCATGCCCGTGTCAAGAGGTATGAGACCTCTGACAGTACTTTGCCTACAAGCTGGAGGAGAATAGCTCAACCAGTGAGCATGTGCTCAGATTGTCTGCGTACTACAACTACTTGAATCAAGTGGGAGTTAATCTTCCAGATAAGATATTAATTGACAAAGTTCTCTAGTCAATATCACCAAGTTACTAGAACTTCATGATGAACCATAATATGCAAGGGATAACGAAAACAATTCCCAAGCTCTTCGCGATGCTAAAATCGGCGAAGGTAGAAATCAAGAAAAGCATCAAGTGTTGATGGTTAACAAGACCACTAGTTTCAAAAAAAGGGCAAAGGGATAGAAAGGGAAATAACAAGCAAGTTGTCATCCCCGTGAAGAAGCCCAAAGCTAGACCCAAGCCTGAAACTGAGTGCTTCTACTGCAAAGGAAATGGTCACTGGAAGTGGAACTGCCCTAGATACTTGGCGGATAAGAAGGATGGCAAAGTGAACAAAGGTATATTTGATATACATGTTATTGATGTGTACTTTACTAGTGTTTATAGCAACCCCTCAATATTTGATATTGGTTCAGTTGCTAAGAGTAGTAACTCGAAACGGGAGTTGCAAAATAAACAGAGACTAGTTAAGGGCGAGGTGATGATGTGTGTTGGAAGTGATTCCAAGGTTGATAAGATCACCATCGCACACTGCTTTTACCTTCGGGATTAGTGTTGAACCTAAAATAAATGTTATTTGGTGTTTGCGTTGAGCATTAATATGACTGGATCATGTTTATTGCAATACGGTTATTCATTTAAGTCAAAGAATAATTGTTGTTCTATTTAAATGAATAAAACCTTCTATGGTCATACACTCAATATAAATGGTTTATTGAATCTCGATCATAGTGATACACATATTCATAATATTGAAGCCAAAAGATTCAAAGTTAATAATGATAGTGCAACTTATTTGTAGCACTGTTGTTTAGGTCATATTGGTGTAAAACGCATGAAGAAACTCCATGCTGATGGGCTTTTGGAATCATTTGATTATGAATCACTTGATGCTTGTGAACCATGCCTCATGGGCAAGATGACTAAGACTCCGTTCTCCAGAATAATGGAGCGAGCAACTGACTTATTGGAAATAATACATACTGATGTATGCGGTCCGATGAGTGTTGAGGCTCGTGGCGGGTATCGTTATTTTCTGACCTTCACAAATGATTTATCTACTTGATGAAACATAAGTCTGAAACATTTCAAAAGTTCAAAGAATTTCAGAGTGAAGTGGAAAATCATCGTAACAAGAAAAAGTTTCCACGATCTGATCGCGGAGATGAATATTTGAGTTACGAGCTTGGTCTTCATTTGTAACAATGTGGAATAGTGTCGCAACTCACTCCACCTGAAACACCACAGCGTAATGGTGTGTCCGAACATCATAACCATACTTTATTAGATATGGTGCGATCTATGATGTCTCTTACCGATTTACCACTATCGTTTTGGGGTTATGCATTAGAGACAGCTGCATTCACGTTAAATAGGGCACCATCTAAATCCATTGAGACGACACTGTATGAACTGTGGTTTAGCAAAGAAACCTAAGATGTTGTTTCTTAAAGTTTGGTGCCGCGATGCTTATGTGAAAAAGCTTCAACTTGATAAGCTCGAACCCAAATCAGAGAAGTGCGTCTTCATAGGATACCCAAAAGAAACTTTTGGGTACGCCTTCTATCATAGATCCGAAGGCAAGATCTTTGTTGCTAAGAGTGGATCCTTTCTAGAGAAGGAGTTTCTCTCGAAAGAAGTGAGTGGGAGGAAAGTAGAACTTGATAAGGTAATTGTACCTTCTCCCGAATTGGAAAGTAGTTCATCACAGAAATCAGTTCCGGTGATGCCTACACCGATTAGTGAGGAAGTTAATGATGATGATCATGAAACTTCAGATCAAGTCACTACCGAACCTCGTAGGTCAACCAGAATACATTCTGCACCAAAGTGGTACGGTAATCCTGTTCTGGAAATCATGTTACTAGACCATGACAAACCTACGAACTATGAGGAAGCAATGATGAGCCCGGATTCCGCAAAATGGCTTGAGGCCATGAAATCTGAGATAGAATCCACGTATGAGAACAAAGTGTGGACTTTGGTAGATTTGCCCGATGATCGGCAAGCCATTGAGAATAAATGGATCTTCAAGAATACGACGGACGCTTATAGTAGTGTTACTATCTACAAAGCTAGACTTGTCGAAAAAGGTTTTTGACAAGTTCAAGGTGTTGACTATGATGAGATTTTCTCACTCGTAGCGATGCTTAAGTCTGTCCGAATCATGTTAGCAATTGCCACATTTTATGAAATATAGCAAATGGATGTCAAAACTACATTTAATGGATTTATTAAAGAAGAGTTGTATATGATGCAACCAAAAAGGTTTTGTCAATCCTAAAGGTGCTAACAAAATGTGCAAGCTCCAGCAATCCATCTATGGACTGGTGCAAGCATCTCAGAGTTGGAATATACGCTTTGATGAGTTGATCAAAGCATATAGTTTTGTACAGACTTGTGGTGAAGCCTGTATTTACAAGAAAGTGAGTGGGAGCACTACAACCTTTTTGATAAGTATATATGAGTGACATATTGTTGATCGGAAATGATGTAGAATTTTCTGGAAAGCATAAAGGAGTGTTTAAAAGGAGTTTTTCAAAGAAAGACCTCGGTAAAGCTGCTTACACATTGAGCATCAAGATCTATAGAGATAGATCAAGATGCTTGATAAGATTTTTCAATGAGTACATACCTTGATAAGATTTTGAAGTAGTTCAAAATGGAACAATCAAAGAAGGAGTTCTTGCCTGTCTTGCAAGGTGTGAAGTTGAGTAAGACTCAAAACCCGACCACAGCAGAAAATAGAAAGAGAATGAAAGTCATTCCCTATGCCTCATTCATAGGTTCTATAAAGTATGCTATGATGTGTACCAGACCTATTGTGTACCTCACATGAGTTTGGCAAGAGGGTACAATAGTGATCCAGGAGTAGATCACTGGACAGCGGCCAAAATTATCCTTAGAGGACTAAGGAAATATTTCTCGGTTATGGAGGTGATAAAGAGTTCGTCGTAAAGAGTTACGTTGATGCAAGCTTTGACACTGATCTAGATGACTCTGAGTCTCGATCCAGATACATATTGAAAGTGGGAGCAATTAGCTAGAGTAGCTCCGTGCAGAGCATTGTAGACATAGAAATTTGCAAAATACATACGGATCTGAATGTTGCAGACCCGTAGACTAAAATTTATCTCACAAGCAAAACATGATCACACCTTGGTGCTCTTGGGTGTTAATCACATAGCGATGTGAACTAGATTATTGACTCTAGTAAACCCTTTGAATGTTGGTCACATGGCGATGTGAACTATGGGTGTTAATCACATGGTGATGTGAACTATTGGTGTTAAATCACATGGCGATGTGAACTAGATTATTGACTCTAGTGCAAGTGGGAGACTGAAGGAAATATGCCCTGCAGGCAATAATAAAGTTATTATTTATTTACTTATATCATGATAAATGTTTATTATTCATGCTAGAATTGTATTTACCGGAAACTTAGTACATGTGTGAATACATAGACAAAAACAGAATGTCACTAGTATGCCTCTACTTGACTAGCTCGTTGAATCAAAGATGGTTAAGTTTCCTAGCCATAGACATGAGTTGTCATTTGATTAACGGGATCACATCATTAGAGAATGATGTGATTGACTTGATCCATTCCGTTAGCCTAGCACTTGATCGTTTAGTTTATTTGCTATTGCTTTCTTCATGACTTATACATGTTCCTATGACTATGAGATTATGCAACTCCCGAATACCGGAGGAACACTTAGTGTGCTACCAAATGTCACAACGTAATTGGGTGATTATAAAGGTGCTCTACAGGTGTCTCCGATGGTATTTGTTGAGTTGGCATAGATCGAGATTAGGATTTGTCACTCCGATTGTCGGAGAGGTATCTCTAGGCCCTCTCGGTAATGCACATCACTATAAGCCTTGCAAGCAATGTGACTAATGAGTTAGTTGCGGGATGATGCATTACAGCACAAGTAAAGAGACTTGCCGGTAACGAGATTGAACTAGGTATTGAGATACCGACGATCGAATCTCGGGCAAGTAACATACTGATGACAAAGGGAACAACATATGTTGTTATGCGGTTTGACCGATAAAGATCTTCGTAGAATATGTAGGAGCCAATATGAACATCCAGGTTCCGCTATTGGTTATTGACCGGAGATGTGTCTCGGTCATGTCTACATAGTTCTCGAACCCGTAGGGTCCACACGCTTAACGTTCGGTGACGATCGGTATTATGAGTTTATGTGTTTTGATGTACCGAAGGTAGTTTAGAGTCCCGAATATGATCACGGACATGACGAGGAGTCTCGAAATGACCGAGACATAAATATTGATATATTGGATGGCTAGATTCGGACACGGGAAGTGTTCCGGGTGATTTCGGAGAAAACCGGAGTGCCGGAGGGTTACGAGAACCCCCCCCCCCCGGGGGAACTAGTGGGCCTAGATGGGCCTTAGTGGAGAGAGAGAGAGAGAGGGGCTGCCAGAGCAGGCTGCACGCCCCCTCCCCCCTGAGTCTGAATTGGAGTAGGAGGGGGTGGCGCCCCCCCCCCTTTCCTTCCCCTTTCCCACTCCTTCCTTCCCCCTCCTAGTAGGACTAGGAAAGGGAGAGTCCTACTCCTACTAGGAGGAGGACTCCTCCCCTCCTTGGCGCGCCCTAGGGCCGGCCGGCCTCCCCCCTTGCTCCTTTATATACGGGGGCAGGGGGCACCCTAGAACACACAAGTTGAATTGTCTTAGCCGTGTGCGGCGCCTCCTCCACCATAATCCACCTCGTTCATATCGTTGTAGTGCTTAGGTGAAGCCCTATGCCAGTAACTTCATCATCACCGTCATCATGTCGTCATGCTAACGAAGCTCTCCCTCCACACTAACTGGATCGAGAGTTCGTGGGACGTCATCAAACCGAACGTGTGCAGATCACGGAGGTGCCGTACTTTCGGTACTAGGATCGGTCGGATCGTGAAGACGTACGACTACATCAACCGCGTTGTCATAACGCTTCCGCTTTCGATCTACGAGGGTATGTAGACAACACTCTCTGCTCTCGTTGTTGTGCATCACCTAGATGGATCTTGCGTGTGCGTAGGAATTTTTTTGAAACTACTACGTTCCCCAACAAATCACATAAACATGTGAACTATTGGTGTTAAATCACATGGCGATGTGAACTAGATTATTAACTCTAGTGCAAGTGGGAGACTGAAGGAAATCTGCTCTAGCGACAATAATAAAGTTGTTATTTTATATTTTCTTATATCATGATAATTGTTTATTATTCATGCTAGAATTGTATTAACCGAAAACTTGATACATGTGTGGATACATAGACAAAACACCGTGTCCCTAGTAAGCCTCTACTAGACTAGCTCGTTAATCAAAGATGGTTAAGTTTCCTAACCATAGACATGTGTTGTCATTTGATGAACGGGATCACATCATTAGGAGAATGATGTGATGGACAAGACCCATCTGTTAGCTTAGCATATTGATCGTTCAGTTTTATTGCTATTGCTTTCTTCATGTCAAATACATATTCCTTTGACTATGAGATTATGCAACTCCTAGATACCAGAGGAATACCTTGTGTGCTATCAAACATCACAGCATAAAATGGGTGATTATAAATATGCTCTACACGTATCTTCGAAGGTGTTTGTTGGGTTGGCATAGATCGAGATTACGATTTGTCGCTCCGAGTATCGGAGAGGTATCTCTGGGCCCTCTCGGTAATGCACATCATAAGAAGCCTTGCAAACAAAGTGACTAATGAGTTAGTTACAAGATGATGTATTATGGAACGAGTAAAGAGTCTTTCCGGTAACGAGATTGAACTAGGTATGTGGTTACCGACGATCGAATCTCGGGCAAGTAACATACCGATGGACAAAGGGAATTACGTATGTTGTCATAACGGTTCGACCGATAAAGATCTCCGTAGAATATGTAGAAGCCAATATGGGCGTCCAGGTTCCGCTATTGGTTATTGACCAGAGAGGTGTCTCTGTCATGTCTACATAGTTCTCGAACCCGTAGGGTCCGCACACTTAACGTTTGATGATGATATAATATTATATTAGTTATGTGATTTGGTGACCGAATGTTGTTCGGAGTCCCGGATGAGATCACGAACATGACGAGGAGTCTCTAAATGGCTGAGAGGTAAAGATTGATATATAGGACGATGGTATTCAGACACAGGAAGTGTTCCGGAGGGTACCGGGTACTTATCGGGTCACCAGAAAGGAGTTTCGGGCACCCCCGGCAAAGATATGGGCCTTATGGTCCAAGTGAGGGAACACACCAGCCCTGGTGTGCCCCTATAGAGGCCAGCCCTTTGAGGAGGAGAAGGAAAGAGGTGAGGGCAAGGAAAATGTGGATTAGGATTCCTACTTCCTTCCCTCTCCCTCCCTCTTTCCTTCCACCTCGGTTATATATGGAACGGGGGGCGCGCGGCTTGGGAGGGACTCCAAGTAGGATTCCTCCTACTTGGGCGCCTCCTATGGCTGCTCCTCCCTCACTCCCACCTATATATATGAGGAGGGGGCACCTAGCACAGAACAACATCAATTGTTAGCCGTGTGCGGCGCCCCCCTCTATAGTTTACACCCCCGGTCATATCCTCGCGGCGCTTAGGCGAAGCCCTGCACGGATCACTTCACCATTATCGTGTTGACGGAACTCATCTACTTCCTCAACATCTTGCTGGATCAAGAAGGCGAGGGACGTCATCGCGCTGAACGTGTGCAGAACTCGGAGGTGTCGTACGTTCGGTGCTTGATCGGTTGGAGCTAGAAGAAGTTCGACCACATCAACCACGTTGTCAAACGCTTCCGCTTACGGTCTACGAGGGTACGTAGACACACTCTCCCCCTCTCGTTGCTATGCATCTCCTAGATAGATCTTACGTGAGCATATGAATTTTTTTTTGAAAATTGCATGCTACGTTTCCCAACACTCACCCCCTGAAAGAAAGTAAAATATAAACAGGTCCTTGGGAATCGATTGACCACACAGACCAATGCGAGATGAGGGTGTGCCGCTCCCTCCCGGAGCCGGCGAGCAACCTTGGATGAGCGCACATACTAATGACGGATGGGAAGTCTCGATCTTCGATCCAAACAGACCAGCACGCCTGAGAGATGATGAATCAGCAGTGCAACACCACATGTGTCGGTTTGATAGGTCTCGAGCACGTCGAGACACTGCAACCGGCGAAATCCAACAGACCTGAAGCCCAGTAGCAAGCTCGAACAACCAGACACCCATATCCACCATCGAACACAAGGAGAATCTCACCCTCGAGAAGAGATTTGGCGTATTATTCTCTGCCGCCATCGCCACCACCGGAGTCGAAGAGATGGACGGCATAAACTACTCAGCTAGGCTAGAAGAAACTACCCTACTGTACACAGGTCCACCCGGCCAGACCGACGTCCTCTCCTCCCCTTCAACATCAAGGCTGTCCAGAGAAGAGGACGACACAATCTGGCAAAAATGGGATCGCCTTTTTATTCGACTGGGAAATCGTAAGTGAAACCTCTTTAGGGCATGTATAATGGTGGCATATGGATACAGATGCCTCATGTCAAAAAGTAGTTTGAGGCACCTACATTTATTTTTCCTCTCCAATGCAAGCTATCACTAGTGGGCCTCATTAAGAAATACTCCCTCCGTTCCAAATTACTTGTCGCAGAAATGGATGTATCTACAACTAAAAAATGTCTAGATACATCCATTTCTACGACAAGTAATTCCGAACAGAGGGAGTAGAAAATAAAGACTTTAGTACATATGCATCTCTACTTTTCACTCAACCTTTTCAGCTTTTGACCTCGGACCACACTTTTTCTCTTCAAGCACCCGTCTCCTGGAGAGGATCCCGCTTCCCTATCTGAACCTACTCTACGTCATATCCGATCCTACATGGCATGCGAGGCATCATCCTAGGACTATGCATTGTACATGCCCTTAGAGCATGAGCAATGGAGGCATCTCCTGTGATGTCTCAGCTATTTATTTAAGCAAAAAGTAGCGAGACCGTCATTTCTCAAATTTACTAGCCAACCATGGCTGCACCTTTTGGACCCCATCAGGCAACCCACCTCTTCGCTGGCGTTCTTCTTCTTGTCTACTTCTCTCCTCACATGCGTTAACATTCCTCCATTTTTTTTCCGTTCTATCATCTTTTACACTTGAAGAGGCCGACTCTTCTACAGGCTACACCACCACATGCAGGGCTATAGCTTTTTGTCCGAGCCTAGCTCCGAGCGTACGTGGACATGCGGAGCAGCACGTCGAGGCTACCCATTGGACATGCCTTTAGGGCATGTACAATGGTGGCATATGGATACATATGATGACAAAAAGTAATTTGAGGCACCTATATTAATTTTTTCTCTCCAATGCAAGTTATCACTAGTGGGCCTTATTAAGAAATAGAAAATAAAGACTCTAGTACAGATGCATCTTTACTTTTCACTCCAACCTTTTCAGCTTTTGTCACCGGACCACACTTTTTCTCTTCAAGCACCCGCCTTCTGAAGAGGATCCCGCTTCTCTATCCGAACCTACTTTACGTCATATCCGATTTTACATGGCATGTGAGGCATCGCCTTGAGGCTATGCATTGTACATGCCCTTATAAATCAGATCATACGTGGATGATCAATCGATCAAACAATACGTCACATATGGGAGTATATATATTATACGGAACCAAAGGGGACAAGATGACAGTCGGTGTTAATGGATGCGACCATTCGTGATCGATATTCCTAAGCATGCGCCCGTTTGGATCGGCGCGGACAAAAGTGAAGACCCAACGCGCCGACCCAAACTCAAAACGCGTCCGTGCCGACACATTTGCGGCCCAAATTTGCGACAGAAATGCATCGGCGCGGACGCGAAGCGGACGCCTCGCGCGCCTTTTTGGTGTCCGCCGCGTCCCCACCTGGTGACCATCCAACTACCCGCGGTTAGCTTGGTCAGCTTAATTTATGACGACCCGCCCACCTCGGACCCACGCGTCAGCGACGGCGGTCGGCCTTTATTAAGCCGAGCGCGAGGGGGGGAAGCCCCCCACCCCGTCCCCATCTTGCCACCCTATGCTCCCTTGTCGGCGGCAACCCTAGCCACCGCAAAGGGTGGGCTTCTTCTTGGCAAGGGCAAGGCCCCCGACACCTTCGCCCCCGACTCCGCCGGCGTATTCCCGCTGGCCGAGGCAGCGCGTGAACTTCCTAGTACACGAGGCGAAGTGGCACTGGAAGAACCGCGTCCCTCTCCCCTACCTCGACATCACCCTGCCACACGACTGGCACATGGATCTGGAGAGGATTCCAGTGCCGACGGCGCCGCGATCGGCGAGGGCACATGCAGAGGAGGTGCGGCGCCGGCGGACGCTGCTGTCGTCGGAGCAGCGCTGCGACCACGCCTACGACATTGACTCGCCCGATTGGGCGCGTTGGTTCGCCTTCGAGCACGAAGAGGCCAGGCGGTGCGGCGTCCGAGGCGCGCATGGCGGAGACCATGGCGCTGTCGGCAGCCGGCGACTGCACGGTGCCGCCGCTGGCATCGCCGTCTCCAGCCAAGGCCGATCCGAAGCCGACCCCCATCGAGCGCTATTCCTGGAGCAGGGTAGCGCGCAAGTGGGTCAGCGCGTCGTCGGTCCGAATGCGGGCGACGGAGGCGTAGGAGGCGGCCTACCTCGAGCAGTGACGCCAGCGAAGGCTGGCCGAGGAGCGCCGCGAGGACGAGTACCTCCAGCAGCTGGAGCGCAAGGCCGAGGAGGAGGCGCGCTGTGCCCAGCCGGCAGCAGCACAACCCCCGACGGAAGACATCGCCAGGCTCTGGAACACGGCGTTCCCCTAGGCTAGCCCGGCGCCGACGTTGATCGATCTCACCGGCCCCGACGTCGACGAGGACGACTCCTAGGGCAGCGCGCCGCCTCATAGTTTAGTTTTAATTAATGTTTTAGTTAATGTAATGTGGACGTGTGGACTCTCGCCGGCCTTTGTGGCTGGCATTAATGTTTTTTGTATTTTCAAAATTTTTGTGTTTTTTTGTTCGCACGCCGTAAAAATGGGTCGCCAACCCAATCGTGAAAGCGGATGTTGGTGTTTGCCGGACGGACCCAAACGAACGAAAAGTGAACAAAAACGCCGTTCATTTTGGGTTCGGCGCGTTGGAGTTGCTCCGACTGAGGTGAAAATTGGGACGTAATTTTCGGTGTGCGGAAACAATTTCCGTCAGCTCGACCTTACCATGAGTTTACAGTCGAACGCACTACCATGTACCATCCGTCCTGCCAAACGCTGCCCCGCGTGCTAGCTAGTCCGCCGTCCGGTCCCCTCTCCGGAAACCTCCTGCAGCTCCAGCGATGGTGCGGAAGAGCAAAGGGAAGAAGACCAGAACCAAAAGAGACCCACCTTCCTCCACCACGGTTCCTCCCCCGCCGCCGGTGGAGACACAGGCTACGGCGCCGGACGTCTCGATCGACGTGCTCGCCGAGTTCGACATCTTCAGCATTCTCCGCCGTCTCTGCCTCGCCGACCTCCTCCGTGCCGCCCTCGCCTGCCACCGCTGGCGCCGCCTGGCCGCCAGCTGCCTCCCTCGCGCCCCTCCTCTCCTCGGCCACTTCTTCCACCCAACCCAAGTCAATCCCCCGTTCCCGCTGGAGGAAACCAAGGATCCTGACACCCCCGCCGTGTTCGCTCCCCTCGACGCCTCCTCCCCGCGCCTCTCCCTCGACTTCGCTCCGGAAGCCTTCCGCTTCTACCTCTACGACTCGCATCAAGGCCTCCTGCTTTGCGAGCCGTCCGATCCCCTTCCCAAGGAGGTCATCCCCCGCTTCCTCGTCCTCGACCCGGCCACCCGCCGCCGCACGCTCCTCCCGCCCCCGCGCCGCGACACGGTGCCCGATGACCGCCGCTGGCGCAGCTCGAGGTACTACGTCGGCTCCGCGCTGCTCTCCCGCGCTCACCAGAGCAAGCTCTGCTTCGAGTTTGTCTGCTTCGCCATCGACGGCGACCACCCTCGCGCCTGGGTCGCGTCCGTCGACAACGGCGACTGCAGCTGGCGCGCGCTCCCGCGGGACGAGGATGTCGTGGTCGATTTCGACCCCTGGCTGTTCGAAGGATTCTGCGTGCACGCCACCGGGAAGATATACTGGCACATCTGCAACTCCGAGCGCGTGCTGGTGCTGGACCCTATCACGCTCAGGTTCTCCTACCTGCCGGCGCCGCGCGCGCTGCGAATCGACGCGCTGGCTGTGTGCAAGTACCGCGTCGGGGAGACGCCGGATGGCCGGCTTTGCTTGGTCACGGACGGCCAGCAGCAGCTGCATCTCTGGGTGCGCGGGGAGGGCATGTCGAGCGACAACGGTTGGCTTCTGGAGAGGAGGATCGTGGACTTGAGCGCGCTGTGCGACATGATTCCTGGCATGCCCAGCAACCGGATGCTCAGGACCCATTGCATCTGGCCCACCGACATGGACGCCGGTCGCACAGGGAAGGTGTTCATCAAGACCTGGGGATTTGGGCGCTACACGTACGATCTGCACACCGGCAAGATGGAGCGCCTGCCGACGAGAAGCGGCAAGGACTATGCGCACCCCGTCTTCGCCTACTCCCTGGCATGGCCGCCCACGTTCCTCGCTCCAGAGGACTGACTTCGGTAAACCCTGTCGCCATTTCTGTCCAGCGATGTTGCTCGCTCTTTTGCACACTCGGATCAGTGTTTTTGTCATGTGTTTGCTTGCAGTAGTTTGTTCCATGTGCATAGTACCATGAGTAAGTGCAGTGGCATTGGATTAGGCTAGTAGAACCTGGAGGCACAAGTGTATCCATGTAAGGTTATAGGCAGTTCTTCTTGCAAGATCGGTAGAATACTGAAGTGATTATGCTCTAAATGACATGGATGGGAGGCCATCATTCCAATATCTAAGTCTGTTTGAACTTCTGATCACAGGTGTCCTGTTAGTTGTAGAGATACACTCCCTAATTTGTGCGTTCATTATCCTATCCTGCCGTTTCACATTCAGAAAGTTTCCCAGTTACAACTTCTGAATTGTTCTTACACATTATCCTGGTATGCTTGACTGGTTTTTGATGTCCTGTATTACAGTCCCTTCATGTGATTTTCCTAGAACCAGTTTTATTTAGTACACGCTACGTGGTAAGTAATTTTGGCACAAGGAACAACATAATATTTACCTAGTTAACTAGGTTGCCAATGAATTGAACTCCCTCTGTATCAAAATATAAGACCTTTTCTGACACTAAAATGTCTTATATTTTGATACAGAGGGAGTAATGTTTATTTTTACATTGCATTT
Organism: Triticum timopheevii; assembly: GCA_963921465.1. Lineage (NCBI taxonomy): Eukaryota > Viridiplantae > Streptophyta > Magnoliopsida > Poales > Poaceae > Triticum > Triticum timopheevii. Next base: position 300,442,385 of record OY997270.1, read on the forward strand.
TGTACATTAGGTTTGCATTTTAACCGCCCTGTATATCTGATTTCCTTGCTCATTTTGATTTGTTATAAAATATCTTTTAGGTTACCTTTATAGTTCCCAAATGCAGGTTGTTTTTATGCTGGAAGTTTTATTTAGCTTGTTTCGTAGGCATGTCGCAGGTTTAAGAAATGATCTTTTAGCTCATGTCTATGAATTGTATACCTCCGAAATCGTCATCTAGTGTGTACCTTAATGCTTGTTTTCTCTTAGAAACTTGTCTTGTGCTACTGGGTTGGGAGCTGGTCCTTATTGTTAACATTAAGTTCCTCACTTTAACTTCTGATGATGTCACCTTTATATTCTTTTATCTTTATAATTGGTAATGGTATAATACTGCTTGTGTATTTTCTAGTAATTGGTCATTTAGAAGATCAAAAACTAGAACGGATATTGTAACATTCTTATGATTACATATGCGTCGTTCGCTATGTGATTATTGGTTAAGTACTTCGTACTCCTTGCTGTATGAAATCAATTGATGGTTTTGTTTAGGGACTTTTAGCCTAGAAGATAGCCCACTTATTCAGGTTTTGTTTTCATAATACCATAACTGCCAACTGGTCTGAACTGGTGCAATCTTTTCAACAGCTCTTTGATAGAATTCTAAACAGTAAACAGCATATACATGAGCTTAATGTTCTGGTTACAAGTCAGTTTGATTTTTCTACTACGTGCTCATCTTGTATGCTGGTAAAATTATAACGGCTTATTTCAGTGCAAATTTGGTAGCTGATCCTTCTGTCATTTCTATGATTCAGGCCGTGTGGTGACTTGTAAAGGAATTGGCGCATCCTAGTTTGAAGTCAAATCTTCATATGCGGGTCACCACTTCCTCATTGTGTGCCATCTCTCTCGGGGAAGCTCTGATTACCCTGTCCTGTATGAGACCATTTAAGCAATCTTTTGATGCTATGCTATCCAAGTGTCATTTGGATCCGATGATATTCAGCAAGGCGTACTGTTAAATTAAATTATGCTTGTTTTGGACAATCCCTTGCTTTGGTCTATTCAGTAATATTGATTGAATTTTGACTTTCCAATTGTTCTGTCTTGCCTTGGTAATTGGTAGGTTTGGCCATTGTGAGTTTGTGATTGTCAAATTAGTAGCTTTGTTTTGTGTATCTACTATCTAGCGATAATTGAACATCTTGAATTTGGATAGCAGTACTAGTTTACACACAGCTTGCCAGATAGTTTGCTTTTTCATTCTCTAAAAAAAGGTAGTTATTTTTTGATTTTTTATGCAGTTGGTCTGCTATGAAAAAACCCAGATGGTTTTTCATAGTACTTTTAAAAACAATTGTGAGATGAGAAACGTTTACATATTTGAAAACAAAACCACGAAATTAGGGAAAAAATGAATTTGAAAAAGTTTATGGAATTGAATAAATGTTCCCGAATTTCTGGATTTAAAAAATGTTCATAAATTTTAAAAAAGTTTGGATTTGAATAAAAGTTCATGAATTTTTTGTCCTGCAAAAGGATCATAATTTTGAAAAATAGTTCGATTTTTTTAAAGTTCATGAATTTATAAAATCTTCATGAATTTAAATTTTAAAAATTTCATGAATTCAATTTTTCAAAAGTTTTTTGAAAAAAATCACAAAATTGAAAATTATTCACAAATTTGAATTTTAAAAAATTCATGAATTTGAAAAAAGTTCAAGGGTTTAGAAAAACGTTCACGAGTTTGAAAAAAGTTCATGGATTTGAAAACAACTTCATGAAATTAGAAAATTCATGAGCTCAAAAAACTTTACAGGATTAAAAAAAGTTCATGGATTTAAAAAAAATTCACAAACTCGAAAAAGTTCAAGGGTTTAGAAAACGTTCGTGGGATTCAGAAAATTCACGGACTCAAAAAAGTTCACATATTTGGAAAAGGTTCATCAATTTTTCAAAGTTCACGGATTTGAAGAAGTTCATGAATTTTGAAATGAGAAGTTCATGGATTTGAAAAGGTTCGTCATTTTGAAAAGAAATCACGGATTTGTGAAAAATCATGGGTTTAAAAAAATAGTTCAGTAAAACAATTTACAAAAAATAAAAAAAACACATATTTGCCAACATTGAGCAACTTGATGCGTGCACCACAAATCCGTTCCCGGTTGGACCAATAATGGGGAATTCACTATCTATATATAGTTCCATACATCTCAATATGACAAAAAAAGTTGGAGCATTGCACAAAATTCGGATGCCTCGTCCACCCACACGGTAAGCGTCCATGGTTTTGTTTCGAGAGCGAACCACAAATTGCTTGTCAGAGCACACATGTTCAATCCCGAGTGAGGACGCGACCTAGTCGATCAGGGTGGGGTCGACGAAGGCGAGCAAGCCAGGGACACAGTGAACATCTTAATACCTCACAAGAAGCTAGGAAGCTAACAACATTAAGATCAATATTATCATAAACCAACAAAACTCAAGGCCGTCACATCCCTCCTTGTCCCCGAACGCCACCACTTTCTTACATGTGCGACCCTCCATCCCCACAACGCGCCGGCCACCATGGGATCTCTTCTCGACACACCCTCTTTCCCCACCGTGCGAGCCATCACTTCCAATCCCACCTGTTGTGGCTGTTTAGAAAAGGAGGAGGCTCATGAGGTGTTGAGGAGGAGCAGTGGCGGATGCAGGAACAATTTCCTGATGTGGCGGAGGTTACTAGTATATGTGCGTCAGCTCAAATCTTAAATGAAGTACCATATAGACCTAGCATACATGTCATGTGTTAGGTATGGCAACAACCAAACCTTGCTAGATTGCTGGCTACGCCACTGAGGAGGAGGGGCAACATCTGTGCAGCTCAAATCCGGGCAAAAGAGAGGAGAGGGGGGGGGGGGGGGGTAAGGATCGAGCTTGGCAGGAGTAGTGGCAGGTACGGCTCAGGGGAGATTCGTCGGTCCTGGGAGAAAGATTTTTCATGGCCAATAGCGCTCCAGGCACTGACAGGTGCGGCCCACCACGAAGACCCCAATCTCGACGCACCAGAGCGCAAACTTTTTTTGGAAGGTTAGAGTTTTAAGGGGCAACATCTGCAACTCAAATCCGGGCAGAAGAGAGGACAGGGGTGGGGGGTGGGGGTTGAGGATTGAGCTTGGTATGAGGAGCAGTGGCAGTTGCGGCTCAGGGAGATTTTCGTCGGTCCTGGGAGAAAAATTCTTTAGGTCCAACAAGCACTCTATACACTGACCGGTGCGGCCCATCATGAAGACCACACTCTCAACGCACCATAGCGCAGGCTTTTTTGGAGCTTAGAGTTTTAGGTGTACCAGCCCTAATACTTTCTTTTTACATTTTACACCTAATAAAAAGCCCTAATGTTTGTTCTCAGGGAAGCACCGAAATAAACAAACAGCACAGCGCGTGGAGTGTCAATCTTGTATCCTCCGAAAACAGAAAGTGGCTCCAGATCCGACAAGCCACTGCCGATAGGCCCTACAGTAGGTTCCAACTCCATTCAACCAAAGCGGCCGCACCTCCCATCGTTTCCCCCCAAATTGCCCATCCATCGCCGCCTCGTCTCCTCCAAATCTCCGCCCGCCATTCTCCCACCACCTCCCCCTGATCCCGCCTCCTCCTCCTCCTCCTCCCCGGAGACCCCTCGCGCCGACCGGAGACCCGACCGCGGAGCAGAACGAGCCGCGCGTCGTAACATTTGGCGGGTGAACCACCGGCCTCCGCAGGCCTCCACCGGATCCCGAGCCCGAGATCCCCTCTTCCGATCCAGAAACCCCCCTCCTTCGTCCCCGTCTCCGCTCGAATCTCGCCCTTCTCCGCGGCTCCATGCCAAGCTCGTGAGCGGGACCAGTGGCTTCGGATTTGATCGATCCACGCACGGCATGGCTGGATTCGGCAGCAACTGCAGGCTGGGGGCCGTGCTCTTCTTCTCCGCCTGGATCACGCTCGCGGCCCTCAACAGGCTGGTGCGCCCGGCGCCCAACGGGTGCCAGATGACCTACATGTACCCGACCTACATCCCCATCCACGCCCCCAACAACGTCTCCTCCGACAGGTACGGCCTGTTCCTGTACCACGAGGGGTGGAAGGAGATCGACTTCGACGAGCGCGTCCGCAAGCTTGACGGCGTGCCCGTGCTTTTCATCCCTGGCAACGGCGGGAGCTACAAGCAGGTGAAGGCCTGCTTTCATATTTGTTTTATAATATGGCCATGTAAATCAAGCACTGCTACTTGTTAGTCCAAGCACTGCTACTTGTTAGTAGTCGTAAAGAGCTAAGACTAAACGTGTGCTGGAATAAAAAGGCCACATATGGCACCTATAGATTAGAAATGGAATAGGATTGCATATTCTTTACTGTTTTGCACCTTGCGTTCACGTATTTATTCGTAGCCTACGTGGCCTGCATTTCAGTGGAGAAGAACATGGATTGGCCGCTAAAGTCCATATTCGCCCGCCCACAATGCCATTCTGGAAAGATAGTCCAATTGAATGTTGTTTGACTTGTAATTTTGCTTATTTTGTCGTCGCTGTATTGCTGTTACTGAATTCTTTCTTTGTTATCATGCTATACATCCAGGTTCGCTCATTTGCTGCAGAATCTTCTCGAGCATATCAAAACGGTCCACTTGAGCCCTCCTTTTATAGGGAACCATCTAGTGCATTTGAACTGGAAGATTCTTCCCTTCCATCACAATATGGCCGTATTCTGGATTGGTTTACTATTGATCTTGAAGGAGAACACTCTGCAATGGATGGTCGCATACTTGAGGAGCATACTGAATATGTTGTCTATGCCATCCATAGGGTAACCAACTCTAACTCGTAAGATATGATCTTAGGCTCTTAGCATAGAGTGCAATGGGCCCTTCAGTCATAAGTTATTCTCCCTGTGTTGCACAATGTAGTGTATTTTGATTGGTTAAGACAACTCTTTGAACAGTTACTCCATTTGTGTGCAATTTATATAACATAGATCAATGTCATTTGATTTATATTTAAAAGTACTTATGGATGTGATTTTTATCACATAAACAACATTTTGTGAAAGTAATTGCTGGTCAAAACCTTGTCTTAACCAATCAAAATACACCCTGGAAAATGAAACGAGGGAGTAACTGCAAAATGTAGAACTTCTATCATCAGGAGAATTTCACTGCATTGAATTTTAGCATGTCCGATATGATTATGCTGTTGTAAACAAATCCACACAGTTTCCTATTTCCACATTTTGTTCCTGTGAAGTAGAACACACTAGTTCTTATCATTCTCTGATATGTTTCATTGAAAATGCTCATAGCATATTTGTCCTGTGCTTTGTAGATCCTTGATCAATACAAAGAATCTCATTTAGCACGATCGAAGGATGGTGTTCGTTCTACTGGTAACTTGCCATCTAGTGTTATGCTAGTTGGACATTCAATGGGTGGTTTTGTGGCTCGAGCAGCTCTTGTCCACCCGGGCTTAAGGAAATCAGCTGTTGAAACTATACTGACGCTCTCCAGCCCACACCAGTACTCTCTCTCTCTCTCTTTGTGGAATTTTTCTGTGTCTTGTTCTGCTTCTGACTCGGTGGGCAAGTGAAGTGTTACTCATGACATAAAATGATTTCTCATCCAGGTATCCTCCTGTTGCTCTGCAGCCGTCCTTGGGTCATTTTTTCTCCCATGTCAATGAAGAATGGAGAAACGGATACAAGAAAGGAGTATCACATACAAGCAGTCCAAAACTCTCAAATGTAGTAGTTGTCTCTATATCAGGCGGCATTCATGATTATCAGGTATTATTTTTGCTGCTGGGATATTATAGTTAATCACTTAATCCTATGCACATTTGATTATGTCTATGTTATTTTCTTTGATAACAATATTTCCTTGTTTGTAAGTATCTAAGATCTATGACTGCTTATTTGCTGTATGTGATTCACTTAGATACTGCAAATTTCTCACAAGTTTTAGAAGACCATTTCTATAATAGACTGGGTTGAGATTATGAAATCTGTACTCATTTTTTCCATGATTAGTAATTTCTGTTGTATATACAGTGGCACTAAGGAAGGGGAGCCTTGGCGCAGTGGTAAAGCTGCTGCCTTGTGACCATGAGGTCACGGGTTCAAGTCCTGGAAACAGCCTCTTGCAGAAATGTAGGGAAAGGCTGCGTACAATAGACCCAAAGTGGTCGGACCCTTCCTCAGACCCTGCGCAAGCGGGAGCTACATGCACTGGGGCTGCCCTTTATACAGTGGCACTAAGGAACACGTGTCAGTGACTCAGTATCAGGGCATGACTCGTAAAGTTGTAATGTTTTCTTTGCTGACACTCAGTATTCTGATAATGTCAAGTCACAGATGTATAATTATCTGTTCATAAAATATAAAATAAAGTTATTTTTTTCTTGTACTAAATCATAATTTACACATTTAAAACGTGATTTTGCTTATACTGGTAATTTCATTACATTCAATTTTAGAAGCTGCTTGTAAGACTAATCTGAAATTTCATAGAATTTCAGATAGATTATATGCTACATGTATGCATGATTAGTTTGTTACGGTGTAGCATTAATTGATCACTCTGTGACATTAACTATGTCTTCCTAAAGTAGATACCAATCAAATGTTGAGTTCCCATTTATTTTGGTTCAGATTAGGTCAAGGTTGGCCGCATTGGACGGCATTGTACCTTCTACTCATGGGTTTATGGTAGGGAGCTCCAGTGTGAAGAATGTTTGGCTATCCATGGAACATCAATCCATCCTCTGGTGCAATCAATTAGCTGTACAGGTTGAAACCATTTACTCATCTCAAATGCATTAAGTGCTCTACAGTGAAATGTACTGTACTTATGGGGATTTTAACCTTATCCAGGTCGCGCACACTCTTCTTAGCATGATAGATCCTGTGGATCGGCAGCCATTTTTGAGTTCACAAAAAAGAGTCTTTGTGTTTGCGAAAATGCTCCAGAGTGTAGTTCCCCAGTCTTTGAGTTGGATGAATCATGTTTCAGGTTCTCAATCTTCAAATTTTCTTGCGAGTGATACCAAGGAAGCCGGTGGTACGATTTCATTCTTTTCCTTGTTGCATCCTTTTCATAACTGACTATTAATGCCTAAAAGATGTGGGATGTGTACCCTTATTTATGAGCACATAAAGCTTGGCCAGGGATCTGAAATCTAGGTCAAAAGTGACCATTCATTTCCATATGGCATCCTAATGTTTTAAAATAGCCTTTGTCATTTTTTGAATGTGAAATATTAGAGTGCATTTTGCATTTTACAAATAAAAATATTTTTTGCTGCCTGTGGAAGTTCTGAAGCGGTTTGTGGAATTAGCTCTAGTTCACCTCTTTCAAAACAACTTTGATGTATACTATTATGTGTCATGATTGTTTCTTTCATCATGTGTCCAATTCAGTACTAACACTAATCTATTTAAGATGTTGTTTAGGCTAACTAACTTTACTGCTATAATATTACACTCATGGCAGTTCTAGTTTATGAAGTTCTATAGGGTATGGAAAATAGCTAATTTGGTATTACATGGTTGTTTTACATCACAAATAGATGTGGTTCAGTTTTTGTAGTGAGTTTGTCAGTAATAATTTCTACCTTGTTTTACTGCTTCAGTTGACATATTGTATCTATAAATACATCTCTAAACACTGTAATACAAATGTGGCATCAACCATAAATAAAGCTTTATAAAAGAGAAGTGCTGTCAAAATCTCATGCAATTCTTGTCGTCTTTACATAACAATATATTTTCTATAGAATTGCAGCGAAATGATACACTTTTTTGCCCGCCATCTGTTCTATGGACAAGTGATGGCCTTGAAAAGGACCTGCATATCCAGTCAAATTTGGTTACTGTTTTAGCGATGGATGGCAGGAGAAGATGGTTAGATATTAAAAAGCTGGTAGGTGAAATTGTCTTACTAGTGTTTGATCAGTGTAGCTTCTTCAAAGTTCTGCGTACTGTTTGGACACCATATTACAAATTTAGCAGGCATCTAATTGAATGAACTTTGTCCGCTTAACTGTTCTCTTGTTGAAGGGTTCAAATGGAAGAGGACACTTTGTTTTTGTCACAAATCTTGCTCCATGTTCTGGAGTCAGGATTCACTTGTGGCCAGAAAAGCATCGTTCGTCCATCGAAAATGAAGTACCTGCTAGCAAAAGGATAGTTGAAGTTACCTCAAAGATGGTCCAAATCCCAGCAGGACCTGCACCAAAACAGGTAATATCTTTAACTGTTCACCTTTCATGTTCCTACATCCTGGCATTCTCCATCTTTCTGGTTCATGTATGCAGCTTTCTTGTTTGCTGTTTACAATACAAATGGTCTCAATGACTTTTCTGTTCCCAACGTTGCTTTGTCTTTATACTATCAACTGCAGCATCTGAATCTTATTTTCTTATATTATGTTAGGCTACTACCTAACAAGCTAACCCTCACATTTTCAGTTCTATCAAGTTACTTCTATTGATTTAAGTGTTTTTTTACTGTGCTGTCTACATTGTGCAGCACCTCCTTCCCTTTTGTTTTTTTATTATGTTTGGTGCAGTGAAAATCATTGTTTTTGAGGGTATTTTTTTCTGTTCTTTCTGAACGTTGCTTTTGTACAGTACACATTGTACAATGGACCAATTCTATTTCTTGTGCTCATTTGCCTTTATCTATTGCAAGTAACATACCATTTGTTCCCTTATTCACGTTGTCATCATTATTGCTTGTCGAGCAGGTAGAACCCGGGAGCCAAACTGAGCAACCGCCTCCTTCTGCCTTCCTTTTGCTGAGTCCAGAAGATATGAATGGTTACAATTTCATGACTATATCGGTGGCATCGCGGCAGGTATTCCCTTGAACCATTCCTGTTTTCATCTAGAATGCTTTTGTGCAACTAATTCCACATATGTTCTTTGTGAGTTAACTTTCTGAATATAGTGTGCTTTGAATTTCTTCCATCCTAACCTCTTCACAAGATAATTTGTTACTTGTGCTAATAAAAAAGGTGTGTGGTTTAGGGTACATAAATGCAATGAATAAGCATAACTGATAACTACCATCATGTGATACTGAAAGTCTTCTATTCAAATATACAACCTCTGTAACTTGATGTAAGATGTTTTTGCAGTTTAAATTAAACTGCAAAAACGTCGTACATTAAGTTACAGAGGGAGTACATTTGTCCTCACAAACGTGTCTTGTGAGATGCTCAATCAAGTCTTACCTAACTAAATCGGTACTGGAAATAGATGCTCCTTAGAGCTCTGAGATTTTTGTCCGTCAGATTCGTCCCTCCATCTTGGCCGTTCATTTTTGTTGGTTGCTGGAGCTCTGTGGCCTTTCTTTTTACCACACAGTCTTCCCTGTCTGGCTCACTCGTATGGCCGGTGTTGTATGAGTCCGTCTGCAGCCAGCATTTGTCTGCCTACTTCTAGGGAGTTGGATGGATTGGAGGAGAGAACCGTGCTCTTGTGATTTGGTCATATTCTTGAAGGCATTAGTGGAGTTTCATGTATCTACTCTTGGTTCCTGGTGTGACTGTACTGCCCTAGCATCCGTGACTCGCCGCCTGCACGACGCTAGAGCTCTTCTTGCAGTGGAGGGCAAGGCGAACCTACCTTTCACCTCTGCTCTCCTTTGTCACAGCCTCTTCCCCTGTCCCCTGGTTATTGGCAGCTTAGCGTGGCGGTGAAAACCCTTGACATAACTCCAGGTGAATAAGATCGCTTGCCTGACTTAACTTTCTGGCCCACTTGTCTCCTTGCTTTGTGTTCTCATTGCGCCTTCTCCCACTGTATCATCCCCCTTCCCTGTGCTTCTCTTGTCCCCCTTGCTTTGGCCGCCCAGAGCAGAGGAAAAGGACATGCATGCGGTGGCTGTATGTGGCCCAGATGGGTCGGCGATGCTAGTTTAGATAGAAGTCTTTGTAAAAATAATGTTTTTACAAACAATACATGGGGATGCTGCTGCATTAACAATGAACAACTCATAGGCAAGCCCTATTGGTATTTTTTTTGTCATAAACAGATAAGCTTGCAACTTTAATTCGAATGTTGGATATTTTCAACCCAGCCAAAGAGAAAACCAACCGGTTAGTCGGGTTCTTTTAATATAATATCTTACACTAACTTTTGTACAGCACACATGCGAGTAGAGAAGCGATTACTGTGTTTCCAAATTCATGTTGAATAAGGAAAAAAATGTAAAAAAAAATTCTTCTAAGTTAACCAGAGAACCACAAACAACCTGAGCTTCAGTTATAATTAACAAAACAATCTGAGCTCAGTTGTCTACTGCACGTGAAAATAATGAGACCCATCTCTAGTTTATTATTTATGACCTGGAAGTCTAGAAAGAGTAAGGCACGTTGAATCCACCAGAAAGTATGTTTTGTAAAAATAAAATCATTGCCATGGTTTTGGTCCCTCTACTTTCCATGTGCCAGAACCATGAGCTGGTCGCGAGATCTTATGGGTTTCATCTCTAGCCTACCCCAACTTGTTTGGGACTAAAGGCTTTGTTGTTGTCTCTACTTTCGATACCTAAGGCAACCAAATATTGTTTGTTTTCATGGAGATGAAACGTAAATGACACTTTGTGTGGCTGAATTTATTATGAATTTGGTACGGTTGGCTTCAATATAAATATGCAGTTTGATGCATTAATTAGTAATAAATATGGAGTTGTAGAATGCCTATTGCCTATTATGGACAATTCCTCCTAAGTAGGCAATATGTAGGTAGATCAAGTCTTTTTGTCCATCCTGCATAACAGAACCACCAATCTGATGTTCTTATGGATTGAAAATTAGAGGGTGTTATGGACTTGGTCGGGGCAATGTGTCCGGCTGGCACCCACAAGGCTAGCAATGTGAGGGATTAGAGTTGGTCCATTAAATAACGATTAAAGATTATCTTGTTACAAAGAGACTAGATTAGTTGGCCTGAGTAGTGATAAGGCGGGGGTTGCTCAAGGTCAAACTTGGGTGGCAACAGGCATGGACAGTGGTGAGGCAAAGTAGCGGCAGGTGCTAAACAGAGATCTGGGGATGCTACTGCCTGGATTCAGAGCACCTTGACATAATTAGCGAGCTTGACGTACCTCGCGAACACCGGCAACTCTGGCACCTTGACATAATTAGCGAGCTTGATGTACCTCGTGAACACCGGCAAGTTTGGGAATTCTAGCTCATATAAATATGGTAAAATGTGTCAATAAAAACTAAATCCATCAGTTTAGTTTGAACTGCCATCTCATACGCCTTTGGTATATTTTGTGGTTATATTATATCAATAGATGCACATAGTAAGCCTTTTATTTGCGCATTGAATTGATACACTGGTTGTTCTAATATATTTTGGTATCCAGACGATTTCAGGCAGACCTCCCCCAGCGGCTTCGATGGCAGTGGGGCAGTTCTTTAATCCAGTGGAAGGAACAAGTGCACTTTCTGTTGGCAGGATTGTCCACTCTAGCTATTCACCTGAAGTTAGTAATTAGTACTTAACATAATATATATATGATGTTGTCTAATTTATGATACAAAATGGGCTGAAACCTAGATGTCTTGATCCCAGGAAATATTTTTGAAGGAGGATCACCCAATGGCTTTAACCCTGTCGTTTTCGGTCAGCCTTGGTCTTCTACCAGTTTTGTTTTCACTGAAAACTACTGGATGTGGAATAAAAAATATTGGTGACCAAATTGAAGCTGATAAAAACAGTAAGCAACTGCATCTGTTTGACTTTTTTCTCCTAGTCTTTACATGTAAATGGGTGATAGTAATAACAACTAATAACAGCCATTATGCATTCTATTCCGATCATTATTATGATTTATAAAAGACGTAAGAACTAATGATTGCCCGTGTGCTTTCTGTTCTGGCCATTATAATCTATGCAAGACATAACCTCTACACCTATCTGTAGATGATCAACTTACTGGAAGAACTTTGGTTAAGCATTGTTACTACCTTGTAACTTCTCATATGTATGCATTGCAGACCTTTGTAAATTACGGTGCTTCCCACCTGTTGCACTGGCTTGGGATTCTGTATCAGGCATACACATTATTCCGAATATCTATTCTGAAACTGTAGTGGTTGATTCGTCACCTGCTACTTGGGATTCACACCAAGGGGCAGAGAAAACTACTGTGCTAGTCCTGGTAAGGTTACTTATCGTACTATTTTTTCATGTGGAAGTAACCTCAGTAATGACACTGGAAAGTTACATGTTACGGAAATTGACACTCTAATATTTTTAGGTTTTGTAATGCACTAAACCCTTTTTACACTTGCTTATATATTTTATTGTATCTTCTAAATTATCATTGTACAAATGACTTAATACCTGTGTTATATCTTTCTTGTAGCCGCCGTGCACGGCCAGCAATCACCATCTTTCATAGGTTCTACGACCCTAGATTGACTGACCAGTCCTAATGATTCTGCATCAGTCTTAGAATTTTGATCCTCGATTATACATTGATCCCACAATTTGTGATCCTACCATAGAACCTCTGATTTGATTCAGGATCACAATTCTGACGAACTTGATGTGCACCCATAGGACCTTAGTGTTGTCGCCAACTGACTGCCATCTTTAGTCCCCATGCAGCCATTCTCTATTCTTGTGATGCTGCTCACCACACCCAGGGAGTTTTGCCAGTTACCAAGCCTGTATGTTGACGATGCTGCTAGCCCTAGTTCCTTCCCACTAACCATGTACCACCTTCGACACATAATGAAGTCTCTCCAAAATTCAAGGTTTTATAATTTTTATTATGTGATGTTCATTTCTAACATGAAAATGTTGGGGTGTCCATGCAGCCCTAAGTTGTAACTGAGCTATTTTAGCTGTTGCTTATCCAATGTTAGACATAAACTGAATATGTTATTTCTCAACTTTGAACTCATTATTTAGGTGGCTCCAAATTTTGTAGGCTGACCCGCATTGCTCATACAAAGTCAGTCTTCGCGCTTCACTTGGTGCTGCAACTAGCAGATTCTTTTTGTTGTACTCATCCGAGGTAATCTTCATTTGCAGGACAACTTTTATGCATGATTGCAGCATAGTCCTTATTTCTGAGCTCGAGTCATGTTTTGAGGGTGGCATCATAATGTCTCTCTTCGCTAAACCGAATTGATTGTTAGAAGTTTAGGTTTAGTAACTATCAACAGATATGGCCCAAACATGACATGTCTTGTGTGCTGTGGAGTCTATAATCTGTTCACACCCCTTTTCTTAAGCACTCTTATCATGGTTAGCGGCCATCACCCTGGCATCTATGCGCACTGGGGACAACATGATGGCTGATTGAGGGAGGTAGATAGTGGGGCTAACCTTAGCCCCTCCTGTTGCCGTTATTGTGTCGCCATCTCATGGCTGATTGAGGTAGGTTGACAGTGGGACTAACCTTAGCCCCACTTGTCGCTGTTATTGTGTCACCACTCACCATTGCCAGGCCTGCTGCTGGGCTGTTGTCCGTTAGAGATAGTGGGAGTTTGAGGCAGCACTGCCAGGGCGAAGTAACATTGTGGAGAGACCACTGGTGGGCAGCTGGGTTCAGATGAATTGAGAGTCTTTTTTCCTGGTGTGCTATCCTCGCCTCACCTGGGTTCCTTCATAACTGTGACCCTCATCATGTTTGAGCCTTTGAACACACTGCAAATAACTGTCTATTACTTGTAATCTTCTTGAAGTAAAGACCTTCTGGTACTTTTCTTACTAAGGACATTAATCCTGACTGTTTTCTGAAGGTCAAGGAACCACATAATTATTCTACTGGCTAGATACTGTACGTTAAATTGTTAATGCAGGACACAACAGTGATGTATTTGTAATCAACATCACACAGTAGCTGTTTGAACCACTTAAATCTATAGGCCTTGCTCAACCTTTTCCATGCATCTGTTTGTACAAAATATCTCATGATACCTAACATTTAAAACAAACAAGCTAATCTTGATGGCTAATGGGTCACAATTTCGCCAACCTGTAGAAAGGGGATGTTTTAGCTTTACATACTTTTATGGTACAGAATAGGGAATGTATAATACTTATTAATAGGCCATTCGTATATGTATTTATCTTTGTGCGGCGAGGGCATGCATATTACACATGGATTTTTAGAGGAGAACTTCAGGTTTTGTGTTTTTCTTGCTATACGATCATCCGATTCTTTTCACTGGTTTGCCTATGATGTGTTTCTCGTGGTACAACATTGATGATTATGTAGTCATTATTCATCAAATTTACACCATTGATGGATTGCAGCATATTTGCATAGAACTGCTAGTTACTGTAGCCAGATAGCTACATAAGACTGTCCATGGTTACCTGTTAAACTATTATTATGTCTTTTGCAGATTCTTGGTTTCATGATTGCCATAATACTGTTTGGCCTGATGCGACAATCGTCAGCATGGGAACGTGACTCTTCTGTGCCATCTATTTTGTCAGCTATTGAGACTAATCTGAAGCCAAAGCCGTTGATGTTCCTTTGCTTCACGCCAATACTTCTTTTCCTTGCCTTCTTATTTTTCACTACACAGCAAAACCCTCGATTTGGAACCTTCTTGTTTGTTACTGTGGTCTGCTACATAGTTGCCAATGGTTTCACCATTTTGGTAACACTAAGTTCGAAATTGATTCTGTATGTGGCTGCCATTCTACATGTCTTCGCCAAAAGACGGTTAGTACATGCTAAATACATCTATAAGTTTTTTTTTTCTGTTCTTTCTTGTCATGATGCAGGGAATGTTCAGGAGCTAGTAGTCTAAATCTTACTATTAAGTTATTATTTGTATTTGAAAAACGTCCACTTTACTCTACTGCAGTATCATGATTGTTCAATTAACAGCCTGAACCTCAAATCGTCTAATTTAACCCCCTAATATTTAACATCAGATCATTTTACTCCCCGAGGACAGTTTTGCCACGTAGATCTGTACTTCGTCCTTTCTCTCTCCCTGACTTGTCTCCCTCCCGTCGTTCTTTATTCTTTCCCCACTATCTCCGAGGTATCTTCTCCCTTGTCCGATCGAGTTGGACCTGAGTTCTAATCTCCCCCATAGCAACCAAATGATCCAGGGCTGGGTCGTCGCTGCCACGTGGAGCCCACGACCGCCATATGTGAGATTGGATTCGGCTTTCGTTGTTGTAGCACGTATCAAGCTTGCTCTCAGGTTTACATGCCACCACCACATGGGTGCGCATCGTTGAAGATATCTGTCGTGTTGTGTAGATAGGGCAGTGAGAGAGGAGATAGAGATGCATGTGCTTTTCCTTGTCCCTCTACAGACTGACATTGTTCTGCTCCATGTCGTTGGAAAAGAATCGCTCATCTTAGCATTTCGTCCAGCATGTTGGGAGTGAAGCAGTTTTATCATTTGCATGTGCGTGGAGCTGATCGTGTTTGGGCAGTGAGTTGACAAAGCTAGGGGATCCCCGTCAGAGAGGTAGGCTGATCAGGGGTTCTCCATGGTAGTAAAACTGTTTAATTGTACGAGGGGATTGTAAGTTCAGGGGCTTAATGTACAAACATTATACTTTTACGGAGTAAACTTGACTTTTTTACTTATGTTTGGAGGATAATTGTTGAATAATGAGATAATAGAACCGACATTTGATACTCTTATTGTATGATGCAGTGGACTTGTGTATCCTGAATTAGTATATTACTTATGATATTGGCTTACTACCCCATCTAAGTATCAGTACTTGTGCTAAGAAATTGAGATCTGATTTCAGAAATGAGAACTAGTGCACAGCAGTATCTAGAGTTTGTCAGAGCTGTGGTGTTGAATTGGGTCAGGGACTTAGGAGTAGCTGGACATTCTTTCTTTATGGTTATTACCTACATATTGTTTGTTTATTAGGAATAAACAATTAGCTTCTGTGATGCGATCGGTATATGCACTTCATATTCCGCATGCTGTGAAATTGGTCTCCACAAAGGAAAATCTGATTGTAAAATTAGTGAGCCTTGCAGTGTACTATTATGGAGTTTCTGAAACAAGTATGTGTGCAACAGACATTACACCATTTTTTGATTATTTATCTTGTAATAAAATAATGATCTACAGTTGGCAATCTTGGGAGGACGGTACTCATTCTCCATTTGTTCGCCAGTTCCTCACTTTCTCGTTCTCATTTCAATCTCTCAAGGTAAGTGCCTCCTGGAAGTATGAGAGTATACGCAGATATGCATGTTTTGCTGATTTTTCTTTTTGACACTAACTGATGTACTTTGAAAAAGATTGTGCAGATGATCAAGAACAATACAAATATAGCTGTAGCATTTGCTACAATTACTCTTGTCTGCTTCGTTCATCCAGCAATTGGTCTTGGTCTGTTACTTCTTTCACATTCCTTCCATGCCCATTCAGCCCTCTGCAGGTACGTTTTAACTTGATATACACTAGTGTTCACATTCCTTCCATGCCCAAACAAGGCTTTGCTTTTACTTATGCCTGTCAACGAAGTGTTCAGTGGCTTGTTTATTCCTACTAGCTCCATGCCTCTGTATTGCTACCAAAATAACAAAGGTACATCCAATCAGGCACCGCATCGATCTCCACACGACATCTAATGGTCACGAAAATTGAGTTAGACTTGTAAAATAAAGTCAATTTACATTGGATAAACCATGAAAGTATCATGTTATTATTCTGAAAACCACAAAATAAGATGGTGGAGATCGTGGACAGATGGCCCACTAGTTAGTGAGTGAGTTACTTTCGGTGGACATGAAGTGGCAGGTGGAGCAAATTTCTTGCCTCCAGTTCAGTATGCATGGATTAGAATCATAAAACGTACTTGAAATTTATTTTGAATGCAGTGATATAGGGCCATATATATACATTTTATATGTAATCCCAGTTGTTCAACTACTGAAGTGGATGCTTTGGTACTGTAACAGTTTCTTAGGAGCTTCGTTTCGTAACATCGCTCAGAAAAAGGACCTGTATAAATCCAAGATGGATAATAATCCTATTCTACAATCCAAAAGTAAACCAGATGGGCTCGAGCAACTTCTGCCAATGGATGACAGCCCAACATCTGCTAAAAGCTTTACTGACAGCCAGCTAGAAGTGTTTGACTGTTGGCATGGGATTATGATCCTGCATCTTCTAGCTACACTCATGTTTGTGCCTTCACTTATTGCTTGGATACAGGTTTGTTGTTCTTACTTATCTGAATGATTTTGGACAAACTCCTCAATGACAGTAATTGCCTCATCGGTGATGACATATAGCATGAAAATATTCTTCCCTGTACTGATTTTGCAAGCAGCACCAGTGACTAGTCAACAGCCATCTCAATAGACCAAATGTCCTTTAGCCAGTGCCTCAACTGAATTATTATGTTCATATCGTTCTAATTGTGAAGGGGAGCCTTGGCGCAGCGGTAAAGCTGTAGCCTTGTGACCATGAGGTCACGGGTTCGAGTCCTGTAAACAGCCTCTTGCAGAAATGTAGGGAAAGGCTGCGTACTATAGAGTTTAGGGTTTAGGGTTTACCGCTGGAATGATCATCTTATTGTGCACTTAATATTTACGCAACATATGCTAGACAGGCCATTGCTTTTATTGTATTGTCTAGCATACCTTCATATAATTGATTACTGTTGCGAAGAAACTGCAGCTCAGCCTGGCACCTCAGTTTTGGACTTGCATTGCTATGTTACACTAGACTCATGCCATCCATGGAAAGGCCTGAACATTTAATGATGTAATGTGTATCTTGAAAATATAATGTTACTGTCAGCATACAGGTTAGTGTATATGGTTGAAAATCACGCTACCATTCAGGATATAGATTCATGTTCCTACCGTCACTGTACCTTGCCAACTTTGATTCTGGAACCGCTATTATTTTGTGTTCTATAACTTGGGCACTTTGCGGACATCCCATAGAAACATTTATAGGATGTTACTTCAGCGAGCAACTTGTGTTACGCTGCTTAATCAGTAATGATTTAAATCGGTTCCTGTTGTTTCTGTGCAGAGAATTGGAGTGGGTCAGAGATTTCCGTGGTTTGTTGATTCTGCCCTTTGTGTTGGTGTTATTCTGCATGGACTTTTGGGATCACAGCCAACTGCCAGCTTTATATCTTTTAAGTTACCCGGAAGGAGAGGGCGCGAAGTTGGAATGAGCTTTCTCTACCTCATAGGTGGCTTTTATTCCTTTATTAGCTCCATGGCATTGGCACCTTACAGAGCGCTGTATGCGATGGCCATCATTGGTTTCATCTGTTTTGCTTCCAGAATTCTTGAGACTAGAGGTAAGGTGAGAGGTGATATTAGCTCTAGAAAAAGGCACTGGCATAGACATTGACACTAGCTTGGAAAGGATTAATTTTGCGAGAACGGGCGACACAGTAGTGTAGGATACCAGCTCTTAGTCTTTGTGGATGATGACTGCAAACTGCAAAGAACTTGGCTTTGCTTATGATTGCAAACTGCAAAGTGTTAACGAATTTTGGTGTAGCCAGATCTTGATGGTCGACCCATAGGTGAGGTATATGAATGTGAGATGACTGGATGGATCAGTAACTGTACAATCTGGAATTCAAGCATGGTGTACTGATTTTGTGATAGAAGTGAACAAATGTGATCTTATTAGGCTCTGTTTAGTATCACAGTAGCCTTTTCTTAGTATACCAGCTTGTTTTGTTTAAATAATCTTCTATCTGGGTGCAACAGAAAAGTCTTGCTGAAATTAGTAGATATCCAGTTAACACACTGGATTTTGCAGTCAATAGCAATGCCCCCAACCAAACTGGCTCTTGGCAAGAATGGAGGCAGAATAGTCCTGTATTTTTCGAAAAGATGCTTTCCGTAGTTTGGATTGTTTCCATTCTCCCCGGTGTTCTAGACTTTTTCAATAAAATGTGAACAAATGAAAATATTGCCATTTCAATTTCTTCATGGCAATTCTTATTAGATGCTTTACCCCTGGTTCCACAATTGTCAAGCTTTGCTTGCAAATTTTGTGCTTTGCACATTTAAATCTGCAGGAGGTTTTGTGCTGAAAAATTGCTTATTTTCTGCAGCTACAGGTCAGGGTTTCACCTTAATAAAAATGCAATGAAAACCCTGCCATTAAGCAAATAGCTCCATTTAATTGATTGCAAATCTACTATTCCTGTATCCCCATACAAACGTGCTGGGCAGATCCAAATAATCTCTACTTTCTACTCCCTCTGGTACAAAGTTCAGTCACTTATTTTGAGATGGAGGGAGTACTTAAGGGGGAGTCCGTACTTCGTCTTTTGGTTTTCTTGGTTCCACCCCTCGAGAGATTCCCAACTCCACCGATTTTTTTGCGTCGCCTTTGCTTTGTACGTGCTCCCCTCCATGCTAAGGAAAACCAGCGTCCTCCCCTCCAGCCTAAAGGAAACCATCGGCAAAAGACCTGAAAGAAAAACCATAACGCCTTTCTGCCCCGACATCTCATGTGACCCAAAGCCTAACATAACTTACCCATGCAACCTCTTGCTCCTCATGCAGACAAGGATGACGAGGATCCGCCAAAGAGTACTGCGAACATGAGGACGAGAGCGTGCTGTCCCAAGTAGCCCCTTGCTGCCGCACCCATGCACTAATGTAGGAGTACAACCTTGTGTCCTGCTCGGAGACGATGAGAGGGGCGACGAAGAGCACTACGAAGAGGAGGAAGAGAGCGGGGACGAGTGGTAAGTGGATGCCGACTACGAAGTATCCAAGAAGAGAGAGAGCTGGAGATGCTCTCTTCATTGGCGGATAACGACTCCCAGACACGCACGACCGAGCCAATCGTCCCCCGCCACCCTCCACAACGGTGCCACTCATTCAGTCACCAGGGGCTTCCTTCGGCCGGCCACCTCGATGGCCAACGAGACCTGTTCTTCAACTACGTCAACCATCCCATTGCGCCGTTGATTTGCTCTGCCACAAGATTACATGGCAGGCCGAGGCCAAAGAAGGTGAGTGTCACATAAGTGGCTGCTACTATGGATAACAGGCAACATGAAAGTTTCTTCCTCCTTTTCACCACGCGCTACTCCATATTCACGCCAAAATCTTGATAATCTGCATGTTACGCATATAGATAGTGCAACTCTATCTTACTAAGATGCTTTATATCTTATAAGACATCATAAGTGCAAAAAGGAGTTGAATAAAACCATGTAAAGAGCTAGCCAACACAGAATCTCAAGATCTTGATGATAAGGTTAACAAAATTTGGATATTTTGAGGACATGCGGCGTACATCAGCACAGAATTAACATGAAACTGTCAGGCTTATGTGGTATGTTTTTGAAGTCACCACAGTCCTACTTATTCTAATTCAAATTATCGAATTGTGTTCTATATGCATTTATACATACATGGTGTAACTACAGAACAATTTCAAGTACAGTTAAATCGTAATGTGTTGCAATATAACATAGACTTTATGTGGTAGGATGTGTATTATGACTTACATTTCACCCGATTAGTGGAGCTTAGAATTGTTAACATAAATTATTTACATGCCAGACATCGTCTTGGTGATGAATTGTCAATACATGCTCCAACCAGGTTAAAAAGCCAAACTGTTGTGGTTCTCTATATCTTAGCCACAATCTTTTACTGTCACATGCTAGATTTCTCAAATTTGTACGAATTGGATTCCTATGCTCAAAGTTTCAGTTTCATAGAAAAGATCATTAGCTAACATGCATTTTTTTTCTATGTATAGGAATGATGATTTCTTCATAATTAAAGAGAAAAGAAAGAAAAAGGGCAAAGAAATCCCATCATATAGTCTTCGCCACACTCATATAATGTGCTATTGTTGTCCCCTCAGATCTAGAAGTGAAAAAGTTATGTTGCAGCTTAAAGAAAGTGGTTCTTTACCCTAACATTATGATAACTAGTTCACGTTTGTTCAGGGTAATGACTAGCTAGCTCTGGATTAATTACTCACCCATAAAAATATATTTTGCATATTATGGGTCTTTCTCATGAAATCTTGTACATCGAACAATTTCACCTGGCATTAGAATGATGAAGCTCTTTAGTCAGGTTCATTCAGGTGAGTGCCTTACTTGATACAAGAATTAGCATTGAGAGTTATGTATAAGAAGTTATTGCAGAATCTCTATTCCAGTGAATCATCCTAGGTGCTTGTTCATGGTGCTTTGATTTCTATTAAGCTTCATGCACTAGCCAACACAACCAAAAGTCTGAATGAATGAAAATGGCTAGACAGTCCACATATACACTTTAACAACCCCTCTTACGTGTGACACATGAAGTCAACACGTGGATAGACTCAGAGGTATGGATCAAGAGGCCTATACTTGGATACAAAGGGGGGCAACATCAATTTTTAGGCAAATTGCAAAAGTCAAGACTTGACTCAGGACCTTGGCTCTGATACCATGTTAAGCTTCATGCACTAACCAACGTAACCAAAATCCTGAACTAATGAAAAGGACTAGACAATCCACATATACACTTCAACAATTTCAAAGTATATTGTGTGACCATTATGTTGAATAAAGGACAAGAAAGCTAACTTAGTCAATCTTGGTCTCAATCTTAGAGCAATGTCCCTTTTTAGGAGAGTTATTCTTGTTTGACTTTGCACATCTCCAAGGTGCTATTTCTTGTGGGATAGGGTGTCTTCATGCTTTAGATCAAGTTATTTTGGCTCTGATAATGGTTAGATTGTAGCATGGTTTCACGTGTGAGCGGTTAAGCGTTAAGAGTAGTGCCTACATAACACAACTTTTTTGTGCAACTATTATACTTATAGATCAATACCCAGGGAGTCTCATCTTCCTTAAGAAGATTGCTGTTATATAAAAGGTCTAATAAATTTAGAGATTGCATATCCAATGGTCTTTAGGTACAAACACGATCATCCAAATAGTACTTAGGTCATATATGGCCTAATTCATTTTTCGAGGCTAACTTTGACCATATATTAGAGCAAAAATATATGACATGCATCTTACACAAAGCATATCGTCAAATTCGTACGTAAAAGAAGCTTTTAGTGATACAATTTTTACATTAAACACCTCATATACTATTAATTTTATCAATAGTCAAAGGCAGTCTCGGAAAACACACTAGACCCTATATATATATATGGATGGAGGGAGTATATCTTATTATTATTATTTCGCACATAATCAGGAGAGTCAAATATCTTCATGTTCTTCTTGATGAAATATAAGGGGAAGCGGCGAGTGGAGCTTGACCTGATTTCCCCCATTCCGTTCGGCGTCGGTTGTGGCACCAACGAGGAGCCAAGGGCCTTTTGCGTCGCAAATCTGGGTGACCGAAGTCTGTGGTGCTGGATTTTAGTGTCAATAACAACCATAGATTGAACCCATAGGTCAATGCAACTCAACACGACAACCACAAACCAAACCCAAATGTTGTCTTCTCTTGACAAATACCTTGGAGGCGCCTATGTAGAGTCACTTGTGGAAAATTGGTTGAGGTAGCTAGCTGGAAATTAGGAGTTTGATGGTCAATGTTTATGATGTCACAAACCATTCAAATCCTCTTGTAATGTATGGATCTGAACCCTGATGCCCCTTTTGGTTGCCCATCACTCTCACACACCTTCATGCTACATTTTGGTGATTCATTCACAAAGCATCACATGATATGCATGTGAGTATGTGTGTATTGCTCATCGATTTTGTCATAATGTTTTTTTGCATCCTTTATCCCTCCGTCCGTTATTGTGTGCAGCTACAGAAGCAAGCCTCATGTTCCATTGTCTGCTATCAGTACTCCATCTGGTGTCTTCCTTATGTGTATGCTTATTAAGTGCTGGACCTAGGCCATGGCAAAAGGTGCGGTGGCCTAGGACCCATCTCAAATAAGGGCCCAATACACCTACATACCTAAATACAAAACATGTTTTGCATAACATAATGGGCCCTTGCCCCCCACCCCCGCGCACTTCACCATGTTTATGGTTGCGGACATATATCCTGTAATGATCATTTGTATCATATAATCACATCTAAATAGGGAAACCAGGTCAATGAAGAAGCCGTCACAAAATTTGTGGAGCTATTTCAGGGTCAGCTTCCCCTATAGTTGTCGCGTGCTCCGCGCCCTCTTTCGCCTAGACTGTGACCTGGCGACGGTCATTGAAGAGGCGCCGATTGATCACGGCGGTGCAGATGGCTTGGACCACGAGGAGTCCAAGTAGGTGGACTTCACAACTGCGGTCTGGAGCATCAAATTGCCGCGTGATTTTTGAGCTCGTTTAGCTTGCTATGTTAGTCCAAATTTTTCATTTGCCAGGGTGTGCCGGTGCTCCATGTTGGATGCTCGTGTCTAGCTGTGTGTGTGTAACACCCCAATAATCATGCTACAATAATGTCAACCTAATGATGCCATGTCACCATGTTTGCTAAGCCAAATTGTCACTTGATTAAAAATCAAAGTCAAATTCAAATTCAAATTCAAATACCAATTCCAATTATTATTTCTTCCAACGGTAAAAAAAAATGTTCACATTATTATATAAATTTCCCTGATCATTTTTATGCTGAAACCAACATATTTGACTCATCAAATAATCTGTAGAAAATTATAAAGTGGTCCAACTTCAACTAAAATGGCCATTTCAAATTAAACAAATAGTTAAAACATTTACAATTGACCGCAAACCTTGTGTGCACACTTAATATATGGCCTAGTATTTATGTGCCAAATACCATGTGGAAGAAAAATCATTTTCTATTTATAAAAAATGCAATACAGTAGAGAAAATAAGAAAAAAGAAAAGAAACAAAAGATAAAAGGCCCACGTGGACTGGGAGAGGCCGAGCCCACACCCCCACTTGCTACAGGAGGCAGAGGGCTCGCGACACGGGATCCATGGCGCCATGGCCGGCCATGGTCACGTGCCGGTCATCCCCTGGCCCCCGTGAGAGGTCAAGAGCATCCCCGCACCCCTCCACAAACCCTAGCCCTCACTCTCCCCCTCGCGTCGATTTCTTCCCCACAACCCTCGGCCGAAGCTCCGTCGCCATAGCCCTTGTCGATCCCGCGGCCACTCACACCCCCGCGCCGTAGGAACGTGTCCACGGGCTCGGCCGTCGTCTGCTTCATCGTATCCGCCATCGGATCGAGCCCGGGCAGTCGCCCCATCCACGCCCGCGTCTTCTTCCTCACCTTCGGCCGCCGTCGTCCATCGCGTCGATTCGCCGCCCCTACAGTTACTAGCTTCTCGCTGGGCCTCCTTGTGCCTCCCCGGTGAGCACCTCCCCCATTTCCCCCCTTTCCCCGCCATGGACCGCCGCCCTCGAGCTTTGGCCGCCATGGCCGGAGCTCGCTCGTCTCGCGCTCTATCGTGCCCCTGCCTTGCCTTGCACCCGCCCGTGCAAGTCCCGCCGCGCCCACGCGCGCCTGCTGCAGCCCGCGCTCGCGCGCTCGCCCGTGCCGTGCCTACCACCGCTCGCTCGCTGCTGCGCCCCTGCCTCGCCTGGCCGCACCCTGACCACGCTTGTCGCAAGCTCCTGGCCGCCCCGGCCACGTCCGTCAGCGCGTGCTGCGCCTCCACGCACGCTCGGGCCGTGCCCCGCATGCAACTGCCCTCGCTACCTCCCGCTACGCCGTGCCCGGCCACGCGTGCCGCTTCCCCCGCGCTCGCACGGCCATGGCGGACCCCCCTATGTACGAGCGTGAGCATGCACATACGGGGGATGGCTTGTGCCACTGTCACCTGGGCCCGACCCAACTTATTAGGACTAACCCCCCTGCTTAAATTAGTGTAATCCCCCTGCTAGTTTAACTAAAATCTGTTTAGTTGTAGTTGCCCCTATGACATGTGGGCCCCCGGGTAAATTAGTTTAGACTAAATAATCTGCCCCTGTGACACTTACATGTGGGTCCATTGACTTTGTTGACCAGTCAACATTGATTGGTCAACTACTGCTGACTCAGCCCCTGGCCCCACCTATCAGCCCCTGTTGCAAATAACTAGGTACACTTCTGTGTACCCGTAGCAATTAATATTTAATATATTCTTGAATGAAAATAAATCCAGAATTTTAGAAATTCATTAGAACTTTGGAAATTCTTATGAAATAACTCGTAAGTCAAATGAAAACAATTTATATATGAAAGTTGTTTAGAAAAATATAACAAATCCGAATATGCCATCCACATACGTGCCACACCCCTATAACATAATGAACCTAGAAATTTTGCACCAGGATCATCTGACCGGATAATACCCGAAGCTGGGAAAATATTACTGGATATTTTCCCTGTTCTTTTAAAATGCTTAGTATTGCATTAGGTCACATTAACACCACATTTTGCCATGGTATGCTTTGTGTTGCATTTGATTGCTTCGTTATTTATCTGTTTTCCCCATCTGCTCTATTCTTCCGGTAGAGCCCGAGACTGCTGCTGCCCGTGTGTACGACTATGACGTCGATGACCCTTCCTTATCGGCAGAGCTTCCAGGCAAGCAAGACCCCCTTGATCATTCTGATTTTGCTTATTCCTTCTCTCTAATGCTTGCATTAGAGTAGTGATATTGTTACTGCTTTATCAGTGGATCCTATACTGCTGCATAACCTGTCTTTGCTACTGCCGTTGATACTTTACCTGCAATCTTA
Source organism: Triticum timopheevii (assembly GCA_963921465.1). Lineage (NCBI taxonomy): Eukaryota > Viridiplantae > Streptophyta > Magnoliopsida > Poales > Poaceae > Triticum > Triticum timopheevii. Next base: position 300,468,028 of record OY997270.1, read on the forward strand.
CTATGCTTAGTATAGATTTGCTAGTGTTCCATCAGTGGCCCTACACCATTGTCTGTGTGCCATGATATATTATCGGCCCGTGATCCCTTCGGGCGAGGAACACAGATATGCCTTATACCGCATACTACTCCCTCCGCCCGGGTTTATTAGGCCTCACGGCATCGCAAGCATGTCCCTTTTTATAACGCCTCGCTTTGGAAAAATGCATACATGCAATCACTTCATTGGTTGCCATTGTTGTTGGTGCCATGGCTGGGGAATTAATACGCTGCATGCGTGCTTTTTCATTGACTGCATGCATGTGAGAGAGTGCATTGGGAGTGAAATAGAAGAATTAATGTGAGCAAATTACTATGTGTCTTGGTCCAAGAGAAGTTATCTTTAGGCCTAATAAACCCGGACGGATGGAGTATATATGTTACTTCGGTCGACTCCGGACTTCGGGCCTACAATATGGAGCGAGATGGGCTGCAACGAGATTCCAACAAAGACGAAGACTATTACTGCTTTAAATTATATACTCTTACACTATACATGATACATGATATGATTAAAGTCAGGTCGGCTTGGAGAGCACCCGCGAGTGATTCATTGTTAGCGGAACGATGGGGCAGGTAGGGACCACCTAGGAGAGAGGTGGGCCTGGTTCCTGGTCGGTGTCCGTGGTTATTGCATAATAACACGCTTAACGAGATTGGGTATTTGATCTGAGACTGCCATTGGCATGTACGCACTAACCGCCGTGCGAGATAATGGTTTATGGGGCCCTCAGCGTCGTACGATTTCTCCCGAAAGCTCTACAAACTCATAGTTGAGCGGCACACGCCCGGGTGATTAGGAAGCTCCTGCTTTGTATAAAGAGGTAGCCAGGATTGGTCCCGACCGTCCATGCAACATGCAGGAGTGCTTAGGGCGATTGGCCCATGCCCCCTTTGCGCTTAGGATTTAGACTGGCGTGTTGACCTCTCTGGAGAGCCTAGATATGACTATGGCGTGTCGATTATCCGAAGCCGGGCATTACCCAGAAAAGTGTGTCCAGATAGAGGTAATCGAGTGTATCGGGTAATGTGGTGCACCCGTGCAGGGAAGTAAACTACTCGAATAGCCGTGTTCACGGTAACAGGATGACTTGGAGTTGTATTATGACAACTTGGCATGCTATCATGGAGCGGCATCAACATGCCGTGGTAAATTTTTTGACCCATTTGGGGCAGGTTTGGTTATATGCTTCTCACAAACCAGAGCTTCTCACAACAAGCCTGATGGTTTCGATAGGGAACGTTTCACCTTCTGGACGAAACGATATCCATTGCCTCTTCTCGATTTCAAATTTTTTCCTAGTGTTAACATAGAACAACGGGAGTGTTGATTTTCGGGGTTCATTTGGACATTTTTATTCATTAATTGAGTTTTTAATGCATTTATGTGCATAATTCAAATTTGAACTACATGCACATGCTCTAATGCATATAAATTGGTTGAAAATTCAAATATGTGTTCTTGGTTGTATGCTTAGGTCCCATGCAAGAAATGTGAATGAATGTCAAGCACCCTGCCAACGTCACTCGGTCGCAAACATTGAGATACCTGGTTTTTAAATTCTAGTAAATCTAAAACTCGTCTGAAATGAAACTTGGCATGTTATCATGGAGCGGCATCAACATGCCGTGGTAATTTTTTTGTCCCATTTGGGACAAGTTTGGGTATATGCTTCTCACAAACCAGAGCTTCTCACACAAGCATGATGGTTTCGGTAGGGAACGTCCCACCTTTGGGGACAAAACGATATCCATTGCCTCTTATTGCTTTCAAAATTTTTCTCGTGTCAACATCGAACAACAGGAGTGTTGTGTCAATTTTTATGATTTTTCGGGGTTCGTTTGGACATTTTATGCATTAAGTGAGTTTTCAATGCATTTATGTGCATAATTAAAATTTGAACTACATGCACATGCTCCAGTGCATATAAATTGGTTGAAAAATCAAATTTGTGTCCTTGGGTGCATGCTTAGATCCCATGCAAGAAATGAGAATGAATTTCAAACACTAGGGCACCGTTGATTGCCGGCAAAACGTTGAGATACTTTATTTTTAAATTCTAGTAAATCAAAAACTCGTCTGAAATTCATGAAACTTAGCATGCTATCATGGAGCGGCATCAACATGTCGTGGTAATTTTTTCCCATTTGGGGCAGGTTTGGGTATATGCTTCTCACAAACCAGAGCTTCTCACAACAAGCTTGATGGTTTCGGTAGGGAATGTCCCACCTTTGGGGACGAAACAATATCCATTGCCTCTTATTGCTTTCAAAATTTTTCTCGTGTCAACCTAGAACAATAGGAGTGTTGTGTCAATTTTTGTGATTTTTCTGGGTTCGTTTGGACATTTTTATGCGTTAACTGAGTTTTCAATGCATTTATATGCATAATTCAAATTTGAACAACATGCACATGCTCCAGTGCATATAAATTGGTTGAAAAATCAAATCCGTGTCCTTGGGTGCATGCTTAGGTCCCATGCAAGAAATGAGAATGAATTTCAAATAGTAGGGCTCCCTTGATTGCCGGCAAAACATTGAGATACTTTATTTTTAAATTCTAGTAAATCCAAAACTCGTCTAAAATTCATAAAACTTGGCATGCTATCATGGAGCGGCATCAACATGCCGTGGTAATTTTTTTGTCCCATTTGGGGCAGGTTTGGGTATATGCTTCTCACAAACCAGAGCTTCTCACAACAAGCATGATGGTTTCGGTAGGGAACGTCCCACCTTTGGGGACGAAACAATATTCATTGTCTCTTTTTGCTTTCAAAAAATTTCTCGTGTCAACATAGAACAATAGGAGTGTTGTGTCAATTTTTGTGATTTTTCGGGGTTCGTTTGGACATTTTTATGCATTAACTGAGTTTTCAATGCATTTGTGTGCATAATTCAAATTTGAACTACATGCACATGCTCCAGTGCATATAAATTGGTTGAAAAATCAAATCTGTGTCCTTGGGTGCATGCTTAGGTCCCATGCAAGAAATGAGAATGAATTTCAAACACCAGGGCACCGTTGATTGCCGGCAAAACGTTGAGATACTTTATTTTAAAATTATAGTAAATCCAAAACTCGTCTGAAATTCATGAAACTTGGCATGCTATCATGGAATGGCACCCGACATGCCGGGGTATTTTCCGTGTCCATTTTGAGAGAAGGCACACTCGAATAATGACAACCAACAAAGGCATTTTGAATATATTACTGAATGAAAGATATGGTTTGAGCGAACTTGCGTTTTTCTCTCTTAATGTACAGACTTATCAAACAATTTTCTTTAGAAAAAAGCGGCAATGGTTTTTAAATATAAAACACTCATCGCAAACGTTTTAGTTAGAACACCCGTATGCAAACCGGGAGCTTCCTCAGGAAGCTAAGGGAAAAGGTGCCGAGCAGGATTTTTGCGGCTCTTGATCGCAAACGTTTTAGATAGAACACCATATGCAAAGTGAGAGCAGGATTTGTGCATCTCCTCAACGCAAACAGTTCTTTTGGATGACCCGTGTGCAACCACTTACAAACAATTTGGTAAGATTTGCAATCTATCATATTGCGTATGTTGCCATTTGTCAAACTGGAAAGATTGACATTTGTTGATCTAGTAACATTGGCATTTTCCAATCCTTGTAACACTGCGATTTGTCAAAATAGAAGCTAAAAATCACTAGCAGTATCTAATTTTTGCAACTAAAATTAAGTAATTAAGCATAGATTTCATTCATAGATTAAGCAGTCGTTCTTAATTTATACAAACAGTTCAACTCGACACCTGAACCGACCAAACTTTTCCTCAATTGTTGCCAACCACGTACTGAAATAGCTAGTTCAACTACATATACTAGCTAATTTTAAGTACGTTCTACAGTTCCACCACATCTATAGTCAGATGAACTGAACAAAACAACCCCTAAATATTACTACTACTACTACGGAGGGGCTTTGTACCACTTTCGGCTGCCTCTCCTCTACCGAGCGCGCTCAGTAAGAGGCAGAGGAGGAGGAGCCTACCGATGAGCTAGACAACTGCAATAAGGTGCCTACCGCTACTGCAGCTTCAGCGATGCTCACCTCGAACGCCCTCTGCCGCTCTAGATGACCCCTCTCGAAGCGGTGGTTCTCCTCGTAGATCTCCCGATTCCTCGCCTCTAAGGCGGTGTGTTCCGCGGCCACGGTGGCGGTAAGGCTCTTTGCATGCTCGACGAGGCGCTCCTCCTCCTCCCGCAGGAACTCGGTGTAGCGCGCAAGGTCGCTGACGCACGTGCAGGCATGCACCTCCGCCTCCCGCCTTCGGGCGGCGGTGGCGGAGCGGGTGATGACCCCGGCTGTCGATGGTGGGATGGCAGCCTGATAATCCCCAAGTGCAGGGAATCATCATAGCAATTTCCAAAGGTGGAAGTGATAAGTATGGAGTGTCGAACCCACAAGGAGCTAAAGGTAAGATCAATATTCTCTCAAGCCCTATCTGCCACTGATACAACTCTACGTACACCACACATTTGCTTCCAACTAGAAACGAGAAATAAAACTACGTTGTAGGTATGAAGAGAATAACTTTGTATGATATCGGAGAGCTAAAATATAAAAGTAGGTGCTGTTATCATAAAGTTATAATATATTACTAAATATTATAAATAGCGAGTGTGGAATAATGATGGGTCGGTGTGCGGAATTATCCTAGGCAATTGTTAACAAGACCGGTAGTCGTCATTGCAATTTCATATGAGGGAGAGGCATAAGCTAACATACTTTCTCTTCTTGGATCATATGCACTTATGATTGGAACTCTAGCAAGCATCCGCAACTACTAAAGATCATTAAGGTAAAACCCAACCATAGCATAAAGCATCAAGTCCTCTTTATTCCCATACGAAACAACCCCCTTACTCGGGTTTGTGTTTCAGTCACTCACCAACCCACTATAAGCGAATCATGAACGTATTGCAACACCCTATAGTGGGAATCCCTCACGCCTACATGACACGGAGGGCACCATAAGACAACACCAAAATAAAACATACAACTCGTACCAATCTAGATCATCAATCAACCCAAAGACAAATGATATCTACTCAAAACATCATAGGATGGCAACACATCATTGGATCATAATATGTGGCATAAATCACCATGTTCAAGTAGGGATTACAGCAGGGTGCGGGAGAGTGGACCGCGTAAAAGAGATGAGGATGGTGATGTTGATGAAGACGATCACCGCGGCAATGATTCCCCTCCCGATGGCACTCCGGTGCCACCGAGAGAGAGGAGGAGAGGTTCTCCCCCTGTGCTTCCTCCTCCATGGCCTCCCCCTGGATGGGCAGAGGTTCTCCCTCTGGTCCTTGGCCTTCATGGTGATGATGGCCCCTCCGGGATCCTCCTCCATGCCCTCCGGTGATGATGACCCCCTCCGGCAGGGTGCCGGAGAGGGCCTAGATTGATTTCTCGTGGCTACAGAGGCTTGCGGCGGCAGAACTTCCGATCTAGGTTAATTTTTGAAAGTTTCTGTATATATAAGAGGTTTTGGCGTTGAGAACAAGTCAGGGGGGGTCTTCGGGCTGTCCACGAGGTAGGGGGGCGCGCCCAGGGGGGTGGGCGCGCCTCCCACCCTCATGGGCAGCCTTGGACTCTTCTGGCCCAACTCTTTTACTCAATGGCCTTCTTCTGGTCCAGAAATAAGCTCCGTCAAGTTTCAGGTCAATTGGACTCCGTTTGGTTTTCCTTTTCTGCGATACTCTAAAACAAGGAAAAAACAGAAACTGGCACTGGGCTCTAGGTTAATAGGTTAGTCCCAAAAACCATATAAAATAGCATATAAATGCATATAAAACATCCAAGGTTGATAATATAATAGCATGAATACTTCATAAATTATAGATACGTTGGAGACTTATCAGCATCCCCAAGCTTAATTCCTGCTCGTCCTCGAGTAGGTAAATGATAAAAGAAATAATTTATGAAGTGTGAATGCTAGCAAGTGCATAAGTTTCATCAATGATAGTTCCAATCACTTTTTCTAGCATCATTATATATCATAATAGTAGCTCATTTTCATAAAACTTTTCATGATCAAGTAACAAGCTATTCACATGTTAAAGTATAGATCATAAACTTTCTTGAAACTAACAAACTATATTCTTAGTCATCAAACAATTGCAATTCATCTTATTTTCAGGAAGGGTCTATGTCAGAGCTTTGATTTAGCAAACTCCACATACTCAACTATCATTTAATCTTTCACAATTGCTAACACTCACGTGATATTTATGGGTTCAAAGTCTTAATCGGACACAGAGAAAGATAGGGGCTTATAGATTCGCCTCCCAACCTTTTACCTCAAGGGTAATGTCAACAATAATAGTTCATGATAACTTACACCCAATTGGATATATATATCAGGATCTTTCCAACACAATGTGCTTGCCAAAGGATAAAATGTAAAAAGGAAAGGTGAAGATCACCATGACTCTTGCATAAGGGTAGAAGATAAAAGTAAAAGATAGGCCCTTCGCAGAGGGAAGCAGAGGTTGTCATGCACTTTTATGGTTGGATGCACAAAATCTTAATGCAAAAGAACGTCACTTTATATTGCCACTTGTGATATGGACCTTTATTATGCAGTCCGTCGCTTTTATTTCTTCCACATCACAAGATCGTACAAAGCTTATTTTCTCCACATTAATAGATCATACATATTTAGAGGGCAATTTTTATTGCGTGCACCGATGACAACTTACTTGAAGGATCTTACTCAATCCATAGGTAGGTATGGTGGACTCTCATGGCAAAACTGGTTTAAGGAATGTTTGGAAGCACAAGTAGTATCTCTACTCGGTGCAAAGAATTTGGCTAGCATGAGGGGGGAAAGCAAGCTCAACATGCTGGATGATCCAAGACAATATACTTTATTTCGGATATAAGAAAACATAACCCATCATGTTGTCTTCCTTGTCCAACATCAACCTTTTAGCATGTCATATTTTAATGAGTGCTCACAATTACAAAAGATGTCCAAGATAGTATATTTATATGTGAAATCTCTCTTCCTTCAATATTCTTTCATGAATTGTTCAAGTGACCAATTATGCGTTTGCTAACTTTCAATAAGTTTACTACCTATACTTATTATGTGTGAAGTCATTACTCCCCATGGTATAAGCATATGAAACATATATAAATTCAGATTTATGATATTCAATTCATTCAACCATTTACTCATAGGGTATACGTGAAGCACGTGAGTAAATCACAAACTACTCCAAAAGATATAAGTGAAGAACACTGAGTAGGCAAATAATTAACTAGCCATGGGAGGATTCTATTTCATTCAATATTTCAGATCCAATGATTTTATTCAAACAACAAGTAAAATTGAAAACACGCTCCAAGCAAAACACATATCATGTGACGAATAAAAATATAGCTCCGAGTAAGGTATACCGATAGTTTTGAAGACGAAAGAGGGGATGCCTTCCGGGGCATCCCCAAGCTTAGGCGCTTGAGTCTTCCTTGAATATTACCTTGGGTGCCTTGGGCACCCCCAAGCTTAGGGTCTTTCCACTCCTTATTCTCCTCATATCGATATCTCACCCAAAGCTTGAAAACTTCAATCACACAAAACTTAACAAAACTTCGTGAGATAGGTTAATATGATAAAGTGTAAACCATTCACCTTGGTACTGTCAAAGACAAGGTTCATAATTTTTCCCACACAATTTATACTGTACCATATCATTTCTACAATTTATATTGAGAAATATAAGCCATAGAAACTAGAAAACAAGTAAACTATGCATTGAAAACAGAATCTGTCAGAAACAGAACAGTCTGTAATGATCTGAACAGAGACCATACTTATGATACTCCAAATATTATGAAATAAATTGTTGGACGTGAATAATTTGTCTATTAATCTTCTGCAAAAAGAATCAACTCAAAAGCACTCTTCTGTAAAAAATGGTAGCTAATCTCGTGAGCGCAAAGTTTCTGTTTTTTACAGCAAGATCACATTAACTTTCACCCAAGTCTTCCCAAAGGTCTTACTTGTCACTTTATTGAAACAAAAGCTATAAAACATGATTAATAAAGTAGCTTAATCATGTAAACACACAAAAACAGTAAGGGTAAATATTGGGTTGTCTCCCAACAAGCGCTTTTCTTTAATGCCTTTTAGCTAGGCATGATGATTTCAATGATGCTCACATAAAAGATAAGAATTGAAACATAAGAGAGCATCATGAAGAATATGACTAGCACATTTGATTCTAATCAACTTTATATGCCTAGGGTTTTGTGAACACATAATTTATAGGAACAAGAATCAAGTAGCATAGGAAAGCAAAACAAGTATAGCTTCAAAACTTTAAGCACATAGAGAGAAAACTTGATATTATTGCAACTCCTACAAGCATGTATTCCTCCCTCATAATAATTTTCAGTAGCATCACGAATGAGTTCAACAATATAACCATCACATAGAGCATTCTTTTCATGATCTTCAAGCGTAGAAATTTTCTACTCTCCACATAAGCAAAATTCTTCTTATTCGGAATAGTGGGATCACTAATTCCTAAAGTTGACACTCTTCCAAACCCACTTTAGATGATAGTATTATTCATACTCCAAAAGATATAAGTGAAGTTCATGGAGCATTCTACAAATAATATAGACTAACCAATATCCAAGCTCAAAATGTATAAGTGAAGCACACGAAGCATTCTATAAAACCATACTCAAATGATTTAAGTGAAGCACAAAGAGCAATTCTATAAGATCGTACTCAAAAGATATAAGTGAAGCACATGAAGTATTCTATAAATAAATGAAAGGCTATCTCATACTAGCATGGTTCTTAAAGAAAAATAAAAACACAAAGGACACAAATCATGTGAACAAAACAAAAACTGAGGTATACCAATACTTGTTGAAGAAGAAAGATGGGATGCCAACCAGGGCATCCCAGAGCTTAGATGCTTGAGTATCCTATGAAATATTTACTTGGGGTGCCTTGGGCATCCCCAATCTTGAACTCTTGCCTCTCTTTATTCTTATCACATCGGTAACTCTACGTTCTTCGAACACTTCATCCACAAAAACTTAACAAAAACTTTGTGAGATCCGTTAGTATATTAAAGAAAATCACTACCTCTAGGTACTGTTGAAAACTCATTCCAATTTCATATTAGAACTATATCAACTGTATTCCAACTTCACTATGGTTCGTACCCCCCGATACTACCCATAGATTCATCAAAATAAGCGATCAACACATGGGAAACAGAATCTGTCTAAAACAGGAGAGTCTGTAGTAATCTGGAGGTTTAGTAAACTTCTGTAACTCCAAAAATTATGAAATAAATTTGACAATTTGAAAAATTTGTACAGAAGTAATGTGCAAAAAATTTCAGACCCATTTGACTTTGCAGTAAAAAAATGTAAAATCACACGCTACAGCCAAAGTTTCTGTTTTTGTTCTGCACATAGTAAACAAGCAATCTAATCATCCTAAAACCAAAGCTTGGCACATTATTTTTATAGTACAATGGATATACACAAGGGGATAATTATTTACATAGAAACTTCCATGAAAAATTCTACATTTTTTCCGTGAGCATGAATACAAGTGCTCAAGGTCGACCCTCACTTCTTCAATGCATAACTTTCCAATCACTTCTCTTTTTGAAAAACTTTTTAGGCATGAGAGGCAAGTATTTTTCTTTGTATTTTCATTCTTTTAATTTTTTTGTATGTTTCACCCACAACTAACAGAAACAAAAAGTAAAAACAAAATCTACTTAGTAAAGAAAGCAAACAAGTACACACGAGAATATCAACCCCACGCTATTGCTCCCCGGCAACGGCGTCAGAAAAGAGCTTGATAATCCCCAAGTGCTGGGAATCATCGTAGCAATTTCCAAAGGTGGAAGTGATAAGTATGGAGTGTCGAACCCACAAGGAGCTAAATATAAGATCAATATTCTCTCAAGCCCTATCTGCCACTGATACGACTCTACGTACACCAAACGTTTGCTTCCAACTAGAAACGAGAAATAAAACTACGTTGTAGGTATGAAGAGGATAACTTTGTATGATATCGGAGAGATAAAATATAAAAGTAGGTGCTGTTATCATAAAGTTATAATATATTACTAAATATTATACATAGCGAGTGTGGAATAATGATGGGTCGGTGTGCGGAATTATCCTAGGCAATTGTTAACAAGACCGATAGTCGTCATTGCAATTTCATATGAGGGAGAGGCATAAGCTAACACACTTTCTCTTCTTGGATCATATGCACTTATGATTGGAACTCTAGAAAGCATCCGCAACTACTAAAGATCATTAAGGTAAAACCCAACCATAACATTAAAGCATCAAGTCCTCTTTATTCCCATACGCAACAACCCCCTTACTCGGGTTTGTGTTTCAGTCACTCACCAACCCACTATAAGCGAATCATGAACGTATTGCAACACCCTACAGCAGGAATCCCTCACGCTTGCGCGACATGGAGGGCACCATAGGACAACACCAAAATAAAACATACAACTCGTACCAATCTAGATCATCAATCAACCCAAAGACAAAGGATATCTACTCAAAACATCATAGGATGGCAACACATCATTTGATCATAATAGGTGGCATAAAGCACCATGTTCAAGTAGGGATTACAACGGGGTGCGGGAGAGTGGACCGCGTAAAAGAGATGAGGATGGTGATGTTGATGAAGACGATCACCGTGGCGATGATTCCCCTCCCGATGGCACTCCGGTGCCACCGAGAGAGAGGAGGAGAGGTTCGCCCCCTTGTGCTTCCTCCTCCATGGCCTCCCCCCTGGATGGGGAGAGGTTCTCCCTCTGGTCCTTGGCCTTCATGGTGATGATGGCCCCTCCGGGATCCTCCTCCATGCCCTCCTGTGATGATGACCCCCTCCGACAGGGTGCCGGAGAGGGCCTAGATTGATTTCTCGTGGCTACATAGGGTTGCGGATCTAGGTTAATTTCTGGAAGTTTCTGTATATATAAGAGGTTTTGGCGTCGACAACAAGTCAGGGGGGTCTTCGGGCTGTCCACAAGGTAGGGGGCGCGCCCAGGGGGGGGATGGGCGCGCCTCCCACCCTCGTGGGTAGCCCTGGACTCTTCTTGCCCAACTCTTTTAGTCCATGGCCTTCTTCTGGTCCAAAAATAAGCTCTGTCAAGTTTTAGGTCAATTGGACTCCGTTTGGTTTTCCTTTTCTATGATACTCTAAAACAAGGAAAAAACAAAAACTGGCACTGGGCTCTAGGTTAATAGGTTAGTCCCAAAAACAATATAAAATAACATATAAATGCATATAAAACATCCAAGGTTGATAATATAATAGCATGGATACTTCATAAATTATAGATACGTTGGAGACGTATCACGGCCACGGGGTCGACGATGGGGTGGCGGCCACGACCACCATCTCCCGCCTTCGGCCGGCGGTGGCGGAGCGGGTGATGGCCACGGTGGCCGGCAGTGGGGTGGCGTCCACGACGGGCACCTCCCGCCTTGGGCCGTGGCGGCGGAGCGGGAGATGGCCCTGGCTTTCGACGGTGGTGTGGCGGCAACGGCGGCCGGCAACAGCTGCCGACGGGCAGCGGCGGCGGAGTGTGTGGTGGGTGTTCCGCGCACACCCAACAGGGACGCCACGCGCACTACACTACGCCAGGGACTGCGCCGCCGCCGCGGTGTAGCCTCCCAGCTGGAGCTGTCCTCTGATGACGGCGGAGTGGCTGAGCGACGACGACAGACCGGTGCCATTGGCGATTGTGGGAGAAGCAGACGAGATAAGCTACAGGGAGGGACGAGAAAATGCGACGCATGACTCGCCGGCCATGAGGGTTTATATAGCAAGCCGGTAAGCATTGGGATTTTGGGGGATTTCACCGAGTCAGACGGGAAGCTTGCGCGGGAACGTGCGAGGTTGCGCGGGAACAGGCTCAGCGACAATTCATTGGCGCCACCATTTGGCCAAAAGAGCGCCCCCACGCGCTGCGCAAGCTTGCGCTGTAAGCCGTCTGCGGCAGCAGGGTGACAAGACGTGCGAGAGGAGGACGAAAGGCCACGTACACATACGGTTAATAAAAAAACGTTTGCGATTTAATTACGTACTATACCCCCGTCCAGGTTTATAAGTATGATTTAACTAATAAAATACGAATGCATGTCGCCAAAGATTATATAGTTGGATTCGTATTTGAACACAATTTCCAATTATGTAATTTTTATAACATGCATTAACATTTTGTTGGTTAAATTTAAGGGCAAAGTATGGCACAGAATATAAAGGGGACTATAGACTAGACGGAGGTAGTAGCACACGGCCGCTCTCTACGCAGCAACGCAACTGTCGGCCGGCTTGTAGGAGACCATTTCCTGCGTGTTGAACTGCTCTATGCGTGTGGTTGCTTGCGGTTCAGGCGGCCGCGGCGCGCTCTGCTCTCGTCCCGCCGCACGCGCTCTGCTTTGGAGTCCCACCGGGTGCTCCGCCCTCGCCCCTCCACGCGCGCTGCCAGTGTTTGGGTCCGGCGCACGATCACGGACGTTCGTGTGCATGCGGTTGCACCGGGCGCGGCGCAACGATGCAGTTACCCGCTGCAAAAACTGCCATGCGGACACGCCGAGAATCCACGCCGCCCGAGCCCCTTTTATTCCTGCAACCATTTACCTTTATCTCTCGTCTCACACGACACAATAAGCACACCCACGAGGACACATACAGAGAGGACATCCAGCGGTTCCAATGGCGCTTCCCGTGGCTCCAACGGCGCTCCCAGCGGCCGACGACGATAACGGTGGGCAGTTCACCACGCAACACGTCGTGGACACCCACGTGAGGGGGAAGGCTCTCTCGGTGGTGTATACGAACGATCCGGTCTCGGTAGAGAGCTCCATCCAAACTATGGAGCAGTTCCTTGCCGAGAACAAGCACCAAGTGGTCGGCTTCGACCTTGAGTACACCATGGGTCGTGCCGTCGCCCAGTTGTGCGTGCGACATGACATCCTCGTCTACCACTACCACTTGGCCACAAGGCCTTGCGAGCATTTCTCCAGGTTTATCAACAGCTCCGACTACAGTTTCGCTACAGTGGACACCACCAACGATCTAAAAGCGCTCAAGGTTTCGGGCTTGAAATACCCAAATCTTGCCAACATCCAGCACCACTACAAGGTCTGGGGGAGCGACAACAACAAACTAAACTCCCTGGTTGACCTCGCCTCGACCATCATCGACCCCTACTACGCGAAGATGAAGGAAGAGGCAAGAAGGACAGGAACGCCTGGCATAGTGTTTGGCATGAGAGACTGGATGAAGAACACGTCAAGTATGCGGCCAAGGACGCGTACACAAGCTACGAGATGTACAGGCGGATCGTTGACATGAGGAACTGTCTTCTTCCTGCCCCAGACGAGGGATCGAGCCATAGAGAAGTGGCGGGAGCGTCACAAGCAGTAGATGACTGGACGATCGTTTCTCCTACTTTAGAAGGCATGCAATTGTTTATTTAGGTGTGTGCGAATGATCTGTATAGTCACTTATGTAATTGGACATTTATTTCAGTTATATATACATACATGTTATTCTTCTGTAGACAGAGCAAATCACACGGCTTATTAGCAGCAATCGTCTGTGTTATTATTGGTCCTCACACACATTTCTGATTACGGACCTGTTTGCCGCGTATCACATTGTTCAGTTGAACCATTTCCATTGTGTTGCCTAATCACACACAGTTTATCCTAGTGAACCGTATGCTGTATATCGCACACACCTTCATCTGGCTGCCCGTTTCTTCTGTTCCTCCTTATCACAAACAGTTAATTGAACTAAGCCGTATGCCATGCATCACACACATAACTAAAATCTGAACCGTGTTTGATGCATCTGCCATTGCAAATGTTTTGCACCGTTTTTTTGACAGTTCTTTTACACCATCGTTTGCGATTATGGCATCACACACAGTTTCGTCGAAGGGTCTCTGATCGTAGTGTCGCGTTTGGACCATCCTGCAGTAGTGCTTGCACACACGCATGGCACTTTAGAGCCTTTGGATAAAGTGAATCTCGTGATTAAATCCATCTTGGCTAGCTGTGTCATACAACCCTGGGCGAATGCTTTTGACCATCACAACATCTGTAGTTGAGCATTCCTGTTTGCATAGATAAGAAAGAGCATGATTACTATAATATTGGCACTAGTTAAATCAACTTTATTTCCAAACCGAGAAAAGATTGCGATAGAATAGCTTTACTAAAAAAATACAACGTTAGCACAGTATGAAAAAAGCACAATCATGTTGATAAAGGACAGTACTGATCTGTGTGAGATGACTTTGGGAGATCAAGTTATTCTTCATGTCCCCGTATCTTGCCATGAATATGATTCGTTGACATCCATTAACACCTCATTGTAGTAGTAGAAGGAGGAGCGTTGACTCATTTCAATCACTTATTTTTGTGTAGTTCAACTAAAATTATGGTGCCCGCCAGTTAGAGAGGTGGCCCGCGCCACCTCAACGGTAGGTGTGATGGACTAGACTAGCTCAGTGCAGCTATGTGATTGATGCTGTGCACATGGACTTGATTCTGCCTGATAGGTCTTCTGCAAGTTATCTACATTGGAAATGAAATGGTAGCTAAGACAATAGCTCTATTCTAAATGTATTATTACTTCATCTTATTAGTGGCAGTAGCAGTGCCAAAACAGTACCACAAGATCACTAGCTGGATGCAGAGTCAAAATCAACCAAAAAGGAACATACCCGGTCATGGGAACCATAACTGAGAGAGGGGCCCTACGCCGCCACGACTCGATGTGGTGAACTAGCACCTGCAGATCCACTCGGATGATTCAATTCATGTGTCCTTTTTCTGCGGTCCGCCTGAGATGAAGCAAAGATTGCATCTTGCAGGTAGCAAGAAGTACTTGCTCTCATGAGCTGGCAGATTCTTCTTTAGTAGTTGCACTAAAATTGAGCAACATTAAGGTTAGCTGTCCTACTCATGCAAGGTGCAACAATAATTCGGTTATCCTTTTGTGCAGTTCCACTAAAATAAAGTTCCATTGTGGTGACGGTGACGGCTTGATACGTCTCCGTCGTATCTACTTTTCCGAACACTTTTCCTCTTGTTTTGGACTCTAATTTGCATGATTTGAATGAAACTAACCCGGACTGACACTGTTTTCAGCAGAACTACCATGGTGTTGTTTTTGTGCAGAAATAAAAGTTCTCAGATTGGAACAAAACTTTGCGATGAATTTTTATATCAATAAGGAGAATTTCTGGAGCCAAGAACCACCGAAAGGGCACCTGGGTGGGCACAACCCACCAGGGTGCGTCACCCCCTCCAGGTGCGCCCAGGTGGGTTGTCCCCACCCAGTGGCCCCACAGACCCTGAAACAGACACTATAAAATCCTATTTTTCCAAAAAAAATCAGGGAGAAAGAATTATCGCGTTTCACAAGACGGAGCCCCCGTTGTCTCCTGTTCTTCATCGGGAGGCCAGGTCTGGAGTCCATTTGGGGCTCCGGAGAGGGGGATCTTTGATCTTTGTCATCACCAACCCTTCTCCATCGCCAGTTCCATGATGCTCCCCACTGGGAGTGAGTAATTCCTTCGTAGGCACGCTGGTCAGTGAGGAGTTGGATGAGATTCATCATGTAATCGAGTTCGTTTTGTTAGGGCTTGATCCCTACTATCCATTATGTTCTGAGATTGATATTGCTATGACTTTGGCATGCTTAATGCTTGTCACTTTGGGCCCGGGTGCCATGATTTCAGATCTGAACCGTTTATGTTATCACCATTATATATATGTTCTAGATCCGATCTTGCAAGTTATAGTCACCTTCTATGTGTTATGATCCGGCAACCCCGGAGTGACAATAGTCGGGACACTTCCCGGTGATGACCGTAGTTTGATGAGTTCATGTATTCACTGTGTGTTAATGCTTTGTTTTGGTTCTCTATTAAAAGGAGGCCTTAATATCCCTTAGTTTCCAATAGGACCCCGCTGCCATGGGAGGGTAGGAAAAAAGATGTCATGCAAGTTCTTTCCATAAGCACGTATGACTATTTACGGAATACATGCCCACATTATATTTATGAACTGGAGCTAGTGTCATATCGCCCTAGGTTATAACTGTCACATGATGAATATCATCCAACAAATCGCCGATCCAATGCCTACGATTTCCCTACATATTGTTTTTGCTAAGTTACTACTGCTACTGTTACTATTGCACCTGCTACAAAATCACTGCTATCACTGTTACCGTTACTATTGCTGTTGCTACTATTATCAAAACTATCATACTACTTTGCTACTGATCACTTTGCTGCAGATAATTAATCTCCAGGTGTGGTTGAATTGACAACCCAGCTGCTAATACTTACAAATATTCGTTGGCTCCCCTTGTGTTGGATCTATAAGTTTGGGTTGAATACTCTACCCTCAAAAACTGTTGCGATCCCCTATACTTGTGGGTTATCAAGACCTTTTTCTGGCGCCATTGGCGGGGAGCATAGCTATATTTATTGAGTCACTTGGGATTATTATCAAATTATCACTATGAAGAATCTAAAGGATGCTAAGACTAAGATTTTCCCTCTAAGACGAGGGGAGGTAAGGAACTGCCATCTAGCTCCGCACTTGATTCACCTTCTGTTATAAGTAAACTTGCAACACCACTGCATGCTATCAGTCCTGATATGTCGCAAGTTATTGATGATGCTACTACTGCTATGAATGCTACTCTTGATGATGCTAGTACCTTGCTTGATGATAATGTGCCACTAGGTGAATTTCTTAATGAACAAATTGCTAGAGTGAGACAACATGATATTGTTGAAACTGATGATGAGCTTGAAAAGAAAATCTTGAAACACCTATTAGAACAAGCCCTCCTAGATACGAATTGCCAAAGGTGCCGGAAGGTTATGTTATCGGTGAGGAGGCAACTAGAGATATTCTTGCTTGTAAGGATGGAGATGATCTAGAGAAATTATTATGCAAGTATAAAGAGAAATATTTGAATGCTAAAATGAAATGTGATCCCCAGTTTGCTACTTCACCTATCTTTGTTGATGATAAGGATTATGAATTCTGTGTCAACCCAGGGTTAATTACTTTGGTTGGATCCGATCCTTTCCATGGTTATGAAACTAAAACCGTTGTGGCACATCTTACTAAGTTGAATGACATAGCCACCCTTTTTGCTCATGATGAGAAAATTCATTATTATTATATTCTCAAATTATTTCCATTCTCATTAAAGGGTGATGCTAAAGCTTGGTACAATACTCTTGCTCCTGGTTGTGTGCGTAGTCCCCAGGACATGATTTACTACTTTTCTGAAAAATATTTCCCTGCTCATAAGAAACAAGCTGCCTTACAAGAAATATTTAATTTTGTGCAAACTGAAGAAGAGAGTCTCCCACAAGATGGGGGGAGGCTTCTCCAATTTCTTAATGCTTTGCTTGATCATCCTCTTAAGAAAAATGAAATACTTGATATCTTGTATAATGGACTAACCGATGCTTTTAGGGATTTCCTAGATAGTTGTGCTGGTTGTGTTTTCAGGGAACCAGCTATTGAGCAAGCTGAAGAATTATTGAATAACATATTGAAAAATTATGATGATTGGATTAGTAACATGGACTAGTAACAGAAGCATGTTACTAGTCTATGTTACTCCTCACTATGACCAGCCTAAAAAAGTAAGAGGAGTGGGGTGTCATGCAAGAGCCTGGCATATGCGTGCAAGGCAGATGCAATAAATGCGAGGAAAGAGATAGAGAGAAGATGCGTGCTCCAACTGACCGCTGCATGCCATGCTAGGTACTACGTCCCACATCTCTCATTGGTTGATTCCTATTCATGTCTAGAAACAAGAAATGTGGTCGGGTTTGTTTTGGGATTATTTGATTTTCGTAAGATGACTATTACTAGCAATCACCACAATAATCGTAAGATCTGCATCCGACGGTGGCATCTATTGGACGCAAACAACAATAGAAAAGAATTGCCACAAAACTGCCGTACCACACCCCACCCCTACACAACTGCCTCGTTCGGATTGCGCTAGGCTCTTCGCCTCTTCGAGAAGTCGAATAATAATGTTACTACTTCTACAGTATCAAATCAACTGTTGCATGTCCCGTCCACCGCGTGGGCAAGGGAGAGCTTGTTGTAGGAGTAGTAAAAGCAAAAGCCTCTACTCGGCTGCGAGCCATCGCGCGCATGGGCGAGGGAGAGGGCGTACTACTAGTAATCAAGCTTCTCCTTGTTGTACAAGTTGACGTGACACATCATAGCACGGGCCCCACATGCTTGCCTCTAAACTTGGCTAAAAGACACACATTGTACAATATTTGCTGCAACCTCTAACATTTACCCCACAACAACTTAAAAAATATATTCCTCTCTTGACCAGATCAGCGTGCAAACTACAATAACCAGGATGACAGGTAGGGCCAGAAGATTATTTTAATCAAAAAATGCTTCGAGACGGCCTCATAGCATGGAGTCGTCTCCAATGATTTTAAGCTTGGTACACGCTATCCTAGACTATGTTACTATACTACATGAAACTGCCACATGAGCGTTTGGGTTGTGCTTGGCTCTTCGCCTCTCCGGGAAGTCGAACAATGATGGTACTACTATAGTGGAGTACTAGTATGCTTCTGGCCATCTGACACCGAATGAACTGCTGCATGTTCACCGCGTGCGGGAGGGAGAGCGTGTAGCGGAAGCTTCTCTAGTCCTGCAAGCCACCACGCTCATGGCGAGGCAGAGGGTGTTGTAATAAAACTTCTCGTTGTTGTACGAGTTGATGCAACACATCAAAGAAGTGCACTCGATATATTTCAATAATTTGTGTTTACCCATGCATTAATTACAATGTATGCATGCATGCAGTGACTTTCCTTTTGATACTTGCATGTGTTGATTTAATGCACCTTGAAGTAGTATGAATATGTGATGGTAAAACTTTCTAATGCCCCGGCCCTAAAGCAAGAGATGGTGGTGCACAAGGACCGCGAGATCATGCAGACGGAACAGGACCCGGCGATGGAGCTCTCTATGGTCTCTATGGACCTCACCTTGCTCCACTGCCCCTTGTGCCTCCACCCCTTGAAGCCTCCAGTGTAGGAGGTTTGAATACACCTCGTCCGTTCGGCTAATCGAGCAAGGTGTAGGTTTCTTGATTGATGTGCTGTTCGATTGATTTGTGCAGCGCAAGGGAGGGCACCTGGCCTACGCGGACTGCCGCGGTGAGCGCTGATACGTTTCCAACGTATCTATAATTTTTGATTGTTCCATGCTATATTATATTCTGTTTTGGACATTATCAGGCTTTATTATACACTTCCATATTAATTTTGGGACTAACCTATTAAGCGGAGGCCCAGCCCAGAATTGTTGTTTTTGCCTATTTCAGAGTTTCGTAGAAAAAGAATATCAAACGGAGTCCAAACAGAATGAAACCTTCGGGAACGTGATTTTTGGAACGAACGTGATCCAGAGGGCTTGGACCCTACGTCAAGCATCAACCAGGAAGGCACGAGGTAGGGGGGCGCGCCTACCCCCCGGGCGCGCCCTCCACCCTCATGGGCCCCATGTTGCTCCACCGACGTACTTCTTCCTCCTATATATACCTACGTACCCCCAAACTACCAGATAAGGAGCCAAAAACCTAATTCCATCGCCGCAACCTTCTGTACCCATGAGATCACATCTTGGGGCCTTTTTCGGAGCTCCGCCGGAGGGGGCATCGATCATGGAGGGCTTCTACATCAACACCATAGCCTCTCCGATGATGTGTGAGTAGTTTACCACAGACCTTCGGGTCCATAGTTATTAGCTAGATGGCTTCTTCCCTCTTTTTGGATCTCAATACAATGTTCTCCCCCTCCCTCGTGGAGATCTATTCGATGTAATCTTCTTTTGCGGTGTGTTTGTTGAGACCGATGAATTGTGGGTTTATGATCAAGTTTATCTATGAACAATATTTGAATCTTCTCTGAATTCTTTTATGTATGATTGGTTATCTTTGCAAGTCTCTTCGAATTATCAGTTTGGTTTGGCCTACTAGATTGATCTTTCTTGAAATAGGAGAAGTGCTTAGCTTTGGGTTCAATCTTGCGGTGTCCTTTCCCAGTGACAGTAGGGGCAGCAAGGCACATATTGTATTTTTGCCATCAAGGATAACAAGATGGGGTTTATATCATATTGCATGAGTTTATCCCTCTACATCATGTCATCCTACTTAAAGCGTTACTCTGTTCTTATGAACTTAATACTATAGATGCATGCTGGATAGCGGTCGATGTGTGGAGAAATAGTAGTAGATGCAGGCAGGAGTCGGTCCACTTGTCTCGGATGTGATGCCTATGTACATGATCATACCTAGATATTGTCATAACTATGCTCAATTCTGTCAATTGCTCAACAGTAATTTGTTCACCCACCGTAATACTTATGCTCTTGAGAGAAGCCACTAGTGAAACCTATGGCCCCCGGGTCTATTTTCCATCATATTAATCTTCCAACACTTAGCTATTTTTATTTCCTTTTATTTTACTTTGCATCTTTATCATAAAAATACCTAAAATATTATCTTATCATATCCACCAGATCTCACTCTCGTAAGTGACCGCGAAGGGATTGACAACCCCTTTATTGTGTTGGTTGCAAGGATTTATTTGTTTGTGTAGGTGCGAGGGACTCGTGCATGGCCTCCTAGTGGATTGATACCTTGGTTCTCAAAAACTGAGGGAAATACTTATGCTGCTTTACTGCATCACCCTTTCCTCTTCAAGGGAAAACCAACGCAGTGCTCAAGATGTAGCAAGAAGGATTTCTGGCGCCATTGCCGGGGAGTCTACGCAAAAGTCAACATACCAAGTACCCATCACAAACCCTTATCTCCCGCATTACATTATTTGCCATTTGCCTCTCGTTTTCCTCTCCACCACTTCACCCTTGCCGTTTTATTCGCCTTCTTTTTTGTTTTCCTTTTTCTTGCCAGATCGATTGTTTGCTTGTGTTACCATGTGCCTTCTATTTGCTTGCATCTTTGCTTGCTAAAAATCTATAGTTATGGATCCACTTAAAGTGTTCTACTTGGATCATCTTCGATCCTTATGCGCTCGTGCTGAAACACCAACTAGCCTAGTTGATGGGAAATCTTTAGATGAGCATGCTCATTTTGTGCGTCACCGTTTGTCTAAAAAAGGGAAACTCTTATGGAATCAAATAAACAAATTGCTGTGTTATGCTTGGAATCTTTGTGAAATTTGTGATATTACTTGTTGCTCTAAGAACCCTAAAAAACACCTCCCCTACCTATGTGAGTTTAATGAAAATGAAATCTTATCTTCTTATGCAAAGGGTGTTTATAGCTACTATGATATTGAACAAATTGAAGAATTTGTTGCTTTTAAGGGTTCTTTTGAAGTTGCTTCTTTGCTTGAAAAGTATGATACTACTCTTTACGAATCTAAAAATCTTGACATACTTGAATATTGCTATGAAAACTATGCTGATAATGTCTATGTCAAAGAATTTATTGAAAGAATGACCGTTGCTTCTAAAGAAAATAATGATATGCACGAATCTATAGATAATTATGATTCCGATGATTTGATTGAAATATCCCTTGATGAACATGATGCTTGCTATCCTTGTGGCCATGATGCCAATATTTATGAAGATGAATTTGCTATAGTTCCTTACGTTAAACATGAGATCGTTGCTAATGCACCCATACTTGGTAGTTCCTTCGACGAAAAGCATGATTGCAATAATTTTACTATAAATTTTCTTAATGTCAATTGTGCTAATAATATGCAAAATCCTAAGCTTGGGGATTCTAGTTTTGCTATGTCTACTACTTGTTGCAATGATCATGATTGGGGTGATTCTTCTTATGATCTTGAAAATTTATTTAAGCCCCATGGTGAATATGAGATTGATAATAATGTTTGCAATATTATTGAATGTGGGTTTGTAAGAGTGTCAACTTTAGATCCCACATATTTGGAGAATGTTCGATCTTATGAAGTTTTTGATAGAAGTGGGTTTGGAGAGGTCATGACTTTAGTTAATGTTAATCCCACTATTTTGGAAGAGTGTCAACTTTGCATACATGTGGACCATGTTAAAAATATTTTATGTGATAGCTATTTTGTTGAATTTGCTTATGATCCCACATGTAATTATTATGAGAGAGGAAAATATGGTTGTAGAAATTTTCATGTTATAAAATTACCTCTCGTTATGTTGAGATTGCTATTGTTTCTTTCCACTTCCTTGCATATGCTAGTTTTTGCTTGCTATGATAATTTGTTTGCCTATAAGATGCCTATGCATAGGAAGTATGTTAGACTTAGATGTGTTCATCACATGTTTCATGATGCTCTCTTTGCGCTTCAATTCTTTTCTTTCATGTGAGCATCGTTAAAACTATCAATGATCAGCTAGGGGCGTTAAACGATAGCGCTTGTTGGGAGGCAACCCAATTTTATTTTTAGTTTTTTTGCCTTTTGCTTCTGTTTAGGAATAAATATTTGATCTAGCCTCTGGTTATATTTGTTTTCATGTTTTAATTAGTGTTTGTGCCAAGTTTAACCTATAGGATCTTCTTGGATGATAGTTATTTGATCTTGCTGAAAATTCCAAAAACTTTCTGCTCACGAAAATAATTGTTAAAAATCACCAGAACGTGGTAAAATATTGATTCCAATTGCTTCCGATCAATAAGCAAATTTTGTAGGTCGTCCTATTTTGGCTTAATCTTTGGAGTTTCAGAAGTTTGCGTTAGTTACAGATTACTACAGACTGTTCTGTTTTTGACAGATTCTGTTTTTTGTGTGTTCTTTGCTTATTTTGATGAATCTATGGCTAGTAAAATAGTTTATAAACCATAGAGAAGTTGGAATACATTAGGTTTAGCACCAATATAAATAAAGAATGAGTTAATTACAGTACCTTGAAGTGGTGTTTTGTTTTCTTTCGCTCGGAGCTCACGAGATTTTCTGCTGAGTTTTGTGTTGTGAAGTTTTCAAGTTTTGGATGAAAGATTTGATGGATTATGGAACAAGGAGTGGCAAGAGCATAAGATTAGGGATGCCCAAGGCACCCCAAGATAATCTAAGGACACTTAAAAGCCAAATCTTGGGGATGCCCCGGAAGGCATCCCCTCTTTCGTCTACTTCCATCGGTAACTTTACTTGGAGCTATATTTTTATTCACCAAATGATATGTGTTTTGCTTGGAGCATCTTGTATTATTTGAGTCTTTGCTTTTTAGTTTACCACAATCATCCTTGCTGTACACACCTTTTGATGAGAGACACACATGATTCGGAATTTATTAGAATACTCTATGTGCTTCACTTATATCTTTTGAGCAATATAGTTTTTACTCTATGTGTTTCACTTATATCTTTTAGAGCACGACGATGGTTTTGTTTTATAGAAACTATTATTCTCTCGTGCTTCACTTATATTATTTTGAGAGTCTTAATCAGCATTGTAATTTGCTTAAATTGGGAAATTAATCCTAATTTGTTAGGAATTCAAGATTAGTAAAAAAAGAAAACTTTCTTATGAGTGTGTTGAATGCTAAGAGAAGTTTTATGCTTGATGATTGTTTTGAGACATGGAGGTAGTGATATTAAAGTTGTGCTAGTTGAGTAGTTGAATTTGAAAAATACTTGTGTTGAAGTTTGAAAGTCCCGTAGCATGCACAGATGGTAAACGGTATGTAACAAATTTGAAGCATGAGGTGTTCTTTGATTGTCCTCCTTATGAGTGGCGGTCGGGGACGAGCGATGGTCTTTTCCTACCAATCTATCCCCCTAGGAGCATGCGCGTAGTGCTTGGTTTTTGATGACTTGTAGATTTTTGCAATAAGTATGTGAGTTCTTTATGACTAATGTTGAGTCCATGGATTATACGCACTCTTACCCTTCCATCATTGCTAGCCTCTTCGGTACCGTGCATTGCCCTTTCTCACATTGAGAGTTGGTGCAAACTTTGCCGGTGCATCCAAACCCCGTGATATGATATGCTCTTTCACACATAAATCTCCTTATATCTTCCTCAAAACAGCCACCATACCTACCTATTATGGCATTTCCATAGCCATTCCGAGATATATTGCCATGCAACTTTCCACCGTTCCGTTTATCATGACATGTTCATCATTGTCATATTGCTTTGCATGATCATGTAGTTGACATCGTATTTGTGGCAAGGCCACCATTCATAATTTTTCATACATGTCACTCTTGATTCATTGCTATCCCTGTATACCGCCGGAGGCATTCATATAGAGTCATACTTTGTTCTAGTATCGAGTTGTAATCATTGAGTTGTAAATAAATAGAAGTGTGATGATCATCATTCATAGAGCATTGTCCCAATAAAAAAAGGATAAAAAAAGAGAAAGGCCAAAAAAAAGAAGGCCCCCCAAAAAAGGGGGACAATGCTACTATCCTTTTTCCACACTTGTGCTTCAAAGTAGCACCATGATCTTCATGATAGAGAGTCTCTTGTTTTGTCACTTTCATATACTAGTGGGAATTTTTCATTATAGAACTTGGCTTGTATATTCTAACAATGGGCTTCCTCAAATGCCCTAGGTCTTCGTGAGCAAGCAAGTTGGATGCACACCCACTTAGTTTCTTTTGTTGAGCTTTCATACATTTATAGCTCTAGTGCATCCGTTGCATGGCAATCCCTACTCCTTGCATTAACATCAATCGATGGGCATCTCCATAGCTCATTGATTAGCCGTGTTGATGTGAGACTTTCTCCTTTTTTGTCTTCTCCACATAACCCCCATCATTATATTCTATTCCACCCATAGTGCTATATCCATGGCTCACGCTCATGTATTGCGTGAAGGTTGAAAAAGTTTGAGATTACTAAAGTATGAAACAATTGCTTGGCTTGTCATCGGGGTTGTGCATGATGAGAGCATTCTTGTGTGACAAAAATGGAGCATGACTAAACTATATGATTTTTGTCGGTGTACAAAAAGAGGGGTACACTTTTTGTACCCCTAAGACTGTGCATGGGCAGTCTGAGCCACGGGCGCCGCCGCACCGAGCCCGGCAAGGGAGGTAGAACCAAGGTGAGGCCGAAGCCAAAGAGGAGCAGAACGACGCCAAGACCAAGACCACAAAGAGCAAAGGGGACGAAGCGCCCCCCCCGGCAAGATCCTTGCCGGGAGGTGGTTTTTGCTAACCCGGCAAGACCCTTGCCGTGGCAGCTCGCCCCACACCTATGGAGCGGGTCACCCTTGAGTCCACTGCCCCCATGGGGCAAGGATTCGGGAGGCATCCCCGTGGTGGTATGCAGATCTTTGTGAAGACATTCAAGATTAGATGCACACTTTAGAAGATGATGGTCCTTGGCGGGATCCCAGCCAAGGAAAACCACAAGGCCCCTGGCAAGAGCCTTGCCGGGGATGACAGCAGGCGCCACGGCAAGACCCTTGTCGGGACCCCGACAAGACCCTTGCCGGGGTCGCGGCAAGGCCCTTGCCAAGGACACCCGCAGGGCCACCATCGGACCCGTGCCAGTCACACCTCCACCACCGTTCGCATGCAGCAGCCGACCCAACCAGCTGGGCAGGCACCTGCGTGGCGGCATACAGATCCTCGTGGAGACCCACCGCTGCGCCACCTCAGCTGCCTGCCCGCCTACATGGCATCACAGGCACCGCTGGCCAGGGCGCGTGTCGACCCGGGAGAGAGCGGCGACGGACGAGACAGGGCTCTCCCCCGCCCCCGATAAAGCAAGGACACCTAAGCAAGGTGCATTAAATGCACCTTGTCATGTAACGCGAGGGATAACCTCGCATCACTATACCCTTTCCACCTCCTGTGTGCCACTGTGGCAGCCCCTTTCCCTATAAAAGGAGGCCCCAGGCGACCAGGAAGAGGATTCGGCTTTTTGGAGCTCCTCACGCCCCATAGCTAGCTCAAGAACACAAACATATAATCCACCAAAGCAGGAGTAGGGTTTTACGCATCTTCGCGGCCCGAACCTGGGTAAAGGAATCGTGTACTGCCTGCTCGATCCGCTCTTCTCATGACCCCCACGCCCCGCAATCGCAGAAAGGGATTCTCGTGATCCCATAGGTGTCGTTTCTGAAAGCACAAGTGCTCCCCAGGCGGTTTTGGTAATTAATGTCAACATATCTCTTGTTGGACTAATGTTTCTATCTAGCATGTTTCAGATAAGTTCAACAATGGAGTGGCATGGACTAAAGTTTGTGGGAACTCCTTCAAGATGCGAAGGACAAAGGATTGGCTAAAGCTTCAAGCTCAAGACTCTTCATTTTACATTTTAGTGATCCAAGATCACATTGAGTCTGTAGGAAATGCCAATACTATCAAGGAGGGATGAGGTGTTGCTTAATGAGCCTCTTGCTTCATGTGCTTAATGATATGCTCCAAAATCCTCAGCTACTTTCCCGTATCCACATATGACCTAAACCCAAAGTCAAACTCAGACCTACCGATTCTTTCTATCCGGCGCCACCGAGTTTCACATGTCATAGCCACTACCACAAACCCTAGCAAATCGGTTTCACCGACAGGGATCTCGGTCTCACCGAGATGGGATTGTAATCTCACTGTGTATGTCCATTACCAAAATCGGTCTCACCGAGTTTAGGCAATCGGTACTACCAAGATTACAATGCAAACTCTCTGGTTAACTTATTACCAAAATCGGTCCAACCGAGTTTAGTAATCGGTCCCACCGAGTTTGCCTGACCAACTCTCTGGTTAGCTAATTACCAAATCGGTCTCGCCGAGTTTGTGTAATCGGTCTCACCGAGATTACGTTATGCCCTAACCCTAACCATATTGGTCCTACCGAGTTGCATGTCAGTCCCACAGAAAATCTCTAACGGTCACTAGGTT
The DNA here is from genome assembly GCA_963921465.1 of Triticum timopheevii. Classification (NCBI taxonomy): domain Eukaryota; kingdom Viridiplantae; phylum Streptophyta; class Magnoliopsida; order Poales; family Poaceae; genus Triticum; species Triticum timopheevii. The sequence goes on from OY997270.1 coordinate 300,495,044, forward strand.
TACTATTTCGGTCCGACCGAGTTTGTTGATTCGGTCCCACCGAGATTGGTAAATTGTGTGTAACGGTTGGATTTCGTGTGAAGGCTATAAATACCCCTCCACCTCCTCTTCATTCATGGAGAGAGCCATCAGAACACATCTACACTTCCAACTCATATGTTCTGAGAGAGAACCACCTACCCTTGTGTTGAGGCTAGGATATTCCATTCCTACCATATGAATCTTGATCTCTAGCCTTCCCCAAGTTGCTTTCCACTCAAATCTTCTTTCCACCAAATCCAAATCCTGTGAGAGAGAGAGAGAGTTGAGTGTTGGGGAGACTATCATTTGAAGCACAAGAGCAAGGAGTTCATCATCAACACACTATTTGTTACTTCTTGGAGAGCGGTGTCTCCTAGATTGGCTAGGTGTCACTTGGGAGCGTCCGACAAGATTGTGGAGTTGAACCAAGGAGTTTGTAAGGGCAAGGAGATCGCCTACTTCATGAAGATCTACCGCTAGTGAGGCAAGTCCTTCATGTGCGATGGCCATGGTGGGATAGACAAGGTTGCTTTTTCGTGGACCCTTCATGGGTGGAGCCCTCTGTGGACTCGCACAACCGTTACCCTTCGTGGGTTGAAGTCTCCATCAACGTGGATGTAGGATAGCACCACCTATCTGAACCACGGGGAAAACATCCTTGTCTCCAATTACGTTTGAATTCTCCAAACCCTTCCCTTTACATTCTTGCAAGTTGCATGCTTTACATTCCGCTGCTCATATACTCTTTGCATGCTTGCTTGATATGTATTGTGTATGTTGAAATTGTGCCTAAAACTCCACTCAAACCGAAAAAGTTTAAAAATTGCAACTTTAGCACTAAGTGTCTAATCACCCCCCTCTAGACACACCTACTTCTAGATCCTACATGTGGTATCAGAGCTTTGGTCTGCATTGCCTTGGTTTAATCACCATTGGAGGAAGATGGATGTGTCTACTTTAGGGAGTCTTAGACATAGAGTGCCTATTCTTCATGGAGAGTATTTCATGAGTGAAAAAAATGAGATGCTTGTAATTTTCAATCAATATCATTTGAACAAGTACATTGCTAGCCCTTGTGCACCTAATATTGATTCTTTGCATCCTACCCTAGATGAAGACATTGACATGATTCACAATCTTAGAACTGTTGAGCTCATCATTAGAGGATTGCCCAAAAACTTGATTGCTAGTTTACCTACTCTTAATTGTGCCTATACTATATGGAAATTTCTTGAGGAACGATTCCCTGATTATTCCTTGAAAAATTTGGATGAAATTCTCCATAAATCTATTGCCTTGAGTAAAATGAACTCTAGTGATCCTAGTTTTGGTGATTGTCTATTTGAGCTTACTAATCTCATGCATGCTAAAGGAAATGTTGGAATCATTAGTGATATTATATCCGAGGCTATAAGAATTCATAAAAGTGACCACTTTGATGATCATTTATCTAATTAATCACTCTCTCTAGGAAATGATGAGTCACAAGATCATGTTGAATATGGATACTACGATGAGAATGATGATAGTGACTTCGAACTTGATGATGCAATGAGACACTTTGGTCTTATGGCTAATCTTCGGGGATATGTGTCAGGAGGAAAGGAATGGGTTCTCGACAGTGGATGTACTGATCATATGACCGGAGACGAAGAGATGTTCTGTGATCTTGCTGAAAATGACGGCCCTCGAAAATATGTCACTTTTGGTGATAATTCAAAGGGTAAGGTGGTTGGCCTTGGTAAGGTGGCCATCTCACACGATAGCTCCATTCAAAATGTCATGCTCGTTGAATCTCTTGGCTACAACTTACTTTCAGTATCTAGACTTGCTGATTTCGGTTTGAATGTCCTATTTACTGAGGTAGATTGCCAAGTGTTTCGTCGAGACAATCATAAAATGGTTTTTTACCGGTATACATAGAGGTGACCTTTACATTGTCGATTTCTCTAAAAAAGGCACAACCTAAAACTTGCTTTATCGCTAAATCCTCAAAAGGTTGGTTGTGGCATAGACGACTAGGTCACGTTGGCATGAGAAACATTGACAAGCTTATTAAAGGAAATCATATCCTTGGAGTTAACAATGTCATATTTGATAAGGATAGACTTTGTAGTGCTTGTCAAGCAGGTAAACAGGTTGGAGGAAGGCATCCTGTGAAGAACATCATGACCACAAGGAGGCCACTCGAGCTACTTCATATGGATCTTTTTGGTCCCAATGCCTACAAGAGTCTCGGTGGAAATTCTTTTGGTCTAGTTATAGTTGATGATTTTTCAAGATTTACGTGGGTGTTCTTTCTTGATGATAAATCGCAGGTCCAAAAGATCTTCAAAAACTTCGCTAGGAAGGCCCAAAATCAGTTTGACGTGAAGATCAAGAAGGTTCGGAGTGACAACGGAACGGAGTTCAAGAACGCAAATGTGGACACCTTTCTTGACGAAGAAGGGATTTCACACGAGTTCTCGACTACGTACACACCTCAACAAAATGGAGTTGTTGAGAGGAAGAACCGAACGCTCATCAAAATGGTGAGAACGATGCTTGATGAGTACAAGACGCCGAAGCACTTTTGGGCAGAAGCGGTTGAGACAGCTTGTCATGCAACAAATCGCTTGTATCTTCACAAGCTACTCGGCAAGATGGCATACGAGCTCCTCACCGGTAACAAACCCCAAGTTGGATACTTTCGAGTATTCGGCTCAAAGTGCTACATTCTTGATAAGCATCGTCGTTCAAAGTTTGCTCCTAAATCTCATGAAGGTTTCCTACTTGGTTATGGCTCAAACTCTCACACTTACCGTGTCTACAACAATTTCACCCGAAAGGTTGAAGAGACGGTAGATGTGAAGTTTGATGAATCTAACGGCTCGCAAGTAGAGAAATTGCCAATTGATGTAGGAGACAAAGACCCTTCAGAAGCAATCCAAGACTTGTCCATTGGCAAAGTTCGTCCAATGGAGGTGAAGGAGAGTACTTCATCCGTCCAAGTGGAAGCCTCTACTTCACGACAAGGTGAACCAAGAATCGACACGGAGGCATCCACAAGTGGGACACACCAAGATGAAGAAAACGAGGAAATGCGTCAAGACGAATATCAACAACCTCCTTCTCCACCACGACAAGAGAACGGCAACGTCAACAATGAAGAAGACCAAGAAGAAGAACAAGATGAAGAAGATGTTCAACGAAGACCCAAGCAAAAGCTTTCACGAGTTCGAGCAAGAATTGCCAAAGATCATCTCGTCGAGTAAATCTACAATGATATTCAAACTGGGAGAATTACTCGCTCAAAAACTCGTTTAGCTAACTTTTGTGAAAACTATTCATTCATCTCTAGCATTGAACCTATGAAGGTTGAAGAAGCATTGGAAGACCCGGACTGGATAAACGCTATGCATGAAGAGCTACACAACTTTGAGAGAAACCAAGTTTGGACATTGGTTGAGAAGCCCGACAACAACCACAACATCATTGGTACCAAATGGGTGTTTCGCAACAAGCAAGATGAAGATGAACAAGTAGTTTGCAACAAGGCACGTCTCGTCGCCCAAGGGTACACACAAGTCGAAGGTATGGACTATGGTGAGACATATGCTCCCGTTGCTAGACTTGAGTCCATTCGCATCTTACTTGCCTATGCTAATCACCATAATATCACCTTGTACCAAATGGACATTAAAAGTGCTTTTCTAAATGGTGAAATAGAGGAGGAAGTTTATGTCAAACAACCTCCCGGATTTGTCAATCCTAAGAAATCAAATCATGTTTACAAACTTCACAAAGCCCTTTATGGTCTTAAACAAGCTCCTAGAGCATGGTATAAATGCTTGACCAAGTTCCTTATTGCAAGTGGTTTTGAAATTGGAAAAATTGATTCCACACTTTTTACTAAAAGGGTTAATGGAGAACTATTTGTATGCCAAATTTATGTTGATGATATCATATTTGGATCAACTAGCCCTCTTTTTAGTGAAAAGTTTGGAAATCTTATGTCGGAGAAATTTGAGATGTCTATGATGAGTGAACTCAAATTCTTCCTCGGTTTGCAAATCAAGCAAACTAAGGAAGGTACATTTGTCTCTCAAACGAAGTACACCAAGGACTTATTCAAGAAGTTCAATATGCAAGAATGCAAAGGTATGCCTACACCCATGCCTACTAGTGGACATCTTGATTTGACCAAAGATGGTGAACCGGTTGATCAAAAGATTTATCGCTCTATGATTGGTTCATTGTTATACCTATGTGCTTCACGTCCCGAAATTATGCTAAGTGTGTGCATGTGTGCACGATATCAAGCTGCTCCTAAAGAATGTCATCTTAAAGCGGTGAAAAGGATAGTGAGATACCTAATTCATACACCAAATTTTGGCATTTGGTATCCTAAGAGGTCCTCTTTTGATCTTGTTGGTTATTCCGACTCGGATTATGCCGGAGACAAGGTTGATAGAAAGTCCACTTCGGGTACTTGTCAATTTCTTGGTAGATCTCTTGTGTCTTGGTCTTCCAAGAAACAAAACTCGGTATCCTTATCCACCGCTGAAGCAGAATACATTGCCGCTGGTTCATGTTGTGCTCAATTACTTTGGATGACCCAAACTCTTAAAGATTATGGGGTCTATGTGAAACATGTTCCACTGCTTTGTGACAATGAAAGTGCTATCAAAATTGGTCATAATCCTGTACAACATTCTCGAACTAAGCATATTGAAGTTCGTCATCATTTCATTCGAGATCATGTTGCTAAGGGTGACATTGATCTTAAGCATGTTCGCACCGATAAGCAATTAGCGGATATATTCACTAAACCACTTGACGAGAAAGTGTTTTGCAGGTTGAGAGGAGAATTGAACATTATTGATGCTTCAAATTTGGAGTAGAAACTCCATTGGATACATGCAACACATGAGCTTATGACTAATCCATGATATATCTCTTATGATGACTATCTTGTGTCTTGGATATATTTTGTACGTTGCATGTTATCTAACCCATGTAGGCACTTGGTTAAATCTAATTCTATGAGATTGCAACTTACTCACATCTTGAGCAATCTCTACATCACCAAGTCTCTACACAACGGTGGTTGACGACAAGGAAGCACGAAACCATTCGAACATATTCTTTGACAAATCTATGTTGAGCTTCATGATTGTCATTTTTGGATATACAAATGTTTTTCCTTGCAAGAACTAACCCATGTAGGTAGATGAACACAAATTCCAAGTGGTGCTCCCAACTCTTGATGAGCTACATCAACCTTGAGCACCCACACAAGTTCCACTACATGAGCAAGACCCACACCACCACCCAAGGTATGATATTCCATCTTAGAGAAGCTTTACTCCAAGTCATGAGTCAAAGCAACTAAACAAGATGAGAATACATCAAGATGCTTAAACGAAAAATGGTAACCCCATTTAGAGCTTAAACGATGAGTATGACCTATGATCAAGTGTTCTCACTTGACTCCTAAGTCAATATAGGTGACTATGTCACCGCCCAACTCTAGATGAAGTTCTCTTGTGTTCTTTTCTGTGTTATTGCATTTGTCTCATGCATATTTATTTGCTTTCTCTTTTTCAAAAAAAAAACTTCATCTAGATCTTTCAGTTTCTTCTCTTTTCTGTTTTTCTTTATTTTGCATTTTCTGCATCCAATTCCTTGCAAATCCTTCAGTTAATTCATTGCAAATCTTTGTGAAGATCTTATTTGACTAGTGAGCTAAGGTGACAAGTGTTTTTCTCTGTGATGAACTCGGCTTCACCGAGTTATTGTTTTCGGTCCAACCGAATCCTTTCGGTACCACCGACACATGCCACTCGGTGCCACCGACTTCACAACAGGAAAAACAGTTTGCCACTTGTTCTATATTTCTTCTGATCCAGCTCCACTCAATGAATCTTGTCCTCTACAAGCATAACAGTTTTATCCACTGCTTTGTGCTGAGTCTCAAGGACCAAACCCATTCGACGGATTCCAGAAAAAAAACCTTCTTGGAAATTGATGTCAAAGGGGGAGAGAGAGATCACATCAAAGCTTATCACCTACAAAGGAGAAAGTATTAAGGGGGAGAAAGAGATCTCCAGGGGGAGAGAATACTCAAGGCTCCCAGATGCTTGATGTTCAAGAGGAGAGATGCCACATGTCTTTTTGGGGGAAAGACATGTTCATATGTGCTTATTTGCATTAAGTTCTATTCATTTATATCTTTCAGCTCTGATTTTCTGTTCCCTATCTTCTCCCAATATCCCATGTCAGATTCAGGGGGAGCAAGACATCTAAGGGAAAGAAATCATTCAAATTCATTGCATATCTTTACTCTTAGGGACATGTCTAATCCAATGTGGTACCTTGTACTCAGTCTCTACATGTCATCCCAGTCTTGGTATTCTTGTGGTTTCTTTTGTTTGCTCTGGTTAGTGGATGTACCTGTGTTATCTAACCTTGTTTGTGCAGATTCATTCCATCCTAAGCCAACTCAAAACTACAAGGTAAGTATATGCATCAAAATCATGAGTATGAGGAATTCTTGCTTATGTACATACTGTTTGCAAGAAGGACTCATAAGCATGAAGGTATTTCTCTTAATAATCTTTTGCTCTGATGCATATGGCCAAGATACATGTAACACATTGCCTACTCTGTCATGATTATGCTCTCACATGCTTCTATATTTTATATTCACATGATTGCATACATGTAGGGGGAGCCTATGTTTGTTACATGTCCTTCCAAAGCTTTACTTGCTATTCCTTGTATCTTTATCTAAAGCTTTGATGTATGTTGCCATCAATTACCAAAAAGGGGGAGATTGAAAGCACAAGTGCTCCCCAGGTGGTTTTGGTAATTAATGTCAACATATCTCTTGTTGGACTAACGTTTCTATCTAGCATGTTTCAGATAAGTTCAACAATGGAGTGGCATGGACTAAAGGTTGTGGGAACTCCTTCAAGATGCTAAGGACAAAGGATTGGCTAAAGCTTCAAGCTCAAGACTCTTCATTTTACATTTTTAGTGATCCAAGATCACATTGAGTCTATAGGAAAAGCCATTACTATCAAGGAGGGATGAGGTGTTGCTTAATGAGCCTCTTGCTTCATGTGATTAATGATATGCTCCAAAATCCTCAGCTACTTTCCCATATCCACATATGACCTAAACCCAAAGTCAAACTCGGACCTACCGATTCTTCCTATCCGGCGCCACCGAGTTTCACATGCCATAGCCACTGCCACAAACCCTAGCAAATCGGTTTCACCGACAGGGATCTCGGTCTCACCGAGATGGGATTGTAATCTCACTGTGTATGTCCATTACCAAAATCGGTCTCACCGAGTTTAGGCAATCGGTACTATCGAGATTACAATGCAAACTCTCTGGTTAACTTATTACCAAAATCGGTCCAACCGAGTTTAGTAATCGGTCCCACCGAGTTTGCCTGACCAACTCTGTGGTTAGCTAATTACCAAATCGGTCTCACCGAGTTTGTGTAATCGGTCTCACCGAGATTACGTTATGCCCTAACCCTAACCATATCGGTCCTACCGAGTTGCATGTCAGTCCCACCGAAAATCTCTAACGGTCACTAGGTTTACTATTTCGGTCCGACCGAGTTTGTTGATTCGGTCCCACCGAGATTGGTAAATTGTGTGTAACGGTTGGATTTCGTGTGAAGGCTATAAATACCCCTCCACCTCCTCTTCATTCATGGAGAGAGCCATCAGAACACATCTACACTTCCAACTCATATGTTCTGAGAGAGAACCACCTACCCTTGTGTTGAGGCCAAGATATTCCATTCCTACCATATGAATCTTGATCTCTAGCCTTCCCCAAGTTGCTTTCCACTCAAATCTTCTTTCCACCAAATACAAATCATGTGAGAGAGAGTTGAGTGTTGGGGAGACTATCATTTGAAGCACAAGAGCAAGGAGTTCATCATCAACACACCATTTGTTACTTCTTGGAGAGTGGTGTCTCCTAGATTGGCTAGGTGTCACTTGGGAGCCTCCGACAAGATTGTGGAGTTGAACCAAGGAGTTTGTAAGGGCAAGGAGATTGCCTACTTCGTGAAGATCTACCGCTAGTGAGGCAAGTCCTTTGTGTGCGATGGCCATGGTGGGATAGACAAGGTTGCTTCTTCGTGGACCCTTCGTGGGTGGAGCCCTCCGTGGACTCGTGCAACCGTTACCCTTCGTGGGTTGAAGTCTCCATCAACGTGGATGTAGGATAGCACCACCTATCCGAACCACGGGAAAAACATCCTTGTCTCCAATTGCGTTTGAATTCTCCAAACCCTTCCCTTTACATTCTTGCAAGTTGCATGCTTTACATTCCACTGCTCATATACTCTTTCCATGCTTGCTTGATATGTATTCTGTATGTTGAAATTGTGCCTAAAATTCCACTCAAACCGAAAAAGTTTAAAAATTGCAACTTTAGCACTAAGTGTCTAATCACCCCCCTCTAGACACACCTACTTCTAGATCCTATAGTTTCCCACCGACATACTTGGCGCGCCAGGTAGGGGTCGGCGCAGTTGTGAGAATCGGCTTTAGCAGTCAGTTCGATGCTCCTTTGTCTTCGCGATCTTTGAAGGAGAAAAGGGGCCAGGAGATCGACACTCGAGCGATCGCAGACAAAAGCTAAGTTGCGCTGAACTCTTGCCTATAATCCCCTTTTTATTTTGAGGTTATTCCCCCTGGAGATGTTCGCTTTGTATGAAAAAAACCTGCACGCCAGGGGGCTCTACCACGATTGGCAACGCCCTTGCCCTATTTCGAGTCCGCTCAACAGCTCAAGCGGCTGCGTCGAGAGTGGCAGGGTAGCCTCCCGTAATCGGCAACGTCCTCGATTCTGACTCAAGTCAAGCTCGACAGTTTGAGCGACCGCGTTCGGGACGGGAAGGTGGCTCACCCGGTTGCACGCGTACCCGGCAGGCCATGGGGATCCGTCCCCAAGACGCCGCTTGGGGCTTTCGCGCCGGCAAGCCTTCCCGATCGGCGTAGGGCACACATACAAAGAGGAATTGAACGGGGAAATAACATGCATGAAATTAAAGAGTACTTCGGAGTTATATTACATCACATCATTGCTGCGGTTCTAACTAAAGATAAAATTTATCTTGATCAAGGGCCCGCAGCGGCGAAGAAGAACGGGACGCCTAGTCCCGGCGCTGGCCTTCCACCCTCTTGATTTCGCCGATGCAGTCGGTGATGGGCTTGATGCGCTCCTTGAGCACCACGTGATCAGCATCCTCCGGCAAGCTCTTCATCGCAGCCGCGAAGTCAAGATCGGGATTCCAGTATGCCACCTTGGTGAGGACCTTGGTCATGACCCTCCGGCAAAGACGCCGGGCCTCCTCGGCCAGCGTGGCCGTCCTGTTGGAGTGGAGATAGGCCAGGGCCCCGAGGACGCCCTCGAAGAACCGGGTCAGCTTGGCGTTGACGGTCCCGCTGCGCTCAGGAGCGTACCTCACATTTGGCAACCCATGGTGGCCAATTGCGAGGTAACCCTGCCGGCGACGACCTCCAGATGGCTGATCCACCTGTTCTCGCCCGCCACATACTCTTGGTGGGAGGCGGCCTCGGCTGCCCGCTGCTGCTTCTCCTCCTCCAGGCTTTTGGTCAAGGCCTCCCCCCGAGCTCTGCTCTCCGGCAATAGCTTCTCGAGATCCTCCAGCTTTAGCTTGAGGTCTCTGATGGAGTCTCGCGCCTCGGAGAGCTCACCAGTCCTGCTGATGACCGTTCCCCGCGCCTCCACCAAGGCGCGGTTGAGCGTGTCCGTCTTGCTGGACAGCTGGAGGGCCTGCTCCTTCAGCTCGTCCCGCTCTGCCTCCAGCTCCTTCACCTTGCCGGCGTGGGCCAGGGCTTGGGCATCGAGCGCCTCTCTGTGCCTCTGCTCCAGCTCCTGGGTCCATCGTGCGACAAGGGCCTCGAGCTCCTTGTCCTTGCCGCGGAGCGTAGCGGAAAGCTTCGCCTCGCGCGCGGAGAGGTCCTCCTCCTGGGAGTTCAAGGTGGCTTGATGCTGGTTCCGGATGGCTTTGGCTGCGGCAGCCAAGTTCGCCGCCTTCTCCTGGGCCTTCTCGATGTCGGCCATCTTCAGGGTGAGCTCCACCTCGCGCTGGGCCAATTTCTCCTGGAAGGCCCTCTGCTCCTCGCGAGACTGGTGGAACCAAGCCTGTGTTTCAGCGACGCGCGCCTTGAAGTCCGCCTTCGCGTTGTCCACCGCTGCCGCCCTGGACTCAACTTTGTCCAGGCGGCCGTGGCAGAGCACTTGGAGCTTTCAGAAGTTGGCCCCCATGGCGCGGAAGAGCTGCTCCTCTGGAGAACCGTCGCCGCCGGCGCCCGGCACATCGACGATCTCGAACCCGGTGGCGGCAAGCACTTCATCATCAAAAACTTCCCCTTCGGCGGGCGCTCGACTTGGCGCCCCTAGGAGGTGGACGAAGAGATCATCACTCACCTTCAGGTACCTGCCGAGGCCCGAGGCTGAGGAGGAGGGAGGCTGGTCATCCATCACCTCTTCCTCGGCAGGGGCCTTGCCGGTCCCCCCGGCAGGACCACCGTTGGCGCCCTCGGCGGAGGCCTCATTGGCAGCCTTGGCGGCCCCCGCGCCGGCACCCTCGGCGGCGTCCTTGGCGACCTCACTAGCGGTGGCTTCGTCGGCGCTCTTGGCGGCCTCCTCGGCGGCCGCCTTGTCGGCCTCAGCCGCGGCCTCTTCAGCAGTATCCCTGACAACGGAGTCCACATCCTCCGTGTCCATTGGGGGAGGGCCTGGGTGGCGATAGGAGCAATGAAGCCAAGAGAAGCACAAGAAAAAAGAACAAAGGGCGAAGGGCAGGCGACTCACCAGTGCCGGGCCGTGAAGCAGAGGTCCCCTCTCCGCTGGTCTTTGGCGTCGAGGCAGAGCCACCAGTGCCCAAGTTCCCCTCTTCCTCCATGGGTGTGGGCCCCGCGCCTGGTGCCCTTGCCGGGGACGCCCCTCGCGGTGGCGTAGTCGATGGGGGTGGCGTGTTAGGGGTAGCCCTCTGCGGTTCCTCCTGCTGCCGCTCCCCTCCTACAAACCCGGCAAGGTCAGCATCGTGTCATCGGGCGCCTACCCTAAGTCAAGTAAAAAGGGGGTGATGAACTTACGCTGGGGGCTACGCCGGGGGCTGCTGTCCGGGCTGCTCAACACCACCAATGGTGTCGTTGAAGCCCCGGCCGGGGGCTGGCTGCTCGCCAAGGTCCTCGCCCTCTTCATCCTGTGAGCCAACGTCTCTGCATCCCTACAAAAGCAAGATGGATCAGGACAAGCGGCCCCATTCAGGGAAATGGAAACGACGATAAGGAACGGAGCACTTACTCATCATCCGTCTCCTCCTCATCCGCCGGCTTCCTTTTCCTCTCCGGGCTGAGGGGCCCGAGATCAAAGGGGAGCACTGTGTCGTCATCCGAGTCGACGCCTGCCGGAGGGGGCGGGGAAGGCGACGGGGTCTGTGTGCGCCCAGAAAAGGAAGAGGCTTCCGCCTTCTTCTTCCCAGCGGCCGTCGTCAGCTTCTTCGTTGCCGAGGCCCTCGTGTGGCGCCCGGACCCTTCCAGGGTCAATTGAGGCCGCGGGCCCCTGCCAGGCCGGACTGGCTCGCCGGAGCAAGCCCGCCGCAGGACTCGCCCTCTTCCCCTGGTTGGTGTCGAGCCCGCCTCCGCGTCCTCCTCCGACGATGATGATTCGTCGACCGCGTCCTCGACGAGCGGAGCCCCGGTGTCGGCGCCGCTGGCTCCCGTGGTGGCCGCCGCCCATAGGGAGAATTGCTCCTCCTCCGCGGCTGCGGTGCCCTCGTCCTCCACGCCCTCGGCGCTGCCGGCCTCCAGGGCGAGCTGTGCCTCCTTCGCCCTGGTGGCGATGTAGTCCACCTCCGCCTGGGTGGTGTCCATGACGAGCCGCCGCTCGGCGTCGGTGTTGACATACACCTCAGCCAAGATGTCGAAGAACTGCCGCACGTCTGCGGCCACCGGCTCCCTCCAGCTCGGGACGGGGCCGTGCGCGTTGCAGTCCGGCATCATGGGGATGATCTCGGACCGGCGAGAATTGTTACACAGCGGGACGACTCCCGCGGGCAACTTGAAGAGCGGACTCTTGACGGCCTTGCCAGTCTTTACGGCAACCCTCGCGGCCTTGCCGGTCAGCTCGACCTCGCCGTCACTATCCACGTCCAGCTGGAAGAGCCGCTGGCAGAAGTGGGCATGCCCCATCACCGTGAAGTTGTGATCGAGGCCAGGGCGGAGCCGCATGATATCGGCCGGGTTCGTGAAGAGCCAAGCTGGCCTCCCCTTATTGTGCAACGGAGCAATCCGACGGCGGATGAAATCTGCCCCAATCATTTCCAGGGTGAGCCCCGCCCGGGTCAGCCGGAGGATTCTGGTGGTGGCGATGGTGAGCCTCCCATCGGCGGCGTCGACCTCACCCCAATCGTTGCCACGGACGGGCGGCGTCAAGCGGACCTTGCGAAATTCCGGTGGGTCTTCGTCTTCGATCCAGCACCACCGGTCACGACATTCATCCCACCTCTCTTTCATGGCGCCGTCCAGGTATGCCTCCTTGGACCTTGGGATCCAGGTGACACAACCAGCAACGGCACCTCCAGTTTGGATTCGAGGGTAAAAATAATGGCGGAAGAGCGCCGTGTTGGGCCGCACTCCAACAAAGCCCTCGCAAAGATGCGCAAAGCAAGACATGCACGCCACCGCATTCAGAGTAAAATCTAGAAGGCGGAAGCCAAAGGTGTGCATGATATCGCAGAAGAACTCGGAGAAAGGGGGGCATAACCCACAAGAAAAGTAGTCGACGAAGAAGGGGTACCGATTTGGAGCAGGGTTGGCGCAAGCGGCAGGAATGACGCGCGTCGCCGGGTGCCCCGAGTTCTCTCCCCCCATCTTCACTCCCCACAAGGGCTTGAAAGAAGCCCGGAGCTCGTGGACATCGACCGACGAGGGGTAGAAGAAGGCAGACTTCGTCTTGTCCCCTAGCAACGCGCTCTTCGACGGCTCCACGGTCACGAGGCCCTTAGCCAACCCCTTGCCCTTGGCAGATTTGGGCGCCATGGCGGCCAAGGAGCTTAGAGGGTTAAGGAAGGGGAGGAGGGCGGGGACGAGGCGGCGACGACAGGCGACGGCGAAAATCTTGCAAGAGAAGGAAGAAAAGGAGCGACGGCTCTGAGATTGGAAAAGGCACGAAGGAAGGGGGAAAGTGAGCAGCGCGCCCACGGTTATTCCTTCTTATGGGGGAGAACGCGGGCCGCCTCCTTTCACATTAACTGTGATGTGACGCATGCCCGCGGGGAGCAACCCCACGCATGCCGCCCACGTCACGCCCGCCTCCCCACGCCGCGCCACGCGCGGGAAGCATGGGAGGCGCAGCGCGCGAAGAAACTTACCGCGGTAAAAACCGCCCTGCCTGCCCGCGCACCGTTCTTGGGCCTGGCCCAACAACGCGTAGCGCTCATGTGTGGCCCAGGCCCGGGGGCTCCTGTCGGTGTACAAAAAGAGGGGTACACTTTTTGTACCCCTATGACTGTGGACGGGCAGTCTGAGCCACGGGCGCCGCCGCACCGAGCCCGGAAAGGGAGGTAGAACCAAGGTGAGGCCGAAGCCAAAGAGGAGCAGAACGACGCCAAAACCAAGACCACAAAGAGCAAAGGGGATGATGTTGGGGAACGTTGCAGAAAACAAAAATTTTCCTACGGTTTCACCAAGATCCATCTATGAGTTCATCTAGCAACGAGTGATCGGATGCATCTACATACCTTTGTAGATCGCGAGCGGAAGCGTTCACTAGAACGTGGATGATGGAGTCGTACTCGCCGTGATCCAAATCACCGATGACCAAGCGCCGAACGGACGGCACCTCCGCGTTCAACACACGTATGGAACGGATGACGTCTCCTCCTTCTTGATCCAGCAAGGGGAAAGGAGAGGTTGATGGAGATCCAGCAGCACGACGGCGTGGTGGTGGATGCAGTTGTCACCTGCAGCAGGGCTTCGCCGAGCGTCTGCGCGAGAGGGAGAGGTGTGATAGGGGAGAGGGAGGCGCCAGGGGTCAAGGGTGCGGCTGCCCCTCCCTCCCCCCTTTATATAGGCCCCCTGGGGGGGGCGCCGGCCCTTGGGAGATCCAATCTCCAAGGGGGCGGCGGCCAAGGGGGGTGGAGTGCCCCCCAAGGCAAGTGGGCGCCCCCCCCCACCCTAGGGTTCCAACCCTAGGCGCAGGGGGTGGGCCTTGGGGGGCGCACCAGCCCACTAAGGGCTGGTTCCCCCTCCCACTTCAGCCCATGGGGCCCTCCGGGATGGGTGGCCCCACCCGGTGGACCCCCGGGACCCATCTGGTGGTCCCGGTACAATACCGGTGACCCCCGGATCACTCCCAATGGCCAAAACTGCACTTCCTATATATAATTCTTCACCTCGGGACCATTCCGGAACTCCTCGTGACGTCCGGGATCTCATCCGGGACTCCGAACAACTTTCGGATTACTGGATACTCATATCTCTACAACCCTAGCGTCACCGAACCTTAAGTGTGTAGACCCTACGGGTTCGGGAGACATGCAGACATGACCGAGACACCTCTCTGGCCAATAACCAACAGCGGGATCTGGATACCCATGTTGGCTCCCACATACTCCTCGATGATCTCATCGGATGAACCACGATGTCGAGGATTCAATCAATCCCGTATGCAATTCCCTTTGTCAATCGGTATTTTACTTGCCCGAGATTCGATCGTCGGTATCTCAATACCTCGTTCAATCTCGTTACCGGCAAGTCACTTTACTCGTATCGTAATGCATGATCCCGTGATCAAACACTTTGATTACATTGAGCTCATTATGATGATGCATTACCGAGTGGGCCCGGTGATACCTCTCCGTCATACGGAGTGACAAATCCCAGTCTCGATCCGTGTCAACCCAACAAACACTTTCGGAGATACCCGTAGTATACCTTTATAGCCACCCAGTTACGTTGTGACGTTTGTCACACCCAAAGCACTCCTACGGTATTCGGGAGTTACACGATCTCATGGTCTAAGGAAAAGATACTTGACATTGGAAAAGCTCTAGCAAACGAATTATACGATCTTGTGCTTATGCTTAGGATTGGGTCTTGTCCATCACATCATTCTCCTAATGATGTGATCTCGTCATCAATGACATCCAATGTCCATAGTCAGGAAACCATGACTATCAGTTGATCAACGAGCTAGTTAACTAGAGGCTTACTAGGGACATATTGGTGTCTATGTATTCACACATGTATTACGATTTCCGGATAACACAATTATAGCATGAATAAAAGACAATTATCATGAACAAGGAAATATAATAATAATGCTCTTATTATTGCCTCTAGGGCATATTTCCAACAGTCTCCCACTTGCACTAGAGTCAATAATCTAGTTACATTGTGATGAATCGAACACCCATAGAGTTCTGGTGTTGATCATGTTCTGCTCTAGGGAGAGGTTTAGTCAATGGATCTGCGACATTTAGATCCGTATGCACTTTACAAATTTCTATGTCTCCATCTTGAACATTTTCACGAATGGAGTTGAAGCGACGCTTGATGTGCTTGGTCTTCTTGTGAAACCTGGGCTCCTTGGCAAGTGCAATAGCTCCAGTGTTGTCACAGAAGAGTTTGATCGGCCCCGACGCGTTGGGTATGACTCCTAGGTCGGTGATGAACTCCTTCACCCAAGTTGCTTCATGCGCTGCCTCCGAGGCTGCCATGTATTCGCTTCACATGTAGATCCCGCCACGACGCTCTGCTTGCAGCTGCACCAGCTTACTGCTCCACTATTCAACATATACACGTATCCGGTTTGTGACTTAGAGTCATCCAGATCTGTGTCGAAGCTAGCGTCGACGTAACCCTTTACGACGAGATCTTCGTCACCTCCATAAACGAGAAACATGTCCTTAGTCCTTTTCAGGTACTTCAGGATATTCTTGACCCCTGTCCAGTGTTCCTTGCCGGGATTACTTTGGTACCTTCCTACCAAACTTACGGCAAGGTTTACATCAGGTCTGGTACACAGCATGGCATACATAATAGACCCTATGGCCGAGGCATAGGGGATGACACTCATCTCTTCTATATCTTCTGCCGTGGTCGGGCATTGAGCTGAGCTCAATTTCACACCTTGCAACACAGGCAAGAACCCCTTCTTGGACTGATCCATATTGAACTTCTTCAATATCTTTTCAAGGTATGTGCTTTGTGAAAGACCTATGAGGCGTCTTGATCTATCTTTATAGATCTTGATGCCTAATATATAAGCAGCTTCTCCAAGGTCCTTCATTGAAAAACTCTTATTCAAGTAGGCCTTAATGCTGTCCAATAGTTCTATATCATTTCCCATCAAAAGTATGTCATCTACATATAATATGAGAAATGCTACAGAGCTCCCACTCACTTTCTTGTAAACGCAGGCTTCTCCATAAGTCTGTGTAAACCCAAACGCCTTGATCATCTCATCAAAGCGAATGTTCCAACTCCGAGATGCTTGCACCAGCCCATAAATGGATCGTTGGAGCTTGCATACCTTGTTAGCATTCTTGGGGTTGACAAAACCTTCCGGCTGCATCATATACAGTTCTTCCTTAAGATAGCCGTTAAGGAATGCCGTTTTGACGTCCATTTTCCATATCTCATAATCATAGTATGCGACAATTGCTAACATGATTCGGACGGACTTCAGCTTCGCTACGGGAGAGAAAGTCTCATCGTAGTCAACCCCTTGAACTTGTCGATAACCCTTAGCGACAAGTCGAGCTTTATAGATGGTAACATTACCATCCGCGTCCGTCTTCTTCTTAAAGATTCATTTGTTTTCTATCGCTCGCCGATCATCGGGCAAGTCTGTCAAAGTCCATACTTTGTTTTCATACATGGATCCTATCTCGGATTGCATGGCCTCTAGCCATTTGTTGGAATCTGGGCCCGCCATCGCTTCTTCATAGTTCGAAGGTTCACCATTGTCTAACAACATGATTTCCAGGACAGGGTTGCCGTACCACTCTGGTGCGGAACGTGTCCTTGTGGACCTATGAAGTTCAGTAGTAACTTGATCCGAAGTTTCATGATCATCATCATTAACCTCCTCTCTAACCGGTGGAGGCACCACAGAAACATTTTCTTGAGCTGCGCTACTCTTCGGTTCAAGAGGTAATACTTCATCAAGTTCCACTTTCCTCCCACTTACTTCTTTCGAGAGAAACTCTTTCTCCAGAAAGGATCCGTTCTTGGCAACAAAGATCTTGCCTTCGGATCTAAGGTAGAAGGTATACCCAATGGTTTCCTTAGGGTATCCTATGAAGACGCATTTTTCCGACTTGGGTTCGAGCTTTTCAGGTTGAAGTTTCTTGACATAAGCATCGCATCCCCAAACTTTTAGAAACGACAGCTTAGGTTTCTTCCCAAACCATAATTCATACGGTGTCGTCTCAACGGATTTAGACGGTGCCCTATTTAAAGTGAATGTAGCTGTCTCTAGAGCGTATCCCCAAAATGACAGCGGTAAATCAGTAAGAGACATCATAGATCGCACCATATCCAATAGAGTGCGATTACGACGTTCGGACACACCGTTACGTTGAGGTGTTCCAGGCGGCGTGAGTTGTGAAACGATTCCACATTTCCTTAAGTGTGTGCCAAATTCGTGACTTAAATATTCTCCTCCACGATCTGATCGTAAGAACTTTATTTTTCGGTCACGTTGATTCTCTACCTCATTCTGAAATTCCTTGAACTTTTCAAAGGTTTCAGACTTGTGTTCCATTAAGCAGACATACCCATATCTACTCAAGTCATCCGTGAGAGTGAGAACATAACGATATCCTCCGCGAGCCTCAACACTCATTGGACCGCATACATCAGTATGTATGATTTCCAATAAGTTGGTTGCTCGCTCCATTGTTCCGGAGAACGGTGTCTTGGTCATTTTTCCCATGAGGCATGGTTCGCATGTGTCAAATGATTCATAATCCAGAGACTCTAAAAGTCCATCAGCATGGAGCTTCTTCATGTGCTTGACACCAATGTGACCAAGGCGGCAGTGCCACAAGTATGTGGGACTATCGTTATCAACTTTACACCTTTTGGTATTGACACTATGAATATGTGTATTATCACGCACGAGATTCATTAAGAATAAACCATTGACCATCGGGGCATGACCATAAAACATACCACTCATATAAATAGAACATCCATTATTCTCGGATTTAAATGAGTAGCCATCTCGCATTAAACGAGATCTAGATACCCTTATTTCGACTATAAGCATGAGGAGAATTTAACACGGATTGCAACAAGGAAATACAATCAATTAAAGAGCAATTTTCATAGTTAAATTCCTTGAGATCCAAAATAGTGGGTTTAGCAATATCTAGATTTTTATTTCTTTCAATCCCTTTTTTTATCAATTTCATCATCAGGATCTAAAAACTCAGAATTCTTAGAACGCCTTCTAGGTAAGGGAAGATCATAATCAGATTCATCAAGATTCATATTGCAAAACAAAGATTTAATAGGGGACACATCAATAACTTTTAGATCTTCATCTTGATTTTCATAGGAATTAGAAGAACACGCTTTAATAAAGGCATCTTTGTAAGCACGCATCCTAGCGGTTCTTTCTTTGCACTCATCAATGGAAATTTTCATGGCTTTGAGAGACTCATTGATATCATGCTTAGGAGGAATAGATCTAAGCTTTAAAGAATCAACCTCAAGACAAATTCTATCAACGTTCCTAGCCAAATCATCAACTTTAAGCAATTTCTCTTCAAGCAAAGCATTGAAGTTCTTTTGCGAATTCATAAACTCTTTAACACTACTCTCAAATTCAGAGGGCATCTTATTAAAATTTCCATAAGAGTTGTTGTAGGAATTTCCATAATTATTAGAAGGATTACTAGGATAATGCCTAGAATTAAAATTCCCTCTATACGCGTTATTACCAAAACTATTCCTACCAACAAAATTCACATCCATAGATTCATTATTATTCTCAAGCAAAGTAGATAAAGGCATATTATTGGGATCAGAAGAAACACTCTTAACAAATAAATTCCTAAGTTCATCCATCTTTTCACTCAAAACATTGATTTCTTCTATAGAATGCACTTTTTTATTAGTAGATCTTTCAGTATGCCATTGAGAATAATTGACCATAATATTATCTAGGAGTTTAGTAGCATCTCCTAAAGTGATTTCCATAAAAGTGCCTCCCGCGACCGAATCTAAAAGATTTCTAGAAGCAAAATTCAATCCAGCATAAATTTTTTGTATAATCATCCATAAGTTCAAACCATGAGTAGGACAATTACGTAGCATTAATTTCATTCTCTCCCAAGCTTGTGCAACATGTTCATGATCAAGTTGCTTAAAATTCATAATATCATTCCTAAGAGAGATAATCTTAGCGGGAGGAAAATACTTAGAGATAAAAGCATCTTTGCACTTGTTCCAAGAATCAATACTATTTTTAGGCAAAGATGAAAACCACGCTTTAGCACGATCTCTAAGCGAAAAAGGAAATAGCTTCAAATTAACGACATCATTATCGACATCCTTTTTCTTTTGCATATCACATAAATCAACAAAGCCATTTAGATGAGTAGCGGCATCTTCACTAGGAAGGCCGGCGAATTGATCTTTCATAACAAGATTCAACAAAGCAGTATTGATTTCACAAGATTCAGTATTGGCAAGAGGAGCAACCGGAGTGCTAAGGAAATCATTGTTATTGGTATTGGTGAAGTCACACAATTTGGTAGCATCTTGGGCCATCACGACAAGCAAGCAAACTAACACACGAGCAAACAAAAGGCAAAGGGAAAAAGAGGAGGAGATTGGGAAAGAGAGGGCGAATAAAACGGCAAGGGTGAAGTGGGGGAGAGGAAAACGAGAGGCAAATGGCAAATAATGTAATGCGAAGAGATTGTGATGGGTACTTGGTATGTTGACTTTTGCATAGGCCTCCCCGACAACGGTGCCAGAAATCCTTCTTGCTATGTCTCGAGCTAGCGTTGGTTTTCCCCAAAGAGGAGGGGGTGATGCAGCACAGTAGCGTAAGTATTTCCCTCAGTTTTTGAGAACCAAGGTATCAATCCAGTAGGAGGTCACACGCAAGTCCCTCGTACCTGCACAAAACGGTAGCAACTCGCAACCAACGCTTAGGGGTTGTCAGTCCCTTCACGATCACTTACGAGAGTGAGATCTGATAGAGATAATATTTTTGGTATTTTTGGTATAAAGATGCAAAGTGAAAAGTAAAAGCAAAACAAGTAAAATAAACTAATGGAGATTGATATGATGAGAATAGACCCGGGGGCCATAGGTTTCACTAGTGGCTTCTCTCAAGAGCATAGATATTCTACGGTGGGTGAACAAATTACTGTTGAGCAATTGATAGAATTGAGCATAGTTATGAGGTTATCTAGGCATGATCATGTATATAGGCATCACGTCCGTGACAAGTAGACCGACTCCTGCCTGCATCTACTACTATTACTCCACTCATCGACCGCTATCCAGCATGCATCTAGAGTATTAAGTTAAAAACAGAGTAACACCTTAAGCAAGATGACATGATGTAGAGGAATAAATTCATGCAATATGATAAATACCCCATCTTGTTATCCTCGATGGCAACAATACAATACGTGCCTTGCAACTCTTTGTGTCACTGAGTAAGGACACCGCAAGATTGAACCCAAAGCTAAGCACTCGAAGAGACTTGCAAAGATAACTCAATCATACATAAAAGAATTCAGAAAAGATTCAAATATTATTCATAGATAAGTTGGATCATAAACCCACAATTCATCGATCTCAACAAACACACCGCAAAAAGAAGATTACATCGAATAGATCTCCACGAGAGAGGGGGAGAACATTGTATTGAGATCCAAAAAGAGAGAAGAAGCCATCTAGCTACTAGCTATGGACCCGAAGGTCTGAAGTAAACTACTCACACTTCATCGGAAGGGCTATGGTGTTGATGTAGAAGCCCTCCGTGATGGATGCCCTCTCCGACGGAGCTCCGGAACAGGCCCCAAGATGGGATCTCGTGGATACAGGAAGTTGCAGCGGTGGAATTAGGTTTTTGGCTCTGTCTCTGGTCTAATGGGGGTACGTAGGTATATATAGGAGGAAGGAGCACGTCGGTGGAGCTCCGAGGGGCCCACGAGGCAGGGGGCCCGCCCAGGGGGGGCGCCCTCCACCCTCGTGACCTCCCCGGAAACTTCTTGGAGTAGGGTCCAAGTCTCCTGGATCACGTTCGGTGAGAAGATCACGTTCCCGAAGGTTTCATTCCGTTTGGACTCCGTTTGATATTCTGTTTCCTCGAAATACTGAAATAGGAAAAAACAACAATTCTGGGCTGGGCCTCCGGTTAATAGGTTAGTCCCAAAAATAATATAAAAGTGGAAAATAAAGCCCAATATAGTCCAAAATAGTAGATAAAGTAGCATGGAGCAATCAAAAATTATAGATACGTTGGAGACGTATGAGCCTACCTTAATAGGCAGGAGCTGCCCGATGATCAAAATGAGGCCCGCCGCATAGTTCGACGCTCTAAAGCCTACAAAGTTCACGAAGGTGAGCTGTACAAGACAAGCACTACCAGAGTCCTTAAAAGGTGTATCTCCGAAGAGGAGGGACGACAACTCTTGCCCGAAATACATGCTAGTCTGGGAGGCCACCACGCCGCAGCTCAGGCCCTCGTAAGGAAAGCCTTCCGGACAGGATTTTTCTGGCCAACGGCCCGAGCAGATGTACAAGCCCTTGTCCAACATTGTGTGGGATGTCGGCTTTTCGCCAATCAAAGTCATATGCCTCCCACTGCATTAAGAACAATCCCCATCACTTGGCCCTTCGCGGTCTGGGGGCTCGATATGGTCGGGCCCCTTAAAGGGGGAAGCCACAAAAAGAAATATTTACTGTTTATGGTGGATAAATTCACTAAGTGGATAGAGGCCAAACAAGTAAGAACGGCTGAAGCAGGACCAATGATTGAGTTTATGTCTGGTGTGGTACACCGCTACGGTGTCCCACACAGCATCATCATAGATAATGGCTCCAAATTTATGGTCGATGAGGTGAAAAACTGGTGTGCTAAATTGGGCATTAAGCTCAACTATGCATCCGTCTACCATCCTCAAACAAACGGTCAGGTTGAATGGGACAATGGCCTGATAATGAGCCGCATTAAACCCCGACTGGTGTGCTCCCTACGGGAGTTCGATAAGCATTGGGTTGAGGAACTCGATTCTGTGCTCTGGGGGTTGCGGACTACACCTAACCGAACAACCGGATACACACCTTTCTTCATGGTGTACGGTGCGGAAGCTGTCCTGCCCTGCGACATTATTCATGACTCACCACGAGTGCGCATGTACGAAGAGCAAGAAGCCGAGATCGATTGGCAGGATGACCTAGACGACCTCGAAGAGGAGCGCGATATTGTGCGAGCCCGTTCCGCATTTTATCAACAACAGGCGAGGCAATACCAAAGCAGAGAAGTGCGGGGCAATACATATAACGTTGGCGACCTCGTCTTGTGTCTCCCGGAGAAGAAGAAGAAGGATAAGCTCAAACCAAGATGGGAGGGCCCCTTCATCATAGATGAAGTTCGCACTGGAGGAGCCTATCACCTTCGTAATGCATCGGATAATCGCCTTGAGCCGAATCCATGGAACGCTGCTTGGCTCTGACGATTCTACGGATAGTTCGGGTGTGTTCGGATCTACCGAACTGTTAGGGGTAGACATCTTCAAATGTATACACCCCATTATAACTGGGGGCTTCTTTGACGAAACTTATTACTAAAAGCTTGTTGCTTACATTGTTTACGTGGTTTGTTCTATACATCTTTTGCCATTATATGCACCTCTATGACTTAAGTTTTTGCCAAGCTGGGTTGCCTCGCTCCTGTGTTTATACCCTACATTCCCGATTGTTCGGCTAGGGTGTAAAGGGAGCACCTCTGCGATTGTTACAATCGGGTAATTCAGATCTGTACCTCAGACGGGTGAAGCCGAAAGCTAGCGTTCTTAAGGGAATAATTGGTCGGCAAGCAATGACAAATTATTTACTTTTATGTAATTCTTCTAACAAATAAGGGATAGGCTGCCCGTAATTCTATCTTTCGGATCAAAGCCTAAGCACACATAATTAGGCATGCTGACCCAAGGAAAGGAACCCTTAATGGAACTATTTTCCCTGGAAGATGTTTCTTATGTTAAATAGTAATATAACATAACTCCCGGAACAAATTTTGTCTGCTTGAGAAATATGACTGGATTGCCTGGTTTCCGGACATAAGGAATGTTTATTACATTCAGACATAGTATCCGGAAACACTCCAACTTCTTGGTTCAAAGGTTGAAGCTGAAGGCCTGCGATGACAAATTTTTACAAGTTCGGTTGGAGATAAGTTTGATGATAAAGTACATTGATACATCAAATCGAATGCCTACTCTTTATCTATGTCAACTATAAGACTGTTTAAGCTACAGTCTTCTTGCGAATATTTCGCAGCTATCATCACTTGGTCATATACCAAGTTCACGGGAATCTCTTTTCCATCTGGTCCCCGAGGTCCAACTCGGGCCATACGATTCGGATCGAGCCCGGTGTAGCGTGTTTTCACCATCGCCCATGCATCTCGTGCACCTTCTCGGCATGCTGACGCCTTCCATAGCTCAAAACGGCACCGGGCACCTATGAACATGTTCGCGATCCCTCCATACTTTCTAGAGGGGCATCGGATGGCCATAAGGCTTTGACCATACTCTTCATGGATTTCCGGGCCCGCTCATGCACTAGGGACAGCTCTTTTAGGACGTCGCCTCAGAATCCGGATACTTCTTCTTCAGGACGCCCGGTTAACAGACCTACAAGAATAGCATTAAAACACTCCGAATTACGGGATAATATGATTCCCCTGGATGGTTCAAAGGTCATACCGAATATGCCGCCTTTTAACTTTTTATTCTCTCTTTGAGCGTCCGATAGAGCCTTTAAGCTCTTTATCTCTTTGGCTTGCTTATCCTTTTCCTCCTCTAGTTTGTTCTTTTGATCAATGGCATCATGAATTTTCTTCATTTCCTCTAGCTCTATGGTGGCGGCATTTAGCTTTGTCCGGCTCATTTCAAGCTCTTGGGACAGCATGTTGTTCTTCTCTTTGTGAACCTGTGGTCATAATGATCCTTAAATCGGTTGGTCCAACCGCTTCAAGTCTCGGGGGCTACTGGCATATATCTATTAAATTTACACAAACCCTTACCTGCATATCCTTGGAAAACAGGTGAGCGACTCTTGCAAGTCCGTCTCGGGCGGCTCGGATATATGCATCCACGGAGCTGAGGGTATTGAATTCTTGCTCAGTGAACACTGGAGCACGCATGGTCTCTTTCAGTCGTCGATGATTCATCATGCTCTCCACTTCGGAATTTGTGACTGATACGTCATCCGAATCCTCATGAGGTGGCTGAGTTGGCGCTGCATCCGTATTGGCTCTCGTCCTGGTTGATGAGCCCGGCGCCGGATTAATTAGCTGATCGGCTAACTGGGAATTTGAACACGGTTCGCCGTGTGCTCCTCCTGAAATAAGATGGGAGGAGAAATATGACAATCTGGTCTTATGCCTAGGCACATTTTAAAAGTTATACCTCTTTGATGAAGGAGGAGGCTCGACGGCGCTCCTGGTTTCCTTTCGTTTTGAAGGCTCACCTTGCGTAGATGCTACCTTCCTAGAGGCCGCCCTTGATGGAGTGCGGCTCGCTGAGCGCCGATCCTATGAAGCATGATTCAGTGTGATGGGTGAGACGCAAGTGGGGGGCTCCTTTTTTTAAGGAGGACTTCTGAGTACTTACAATGGAGAAAGGGAGGAGGCCGGGGTAGTCGGCCATAATAGCCACTTCCGAGCCGTCAAGGCTCGCTTGATAGAAGACTCCGTCATCAAACTCTATAAATATGTCCGGATCCTCGCAGAAGCCGGGATCTTCGTTGCGAGCATAATCCTCTGGCTGCGGGGAAGGGCAATGTACATTTTCAACCACCTTCCTCCATGTCTATTTTAAGATGACCAGCACAATTTGATTAGCGCACCTCGATAATAAGGTAGGACAATGCTGATAATCAAAAACTTACCCATTCAAAGGGGTTATACATGGAAAAACCTTCCCGACAATTTAAACTGGTGAAATCTTCTTTCTCCCCCTTATAAAGATCTGCCAAAATGGCGGCCAGAGCGGCTGGGGTATCCGGGCCCTCGCGCTTATAACGAGATGCGTCGCCCTTTCCGTTGTAACACCGTAAAGGGGTCACCTTGGACTGAAGGGGCTGGATGCATCGCTTTATCACGATGGCCATGACTTCGATTATCTAGAATTCAGAATGGGCAAGTAATCTGACCTTGCTAACTAACCTCTTTACTTCCGCACTGTCTTCTTGCTTGGGGCTCCGGGGGCGCCAATTGAGGCATTTCTTCAAAGGAGCACTGCAGAATTCGGGAAGTCCACGCCGAACTGGGTCCGGAAGAGGAACGTCCTCAACATAAAACCATTGCGAAGTCAATTCTTCAGATTCCTTCTTGGGAGTTCCGGCGAGGTAACCTGATCCGGCTATGCGCCATACTTTGGCGCCGCCCACTTCAAATATAGAACCCCCTTGATGACGAGGGACGAGCCAAAAGAACTTTCTCCTTAGTTCAAAAATGAGCTTCGCAGCCTAAGAACAGTTCACAGAGAGCGACAAAACCCGAGATGTGCAGGATAGAACCTGGTGTGAGGTTGTGCAGCTGGATCCTGTAGAATTCCAATAGACCTTTGAGGAAGGGGTGGATAGGGAATCCTAAGCCCCTCAGAAGAAACAAGACAAAGCACACCCTCTCATCCTTCTTGGGGTTGGGGAAATTCTCTGCTAGCACATCATTACTAATTGAGGCCAATCCCGCCCGCACGGAGACTAGATCTGCGGGAGGGAGATATCCCTGCGTCTGAAGTCGATTCAGCTGGAGGTGAGACACTGAGTAGCTTCGCTAATCACCCGCTTGAGGGCCATGAGGGCGCGAGGAAGAGCTAGGAGCGCTCTCCATGTTTTGAAGTTTTTCGTGGTTTGCTCTGATGCTCCTTGCGCAATATGGGATGGCATTTGGGGATCTAACCTCCTTATATAGATGCCGCCCCTGCATGGTAAGGGGATTATTTGTAAAAAAATATGGACCGTTCGCATTCGCTCGGCGCGTGGAAATTGAGGCGATGACAGGAAGGAATCGTAAAGGCAAAACATGGAGGTCAAAACCGGACTGTCGTCAATCCGGAGTATGGTGAAGAACCAGCCTTGCAAAGCCTAAGACATAAGCCAGATACTACATTGTCATTGAAGGCAAGTTCGGGGGCTACTGAGGGAGTCCTGGATTTGGGGGTCCTCAGGTGTCCGACTTATTCGATATGGGCCGGGCTGATGGGTCGTGAAGACAAAGTAGAAGACCACCTCCCGTGTCAGGGTAGGACTCCTATGTGCGTAGAACGGCAAGTTTGGTGTCCGGGTGTAATACTCCTTTCCTCTGAGCCGACTTTGTATAACCCTAGGCCCCTCCGGTGTGTATATAAACTGGAGGGGTTATTCCGCAGAGGGCGTCAGAATAATCATTAGCTAGAATGCTAGGGTTTGGCCATTAGGATCTCGAGGTAGATCAACTCTTATAACCCCAATACTCATCGAATACAATCAAGAAGGACATAGGGTTTTACCTCCTTTGAGAGGGCCTGACCCTGGGTAAACATCGTGTCCCCATTGCCCCTTGTTACGATTGATCCTTAGACTCACAGCTTGGGCCCCCTACCCGAGATCTGCCGGTTTTAACACCGACAATAGATGCTATATAGGTCCGTCGGATCTTACATCAAGATCCGTGCAAAAATTTCGTTTCAGATTTTCTTTTTGCTCTCTTATATCTCAGTCGAGTGAGACATAGCCACGCCATTAAACAAGGGCTCGGGCGCCATTAATGGAGACCTTAGGAGAGAGGTGGGCGACAGATGGAGGTCAAAGGGCTCTCCTCCCAATAAGCACGCGCATGGGTCTGATCGCATGCCTCTCGTACTCAAATAGCTACCTCGCACGACGCCTCCTAGCCAATAAAAAAGGGGACGCATGTCGGCACGTAAATGGTAAGTAGAACGCCCATGGTTTCAATAATAATTGTGTTTCCGATTGTAACGTGACATCACTTGT
The DNA here is from genome assembly GCA_963921465.1 of Triticum timopheevii. Classification (NCBI taxonomy): domain Eukaryota; kingdom Viridiplantae; phylum Streptophyta; class Magnoliopsida; order Poales; family Poaceae; genus Triticum; species Triticum timopheevii. The sequence goes on from OY997270.1 coordinate 300,522,355, forward strand.
TCCAAAATGACTTTGTTGATTCTTAATGTGTGCGCCTTCAGAAATCGGACATCAAAATTACCACAACATTTTGGTGCCATGTCATGACACCAAGCCGAGTTTCATGATTTTCATGCGTGTTTTGGATTTACAGGAATTAAATAACCAAGTTTCTCAATGTTTTCGGACGAGCCATGACGCCCAGATGTTTGAATTTCATTCCCATTTCTTGCATGGGACATAGAAATTTACCCAAGGACACACATGTGATTTTTCAACCAACTTTGGTGCACTGGAGCATGTGCTTGTAGTTCAAATTTGAATTATGCAGATTAAATGACCAGAAACTCAATTAATGTGTAAAAAAGGCCAAACGAACCCGGAATAATTCCAAAATTTAACACGACACTCATATAGTTCTATGTTGCCTCTGTAAAGAAAATCAAGGGGGGGGGGCAGCGTATATCGTCTCACACACAAAGGTGACACATTCCCTCTCAGAACCATGAGCCTTCTTGAGAGAAGCTCCGGTTTGCAAGAAGCTTATACCAAAACTTGTTCCAATTCGGCCAAATTATTTACCACGGCATGTTAGTGCCATGACATGACACCATGCCAAGTTTCATGATTTTCAGGCGTGTTTTGGATTTACGAGAATTTAAAAACCAAGTTTCTTAATGTTGTCGGTCGAGCGATGATACCCAGGTGTTTGAATTTCATTCCCATTTCTTGCATGTGACCTAGAAATTCACCCGAGGACACACATGTTATTTTTGAACCAACTTTGGTGCACTAGAGCATGTGCTTGTAGTTCAAATCTGAATTATGCACATTAAATGACCAGAAACTCAATTAATGTATAAAAAAGGCCAAACAAACCCGGTATAATCCAAAATTTAACAAGACACTCATATAGTTCTATGTTGCCTTTGTAAAGAAAATCAAGGGGGCAACGTATATCGTTTTGCACACAAAGGTGACACATTTCCTCTCAGAACCATGAGCCTTTTTGAGAGAAGCTCTGGTTTGCAAGAAGCTTATACCAAAACTTGTTCCAACTTGGCCAAATTTTTTACCACAGGATGTTAGTGCCATGACATGACACCATGCCAAGTTTCATGATTTTCAGGCGTGTTTTGGATTTACAAGAATTTAAAAACCAAGTTTCTCATTGTTCTCGGCCGAGCCACGATGCCCAGGTGTTTTAATTTCATTCCCATTTTCGGAATGGGACCTAGAAATTCACCCGAGGACACACATGTTATTTTTCAACCAACTTCCATGCACTGGAGCATGTGTTTGTAGTTCAAATTTGAATTATGCACATTAAATGGCCATGAACTCAATTAATGTATAAAAAGGCCAAACAAACCCGGAATAATTCCAAAATTTAACACGACACACAAACAGTTCTATGATGCCTCTGTAAATAAAATCAAGGGGGGGGCAGTGTATATTGTTTCGCACACAAAGGTGACACGGTCCCTCTCAAAACCACGAGCCTTCTTGAGAGAAGCTCCGATTTGCAAGAAGCTTATACCAAAACTTGTTCCAATTTGGCAATTTTTTACCACAACATGTTAGTGCCATGATATGACACCATGCCAAGTTTCATGATTTTCTGGCGAGTTTTGGATTTACAGGAATTTAAAAACCAAGTTTCTGAATGTTCTCGGCCGAGTCACGATGCCTACATGTTTGAATTTCATTCCCATTTCTTGCATGGGACCTAGAAATTCACCCAAGGACACACATGTGATTTTTCAACCAACTTTGGTGCATCGGAGCATGTGCTTGCAGTTCAAATTTGAATTAAGCACATTAAATGACCAGAAACTCAATTAATGTATAAAAAGGTCAAACGAACCCGGAATAATTCCAAAATTTAACACGACACACATACAGTTCTATGATGCCTCTGTAAATAAAATCAAGGGGGGGTAGTGTATATCTTTCGCACACAAAGGTGACACGGTCCCTTTCAAAACCACGAGCCTTCTTGAGAGAAGCTCTGATTTGCAAGAAGCTCATACCAAAACTTGTTCCAATTCGGCAATTTTTTTACCACAACATGTTAGTGCCATGACATGACACCATACCAAAACCTGTCCAATTCGGCCAAAATTTATACATATGAAAACAGGGTTTATATTATCCCGAACATCTCGCTACCTAGACCATTGTACTGTGATTTGAATTTAACATAAAATGGATTCAAATATTTGAACCGGAGATTGTATGGTACATGTAGTTCATATTGAAATATGATTACTACTATATGCATGTTTTCAGTTATCAAGATAATCTTTAAATGATGGTATAACTTGAAAACAATCGTATTCAAATAAGGAAAACCGATTCAAATTTAGTCCATATGGTAGACAACAATATATATATATATATATATATATATATATATATATATATATATATATATTCATAGGGTGGAGTAAAATGTTCATATAATTAAGATGTGACTGCATCCATTATAAACCGCAAGATCACCTAACGATATATTTGAATTCAACATAATGTGGATTCAAAAATTGCAATTAGAGATCCTGGCATTTGTAATCATATAAAAAGGGACATGACTCTTTCTTGTGGTGGGAATTGATTTGTGTTTTTTGTTGGTGAGGGAAGTGCGAATTGATTTGGTACAGTATAGGCTAATCTTGTTCTCCCGATTATTTTACATTTTTCTTGTAGTTTTTTCAATGGCATTTATAGCAATATAGTAAAAGGGGACATGAATCTCGTGTGTCTTGTATGAATTGTTTTTTCTTGTACACGTTAAGTTTGTTCTGCCGAACATGGAATCCGCGCCTTGTTATCCTGAAATTTTCAAGCTCGAGTATCTTTTGTCTCTTCTGTTATGAAACTCCTGCCTCTTCAACCCATGCAGCGCCTTGTTATCCCGAAATTTCAGCGCGCGCGAAACTCCCTCCTCATCCGAAATAGGTCCCGCAGCCCAGACACGTGAAATCCCCCTTCTACCCCTCAGCCAGAAATGCCGCCTCGACGTCACGTGATCAAAACCGTTCGGGGTATGTTCATAACTTACCCCACATTTCAGACAAGCGCGTCCCTAAGCCATGGCTCCCCCTACCTTCCCCTTCACCCCCATTCATACACCGAGGCCGCCAAAACCCGCGAAACCCCACACTCCTCCGTCGGCCTCCCGACCGCCGCCCAACCGGAGACTCTTCCCTGACGATGTCATCCACAACAATAGCTCAACGTCCCTCATCCACCACACCGGATGAGGATCCACCGTCGATCTCGTCGTCCCGTGATACGTCTCCAACGTATCTATAATTTTTGATTGTTCCATGCTATTATATTATCTGTTTTGGATGTTTTATATGCATTAATATGCTATTTTATATTATTTTTTGGACTAACCTATTAACCTAGAGCCCAGTGCCAGTATCTGTTTTGTCCTTGTTTTTGAGTTTTACAGAAAAGGAATATCAAACGGAGTCCAAATGAGCTGAAAATTTACGGTGATTTTTTATGGACCAAAAGAGACCCACGGAGCATCGGAGTTGGGCCAGAAGAGTCCTGAGGCGACCACAAGCCCAGGGGGCGCACCCCCTGGCTTGTGGGCTCCTCGGGAACCCCCCTGACTTGAAACCGACGCAAAAAATTCCTATAAATCCCAAAACCACCAGAAAGAAACCTAGATCGGGAGTTCCGCCGTCGTAAGCCTCTGTAGCCATGAAAAACCCATCGGGAACCCATTCTGGCACCCTGCCAGAGGGGGAAATCATCACCATAGGCCATCTTCATCATCCCAGCGGTCTCCATGAATAGGAGGGAGTAGTTCACCCTCGGGGCTGAGGGTATGTACTAGTAGCTATGTGTTTGATCTATCTCTCTCGTGTTCTTGATTTGGCACGATCTTGATGTACAGCGAGCTTTGTTATTATAGTTGGATCATATGGTGTTTCTCCCCCTCTACCTTCTTGTGATGAATTGAGTCTTGCTCTTTGAGGTTTCATTATGTTGGATTGGGTATTGGATTTGAGAACACTTGATGTATGTGTTGTGATGGGATATCTGTGGTGACAATGAGATGCTCTGTTGATTCACTTGATGTATGTTTTGGTACTCAACTCGTGGATTCCCGAGGTGACATTGGGGTAATCTATGCATAGGGTTTGATGCACATTTTCGTCCTACGTTCTCCAATAGAAACTTTGGAGTGATTCTTTGTTGCACATTGAGGGATTGTTATATGATCCAATTATGTTATCATTGTTGAGAGAACTTCCACTAGTGAAAGTATGAACCCTAGGCCTTGTTTTCAAGCATTGCAATATCGTTTTGCTCAATTTTGTTACTAGTTACCTTCCTGTTTTTATATTTTCATATTACAAAAACCTTTATCTACTATCCATATTACACTTGTATCACTATCTCTTCGCCGAACTAGTGCACCTATACAATTTACCATTGTATTGGGTGTGTTGGCGACACAAGAGAATCTTTGTTATTTGGTTGCAGTGTTGTTTGAGAGAGACCATCTTCATCATACGCCTCTCACGGATTGATAAACCTTAGGTCATCCACTTGAGGAAAATTTGATGTTGTCCTACAAAACTCTGCACTTGGAGGCCCAACAACGTCTACAAGGATAAAGTTGTGTAGTAGACATCATCCCGCCGGATCAGCCGCCCCGTACTCCACCTCCAAGGAGCTGCCCCGTTGTTGCCTCGTCTATCGCGCCACCTCCATCCCACCAACGCTGTCTTGACCTGCCCCACCGGAACCGCAACACTCTCACCAATTCCTCCGATGAAGCCGAGGCCTAGTCGGTGCCACCAAGGAGGTTCTGCACTCACCACTGCGTTTTATCTTTTATCCAATCTCACGGGGCTACCGGTGCTCGATATCGAGCAGCCATGGTGGGTCTCCATCGACTGCGCCGTTGTCGGCCACTTCCTCCATGGCGTCTCTCCCCCATGTCGTCGCTTCCTCGGCGGTGACTTCCACACCACCTCTAGCTGTTGCTGCTCTGGCTCTCGCTCGCTCGTGCTGCTACTCCAGCTCTCGCTCGCGTTGCGGCTCTGTTCTTGTTGTCGACCGCGCTGCTGCACTGCTCTTGCTTTCGTTCGTGCTGCTGCTCTGCTCTGCTATTGCTGTCGTTCGCGCTGCTGCTCCGCTCTTGCTCTCGTTCGTATTGCTGCTCTGATCTGCTCTTGCTCTCGCTAGCGCTGCTGCTGCTGCTGCATGACCTGCGGCAGCTACAGGAGTTGCTGCTTTAGCACTCGCTCGCGGTGCTGCTGCACAGTTGCTCTCTGCTAGTGTGTTCCCTGCTCGAGCGGCTGCTGATTTAGATCACTGCTTCTCTGCTACTAGTACTCGGATGTCCTAAACTTCTATTGCAATGCTCTACTACTAGTTCAATTAATTTCGACAGTAAAATTCAGTTTCGACTGTAAAGTTTAGTTTCTTCAGTTAAGTTCAGAGTGAACAATATTTACAGCATCTGTCGGAGCGGCCATGGAGCAGCTGATGCATTTTACATTTAGCACTTTTTGGTGATGTATTTTATATCATCTATTGGAGATGCTATTAGAGTCCCACTTCAGATTAATGTTTTCTGTCTTGTCCTACTTCAACCTCGCTGTCGTACACCTCATCGGAGCTGCTCCAACGACGGAACCATCCATCACAGGGGAGCAGTACCCTCTACGCCATCTCCAGAGGCCTCAGATCTTCTTCCCCGCCTCTGACAGTCACACCAGCATCACCATCTTCCACATCCAACCCAATGATGCTGAGGCCGACAAGGCTATGCCAAAGAGGTTGTACACTCGTCGCATCACTTTGTTACTCTGCATTCATGTCGATCCCTCAAGGATCATTTGGTTCAAAGCAGTTGCAAATCTAGAAATAAATGAATCATGGTCACAAAGTTAATAGGGAGAAAAATAAATGCTGTTTTGAACCACAATTTGAATCAGTTTAGCAAGATAGCCATTATATGATACTCATGTGGACCAAATCTAAGCTCACAAAATATTTCGAGGGCAGGCTTCAGCATGTTGAAGACTGCCTACTAGAATCGCCACTGGTTCAAAGAAAAAGTGAAGGAAAACATAGGAATTGGAAACTTTACTATGGTACTACTATTTGTGCATTTGGTTAGAAGGAATGGAGCAAAGCAAAACTGGAGGATTTTTTTCCTTTGGTGTCTCTTTCAAAGAAAACACGAAGGAATTTTAATATCCACTTGGACGTCCTTTTCAAATTAATATGCATGAAGAATAGTACTAATTGCATTACTGGCATAATAAGATCCTTATTTTACATTTTCATGTGGTTTGACTTTAATTTGACAATGTTTCTCCATTCCTGTGTTCTTTCGATTCATGTGAAGCAAACACCTAGGTTGACAGAAATCCTATGTTTGCAAATGCTCTGTTTTGCACGTGCATTCCTATCATATTCCTGTATTTTTCAGGTCCCCGCGTTTATAAAATCCTCCAATTCTATGGAGCCCTTACAAATTTACTTCATTTTCAGATAGGTGTCAAAGAAAACTTGGTGTGTTATGTCCTGCTCCTGCCGTGCCGTCATCCACCCCACCTGAGGTGCACCATCGACGGAAGCGTTCACTGCAATAGAGATCCCCATGTAGACTTTCTTTCGCCGTCTCAGATCATCTTCCCCATTGCCAGCAGCCACGCCAACTGCATTAATATCATCGACTGAGCAGATGAACCTGAGGACTACACAGTTCCGGAAGAGAGGTCACACTCTTTCGTGTCTGCTTATGTTACACATCGATTACTATTACCTTCTACTTTATCGTCCTGTTCACCTCTTAGACTCCGAGTCAGTTCCAAACTAATGTTCAAATTGTGTTTTAAAATGCCTATGGGGCACATATCGAGGCAACAACGAATATTATATGTATACTATCTGGTTCATCTGGGGTCTTCTATGTGGTTCATGTTGGGTGGGCAACAAATAGTAGATGATCCATCGTCTATCTTTTTAAACTAAAGCTATAATCTGCCTGCTATCATTAGTTTTGGATCTAGCCACTCGTTTGCTACCATCAGTCTTGATTTCTGCATGCACCCCTTGGGCCTTACATAATCTAACTATGTTTTTTTATTATGCATGTCAGTTACTGTACACAATCATACTGAACATGTAGAGGAAAAGAGAAGACAGTTGCGTGGGAATATAATGTCATGCAGACACCGCTCCATGGTGGGCGAAGTGGCCCCCCTCCCCCTCCAGATTGTATTCTAGATGAAGATAACTGTTCAGAGGGGGATTCAGAGGGAGCCGACCACACCTATTTACCCCCTAAGGTGTTTGCTCTAACCTGGCATACTGATGTTGGTCATATCATGCATATGGCGCCTCGCATTGCTTACATTATACATCTTATATGTCATCATCTTAGTTTAGATTTGCTTTGTGTGAATACCACCTGTTTGGTTTCTATATCATACTCCCACCATTCCTAAATATTTGTCTTTTTAGAGCTTTCAACAAGTGACTACATACGGAGCAAAATTAGTGAACCTACACTCTAAAATATGTCTATATAGATCCGTATGTGGTAGTCCATTTGGAATTTCTAAAAAGACAAATATTTAGGAATGGAGGGAGTATATGTGAATTATGCAATGCCATCTTTCTTAGCCAGGCATCATATACGTGAATCATGCAATGCCATCCTATTTAGCCAGTCATCGTATGTGTGAATTGTATCGTGCCATATTTTTTTCATAATGTATTCCATTTGTCAACAATGTTTATACATTCATCTACTCTTCCTGTGCATCAGCCATTTGAGTCGGTCATGGGAAAATCTGGAGTGAAAACAAGGTCTTCTGAGCAGTCAGTGCTACTTGTTGTTGCAGATTTCTTGCTGGTTACAGATAGCTCATCAGTGGAGGATTCAGAGACAGATGACCAGTCGTATTCCCCCCAAGGTGTATGCTCTAACTTGGCAGGGTTATATTGCTCATATCATGCATATGGTGTCTTGCATTGCCATGCCATCTGCTTAGATTAGACATGCTTTGTGTGAATGCCTCTTGTTTGCTTTCTATATCAGATATGTGAATTATGCAATGCCATGTTTTTCAGTGAGTTATCATATATGTGAATTATGCACCACCATGTAGCCAGGCATCATATATGTGAATTATCTCATGCCATCCTTTTTTTTCATTACGTATTCCATTTGTCGACAATCTGTGTATATTGAACTACTCTTCATGTATTAGCCATTTGAGCCGGTTATGGAAAAATCTAGAGTGAAAACAAGGTCTTCAGAGCAGGCAATGGTACCTTTTGAAGCATATATCTCGATGGTTACAGGTAGCTCCTCAGAGGAGGACTCAAAGACAGATGAAAAGTCCTATAACCCACCTGAGGTGTATGCTCTAACTTGCAACATTTATATTTCTCATATCATGCATATGGTGTCTTGCATTGCTTAGTTTATACATCATATACACAATATTCAATGCCATCTGCTTAGTTTAGAGATCATACATGCGAGTGCCAGCTGCTTAGTATATGAATCAATTATGTGAATTATATCATGTCATCCTGTATACTTAGACAACATGTATGTGAATTATTTCATCCCAACCTATTTTTAGAAAGACATCATATAGTTTTGTCATGTCATCCTATTTACATACTCATCATATGTTGAAGTATGCCATTATATACTGTTAAGTTATCCATCATATATCTGAAACTATGTCATGCTATCATGTTTAGTTAGCCATCATATATGTGAAATTGTGTCATGCTGTCTTGTTTGGTTAGACAACATATATGTGAATTACCACATCTGTCTATCATACAATGTATGTACTTTCAATTTCTTTTCTTGTTTATCAGCCATTTGAATTGGAGGGGGTGATGGCAGTATCTACGGGAGTAAAAACCCGTTCTTCACAAAAGACGGTGCTACCCGTCGATGCAGATAGAACCATGGTTGTACTGGCCCACGAACTAGCCCCACCACACATAATCGAGACTCTTCTAGATTGTACACTTACACCGTTGGACAGAGAACCAACTACACCCCATCTAACCCCAACCCCAGCGGATAGTAACCCACTTGTAGTTGACACAGCACCATGCCCAAAGCATGAAGACCACCTCAGCAAACCCAAACTCCAGGTTTAAAGTAGAAGAGCAACTGTTCTCGGGTCAGATTCCATAGCTATGGTCTATACTCCTTTGCTCTTGCATCACTGTATTTACTCATACCAACTAATTTTGAATTTGAAGGATCCAATTGAAACTCCAATGGCGCAACATGTATGTTTTAAAACTATTTCTTTAACTGGATTGCTGTTCTAACTTCTTGCTCTATGTTGATTTCAGTTTCAGTTGTATAAACTGTTATGTTCTCATGTCATGCACATTATAAGTGTTGCCAGTGTTGTGTAGTTTCCCACACTTATATTCTATCTATGCTGCTGTGTCTTAAGAATATATGATTTGAATTGTGTCTCTATCTTGATTTGCCAAGATAAGCTAGAATGATATGGGCAATACAGTGACCATAGTACATAGATATATGTTTGTTTCATGCTGCTATCCTATCCACCTTACTACTGAACCGGTTTATCAAAATGAGTTTCATATACTACATGCTAAGCCTGTGATGTGTCTGCTTGTTTCTCTTGTAGAATGCGAACAGAATATTGGAGAGTGTTAGAGAAAGTAATGCAGATAAGGTTAAAGATAGTGAGACAACCCTGTTGGTCTCCAAGAAAGGTGGTAAAAACTATCTTGTAGACAGTGCGACAAACCCAAAGTCCTGCGTTGATGTAGTGTTCGAGTTACTGGCCACTACCGCAAGCTCTTTGAACGCACTGCCTGAATCACTTCGGCTTATTTAGTCTTAGCTACAAGCTGAAAGGCATCAGTCAGCTATGCTACGACAAGATGCCGAAGGACCGAGGAAGTCCCTGCAGAATTCAGATGCACATTTTCTGGTGCAATAACAAGCGGTGGACGATTTTAGCGCCAAACAAGAGAAAACTAATAAGCTTGCCAAGCTTCTTGCCAACATGGTGGGTATCTAGGATATCGTTTCTTGAGCTCTTCTGAAGTGGTTTCAGTTCTGGACTTGTTTTGCTGCCATGTTTATTTTCACTGGTGACCAATTTAGACGCCCAGTGTATGTAATATGCTGCTTTGTTCACTATATTTGCACTGGTGGCGAACTTTGATGATCAGTGGATGTAATATTTGTAATAGCCGTAATAGCCTAGCGTAAGTTACTTGCTTACTGGTTTCCTTATTGTCTTGTTTATTTTTTGCTGGTAGTCGCTACAGTTCTTTTTTCGCGGTAACCTTTTTATTTAGAACTAGGCCACAGTAAACATGGGCAACATACTAACCGTTGTAACCATAGTCCCGCTGCCTGCTGTAGTGGGCCTCCTAAGGTTTGTATGATCCATGGGCCTTCTACGGGCCATAGATTCAATGGGACTTCTACGGGCCGTATCAATTGGCCAAACACGACCCGTACTTTCGTGGACAATTAACGGACCGCAATATTGGCCGTAAACGGGCTATAATGGGAATCGTCTGTTTATGGGCCGTTAACAGGCCCATGTGTACAACGGGCTTAATTCCAACGACATGCATAATGGGTCATTAATGGGCCATATTTGATGATGCCGTAAAAACGACCGAACGGATTAATGGGCCACAAACGGGCCGACTTTAACCACAGGTTGAATTTGGCCCACAAGCGGAACAGGCCAGTAACAGACCCTAAGTAATCGAATGCCGGAAATGAGCCCAATAATAAATGGGCCCTTAGAAGGCCAAAAGATAACACGAGCTAAAACGGCCCAATGGAATAATGGGCCGTTAATGGGTATAAAGTTATATACTGTTCATTATGGGCCAGTTTCACCACGGGCCATTTATGGGCCAAGATTTAGAAAGGGTCTCATATGGGCCGAAAGACGTCATGGGCCAAACATGGGCCGGAAGTTACAATGGTCTGGAATCATATTGGAGGGCCCATATGGTGCTCTTGGCCCTAATTTGAATAGGCTATAATGGGTCGTGAGTTAGCAGGCTGTAAATGGGCTATATGCGAACATGCCGTTAACAAGCCTTCGGTGGGCCGGGCCGCTACCTTTTGACTAATTCAAACGGGTCGGCCTTTTGACCTGAATGGGCCACTGTTGGGCCATGCCACGTGTCGACGTATCCTAGGTGCATCCCGTCCATTCGTTGGATGACATCTATCCCAGCATTGAGCTGACACGTGGATACTCCGACGAATGAGAATTTTACAAGTGGAAAATCCCCACTGGCCAGGGCTGTTAACGGGTTATCGGATCCAAACTGGAACCCGATAGCTTAACGGCGACCCATTACGGTGGATGCCACGTGTCGGTTACCCTTGACAAAAACACTTCCATGACGTGCAATTTGTCATCATGGAAGTGGACACTTCCATGATGATAATTTTGGTATTGTCATGGAACACTTCTACGACAACACATGTATGGCTATCTTGATTCTGTTATAAAATCGTCATGGATGTACATGCATGATAGAAAACGTGACCTACTATGACAAACACATATCATCACGGAAGTGTATTTTTTTTGTAGTGTGCAAATTCCACTCTCGAGCTGTCCGGTCACTTGTCAAACTTTCCGGTGTGCCTGAAAGTTGTCGTTATGATCACCTTGTTACATATGACATTTGAGCAACCCCAAAGCATACCGTCCTGTAGGAAGTGACCGAGACACTCTCATGGTCTGAGGAACTAAAACGCATGCTAACACTCTGTGTTATAACAGATGATTTTAGACGATATGATCACATAGTATAACAGACAAGTATTGGGTCAATTCAATATGATTGTTCTTCTAACATCATAACCTTAATGTTGTTTTAGGAATATCGTTACACTTAACGATATCCTAAGATCTGGAAAACGTGATCACCAACAACACTTGAGCCAGTCTTAGAAGCGAGACCAGGAACCTATTGTTTACCGTTTATCATTCCACACGTGCATATGAGTTTTCCACTGAATCGCATATTCTAGGATCATAACAGTTATAGCATGGAATATAAACTCTTAACTATGAATAATGGAAATATAATAATAACATATTATTTCCTCTAGGGCATATTTCCAACACAAATCATCACCGCCGCCACCACCACCATCCTCTCGGCCACCATCACCACCACCATCCTCTCGGCTACCGCCCCCATCACCACCACCACCACCAACCACTCATCCACCGCGCCCACCACCGCCATCCACTCGACCGCCACCATCACTACCATTCCAAAGAGAGCTTTCCGCTTGGGTCAAGATCTCCCAACGAGTGAGCTCCCAATACTTTCTTGCGGTTCCATCCATTATGGTTGGATTTATGAACATGATAGCACGATCTTTGGCTTTCTTGGCATCACGAATCCTCTGCCCGTCAAGTGCAAGTCTACACTCCTCCGCCGTCAACTTTCTCTCCTCCGTCGCCAACTTGGCCTTCCATTTCTCATCCTCCAACATCTTGAGCTCATTCCACCTCGGCGTCTTCTCTTCTTTGTGTTCTTCCGCCAACACCTTCTTGGCCTCAATCTTTGCCACAAGTTCTTCTTTGTATGTGCCACCGTATGCATTTCTCTTCTTTCTTTGTTTTGCAATTTTGTTCCCTTCCCGTCTATTATTAGCCTCTTTGTAAACATCGTCGTCCTCCTCAACGGATACACTCAACCTTGATCTCTTTGGAGTGGTCTTCGAAACTCTCTGAATCCACTTCTCGTTCTTGCATAGCTCTTTGTAACAATTATGCAACGTGAAGGGTGTGTGGCGAACTTGGTGTTCCTATGCTTGAATAGTTCTTGGATGTAGGTGCCATACTCCGCCACTTGCACACCACTCGATGGTGTATGATTCACTTGATTGATGCAACCAGACCATCAGTTGCATTGGTCGTGAATGGTGCTCCAAGGATGCCCAAGAGAACCTTGCGTAAGACTTGATTGCACCTCCACGGAGTTGTAGTACTCTATAATTCTCTCCCAAAACATAGTCTTGGTTTGATCCATTCCGTTCCCTTCATCCAAGCATAGCAAAGAGCAACATCTTCAACATGATTGTAGTTGGCGGCACATGACCTTGATGACCGTATGCTTGCTTCGGTCACCTCCAGAACTTCATCTTCATTGGCCACCTCTTCTACGGCCACCCCCTCTTCTTCCATCTCACCGGCTACCTCCTCTTCTTTGGCCGCCTCCGAACGATCCCAAATTGAGTCATAATTGAGATCGTCTAGCCCCATTGTTGTCGAGGACTCCAAGGACACTAGAAACTCGGTCTTGGTCATCTCCGCACTATGATAACAAAACGAACAAACTCCATCACCATCAATCACCACCAATCACCGTCTAAAATTCATTGGACGAATTGCGAAAGGTGATTTTTCTTTACGTTGTCAGCATTTCATCAAGCACTTGTCGGCCGCGACCCTTCTTGTTGTCTGCAGTTGCTGACCGCATTGATGCAGTCGCTGCCGGGGTCACCAGAGACGTTGCATGAGGTGCTGGACGTGGATGAGGCACTGGATTGGTCTTCTTCGCGGCCTCCTCGGCGAGGGCCACCGCCACCGTCAGTTTTCGAGCTCTCTTGGCTCCGGCAGGAGCGGCGGGAGGACGGCAGGCTGTCGCCACCCCAGTGGCCTTTGCCGCGATTGGAGCCAAAGCTTGAGGCCGGTGGAGATTTTTCATACCAACGTTTTCTTGGCGTGGGCGATGGCGCGGGGATGGTTTCTGGCGACGACAAGCCGATGGCGGTGGCTGGCAGGGTGGCGGAAGGGTTCGGGCTATCCATTTCGGCGGGAGGGCCGGTCATCGGTGGTGGCAACAACGCCGGCTAGGGCGGGAATGGAGGAGGCACGAGGGTGGGAGAAAGTGGGCGACACTTTTACTCGGCCGCACAACCACTGAGGATATGTAGGAAGGTGGGAGGGGTTTTTCGATGGCGGAGGAAAAATTATCCTTCTCTATTTGTTTTAGGGGATCGTCTAGGTGTAGTATAGAGGAGGAAAACCGAATTTATCCTCTCTAATGAGACCTTACACAATGCTTGGTGCTTGAGGAGGGGCTTAAAAAACAAACCGGATTTTTCTAAAGCACCAGTGCATATTTGTACAGAAGATACGCCTAATTAAGCATCTACCCTCTACAAATAAGCACCGATACTTAAAAAACACTAATTTATTTCTCTAAGCACCTCCCCTAAACACCTTGAATTGTACAAGGCCTTACAAGCTTCCCTCAGTCGCACGGCGTCCTCCCTGCAAGAAAGGCACACCTAGGGGTGCAGTGATGCAGCAGGCCACACACGTCCGCCGGACGCCACACAAAGGAGAACGAGGTCCGGGGGGTCGTAGACTCATAGTAGAGATGTTGCTGCTAAACATAGTTCACCAGGATCACCACTTGGTCTGCCTTCTTCCCGTTTGCCAAACTTCTTCACGTTCTTGACCAGGGACTGGATGGATGGCATGGATCACAGGGGCCGACAATCACAGAGGTGGCCATCGTGCAGGAGGTCTCGGGGGCATCCAAGAAAGCAAAAGAACCCGCTGCCATTTACAGGTCAATACATTCACGACGCGTTTGGTTGGGGACAGGTAACATATTGGATGATGTAATGATAATACACTGCATTAGCTGAAGACTTTTGTGATTACACGATATGTTTGGTTCAAGCAAGGTTTTGTTTCCCCATTACATCGCAGGACAGCTCAAGAGGCCTGAAGACAAAAAATAATGTTCTCCCATGAGCTTCCCCAGATCCAGAATCAGGAACGACCAAGAGCCAGAAACATCGAGTATGAACACAACCGCACAAATAGAAGGAGATCTCTGTCGATTCAGAGGCAATTGGTGTGTTGATTGGAGAGTGATCCGAGATTGACGTCGCGAATTTGATCGATTCGTTGGTGGGAATGTTTTCTGCATTGTAAGAGTGGAGATGGAAGATAGGAGGGAGGTCGCCAGGGTTGTTGCTTGCTGCATCGCTAGCCCTGCTGCTCGGGGGGGTCGCGGGGGAGCTAGTGGCGAGGAAAGGGGAAGGCTGGGAGGAGAGAGACGACGTGCTGTGTTATCCTAATCCAGTCAGTATGGGCTGTTTTGCGATTTGTGAAGCGCTATATCTGAATACGGGTGACTGAAACCAGCCCAGGTGAACCAAACATGTGTATGGTATTCGCAAGACGATGTAATCGGAAGACAGTGAAATTTCACGAACCAAACACGTCATCAGTTTGTTGCATGATCAGATCAATTGAACATGAGAGGCATATTTTGGAATAGCAGAGGTCTTTCAGACTTCGCTAAACATAAACACATCGGTGATTGTGTGCGAGAGGCATGTTTTGGAATAGCAAAGGTCTTTCAGACTTGGCTAAACATAAACACGTCGGTGATTGTATGCGAGAACATGGGTTGGATTTCGTGGCAATTTCCGAGGCTGGTAAATGTGACTTTCGTGCACATGTCCTAGACCACTTATCAGGTGGTTTCAACTTCACATGGCATAGTCTACCAGCACGTGGAAGGTCTGGAGGAATCTTACTTGGGATACAAACCACAACCATGGACTTGTTAGCCTTTTCGACTGGTGACTTTCACATGAAATTCCACCTCCGAAACAGAGCTGATAATTTTACATGGAGTCTGGTTGCAGTCTATGGGGCTGCCCAAGATGAGCATAAATCCGCTTTCCTTCAGGAATTGGTGAACCTGGCTAAGGATAACCCACATCCAATGCTTATTGGAGGGGACTTTAATATCCTTAGGTACCAGGAAGTGAAAAATAATGACCGCTTTGACACTCACTGGCCTTTCCTATTCAATGTTGTAATTGACAGTTTGAATCTTCGAGAAGCTAGTTTGTTTGGCCAACAATTCACTTGGGCCAATAACCGTTCTGTGCCAACATACGAAAAGCTTGACAGGGTGCTCATGGATACCGAATGGGAGATAAAATTTCCTCTGGTTACTGTGCGGGCCCTAGAGCGTATCGAGGCGCTATCGGATCATGCACCCATCATTCTTGATTCTAATTCTACAAACCCATCCGCTCGCCGCCCTTTCAAGTTTGAATTGGGATGGTTGCACCGAGAAGGCTTTGCAGACATAATCAAGAATATATGGGAGAGACCTGCAATTGGTCGCACACCTATTCAGAGATGGAATTTTAAAATAAGATCCATAAGGGGATACCTATCTGGATGGGCGAAACACACCAATGGAATATACAAAAAGAAAAGCAACGACTCGCCACCATTATTGATGACCTCGATAAAATCACAGAAACTCGCATCTTGTCACAACAAGAGATTGAATTGAAAAATCAATCCAATGAGAAGATTGCACGTCTTTTGCGAGAAGAGGAAATCAAATATTACCAAAGATCCAAAGACAACTTCATCTTGAAGGGAGATAGTAGTACACGATACTTCCAACTTGTCGCCAATGGTCGGCATAGGAAGAAGTGTATATTCAGTCTCCAACAAGATGAGGGGCGGATCAAAGGTCAGGTGGAGCTCAAAAGTTATATCTCCAAATACTACAAACCTTTGTTTAGGGCACCTGATGAAGGGAACTTCACCCTTGATGAGACCCGAACAGATGATATTCCACAAGTCACAGCAGAAGAGAACGATATCCTCACATCACCTTTCTTTGAGGAGGAGGTGAGAGCGGTGATGTTTTAAATGGAACATAACAAAGCTCCAGGCCCTGATGGCTTCCCCGTAGAATTCTATCAGAATTTCTGGGATATCATCAAGACTGACCTATTGGAGTTGTTCAATTGTCTTCAAGCTGGCCAACTTGATCTATTCAGGCTTAGCTTTGGCGAGATCGTT
Source organism: Triticum timopheevii (assembly GCA_963921465.1). NCBI lineage: Eukaryota > Viridiplantae > Streptophyta > Magnoliopsida > Poales > Poaceae > Triticum > Triticum timopheevii. Next base: position 300,539,262 of record OY997270.1, read on the forward strand.
TTGTTACCGAAAATTAAGAGGCTGAGCGAAACCAGCAATACAGACCCATATGTCTCCTTAACGTCAGCTTCAAGATTTTCACCAAAGTGGCTACTAATAGGCTCAACACGGTTGCTGACCATGTCATCCGGCCATCTCAAATGGCTTTCATGTAAGGTAGAAATATACTCGATGGAGTAGAAATCCTACATGAAACCCTTCATGAGATGCACCGTAAAAACATGAGTGGAGTAGTGTTCAAGATTGACTTCGAAAAGGCCTATGATAAGGTCAAATGGTCGTTCCTTCAACAGGCCCTAAGAATGAAAGGATTCTCCGATAAATGGCGCCAGTGGATCCAAAATTTTGTTACTAGAGGTAGTGTGGCTGTCAAAGACAATGATGACATAGGCCAGTACATTCAGACGAAAAAAGGTCGACGACAGGGAGACTCCATGTCTCCAATGTTATTTAACATCATGGCTGACATGTTGTCTATTCTGATTGATCGTGCCAAGCAGGACAGTCAAATTGCAGGAGTAGTGCCCCACCTTGTGGATGGTGGCCTCTCTATTCTGCAATATGCTGATGATAAAAATATTTTTATGGAACATGACCTGGATAAGGCTCGAAACCTGAAATTATTGCTTTCAGCGTTTGAGCAGATGTCAGGCCTTAAAATTAACTTCCATAAAATCGAACTGTTCTGCTTCAGAGAAGCCAGTGAGGCAGCGGCTGAGTATGCCGACCTGTTTGGTTGTGCGCAAGGCCAATTCCTGATTAAATATTTAGGAATTCCGATTCATTATCGGCGTCTCACTAATGCAGAGTGGAAACATGTAGAGGAGCGCTTAGAGAAACGGTTGAGTAGTTGGAAAGGCAAGTTGCTCTCTGTTGGAGGACAACTGGTCTTAATTAACTCAATCCTCACAAATATGGTTCTCTATATGCTCTCTTTTTTCCAACTCCCAAGAGGGGTCTTGCAGAGGCTGGATTATTTCAGATCCAGATTCTTTTGGCAAGAGGACAGTGAAAAGAAAAAATATAGGCTAACCAAATAGAGCGTGGTTTGTAGGCCGAAAGAACAAGGTGGACCTGGCATTCATGACCTTCAGGCCAAGAATGATGCCTTACTTAGTAAATGGTTGTTCAAACTACTTACTGAGGATGGCGTTTGGCAAAACCTGTTGCGCAATAAGTATCTAGGCCAAAAAGCTGTGCCACAGGCCTATTGGAAACCTGGTGACTCACACTTTTGGGCTGGTCAACACCTTTTCCTTTGTGGATCCTTCGCGATAAAAGATGGGTCAGAGATTCGCTTCTGGGAGGACAACTAGCTAGGCAATGCTAGCCTCCAAGAACAATATCCAGCTTTGTACCGCATTGTTCGTGATAAGAATGATACTTTAGCGCAGGTGCTCAGTTCATTTCCGCCGAATATTTCTTTTAGGCATGATTTGATTGGCCCCCGTCTTATGTCATGGCAAAAATTTTATCTTGATTGGAGTCGATAAACCTGACACAAGGACGGGATGTGTTTCGCTAGAACCTCACTACATCTGGGTCCTTCATAGTCGACTCTATGTATCGTGCGCTCACGCATTCAGAGGTCCCAGTGGATAATAACAAGAAAATTTGGATGTCGAAGATTCCACTTAAGGTGAAAATCTTTATGTGGTATCTTCGAAAGAGAGTTGTGCTAACCAAAGACAATCTCGCCCGTTGCAACTGGCACGGAAGTAAGAAGTGTAGTTTTTGCACTCATGACAAGACAATCAAATACCTCTTTTTTCAGTGCAAGTTTGCGCGATCTACGTGGTCAATCATCCAAATAGCATCCAATTTGTATCCGCCCACAAGTGTTGCCAATATTTTTGGTCACTGGTTGGACGGCATTTCAAATAGGTTCAAAATGCTAATTCGGATGGGAGCATATGCCTTATTATGGGCACTCTGGCTATGTAGAAATGATTTGGTTTTTGAGGGCAAAAACACCTCTCCTTTGCAGATTATTTTCCGCTGTACGCACTCGCTTCGTACGTGATCTACACTACACCGAACGAAGTATCAACCGCTATTCAAGGCTGTGTGTACGCGATTGGTGTGGGTGGCCAGGGAGGTCTTCACCCAGCATGGGTGGTCGCATAATCTACGGATAGCCGCACCAACTCCTTCGACATAGGCGGACGGTCGGTCCTATATGATCTTACGGTTGCTGATATGTCGCCTTTTTTTATCTTCTTTCAATTTGTTTTTGTTTGGCTGTGTGCCTTAGTTATGCAGAGGCCGGATGATGCTCATTATGTTTTGTATCCGCTTGATGCTACATTTTGAGTCAATAAAAAAATGCCCTTTATCCAAAAAAGATCAATTGAACATATCAGAACTAAATGCAGTTCAAGAATGAAGGACAGCTTTGATTAGTGAGCTACTCCTAGATTGTACTCCCTCCGTTCTAAATTACTTGTCTTGGATTTGTCTAGATACGGATGTATCTAGACTCATTTTAGTGCTAGATACCTCCGTATCTAGACAAATCTAAGGCAAATAATTTGGAACGGAGGGAGTATGATTATATAGCCACTCGATTATTATTCCTCCATCCATTAATTTAATTACAAAAATGTACCCCTTTCTCAACCATGACGCCCCCCACATCTCCCACCAAAAAAATGGGATGCACTGAAACCAATACGAGTAAGAAAAATGATCAAGAATCACAGGTATGCATGCCAACAAATTGGGAAGGGATCAGAAGCAAGAAGTTGGCCATGCGCGCTCCTCAGGAGCTCATCCATGGCCATCAATTCTAAGCTCCTTGCAAGTTCCTACGCTTCACTTGTTCCTCAGCCTGCTCCCCCGCTCTTCCACCGTCCTTTCCTTCCTCGCCGCCGTCTTCGTCGACGCCGATAGCGACCTCGTCATTGCAGCCGCCTCGCCCTGGGCGCGCTCTTCATGGCCGGCCCGCCGCGGCCTGTGCACGTCCGACCTGTGGTCCATGGCCGCCGCTTCGTCCTCTCTGCCTGTTGCCGCGAGCCTGGAGACGGCATCGACCGAGGCCCGGTCCGGTGGCGCGACGCTATTGCTGCCGCCCGCGCCGATTGTTCTCTCCTGCTCAACGAATAGAAGCTGCACGATGGTCCGCAACGGCATCCGGTCATTGGATACCGCCTGAGCCCGCACGTCCGGCGACAGCTTCCGGCAGTCGATCAACCGGCACAGCCGCTTCCTGTCCGCCTTGCTCAGGTCCGGGTGTTCCTGCACGCATGGATGAACCAAATCCGATTAGGTGGGAGGGATCATCTCATAAAACTTGACACATTTTTTCAGTTTGTGACCTTGAGGTAGGTGTCGACGGCGCGGTAGAGGCCGTCGTGGTCGCTCCGGGCGATGCCGGGCAGGCACTCGGCCAGGTCGATGAACTTGCCGATGGGAAACTCACTGTCGAGGGCGATCGTCTTAAGGTATTCGTCGAAGATTCTGACCACCTTCTCCATGGCGACGCTCATCCTCCGGCGCTCGTCGGGAGCGGCCGGCCGCTGGAACTGCGCCAAGAAGTGCTCCAGCACGGCCTCCGCCGCGCCGACGTCGTACGCCTGCGGGTCCGACGGCAGCGGGATGAGCAGGTCCACCGCCTTGGCCTCGTCGAGCTGGGACCCGGCCTGCCGGATGAGCTGCGCGCGCGTCGACGAGGACGCGCCGACGTAGTTCGCCACACGCAGCAGCCGGAGGAGGAACCGTCCCGTGACCGAGCCCACGTCGCCGGGGATCATGGTGACGACGGTCTCCAGCACGCGCCTCTGCTTGGCGAGCGCCTCCTCAGCCGCCGCCGCCGCCGCCGTGAAGGAGGAGCTCTGACTCTGAGACGCGTGGCCGTTGGCGCTTCCGCCGGTGTAGAGCGGGTCCGGGAGGTGCTTGCAGGCGTAGACGTGCAGGGCCTCGCCGATGAGCGGCGACGGGAGCATGCGCGTGGCGCGCACGGTGGAGACGACCGAGCGGAACACCTCGATGTCCAGCTCGGAGATGTCCTCCGTCCACCAGTCCTTGGGCACCGACTGGTGGGGCCTCTTGGCGTACCCCGGCCTCGTGTACGTGTACGACCACGTGACCTGCACGCAGAAAAACAAACTATTCAAATCTTGGCGCCAAATTAACCGCCGGAAATCGATAGTGGCCTGCCAACAAACCTGGGAGGGCGGGAGGAGGATCTTCTCGACAATGGAGTCGACGCATGGCTGGACGATGCGGCTCTCGGACCAGCCGGAGATACGCCACGCCGCCTGCAGCGCGGCGATGGAGTCCCTCCACCCGTGGAGGACGCAGGACTCGAAGAAGGTGTCGAGCTTGGAGACGAGGTTGCCCTTGGCGACGTGCTCCGTCATCCGGAGGAACCGCGCCGCCAGCGCCGCCGGCACAAAGTTGCTGGCGCTGATGCTGATGGCGATGCCGTAGCAGAACTTGGCGCAGATCTCGAAGGCCTCCTCGCCGCCCGGGATGTCGTGGAGCGCCACCGGCACCGGCAGCTGCTCGTCGGCCTCCGTGTCGGAGCAGAGGCGCTGCAGGAGGCCGCACTTGAGCAGCAGGGGGAACTACAGGGTAAAAACACCTGAAATCAAGAGGCTGGACATTGGAAATGGGAAACGACCAAAATTGCTAGCTGCCCTACAACTACAACTTGTACTCGTGTCAAGAGTCAAGACTCAGGATTAGCATTTTCTTTCTTCTCCCACTCTTTTTTTGTGTGTAACTGTGATATTAATCCTGAAAATCTGAGAAAAAAATGCTTGTAAGTTGTTAACCAAGAGACATCATGTTGTCCAAAATTTTCCTTTTCACTATGGAGAAACTGAACATAACACTGAGGCAACAATTCAGACCCACTCTATTACAAATTACCCCAAAATTCAAATGCAAAAGGTAGATGCAATCCTTGCAAAATAGTATCTGAGTGAAATTTATGTTTCTTTTTTATAAAAAAGACGAGACAAGTAATGCTGCACTTTCCTGGCAAGTTAGAATCACAGCTGAAGTTCTACTCCTAGTTATGCCCCATTGTCTTTTGTGTTTCATGCAGCACAATACAGTTCACTGAATCTGAACCTTACTGATAGTGTGACTTAAACTAGTCCCAGGATCTTAGCCAAAACCAAAATTTGTTAACAGATCTGAAGTAAGAGCTTCAGCAGAGCAGTGCACATGCATCACTAAGGCCCTAAGTCACTAACTAGTGACATTCAGAACAGAGGACTAAAGAGAAATTCTCCCTACTTGCTTAACACCTTACTAGGTTTGCATGTTATTTACAAGAAGCTTTTCAAGCGTGGATCTGAAAAGGGAGCGGCACACATTATTTATGCTTCAACCTTGACAATCCTGGTAAAGCCAATCCTCGGTCCTATGAACCCAACCCGATGTAGGTTTGTCATTTGGAAAGAATGATTAAACAAATATAGAGTCGGTTTGAAGTCATGATTAGGCTTTGATCGATGCCCGCTAATCATTGCGAGCGGCGAACGGCCTAGTAAAGGCGCCTTAGTTCGTACCATCATTAGGCCACAGGTGAGATATCTTGAGGAAATAAAATGCTAAAGGAGAACATGTGAGCCCATAAACTATCCGAAGAAGATGAAACTAGATGAGGAAGTTTCATGCTATAATAGTCAGAGTAATCGCTAAGGTAATGTGGCCATAGGATCTGTAAGGCTTTATACGTGTGTGTACGACAAGAGTCGATGATCAAGTACACTTCTTTCAACTTTAGGGCCTTGATGTGGAATAAAATCTTTTCAATGACGAAGTTCCTCGTGAAGGATTTGGTGACAACTTAAGGTATTTTAGGTGACTTAATATTCATATAAACTACTTGTAGGGCTATAATTCTTATGACAAGTACATATTTGCCTGAAAATTCAAAAATATCAGCAGGTATATCTATGAGGAAACATACCTTGTGCAGTTGATACTTTGTATTGTTGACATGTATGATAAGATCAGCAGGTATGTCTGACACTACTGACCTGCCAAGCCATAAGTAAACCCTGTATTAATTATTGACACTGTAATGTTGCATTGGCTAACCCCTCTCTTAACATGTGACACTCTGTAGATATACTATTGACTGCAAAGATGAAAATTTGCACATTTACCTGACGGCTTGTTCGGTGTAGAATGTGTCAGGCTTTGACCCAAGCTTCATGTACTTCATTGTCTATAACTTCTTGATGTCCTGCTACAGGTGCTCTGCTTTTGAATGCTTCAAGAAAATACGGAGCAAAGGGAGTAAATTTGGTGATTCTTCAGTTATTTGATTGTAAGAATATCGATCGAGATATAATTAGCACAGAAGATGTCTAAAATCGACATAAGTTTTCTGTACCAAAATTTCATTATGTTACAACCTATGACAACCCAAAACAAAATAGATAATTAATCAGGATACAGTCACCCTGTGTTTCAGATAAGCACTGTCCACTTATAATCTTGTCTACAACTCAACAACAAATAAGTTTTTCCAAAGTAAACAAGCAACATATGGAAGTCAATGGAAACATAAACATGTGTAGAAGAAGTAAAACCAATAAAATGCTGATTGGGCAAAAGTGGACGTAAACCTTGATGAACAAAAGAGAAGCCCAGAAAATGTTAAAGATCTGCCATCTAAAAAAAGCTGAACCTCAAGCTCATGGAAAAATGTGGCTCTTGATCTCCTTTACAGAAAAGGCACAATCAGGCCCAGCTAGTATATATATGCTCTAAGAGGGAGGAGCTTTCAGGACCACACATTCCACTGTGTGTGTGTGTGTGTGTGTGTGTGTGTGTTCTTTCTTGATAGCAGCCTGGCCCCATCCTTCCAAGCTCTCCACAGCCTTTCACCTTGAAGAGTATCTTTGAGAAAATAAAAAGGTGTAATTGATGTGATTTTTTTGTATGCATTTCCTTGGGGTTTATGCAAGCATGACTTCACAGCTAGTCACACCTACAAACATGGTGGCAGTTTAGGGGTTCTGTGGTTTGATTAGGCTCACCTCACCCTCTCTGCTGAGGGTGTGTTGATGTGACTTGTGTGCACACTCATCCTCCATTACAAAGACATGGTGCAGGCCACATTGGTGACATAGGTACATTGTGGGAGGCAGCTTTTTAAGGAAGCAAAAAATCCAAGATAAGGTAATTGAGATTTTCCTGAAAGGAGCTAGAGAGATGGGACGGGGCTAACCTGGATACTGGTTGATGGTGAAATAACATATAGTTTAATACAGGCTTTTCATGAGAGGGAAATGAACATCCAAGAGAAGAATATCTGTCGGAGTTTGGGATCCCTGTGTGTTTGGTTTATGAATGTGTGATGTGTGTGTGTGTACCTAGCATTTGTTTGAGTGCCCAAGCATCAAGGCATTAAGGAAGACATATGGGGCCTCCATGCAACTCAATGTCCCTCGAGGCCCTGCTGCACCAAACTCCAGCTTGTGCCATAGACATTAAGAGAGAGAAAGAGGGAGAGAGAGAGAGAGAGAGAGAGAGAGAGAGAGAGAGAGAGAGAGAGAGGTGCAGTGTGGCATGGAAAAGGCAGGAGAACAAACAGTGGTGATATATGTATGGCACCAATGCTCTGTGCTGGTTTCAGATGGAATAGTAAGTACCTCAGGCACCACCACAAGCCTAAGGCCCCATCATGCATGTATGCATGGCTTGCTCTTCCTCCTCCTCTCCTTTTGCTGTCCTCCCTTTTCTGCACAAGATGTTGGCAACTTGGCATCATCTCACTGTACATTTATGTATGCAGGCCTCAGGGTGTGCAAGTGCTGCAGCCTTTGCCATATGGTCACTACTCACTACCTAACTACATGGATATATGGAGTTTGATTGAGCACCTATAATTAAAAGATGGAATTTTCCTTTATGAAACAGACATATAAATGAACAGTAGTTCCATTTTTTTCCCAGACGGCGACACCTTTCAATCGCCCAGACTTTTTTCTGTAATTCCGAATGAACTCACTGATTAACTAGTGGACTGAAACGTCAAGTGCAGCTAGCACGAAATGTGCAGATTCAATGGAGGAAGGAGAGGGGTCGTTGGTTGCATGATGGAAGCCAAGGACCATGCAACACATGGGCTTAATGTTTCTGCAGCTGGTGTCTGCCCTGGCGAAATTAGGCAGTACAAGCAGTATTCAATGTATGAACTGGAAAATGGAAATGGGAGAAGAAAAATGCAGAATGCATCCCCCGTTTCTTTCTCATAATAAAGATGAGGTGGAAACTGAAAAAGAAATGGAGACAAGGCAGTTACTACATGTGGACGGCAAGCATGCATCATTGCACGCACTTTTTCCTGTATGGGGCACTCCATGGAGGATTTTCTTTTAATATATTATATCTCTAAAATTAATGGCTATAATAAACATCCAAAATAAAAGACTTGAAAATTGTTAAGGAAAAACACCAGTTGGCAAGGGAAGAATTCAGAGGTACTTTAGTTTCTTGGTTGAGAAATATTTTTCCTGTTGCCAAGGACAGGAATGGACACAGTCGCAACGATCTCGAGGTTTTGATTTCATTGCCTCTCCATAGGGACCAAGGCCTCTTTGGTAATGCAAATTGAAACTGATGTGCATGCAAGTTGCAGCTAGTGTAGGGAGAGAGAAAGAAGAGCACCTTAATTAGGATTTAGGAGCGGCGGTTGCATGCGCCGTCCAGTTCCTCGAAGATCCAGAAATTTTGCTCCAGACGCTGCAGGGGAGGCGTTGGAGTCCTCCTCCTCCTCCTCCTCCTCCTCCTCCTCCTCCTTGGAGGCTGTCTCTCTCCGTCTGCGTTGAGAGAGGAAGGAGAGAGAGAGGGAGAGGGAGAGAGAGAATTGTTGGGGATTGTTGCAGTATGAGATGAGTGCAGTGGGTCGAGGGAGTTATATGAAGGGAGAAGAGGAGGATGCTGACAATCAAGAGATATCCGACGCTGAAGATTCTCTACTTATTGAGTGAGAGGTGAATTCAATCAAGATCAAGAGAGAGGAATAGAAAAGGGGAGAGGGAGAGGGTCCAGGATCTTGTTGACCCCACAACTCGGCGGATCGGAGGATAGCCGCGCCGGTGTATTATTGCCATCACTAGGTCCGATCGACGTCGCCCCCGATCCCAATAGGCCAAAAAAGCAGCATCATGAGCCCCGGGGGAAAACCCGAGTTGATCTTGATCGAGGTGTTGTTGGTCTCTCAACGAATGGTTAACACGGCAACGCACAGTTTGTTCCTACGAGTGTTACTACTATATAGCATCTCTCCTCTCCTTGTGGATCTCGTGATAGTGCGGCGAATCCTTTCTGCAGCTCCAGCTTTTATTTCCTAAAACCCAAACGGATACGAGCCGTCGACTCTACATGATCTAATGGTTCATATTGCTCTGCCCCTCCGGGATCTAAGAATTTAATAATGAGGAAATATTACTACTAGTTGGTCACAACATTAAGTACCCGCTAAAAAAAATTACGACACTAGCTATTGCCCATGATTTATAGCACAATGATACTGCTGAGTCGTAAAGAATCCGGTAGGGGAGCGACACGTCGGCGGCTCGTTCCGGCGGCAGTAATAGTCGTTCAATAATTGTTTCGGAGTCTTGATATAACCTTTGTTATGTTTGAGATGCTTTGAACTTTTATAATAGATCTGATCACGTTCCGGAAAAGTTGGATCGCTCGAGGCGATCAAGGAGGCGACTAGGGATCCCTTGCGCGCCGCAGGTGACGCCGCCGGTTCCCTCTCTCTCTGGCCGCTCCGGCGGTGGGAGGGAGGGGGAACCTCGGGTCTGTTCATTAGGTGGGTGTGTGGTAGGGTTAGGGTTGAGGGAGACGCTGCCGAGGCTGTTGCGGTGGTGTCACGTCGGAATAAGTTTCTCGGGGCTCCGTTCGCGGTCAGGCGAGGCTTTGGCCTTCGTCTAGGAGCCGGCGGTGTTGCGGATCCACGGATCTCGTCGAGGTCGCGGGCTAATGGTGGTTGGAGGTCCACGCCACTAGCCGTTTGGATCCGCAGTTGGGCGATGGAGGCAGGGAGACGAAGACCTTTCTTCTTCCTTGTTGGTATGATTTCCTGCTGCAGTTCTTCTCCTTCCTCTGCACTGATGCTGGTGGGAGATCCTGCTTTGTCCGGGCGGATGGCCCGGCCGCGGTGCTGGACCGGTCGGATGACTCGAGTTCTCTTCCTTCCGAAAGGGGCACTTTTCGCGGTACTCAAAGCCAAAGATGGCGACGGCTGTTGCAGGTGTGTTGGATTGATGTCCATGCCCTCTCAGCGCTGGTGTCAAGAGAGGAGGAAGCAGCGTGGCGGCAATTGTACCGTGGTCGAAGATGATGACCTGTTTGTGACGGTTTGCAGATCCTTCTGCTGCAGGGGTCTTCTCTCAAGATTCAGGGATGATGACACAGGGCTCCAGAGATCTTCTTGTGTTATGGTTGTCTTAGGGTACTCTAGCTGTTCATGGTCCTTTGTGTTTGTGTTTCAGTGTGCTTGTAAGGGTCAACTATTTTGTACTGATTCGTGATATGAATGAAAAATTCTCAAAAAAAAGGAGAGAGAATGATTTGCTGAGTTGTAAAGACTTGCATGCAAAGTTTTTGGGGAAAATAGTGAGAACCAAGGATTATTTTGACGAATTGCAAATAACCAGTTTTGACTTCCTCCAAACCATGAATTATTTCAACCAACTAAAATAGCTAATACAGAAAGTGCTTTTTTGATCCCGCGTTCATATGCTCCCGCATGAACAGTCAAATTAGAAAAAAATAGTAAAAAAATTTAAAAAAATTCTAAATTTTTTCTGTGATGAACATCGATGAATGTTCTAACTGCGTGCAAAATTTCAGGTCGAAATGACATTCATGGAGGTCTAGGAAAAAATAACAAAATCGATGCTCCAAAATGCTTCCAAGAATAGTCTTTTTGGACCATTGATTTTTTTTGCCCAGACCTCCACGAATGTCATTTCAACCTGAAATTTTGCACGCAGTTAGAAAATTTATCAATGTTCATCACAAAAAATTCAGATTTTTTTGAACTTTTTTACTATTTTTTTCGATTTTACTGTCCATGCGGTAGCATATGAGCTCGGGATCAAATACTCCATGTCCAGCAAATGCAACTATTTTTAAAAATAATAACAAATAACTCATGATCTTCATGTTTAGATTTAAGACTGAGTATCACTAATCCTAAAGTGGGAGCTGATAGCATCGCCTCACCTCCCACCAACCCTATATTATGCTCGCGAGTGTCTTACATATGGCTTTTGCTCAAGCACAACCAATTTGGGCCAACCCATTTGATGCATGCATTAGCTCAATCAAATCGACACATTTCAGAAACAAGTCATGCATTAACTAATTCAAATCAAATGTTAAGAAAACGTCAACTAAATGCAAACTTTCCTTGCATCCACTAGTCGTACCCAAATCAAATCAAATCTTACCAAAACATCAATTGTAATCAAAGTTGGTCGGCCCATTTAACGGGTGCACTCGTTTTATTTTTTATTTTATTTTCTATGTTTTGTTTTTTGGTTTCCTTTTTTTCCTGTTTCATCTCTACTCCTAAAGGGAAAGTTGGTAGGCCGGTATCGATGGTTTATTTTCACATCACCGGTTTAGTTTCACCTCACCTCCCACCACCATCCCTTCACACTGGTTTTCTTTCCTTCGGTCTCACGTTGGTTTTCCCCCTCTGCTACTCCCGTAGGAGTTGTTTGGTTTCCCCAAAGAGAAAGGGTGATGTAGCATAGCAGCAGAAAATATTTCCCTCGGTTAAGAACCAAGATTTAATCAAACCAGTAAGAGTCTACAAGCTAACAAGATAAAACATCACCTACACTGTCACGCCCTCGATGCGGCTATATCTCCCACGTGTCGAAGCACGACTTAGAGGCATAACCGCATTGAAAGCAATGTCGCAAGTGAGGTAATCTTCACACAACCCATGTAATACATAAGGGAAAGAGATACATAGTTGGCTTACAATCGCCACTTCACACAATACATGAGTAAAACATTACATCATACAGATTACACTCAAGGTCCGACTACGGAACCAAAATAAAAGAAGACTACCCCAAATGCTACACAGATCCCCGATCGACCCCAACTGGGCTCCACTACTGATCAACTGAAATGAAACAACACAATGAACAAGATCTTCGTCGAGCTCCTCCTTGAGCTCGGGTGCGTCACCTGCACGGTTTTATCGGCACCTGCAAACTGGTTTTGGAAGTATCTGTGAGTCACGGGGACTCAGCAATCTCACACCCGCGTGATCAAGACTATTTAAGCTTATAGGTAGGGTACAAGGTATGAGGTGGAGCTGCAGCAAGCGACTAGCATATATGGTGTCTAGCATACGCAAATGAGAGCGAGAAGAGAAGGCAAAAGCACGGTCGAACAACTATGATCAAGAAGTGATCCTGAAACTACTTACGTCAAGCATAACTCCAACACCGTGTTCACTTCCCGGTCTCCGCCGAGAAGAGACCATCACGGTTACACACGCGGTTGGTGTATTTTAGTTAAGATCAACTTCGGGTTTTCTACAACCGGACATTAACAAATTCCCATCTGCCACATAACCACGGGCACGGCTTTTGAAAGTTCAAACCCTGCAGGGGTGTCCCAACTTAGCCCATGATAAGCTCTCGCGATCAATGAAGGATATTCCTTCTTCCCGGGAAGACCCGATCAGTCTCGGAATCCCGGCTACAAGACATTTCGACAGTAATAAAACAAGTCCAGCAAGACCGCCCGATGCGCCGACAATCCTGATAGGAGCTGCACATATCTCGGCCTCAGGGCAACACCGGATGAGACAGGCTACGAGTAAAACCAGGCATCGAGTTTCCCCGAGGTGGCCCCGCAGGCGGCTCGGTTCGGACCAGCACTTAGAGAAGCACTGGCCCGGGGGGCGGGACTAAATAAAGATGACCCTTGGGTTAATTACTCCCAAGGGAAAAGTAGGTGGTGGTGAGGCAAATGGTAAAACCAAGGTTGGGCCTCGCTGGAAAAGTCTTATTCAAAGCGAACTGTCAAGGGGCTCCCATAAATCATCCGACCACCTTAGGGACGCAAAATCCGGGAACATAACACCGATATGACGGAAACTAGGGCGGCAAGAGTGGAACAAAACACCAGGCATAAGGCCGAGCCTTCCACCCTTTACCAAGTATATAGATGCATTAATTAAATAAGAGATATTGTGATATCCCACAAGTAAACATGTTCCAACAAGGAACAACATCTCCATGTTCCAACAAGGAACAAACTTCATCTTCACCTGCAACTAACAACACTATAAGAGGGGCTGAGCAAAGCGGTAACATAGCCAAACAACGGTTTGCTAGGACAAGGTGGGTTAGAGGCTTGACATGGCAATATAGGAAGCATGATAAGCAAGTGGTAGGCATCGCAGCATAGGCATAGCAAAAGAGCGAGCATCTAGCAAGCAAAGATAGAAGTGATTTTGAGGGTATGGTCATCTTGCCTGAAATCCCGCAAGGAAGAAGAACGAGTCCATGAAGAAGACAAACGGACGTAGTCGAACGAATCCTCACAACTCCGGAACGACACCCAAGCTAACGAGAGAAGCAACCCGGAAAGAAACAAACAACATGATAAACAACCATCACATAAACATGGCATGATGCACAATCAAGTATGATGCATGTCCGGTTCAAATGAGCATGGCATGGCAAAGTGCAACAAACAACGCTGCAAATTAAGTGGAGCTCAATATGCAACGAGTTGCATATTGACTAAACACCACATTTAATTATTTAGTTCACTCTTGGTTTTGTACCCAACAATATTAAATTTTGTTGAACATGGCAAGAGGTGAAACATATATAAACTAACTATTTAGGCAAGTTTAAATGAGGCCGGAAATAACAAACAACAATTCTGGAAAATCCTCATATGCATATTTCGAATTTGCTACTGTTCTGACCTAAAGCATATTTTATTGTTGTTAAACAGGAAAATAAAGTGAACCAAGTTATTCTATGCATTTTTCCACCCCATTTACATATAAAATTTATTAAAATCGGAGCTACGTTTATTTAGTTATGAAATAAATCATTTTAGCATGGCATTTAAGCAAATTTAAACAAACAATATTTTAAACATTTTAATTGTTGTTATCATGATGCGGATGACATATGCAAGTTTTAAGCAATTTTATGAAAATGTTGACAAGATCATTATGAAGCATTTGTCGTCGTGGCGGAAACGAAAGGGGTGCCACGGCAACGACAACGGAAATGGTGCCACGGCAACATTCCAGTTCCGACAACTCATTGAGATATCGATGCAAAAGAAGCAAACGCACAGATGTGGGGAACATGCTAGAGATGGTGGGGTGATCCCGATAACCGGGTTCCCACATGTCAATGGCATGGGAAAGCGAGGAACGTGCAAAGACAACTCGGACACGGTGCAAACATGAGCATCTCATGCATCGTAAACATTCATTCTCGGAAGGGCATCTCGGCGGTTATACCTTCGAAGCGTGCATTTACGGAACGAGTCGAGTTAGTAGTGGAAGTAGACGTTCTCACGGCGGTAGTGGAAGTAGTGGTACACGGCGATGGTAGAGGTACTCGTTTATAGCCGTACATGTTTTCGTAGAGGTTCGGGGTCAACGACACGGAACTTGACGTCCACGAGGTCTTCGAGGGTCGACGGTAGTGGTACTCGGTCGTTTCGAAGAGGTACTTGGGGTCTTCGAACTTGCCGGTCTCGTTCGCTTGACGGCGGTGGACGAACTTGATGGTCCCCGTCGTCCTGGTACTTGGCGTTACCCGGTTCAGTGACCGTTTTCGGCATCGGACGTCGAGGTACTTGGCGGATCCGTGGAGCTCGCGGTCTGTCGTGGTACTTGACGGTCTCGCACGGGGCAGCAACATGGCAGTCTTGGCGGCCAACAAAGGGCTTGAGCTCCTGGCTTCCTGCTGCTAGTCGGGACGGCGAGGAAAAGCGAGGGAGTGGCTTGGGGCGGCGACGATGGGTGCAGGCGCGACGCTGAAGGAGGAAGGCCAAGGAGGACGGCGGTGCGGAGGCAGGGACCTTGAGGCGCGGCGCTCCGGCGAGCCGGGGCTTGGCGAGGCCAAGGCAGAGGAGGGACTGCGCGAAACAGGCCCAGAATGGGATGGAGACGGCGGGTCCAAGGCCAAGGTCGCCGGATCTGACGAAGAACATGGCCGGAGCGGCGGCGTGGCTCGCCGTTGACGAGGAAGAAGCAAGGCGCCGGACTCGCAGCAGGGGCTGCCAGAGGTTGGGGGCTCAGCGGCGGCGTCCATCACCGGAGGCGCTGGTGGAAGGAGGAGGCGGGGCACGGGACTCGCGCACCAAGGCGAGGTGGAGGAGGAGCTGAGGACGGGGAGGGCGACGGGAATTGGAGGAGGACGAGCGAGGGGATCCTGGCTTGAGGGAGAGAGAGGTTTCTGGCGCGGTGCTGTGGGGATCGAGGAGAAGGGAGGCGAGGGAGGGGATCGGGCGCAGGGAGCTCCTCTCCCTGGCTCGATGCGTGCGTGTGTGTGTGGCGGCGGGCAGAGGGAACGAGAGGGAGAGGTCGAGAGGAGGGGTCGGGCCTAGGGTTAGGTTGGTGCGGATGGGCCTTGGGAGGCCGGCCCAAAGGAGAGGGAGGTTGCTGGGCTCTCCACTCCCTCTCTCATATTACTTTAGCAGAAAAAGACCAAAAAAAAGAGGAAAAGAAGGAGAGGTTTAGGAAAAGAATTTGGACAAGGGGATAATTTTCCTGAACTCACAAAAATATGCTTGTTCCGAGAAAATAGAAAAAGCCAGGATTGGAAGATGTAAATTCAAACTCATTTGAATTTAATTCAAATGTGTTTGAACTAGGGCTAGGTTCTAGGAGTTTCCAAAAATGTTTGAGAAATTAGGTGGAGCTCCGGAAAATGACGAAAGGATATATGGCAAAGTTAGAGGCCAAGAATTGAAATAATAAAAGGCATTGGGATTTTGCAAGTGTGTTATGGTGATTCCAAAGAATGGATTATTTTATAATAGCTCCACTAATATCGGGAGGATATATTATAAAGAGAACTCACCATGTGAATTCCCTCAATTTAAATGGACCGAAGATCCATACGATTTATTTAGTTGAGTTGCAAAAGATTTATGAGATGATGGCATGATGACATGATGCAATGCGAAAATAAAAGGGCAGGCACAAATGAAATACACGGCGAAACCCGGAATATATGGAAGTCTTCTCGAGCATCGGTCTCGGGGCGTTACAACACTCCACCACTACGAGAGGATCTCGTCCCGAGATCTAGGATGGCACCGGTGAGAAATGGAAGAGGAGGAGATAAAACAAAGTTGCTTCTTTGACAACCGAGTGAAACCATGAACTTTGAGAGGTTGAAAAGTTGAAAGAAAGAACACAACGGAGTTGAACGGACTTGAAAACACTCTGTTAGATAAGAAGAACATGGGATACGACAAGAACCAAGAGGTTTAGTGACAAGACAAGTATTGAAACCACTCCGGTTAAAACAAGATAGAGAAGGAATAAGAATGAAATAATTTGGAAAGCACTCCGACTGAAAGAAGAAGGAAAAACTTGATAAAATGGGAAGAACTTGAAAAGAGGACGCACCACTCCGGTTGGAAATGGAAGGAATAGAATATGAACTTGGCAAAAACGAGATGATGGGTGAAGAGAGCAACATCACAAGGCCTCCGGAAACAATGCATGATAGTTAGATAGTTGGAATGCATAGAACAAAGAATGAAACCAACATCTCCTACCATAAATGAATTTGAAAGAGCATCCTTGCAAAGTAGGATTGAACGGAGTTGTTGGAAAACCAACAACGAGACGAATAAGCTTGTAGTGGGCTTATGGAAAACATCTCAAAATTATGAGGTGAGCTTCTGCCACTAACCGAAACAAATGATTGGATTGATATCAACAAGGAGACGAGAAACTTATTTCACCGGTAGGATAAATGAAGAACTTTGGTTAATTATAAGCACCATAAATAGCAGCAATCCTTAGGGAAAGCTTAAGGTGAAATATAACGCAAGACAACTCCAAAGAAGCGATTGATAGGTTTGACTATCCCATTCCTTACAACTTGTGAATCATGAAACATGAAGGAAATTGTCAAGAATGACATAACACCATCTCAAAAGATAAGGTAGAAAGAATTGCACCACGGAATGCAAGATGAAGAAATGCTTGAACTCCTCCAAACAAAACATGTGTTGAACACCATGTTTATTTTGAAGTATGGCTTGACGGATCATAACTTCGAGAGAAAACTTGAAGAACAATTGAAGAATGAAAAGAATCCTTGATGAACCACCATGTAGAGCCTCCATGAAGAACTCCGGTAATAAAAGGATGATAAATAGAAAGAGAAGTTGAGAACACAAGGTGAAACCTTGCGATGATTTAGATGGAGCTTAGAAATGATATAACCGAGAAAACTTGGAACTCCGGAAAGAAAAGATGAACAACGAAAACAAGAATTTTGATGGACCTCCGGAATAAGGAATTGAATTTACTCGATGAAACAAGAATAAGAATTACATTATGCTTATCCTTCACCAATTTAAATTGATGACAAGCAATGGACTTGGCACACCACTTATTCTCATAGAAAGGATTAAGAGAGATATAGCGCAAACTTGGGAAGGTCTTCAACGAACCACCGGTAGGATTGAAACAACGAACAAATGATAAAGAAACACCGGGAAGAATTATAAAAAGAACAAAGATACTTGGAGAAATTTAGATACAAATGAACGAATAGATCACGAGCTGATTAGAGAATACTTGAATGATGCACCGGTATGATTTGGAGAACGAGAGCTGAAAGGTTGAATGAATAATTCTGAGATGATGGGCTCCGGAGAATCAAACTGAAAAGTCTCCTGAATTGCTCCGGATGGGTATGAAAAGAATTCTCGCAATCGAAAACAATTATGAGAGGATGGCATCAAGCTAGAACCATGAATCTTGAAGAGAATGGAGCAAGATTTAAGAGAAACTCTTCTTCAGTCTTCAAATGTTGAGAATGATGACGAGAAACACCACCATGAATTGTTGAGGCACTCCGGAATAATGAAGAATAGAAAGATTGCACCAACGATGAAAAGAATTTGAAAGATCTTGGGGAAAGACATATGACTGATGATAATTCATTCTTACGTCAAACTTCAAAAGGAATTTGGGAATAGCTCCGAGAAAATTAGAAGAGTCAGGTAAGATCCTGGGAAAAGACCTGTGGTTTAGGGCCCACTCAAAAGAAACACCGTTGAACGATTGCTTGAAAGGAGAGATTGCATCAGTTGAATTAAATGGCTTGAATGAGATAGCATCCTCAAAAGAACTTGAGTGAATTGAGAATGGAAACTTGAATCTTCTGAGATATCTTCATCACTCTGGAACAATTGAATAGCGAGAAGTGGATGATTAAGAGGTGCACCGGTATGAGAAAAAAAACATTTGAAACGAGGAAAAGATATGATCGACAAAGCTAGAATTGGAACCACCGGAGAAGAAAAAGAATGACGAATGATGAACTTGAAACTCCTGACCATCTTCATGATAATCACCGGATAAGAACATTGAAGGAAAGAATGAAGAAACTTCCATCAATAAAAAAGGATACTCGATTAAGAAATCTGAGTCCTTAAAGAAAAAGGGTGGGAGGGTGGGAAAACAAAAGCAACTTGGGTTGGATGAAACAAACACCGTTGAGAAGAACTGATAATTGATCTTGCGAATGTTGAAGTGATCGGATCTACTTGAAGAGGGACACACCGGTTGGAAAAGAATTGGCATGATAATCTTGATGATCAAGAAGGATTAGTATTCACATAGCAATATGAGAACACCGATTAGGGAAGGTATGGATCAACACTTGACATCGAAGCAACTCGAATACCACAAATAAAACAAAACAAAGGATTGGCTTGGAAATAAGCCGGAAACAAACATATGATAGATCCCATATCGTATCATGTGTCTGTTGGAAAGAATTCCTACGTGATACTTGAATTCCCACTTATGAACTCCCGAAACTTTCTGGTTATGCAATCAGGTGTTGGGGATACAGGGGACACAAAATATATCACCCAAACTAACAATACCTAGATCCAGCTGTATCCATCCTTCAACACATAACCAAGAAACCCTCGGAAATCGTCTACCTCAACCTTCGAAAAACATACGTTATACGAGTTATGGCAATACTCCCGCACTCGCCTCAGTACTGGGCTATCAGGGTTATCTCACCAACAACTGTACAAAAGAGATTTTCGATGTCGGCGTACTAAACTCAGGTATTCCAGAACTGCAACGATAAAATTATGACGACAACACCTCGGAGCTCAACTCCCCGGGACACCTCCACTAAACCCCTGCTGACAGGAGGCACCAAGACAATGTTGTCATCACAAAACCATCGAAACGATTCTAAGATACCCGCGTGATCCTAAAATTTTTTTTAGTGAAATTTGAGAAGAGAAGAGTCAAAACTCTACGTCAGGATGCCTTACCAGAGCGACGAGGAGACTGGGAAGTAAAAAGAATTCCTAAACTCTCCGATACATATAATCCTAAGACTCAAAACATTTTTCTAGACACAACTCGGCCGCTAAAAACGATCAATCAGTGGGGGCTCCTAAGGTCGGGGAAGGCTCTGATACCAACTAGTCACGCCCTCGATGCGGCTATATCTCCCACGTGTCGAAGCACGACTTAGAGGCATAACCGTATTGAAAGCAATGTCGCAAGTGAGGTAATCTTCACACAACCCATGTAATACATAAGGGAAAGAGATACATAGTTGGCTTACAATCGCCACTTCACACAATACATGAGTAAAACATTACATCATACAGATTACACTCAAGGTCCGACTACGGAACCAATATAAAAGAAGACTACCCCAAATGCTACACAGATCCCCGATCGACCCCAACTGGGCTTCACTACTGATCAACTGAAATGAAACAACACAATGAACAAGATCTTCATCGAGCTCCTCCTTGAGCTCGGGTGCGTCACCTGCACGGTTTCATCGGCCCCTGCAAACTGGTTTTGGAAGTATCTGTGAGTCACGGGGACTCAGCAATCTCACACCCGCGTGATCAAGACTATTTAAGCTTATAGGTAGGGTACAAGGTATGAGGTGGAGCTGCAGCAAGCGACTAGCATATATGGTGTCTAGCATACGCAAATGAGAGCGAGAAGAGAAGGCAAAAGCATGGTCGAACAACTATGATCAAGAAGTGATCCTGAAACTACTTACGTCAAGCATAACTCCAACACCGTGTTCACTTCCCGGTCTCCGCCGAGAAGAGACCATCACGGTTACACACGCGGTTGGTGTATTTTAGTTAAGATCAACTTCGGGTTTTCTACAACCGGACATTAACAATTTCCCATCTGCCACATAACCGCGGGCACGGCTTTCGAAAGTTCAAACCCTGCAGGGTGGTCCCAACTTAGCCCATGATAAGCTCTCGCGAATCAACGAAGGATATTCCTTCTCCCTGGGAAGACCCGATCAGTCTCGGAATCCCGGCTACAAGACATTTCGACAGTAATAAAACAAGTCCAGCAAGACCGCCCGATGCGCCGACAATCCTGATAGGAGCTGCACATATCTCGGCCTCAGGGCAACACCGGATGAGACAGGCTACGAGTAAAACCAGGCATCGAGTTTCCCCGAGGTGGCCCCGCAGGCGGCTCGGTTCGGACCAACACTTAGAGAAGCACTGGCCCGGGGGGGGGGCTAAGTAAAGATGACCCTTGGGTTAATTACTCCCAAGGGAAAAGTAGGTGGTGGTGAGGAAAATGGTAAAACCAAGGTTGGGCCCCGCTGGAAAAGTCTTATTCAAAGCGAACTGTCAAGGGGGTCCCATAAATCACCCGACCGCGTTAGGGACGCAAAATCTGGGAACATAACACCGACATGGCGGAAACTAGGGCGGCAAGAGTGGAACAAAACACCAGGCATAAGGCCGAGCCTTC
This sequence comes from Triticum timopheevii, assembly GCA_963921465.1. Classification (NCBI taxonomy): domain Eukaryota; kingdom Viridiplantae; phylum Streptophyta; class Magnoliopsida; order Poales; family Poaceae; genus Triticum; species Triticum timopheevii. The sequence continues at coordinate 300,560,284 of OY997270.1, forward strand.
CACCCTTTACCAAGTATATAGATGCATTAATTAAATAAGAGATATTGTGATATCCCACAAGTAAACATGTTCCAACAAGGAACAACATCTCCATGTTCCAACAAGGAACAAACTTCATCTTCACTTGCAACTAACAACACTATAAGAGGGGCTGAGCAAAGCGGTAACATAGCCAAACAACGGTTTGCTAGGACAAGGTGGGTTAGAGGCTTGACATGGCAATATAGGAGGCATGATAAGCAAGTGGTAGGCATCGCAGCATAGGCATAGCAAAAGAGCGAGCATCTAGCAAGCAAAGATAGAAGTGATTTCGAGGGTATGGTCATCTTGCCTGAAATCCCGCAAGGAAGAAGAACGAGTCCATGAAGAAGACAAGCGGACGTAGTCGAACGAATCCTCACAACTCCGGAACGACACCGAAGCTAACGAGAGAAGCAACCCGGAAAGAAACAAACAACATGGTAAACAACCATCACATAAACATGGCATGATGCACAATCAAGTATGATGCATGTCCGGTTCAAATGAGCATGGCATGGCAAAGTGCAACAAACAACGCTACAAATTAAGTGGAGCTCAATATGCAACGAGTTGCATATTGACTAAACACCACATTTAATTATTTAGTTCACTCTTGGTTTTGTACCCAACAATATTAAATTTTGTTGAACATGGCAAGAGGTGAAACATATATAAACTAACTATTTAGGCAAGTTTAAATGAGGCCGGAAATAACAAACAACAATTCTGGAAAATCCTCATATGCATATTTCGAATTTGCTACAGTTCTGACCTAAAGCATATTTTATTGTTGTTAAACATGAAAATAAAGTGAACCAAGTTATTATATGCATTTTTCCACCCCATTTACATATAAAGTTTATTAAAATCGGAGCTACGTTTATTTAGTTATGAAATAAATCATTTTAGCATGGCATTTAAGCAAATTTAAACAAACAATATTTTAAACATTTTAATTGTTGTTATCATGATGCGGATGACATATGCAAGTTTTAAGAAATTTTATGAAAATGTTTACAAGATCATTATGAAGCATTTGTCGTCGTGGCGGAAACGAAAGGGGTGCCACGGCAACGACAACGGAAATGGTGCCACGGCAACATTCCAGTTCCGACAACTCATTGAGATATCGATGCAAAAGAAGCAAACGCGCGGATATGGGGAACATGCTAGAGATGGTGGGGTGATCCCGATAACCGGGTTCCCACATGTCAATGGCATGGGAAAACGAGGAACGTGCAAAGACAACTCGGACACGGTGCAAACATGAGCATCTCATGCATCGTAAACATTCGTTCTCGAAAGGGCATCTCGGCGGTTATACCTTCGAAGCGTGCATTTACGGAACGAGTCGAGTTCGTAGTGGAAGTAGACGTTCTCGTGACGGTAGTGGAAGTAGTGTTACACGGCGATGGTAGAGGTACTCGTTGATAGCCGTACACGTTTTCGTAGAGGTTCAGGGTCAACGACACGAAACTTGACATCCACGAGGTCTTCGAGGGTCGATGGTAGTGGTACTCGGTCGTTTCGAAGAGGTACTTGGGGTCTTCGAACTTGCCGGTCTCGTTCGCTTGACGGCGGTGGACGAACTTGACGGTCCCCGTCGTCCTGGTACTTGGCGTTACCCGGTTCAGTGACCGTTTTCGGCATCAGACGTCGAGGTACTTGGCGGATCCGTGGAGCTCGCGGTCTGTCGTGGTACTTGACGGTCTCGCACGGGGCAGCAACATGGCAGTCTTGGCAGCCAACAAAGGGCTTGAGCTCCTGGCTTCCTGCTGCTGGTCGGGACGGCGAGGGAAAGCGAGGGAGTGGCTTGGGGCGGCGACGATGGGTGCAGGCGCGACGCTGAAGGAGGAAGGCCAAGGAGGACGGCGGTGCGGAGGCAGGGACCTTGAGGCGTGGCGCTCCGGCGAGCCGGGGCTTGGCGAGGCCAAGGCAGAGGAGGGACTGCGCGAAACAGGCCCAGAATGGGATGGAGACGGCGGGTCCAAGGCCAAGGTCGCCGGATCTGACGAAGAACATGGCCGGAGCGGCGGTGTGGCTCGCCGTTGACGAGGAAGAAGCAAGGCGCCGGACTCGCAGCAGGGGCTGCCAGAGGTTGGGGGCTCAGCAGCGGCGGCCATCACCGGAGGCGCTGGTGGAAGGAGGAGGCGGGGCGCGGGACTCGCGCACCAAGGCGAGGTGGAGGAGGAGCTGAGGACGGGGAGGGCGACGGGAACTGGAGGAGGACGAGCGAGGGGATCCTGGCTTGAGGGAGAGAGAGGTTTCGGGCGCGGTGCTGTGGTGATCGAGGAGAAGGGAGGCGAGCGAGGGGATCAGGCGCAGGGAGCTCCTCTCCCTGGCTCGATGCGTGCGTGTGTGTGTGTGGCGGCGGGCAGAGGGAACAAGAGGGAGAGGTCGAGAGGAGGGGTCGGGCCTAGGGTTAGGTTGGTGCGGATGGGCCTTGGGAGGCCGGCCCAAAGGAGAGGGAGGCTGCTGGGCTCTCCACTCCCTCTCTCATATTACTTTAGCAGAAAAAGACCAAAAAAAGAGGAAAAGAAGGAGAGGTTTAGGAAAAGAATTTGGACAAGGGGATAATTTTCCCGAACTCATAAAAATACGCTTGTTCCAAGAAAATAGAAAAAGCCAGGATTGGAAGATGTAAATTCAAACTCATTTGAATTTAATTCAAATGTGTTTGAACTAGGGCTAGGTTCTAGGAGTTTCCAAAAATGTTTGAGAAATTAGGTGGAGCTCCGGAAAATGACGAAAGGATATATGGCAAAGTTAGAGGCCAAGAATTGAAATAATAAAAGGCATTGGGATTTTGCAAGTGTGTTATGGTGATTCCAAAGAATGGATTATTTTATAATAGCTCCACTAATATCGGGAGGATATATTATAAAGAGAACTCACCATGTGAATTCCCTCAATTTAAATGGACCGAAGATCCATACGATTTATTTAGTTGAGTTGCAAAAGATTTATGAGATGATGGCATGATGACATGATGCGATGCAAAAATAAAAGGGCAGTCACAAATGAAACACACGGCGAAACCCGGAATATATGGAAGTCTTCTCGAGCATCGGTCTCGGGGCGTTACATACACAAACAAAATAAATGCATGCACCCAACTTTGCAAGGGGGTTGTCAAGCCCCTTGTCTTTCTAGTTGCAAGGTTAAAAGCAAATAGTGATAGATAGTGATATGACAAATGATAAAATAGTAATTGTAAATACGGGAGCAATGTAGAATGGACCCGTGGCCATAGGTTCACCATTGACTTCTCTATCGAAATCAAGTAATGGCATGGTAAACAAATTACTGTCGGGCAATTGACATATAAGAACATTCGTAACTATGATCATTCATGGCAAAATATAATATAGGCATCATGTCCGTGACAAGATGAGGGAATTTCAACTATATCCACTACTATTACTCCAACCCGAAATCGCTACACAACATGCATCTAAAGGTATTAAGTTTAGTGAAAAATAAAGTAACACAATGAGCAAGATGAAATGATATAGATAGAAATAAACCTAGCAATAAGATCAATCCCCGTCGTTTTATCCTTAGTAGCAACAACATATCATGTGCATTCTCCCCATTCTATCACTGAGATATAGATCACTGTGAGGTTGAACCCACTACTATGCACCACTCCCTCTGAATATCTACGAATCAATCTTGGCTAGAGAAGACAAATAGATCAAAAAGCATACATAGCCACTCAATCATTCAACAAAGAAACTTCAAAAGATTCAATTATATTCAAAAATAGTCCCATAAAATATTGGTTATCTATACTAAATAGAACAAAGGCCACCAAATTATTTCAGCTACTAGAACAAAACACGTGTCTTAATTATCATGACTTACTCCTCACATATCACACATACTACTACATCTACTCTAAATATTTCAAGTGCAAAAAATGGGACTCGTAGGACATACCTTCACGGTTGTGAATTTACACACTTCTCTTCCTTATTCTTGCATTCCTCGTTGTTCGACGTAGATCAAATCCTCTAAAAACACAAATGAACTCCAAGAGGTAAAAAGAAGAACAAGAACAAAGAAAAGCTTATTCTATTTTTCTAGTTTTGGGGTTTTTGAAAACTAACTTGCAAATGAAAAATCGCAAAGGCAAAAATAAAAATGAAAGAAAATAAAAAGCAAAGTGTTGGAACAGACCAACACGAGTGTTTTGAAGCTCCATGAGCACAAGTACAACCTCATTGCAATTTATTCAAATAATACTGCCATATCTTGATGTAGACGTGGAGATGTCTGATACATCTCCAATGTATCTACTTTTCCTAACGCTTTTCCTCTTATTTTGCACTCTAATTTGCATGATGTGAATGAAACTAACCCTGGACTGACGACGTTTTCAGCAGAACTACTATGGTGTTGTTTTTGTTTAGAAATAAAAGTTCTCGGAATGAAACGAAACTTTGCGAGAATTTTTTATACAATAAAAGAGAATTACTGGAGCCAAGAGTCACCTGAGGGGGGCAGCTGGGTGGGCACAACCCACCAGGGCGCGCCAGCCCCCCCAGACGCGCCCAAGTGGGTTGTCCCCACCTGGTGGCCCAGTAGACCCTAAAACTGACGCTATAAAATCCAATTTTTCCAGAAAAAAATCAGGGAGAAAGAATTACCGCGGTCCACGAGACGGAGCCGCCGTCACCTTCTATTCTTCATCGGGAGGCCAGATCTGCAATCCGTTTGGGGCTCCGGAGAGGGGGATCTTCATTCTTCGTCATCACCAACCCTTCTCCATCGCCAATTCCATGATGCTCCCCACCAGGAGTGAGTAATTCCTTCGTAGGCTCACTGGTCGGTGAGGAATTGGATGAGATTCATCATGTAATCGAGTTAGTTTTGTTAGGGCCTGATCCCTAGTATCCACTATGTTCTAAGATTGATGTTGCTATGACTTTGCCATGCTTAATGCTTGTCACTTTGGGCCCGGGTGCCATGATTTCAGATCTGAACCGTTTATGTTATCACCATTACATCCATGTTCTAGATCCGATCTTGCAAGTTATAGTCACCTACTACGTGTTATGATCCGGCAACCCCGGAGTGACAATAGTCGGGACCATTCCGGGTGATGACCATAGTTTGAGGAGTTAATGTATTCACTGTGTGTTAATGCCTTGTTCCGGTTCTCTATTAAAAGGAGGCCTTAATATCCCTTAGTTTCCAGTTGGACCCCGCTGCCACGGGTGGGTACGACAAAAGATGTCATGCAAGTTCTTTACATAAGCACGTATGACTATTTACAGAATAAATGCCTACATTATATTGATGAACTGGAGCTAATGCCGTATCGCCCTAGGTTATGACTGTCACATGATGAATATCATCCAACAAATTACCGGTCCAATGCCTACGAATTTATCTTATATTGTTCTTGCTAAGTTACTGCTGCTATCGTTACCATCGCACTTGCTATAAAACTACTGCTATCACTGTTACCATTACTGTTGCTGCTGTCGCTATTATCAAAACTATCATATTACTTTGCTACTGATCACGTTGCTGCAGATAATTAATCTTCAGGTGTGGTCGAATTGACAACTCAGCTGCTAATACCTTCAAATATTCTGATCCGCCACCGTCCGATGATGCTTCGCCTCTGGCCCCGCCTGTCGATGCTGGCGACGCGGGGGGTGACCCTGTCGGGCTCCTCGTTGCTGCGCCTCTCTCCACCGCCCTCGTGTTCAGGCCTGAGCCGGTCGCTGCCCACTCGGTCCTTGCAGCTGGGTGTGGCCCGGCGGAGACCCTCGTTGCCGCGACCCCCCCACCGTCGTCGTCGAGCCTGGGGCGTTCGCCACCGTCCTGGTCCGAGCTATCACGCTGTCGGCAGATGCCTGCCCTGATCCTGCCATCACTGTTGCCCCGGCTGATGCTTCGGTCGTGCCTCCGATTGCGAACCCCGTGGAATCTTTCCTCGCGGGCGTCGCCGGGGAGCCGCCTGCCCCGTTGCTGTCTATTCCGGCCACTCGCAGGGGCAAGGGGGGCGTGCCAGTCGCGCCCGCTCGGCGTAGCGCCCGACTCGACAAGAAGAAGGCAAAAGCCTCGCCCGGTGTTGCTACAGAGGCGGTCCAGGAGCTCATTGCCAAGGTCTGTGGTGTACTGGACCCGTCTGTTGGATACGACGACAAGGCCAAGCAGGCCTACCTCGACTTGTTCAACACCCCGCTCGCGGCCCCCGTCGTCCAGGCTATTGCTGGACTGGTAGCGCACACCAAGGATATCACCCAGAAGAAGGCGCAGAAGAACAAGAAGAAGACCGCCCAGGAGGTTGCAAACGCTGTTGCCCAGGTCGCTGATGTGTAGGCTCCCTTCCTGTCGTTGCTTGTTGGGCTCCTCTCTTGCGAGCATGATGTATCACCGTTCCTTTCCTGCTCTTCGTTTTAGTCGTCCAGAACTATGTAACATCGCGACCGGAGGTTGCCTATCTTCCCTGCATCGTGTCATCAAGCTCAAGTCTGCTAGCTGCACTTCACTCCGTTTCATCCTTTTTCCTCGGCGCCTCTTGAAGTCTACATCCACCGTGCTACTTTTAAGTTTCCCATATGGCGCAATCTGACGTAAAAATCATCTGCTGGAACGTCCGTGGCCTAAACTCGCACGCTCGATGTGACGCCGTTCGCGATATCGTTCGCGACTCCCACGCCTCCATCATCTGTCTCCAAGAGACGAAGCTTCAACTAGTTGACGACTCCATCATCAGGGAGATGCTTGGCCCTTGCTTCACCGCCAATTACTTTGTCTTACCTACATCCGGCACTAGAGGAGGAATGATCTTGGCTGCATCGGACCGCTTCTTCGTGCTGTCAGACTATCCGGGCACCATCTCCGCCTCTGTCTCCATGCTAAATGATCGCATTGCCTGGACTATCACTTGCGTCTATGGTCCTCAGGGCGAGTCCGAGAAGGTGGCTTTCATTGAGGAGTTGAGGGCTCTCTCTTCCACGACTGGAAGGCAGTGGCTTCTTTTGGGGGATTTCAATCTGATCACCAAAGCGGCGGACAAGAGCAACGCCAACATCAACCACCGTCTCATTGGGAAATTCTACGGGGCCCTTGACTTCATGCAGCTAAAAGAGCTACATATGTGTGGGAGGCGCTTCACCTGGTCCAACGAACAAGCAAATCCGGTCATGACCAAGATTGACCACGTTTTCCACTCCGATGACTGGGATTTGCTCTTCCCAAATGCGCATCTCCAGGCCATCTCAACGACCTGCTCCGACCATGCCCCGTTATTCCTCCAGGGGTGCGTCGACAATGCGAGGAAGCCATCCTTCAAGTTTGAGGAGTTCTGGCTGCGACTCCCCGGCTTCCATGATGCGGTCGCGGTCGTGTGGAACAAGCCCGTCCTGTCCCGGGATGCCCTCCATACGATTCATATCAAGTTGTGCCGAACCGCGAAGGCTTTGCGCAAATGGCAAAAAGAGAGGGTTGGTGTTCTAAACACCCAGATTGCGGTGGCAAAGGAGATCATCTGGCGTCTGGACGTCGCCGAGGAAGGGCGGCTGCTGTTAGAACCTGAGAGGGTTCTGAGGAGACAACTCAAGGCTTCCTACCTTGGCCTTCTCGCCATCCAGAAGGTCAAGATGCGACAGCGCTCACGTCTTAACTGGATCCGTTTGGGGGATACCACCACCAAGCTTTTCCATGCTCGAGCCAATGGAAGAAGGCTCAAGAATTTCATTCAGACCATCAGGACCAACGTCGGGCTGGCAATTACAACTGAAGACAAGGAGCGGGCCCTCCTCGACCACTTCCAAGAACACCTCGGAAGACCGACACGGCGATCCAAACGCCTGGCCTGGGAGAACATCGGTATGCAGCGCCACGACCTATCCCAGCTGGACGCCCCGTTTGTTGAAGATGAGATTAAGGAGGCAGTTTTTTCTTTGCCTTCGGTCAAGGCGCCAGGACCGGACGGGTTCATTGGCGCCTTCTTCAAGTCCTGCTGGGAGATCATCAAGACCGACGTCGTGGCTGCAATCCTACAACTGGCAGATCTACGGGGTGATTGCGCCGGGCTGACCGACGCCACTAGGATTGGGGACTACCGCCCAATCAGCCTCATCCACAGCATCTCGAAGATTTTCTCGAAGTTGTTAGCAAACCGGCTCGCCCCTCTGCTCCCCACGCTTGTCTCCAAGAGTCAGAGCGCCTTCGTGAAGAAACGGTGCATCCATGATAACTTCCTACATGTGCAGAACTTGGTAAAGGAGTTGCATCGCACGTCAACGCCTGTCCTCTTCCTCAAGCTGGACATCTCAAAGGCCTTCGACTCTGTCGGCTGGGCTTACCTACTGGAGGTACTCGAGCAACTTGGTTTCAGTCAACGATGGCGAGACTGGATCTGCATGTCCTTGGCATCATCTTCTTCGCGGATTCTGCTAAATGGAAACCCGGGCCCCCCGTTTTCTCACGCTTGCGGCCTGCATCAGGGTGACCCTATGTCGCCCATGCTTTTCATCCTTGCAATCGACCCGCTTCAGCTTATGCTTCGGGCTGCCTCCAACGCCGGGATTTTACAGCCGATCAAGGCTCATTCGGCTTCCTGCAGAATTTCACTTTACGCTGATGACGCGGGCATCTTCGCCAACCCTGTGAAGGAAGAATTGGACGCCATTGTGGGGATACTTGCCTGCTTTGGGGAGGCATCGGGTCTCATTACCAACGTCACCAAGACGGAGGTGTTCCCTATTCGCTGCCAGCAGATTGACATCGCCCACATTTTATCGGGATTCCCTGTGAAGATCGCTGCATTCCCAACTAAGTACTTGGGCCTTCCCCTGCATACCTCAAGGCTCAAGCGGGTTCATCTGCAACCTCTCATAGACAAAGCAATGGGCAAGCTCCCAGGATGGAAGGGTAAGAACCTTGCGAGGCCGGGAAGGGTCTCCTTGGCAAAGTCTGTGCTATGCGCCATGGCCACACATCACCTCACTGCGCTCCCTCTTCCGGCGTGGGCCAATCATAAGCTTAGCAAGATCTCTCGCAACTTCATTTGGCAAGGCGACAATTCCGAGAATGCGACCGGAGGACACTCCCTGGTAAACTGGAAGACGGTGTGTAGGCCAAAGGCCCTAGGTGGGCTGGGAATCACAGACCTAGAGAGATTTGGTCGGGCACTCCGCCTATGCTGGCCATGGCTAATGTGGACTGACCCAGACCGCCAGTGGGTGGGCTCTGCCTTACCCTGCGACGACTCAGATATGGCGTTATTCAGAGCTTCGACCTCCATCGTGCTGGGTAACGGCCACAAAGCTCTGTTCTGGCATGATGATTGGACCGGAAAGGGTCCCCTCAGGATGCTGGCTCCCGGATTATACAAAATCGCTACAAGAAAGCAGAGAACAGTGTCCAAGGAGTTGCACGAGGATAACTGGATCAGAGCAATCGCCCGCCTTCAGTCCCCCTTGCACCTGCAGGAATTCATCTCGATAGCATCTCTGACATCCCAGGTTACACTGTCTACGGACAGGGAGGACTCCATCTCCTGGCGTTGGACTACAAATGGAATCTACTCCGCGGCTTCGGCATATACAGCCCAATTCTATGGCTCCTTCCCCAGGTTCTCGCCGACGAAGATTTGGGAGGCACACGCATGACCCAAATGCAAGCTCTTTTCCTGGCTGGTGCTCCATGGAAAGATCCTCACGGCCGACATGCTCGCTATTCGCGGATGGCCGCACGATCCTACATGCCCGCTGTGTCTGGGAGCACCGGAGACGGCAACTCACCTCTGCAAGGACTTCCCATTTGCGATTGCGGTTTGGTCGCATGTTCACGCATGGACCGGGGAAGCGCCGATGAACATGATGACAATTCCGCCTCCCATGGGAGTCTCCGACCGGTGGGATCGGCTCATCTGCCCCCTGTCCAAGGACGAAAGACGTCGGCGTAGCGGTCACTTCCTCTACACCATCTGGAATATCTGGAAGGAGCGCAACCGCCGGATATTCATCGGCACCCGCCTCACTCACCTGGAGGTGGCGGCCATCGCGCTCGACGACATAAGAATGCGGGCTTGCGCCTATGACAGAGCACAAGTGGCGACCGGCATTGGGTGATTTGATTCACTTAGCATACCACAACGATTCTTATAAGGATTTCGTTAGGGTTCCCCGGAAAAACCTGGCATCTTTGTACATAAACCCCTCTTTCTCGTCTGAAATGAAAAGGCAGTGCTCCTGCCGGTTCCTCGAAAAAAAAATATTCTTTGGCTCCCCTTGTGTCGAATCTATAAATTTGGGTTGAATACTCTACCCTCAAAAACTGTTGCGATCCCTTATACTTGTGGGTTATCAAGACCTTTTCTAGCGCTGTTGGTGGGGAGCATAGCTATATTTGTTGAGTCACTTGGGACTATTATCAATTTATCACTATGAAGAATCTGAAGGACCGCCTATGCGAGTGGACCTCCTCATAGACATCTAGAAAAAAAATTCAGTCCAATACAATTGAATAATATCGATCCTATGGTAGTAACAACATCATACTCCTCTAAAAACGTCAACGAATCCCAACCAAACTACAATTTGGATAAAAATATGCATTTCCTAGACATGGCAATGCTAGGTATGTAGAATAGGGATTCGCGAAAAAATAGTTCGGGATCGAAGGAGAAACATACCACAGATCGCTCACACTGAAGGGTTTGAACTGAAATCAAATGACTAGAGAGAACAGGCAAAGTTTTGCTAGGGTTTCGAGAGGTTTGGAGGAAGAAGAAGAAGAAAAGAGAGAGATGTGGGCGATTTACCTCCTTCCTCGGGCTCTTTATGGCCACCAGGGCTCCATATGACTGGCCATATGAGTGGAAGCGCTTGTATCAAAGGTCGTTACTCACCCTTATAGCTCACCTACGCCTGTGCATACCTAATGCGACCACTGGAATGATCGGCAACACCCATATGGAATGCCGTCGAACGCTTTGATCATTTTCTTCTTCTGGTCTAGGATGGCATACGACTGCTTATACGGGCGCGGGCGCCCATGATATGTCTCCAACGTATCTATAATTTATGAAGGATTTATGCCATGTTTACAACAATTTTATATGGTTCTCCCTACAAACAATTTCTTCTTATGTTCTCCGCTAGATATGAACTTTGGAGTGATTCTTCATCACACTTTGAGGGATGGTTATGTGATCCAATTATAGTAGCATTGTTGAGAGATTGCACTAGCGAAAGTACGGACCCTAGGCCTCATTTCAAGCATTGCAATACCATTTGTGCTCCGTTTTATCAATTGCTACCTTGCTGTTTTTTATTGTTCCTATTACAAAAATCAATAACTACTATCATTACTACACTTGTATCACCATCTCTTTGCCGAACTAGTGCACCTATACAATTTACCATTGTATTTGGTGAGTTGGGGACACAAGAGACTTTTTATTATTTGGTTGCAGGGTTGTTTGAGAGAGACCATCTTCATCCTATGCCTCCCACGGATTGATAAACCGTAGGTCATCCACTTAAGGGAAATTTGCTACTGTCCTACAAAACTCGGCGCTTGGAGTCCCAACACGAGTCTACAAGAACAAGTTGTGTAGTACACATCAAACTCTTTTCTGGCGCCGTTGCCGGGAAGGTGAGTGCTTGAAGGTATATCTTTAGATCTTGCAATTGAGTCTTTTAGTTTCTTGTTTTATCACTAGTTTGGTTTATAAAAGAAAACCGCAAAAAATGGAATTGTGGTTGCATCATATTCTTCATCTTTATAATGTCTTTCATGAAAATTATGGAAAGGAAAATTATGCTCAATTGATAGAAGAAGAATTCGATAAAATGTTTGGCATAAATGATGAGAATGATTGCAATGTTGTTAGTATGAATTCTTTGAATATCCAAAATGTTAATGATGATTGCACAAGTCGTGACAAAAATGTTTCTTATAAGAATGTCAATTTTTGTGGAGTGCATAAAGTTTGTGAAGACGTGCCTTATAGGGAAGATAGATTTTGTAAGAAGGATAAGCATGATAGAATTTTTTTTGGCTCAAAGTGATAGATGAATTTGCTACAAAGTTATGTCCTCTTTGTCCTATTACTTGTGAAATTTGCAATAAGGATGGTGATCTTAATTTCCAATGCAAACTTTTTCATGACTGAATCATGGCCAAATATTGTAGTGACTTGATCACCCTTGAACTTTATAATGAGCTTCGTCTATTTTTGCGGAGTGAAGAATTGACACATAAAAATAGTTGGTTTGAAGTATTCATTCTTATGGATGACATTGAAACTAATCTAAAAAATATCTATATGTTTTGCATGGTAAATTGCAATGAGAATGCTTATATTGCCAACTATAGAAAAATGGGAAAAACAATAGAATATAAAAGGAATACTAATGAAAGGATAAAGATTTCCACTTTATCTCCTATTGTCTCTCATGATGAAATACGTGACGAGGAGGAGATCCCTATTCAACCAATCTCATCAATAAGAAGCCCAAAAAAATTAATTAAACCCACACATGAGGTGGTGAAGAAGAAGAAGAAGAAGAAGAAGAAGAAGAAGAAGAAGAAGAAGAAGAAGAAGAAGAAGAAGAAGAAGAAGAAGAAGAAGAAGAAGAAGAAGAAGAAGAAAGAATAGAGGTAAAAGGTATATTTCCCAAATAACGTTGCTCCTATTATTGTTGTGCCTCATGAAAATCAATCATAAACAATTGTGGAAGATGATGCACTTGATGATGATATTGCTTATTTGTCTTATGGCACAATGTTTGAGAGCACTATTGATGATGATTTTGTTATGCCTATTGCTTATTATGATGATTATGATTGGGAAGATAATGATACTTCTTATAATCTTGAAAATCGTTTTGGCACCAACTTGGAAAATTTTGATGATAATAATTGTTGTACTATTGGTGCTATTCATACTATTAATGATGAGAGTGATTATGCTTATGATATGCCAAGCCACAAGCTTAGGGATGCTATGTTTGATGAGAATGACATGTTTGAGAATTTATTTGCTACAATTAATGTTTGTCCCAAGCTTGGGGATGCTATGCTTAATTAAGATGATCTTTTTAGCCCCCCTACTTTGAATGATCAAATTTGCTATGATGATTGCATGCCTCCTATCTTTGATGAGAACAAAGTTGCTACTTATGATGATTATTCTGATGATACTTATGTTATAAAAATTAGTGATAATTATTGTCATAATTTTGAATATCCTTTTACTGAACATTACTCTCTTAATGTGGAAACAATTTTTAGTATTCGAGTTTCTTATGATACTCCCACTATTGTGAATGAGAATAAAATTGCTTATATGGAGAGTAATAAATTTTCTATGCTTTTGGATCATGAAAATAATGTTTTATTTGATGGTTATATTGATGAATCTATTCATGATGCTACTGAAAATTATTACGAGAGAGGAACTTATGATTCGTGATGCTCTTGTTATTTTTCAATTCTTACCTTTTATGCGAGCATCATTGAATTCATCATGCCTAGCTAAAAGGCGTTAAATAAAAGCGCTTGTTGGGAGACAACCCAACATTTACCCCTACTATTTTTGTGTTTTAACATGATTAAGCTACTATAGTAATCATGTTTTATAGCTTTTGTTTCAATATAGTGCCAAGTAAAGCCTTTGGGATAGTGTGGATGATAGTTGACTTGATTCTGTGCAAAAACATAAACTTTTGTGCTCAGCCCAGGAATTTTGCAAATTCACTGGAAGATTTTGTCTGAATTTTTTACAGATGATTTATATACAAATTACCTACATTGTCCTAATTTTCAGAATTTTTGGAGCAGCAAAAGTATGGTTGGAGTACAGATTACTACAGATTGTTCTGTTTTGACAGATTCTATTTTCAATACATAGTTTGCTTGTTTCCTAGTTTCTATGACTTATATTGCTCAATATAAATTATGGAAATGATAAGTTACAGTAGGCATTGTGTGAGAACAATTATGAATCTTCTCTTTGACAGTACCATAGTGAATGGTTTTCTCTTTATCATACTAACCTATCTCACAAAGTTCTGTTAATTTTTGTGTGATTGAAGCTTCCAAGTTTTGGGTGAGATGTCGATATGAGGACAATAAGGAGTGAAAAGACCCTAATCTTGGGGATGCCCAAGGCACCCCAAGGTAATATTCAAGGAAGACCCAAGCAACTAAGCTTGGGGATGCCCCGGACACTACAAAAAAAATACACTTCCGTGATGATACATGTTTGTCACAGTAGGTCGCGTTTTTTGTCATGCAGGTACATCCATGACAAATTTATGATAGAATCAAGATAGTCATACCTGTGCTGTCGTAGAAGTGTTCCATGACATAACCAAAATTATCATCACGAAAGTGTCCACTTCCATGACGATAAATCGCGCGTCACAGAAGTGCTTTCGTCAAGGGTGACCGACACGTGGCATCCACCGTAACGGAACGCCGTTAAGCTATCGGGTCAGGTTTTGGATCCGATAACCCGTTAATAGCCCCGACCAATGGGGATTTTCCATGTGTGAAATCATCATTGGCTGGAGGAAACACGTGTCGGCTCATTGTTGGGACAGATGTCATCCACTCATTGGACGGAAGGCGCCTATGATACGTTGACACGTGGCACGGCCCAAAAGAGGCCCATTCCTGTGAAAAGGCCGGCCCGTTTGACTTGGTCAAAAGGTGGCGGACCGGCCCATGGAAAGCCTGTTAATGGCCTGTTCGCGTATAGCCCATTTACAGCCCGCTAACCCAAGGCCCGTTACGCCCTATCCAAATTAGGCCCAGAAGCATCATCTGGGCCATCCAATATGATTCCAGCCCGTTTTCACTTCTGGCGCATGTATGGCCCATGACGTCTTTCGGCCCATATGAGGCCCTATGTAACTCTTGGCCTATTAACGACCCGTGGTGAAACTGGCCCGTAATGAATAGTGTATCACTTTACACCCATTAATGGCCTGTGGTGAAACTGGCCCGTAATGAACAGTGTATCACTTTATACCCATTAACGGCCCGTTATTCCGTTGGGCCGTTTCCAGCCCATGTTATCTTTTGGCCTTCTCAGAGCCCATTTATTCTTGGGCTCATTTCCAGCATTCGTTTACTTACGGCCCGTTACTGTTATTTTCTACTTGTGGGCCAAATTCAGCCCGTGGTTACAGTCGGCCCGTTTGTGGTCCGTTAATACATTGGGCCGTTTTCATAGCATCATCAAATACGGCCTATTAACGATGGCCCATTATGGTCGGCCCATGAACGGGCGATTCCAACTCTAGCCCGTTTACGGCCATAATGCGGTCTGTTTGGCCCATATTTGGCAATCGATCATACGACCCGTATAAGGCCCATTGATGATACGGCCCGCAGAAGGCCCATTTTTTCTACGATCCGTAGAAGGCCCATTGTTTCTACGGCCCGTAGAAGGCCCACTGTTTCTACGGCCAGTAGGAGGCCCAGTGTGACTACAGTAAATATTAGCCCATGGTTATTGTGGCCTAGTTTTAAAAAATAGGTTATTGCAGCCACTAGCTAACCGCGGAAAAAGAACTACAATGACTACAAGAAAACAAATAAACAAGACAACAAGGAAATAAATAAGGAAGCAACTAACGCTAGGCTATCACGGCTATTACACATATTACATCCACTCGGCATCAAAGTTCGCCACCAGTGCAAATATAGGGAACAAAGCAGCATATCATATACACTGGTTGTCAAAGTTGGCGACCAGCGCAAATAAACGCCGCAGCAAAACAAATCCAGAACTGAAACCACTTCAGAAGATCTCAAGAAACAATATCCTGGGTACCCATAATGCTGGCAAGATGCTTAGCAAGCTTATTAACATTCTCTTGTTTGGCGCTTAAATCCTCCAGCGCTTGCTGTTGCACCAGAAAATATGCATCTGAATTCTGCAGGGACTTCCTCAGTCCTTCAGCTTCCTGTCACAGCACATCTGATTGATGTCTTTCAACTTGAAGTTGAGACTCAAGAAGACGAACTGATTCAGGCAGCGAGTTCGAAGAGCTTGTGCCAGCAGTAGTGGCCAGTAACTCGAACACTACATCAAGACAGGACTTTTGGGTTCCCTCACTGTCGTCAAGATAGTTTTTATCAGCTTTCTTGGAGACCAACAAGGATGTCTCACTATCTTGAACCTTATCTGCATTACTTCCTTTACCATTGGATAACGCGGTACTATTCTCCAATATTTTGTCCGCATTCTAAAAGAGAAACAAGCAGACACATCACATGTTTACCATGTTGTATATGAAACTCATTTTGGTAAATGAGTTCAGTAGTAAAGTGGAGAGGATAACAACATGAAACAAACATATATCTATGTACCATGGTCACTTATGGTCTATATCATTCTAGTTTTCGTTGCCAAATCAAGATAGAGACACACTTCAAATAATATTTGTTCAAGACAAAGCAGAATAGACAGAATATAAGTGTGGGTAACTATAGAGCAATAACAACACTTGTAATGTGCATGACATGAGAACATAACTATTTATTCAATTGAAACTGAAATCAACATAGAGCAGCTTACAACAGCAAACCAGTTAAAGAAACAGGTTTAAAACATACCTGTTGCGCTGTTGGAGTTTCAATTCCATCCTTCAAATTTGAAAATAGTTGGTATGAGTAAATACAGTAATGCAAGAGCAAAGGAGTATGAACCATAGCTACAGAACCCGACCTGAGAACAAATCTTCTTCTCCTTTAAGCGTTGAGTTGGGATTCGAAGTGGTGGTCCTCGTGCTTTGGGCACTGCAGTTCCCTTACTAACTGCTCGTGTTTTGGTGCTTTCTGGTGGAGACGGTGCTGTATCAACTGGAACTGGGTTACTATCTGCCGGGGTTGGGGTTAGAAGGGGTGTAGATGGTTCTCTGTCCAACTGGGTAGGGGTACAACCTGTGAGAGTCTGGGTTATGTGTGGTGGATCTGGTCCTTGGGCAAGTACAACTGTGGTTCTATCTGCATCAACTGGTAGCACTATCTTTTCTAAAGACCATGTTGTTACTCCCTTAGATACTGCCATCACGCTCTCCAATTCAAATGGCTGATAAACAAGAAAAGTAATTGAAAGTATAGACATTGTATGATAGACAGGTGCAATGGATAGTGGGGAATAAAAGAGGGCATGAAACAATTCATATTTATGTTGTCTAACCAAGCAGGATAGCATGACACAATTTCACATATATGATGGCTAACTAAACAGGATAGCATGACACAATTTCACATTATGATGGCTAACTAAAAAGATGGAAAGACATAGTTCAAAATATGAGACTATGTAAACAGGATGACATGACATAACTATATAATGTGTTTATTAAATAGGTTGGCATGCCATAATTCACATACATTCACGGATAGAATGCCATAATTCAAAATATGATGACTGTAAACACTAAACAGGATGAGATGATATAACTATATGATGTCTTTATTAAATGGGTTGCCATGCCATAATTCAGATAAATGATGTGTATGTACTATGTAAACATGATGGCATGATATAATTGAAATATATGATTTATATAGTAAGCAAGTAAGCAGATGGCAATCCATATATGATGTAAAAACTAAGCAATGTAAGACAACATGCATGACATGGGTAATATAACCCTGCCAAGTTTGAGCATAGACCTCAGGTGGGGAAATAGGACTGGTCATCAGTCTCTGAATCCTCCTCTGAGGAGCTCTCTGTAACCAGCAAGATGTCTGCTTCAACAGGTAGCATTGTCTGCTCTGAATACCTTGTTTTCACTCCAAATACTTCCATCACCGCTTCAAATGGCTGATGCACAGGAAGAGTAGTTGAATATACAAACGTTGTCGACAAATGGAACACGTAATACAAAAAATGATAGCATGATATAATTCACATACATGATGATTGGCTAAACAGCATGGCATTGCATAATTCACATATATAATGCCTTTGCAACAAGATAGCATTGTATAATTCACATATATAATGTCTTGCAACAAGATGGGAATGCATAATTCACATATATGGTAATTAGACACTGAACAGGTGGCATTCACACAAAGCATGTCTAAACTAATCAAATGACATAGCAATGCGAGACACCATACGCACGATATGAGTAACATAACCCTGCCAAGTTAGAGCATACACCTCGGGGGGGGGGGGGAATAGGACTGGTCATCTGTCTCTGAATCCTCCTCTGAGGAGCTATCCGTAACCAGCGAGATATGCACTTCGTCAGATAGCATAGTCTGCTCTGAAGACCTTGTTTTCACTCCAGAATTTGCCATCACCGTGTCAAATGGCTGATGCACACGAAGAGCAGTTGAATGTACTAACATTGTTGACAAATGTAATATGTAACAAAAAAAAGGATGTCATGATATAATTTACATATAAGATGACTGGCTAAGCAGGATGGCATTGCAAAATTCACATATATGATGCCTGGCTAAACAAGATGACGTTGCATAATTCACATAAACGATGAATAAACTAAATAGATGGCATTCGCACAAAGGATGTCTAAACTAAGCATATGACATATTTGATGTGTAAAGTGAGCAATGCAAGACACCATATGCATGATAGCATCAGCATGCCAAGTTAGAGCGAAGACCTCAGGGGGTAAATAGGAGTTATCTTCTCCTTCTGAATCCCCCTCGGAACAGATATCTTCCTCTCGATTACAATCCGAAATGCGTGGAGGGGGGCTGCCTTTGCGCCTACCATGGAGCGACGTTTGCATGAAATTTTATTGCCATGCAAGGCTTGTCTCTTTTGCTCTACATGTTCAGTTCCATTGTTTACAATAAATGTCATGCATAGGAATAAAACATAGGGAGATTATGTAAGGAGTGCATGCAGAAATCAAGAGTGATGGTAACAACCTGTGGATAGACCCAAAACCAATAATAGCAGGCAGATAATGGCTTCAGTTAAAAAATACAAATAATGGCTTCTTTACTGTTTGTTTCCCACCCAACATGAAACTCATAGTAGACACCGGAGATTAACCAGATAGTAGATAGATACTATTGATAGCGGCCCCGATATGTACCCCACAACCATTTAAAAACTCAAGTTTGACCATTAGTTTGGAGCTGACTCAGAGTCTAATCGGTGAACAGGACGATAAAGTAGCATGTAATATTAAGCGATGCATAACATAAGCATACACGAAAGAGTGCGACCTCTCTTGCGGACCCGTGTAGTCCTCGAGGTCATCTGCTCGGTTGATGATGGTAATGCAGTTTTCATGGCTGCCAACGGCGGGGAAGAAGATCTGAGGCGGCGAAAGATAGTCTGGAGGTCGGATCCCTGCTGTGCTGGACCCTTCTGTCGTTGGAGCAGCTGAGCTGGGGTGGACGACGGTGTAGCAGGAGCGGGACAAACCACAAAATGTTTTCTTTGACAACTATTTGTAAGAGAAGTAATTCTGTAAGGGCTCGTTTGAATTGGAGGATTCCAACAATGCAGGGATAGGAAATAGACAGGAATAGGATAGGAATGCATGTGCAAAACAGAGAATTTAAAAACACAGGATTTCTGCCAATCTGGGTGTTTGATTCAGAACAATTGGAAGATCACAAGATGCAAAGAAGCATGGTGAGATTAAGTCAAACCACAAGAAAATGTACGGTTATAATGCTATTATGCTACTATCTCTTAGTCTTGTGCTTCATGAATAGGAATTTGAAAAGGAGGACAAGTGAAAATTAAAATTCCTACGATTTTTTGAAGGAGACACTAAAGGAACAAATCCATGTGCTCAGTGGACAATATATATAACATGTAGAGTAAAAAAGAGATGCAACAAGTGTACAACCTCTTTGGCGAAGCCATGTCGATCTCAGCGTGATTGGGTTGGCCGGTGAGGATGCTCCGGCTGACTTTGCTGTCGGAGGAGGGGAAGAAGATCTTAGGCTTCTGGAGATGGAGCCCGAGGTACTGCTCCGCTGTGATGGAGGGTTTCATTGTTGGAGCAGCTCTGGTGAGTTGTATGACGCCAAGGCTGAAGCAGGACAAGAGAGACAACGAACAACGTTAACCTGAGTGGAATTCTAATAGCATCTCCAATACATGACGTAAAATACATAACCACAAAGTGCTAGATGTAAAATACATCAGCCGCTTATCTCTAAACTTAACTGTCGAAACTGAACTTAACTGTCGAAACTGATCTTAACTGTCAAAGCTGAATTTTGCTGTCGAAACTGAATTTTGCTGTCGAAACTGAACGCACTAGCAAGGTGAGGCTACACGTCGGTCGACTGACTTTTTCATCTCTGGTCAGTCGATTTTGCAGCCGTTGGATACGAAATCAAGGGCCTGTGGTTCATCTTCAACCTCCACCCCCCTGAGCCGCCAGCCGCCACCGGCCAAACAGCAGCCCCCCGCCGCCCGCGGCCGGCGGTGCGCCGCCCCGCCCGCCCCGAAAACACTCCCCACCGCCGGTCCGCCGCCGCTCCGGCCATCCCTCTAGGCCCCCCCGTGCCGAGCATTTTCTTCGGCGATCCCCACGCCACCGCCCCGCCACCGCCGGCGACCACCGCCCCCATCCTGAACCCTAAGATAGATAGTGGGGTACCTCTCCGGCGAGCCCCCCTCCCCGCTGCGGCTGGTTCTTCCTTCACCCTGGCGAGCCCCCCACCACCTGAAAATCGACTGACCCAAAAGTCGATTCAGTCGACTGAAGTGTAGCTAAATCGGAGCAGCATCGCAAGCAAGAGCAAGAGCGAGAGCAGCAGCGCGAGCAAGAGCAATAGCAAGAGAAGACCAGCCAGGGGACCGAGAGCAAGAGTAGAGCAGCAGCGTGAGCGAGAGCTAAAGCAGCATCAGCTCCTACTGATGTGGACGTCGCCGCCGAGGGAGCGACACCGTGGAGGAAGTGGCCGGCGACGCCGCCATGGATGGAGCCGCGCCGTGTCGGCTCGGGACCGAGCGCCGGCAGCACCATGAGATCGAATCAAGAAGAAAATGCGGCGATTAGTGTACAACCTCTTTGGTGGCGCCGATTAGGCCACAACTTCATCCGAGGAAATGGTGATGATGATGCTCTTCCGGTGGTGCAGGTGAAGACGGCGGTGTGGGAATGTAGGTGGCGCGAAAGACGAGGGGAACGTCGAGGCAGATCCTTGGAGGTGAAGGACGGGGTGGCTGAACCGGTGGGACGATGAGATCGACGACAGATCCTCACCCAGTACGGTGGATGAGGGACGTCGAGGTGTTGCTGTGGACGACATCGTCGGGGAAGAGGCTCCGGCTGGGTGGCGGATGGAGCAGGGTGTGGGGTTTCATCGCGGGCTTTCGCGGCCTCGGTGTACGAATGAGTGGGCAGATGGGATGGCAGTGGGGAACCATGGCTTAGAGACGCGCTTGTCCGAAATGTGGGCTAAGTTACAAAAGTACCCCCACCGATTTGAGTTGGTTCTTTCGGTTCAGGGGTACCACGGGCATTTCGCGTGTCGGGATTTCATAGGAGGTGGGAGTTTTCGCGTGCGTTGTAATTTTGGAATAGCAAGGCGCTGGTTGAGATGGAGGGAGTTGTCGAAGCACAACGAGACAAAGATATATCTTAAATATTTCGGGCTAACAAGGCGCGGGTTGAAATTTCCAAACAAGCCTAACGTGTACTGTACCAAATCAATGCGCACTACAAATGTCATTCAAAACTTTGAATTCATGTTATGTTCAATTAAAATATTTCGTTACGTGTATAATGCATGCAACCTACTACTCAAATGAACGTTTTAGTGCATTCCAAACGTATATACTACCGCTTCAATATGAACTAAATTTGAATTCGTTTCTCTATTTGAATAAGATCTACAATAATGATTGTTGTGAAGTCAAAGCATTTGAATTCGTTTCTCTGTTTTAATAAGATCTACAATCATCATTATTGTCAAGTTAAACCGTCGTTTGTGTATTATCTTCACAGCACACCACATGATTAGTCTTGAGTTACATATGAACTATGTGTACTATATGAACTCGAACTAATTTTTTGAATCCACTTTATTTTGATTTCAAATCACATTACTTTTCTAGCTCTAGCTAGATCTTCATAATCTAAACCATGTCTCATATGTATAATGTGTTTATCACATTATGTATGGTGCCCCGCCCCTACGCCTACAAGTATTTAGATGTGAGTTGCAAACACCACACATTATCACAAATTCAAATAAAATGTGAGAATGTTCGATATATAGTATTGTTTAGATTGTTCAATATTTAGTTGTAAGCTGCAAACGCCACACATTATCACAAATTCAAATAAAATGTGAGATTGTTTGATGTATAGTATGGTTTAGATTGTTCGGCATTTAGCTGTGAGTTGCAAACGCCATGCATTATCACATTATGTTATAACATGTGCACAGCACGTGTATCACCGCTATATTCATGCATGCAATGTTTAAAACACTATGATCTCCTATTCAAATATATGAATCCGCTTTCATATCAAATTATGATCTTTGTTAGTCTCTTACACCCACACAATCCTCTAACCTTTGTAGCTACCACTAACTTTCTCTCGTGCATGCACACGCCCTCCTCGCCCTCCCCCTCCCTCAGCATTCTATCCACCGGGCACATTCATTTTTTTTCTGTAGGTCATTCTCCCAGAGTCTCCACAACTCCTTTCTGACACACACCAATCGATAAACCTCTCCAGCGATGCCTGCCTACAACATACACACACCTTCAATCTCCTCCTTTATGTGTCGTTGCCTCGTGTCTCTCATACGGTCAGACACACGTGTAAACTCTCGCCCCTCTTTTCATCGATATCACAACCGCACACTCCTCCCCCTATCTAGCTAGTAGTTGGGCCTCTCGCACCACCTCCTAGCTCCATTCTCTCTGTCTATCCGTCTCGCTGGGCCTTATTTTCCTCTAACAAATGGACGTAACCGACCGATCTCTCGCTATACATATAGCTAGCTAGGTCCTTATAACTCGTTTTTACCCACACGTCAATCGATCTACCTCATTAGTTGTGTCTCTCCCTTCCTCCGACAAACAACAATTGATCTACCGATCTAGTTAGGTTTGCTTACCAAACACATGGTTCCCCTTCATCATCCATGGACGCGTCCCGACAGATCCATCACGCACAGGCACACACAGAAACACATCCCCACTCTTATTGATAACATTGCAGTTCCACCCTCATTTTGTCTAGTAGGCCTCTCCCACCATCTTCGAGAAGCAACTCCATCACCCATCCAGCACTCTACCCCTATCCCTCCCTCTCCCTCCCTCCCTCTCTCTCTCCTCTCTCTCTATCCCATCATATTTCCCGTCCTTCAGTTATGTATGGATGTCGACCGATCTCCCTCAAGACATAGCTGGGTCGCTCCTTCTCAACACATATACGAGTCGTTCTACCTCTATAATTAGGCCTCTGCCTACCCCTCCCCCCACCCCCTCCCCCCACACACCGATACATCGAGCGCTCTAGTCATGTCTCCTTGCCACACACAAACTTGACATGTGCCCTCTAACGTTCTGGTAGGCCAGCCGCCCTATATCTTTGATTTGCACACACAAACAATTTCGATGGCTCTCTTCATCGATCTCGCACCCACCCACTTGATCCTCTCTTCGACTCTATCGATAGCTATGACCCCTCCCTCTCTTCTCGTGGATTTCCCGACCCTCTATGTATGATATGCATAGGCCTCCATTTCACACACATTGCATGCAAAATTTTGTTTGAGATGTCATCGGCACATATTCCCACAAATAATTCACAAAATCAACCCCCACCCCACCCCCACCCCAAAACAAGAAACACTCACGAACGCGGTTTGTATCTCTCACACACACCCACGTAGGTGGGGGATGTGCACGAAGAGAAGAGGTGCATGCACGGCGCACGTACTCCCGTCTCTTTCCCAACCACACCCGCGTGGGTACACGGTGGAGCTCATATTTGTACAAAAAGGCAGCCCACGTGGTAATTTGGCACGTGTACTGGTTGTCCACTTGGTGGAGGGAGGATCGTCTACCACGGGTGAACAAACAAATTGCGACTTGACGCGTTATGTTAAATTAAAAAAGAGGCAAACCATGTGGGGCCTACCACTGGAGTACTTTTGATGTGTCCCGTCAACTCGCATAACGAGGAGAAGCTTGCTTAGTATGCCATCTCCCCCACCCATGGGCGCGGTGGCTCGTAGGATGAGGTGAAGCTTGCTCCGCCTTACGCCCGCTCCGTCGCCCATGCGCGCGGTGGCTCGCAGGACGAGGAGAAAAATTTACTACGCCCTCCGTTTAGTCCTCGTCCCTACTACCTTGGTTATAGAGATTATATCATATTGTTTGGAATATATATGTCCTTTAGTAGATTTCAATATGAACTACTAGTACATACTCCAAACACTGATGTATATAGACGTATTTTAGAGTGTAGATTCACTCATTTTGCTCTGTATGTAGCACTCTCCCTCGCCCCTCAACCCCCGCCCACGTGGTGGACGTGCAGCAATTCATTCGGTCTCATATAGCCAGAACGATATATACTGCACTGCCATTATTACTCGACTTCTCGAAGAGGCGAAGAGCCAATCGCAAGGTTAATATTTTGGAGATGCCAAGCGCAAGGTTATAGGAGAACGAGTAGTAGGTGCCGCGTCATTTATAAATAAAGTTTTTTTTTCTTCAGTGGCACGTACGCAATATGATAGGTTCATATGGAGAGAAAAGGAAACCGCTCCACTATATACATAGTCAGGACGGCCAACCTACACGGTTGCTTGCTGGGGTTGCTCTCTTCACACTCTCTCACACAAAATGACTGTGGCCACATCTCTAACATCCTGGCGGATCACGTCCGCTTGGGGAAGGGGTGGATGCTTAGTGTAGATGCGGTGGCCATCACCGACGGCGAAAACCCACTGTCGGCACGTCCTGATCAGGGGTCCCCGCCGTTCTCTCTCACAAAGCCGGTGAGGTTGCCTTTTTCCCTTGCTCACTGCTGCGACGTGGGCAGTTGCCGCCTCCCACCGCCCTCCTCAAGATTGAGCTACGTCCCTCAGGTACGACTCCCTTTACCGCCGGCTTGCACCACTGCTCCAGCTGCCCACATTAATCCCTGTGGATATTTCTCTACTTCTTTGCCCCACACATACCTCTACTGGCTTCTACGTACTGTATTTGTGATGAGTTTATGTCTCATCAACTAGTCCCAGTAATCTTATTCTAATCACGCTTCTTCAATTTCTTTTCCACAGGGATGCTCATCTCGATTTTGGTGAAACTGCACAAAATGATCCGATGGTCAAAAGGTTGCAAACTTCATTTATTAGGAAGCTCGAACGTTGCCAGCAAATTGAAGCCTGGTCAGGGTTCACGGTTCAAGGGCTAGGGACTGCATGGATCATTTTTTTCTTTAGCTTCCTCTGTTCCAAAATAAGTGTCAACTTTAGTAGTAGTACAACTTTGTACTAATGTTTGCACAAAGTTGAGACACTTATTTTGGAACGGAAGGAGTACATATTTGCTATGATCTGTCAATCATTGAGATGCAATAGCATGCATGTTAGTCTCCTTTGTATTTGATGAAATGTTGCAATGGGCAACCTTGGACGCAAGACACATGTAACAGAAGCTGGAAGCTTCATAGCATTGCACAAATTTATCTCACTGATAAATTACAGTACGTACTATACTAGTACTTCCTCCGTTCCTAAATATAAGTCTTTGTAGAGATTTCACCATGAACCACATGCGGATGTATATAGATGCATTTTAAGTGTAGATTCATTCATTTTGTTCCATATGTAGTGGAATCTCTACAAAGACTTATCTACTAGTAATAGCTAGCCCCCACTACTAGGAATTCTCTATCCTCTCCTTGAGCCACATCATCAAAATTGATGTAGCCGTTAGATGAAGTAAATCAGTCCATAATAGCCGTCTGATCTAGACGTTGAGAGGCTCCGCACTAAGCCACATGCAAGCATGCAGAAATACCGTGGCACATGCATGTGAGTGGGTTTTAAATCACATCAACATGTCTGCATGCAAGCATGCACCGGTAGCATGCATGTAAGTGAGCTTTTAAGTCCCATTAACATGTCAAAAAGAAAAATATAATCCCATTATGCAGCAGGAGTTGGCTGATCTTTTTTCCTCACGTCGGATGATCTAAATGATGATGGGAGTTTATTTAGTTTGGCTACCACATTTGTCATGCGGTTATAGAGTTTTTTAGTTCTATGAAATCGATAATTTTGCGCAGAGAGATATACCACTGTTCCACGGCAACGCGCGGGGACTCATCTAGTAATATTTAGGAACGGAGGGAGTACTATGTAAAGAGTTAGGTGTCGCACGGTGATAGTGTGAGGTGGGCCATGTAATCACTGAGCCTACGTGTTTTCACTGCTCTTGCACGCCTCCGCTGTAAGAATGGAGAAAATTGTAATCTAGTAGTAGTACCTCCTTTCGCCGAAAGCGTGGGACATCCAGCAGTCCTACCACCTCAGTAATAAAGACCAATGAGCCGTCAAATCACATAGACCCAGCAGTAAGTTGGACGGACGAAGCAACCATCACTCTTGCGCCAGTGAGAGGTCGCGTCCGCTCTGCCCGGGCACGAATGCGGCACCGATTCTTTGGAGTGGCACTGACCGTTTCGGGCGGGAAGCGCGCGTGGGCGATGGAGGGGCTTTGGGTGGGCCAGGCTGGTCAGGAGCGGGCGTGGCAGCTGTCTGCATGTCCCTACCGGACATGCCCGGAAACGAGAGGATGCACCGAATCTCGCGGCTAAAATCGTACACTACACAATATCTCTCTGTAGGAGTAGGTCGATCTGTCGCTCTCTCTAACACACACATGCTGTTAAACACACACACACACACACACACGCACCTTGCACCTTCTAACATGACTTATTACACCTAGACAGAGGGAGTAGTAAGTATACGAGATACGGTGGCACACTGACTTAAGTCGAATACAAGTGCCCCAAATTTGTATGCATGTTATAATAAGGATTCACTTAAAATAGTACGTGAGCGAACAGAGGGATCAATTGGACAGTGTTCCCGAGCAGTAGCGAGATGTGTGAGGTAAGATACACCGCTGGCGCTTTTAACTTTTCTTATTAATTTGTTTGTTTCACCCTCTGACTGGTGGGACCCAACGTACTACGTGGAGAGAGGTAAGGTGACTAAGGCTGCATTATTTCTGCACCACTGTGGATAGTCTTACCACAAAAGCCACATGACACGATTATGATTGAAATCCCAATGACTCCCACACACACACAAAAAAACACGTCATGCTTGTCACACGAATGCAGGAATGTATAAAAGGTTATTTCCCTCTCGTTGAACATAACGGGAGGGTTGTGTAGCTGGTTAGCCTGTTCGCTCATCAAACTTGAGGTCTCGGGTTCGATAACTACACTTGAGCATAATTTCTGCCAGGAGGATTCTTTGACTGGTCAAAATGTTTTCTAGGGTTTGCACGCTTCACACTCTCTCTCCAGTATATATATACACGCTGGAGCCTCAGTGCTTGTAGTTTCTCTCTTCACACTCTCTCGCCCTCTCCCGCTCGAGCCTCAGCGCTTGTAGTTGCTCTCTTCACACTCTCTCGCCCTTTCCAGATCTAAACGAGACTTTGTTGGCCTCTCTCTCCCCTCACTGCTGCTCAAAGAGACGGCAGGATCCGTCTGCTGAGAAGGGAAGGAGGCTTAACACTGTCATCGTCGGCAAGGGACTACCGGCGCAGCTGTTCAGTTTCCACCCAGCGGCGGCGCGGGAGGGCCTCCGACCCCTTCTTCTTCGCCACCTTCCCGTCATCCACCGAACCACGCCCCAAGAACCTTAAGGTATAATTTACTTACTCCACATGCATTGCTCTAGCTACATGTATACCATGGATCTAGGACGTGGTTCAAAGAGGAAAGGAGTGGGGGAAAGTAGTGGGAAAAGTTGTATATAGCATGAATCTAGGACGTGGTTCAAAGAGGAAATGAAGGGGGAAAGTTATATAGCATGAATCTAGGACGTGGTTCAAAGAGGAAAGGAATGGGGGAAAGTAGTGGGGAAAGTTGTATCGCATAAATCTAGGATGTGGTTCAAAGAGGAAAGGAAGGGGCGAAAGTACTAGTTCAAAAAGGAAAGGAAGGGACAAGGCTGTAGAGTTTGAGCACTACTAGATTTGCTGCGCTCACATAGAGAAAGGTGTCTAAAGATAACAAAACTGTGACCAACACAAATATGGTCTTTGGTTGTTTGTTCTTTGTTGCAACAGACTATGCATGACCACAGTACATTGGTAGATGCACATGGTGCTGGTGCGTCCACTGTCCCGTGCAACTCATTAGCTATTTTTAATCTAAGGCCCTATTTGGTTAAAAACTCCCTAGTCCCTACATGCTTGGTTCCAGGGACTAAACATGGACTAGAGGTTATTAAATGACATGCTAAAATACCATGTTACCCCTAGTAATGAACTAATAGGGACAAGGTGCGATGCATGGCAGGGGAAACTGTTGGAAAAAGTCCCAAAAAGACTCCCTTGGGGTCTTCTTTCTTTAGTCCCAAATGCCCACTTTTAGTCCCTAAAAGTCCCTCCAGTTTGGTTTAGATGGGATTGACACGGAGTTTTTTTAGTCCCTACACCAAAATGTCCCTGTAAACAAACACCCTCTAATAATGCCGCTGGAAAATTGATGCAATGCCACAGTTAAAAGCATATTACATGTTTAACCAATTTTATTGTTAATATAATCTCTTTGTTAATATTGATCAATGCCACCGTTTGAGAAATGCTACTGTCTTGCTTTCTTTCCCATTTAGATAAGGTAGATGTTTCTTTTTGTTGGCTTCTGTGTCATCCACCGTTATTGACCACTAATTGTTTCCTTTGCACCTCTGTGTAAACAGGGTTATCTACTTCACCTCGTTGCCATTGTGACCTTTTGTTGCACTGCACAAAACACTTTTGTTTTAAGAGTGTTTTGTGCAGTTCAACCAAAATGTCACACCAACAACGTTGCTTGATTGCTTGATCTTAGTGGAACTGCACAAGAGGAGATCTTACTTCCTATCCGTTAAGGCGAATTTGGTTCAGATTTTCTTCTTGTGAGTTGTTTGAATTCCGCATCATGAGAGGTCAGTACTAGCCTTCTTTCACATGATTCTGCAGTGTGCTTTCATATGTTGTGCTACTTTTACTATAATGTTGCTTGATTTTAGTGAACTACACAAATGGAGACAAGACTTCCAATCTGTATGTGCACCGTAATATCCCATTGAGGTAAGATAAGGATATTTCACAACTGCTGGCCTATATTTTGCCACTTTCATCAGAAAATTAAGTTTAGTACTATACTTGTGCTCCCTAATTGACATGTCAAATCTTACATTGAAGGAGAAGCTTGTCTGTTATTGAACCAAGTGATGAAGGGGAAGAACAAGCGGAAGAAAAACAAAAATCAACTCCCGGTGCTGTAATGAAGCACTGGAACTATGATGACACAAGTAATGATATAGTTTTGCATCTTAATTTATTGCTATGGCTGGAACGAGCAATTTTTTGCCACTGATTTGATGCCACTCTTAATGTAATATGTAATTATCTCTACTTGTGCAAACAGGGATCTTCTTTGAAGATACCATATATTTTAGTGGAACTGCACAAGAAGATTTTGGAAACATTAAACTAATCGAGGAGTATATAGTAAGCATGGCCACCACCGTAGATAGCAACAGATGGTTCCGGAGAAGTGCTTCATCTGTATGCTCTACACAATAAGCCTCCTAACAAAGGTTGGTACTCGCCCACTGATTTCATCCATATGATTGAGCTTTGTCATCTCTATTGGTGTTGTGCTACTGTTTAGATACTGTCATGAAAAAGTGGTATTGTCCTTGAGAAGTGCTTCATCTGTGTTGTTTTAAATATTTCCTTTCCTTTTTTCGAGCAAACAAGGATGCTAGCATTTAGTAGTCCTCTTGTCTTTGCACAACAGGATCATCTTCCTCTAAAGAAGAATACGGAGTACGTGAAGTGACTAGTTTCGATTATGCCAGGATGAAGAAGCCCTGTCTATCTTCTCATCAGAAGGAGCAGTTAAAGGATGGTTACATTACTACCCACAAGACCAAACTAACTTCAGCTCAGAAGGGCTGACAAATCTCCATTTTTTTGCTGTGATGCGCGAGTACAATGTTGTTCTAGGATTATTTCTGGTGAGTTTCATTTTTCTAAAAGTGTGCTCTACATGGACCATGTATGTGCCTGTTGAAACTGTCAATTCATAGTACAGTTTGCTTTATACTAATCACTTTTTTGTATTTGTGCAAAACGGGGTGCTCAGCTTGATTTCAATGGGAACTGCACAAAATGTTCATGCATACATCGAATCATTTATTTCCACCACAAGAAAGGAGGTGCCGATAAGTTCAAGGCATTGCAACATATAAGGGTGAAATCATACATGCTACGCGCGAATTTGGTTGATTTTTGTGGAACTGCACAAAAAGAATAGCTGGTTTATTTAGCACGAGGTGCCATGTCAATGTACGAACTGATGGCAAACCCTGCCCATTCCACAATCGTAGGCATTTGATATTTTGGAATGGGACAACCTTGTCAAATTTTGCTCATTGATTTTAGCAAGACATGCGTTTGATATTTTCGAATGGGACGCCCTTTGCTGTCAGCAGCGTCGATCATTTTTTTCTTTATTCTTTAGTTTTGAAGTAAATATTGCCTTTGACATGTGAGTCACTAAGATGCATAATCATCGATTGTTTTGAATGTTCTCTATGAATTGCCAGGCCTGTGTGTTTGATTGCAATGTACAGAAACGCTAAAAACCTGCTCAAACTCTTTGTACTCCTTCTGTTCCTTTTTACTTCACACATTGTGAAAGTGCATACTTTTTTGTATAAGATTGGTCAAAGTAGAGATACTTTGACTGCAGACAAAACTTGTATGCAGACTAGAAAGGACCGGAGGGAGTACATGTGAAACTGCTGCAAACGAGGTGATCACCCTAGGAATAATGCTAGTACGTATTTTTTTGCATGTTCATCCAATGCTAGTGATATAGGAATTCGAACTAATTGAAACAAATTCATTCATACACGGTCGGATTTCATATAAACATGCCGGATTTCATTACATTTCATACATTCTTCAACTAAAAAGGGGTGCGCTGGAGGTATAATTAATTAACCGAAGCTACCCACCTCTGTCCCGCTGAGCCAAACAGAAGCTTCAGTGACTTAACTGCAGGTGCAGTTGCGTAACTGACATGTGGCCTTTTGGGCCCACGTGTCAGTCGACCAACTGCACCAGCAGTTAAGTAGAAGCAGCGTTCTTCTCCAGCGCAGCTCTCCGACTCCACGTCGCCACCAAGAAGCTAACCGGCCGTCAATGGTTAACCCGCCTAGCTTGGCTTCAACCGGAGGGTAGCAGCGGTGGCCTTACTTGGACCCAAGCGGCGACGACCTACCGTGTTCTACTCTTCCTCGTTTTCTGTGTGGCGCGGCCTCGTTGGCAGTGGAGCGGGGCCTCCGCGGAGCCGGCGATGTCCTCTATCTCGTTGCCGGCCGGCGGTGCCTCAGCGGAGCGGTGGAAATCCTCCCCCACGTTGCCGGCAGGGTGGGGCCTCGGCTGAGCCGGCAATGTCCTCTGCCTCGTTGTTGGCGGGGCGGGGCCTCAACGGAGCCAGCAGTGTCCTCTCCCTCGTTGTTGGCGCCACGGGCCTCGCGGAGCAGGGCCTCGTCAACGCCAGCGGAGCGCGGACTCGTCGGAGCCGGCATTGTCCTCTGCTTCCTCCTCGGTCTCGCGAAACAACGCCTCGCCCGCTTCATCGCCCTCTTTGCTAGCCTCTTTGTAGGAGGCCGCAACCTCCGCCACCCGCATGCGGTACCGCCAGCACTCGAGGCGGCCCTTGCGGGCAGAGCGGTACGAGTCAAGCAGCACCTCCTGCTCCGCCCGCTCCGCGGCGATCTGCTCCTCCGCCTGCAGGAGCTCCTGGAGGAGATGGTGGTTGTAGGCGGCGTCGGCCTGCACCTCCCGGAACTGCTCCTCACGCATCTGCCTCACCCTGTCCATATATTGGGCACGAGCCTCGCCGATGGTCATGGTGCAATGGACCGATGAGGATGGCGCGGAGGAGGGGGTTGGCGCCGAATCGTCGACTACCATGTTCTCCATTGGGACGTCGTCGTCCTCCGGCTGCCTGCCGGCCAGCCTGTCGGCAGCAATGGCTGCCATCTCCATGTGGTCCATCGTCCGCCCGTCCCGAAGAGCGTTGGAGCGCGAGGAAGCCATGGTGGGCAGTAGTGGTGTGGACAGGAGAAAGGGAACGGATGCGGATGACTGCGACTATGGCCGGCGCAGCGGTTTATATAGCAATGGTGGGCGGGCGGAGAGACAGACGTGTGGTGCCGGAGTAGCCGCCTCGGCAACCGTGTATCATTAATGTGGGCGGCAGATGGACGGACGGACGGCACTTGTGTCGTTTGAAGGCGGAGCAATCGCTTGCATCGGGAAGCGGGGCGGACGTCGCTGACTATTTCGGGCGGAAAGCGCGCGTGGGTGAGGAGATGACTTTACTTGGAGAGGATGACAATGGGGACCCACCAGGTCCATAGCATCACGTACGCAAGTGCCCCCTTATTATATATATATAACTATAATTTATTTTGCTTCCTCCTGGTTTGCTGACATCACGGTCCCACACCATTGTCAACCTATGTAGTAGTCAATAAACGAGAGAATTGCACAAGAAGCGGCCGATAGCTGGGACCAAGCAGCTCGAGCAGTATTTGTGTTTTTGAGGTGTGAGCACTGCAGAGTTTTTCGATGTTTAGCCCAGATATTAAATTTTCTCCTCTGAACAACAACGAAAACATCACTGCAGGTATTAACTGGGCGGGCTGTGGCCCGTCTAGCCCAGGCCAGATATCCAGCCCAGATATTAATTTTTTTCCAAGCTAAAAATGGCTAGCCCAGCTATACTTTTTTTAGGAATACCCAGGCAAGGTCAAGTTGTTATTCTCCGCCCCGCTGGGCTGCAAATCTTTCCTAGGAGGGATGCATTAGGCTTAACAAGAAAATGGGCTTTAAGAAATAATAAATGGGATGTAATTATAAAAACTGGGCAGTAACTATAAAAAATGCACCAAACACGTGATTACTTTATAAAATATTATTTTTGCATATTGAAAATTTTAATTTCATTAATTGTTGCGAGCGCAATGTTTCGTTGGATTTTTACGTTATATAAATTCATATTGAAATTGTATTTAATCTGACTAGAAATTTCGGGATAAAAATATTTCGGATCCCATCAAAATGTGGGAAATTTTATTGAATTTTGCTTTGAACGGTTGGTTGAAATGGGCTGTACTTTTAACAAACTGTAAATGGGCTGTAGTAAATTCCATTAGAATTCAAAAATGGGCTACACATTCTTACAAATCTCAAATGGGCTATAAGTTCTCTGCCACACACTTCTGGCCTTACTAAGTTGACGCGTCCCCTAAAAAAACAGAGTTGACGCGTATGCAAGGCTTTGTCAACTTATAGTCAACACACGGTTCTAGCAGCAGTGGCCGTTGGATGTCCATCCAATAGATGCCGTGCTTCTTCTTCAATCTCGGATATTCTAGCTTCACCCGCCCAAAAAATGATTCCTCCCCCCGACATCTGGGGCGCACCATTTCGGAAGCTGACCTGTGGGCCTACTAAGTTGACGTACCAAGGGCTTTGTCAACTTAGTCAATATAAACGATTCTAGCTGCAGTGACCGTACGATGTCCATCCAACGGCCGTCATGCTCCTTCAACCTCTGGTCTTCTTGCTCCAGCCGCCCAAAGCAGCGCCGGTTGTGCCGCCTGCTCCTGCCTCCCATGGCCGGCTGTGCTGCCGCGGAGGCCTCACTGCCCCCTACTACTCCCACCGCTGGCCAGGCCATCCCTCCACTCACCCACACCCCCTGTTATTCTGCGGCGACAGCAGCGTAGCCGAACCAGTGAACCCTCGTACTCCTCTCCGCGTGTGCATCCACTGCCGCGTCTTCCCCGGCTCCGCGTTGTCCCCTTCCTAGGCCTCTCCGTCGTCCACCGCCCTGGTGCTCTCGGCGCGGAGTGGTCAACGTGGTTAAGGAACAACTTCCATCGGACGTGGACTCTACGTGGAGAGGTTGACAGCTGGGTCCACGGCAGCCGCAAGGAAGTGCCTCCTTATTACACACGAAATAATTATTCCTCCACCTGACAGCGGGGACCCACCGGACGGGCCACCGTATTTTGTCAAAAAAATGATTCGCCCCTGACTGCTGGGACCCACGAGCTACATCTTCGCACGCAAAGAAGTGCGTATGAAAAAAACGATTCGCCCCCTTGACTGATGGTACCCACCAGCTACATCTTCGCACGCAAGGAAGTGCGTCCGAAAAAAAAATGATTCGCCCCCCAACTGCTGAGACCCACCAGCTACACCTTCGCACGCAAGGAAGTGCGTTTGGGCAAAAAAATGATTTGCCCCCCTGACTGCTGGGACCCAGCAGCTACACTTTTGCATGCAAGGAAGTGCGTCCGGGCAAAAAAAAAACGATTCGCCCCCTGACTGCTGGGACCCACCAGCTACATCTTCGCAGGCAAGGAAGTGCCTGACAGTCGGGACCCACTTGGTCGAGCGTACGTAGCGTTTTCATTCTGGTCGCGAACGTGTACGTACATACTGGTCGATGTAGAGGCGCGCACGTGTCGTAGTAGAGGCGCGCACATGTCGTAGTAGAGGCTCGCACGTAGCATGTACACGTACGTATAGCGGCCAGGGTGCAAGAAAGAAAATACGGCCACATATGTGTACATACGGGTAGGGTCTCGAACGCCTACTCGCGCATACGTACGGCCAGGGCTCGTGTACATGGCTGGGTCAGAACGGAGAAACAACGTCGTGGTCGTGTTCATGGGGAGGCAACGGAATGCGTCGTGTTCATGGGGAGGCAACGGAATGCGTCGTGCTCATGGGGAGGCAACGAAATGCGTCGTGTTCATCGGGAGGCAACGGAATGCGTCGTGTTCATCGGGAGGCAACGAAACGCGTGGGAGCCAACCGGCTGGGTCGGAACGGAATGCATGGTCGTGTTCATCGGGAGGGCTTGGACGGAACAGGCGATGGAAACGAGGCCTGGCGTACCGCAAAACGGAGGAAACGGACCTCCTACGTTCGGAACGGGGTCCTGTTGATCGGGAGGGGTGTGGCGTACCGCAAAACAGAGGAAACGGACCTCCTACGGTCGAAACGGGGGTCCTGTTGATCGAGAGGGCTGTGGTGTACCGCAAAAATGGAGGAAACGGACCTCCTACGGTCGAAACAGGGGTCATGTTGATTGGGAGGGGTGTGGCGTACCGCAAAATGGACGAAACGGACCTCCTACGGTCGAAACGGGGGTCCTGTTCATCGGGAGGGGTGTGGCGTACCGCAAAACGGGACTCCACGGGATACTGTTCATCTCCATCGTCGACCTCCTGCAACCTCCACGGGCTCCTGTTCATCCAGCCTCCACCGCGCGCTACTCCACCGGCTACTGTTCAACCACCCCTCCACGGGCACCCCTCCACGTATACTGTTCATCCAGCCCTCCACACCACGGTGTCCTGTTCAACCACCCCTCCACGGGCACCCCTCCACCGTCTACTGTTCATCCAGCCCTCCACACCACGGGGTCCTGTTCATCCAGAGACAACGCCACCGCTCACTGTTCATCCACCACCCCCCCCCCCCCCCGCAACGCTCACTGTTCATCCAATCGATCAGCTCCAGTTAGCAGCAGTAGCAAGGAATCGCTCGACCGAGTTCAGTTAACGGCCATCGATCGACCGCTCGGGTTCAGTAACGCGTAGCCTGCTGTGCAATCGCTCGGGTTCAGTTAGAGCCCAACGCCTCGCTCGGGTTCAGTTAGAGCCAACGCCTCGCACACACGCGCATACGTGTACGAGAGAAACGCGCATCGCTCGGCCCCCCACCTCCCACCGTAACCGGGAACTCCCCGAAATTTTCCTCCCCCTCGCTTCTACTACAGTTTTTTCCGTCATGGACGGCCCAAAGAATGTCATGCAGCTGCGTCTCCGGCCCGCCCAGGACGAAAAGCCCATTTTCTGTCATGATTTTTTGTCATAGAAGTAGGAGCCCACCACATCTATGATGATACCGGGTTTTGTCACAATTATCGTCATAGAAGTGTCATATGTATGACAGAAAAAAGTTCATTCGGCCCAAAATGTCACGGATGTGTCTTTTTTGTAGTGGGAAGGCATCCCCTCTTTCGTCTCCGACATTATCGGTAACCTTACTTGGAGCTATATTTTCATTCGTCACATGATATGAGTTTTGCTTGGAGAGTCATTTTCTTTTGCTGGTATTTTATTTCTGTTATTTAGAATAATACTTTTCATCTTTTATTTCAATAAAAGTGTCAAGTATAGCCTTTACCATGCTTATTTTACAAGTCTATATGTGGCTGTTTGAAAACAGAAAGTTGCACGCTAGTGCGTGAATTCTTGAAAAATGTCAGAATGTGATAAAATGTTGATTTTTTTGAAAAATAATATATGATAAATTTTCTACAGTGTGGTAAATTTTCAGAATATTTGGAATTAAAGAAGTATTGATATTGTTGCATCCTTTACGACTGTCCTGTTTAGACAGATTGCTGTTATGCTTGCATTGTTTGCATATGTTGCTTGTTTAATGATTCTATTTGAGGAAGGAGTATTAAATATGCAAAGGCACTTAGTATGCAATGTTAAATAATAATTTTTGTGATTTTCTACAGTAGAGAATGATAAGATTATGCATTGATTTATACTAACTTATCTCATGAGTTCTTGTTGAGTTTTATGTGGATGAAGTTTATAAGATTTAGAGAGACCGTGATATAAAAGGAATTAAGTAGACACAAAAGCTCAAGTTTGGGGATTCCCAAGGCATCCCAAGATAATATTTCAAGAAGTCTCAGGCATCTAAGCTTAGGGAGGCCCCGGTAGGCATCCCACCTTTCTTCATCAACAATTGTCGGTTAGTATCGGTTGAAACTAAGTTTTTGCTTAGTCACATGATGTGTGCTATTCTTGGAATGTCATTTTGTTTTTTTAGCTTGCTGTTTTAATAGAATACGATATGAAAGTTTTTGAATAAAAGAGAGTCCACAATTAGCTACCCGTCTACTTAACTACTCACTTGATCTTCACTTATATCTTTTTGGAGTAGTTTGTCTTTTACTCTTGTGCTTCACTTATATCCTATGAGTAAATTGTTGAATGAATTGAATATCATGAAGTTGAAATTATACATTCATATCATGCCTACTAGTAGCTTCACATTGGGTTTAGAAAGTGAAATATTTTGAAGCTTGACAATCACAATATTGGTCATACAAGCAATTCATGAATGATTAGTATAAGGAAGAGAACTTTCGAATGCAAATATATTATCTTGGAAATATTCTATGATTGTGAATACCCATTAATTATTCTCAAACTTGAGCAAATTAGATGAAGTTGGACAAGGAAGACAACGTAATGAGTTATGGTTGTGTATATTTGCATAGAAGTTATTTTGTCATAGATCCTCCAACATGTGGTGTTTTCCTAGGATCTTTTGCTAGCCAAAAATTCGTACTAAGTAGAGATACTACTTGTGCACCCCAAAACACTTAAACCCAGTTTCTTGCCATGAGTGTCCACCATACGTACCTATGCATTGAATAAGATCCTTCAAGTAAGTTGTCATCAGTGCATAAAGCAATAAAAATTGCTCCTAAATATGTTTGATCTTTTATTGTCAGGGAAAATTGAGCGTTGTACGAACTTGTGATGGCAAAGTAATAAGAGCGACTGACTGCATAATAAAGGTTGTTATCATAAGGGCCAATATAACATGACGTTTCTTTGCATTAAGATCTTGGGCATCCAAATAAAAGGCGCATGACAACCTCTGATTCCCTCTGCGAAGGACATATCTTTTACTTTTCAGTAATTACTTTTGCTACCTCTTAAGCATGTGTTGGTTTTCCCTTGAAGAGGAAAGGGTGATGCAGCAAAGTAGCATAAGTATTTCCCTAAGTTTTTGAGAACCAAGGTATCAATCCAGTAGGAGGCCACACACAAGTCCCTCGTACGTACACAAACAAATAAGAACCTTGCAACCAACGCGATAAAGGGGTTGTCAATCCCTTCACGGCCACTTGCAAAAGTGAGATCTGATAGAGATGATAAGATAATATTTTGGTATTTTTATGATAAAGTTTACAAGTAAAGATTGCAAAATAAAATAGATTGGAAACTTATATGATGGAAAATAGACCCGGGGGCTATAGGTTTCACTAGTGGCTTCTCTCAAGATAGCGTAAGTATTACGGTGGGTGAACAAATTACTGTCGAGCAATTGATAGAAAAGTGCATAGTTATGAGAATATCTAGGCATGATTATGTATATAGGCATCACGTCCACGACAAGTAGACCGAAACGATTCTGCATCTACTACAATTACTCCACACATCGACCGCGATCCAGCATGCATCTAGAGTATTAAGTTCATAAGAACAAAGTAACGCATTAGGCAAGATGACATGATGTAGAGGGATAAACTCAAGAAATATGATATAAACCCCATCTTTTTATCCTCGATGGCAACAATACAATACATGCCTTGCTGCCCCTACTGTCACTGGGAAAGGACACCACAAGATTGAACACAAAGCTAAGCACTTCTCCCATTGCAAGAAAGATCAATCTAGTAGGCCAAACCAAACTGATAATTCGAAGAGACTTGCAAATATAACAAATCATACATAAAAGAATTCAGAGGTGATTCAAATATTGTTCATAGACAATCTTGATCATAAACCCACAATTCATCGGATCTTGACAAACACACCGCAAAAAGAGTTACATCGAATAGATCTCCAAGAAGATCGAGGAGAACTTTGTAGTGAGATCCAAAGAGAGAGAAGAAGCCATCTAGCTAATAACTATGGACCCGAAGGTCTGAGGTAAACTACTCACGCATCATCGGAGAGGCTATGGTGTTGATGTAGAAGCCCTCCGTGATCGATTCCCCCTCCGGTGGAGCGCCGGAAAAGGCCCCAAGATGGGACCTCACGGGTATAGAAGGTTGTGGAGGTGGAAATAGGGTTTTGTGGTGCTCCTAGATGGTTTCGGGGTATATGGGTATATATAGGAGGAAGAAGTAGGTCGGTGGAGCTGCGAGGGGCCCACGAGGGTGGGGGCGCGCCCAGGGGGGCAGGCGCGCCTCCCTGCCGTGTGGCCTCCTTGCTTCTTTCCTGACGTCCACTCCAAGTCCTCCGGATCACGTTTGTTCCAAAAATCACTCTCCCGAAGGTTTCATTCCGTTTGGATTCCATTTGATATTCCTTTTCCACGAAACACTGAAATAGGCAAAAAAACAGCAATTTGCACTGGGCCTTGTGTTAGTAGGTTGGTCCCAAAAATAATATAAAAGTGTATAATAAAGCCCATTAAACATCCAAAACAGATAATATAATAGCATGGAACAATAAAAAATTATAGATACGTTGGAGACGTATCAAGCATCCCCAAGCTTAATTCCTGCTCATCCTCGAGTAGGTAAATGATAAAAACAGAATTTTTGATGTGGAATGCTACCTACATAATTTTGTAAGTAATTCTCTTCATTGTGGCATGAATGTTCAGATCCAAAAGATTCAAGATAAAAGTTTAATATTGACATAAAAATAATAATACTTCAAGCATACTAACTAAGCAATCATGTCTTCTCAAAATAACATGGCCAACGAAAGTTCATACCTACAAAATCATATAGTTTGGTCATGCTCCATTTTGGTCACACAAGAATGCTCTCATCATGCACAACCCCGATGACAAGCCAAGCAATTGTTTCATACTTTAGTAATCTCAAACTTTTTTCAACTTTCACGCAATACATGAGCGTGAGCCATGGATATAGCGCTATGGTTGGAATAGAATATAATGATGGGGGTTATGTGGAGAAGACGGAAAAGGAGAAAGTCTCACATTGACGCGGCTAAACAACGGGCTAGGGAGATGCCCATCAATTGATGTCAATGCAAGGAGTAGGGATTGCCATGCAACAGATGCACTAGACCTATAAATGTATGAAAGCTCAACAAAAGAAACTAAGTGGGTGTGCA
The DNA here is from genome assembly GCA_963921465.1 of Triticum timopheevii. Lineage (NCBI taxonomy): Eukaryota > Viridiplantae > Streptophyta > Magnoliopsida > Poales > Poaceae > Triticum > Triticum timopheevii. Next base: position 300,600,538 of record OY997270.1, read on the forward strand.
TCCAACTTGCTTGCTCATGAAGACCTAGGTCATTTGAGGAAGCCCATTGTTGGAATATACAAGCCAAGTTCTACAATGAAAAATTCCCACTAGTATATGAAAGTGACAAAACAAGAGACTCTCTACCATAAAGATCATGGTGCTACTTTGAAGCACAAGTGTGGAAAAAGGATAATAGCATTGTCCCTTTTTCTTTCTTTTTTTTGGGCCTTTCCTTTTTTTATTTGGCCTTTCTCCTTTTTTTAATTTGGGACAATGCTCTATTCATGATGATCATCACACTTCTATTTATTTACAACTCAATGATTACAACTCGATACTAGAACAAAATATGACTCTATATGAATGCCTTCGGTGGTGTGCCGGGATGGGCAATGAATCAAGAGTGACATGTATGAAATAATATGCATGGTGGCTTTGCCACAAATACGATGTCAACTGCATGATCATGCAAGGCGATATGACAATGATGAAGCGCGTCATAATAAACAGAACGGTGGAAAGTTGCATGGCAATATATCTCAGAATGGCTATGGAAATGCCATAATAGGTAGGTATGGTGGCTATTTTGAGGAAGATATAAGGAGGTTTATGTGTGATCGAGCGTATCATATCACGGGGTTTGGATGCACCGGCGAAGTTTGCTCCAACTCTCAAGGTGAGAAAGGGCAATGCACGGTACCGAAGAGGCTAGCAATGATGGAAGGGTGAGAGTGCATATAATCCATGGACTCAACATTAGTCATAAAGAACTCACAAACTTATTGAAAAAAAATCTAAAAGTCATAAAAAACCAAGCACTACGTGCATGCTCCTAGGGGGATAGATTGGTAGGAAAAGACCATCACTCGTCCCCGACCGCCACTCTTAAGGATGACAATCAAAGAACACCTCATTTTTCAAATTTGTTACACAATGTTTACCATACGTGCATGCTACGGGACTTGCAAACCTCAAAATAAGTATTTCTCAATTCCACAATTACTAAACTAGCATGACTCTAATATTACCATCTTCATATCTCAAAACAATCATCAAGTATCAAACTTCTCATAGTATTCAACGCACTCTATATGGAAGTTTTTGTTATACCCATCTTGGATGCCTATCATATTAGGACTAATTTTGTAACCAAAGCAAATTACCGTGCTGTTCTAAAAGTGTCTCAAAATAATATAAGTGAAGCATGAGAGATCAATTATTTCTATAAAATAATACCACCACTGTGCTCTAAAAAGATATAAGTGAAGCACTAGAGCAAAATTATCTAGCTCAAATGATATAAGTGAAGCACATAGAGTATTCTGATAAATTTCGATACATGTGTGTCTCTCCAAAACTTGTGTACAGCAAGGATGATTGTGGTGAACTAAAAATCAAAGACTCAAATCATACAACACGCTCCAAGCAAAACACATATCATGTGGTGAATAAAAATATAGCCTCAAGTAAAGTTACCGATGGACAAAGATAAAAGAGGGGATGCCTTCCGGGGCATCCCCAAGCTTAGGCTTTTGGTTGTACTTGGATTTTACCTTGGGTGACTTGGGAATCCCCAAGCTTAGGCTCTTGCCACTCCTTGTTCCATAATCCATCAAATCTTTACCCGAAACATGAAAACTTCACAACACAAAACTTAACAGAAAATCTCATGAGCTCCGTTAGCGAATGAAAACAAACCACCACTTCAAGGTACTGTAATGAAATAATTCTTTATTTATATTCGTGTTAAACCTACTGTATTACAACTTCTATATGGTTCATAACCTCCGATACTATCCATAGATTCATCAAAATAAGCAAACAACACATGAAAAACAGAATCTGTTAGAAACAGAACAGTCTGTAGTAATTTGTATCAAACGCATACTTCTAGAACTCCAAAAATTCTAAAATAAATTTCTGTACGTGAGAAATTTATCTATTAATCATCTTAAATAATAATCAACTAAATATCACTCTCCAGTAAAAAGTTGTAGCTAATATCGTGAGCGCTAAAGTTTCTGTTTTTTACAGCAAGATCAAAAAGACTTCACCCAAGTCTTCCCAAAGGTTCTACTTGGCACAAACACTAACTAAAACATAAAAACACATATTAACAGAAGCTAGATGAAATATTTTTTACTAAACAGAACCAAAAAGCAAGAAACAAAAATAAAATTGGATTGCCTCCCAACAAGCGCTATCGTTTAACGCCCCTAGCTAGGCATAAAGGCAAGGATAGATCTAGGTATCATCATCTTTGGCATGCAATCCATAAGTGGATCTCATAATAGATTAATAAGGTAATTTAATTTTATTTCTAGGAAAGTGTTTCATGCCTTTCCTTAACGGAAATTGGAATCTAATATTCCCTTCTTTCATATCAATAATTGCACCAATCGTTCTAAGGAAAGGTCTACCAAGAATAATATGACATGAAGGATTGCAATCTATATCAAGAACAATGAAATCTATGGGAACATAATTCCTATTTGCAACAATAAGAACATCATTAATTCTTCCCATAGGTTTCTTAATGATGGAATCCGCAAGGTGCAAGTTTTTAAAGAACAATTATCAAATTCACGGAAACCTAACATATCACACAAAGTTTTTGGAATCGTGGAAACGCTAGCACCCAAATCACACAAAGCATAGAATTCATCATATTTAATTTTAATTTTAATAGTAGGTTCCCACTCATCTTAAAGTTTTCTAGGGATAGAAACTTCTAATTCAACCTTTTTTTCATAAGATTGCATTAAAGCATCAACGATACGTTTTGTAAAAGTCTTATTTTGACTATAAGCATGCGAAGAATTTAGCACGGATTGAAACAAGGAAATACAATCTATTAAAGAACAATTATCATAATTAAATTCCTTGAAATACAAAATAGTGGGTTCATTGCTATGTAAAGTTTTGACCTCTTCAATCCCACTTTTACCAATTTTTGCATCAAGATCTAAAAATTCCGAATCATTGGGATGCCTTTTAAATAAAGTTGACTCATATCCAGTCCCATCATTATCAAGATTACTATTGAAAAACAAAGATTTAATAGGATACACATCAATCACTTTTAGATCTTCATCCTTATTATCATGAAAACAAGAAGAACACGCTTTCACAAAGCAATCTTTTTTAGCATGCATTCTAGCGGTTCTTTCGTTGCACTCATCAAAGGAAATTCTCATAGCTTTGAGAGACTCATTGATATCATGCTTATGTGGAATAGATCTAAGTTTCAAAGAATCAACATCAAGAGAAATTCTATCCATGTTCCTAGCCAACTCATCAATCTTAGGCAATTTTTCTTCAAGCAAAGCATTGGAATTCTTTTGAGAAATCATAAATTATTTAACACTAGCCTCAAAATCAGAGGGAATCTTATTAAAATTTCCATAAGAGTTGTTGTAGGAATTACCATAATTATTAGAGGAATTACTAGGATATGGCCTAGGATTAAAGTTTCCTCTATAAGCGTTGTTACCAAAATTGTTCCTACCAACAAAATTCACATCCATAGATCCATTATTATTCTCAATCAAAGTAGACAAAGGCATATCATTGGGATCAGAAGAAACACTCTTATTAGCAAACAATTTCATAAGTTCATCCATCTTTCCACTCAAAACATTAATCTCTTCAATTGCATGCACCTTTTTACTAGTAGATCTTTCAGTGTGCCATTGAGAATAATTAACCATAATATTATCTAGGAGTTTAGTAGCTTCTCCTAAAGTGATTTCCATAAAAGTGCCTCCCGAGGACGAATCTAAAAGATTTCTAGAAGCAAAATTCAATCCAGCATAAAAATTATGTATGATCATCCATAAGTTCAAACCATGTGTAGGGCAATTACATATCATTAATTTCATCCTCTCCCAAGCTTGTGCAACATGTTCATGATCAAGTTTCTTAAAATGCATAATATCGTTTCTAAGAGAGATGATCTTAGCGGGAGGAAAATACTTAGAGATAAAAGCATCTTTGCACTTATTCCAAGAATCAATACTATTTTTAGGCAAAGACGAAAACCAATTTTTAGCACGATCTCTAAGCGAAAAAGGAAATAGCTTCAATTTAAAAATATCATTATCCACATCTTTGTTCTTTTGCATATCACACAAATCAACAAAGCTGTTTAGATGGGTACAGCATCTTCACTAGGAAGGCCGGCGAATTGATCTTTTATGACAAGATTCAACAAGGCAGCATTGATTTCACAAGATTAAGCATCGGTAATAGGAGCAATCGGAGTGCTAAGAAAATCATTGTTGTTGGTATTGGAAAAGTCACACAATTTAGTATTATCTTGAGCCATCATGACAAGCAAGCAATCCAAGACACAATCAAACAAGAAGCAAGCGAAAAAAAGGAGGCGAACGGAAAGAGGGCGCGAATAAAATGGCAAGGGTGAAGTGGGGGAGAGGAAAACGAGAGGCAAATGGCAAATAATGTAATGCGAGGGTTAAGAGTTTGTGATGGGTACTTGGTATGTCTTGACTTGTGCATAGACTCCCTGGCAACGGCATCAGAAATCCTTCTTGCTACCTCTTGAGCATGCGTTGGTTTTCCCTTGAAGAGGAAAGGGTGATGCAGCAAAGTAGCGTAAGTATTTCCCTCAGTTTTTGAGAACCAAGGTACCAATCCAGTAGGAGGCCACATGCAAGTCCCTCGTACCTACACAAACAAATGAGAACCTTGCAACCAACGCGATATAGGGTTTGTCAATCCTTTCACGACCACTTGCAAAAGTGAGATCTTATAGAGATGATAAGATAATATTTTTGGTATTTTTATGATAAAGATTAAAAGTAAAGATTGCAAAATAAAATAGATTGGAAACTTATATGATGGAAAATAGACCCGGGGGCCATAGGTTTCACTAGTGGCTTCTCTCAAGATAGCATAAGTATTACTGTGGGTGAACAAATTACTGTCGACCAATTGATAGAAAAGTGCATAGTTATGAGAATATCTAGGCATGATCATGTATATAGGCATCACATCCGCGATAAGTAGACCTAAACGATTCTGCATCTACTACTATTACTCCACACATCGACCGCTATCCAGCATGCATCTAGAGTATTAAGTTCATAAGAACAGAGTAACGCATTAGGCAAGATGACATGATGTAGAGGGATAAACTCAAGCAATATGATATAAACCCCATCTTTTTATCCTCGATGGAAACAATACAATACATGTCGTTTTCCCTACTGTCACTGGGATCGAGCAATGCAAGATTGAACCCAAAGCTAAGCACTTCTCCCATTGCAAGAAAGATCAATCTAGTAGGCCAAACCAAACTGATAATTCGAAGAGACTTGCAAAGATAACAAATCATACTTAAAAGAATTCAGAGGTGATTCAAATATTGTTCATAGATAATCTTGATCATAAACCCACAATTCATCGGATCTCAACAAACATACCGCAAAAAGAGTTACATCGAATAGATCGCCAAAAAGATAGAGGAGAACTTTGTACTGAGATCCAAAGAGAGAGAAGAAGCCATCTAGCTAATAACTATGGACCCGAAGGTCTAAGGTAAACTACTCACACATCATCAGAGAGGCTATGGTGTTGATGTAGAAGCCCTCCGTGATCGATTCCCCCTCCGGCAGAGCGCCGGAAAAGGCCCCAAGATGGGATCTCGGGTACAGAAGGTTGCAGCGGTGGAAATAGGGTTTCGTGGTGCTCCTGGATGGTTTCGGGGTATATGGGTATATATAGGAGGAAGAAGTACGTCGGTGGAGCTACGAGGGGCCCACGAGGGTGGGGGTGTGCCTACCCCCCTGGGTGCACCCTCCTGCCTCGTGGCCGCCTCATTTCTTCCTTAACTTCCTCTCCAAGTCTCCTAGATTGCGTTTGTTCCAAGAAAGATCCTCGTGAAGGTTTCATTCCGTTTGGATTCCACTCCAAACCTATGAAGGGATTGACAACCCCTTTATCACGTTGGTTGCAAGGTTCTTGATTGTTTGTGCAGGTACTAGGCGATTTGCGTGTAGTCTCCTACTGGATTGATACCTTGGTTCTCAAAAACTGAGGGAAATACTTACGCTACTTTGCTGCATCACCCTTTCCTCTTCAAGGGAAAACCAACACATGCTCAAGAGGTAGCAAGAAGGATTTCTGGCGTCGTTGCCGGGGACATCTACGCCAAGTCAAGACATACCAAGTACCCATGACAAACTCTTATCCCTCGCATTACATTATTTGCCATTCGCCTCTCGTTTTCCTCTCCCCCACTTCACAAAAATTTGCCGTTTTATTCGCCCCTCTTTTCCGTTCGCCTTTTTCTCGTTAGATCTTTTGTTTGCTTGTGTGGCGATGTGCCTTCTCTATGCTTGCACCATCGCTTTCTGAAAATCTTTTGTTATGGATCCTCATCCTCTTGCTAATCTTTTTAAAAGATCCAATTATGATGAACCTTATTGCTAGTGAGTTTGTGCACTAGATTATCTTTATGAGGTTTTTCTTGAAATTCACGAATCTAAAAATCGTGATGAAGTGTTGAAAGAAGAAACTTATGAAGTGATTCATGATAGCTCCTTGAATGAAAAGCATGATTGCAATGATATTATTATAAATTCTATTGATGTAAATTATGCTAATAATATGCTGAACCCTAACCTTGGGGATGCTAGTTTTGATATGTCCTCTACTTGTTGCAATGATCAATATTGGGGTGATAATGCTTCTTATGATCTTGAAAATTTATTTAAACCCCATGATGAATATGAGATTGATAATAATGTTTACAATAATATTGAAAGTGGGTTTGGAAGAGTGTCAACTTTAGATCCCACATATTTGGAGAATGTTCAATCTTATGAAGTTTTTGATAAAAGTGGGTTTGGAGAGGCCATGACTTTAGTTAATGTTAATCCCACTATTTTGGAAGAGTGTCAACTTTGCATGCATGTGGATCACAAAGATAAAATTTTATGTGATAGCTATTTTTTGAATTTTCTTATGATCCCACATGTAATTATTATGAGAGAGGAAAATATGGTTGTATAAATTTTCACGTTACAAAATTACCTCTCGTTATGTTGAGATTGCTATTGTTTCTTTCCACTTCCATGCATATGCTAGTTTTTGCTTGTCTTGATAATTTGTTTGCTTATAAAATGCCTATGCATAGGAAGTATGTTAGACTTAGATGTGTTTGTCACGTGCTATATGATGCTCTCTTTGTGCTTCAATTCTTGTCTTTCATGTGAGCATCATCGAAATCTCAATGCCTAGCTAGGGGCGTTAAACGATAGCGATTGTTGGGAGGCAACCGAATTTTATTTTTGTTCCTTGATTTTTGTTCCTATTTAGTAAAAAATATTTCATATAGCTTATGTTTAGATGTGGTTTTATGTTTTAATTAGTGTTTGTGCCAAGTAGAACCTTTGGGAATACTTAGGTGAAGTCCTTATGATCTTGCTGTAAAAAATAGAAACTTTAGCGCTCACGAGATTAGCTGCATTTTTTACTGGAGAGTGATTTTAGGTTGATTATTTTTTTAAGATGATTAATAGAAAAATTCCTCACGTCCACCAATTTATTTCAGAATTTTTGGAGTTACATAAGTATACGTTTGATACAGATTACTACAGATTGTTCTGTTTTTGACAGATTCTGTTTTTCGTGTGTTGTTTGCTTATCTTGATGAATCTATGGCTAGTATCAGGGGGTATGAGCCATATAGAAGTTGGAATACAGTAGGTTTAACACCAATATAAATAAAGAATGATTTAATTACAGTAACTCAAAGTGGTGATTTGTTTTCTTACACTGACGGAGCTCATGAGATTTTCTGTTTAAGTTTTATGTTGTGAAGTTTTCAAGTTTTTGGGTAAAGATTTGATGGATTTTGGAATAAGGAGTTGCAAGAGCCAAAGCTTGGGGATGCCCAAGCACCCCAATATAAAATTCAAGGACAACCAAAAGCCTAAGCTTGGGGATTCCCCGGAAGGCATCCCCTCTTTCGTCTTCGTCCATCGGTAACTTTACTTGAGGCTATATTTTTATTCACCACATGACATGTGTTTTGCTTGGAGCGTCTTGTATGATTTGAGTATTTGCTTTTTAGTTTACCACAATCATCATTGCTGTACACACCTTTTGGAGAGTAACACATGTATCGAAATTTATCAGAATACTCTATGTGCTTCACTTATATCATTTGAGCTAGATAATTTTGCTCTAGTGCTTCACTTATATCTTTTAAGAGCATGGTGGTGGTTTTATTTTATAGAAATAATTGATCTCTCATGCTTCACTTATATTATTTTGGGAGACTTTTAGAACAGCATGGTAATTTGCTTTGGTTATAAAATTAGTCCTAATATGATATGCATCCAAGATGGGTATAATAAAAACTTCCATATAGAGTGCGTTGAATACTATGAGAAGTTTGATACTTGATGATTGTTTTGAGATATGAAGATGGTAATATTAGAGTAATGCTAGTTGATTGATTGTGGAATTGAGAAATACTTATGTTGAGGTTTTCAAGTCCCGTAGCATGCACATATGGGAAACTTTGTGTGACAAATTTGAAGCATGAGGTGTTCTTTGATTGCTTTCCTTATGAGTGGCGGTCGGGGACGAGCTATGGTCTTTTCCTACCAATCTATCCCCCTAGGAGCATGCGTGTAGTGCTTGGCTTCGATGACTTGTAGATTTTTGCAATAAGTATGTGAGTTCATTATGACTAATGTTGAGTCCATGGATTATACACACTCTCACCCTTCCATCATTGCTAGCCTCTTCAGTACTGTGCATTGCCTTTTCTCACCTTGAGAGTTGGTGCAAACTTCGCCGGTGCATCCATACCCCATGATACGAAATGCTCTATCACACATAAGCCTCCTTATATCTTCCTCAAAACAGACACCATACCTACCTATTATGGCATTTCCATAGCCATTCCAAGATATATTACCATGCAACTTTCCACCGTTCCGTTTATTATGACCCGCTTCATCATTGTCATATTGCCTTGCATGATCATGTAGTTGGCATCGTATTTGTGGCAAGGCCACCATGCATAATTTTTCATACATGTCACTCTTGATTCATTGCCCATCCCGGTACACCGCCGTAGGTAGTCATATAGAGTTATATCTTGTTCTAGTATCGAGTTGTAATCTTTGAGTTGTAAATAAATAGAAGTGTGATGATCATCATTATTAGAGCATTGTCCCGTCTGAAAAAAGGCCAAATAAAAAAGGAAGGCCAAAAAAAAGATAGAAGGGACAATGCTACTATCCTTTTTCCACACTTGTGCTCCAAAGTAGCACCATGATCTTCATGATAGACAGACTCTTATTTTGTCACTTTCATATACTAGTGGGAATTTTTCATTATAGTACTTGGCTTGTATATTCCAACAATGGGCTTCCTCAAATGCCCTAGGTCTTCGTGAGCAAGCAAGTTGGATGCACACCCACTTAGTTTCTTTTGTTGAACTTTCATACATTTATAGCTCTAGTGCATCCGTTGCATGGAAATCCCTACTCCTTGCATTGACATCAATTGATGGGCATCTCCATAGCCCGTTGATTAGCCACGTCAATGTGAGACTTTCTCCTTTTTGTATTCTCAACACAACCCCCATCATCATATTCTATTCCACCCATAGTGCTATGTCCATGGCTCACGTTCATGTATTGCGTGAAAGTTGAAAAAGTTTGAGAATACTAAAGTATGAAACAATTGCTTGGCTTGTCACCGGTTTGTGCATGATGAGAGCATTTTTGTGTGACGAAAATGAAGCATGGCCAAACTATATGATTTTCTAGGAATGAGTTTTCTTTGGCTATGTTATTTTGATAAGACATAATTGCTTGGTTAGTATGCTTGAAGTATTATTATTTTCCTGTCAATATTAAACTTTTATCTTGAATCTTTCGGATCTGAACATTCATGCCACAATAAATAAAATTACATTAGAAGTTATGCTAGGTAGCATTCCACATCAAAAATTCTGTTTTTTATCATTTACCTACTCGAGGACGAGCAGGAATTATGCTTGGGGATACTTGAAACATCTCTAACGTATCTATAATTTTTTATTGTTCCATGCTATTATATTATCTGTTTTGGATGTTTAATGGGCTTTAATATACCTTTTTATATTATTTTTGGGACTAACCTATTAACTGAAGGCCCAGTGCAAATTGCTGTTTTTTTGCCTATTTCAGTGTTTCACAGAAAAGGAATATCAAACGGAATCCAAACGGAACGAAACCTTTGCGAGGATCTTTCTTGGAACAAACAGAATCCAGGAGACTTGGAGTGGAAGTCAAGGAAGCAATGAGGCGGTCACGAGGTAGGAGGGCGCACTCTGGGGGGTAGGCGCACCCCCCCTCGTAGCTCCACCTGATGGATTCATGTACCTAGGGTAGGGTCATAGGCCTGACCTGAATGTCCTACCCAAGGACACCCTTAGAAGAGATCACCTTCCAGTCGACCAACGAGGAACTCACTCGACTGACTAGAAGGACTCGACCATGAATATACACTCGACCACCAGAAGGTCAGAAGGCACTCTGCACTGCAACGGCCTGTAATTGAATAGACTTAATGATAGTTAAGGCTCTTTATGTGGGGCGTTACCAGTAATGCCCCAGACTTAATATACTTTAAACCCTCCATTACGTGGGCTGGCAGGGGTCCTGGCGTACTCTATATAAGCCACCTCCCTCCACAGGCAGAAGGGTTCGCACTCTTGTAACACCTATACACATAATCCACTCGACCGCCTCAGGGCTCCGAGACGTAGGGCTTTTACCTCCTCCGAGAAGGGCCTGAACTCGTACATCGCTTGTGTTTACAACTTCTCCATAGCTAGTACCTTGCCTCTCCATACCTACCCCCACTCTACTGTCAGACTTAGAACCACGACAGTTGGCGCCCACCATGGGGCAGGTGTTTTAGCGATTTTGTGGAGAAGTTGCCGTATTTCCGAGTACTTTCATCATGATGACTGCTGGAGTTTTGGTCGAGGGGCGCGAGATCCGTCTTGGCGCTCTCACCTTTGTCGCCGACGACTCCGCGTGGCTCCAGGAGGCTCCACTCGACGTTGATGCGCTCCCCGTCCGCGGTGCGACGCATTTTCGCGCATGTGTCCGCGGCGTTCTGCTGCGGCAACCGTCGGCCCCCTATCGGTCGACTCCTTTATCGGTCACCCGTCCGGTCTCCCACCAGCGCAAGCGCTCTGGTCGGTCGAGGCTTCAGCGGTGGGTGAAGCACGCGGTGGCTCGCCAGACGGCCATCGCGCAAGTTGCGGCAATCGAGCCCGACGAATCCCTCTACGGCCTGTTCGATCTGTCGACTGGCTCCGTAGAGACTGCATCCGAATGCGATAGCAGTGATCCAGCAGCGGAAATTCTCATGGTCGACGGGCCCCGCAGTCCTCCCGGCTTCGCCCATGATGGCGGAGCGGGCGGTGGAGGTAGCCCCGCACAGGACCACGAAGAGTACCAGCCCGAGACACTCGACTCTCTGCAGAGAGAAGAGCTTCGCCGCAGGAACATGGATGCCCTACGTACTCCCATTGTGGGAGAAACCCCCGAGGCTCGCGCCTTGGAGGAGGCATGTTTGGCCAATGTGGCTGAACGCGCTCGTCTGGAGAACCTTCAGCGAGCACTCGACGAGCGCGCGCGGCGACGAGTTCCCGAAGCCAGTCGACGTCGACTCTTCCCGCCGACTCAGGTATACCGCATGCCAATTCAGAATTTAGCAGCTGCAACCCGTATAGCAGAGTCCATCCAGCCTTCACAGTCAGAAGCTGGGAGAGGCTTGATGCAGATCAGAGATTTGCTCCGAGCAGCAGTGGACCAGAACTCAGCCGTGTCGCAGTCGCGCAACAGAATTCATAGTCGATCCGTCGCTGCGAATACGGTTCAGTCGGCTCACAGTCCCAGATCGCCTCCGCGGCGGGAAGGGCGCGACAACCAGCGAGATCAGTATGGAGACCGACACGACCGAGATGACAGGCGTCGAGTGCCCGTTTCCCCTACGAGGGAAGGGTCTTACGCTCCTCGGCGACAGGATGACAGGCGTCAGTTCAGTGCGGGGCAAAGAGTTCCAGTCGACCCCAGGGGACCAGGCTTCGACGCGTGATCCATTATCGTGCAAAGCTTGGTCGACCGGAACAGAGCCCATCGAGGTGGACCCGAGAGAGATGCGCCCACGAGCAGTCGAGTGCATGTCTCTAGTCCAGAGTGTTTTATCAGGGCTATCAGAGCCGCGGTGATTCCCCCCAATTTCAGGTTGGCGACAGGAGTCAGCAAATTCACTGGGGAGTCCAAGCCTGAAACTTGGCTTGAGGACTACCGAGTGGCTGTTCAGATTGGCGGTGGGAATGATGAGGTGGCCATGAAGCATTTGCCCCTCATGCTGGAAGGTTCAGCCAGAGCGTGGTTGAATCAGTTACCTCCTAGCAGTATTTACACTTGGGAAGATTTGTTCCGAGTGTTCGTCAGAACTTTTGAAGGAACCTGCAAGCGACCAGCTGGTTTGACAGAGCTGCAAGTTTGCGTGCATAAGACCAATGAGACTCTCAGAGAGTACATTCAGAGGTGGATCACTCTGCACCATACTGTGGAGAATGTGTCTGATCATCAGGCAGTTTGCGCCTTCAAAGATGGCGTCAAGAACAGGGAATTGAGTCTGAAGTTTGGTCGGACCGAGGACATGACCCTGAATCGAATGATGGAGATTGCTACCAAGTACGTCAATGGCGAGGAAGAGGACCGACTCCGAAGCGGCAAGTATAAGCCAAGTCAGTCGGAGAAGGGAAATTCCAGTCGGAAACAGAAGCGGAAAGCCGAGCCAGCAGCTCCTGGAGAGGCCCTGGCCGTAGCTCAGGGAAAGTTCAAAGGGAAGCCAAAAGGATCCTGGAATCCTCAGAAAGTAAAGGATAAAGAAGGAAACGACGTGATGGATATGCCATGCCACATCCACACGAAGAAAGATGAAGAGGGCAACATCATTTACCCAAAGCACACCACTCGCTAGTGTCGACTCCTGATCCAGCAGTTTCAGGGAAAACAGTCTAAGGACAAGGAGAAGGAGTCAGACAAGGACGGAGACAAAGAGGACAGTGAGGAAGAATATCCGCATATCAACTCCACTCTGATGATCTTCGCGGATGTGGAAAGCAAGAGTCGACTGAAAGTCATTAACCGTGAGGTGAATATGGTTGCCCCAGCAAAACCAAGTTATCGGAAATGGTCCCAAACACCCATCACATTCGACCAATCTGATCACCCGACTCATATTGCCACCCCTGGGAGGCAAGCTTTGGTGGTCGATCCAGTTGTCGAAGGCACTCGATTGACGAAAGTGCTGATGGACGGTGGTAGTGGGCTGAACTTGTTGTATGCAGACACACTTAAAGGAATGGGCATCCCGATGTCCCGACTGAGCACCAGCAACATGAGTTTCCACGGAGTCATACCAGGGAAGAAAGCCAACTCACTCGGCCAAATAGCTATGGACGTGGTTTTTGGCGACTCAAAGCATTTTCGCAAGGAAAAGTTGACCTTTGAGGTTGTGGATTTTCAGAGCGCGTACCACGCCATTTTGGGGAGGCCCGCCTATGCACGGTTCATGGCTCGACCATGTTACGTGTACCTCAAACTGAAAATGCCAGGTCCCAAAGGGGTGATCACTGTCACTGGCGATCGGAAAAAGGCAGAAGAGTGTTTTCAGAAGGGCTCAAAGATTGCCGATTCCCAGGTGACAGCGGTCGAGTTCGAAGAATACAAGCAAAACGCAGATCCCAGTGATTTGTTGTGATCCAAGAAACCAGCCACAGAGTCTGCATTTCAGTCGTCTGGTGAGACGAAGCCTGTTCACATTCACCCGACCGACCCCAATGCAGCCCCGACCCACATCTCCACGACACTCGACCCGAAATAGGAAGAAGCGCTCATCCAGTTCCTCCATGAGAACTGGGACATTTTTGCATGGAAGCCAGCTGACATGCCAGGTGTTCCCAGGGGACTGGCTGAGCATCACCTCAGAGTCGACAAATCAGCAAAACCAGTCAAAGAACATCTTCGGCGGTCCGCCGTCCAGAAGAGAAAAGCTATTGGTGAGAAAGTGGCTCGACTGTTGGCGGCAGGATTTATCCGAGAAATATACCACTCCGAGTGGCTCGCTAATGTCGTCATGGTTCCCAAGAAGGACAACTCACTCCGCATGTGCATTGACTTCAAGCACATCAATCGGGCCTGCCCGAAAGATCATTTTCCTCTCCCCCGCATAGATCAAATTGTTGACTCGACCGCGGGATGTGAGAGATTGTCTTTTCTAGACGCATATTCCGGGTATCATCAGATCCGTCTGTATGGACCCGACGAAGTAAAAACAGCTTTCATCACTCCATTCGGGTGCTTCTGCTATATCACCATGCCATTCGGCCTCAAGAATGCCGGAGCCACATTTATGCGTATGATTCAGAAGTGTCTTCTCACTCAAATCAGTCGGAATGTGGAAGCGTATATGGATGATATCGTCGTTAAGTCGCGAAAAGGTTCTGACCTGCTTGCTGACCTCGCCAAAACATTTGCCAACCTTAGAAGGTATGATATCAAGCTCAATCCATCGAAGTGCACATTCGGAGTTCCTGGTGGAAAGTTACTCGGTTTTCTCATTTCCGAGCGAGGGATCGACGCTAATCCAGAGAAGATCGGCACTATTCTCCGAATGAAATGCCCTGTGCGAGTGCACGATGTCCAGAAGCTTACTGGATGCTTGGCCGCATTAAGTCGATTCATCTCACGACTCGGTGAAAAGGCATTGCCTCTTTACCGACTGATGAAGAAGGCAGACAAGTTCAAGTGGACTCCAGAAGCTGATGCAGCGTTTGCCGAGCTAAAAGCTCTGCTCTCCACCCAGCCGGTGCTTGCTGCTCCAATCAGCAAAGAGCCTCTGTTGCTTTATATTGCAGCCACAGGACAAGTCGTTAGTACAGTACTTACGGTCGAGCGGGAAGAAGAAGGAAAAGCCTTAAAAGTTCAGTGCCCGGTGTATTATTTGTCTGAAGTCTTGACTCCATCCAAGCAGAGATATCCTCATTATCAGAAGCTTGTGTATGGAATATACATGACCACGAAGAAGGTTGCTCATTATTTCTCTGATCATTCTATCACAGTCGTCAGTGACGCCCCGCTATCAGAGATTCTGCACAACAGAGATGCAACTGGTCGAGTGGCGAAATGGGCGATTGAACTTCTTCCCCTTGATATCAAATTTGAGGCAAAGAAAGCCATCAAGTCCCAGGCAATAGCAGATTTCCTCGCCGAGTGGATTGAACAATAGCAGCCGACTGAAGTTCACTCGGAGCATTGGACCATGTTCTTCGATGGCTCTAAGATGCTGAATGGTTCTGGTGCTGGGGTTGTTCTGGTTTCCCCCAGAGGAGATAAGCTTAGGTATGTGCTCCAGATTCACTTTGATTCCTCCAACAATGGGGCAGAGTATGAGGCCCTTTTATATGGATTGCGCATGGCCATCTCGCTCGGCGTCCGTCGCCTGATGGTTTATGGCGATTCAGATTTAGTGGTCAACCAGGTGATGAAGGAGTGGGACGTGAGAAGCCCAGCCATGACTGGATACTGCAATGCAGTGAGGAAGCTGGAAAAGAAGTTCGAGGGGTTGGAGCTCCATCACATCCCCCGACTAGAAAATCAAGCAGCAGATGATCTGGCAAAGATAGGTTCCAAAAGAGAAGCCATTCCGAGTGGTGTGTTTTTGGAGCATATACACACTCCGTCAGTTAAAGAAGATCCCTTCACGGAGGAAGCTCCACAGCCCAAGAGTACCACAGATCCGACTGAGGTTGAGGTCCCAGCAGTGGTCGACTTGGTCATAGAGGTTTTAGTGGTCACTCCCGACTGGACAATTCCCTATATCGCGTATATCCTGAGAAAAGAGCTCCCAGAGGATGAGGAAGAGGCTCGGTAGATCGTCCGTCGATCCAAAGCCTTTACCGTTATCAAAGGACAGCTGTATAGAGAAAGCCCGACTGGGGTGGGTCAAAAATGCATAACGCCAGAAGAAGGTCGAATCATTCTCAATGATATCCACTCGGGGACCTGTGGTCACCATGCGTCCTCTCGGACCATTGTAGCCAAAGCATACCGAGCTGGATTTTACTGGCCAAGGGCGAATGAGATGGCAAAGGAAATAGTGGACAAGTGCGAAGGATGTCAGTTCTACTCCAATATGTCACACAAGCCTGCGTCAGCTCTGAAGACCATTCCACTCGTTTGGCCGTTCGCAGTATGGGGGTTGGACATGGTCGGTCCCTTGAGAACAGGTCGAAGTGGTTTCACGGACGTACTGGTCGCAGTCGACAAGTTCACGAAGTGGATTGAGGCTAAACCAATCAAGAATCTTGATGCCGGTACTGCGGTTACCTTCATCAGAGAGCTGACGTTCAGATATGGAGTCCCGCACAGCATCATTACGGATAATGGGTCGAACTTTGACTCGGAAGAATTCAAGGATTTCTGCAACGCTCAAGGCACACGAGTCGACTATGCTTCGGTCGCTCATCCGCAGTCGAATGGACAAGCAGAGCGAGCCAATGGCTTAATCCTCAAGGGTTTAAAACCCCGACTGATGCGTGATCTCAAGCATGCGGCTGGAGCATGGGTCGACGAACTCCCTTCGGTGCTTTGGGGTTTGCGGACCACACCCAATCGGTCGACCGAAAGAACTCCATTCTTTTTGGTCTATGGAGCTGAAGCAGTCTTGCCGAGTGATCTTCTTCACAATGCTCCTCGAGTTGAACTCTACAACGAAGCAGAAGCTGAGCAAGCGCGTCAAGACGCAGTCGACCTCCTAGAGGAAGAAAGGGAGATGGCTCTGATCCGATCGACCATCTATCAACAGGACTTGCGTCGCTTTCACGCCAGGAATGTGAGGGGTCGAGCCTTCCAAGAAGGAGATCTAGTTCTCCGAGTGGATCAGCAGAAACAGCATAAGCTCGCTCCTTCTTGGGAAGGACCCTTCATCGTCACCAAAGTTCTCCACAATGGGGCATACCGTCTCTACAACGTCGAACACAATATCGAAGAGCCCTGAGCTTGGAATGCGGATCTGCTCCGCCCGTTTTACACTTAAAGTTTTCCACTCGGATGAGTTGTAATAAAATACTTCTGTAGTTCGTGGATTTTGAAATAATAGTGCCATAATTCCTTCATAATTTTTGTCACTTTTTCCCCCAGTGGGTGGCTTAGTCGCGAATCCGTTTCGCCTAAGTTTGTACAAATCCTACCGAGTGGTAAGCCAGACTTCCACTCGGAGGCTTAGCCGCGAATCCGTTTCGCCTAAGTTATAAAAATCCTACCGAGTGGTAAGCCAGACTTCCACTCGGAGGCTTAGCTATAGTCCAAGTACTCGCCTAAGTTATAAAAAATCCTACCGAGTGGTAAGCAAGACTTCCACTCGGGGGCTTAGCTGCAGCTCAGTGCTCGCCTAAGTTATAAAAATCCTACCGAGTGGTAAGCCAGACTTCCACTCGGAGGCTTAGCTGTAGTCCAAGTACTCGCCTAAGTTATAAAAAATCCCACCGAGTGGTAAGCCAGACTTCCACTCGGGGGCTTAGCTGCAGTCCAAGTACTCGCCTAAGTTATAAAAAATCCTACCGAGTGATAAGCCAGACTTCCACTCGGAGGCTTAGCTGCAGCCCAGTGCTCGCCTAAGTACAACATACGCTTGCAAGGAGGACGAGGTGCAGGTCGACTGCGACCCTCTCCTCTGAGCTACGCCATAAGTACAATGTGTGTGCTCACAAGGAGGACGAGGTGCAAGTCGACTGCGACCCTCTCCTCTGAGCTACGCCATAAGTATAATGTGGGCTCGCAAGGAGGACGAGTTGCAGATAGACTGCGACTCTCTCCTCTAAGCTTCGCCACAAATACAACGTGAAAATCCTACCGAGTGAAGAGCAAACCTCTCACTCGGGGGGCTTAGCTGCAGCCCAGTGCTCGCCTAAGTTATAAAAAATCCTACCGAGTGAAGAGCAAACCTCTCACTCGGGGGCTTAGCTGCAGCCCAGTGCTCGCCTAAGTTATAAAAAATACTACCGAGTGGAGAGCGAACCTCTCACTCGGGGGCTTAGCTGCAGCCTAGTGCTCGCCTAAGTTATAAAAAATCCTACCGAGTGGAGAGCAAACCTCTCACTCGGAGGCTTAGCTGCAGCCCAGTGCTCGCCTAAGGAATAAGTCGACTGCAGTGGGCATCTTGCTGTGAACCTGCAAAGGACAATTCGAACCAAGAGCAATCATATCCAAGCATCAAATCCAAGTTTAGGTCGATACCTAAAGGAACCGAGAGTGCTCAGGCACTAAGCCTGTTAAGGTTTACTGGTTACAATTCCACTCGGCATACCGAGGCAAATTTAAAGTGTCGGGCTTAAAGAAAGTTTTTTACCCCTCCTGTGGAGGGCTGGAAGGAGCAACGAACTCGTCGAGGTCGATCCCGTCTGCGATCCGGGTAGCAGCAGCGATGAAAGTTTCCATGAAGGACCTGAAGTCGTGTTTCTTGGTGTTGGCCACTCGGAGAGCCGCTAGCTTCTCTTCTCGCGCGTCCTTGTAGTGGACTCGGGCCAGACACAGGGCAACATCTGCGCCACACCGAGCCGAGGACTTCTTCCACTCTTGCACACGGTCGGGGACCGCATTTAGTCGAGCCATCAATGACTCGAGGTCATTCTGAAGTGTCGCCCTGGGCCAAAGCGTCGAGTCGATGCGAGAAGTGGCGGCCTTCAGCCTTGCAAGATAGTCCACAATAGCTGCAACGCGGGACTCCAGTCGGAAGACATTCATAGCAACTTCATCATTCACCGGAGAATTGACAGGGTCAAGGTTCGGCTCCAACTGGCTAGTTTCCTCTTCAAAGTTTCGACAGAATTCTGCAAGGACAAAACGCCGAATCAAGACAATGGTCGAATGGAAGCATCACAGTTGAAAATGTTGGTCGAGTGAAAAAGATTACCTTTGAGCATAAGGAGCAATTTCTTGGCAAGACCACCCAGGAAGCCTTCCAGGTCATTCTTCTTCCCAGTCAACTGGTTGATCTTCTCGGTCAAGGTAGTCTTGTCAGTTTTCAGTCGGTCAACATCCTTGGCGGCAATCGCCAGAGCAGCCTTCAGATTGGTATTTTCCTGTTCAAGCTTGGTGACTGAAGCTAACTTCTCGTCAGCAAGCTTGATCTTCTCAGCTAGCTCAAGGTCCTTCTTCTTCTGGGCCTCCCTCACCTTGTCTACAAGTTACAGCAAAGTCAGATTTTGAAACAAATGGAAGGAAAAAGGAGTCGTCGAGGTCTCACCGAACATACCTTTGGTTTCCTCCTTCGCCTTCGTCAGATTCTCTTGCACCAGCTTCAGGTCCAGCTCGAGCTGAATGTGCTTCTGCTCCAGTTCCGTATAGCGAGCCACAAGGTCACAGGATTTCTACGAAGAACCAATCGACAAAATATCAGAGATGATTCACTTCCGAGTAGATAGGGAAAAATCATATGTTTCTAAGACTACAGTCGAATGCAAGCATTCGATCGTAGTCTCGGGGACTACACCCAGTGGGTGCACTCAGCGTGCCCCCACTAATTCTGTTCAAGACAGAGTCGACCAGTCGACCCCCCCCAAAAAAAAGACATGCTCTTCAGACTATAGTCGACTGCAAGCAGTCGACCACAGTCTCGGGGACTACACCCAGTGGGTGCACTCAGTGTGCCCCCACTAATTCTGTTCAAGACAGAGTCGACCAGTCGACCAGTTGGAAACTCATTCGCCCCAGTCGAATGATGAACAACCTTTACTTATAAAGCCTAAGGCCGACTGCCAGCAGTCGACCTTATCCTTGGGGACTACACCCAGCGGGTGCACTCAGCGTGCCCCCGCTAACATGGAGTTTTTTCTCGACACACCCAGTGGGTGATTGCTATGGATTTCAGAAAGAAAAAGTTTTGATAGCATATCCTAACAGAACAGACGGTGGTCGACTGACCTGAACATTGCTTTGAAGGGCAGAGCTAGCGTCATAAGCTGCTTGGCTTGCATCCCGGATGATCTTCACCTGCTCCATCATGATCCCCGCTTGACGTATCGCCTCCTTAGCAGCACGGCTTGGTCCTCTGGGACATGATGTGTTGTGAAGAGTGAAGGTTGTGCAGCACTCGACGAAGTGGGATGAGCACTCGTCAACGGCACCGCGAAAGACACGGTGTGTCGAGTGAGGTTCTCCCCTTCCGTGACCACAGTCTCGGGCGCCGTCGCATCCTGGGTTGCCTTACTAGTAGACATCTTCCTGCTCATCCTGTGCCTCAGCGGTTCTTCATCCTCATCATCATCATCTTCAGGAAGGGTGATAATGTCATGGGGTGGAGCTTCAGAAAAAGAATCAAAGTTAGAAATCATGAGTCAGTCGACTAAGGACAGAATTGAGAGTATAGTACCAGGATTTGAGGTTGCTGCGTCCTCCATCTCATGGTCGTCAGCCTTGCCTGAGGTCTCAGAAGTTGCAGCACTGAAGTTCCAAAGAATCAGTCGACCAACTCAAGTATCAACCAGAGATAAAGCTTATACAAAACAAGAGAACTCAAGTAACATGTTTACCCGGATATGGTGGGGACGGACACCTTCATCTTTGGCAGGAGCTTGGTGGGTTTCGGCGGAGCCACCTTCGACTGCTTCGGAGCCCTTTCACTCGGCACCGGAGAAGCGGTCCGAGGGCGTTTGGTCGACTGCGAGGCAGTCGCCACCCCCTTACCGCGTTCGGTCGCGGGGTCATGGACAAGCTTCGACCGCCTTTCCGAGCGCGGTGGTGCAACCTCCTCCTCCTCCTCCTCTTCGTCCTCGTCATCGTCGTCGTCATCATCGTCATCTTCGGCAGCGTCTGAATCCCACTCCTCTTGGCTCTCGCCCCCGCTGGCCTCTCCCTCCTCAGTCGGAGCCTGAGCTCCATTGGGCATCGAATACAGGTCGGTGAGGGCCTGGAAGACGTCAAGACAGAGATCAGTCGACCAAGTCGCAAAACATACGGAAACAAATTCGACAAATATACAATGGAAGGCAGAGCAAATATACCTTATCTGGAACGGTGTGATGGTCGAGTGGAGGAATCCTCCTGGATCCACGGGGATTGTCCTTGTTCCCAGTGACCGCGGCCATCCATCTTTCCACCGTGGCGTCGTCGACTGCTTCCGGGTGGACTCAGGTCTCGTCTTCAGTCCCGCAGTACAACCACATGCCATGGCTCCGGAACTGAAGAGGCTGGATTCGCCGCCGAAGGAAAACCTCCAGAAGGTCCATGCCAGTCACGCCGTCCCAAACCAACTGCACCACGCGATCCATCAACATCTTCACATCAGCTCTCTCCTCCGGAACCACCTTCAGAGAGGAGGGCTTGTTCACTCGACTCATGGTGAATGGGGGGAGTCCACTCGACTGCCCCGGCGTCAGCTCGTTCTGGTAGTAGAACCAAGTCGACTGCCAGCCCCTGACCGATTCAGGAAACGTCATAGCTGGGAAGGTGCTCTTGTTCCTCACTTGAATTCCCAGACCCCCGCACATTTGGACAACTTGGGTCTTCTCATCGCCTGGACTCGCCTTCTTCACGGTCTGAGAACGACACGTGAAGATGTGCTTGAACAAGCCCCAGTGCGGTCGACAGCCCAGGAAACTCTCGCACATGGATACGAACGCAGCAAGATACGCGATGGAGTTCGGAGTAAAGTGGTGGAGTTGGGCTCCAAAGAAGTTCAAAAAACCACGAAAGAAAATGCTCGGTGGCAAAGAAAATCCTCGATCAATATGAGTGGCCAGGAGCACACACTCACCCTCTTCCGGCTGAGGTTGCCACTCTTTCCCTGGAAGTCTTGCGGTGCCATGGGGGATCAGCCCGTCGTCGGCCATGTCGAGGAGGTCCTTCTCCCTGATGGTCGACTGGATCCAATCTCCCTGGACCCAGCCCTTCGGTAGGCGAGATCTCGACAAAGACCCGCTGCGGCTGGTGGATCTCCCCTTCGCCTTCTCCGCCGCCGGCGCCTTCTCTGCCGCCGACGCCTTCTTTGCGCGCTCCAGCGCCGCCGTCTTCTCCTTGACCATGGCTGCCGGCAAGGTGCGCGAAGAAGAGCTTTTGCGGAGGCGAAAGCGGGTGCACTGGGCGGAGACGAGGAGAGCAGAGGAGGAAGAATGGAGCGCTGTTCAGAAACCCTCGCTAGTCGCATTTATAACATCCCTTCCGAGCGGATGACAGGTGGACCCAGGCAACCTAATCATATCCCAAAACAGTTGCATCGACACGATACGTGGCGGAAAAAGCGGCGCGGAGATCGAGGCGTCTATGTCCCGTCCCGTCCGAGCGCCGTGGTTCGTTCCGCTTCGCGCGCCTCCCCAAATTTCGTATCCCGTGGAATCCGCGAGCGGCAGATCGGTCTGTCAGACGCGGGATTTCCTGCGATCCGTCGCTCGGGAACCGGCAAAGTCTAAAAGATCACTCGACGAAAGACAAGAATGGATCGAGTCGACTGAAGAAAAGTTGCTTGTTATCAACAAAGAAGATCTTGGTCACGAACGACGCATAGCCAGTATGCAAGAATCAATCGGAAACAGCATCAACTCCTTCCTCATTCAAGCCTCAATCCATTCGGGGGCTAATGATGGATTCATGTACCTAGGGTAGGGTCATAGGCCTGACCTGAATGTCCTACCCAAGGACACCCTTAGAAGAGATCACCTTCCAGTCGACCAACGAGGAACTCACTCGACTGACTAGAAGGACTCGACCATGAATATACACTCGACCACCAGAAGGTCAGAAGGCACTCTGCACTGCAACGGCCTGTAATTGAATAGACTTAATGATAGTTAAGGCTCTTTATGTGGGGCGTTACCAGTAACGCCCCAGACTTAATATACTTTAAACCCTCCATTACGTGGGCTGGCAGGGGTCCTGGCGTACTCTATATAAGCCACCTCCCTCCACAGGCAGAAGGGTTCGCACTCTTGTAACACCTATACACATAATCCACTCGACCGCCTCAGGGCTCCAAGACGTAGGGCTTTTACTTCCTCCGAGAAGGGCCTGAACTCATACATCGCTTGTGTTTACAACTTCTCCATAGCTAGGACCTTGCCTCTCCATACCTACCCCCCACTCTACTGTCAGACTTAGAACCACGACACCACCGACCTACTTCTTTCGCCTATATATACTCTTATACCCTGAAAACATCCAGGGGGGCCACGAAACAACTTTTCCACCGCCGCAATCTTCTGTACCCGTGAGATCCCATCTTTGGGCCTTTTTTGATGATCTGCCGGAGGGGGATTCAGTCACGGAGGGCTTCTACATCAACACCATGGCCTCTCCGATGATGTGAGTGTAGTTTACCACAAACCTTCGGGTCCATAGTTATTAGCTAGATGGCTTCTTCTCTCTCTTTGGATCTCAATACAAAGTTCTCCTTGATGTTCTTGGAGATATATTCGCTGTAATTCTTTTTGTGGTGTGTTTGTCGAGATCCGATGAATTGTGGGTTTATGATCAAGATTATCTATGAACAATATTTGGTTCTTATCGGAATTCTTATATGCATGATTTAATATCTTTGCAAGTCTCTTTGAATTATCGGTTTAGTTTGTCCTACTAGATTGATCTTTCTTGCAATGGGAGAAGTGCTTAGCTTTGGGTTCAATCTTGCGGTGCTCGATCCCACTGACAGAAAGGGAACTGACACGTATTGTATTGTTGCCATCGAGGATAAAAGGATGGGGTTTATATCATATTTCTTGAGTTTATCCCTCTACATCATGTCATCTTGCCTAATGCGTTACTCTGTTCTTATGAACTTAATACACTAGATGCATGCTGGATAGCGGTCGATGTGTGGAGTAATAGTAGTAGATGCAGAATCGTTTCGATCTACTTGTCACGGACGTGATGCCTATGTTCATGATCATGCCTAGATATTCTCATAACTATGCGCTTTTCTATCAATTGCTCGACAGTAATTTGTTCACCCACCGTAATATATGCTATCTTGAGAGAAGCCACTAGTGAAACATATGGCCCCCAGGTCTACTTTACATTATATAAGTTTCCAATCTGTAATTCTAGTTTACTATTTATTTTGTAATCTTTACTTTTCAATCTGTACAAGAAAAATACCAAAAATATTTATCTTATTATCTTTATCAGATCTCACTTTTGCAAGTGGCCGTGAAGGGATTGACAACCCCTTTATCACGTTGGTTGCAAGGTTCTTGATTGTTTGTGCAGGTACTAGGCGATTTGCGTGTAGTCTCCTACTGTATTGATACCTTGGTTCTCAAAAACCGAGGGAAATACTTACGCTACTTTGCTGCATCACCCTTTCCTCTTCAAGGGAAAACGAACGCATGCTGAAGAGGTAGCATCCTAGATTATATTGATGAATTGGAGCTAATTCTGTGTCACCCTATGTTATAACCGCTGCATGATGAATGTCATCTGACATAACTATCCATCATGGATCCATTGCCTACAAATTTTTCACATATTGATCTTTGCTAAGTTACTTTTCCATTGCCACTGTTATGATTGCTACAAAACTGCCACTGTTACTTTTGCCACCGTTACCGTTACTTCCATACTACTTTGCTACTAAATACTTTGCTACATATATTAAGTATTTCAGGTGTGGTTGAATTGACAACTCAGCTGTTAATACTCGAGAATATTCTTTGGCTCCCCTTGTGTCGAATCAATAAATTTGGGTTGAATACTCTACCCTCGAAAACTATTGCGATCCCCTATACTTGTGGGTTATCAAGACCTTTTTCTGGCGCCATTGCCAGGGAGCATAGCTCTATTCTCTGAGTCACTTGGGATTTATATCTGTTGATCACTATGAGGAACTTGAAAGATCAAAGAAGATTTTCCCCTCAACTACGAGAGGAGGCAAGGAACTTCCATCTAGATCTGCACTTGATTCTCTTCTGTTTTGAGTAAACTTGTGACACCTACACCTGCTATTGATTCTGATATGTCACATGTTATTTATGATGCCACTTCTGCTATGCATGATGCTTATGATGATACTACTTCTCTGCTTGATAATACTATGCCACTAGGTGAATTTGTTCATGAACAACTGGCTAGGGTTAGAGATAATGAAATTACTGAAACCGATGATATTATTGAAGACTATGATTATGATTATGATTCTCCCCCTAGATATGAATTACCTGTTGTTCCTGCGGGTTATGTTATGGATGAAGAAACTGCTAGAGACTTCTTTGCTTGCAATGATAGAGAGGATCTTAAGAAATTGTTAGTTAAGCTGAAAGAAAAATCCTTGAATGCTAGAATGAAATATGATCCCGATTTTGCTACTTCACCTACCTTTGTTACTGATAAGGATTATGAATTCTCTGTCGATCCTGAGTTAATTACTTTGGTTGAATCTGATCCTTTTCATGGTTATGATTCTGAAATAGTTGTGGCACATCTTACTAAACTGAATGATATAGCCACCCTATTTTCTGATGAGAAAAAAATTTGCTATTACTATATTCTTAAATTGTTTCCTTTTTCACTAAAGGGTTATGCTAAGATATGGTTTAATTCTCTTGCTCCTGGTTGTCTGCATAGTCCCTAGGGTATGATTTATCACTTCTCTGCAAAATATTTTCCCACTCATAAGAAACAAGTTGCTTTAAAGGAAATATTTAATTTTGTGCAAATTGAAGAGAGTCTCCCACAAGCTTGGGGGAGGCTTCTCCAATTACTTAATGCTTTGCCTATTCATCCTCTCAAGAAAAATGAAATACTTGATATCTTTTATAATGGACTAACCAATGCTTCCAGAGGCCACCTGTATAGTTGTGCTGGATGTGTTTTCAGGGAGAGAACTATTGATCAAGCTAAATTGCTATTGAATAATATATTGCGTAATGAAAATGATTGGAAACTTCCTGAACCAACTCCGAAGCCAACTCCGAAGAAAAGGGGTATTCTATTGATATGCAAGAGGCAAAGAAATATATGAAAGGAAAAGGTATTAAAGCTGAAGATGTTAAGAATCTACCACCTATTGAAGAAATACATGGTCTTGATAACCCGACACAGGTAGTAGAGGTAAACCCGCTTCGTAGATTTGATGAAGGTGATATTCCTCATAATAAGTCTGCTAGACAATGCTTGGATGAGTTTGATAATTTTATTGTTAAACAAGAGAACTTCAATGCTTATGTTAGTAGACAACTGAAACATAATGCTTACTTGCTTGATCACTTGAGTAATTATATGAATAGTACTGTTAATTATTTTAAGCTTATTAGTAAACATGCTTCCATGGTTACAACTCAAGTAGAACAAGTACTTAAAGCTCAAGATGATTTGCTTAATGAGTTGAATAGTAAAAATAATGATAATGCTGTTAGGGTTATGACTAGAGGTAAGATGACTCATGAACCTTTGTACCCTTAGGGCCAACTTAAGAGAGTTGAGCAAGATTCTCAGAGAACTAATACTGATGCACCTAGTCCTCCTACTAAAAAGAAAAAGAAAACTGATAGGACTTTGCATGCTAGTGAACCTGCTATAGACACACCTGAGAATCCAAATGATATTTCTAGTTCTGATGCTGAGACACAGTCTGGTGATGAACATGAACCTAGTACTAATGTTAATGATGATGTTCATGTTGATGCTCAACCTAGTAATGATAATGATGTAGAGATTGAACCTGCTGTTGATCTTGATAACCCACAATGTAAGAGAGATTTTGTTGCTAGGAAACATGGTAAAGAAAGAGAACCATGGGTTCATAAACCCATGCCTTTCCTCCTAAGCCATGCAAGAAAAAGGATGATGAGGATTTTGAGCACTTTGCTAAAATTATTAGACCTATCTTTTTGTGTATACGTTTGACTGATATGCTTATAATGCCTCCTTATGCTAAGTATATGAAAGATATTGTTACTAATAAAAGAAAGATATCGGAAGCTGAAATTTCCACCATGCTTCATAATTATACTTTTAAGGGTGGAATACCAAAGAAACTTGGAGATCCACGAGTACCAACTATACCATGCTCCATTAAAAGAAACTATGTTAAAATTGCGTTATGTGATCTTGGAGCCGGTGTTAGTGTTATGCCTTTCTCTTTATATCATAGAATTGATTTGAATAAGTTGACACCTACTGAAATTTCTTTGCAAATGGCTGATAAATCAACTGCTATACCCATCGATATTTGTGAGGATGTGCCTGTTGTGGTTGCAAACGTTACTATTTTAACGTACTTCGTTATTCTTGATATTCCCGAGGACGACAGTATGTCGATCATCCTTGGTAGACCCTTTTTAAATACTGTAGGGGCTATTAACAAAGGTAATGTCACTTTTCATGTTAATGTTAATGAGCAAATGATACACTTTTCGAAGAAACAACCTCAAGTTCATAGTATCAATTCTATTGGAAAATTTTCAACTATTACTATTGGAGGTTTTGAATTCCCTCTTCCTACTGTCAAAAGGAAATATGATATTCTTATTGTTGGGGACGTTCATATCCCCGTTGAGGCAACCTAGTGTTATTCGAAAGTTCTTCAGTTTCATGTCATTCGGAAGAAGTTTGTTAACAAGACTTGATCAACCTTGTTAATGGATTCCTTTTGATGAGCATGAGATGGATGAATTTAGAATACACAACTCTTTGTACCCATCTTTTACTTTCTTTTATTTAGTTTAGATAAAGCAAAAATAGTGTTTTCTGTCTGTTTTATGAATTATCCATTCGATAAAAAAATGTCCCGAAAATAGAAGTTCTCCAAATGCCCTAAAAATTGTACACTATTTTTATAGAATATTTTAGAATTTCTAATGCAAAGAACACACCAAGGGGCCTCACCAGCTGGCCACAAGGGTGGAGGGCGCGCCCCTGACCTTATGGGCCCCACGTGGCCCCCCACTTATTCCAGCACCCATCTACTCCTTCTTCCTCCAGAAAAAATCACTCCATTGCTTAAACTCGTGTTCTTGCTCATCTTGCTGCCATTTTCGATCTCCTTGCTCAATGCCCCATTCACAAAACTCCTTTGGGGGATTGTTCTTCGGTATGTGACTCCTCCAATGGTCCAATTAGTTTTTGTTCTAGTGCTTTATTTATTACACATTTTTGCTGCTGTAGTGACCTTGTTCTTGAGCTTGCATGTCAAATTTATATGTTCCAAAGTTGTTTTAATGCATGATATAGCCTCTAGGCACTTGTAGGAGAAGTTGCTGTCAATTTTGTTGAGTATGGTTCACTTTTATTTTGAGTCACTAAAAATTTCAGAAATTTTTCAGAGGAAGAAAAATGTCCAGGAAAAATGTACCAAGGTGGTTCTTCAAGAAAGCAAGCACCGAGGCATGCGATACGCGATGCGGACCCTGAACTACCAAGGGAAGCTCAAGTGAGGCCTTGTGAATGGTCGTCGGATGAATTTATGGATCGTGCAAGTTTCAATGATGAATTCTACGCGTGCATGCAAAAGGCCGGCCTCGAGGACTTCTTATCG
The DNA here is from genome assembly GCA_963921465.1 of Triticum timopheevii. Taxonomy (NCBI): domain Eukaryota; kingdom Viridiplantae; phylum Streptophyta; class Magnoliopsida; order Poales; family Poaceae; genus Triticum; species Triticum timopheevii. Next base: position 300,629,098 of record OY997270.1, read on the forward strand.
GACAAGTGCTTACAATATTATTATCTCACCGATTCCTTCGTGCGGAGGTTTGAGTTTTCATCCAAGCGTAATACTCATACTGTCTTGTTTGATCTTTATGATGAATCTTATACCATGGACTTAGAAGACTTTTGTGATGCATGCAAAATTCCACAATGGGGTAGCCTTAGTGAGCCTCATAAATCTGAATATAATGAATTTCTTGCTAGTATCATTGTTGGAGAAACTAGAAATATCACACAAGCAACCGTAGGGAGCATTCATTTTCCTGCCATACATTATTTTGCTCTCTTTATCGGTAGGTGTATTAATGGTAAAGATGAGCTTTGCCATGTTTGCGTTCCAGATCTTAGTATCCTCAAGTGTGCAGTGTTAGGTGATAAACGATATAACTTGGGGGCCATTATTGCTAGGAGGTTACATCTTAATTCTAAAGATGGAGATTTATTTGGTGGGATTTATGCAACTCGTTTAGCTAATTATTTGAATGTACCTATTAGAACTTATGATATTGAGTTCTCGCCTGCTTTTCTGGATTATGAGGCTATGGTACGCCACCAGTTTCTTAAGAGAAACAAACATATCCTCCAGTACTGACTAATCTTTGATAAACGGCGTGTCGTCCTTGTTACTCTTCCTGCTCCTGCTTTCTTTAAATTTCAGGCAAATGGGAGATATTTTATAACTAGAGAGGAGGCAAACGAGTATGAGAGAGCAGCTGAGGCCGCTCGTCTTCAGGAGGAAGCTCGTCAAGCGGTAGCTGCCGCAGCACAATATGACCTCAACTATGATTCTGGATATCATCCAGGCCAATGGTGGCCTTAGACCAACTTAGGCCAAAAGCCTAAGCTTTGGGGAGTACGTATTTCTCACCAACATTACATTCATGTTCATATACTCATTCTAGTTGTCGGTGTTCATACTTTTTCATTGTATTATCCATGCTAGTTTATTTTCTTTTTCCGCTTTCTTCTTGTGTGTTTGTTAGAACTTAAGAAAAACCAAAACAATTAGTTGTAGTTTACTTTCCATGCATGCTTAGTAGTAATATTAAAAGAAAACCCAAAAAGATTTCCTGTTCTTCTTTTACTTGTTGGGAGCTTTCCCATGTAAATAGTTTTTCTCGTTCTCGTTTTACCTTCTTCAGAAGAAAAAAACTCCAAAAATATTTCAGTGTGTTTCTTCAAAATTCTTTCTTTTCTTTGGGGGTCGAGAGGAGAAGACCATGATGAAAATGTTGAGTGGCTCTCATATGCATTATTGTTGATCTAGCAAAGAGTCCATAGTACCTTTTCTTCTCCTTTGATTAAATGTTTGCAGACTCCAGCTTAGTCCAATGCAGGTGCACTATTATTATTATCCACAGCGTTCGGTCGTGCAGGTGAAAGGCAATAATGACGATATATGATGAAATGATGGAGATGAGGAAAAGCTGGTATGAACTCGACCTATCTTTTTTTTGTAAATATGATTAGTTCATCGTTCCTAATTTAGCTCATTATGAATGAAACATGTTTGCAACGACCATTAGAGATTACAGTTACTTATACCATGCTTAATTTGCTAGGAGCTTATAATGGTTTACCTTGCGTGCCAACATGGAAATTAAAATGGTTGTAATGTAGTATGATAGTCTCCCCCTTTGAATGATTCGAGTGGCTTGACTTGGCGCATGTTCACACATGTAGTTGCAACAAAATCAACATAGCATCTACGATATTTATGTTCTTGGTGATTTATATCCTACTAATGCTTGCACTCAATGTTGGTTAATCTCAATGCATGTTTATGATTGTTGTGGCTCTCTAGTTGGTCGCTTCCCAGTCTTTTTCTAGCCTTCACATGTACTAAGCGGGAATACTGCTTGTGCATCCACTCCTATAAACCCCAAAGTTGTTCTATATGACTCCACCATATCTTCCTATATGCGGTATCTACCTGCCATTCCAAGTAAGTTTGCATGTGCCAAACTCTAAACCTTCAAATGATAAATCTGTTTTGTATGCTCAAATAGCTCATGTATTCAACTAGGGATGTCTATATCTTCCATGCTAGGTGGGTTATGCTCACGATGTGTGGACTCCGCTCATCATTCACGAGAAAATGGCTGGTAACAGGGATGCCCAGTCCCATGCTCAGAGCAAATCAAATCAAAATAATTGCAAACAAAACTCCCCCAGGATTGTTGTTAGTTGGACAGTACCCATTGTTTCGGACCAGCCGTGGAGTGTGCTTGTTGGTGGTGGGGGAGTATAAACTTTACCATTCTGTTTGGGAACCGCCTATATTGTATGGAGCATGGAAGATGTCGAGATCTCTTGGTTGTTATGTTGACAATGAAAGCATACCGCTCAAAATATTATTCAATCTCTATTTCAAAACTCAAGCTCTCGCACCTCTGCAAATCCCTGCTTCCCTCTGCGAAGGGCTTATCTATTTACTTTTATTGCCGAGTCATCATCCTCTTATAAAAAGCACCAGTTCGAGAGCACCACTGTCATTTGTATGCACTGTTATTAATTTATATTGAGTATGACTAGATCTCTTTTACCATGAATTACAATGTTTAGTCAGTCCTTGATCTCCAGGGGTGCTCTGCATTTATGTTTTGCGGTCTCAGAAAGGGCCGGCAAGATACCATCTTGTTATATCATATCATGATTATTTTGAGAAAAGTGTTGTCATCTGAGATTTATTATTATTGCTCTCTAGTTGATCATGCCATTGATATGATTAAATGTGGGACCTAAAAGTTATTGTGAATATGGTTAGTTCATAATCTTTGCTGAAAACTTGAATGCTGGCTTTACATACTTGCAACAACAAGATCAAACAGAGTTTGTAAAAGTCTTTCTTTATCACTTTCAGTTTGTCAACTGAATTGCTTGAGGACAAGGAAAGGTTTAAGCTTGGGGGAGTTGATACGTCTCCAACGTATCTACTTTTCCAAACTCTTTTGCCCTTGTTTTGGAATCTAACTTGCATGATTTGGATGCAACTAACCCGGACTAATGCTGTTTTCAGCAGAATTGCCATGGTGTTATTTTTGCGCAGAATAAAAAGTTCTCAGAATGACCTGAAACTTCACAAAGATAACTTTTGGAATTAATAAAAAATATTGGCGAAAGAATCAGCACCAGGGGGCCCACACCCTAGCCACAAGGGTGGGGGCGTGCCCTCCAACCTTATGGGCCCCCTAGACCTCAACCAACCTCAACTACAACTCCATATATTCACTTTCGGGGAGAAAAAAAGAGAGAGAAGGATTCATCGCGTTTTATGATACAGAGCCGCCGCCAAACCCTTTTCTTCCTCGGGAGGGCAGATCTAGAGTCCATTTTGGGCTCCGGAGAGGGGAATCCATCGCCATCGTCATCCTCAACCATCCTCCATCACCATTTTCATGATGGTCACTGCCGTCCGTGAGTAATTCCATCGTAGGCTTGCTGGACCGTGATGGCTTGGATGATATTTACCATGTAATCGAGTTAGTTTTGTTAGGGTTTGATCCCTAGTATCCACTATGTTGTAAGATTGATGTTGCTATGACTTTGCTATGCTTAATGCTTGTCGCTAGGGCCAGAGAGCCATGATTTCAGATCTGAACCTATTATGTTTTCATGAATATATTTGTGTTCTTGATCCTATCTTGCCAGTTATAGTCACCTACTACGTGTTATGATCCGGCAACCCCAGAGTGACAATAGTCGGGACCACTCCCGGTGATGACCGTAGTTTGAGGAGTTCATGTATTCACTAAGTGATAATGCTTTGGTCTGGTACTCTGTTAAAAGGAGGCCTTAATATCCCTTTGTTTCCAATAGGACCCCGCTGCCACGGGAGGGTAGGACAAAAGATGTCATGCAAGTTCTTTTCCATAAGCACGTATGACTATATTCGGAATACATGCCTATATTATATTGATGAATTGGAGCTAGTTCTGTGTCACCCTATGTGATAACCGATGCATGATGAATGCCATCCGACATAATTATCCATCATGGATCCACTGCCTATGAGATTTTCACATATTGATCCTTGCTAAGTTACTTTTCCGTTGCCACTGTTATGATTGCTACAAAACTGCCACTGTTACTTTTTCCACCGTTACTGTTACTTCCATACTACTCCCTCTGTTCGGATTTAGTTGTTGCGACATTTTTTTGCGAAAACCCCCTCCATCTATTTTTGACCGAACCCGTGGTCCTCGCCCTCACTCTCTTCTCCGGCTGGCCGCGGTGGTCTGCTTAGTGCTCTTCTCCGGCTCACCGCCGTGCTCTCCCCCTCCCCCTCCCCTCCCCACCTTCTATCACGTCGCCGCGCTCTCCTCCCCCACCTTCGGTGGCCTCGCCGCACTCCTCTCCTCCTTCCCGTGGAGACGGTTTGAGTTCAAGCCGGCAACGGATTCCGTCGATGCGAGGCCTTCACCATCGCCAAGCTCCTGGCGCCAGTGGCCGCGAGCTTCAGGGGAGACCCCATCCTCTCTCCCTCCCAGATCCACCATGCAGCTCGCTCGCGCGCCGGGATGCCAATGCCATGGAGGACACTGCTCCACCCCTGCTCTGCTCTGTGCCCTCGACACTATGGAGGATGCCGCTCCACCCCTGCTCCAGCCTCAAGGTACTCCACCCCTGCTCAAGCCTGAAGGAACAACCATGGAGCTGCTTCTTAATGTTGTGCCGCTGCGCCGCTGTTCATCTCTGAATGTTTGGCTCCATGCACCGCACATGTTGCATATGTTGTTCATCTCTGAAATACTCCACCCCTGCGCTGCTATTCATCTCTGAATGTTGGGCTCCATCTCTGAATGTTGAATGCTCCTGCTGCATCAAGCTGCTACTCCATGGAGTATTTCAGAATTTAAAAGCGAGTTTTTTTTATTTGTGTTCTATACTATGGTCTCTCTGTTTTGTCAATCTGCTGTAACCATTTATGCTTTGGAGTTAGTAAGTTTTAAACAAAATGATTACTAGCGCATCCAGGAATCATTTAAGTTATGAACCATTGCATATTCTGAATTTTGTTCTACTCGTTGTGGTGGTGCTGCTCTTAAATTCAGTTAATTCAGAGATGCTCTTAAATTCAGTTAATTCAGAGGTGCTCTTAAATTCAGATATAATTAGTCAGATGTTAATTCAGTTAAATTCAGAGATGCTCTTAAATTCAGTCATGCTCTCTGTTTGGAGTAGATATAATTAGTCAGATGTTATCCAGTAAGTTGAGAAACTTGAGTGTATGCACTCCAGGAGTATATGCACCATGTAATTAGTCGGATGTTATTCCAGTAAGTTGAGATACTTGAGTATATCCATTAAGTTGAGGCTCCTGGTTCTCTTTTCCTGCTTCTTGAAGGCTACTTCTGCTCTTTTCCTGCTTCTTGGAGACTGTTGGTACTCGGGTGTTTCTGTTGCTTGAAGGCTCTTGGTTCTCTTTTCCTGCTGCTTGGAGGCTGCTGGTACTCGAAGGGTGTTTCTTCTTCTTCAAGGCTGCTGCGGCTCTTTTCTTGTTGCTCTTTTCCTGCTGCTTCTGATCTTTTTCTGCTGCTAAGATTGCTTCTGCTTCTTCTATAAAGGCTATGGTATGTTCAACTAGATCATGGTCAATAGATAGAGCTACAGGAAGCCGTCCTTCCGCCTACCGGCGTTCCTTGCTCATGTGAGGGATCGAGTAGTCTATCGCTCCTTTCTTTCTCATTACCTCTTGAATGCATGACTACAGCGTCACGAAGCTTCTAGCTAGCTTATCAACCAGGTAGTTTCAGTATTCCTCCTCCACACCTTCTATCAGTTCCCTGATGCTTTGAGGTGCTTTGCTATCGGTGTGGGACTGGAGAGACCTAAATATGCAGAGATAAAGAATGTTCATGTCGGGACTACTTGGAAGCTGTTGAAGCAACTTAATATCCAAATCAGTCTGTTCTACGACTTGTCGGAAAACCGGGTCATCTGGAAGAATATGTGGTGTGGCATTATCTTGTTGGATATAGATTGTCCGTCCTTCATCTTCGTCCAGCCAGCGCTCTAGGATCACAGGAATAAGTTTCTCACACATGTAATACCTCACTACATCTCGTGTGACTTTCAATGATTTGAGCTCAAGCGTCCCTTTATCTCTATTTTCACTCGTTCCTTGAGCAGGAGACTCTGTGACAAAAGTCCAAATGCCGAGCTTTCCATCAAACGTGACCTCACCACCTTCACCGTATCTTGGTTTAGCCACGGCAGCGAGAAACATTACCTTGGCGATGCTATCCTTATGATGCAAGGTGCGCAAGGGGTCGGGTTCTTCGGGAAGAAAATAGTAGTTGTTCACCTCCCCAGTCATGTTGAACTGCTTTTCGTCCATGTAATCTTCACACATAGCCAAGCACCATTTCAATCTATTTACAATGTTGGATAGGTTCAAGTGGGGCCTCACCTTATTACTGTGACGCCTCAAATGACCCAACTTGAACCTTGAGTGTAAGGTCGTGCAACTTACACCCAATGCCTTTGACAGACCTCGCAATGTGCTCCTTCTGTTCAATGGGATTGTCACCACCCTCGACAGATCCAAATCTTTCCGCTTGCGGCCAACTCTATCTGGCTTTTGATTTGAGACATTAACTTTCTTCCCTTGTTCAATCTGTTTAAGAGCACTTTCCCATATTCTCTCAACAGTTCTTACGGTTGTATCGAGTAGGCTAGCAATGAACTCCTTGTCTTCTTTCAGAACTTGTCCATTTTGGGTCTTGATCACCGTGAGTGCAAAATAAATACCATATCTCTCCTCATTTGTGAGTTCTCTGCCTTCCTCGTGAATTGGTTTCTGTACAGCACTTGCTTCCACATGAATTGCTTCCTATACACCACTCGCTTCTTCATGAATTGGTTCCTCTACATCACTTGCTTCTTCCCCTGTCAAATAAGGAGAAAAAGATAAGTCATCTACTCCATTTGCAAAATATGTTCATGGATAGTCAAGTAAATAGCTTCTCAAGAAGGGTAAAGATAAGGAGCAAAAATTTACTCCTCTATCAAATAAGGAGTAGCTATTGCAAATAATAGGAGTAGATCATGAAAATGAAAATAAAAATGCAAAAGTTCTGGAGGTAGTACATGTTGCTTCACTATTGCCTGGTTCTTAATTGTTGTATCGTTGTTGACTGTTGTGTTCTTCCTGTTGATCTGCAGGTTCTGAGGCATCATCTTGTTGAGGACTCATGTTGAGATCAATACCGAACATCATTGCGGCGGTGGAGCACTTTCTCAGGTAACTGTTCATGATCCAATAGGAAAGAACATTCTGGTCAAGATAAATACAACTGCTACTGTTTTACAGACCAGTCTGAACAAGTCATTTTACTGGAATAAAAAACTTGCAGTGAACATTAATCGCTGATTGTAAACTTGTTGTGGCAGTATACATAAATACTTCTTGTGGCAGTATACTTTGGACTTGTGCAAGTGAGCCACAGCTAAGCAAGAATCACTAGCTTCACTTGCTTCACAGCTGGACCAGGCTACTCCTGTTTTGACTAGGATAATACTCCTAATTGGCAATGGAAGAAATTGATATGGTGTTGAGCTATTAGTAGGAATGCAATAGCTGAATTACAGCCCTCTTAATTTGTTTTGATATTGGTTCGACGCTAAAAATAGTACAGAACCCAACATAAAGAGAAGAATTGCCCTCTATAATTCAACATTTGCTGCTTTGTTTTCATTGTTGCCTCTGCACCTTGCTTATAGTTGTGCAATCATCAGACTAGCTAGACCAGGTTTGTCTTGTTTGACTAGGATAATTGACATTGGAAGAAATTGATATGGTATTGAGCTATTATTAGGACTGCAATAGCTGAATTACAGCCCTCTTCCTATTTTTTCTAATATTGGCTCAACGCTAAAAATAGTACTATCTTGATTTGCTGGAGTACACAAGAAATGACTGGAAGTATATCCCATCATTTTCTCCTCTGTGTTGATTTGCTGCATTCACATCTGATTTGCTGCAGTCTAGAGTTAGCGTCGAGCCAATTCTTTTGCACACATCTTTACAATCACTTGTACATCGACGTCCTAAACAAACAGTTTAAAACCCCTTTCCACGACGGTATTTGAAACCATCGCCAAGTGAGTGTGGGCGATAGTGGGGTCCTTCCCACACGACCCAGAAATCGTCGGGGATAGGCCCTCCTGGGACCCAGGCTTGGGCCGTGTGCGATCGGGCGAGGCATGGAAACCCAATCATTTCCGTAGGTATGTACATCCCACACGGTGAATCCTAGAAATCATTTCCGTAGGTATGTACATCCCACACGGTGAATCCCAGAAATCATTTCCGTAGGTATGTACATCCCACACGGTGAATCCCAGAAATCATTTCCGTAGGTATGTACATCCCACACGGTGAATCCTAGAAAATCATTTCCGTAGATATGTATATCCCACACAGTTCTTTGTGTGGAAACGTTTGTGCAAGGTGGCCTAACGCAAACAGTTCGCTGCCGGAAGCCGTGTGTGATTGTTAGTTGATCGAACACGCCTACTTTCTAGAAACCGTGCGGGTTGTTTGAGTTCATCGCCCACAGTGCTGTCTGAGTAACCGTTTGCAATACAAAACCCCAATAAGCAGGGTAATTAGCCTATTATTGATAATCCATGTACTAATCAAACTGATATTTCTTATAAAACACGCCAGATATTTCATATCTGTATAAAAGAAACCAGTATTTCATAATCGAATTACATCAGATAGCTTCGGCACTCAGTTACGCCATTACACAACAGCACCAAGTTTCATATGTAGCATAAAAAAACCTTTGGAAAGTAGCATCACGGTAAATAGATAGATGAATCTCATCTAGGAAACTGCATAAGCGGAAGGCAAATATTGAGCCTTGAGTGATGTTGAATGTCCTTGCAACTTTAGGCCAGTGGCTATGGATAATTGCCCGCCCAACCTTCATCCTCTTCAGCAAGACTTCAATATTGTACCGTGGGTGTCGAATGAATACCTTCCTAGCCTCTTGACCATGCAGGTGGTTTGAGAGGTAATCATCAGTGAACTGCTTTGAAAAGTACTAAAAACAAAGCTATGCATAAATCGCTGTTGTAAATTTTGAAAAGGCGCAAGGGGTAAAAACAAGGTAAAATAGTTGGTACCATCCTATAGTTGACTGATGTCTTCTTCATTGTGCAAACAAAGATCTTATTGTTATTCATCGCAAGTTTCTTCATCCTAACAATCCTTCTGATTTTCTTGACTTGACTGATATTCATGGACGTCTCATTTCCCCATATGCAAAATGGGTCGAACAGTGGGTCTAAACCTCTGACACCAGGACCTACATGTGCAAGAACAAATTGTAAGAAACCTAAATATTAGAATGATTCCCGCAACTGCACAATAATGTGCTATTAGCAAAAGGACCCTGCTTGAACAAACCTCGATGGTAAACCGCAGTGCCTCCATTGTTTCCCTGCAACACACATAAGGAAGACCTTGATCAAGTTAACTCAGAGTTGCCATACTATCAGTAGAATATGTATTGAGTACAGCCAAATTCGATTGGTGTCACATGCATAATAATACAAAATTATACCAACAGCGAATGAAAATCAAATTGTAGAACTGAACCAAACAGTTAAATGGACATCAGACCAAATGAACCAAAATAGTTAACTGAGCACGACATTGCATAATAGGAACATGTACTAGAAGATAAGACAGTTAACAAAACAAAGAATGCTTGAGAACAGTACTACAAAATGTAGCAATGGTTGGACCAAAGTGTTAACTGAACATTACATTTCAGAGGACCAAACTGTTAACTGAACATCAGATTGCATATTAACATTACATAGGACAAATCACTAGAAGGCACTGGTGGTGGCCTCGAGAAAACATCACGAACTGTATTTTAAAGTAGACAACCGTGCGGCGGTGTCGACGGTGGACTCGAAGACGAGGTGCTCCTCCAAGATCTGGTGGTCGACACGCATGGCAGCCATACTGACCTCGTTCGCGCGTGCGGCCACATGCTACTCAGCTCCACGTTATACTACGTGTAAAATGGCTGTGGGCGGCGCTTAATTGGAGGAGGGGGCGGTGATTTCGGTGGAAGGTGTCGCTCCGTCAGTCGAGGCATGTGGGACGGGAAAGGAGGAGGATGGTGTGGGTGGGGTGTGGATTACCTGACCATATCGACGAGGTCGCGCAACAAGAAGAAGGTTCGGCGGCGAGGAGGCCACGTAGCAAGAAGAAGGGTCGCCAGCGAGGAGTCGGCGCTGCAAGAAGAAGGGGCACCGGCGAGGAGGCGGCGCTGCAAGAAGAAGGGTAGCCGGCAAGGAGGCGGCGCTGCAAGAAGAAGGGTCGCCGGCGAGGAGGTTGAGCTGCCAGTAAGCAGCAGTGAAGGTTTGAACTTGGAAAGCAAGGAGGAACAGTGGAAATGTGGCTTTTGGTAGGAGGGAGGGGGCGGGGAGATAGATATTTCCGTGGTGGCAAAAACAGTTCGCTCGGTGCCGCGAGAAACTGACGCGCAAGTGTGGTTCAAGCAAGGGCGGTGGACTGTAGACGACAAAGCTTCCTACGTAAGCCAGACAAGATGGTGTGCAAAGATATTTTATATCGCATCCCACACGATTCTTTCTAGTAAACTGTTTGTGGTACACCTGATTTTTTCATTATTTTTTGGAAGATAAAATGGTGTTACAGAGGGAAAGGATGGGGTTTGAATTTCTAGAACATTTACGTACAGTGAACATGCAACTAGTACATGAGTGTCGTGTTTAAATTTGGAATTATTCCGGGTTCGTTTGGCATTTTTATGCATTAACTGAGTTTCTGGGCATTTAATGTGCATAATTCAAATTTGAACTACAAGCACATGCTCCAATGCACCAAAGTTTGCTGAGAAATCACATGTGTGTCTTCGGGTGAATTTATAGGTCCCATGCAGGAAATGGGAATAAAATTCAAACATTTGGGTGTTGTGGCTCGGCCGGAATGATTGAGAAACTTGGTTTTTTTAATTCCTGTAAATACAAAACACAGCTAAAAATCATGAAACTTGGCATGGTGTCATGACATGGCACCAACATGCTGCAGTAATTTTTTTGGATTAATTGCGACAAGCCTTGGTGTAAGCTTCTTGCCAACCGGAGCTTCCCTTAAGAAGGCTCCTGGTTTCGAGAGGGAATGTGTCACCTCTGTGTGCGGAACGACATACGTACACTACCTTCTCCCGCCTTAATTTTTGTACACTGGCAGATTAGACCAAATAGAAGTATCATGCTAAATTTTGGAATTATTCCGTGCTCGTTTGGCCTTTTTATACATTAATTGAGTTTCTAGGCATTTAATGTGCATAAATAAAATTTGAACTACAAGCACATGCTCCAGTGCACCAAAGTTGTTTGAAAAATCACATGTGTGTCCTCGGGTGAATTTCTAGGTCCCATGCAAGAGATGGGAGTGAAATTCAAACATCTGGGCATCATGGCTCGACTGGAAAGATTGAGAAACTTGGTTTTTTAATTCCTGTAAATCCAAAACGCGCCTGAAAATCATGAAACTTGGCATGGTGTCATGACATGGCACCAACATGTTGTGGTAATTTCTTTGGCCGAACTGGGACAAGCTTTGGTGTAGGCTTATTGCAAACCGGAGCTTCCCTCAAGAAGGCTCCTGGTTCCGAGAGGGAACGTATCACCTCCGTGTGCGAAACGAGATACGTACACTACCTTCTACCACCTTATTTTGTTACATGGGCAGGTTAGACCAAATAGAAGTATTGTGCTAAATTTTGGAATTATTCCGTGTTTGTTTGGCCTTTTTATACATTAATTGAGTTTATGCGCATTTAATGTGTATAATTCAAATTTGAACTACAAGCATGTGCTCCAGTGCACCAAAGTTGTTTGAAAAATCACATGTGTGTCCTTGGGTGAATTTCTAGGTCCCATGCAAGTGATGGGAGTGAAATTCAAACATCTGGGCGTCGTGGCTCGGCCGGAAAGATTGAGAAACTTGTTTTTTTAATTCCTATAATTCCAAAACACGCCTGAAAATCATGAAGCTTGGCATGGTCTCATGACATGGCACCAACATGCTGCGGTAATTTTTTTTGGCCGAATTAGGACAAGCTTTGGTGTAAGCTTCTTGCAAACCGGAGCTTCCCTCAAGAAGGCTCGTGGTTTCGAGAGGGAACGTGTCACCTCCGTGTGCGAAACGACATACGTACACTGCCTTCTACCGCCTTAATTTTTTACACAACTAGATTAGACCAAATACATGTACTGTGCTAAATTTTGGAATTATTCCGGATTCGTTTGGCCTTTTTATACATTAATTGAGTTTCTGGGCATTTAATGTGCATAAATAAAATTTGAACTACAAGCACATGCTCCAGTGCACCAAAGTTGTTTGAAAAATCACATGTGTGTCCTCGGGTGAATTTCTAGGTCCCATGCAAGAGATGGGAGTGAAATTCAAACATCTGGGCATCGTGGCTCGGCCGGAAAGATTGAGAAACTTGGTTTTTTAATTCCTGTAAATCCAAAACGCGCCTGAGAATCATGAAACTTGGCATGGTGTCATGACATGGCACCAACATGCTGTGGTAATTTCTTTGGCCGAACTGGGACAAGCTTTGGTGTAGGCTTATTGCAAACCGGAGCTTCCCTCAAGAAGGCTCCTGGTTCCGAGAGGGAACGTGTCACCTCCGTGTGCGAAACGAGATACGTACACTACCTTCTACCACCTTATTTTGTTACATGGGCAGGTTAGACCAAATAGAAGTATTGTGCTAAATTTTGGAATTATTCCGTGTTTGTTTGGCCTTTTTATACATTAATCGAGTTTATGCGCATTTAATGTGTATAATTCAAATTTGAACTACAAGCACGTGCTCCAGTGCACCAAAGTTGTTTGAAAAATCACATGTGTGTCCTTGGGTGAATTTCTAGGTCCCATGCAAGTGATGGGAGTGAAATTCAAACATCTGGGCGTCGTGGCTCGGCCGGAAAGATTGAGAAACTTGTTTTTTTTAATTCCTATAATTCCAAAACACGCCTGAAAATCATGAAGCTTGGCATGGTCTCATGACATGGCACCAACATGCTGCGGTAATTTTTTTTGGCCGAATTAGGACAAGCTTTGGTATAAGCTTCTTGCAAACCGGAGCTTCCCTCAAGAAGGCCCGTGGTTCCGAGAGGGAACGTGTCACCTCCGTGTGCGAAACGACATACGTACACTGCCTTCTACCGCCTTAATTTTTTACACAACCAGATTAGACCAAATACATGTACTTTGCTAAATTTTGGAATTATTCTGGATTCGTTTGGCCTTTTTATACATTAATTGAGTTTCTGGGCATTTAATGTGCATAATTTAAATTTGAACTACAAGCACAGGCTCCAGTGCATCAAAGTTGTTTGAAAAATCACATGTGTGTCCTTGAGTGAATTTCTAGGTCCCATGCAAGAGATGGGAGTGAAATTCAAACATCTGGGCGTCGTGGCTCAGCCGGAAAGATTGAGAAACTTGGTTTTTTAATTTTTGTAAAGCCAAAACAGCCCTGAAAATCAAGAAACTTGGCATGGTGTCATGACATGGCACCAACATGCTGCGGTAATTTCTTTGGTCGAAATGGGACAAGCTTTGGTGTAGGCTTATTGCAAGCCGGAGCTTCCCTCAAGAAGGCTCCTGGTTCCGAGAGGTAACGTGTCACCTCCTTGTGCGAAACGACATACGTACACTGCCTTCTCCCGCCTTAATTTTTTTACACAGCCAGATTAGACTAAATAGAAGTACCGTGCTAAATTTTGGAATTATTCTGGGTTCGTTTTGCCTTTTCATATATTAATTGAGTTTCTGGGCATTTAATGTACATAATTCAAATTTGAACTACAAGCACAGGCTCTAGTGCACCAAAGTTGTTTGAAAAATCACATTTGTGTCCGTGGGTGAATTTCTAGGTCCCACGCAAGAGATAGGAGTGAAATTCAAACATGTGGGTGTCGTGGCTCGATCGAAAGATTGAGAAACTTGGTTTTTAATTTATGTAAATCCAAAACTCGCGTGAAAATCATGAAACTTGGTATGGTGTCATGACATGGCACCAACATGTTGCGGTAATTTTTTTTGGCCGAATTGAGACAAGCTTTGCTGTAAGATTCTTGCAAACCGGAGCTTCCCTCAAGAAGGCTCGTGGTTCCGAGAGGGAACATTTCACCTCCCTGTGCGAAACAACATACGTACACTGCCTTCTCCCGCTTTAATTTTTTTACATAGCCAGATTAGACCAAATAGAAGTATCATGCTAAATTTTGGAATTATTACGGGTTCGTCTCACCTTTTTTATACATTAATTGAGTTTCTAGGCATTTAATGTGCATAATTCAAATTTGAACTACAAGCACATGCTCCAGTGCACGAAAGTCGTTTGAAAAATCACATGTATGTCCTTGGGTGAATTTCTAGGTCCCATGCAAGAGATTGGAGTGAAATTCAAACATCTGGGCGTCGTGGCTCGGCCAGAAAGATTGAGAAACTTGGGTTTTTAATTCCTGTAATTCCAAAACACGCCTGAAAATCATGAAACTTGGCATGGTGTCATGACATGGCACCAACATGCTGCGGTAATTTTTTGGCCGAACTGGGACAAGCTTATGTGTAAGCTTCTTGCAAACCGGAGCTTCCCTCAAGAAGGCTCGTGGTTCCGAGAGTGAACGTGTCACCTCCGTGTGCGAAACGACAGACGTACACTGCCTTCTCCCGCCTTAATTTTTTTACACAGCCAAATTAGAGCAAATAGAAGTATTGTGCTAAATTTTGGAATTATTCCGGGTTTGTTTCGTCTTTTTATACATTAATCGAGTTTCTGGGAATTTAATGTGCATAATTCAAATTTGAACTACAAGCACATGCTCCAGTGCACGAAAGTTGTTTGATAAATAACATGTGTGTCCTTGGGTGAATTTCTAGGTCCCGTGCAAAAGATGGGAGTGAAATTCAAACATCTGGGCGTCGTGGCTCGGCCGGAAAGATTGAGCAACTTGGTTTTTTAATTCCTGTATTCCAAAACACACCTCAAAATCATGAAACTTGGCATGGTCTCATGACATGGCACCAACATGTTTTGGTAATTTTTCTGTCCGATTTAAGAAGGCGCACACATCAGCAATCAACAAAGTCATTTTGGAACAAGTGTTGTCACATTACAAATTGGAAACACAAGTATTATTGAAACTATGGGCGTCCGACTTACCAGTTATGTGCGGCCACGCGTCCCCTTTTTTATTGGCTAGGAGGTGTCGTGCGGGGTAGCTATTTGAGTACGGGAGGCGTGCGATCAGACCCCTGCGCGTGCTCATCGGGAGGAGAGCCCTTTGACCGCTACCCGCCACGCACCTCCCTCCCAACGTATCCATTAATGGCGCTCGAGCACCTGTTCTACGGCATGGCTATATGTCTCACTGGACTTAGATTTAAGATAGAAAAATGAAAATCTAAAAATTAAGTTTTGCACGGATCTTGATGTAAGATCCGACGGACCTATATAGCATCGACTACGACTTATAGCAAGCATGATGAATATAAGGATGATGACAGTGGATAGTAATTGTCTTACATATTTAGAAACATAATTAAAAAAATGCCACATGCGGCAACGCCCGAAATACACAAGGGCAAAAGAAGAAGGAAGAAAACGATCTGCCTCGCTGATCTCTACTTTCTTGATGCGTTGCTGCAGGCCACGGGAACTAGTCTCCGCGGCGAGCGGCGACAATCTCTTTCTTGTCCTCAAGATGATGGTTGAGAGCATCCACGGATTCCTCCACCAGCCTTGTGCGCTCGATGCGCAGCATGGCAATCACGTCCATAAGTTTCTCGACGATGACCCCGGTCCTCTTCAACAAGGCAGTGGTCTGGTCCTGCTGCTCCGCACTTTCGACGATCTCCACCCTGAGCAGGCCGCGCTCGGCCCGGAGCTTCGCATTCTCTCATTTAGTTGCCGGATGACGTCGGTAGACTGTTCAAACGAGGCTTTCAGGTCATCCTACAACCTCGCCCACCTGGAGATCTGCGCCTGTAAGAGTCATCGCCTGCCCGCGAGGTATTTTCCCAGGCCGCCGCAGCACGGGAGGACATCTTGCTACATTCGCGGCGCGGTAGGACATCCCTTCTGCTTTTGTGGCGCGGTCGGACCAGTCTGCTGCATCGACGATGCAACGGGTCCTCCGTGCTGCTTCGGCGGTGCGGCGGGACCTCTCTGCTACTACGGCCGTGCGGTGAGACATGTTGGTTGCTTTCGCGGCAAGGCGGGACATCTCTCGTGCTTCTGCTTCCAAGCTCGCCTCTCCCTGGTGGCAATCACTCGACCCAAAACTCACGCTGGCCATGGCGGACACAAGGGAACGATGATGAATGACTTGTTTTTTTTGACTTTTTGTCGATGAGGAGTTGAGGAGGAATGTGCAGTCATCTTGGAGTAGTAGTATTTATAACCGCATAGTAATACGCTCCTAAGTGGGAAACCGTTTAGGTTTTGATCGGTGTGTAAAGGTTTTCAATTTGGAATTTAACGGGACACGGCCTCCCTGTTCTTCTAAAAAAAATTGTAACGGGACGCATGCTCAAAATTTACTAACGGTTATAAGTGCGGCACTATTCCTGGAAGGCGTAATGTGGGCACGTACGCCTTCTCGGCCCCGTACGTGGCGTTTGCACCATAGGGTGCACCGCAAATAGGCAATGTCAGCACACGTCTTGTTCCAACAACCGTGCGCGCTTGTTATTACCATCGCGCACGCTTCTTTAATTAGAATGGGTGTTTCCGTCTAGCACACACACGTTGATCTATCTAACACTTTCAGTTTGTTGTGGCTAATCACAAACAGTTCATCTATGTGAAGTGTATGCCATCAATCGCAGACACTTTGATCTGGCTTACCCGTTTCTGTTTTGTTGCCTAATCACAAACAGTTAATCCTTCTGAAGCGTATGCCCTCAATCACACACACCTTGATCTGGCTGACCGTTTCCTTTGTGTTGCCTAATCACAGACAGTTCATCCGAGTGAACCGTATGTTGTATATCGCACACACCTTCATCTGGCTGCCCGTTTCTTTTATGTTGCCTAATCACAAACAGTTCATCCGAGTGAACCGTATGCTCTATATCGCACACGCCTTCATCAGGCTGCCCATTTCTTTTGTTCCGCCTCATCGCAAATAGTTCATTGGACTGAACTGTATACCCTGGATCACACACGCAACTAAAATCTAAACCGTGTTTGATGCATCCTCCATTGCAAACGTTTTGCACATTTTTTAACGGGTTTTTTTACATCCCCGTTTGTGATTAATGCATCGCACACAGTTTCGTGAAAGGGTCTCTGATCGTAGTGTCGCGTTAGCAGCATCCTGCAGTAGTGAATGTTTACTCCATTGTGCAGTCATCTGTGCAAAAGAAATGCAGTCTAGAGAAAACATCACATAATTTACTCCATTGTTTTACTCCATTGTGCAGACATCACACATCTTTACAATGTTTTGACTAGGACAATCTTATGGATATTCTTAACAAAGAAGATAACAGAGGGTACTAATCTTACTCTCCGTGCATAGTTAGTTTCTAGGGAATTATCAACTTGGGGAGACCAGAATGGCCTGATTTTGGCATTGGGGAGACTAGAGTGGCCTTTAAACTTAGAAAAGACAAGTTGGTTCTCAACTTTAAGACAAAATTTTGCTCTTCACTTAATTTGTTTCTTCCCACTGAAGCAATGTGTTGGTGGAATGCAGGTTCCATTACATGGTAATGGTTGACAATAGGCAAAGAATAATGTCGATGCCTGACAATTGGCAATGTCCAGTCTAGAGTATTCCTCATTTTAGGTAATTTTTTGACTGTCAACAATAACAAATAACATGATCCAAACAACAACAGTAACAAATGACATGATCCAAACAACAATTTCCAAGCTATCCGCAGGGAAGCAGTAGCAGCAACAGCAAGGAGCAGAGCAAGGAAGTTTGAAAATTTCAGAGCAAGGAGCAGCAGCAACAACATGTAACTTCTTCAGAGAAGAACTCGAAGGTAGGGAAGCAGCAACAGCTCGAGCTCCACCGGCTGCAGGGGAGAAGCAGAAGCACGAGCTACCCCAGTTGCAGAAGCAGAAGCAGAACCACGAGCGCCGCCGTTTTTTGTTCACCGGAGGAGCTACCGTGACGAGCTTCAGCGGTGGCAAGCAGCGACCGGATTGGTAGGGGACGGCGGCAATTCAGTTGATCCATGGCTTTCTGACAAGCATGGCTCGAGGCGGGCGTCGCTCTCGGCCTGGCGGAGCTCGGACTGGCTCGGGGAGGACTGAGGTCGCCCGTCGGTGTCGAGCTCGTGGGGGCACCGGCGGTCGTGGTGGGAGGAGATGGCCTCGATTCCATTGATCCACGGCCGAAGGCAGCGGAGGAGCTTCAGGAGATTTTTGGCAGGGGATAAGGATCGGGATCAGGCCAGCGGCCGGAGCTCCACTGGCCTGTAACCTCGCCGGCAGCCGATTCTTCACGCGCGAGCCGCGCACGCCTGTCGTCGTCTATTTTTGTACAATTTGAAGATGCGCATGGGGTTTCTTGTAAATGTTTCATAGTTAAAATTTTTAAACCCCCACGACAACTAAATCCGAACGGATGGAGTACTTTGCTACTAAATACTTTGTTGCAGATATTTAGTCTTTCAGGTGTGGTTGAATTGACAACTCAGCTGCTAATACTCGAGAATATTCTTTGGCTCCCCTTGTGTCGAATCAACAAATTTGGGTTGAATACTCTACCCTCGAAAACTGTTGCGATCCCCTATATTTGTGGGTTATCATGCTTGTTACAAACCAAAGTCAGGGATATGTCAAAATAACATCTTGACCGACACGAGTCCTGCATGAAGAATTAGTTGTCCAACTGAAGGCCCTATCCATTGAGCGGGGTTCCTTTGAAGATTATAATAACAATACAAGAGCTTTGGGCGTGTAATGACTACACCTCATGAATCCTCAAGGATTGGATCCGCATTACCATACTAAACCCTTCTGTTACTGGTGTTTAGAATAACACTTCACGTTCTCTCTGCCCTTAGCCTCTCCGTGGCTCGCTCTCCATGATCATGGGTACCTGCAGGGATGAAGAATGCAGACAAGACAAGAAACACCTACAAAACAATTTTATTTCACGCATATGGGATGTTAATTCAAAGCACTCCCATTGATCCCCACAACAAATATGGGGGGTTGCAAGGCGTATGGTTCAACCCATACCTTATTGAACTACTCACACATGGAGATTAGATCGCATGAAGAACACATGCATCTTGAAGATTAATTGATTGATAATATGTCTTACAATGGATGCCTTGTGCGATGCATGGTTACAAGTCTGAGGTAGAGGGACATGGACTATGGTAGTGATGCTGGCTATGGAGATGGAAAAATGGAGGCGGCTAGGGTTGATGGAGGGGATGAAGATGGCTCTATTCAGGCTTTGCTTGTGGACGTTATGTTGACATTTTGGCGTGGTCCCCTTCATAAAAGTTGTTCAGGAATTTATTTTTGATACCTGTGTGGATGGCTCTCCTTTCCCCCTGTTCCCCTCCCCCATGCTCCACTTCCCCACCCACCCCGTCGTTCTACTCCCTCCGGCGTCCTCGAGTCGCCCCCGCCTCCTCTCTGCCCTGTGCTTCCTCTCTGGCGCCAGTCTCTCTGTTCGATGCTCCCCTACCTCCCTTCTTTGGCTCCCCTCCTCGCCCCCACTCTTGGATCTGTCCCCGGCAACAAGTTTTGGGCCTTGTCGTCTGATGAGGATGAGGTTGACTCCGACTTCGACTCCGATCTTCCCCCCTCTCCATCGCCTCCACTCCTGCTGTGGCGCTGCCATTGAGGTTGGGGCCGGCGGGGCGCGTCTGGAAATTTGCCCCGGGTGGGCGCGGCCGGCCAGTTTTCTCTGATGCGGCAGCTGGATCTGGCTCGATCCAGGTCGGCCGTGTTCGTAGGCGGAGCCGTTCGGGGACGGTTTCCTCGCTGGACCGTGCTGTGCTTGGGGCTGCCCCTGTGCTGGTTGGTGGTCTGGCGCGCTTTCTTGCTCCCCTGCGTCCTCATCGCCGGCGGCCAGGTCGGGCTTGGTGCAGCTGGCTTCGGCGGCCGCCACGCCTCCCTCGCGTCTAACCCTAGGTTGTGTTCCCGATCAGGAGAGTTGTGGGCCCCCTGCTCGACCCACTCTGGCTCTTTCTGGGCCATCCGTTCCAATTGGGCCGCCCCCGCTATCGTCTTCTTGTGACTTTCCCCCTCTTTCTATTCTGGGCCCTGGGCCTGTCTCGGCCCAGCCGACCCCTCCCCGCCTTGCGAGCCTAGCCTGTGTGGCCCCTCCTGGCCTGGCGTGTTCCGATTATTTATGGATTCACAAGGGTTTCACCCACCCCCATTTCTAGGGTTTCATGCCTCTCGATCTGATCTGTGTCGCTTCCGCCTCCGCATCCCGCTCTACCGCAAATACCCCCTCCCCCACTTCTCTCTCTCTCCTTCGCGGCTGTCGTGGCCATGGATCGTTCTAGCGGCTCCTCGAGTGAAGCCATGTCGGACCAGAAGCGGCGGCGGGAAGACTCAGGCGACGGGGCGGCGGATCTGGAGCTCGAGGCATCCCTCCATTCGAAGCTTGAGGCCGAGCAGGCGGCTCAGTCACATGTGGCCAACGACCACGAGGCTTGGGCAGCGGGGCCCGAATGGCTCCAGAAGGATGAGCGTGCGCGGTCGGCCGTGGCATCCGCTATGTTGTCGCGGTCGGAGGCTCCCGGATCTGGCGGATCTGGGGTCGATACCTTGGAGGTCGCAGCGGCCGGTGGCGGCTCTGGTCCTGGCTCCCGTCCTCCTCTTCCTCTGTCGCGCGGCCCACCCCCCTTGGCCCGCGGTGGTAGCCATCCTTCCGGTCCCTCGTCGGGGTTCGGCGGGCGTCCGTTGGGGCGTGGGGGTGCCGGATCTGGTGCCTTTGGTTGTCGTCCTCCGACCTCTGGCCTGGGCTCTTCTTCTTCGGCCCTTGGTGACGGGATCCTGCCCCCACCCCCTCCTACGCCTGCTCGCATGTCCCCTCCGCTCCCCCAACCGCCCAACCCTAACCTGAGCCTCACCTACTTTGCTTGCTACCAGCCCGGCCATTTCCAATCTCACTGCTTCAATCCTCTATTTTGTCTCATCTGCAGGGAGGATGGCCACCTCACGGTGGACTGTCAGAACCGCCATAAGCGTGCATCCTTCAAGCTTTATGGTCAAGGCCTTCCTTGGTGTTCCTTCTATGCCCTCGACAACGAGATTCCTCAGGTGGTAGTGGCCCCTGCTCTGTCCAACGCTGCTATCATTTCCATCAAAGACCATAAAATCTCTCCCCAGACCCTCTTAGACGAACTCAAGCTTTGGGATGACGGAGGCTGGGATTGGCAGATCCGGCAGCTCTCTGACTTTGAATTCGCTGCGGTTTTCCCCTCCAAAAGTATCCTCAAGATGATCTCCACCTATAGTGCTATATCCATGGCTCACGCTCATGTATTGCGTGAAGATTGAAAAAGTTTGAGAACATCAAAAGTATGAAACAATTGCTTGGCCTGTCATCGGGGTTGTGCATGATTTAAATATTTTGTGTGATGAAGATAGAGCATTGCCAGACTATATGATTTTGTAGGGATAGCTTTCTTTGGCCATGTTATTTTGAGAAGACATAATTGCTATGTTAGTATGCTTGAAGTATTATTGTTTTCATGTCAATATTAAACTTTTGTTTTGAATCTTATGGATCTGAATATTCATGCCACAATAAAGAAGATATCATTGATAAATATGTTAGGTAGCATTCCACATCAAAATTTTTGTTTTTATCATTTACCTACTCGAGGACGAGCAGGAATTAAGCTTGGGGATGCTGATACGTCTCCAACGTATCTATAATTTTTTATTGTTCCATGCTATTGTATTATGTGTTTTGGATGTTTATGGGCTTTATTAAACACTTTTATATTACTTTTGGGACTAACATATTGACCCAGAGCCAAGTGCTAGTTCCTGTTTTTCCCTTGTTTTAGTGCTTCGAAGAAAAGGAATATCAAACGGAGTCGAAACGGAATGAAAACCTTCTGGAGAAGTTATTTTTGGAAGGAAAGCTACCCGATAGACTTGGAGTGCACGTCAGGAAAGAAACGAGGGAGCAACGAGGCAGGGGGCGCGCCCACCCCCCTAGGCGCGCCCTCCACCCTCGTAGGCCCCTCGTGGCTCCCCTGACGTACTTCTTCCTCCTATATATATCCATATACCCTAAAACGATCGGGGAACAGAATATATCGGGAGTTCCGCCGCCACAAGCCTCTGTAGCCACCAAAAACCAATCGGGACCCTGTTCCGGCACCCTGCCGGAGGAGGGAACCCTCACCGGTGGCCATCTTCATCATCCCGGCGCTCTCCATGACGAGGAGGGAGTAGTTCACCCTCGGGGCTGAGGGTATGTACCAGTAGCTATGTGTTTGATCTCTCTCTCTCTCTCTCTCTCTCTCTCTCTCTCTCGTGTTCTTGAGGTGATTCGATATTGATGTATCGCGAGCTTTGCTGTTATGGTTGGATCTTATGTTGCTCCTCCCCCTCTACTCTCTTGTAATGGATTGAGTTTTCCCTTTGAAGAAATCTTATCAGATTGAGACTTTAATGACTTGAGAACACTTGATGTATGTCTTGCCGTGCGTATATGTGGTGACAACGGGATATCACGTGATTCACTTGATGTATGTCTTGGTGATCAACTTGCGGGTTCTGCCCATGAACCTATGCATAGGGGTTGGCACACGTTTTCGTCTTAACTCTCTGGTAGAAACTTTGGGGCACTCTTTGAAGTACTTTGTGTTGGATTGAATAGATGAATCTGAGATTGTGTGATGCATATCGTATAATCATACCCACGGATACTTGAGGTGACATTGGAGTATCTAGGTGACATTAGGGTTTTGGTTGATTTGTATCTTAAGGTGTTATTCTAGTACAAACTCTAGGGCTGTTTGTGATACTTATAGGAATAGCCCAATGGATTGATTGGAAAGAATAACTTTGAGGTGGTTTCGTACCCTACCATAATCTCTTCGTTTGTTCTCCGCTATTAGTTTCTTTGGAGTGACTCTTTGTTGCATGTTGAGGGATAGTTATATGATCCAATTATGTTATTATTGTTTAGAGAACTTGCACTAGTGAAAGTATGAACCCTAGGCCTTATTTCCCATCATTGCAATACCGTTTGTGCTCACTTTTATCATTAGTTACCTTGCTGTTTTTATATTTTCATATCACAAAAACCTATATCTACCATCCATATTGCACTTTTATCACCATCTCTTCGCTGAACTAGTGCACCTATACAATTTACCATTGTATTGGGTGTGTTGGGGACACAAGAGACTCTTTGTTATTTGGTTGCAGGGTTGCTTGAGAGAGACCATCTTCATCCTATGCCTCCCACGGATCGATAAACCTTAGGTCATCCACTTGAGGGAAATTTGCTACTGTCCTACAAACCTCTGCACTTGGAGGCCCAACAACGTCTACGAGGAGAAGGTTGCATAGTAGACATCAAGCTCTTTTCTGGCGCCGTTGCCGGGGAGGCTAGGTAAGCGGCACTCACACCCCGTCAACTAAGCTCTTTTCTGGCGCCGTTGCCGGGGAGGTTAGTGCTTGAAGGTATATATTTAGATCTTGCAATCGAATCTTTTTGTTTCTTGTTTTATCACTAGTTTAGTCTATAAAAGAAAACTACAAAAAATGGAATTGAGTTTGTCTCATACGCTTCATCTTTTTAATATCTTTCGTGAGTATGATGGAAAGGAAAATTGTGCCAAAGTGTTAGAAGAAGAATGCATTAAAATGTTTGGCACTAAATCTTTGAATGATGAGCATGATTGCAATGTTCTTAGTATGAACTCCTTGAATATCCATAGTACTAATGATGATTGCACTAGTTATGATGAAAATGTCTCCTATAAACATGTAAATTTTTGTGGAGTGCATTAGATTTGTAAGTACACACCAAATAGGGAAGATAGATATTGCAAGAGGCATAAGTACTTAGAAACTAAATTATTGCAAGAGAGTCTAGATGATTGCGCTGAAAGATTCAATATTTATCGCGCCCCTTGTGAACTTTGCAATGAACATGGTCATTTAAAGCTCCAATGCTATTTGTTTCATGATCAAGTCGTGTCCAAAAATTGTGATAACTTCATTACTCTTGAGCATCATAAAGAGCTTAGTCTTCTTTTGGGTTATGAAGAAATGAAACGTATAACTAAGGGTATTCCAAAGTTTAATCTTGATAGATTTCTTGATTTTGATCTAGAGAAAATTTATATGTATTGTGCGGTGAATTGCATTGAAAATCCTTATATTGTCAATTACATAAAGAAAAGAAAACAAATAGAAGATGAAAGGGAAGAGACTTACCAATATTGTCCTATTATTTCTTATGATGAATCAGGTAACGAGGAGGAGCCTTCTATTCAACCAAACTCATTAATAAGGAGCTCCAAAAAGAGGATTGAACCCACACATGATGGGGTGAAGAAGAAGAAAAGAAAAAGGAAGAGAGGTAAAAAGATATCTCTCCCAAATAATGTTGCTCCTATTATTGTTGTGCCTCATGAAAATGAATCAAAAATAATTGTGGAAGATGATGCACTTGATGATGATCTCGTTATGCCTATTGCTTATTGTGATGATTATGATTGGGAAGATAATGATACTCCTTATGATCTTGAAAATCTTTTTGGCACTTGCTTGGAATAATATGATAATTGCTATACTATTGGTGTTATCCATACTATTAATGATGAGAGTGATTATGCTTATGATATGAAAAGGCCCAAGCTTGGGGAAGCTATGTTTGATGAGGATGACATATTTGAGAATATATTTGCTGAAATTAATGTTTGTTCCAAGCTTGGGGATGCTATGTTTAATGAATATGATATTTTTAGTCTCCCACGTTTTCATATGCAAATTTGTTATGATGATAGCATGCCTTCTACTTATTATGATTATATTTATGAAAGTGGGTTTGGAAGAGTGTCAACTTTAGGAAGTAATGATCCCACTATTTTGGAGGATGTTGAATCTTATAATATTTATGAAAGTGGATTTGGAGAGGTCATGACTTTATTTAGTGATGTATCCACTATTTCAGAAGAGGTTTCAATTGATTATGATGAGAACAAAGCTGCTACTTATGATGATTATTGTGATGAAACTTATGCTATAAAAAGTAGTGACGATTATATTTATAAAACTTGTCATGATTATGAGTACCCTTTTTCTGAACATTACTCTTTTAATGTGGAAACAATTTATAGTATTCAAGTCTCTTATGATACTCCCACTATTCCGAATGAGAAGAATTTTGCTTATGTGGAGAGTAGTAAAATTTCTATGCAAGTAGATCATGAAAAGAATGATTTAGGTGCTGGTTATATTGTTGAATTCATTCATGATGCTACTGAAAATTATTATGAGGGAGGAATATATGCTTGTAGGAATTGCAATAATATCAAGTTTCCTCTCTATGTGCTTAAAGTTTTAAAGTTATGCTTGTTTTGCCTTCCTATGTTAGTTGATTATTGTTCCCATAAGTTGTTTGCTCACAAAATCCCTATGCATATGAATTGGGTTAGACTTAAATGTGCTAGTCATATTCTTCATGATGCTTTATTTATATTTCAATTATTATCTTTTATGTGAGCATCATTGAAATCATCATGCCTAGCTAGGGGCGTTAAACGATAGCGCTTGTTGGGAGGCAACCCAATGTTATTTTAGTTTCTTGCTTTATGGTTCTGTATAGGAATAAATAATCCATCTAGCATTCTAATTAGATGTGGTTTTGTGTTTTAATTAGTGTTTGTGCCAAGTAGAACCTTTGGGAAGACTTGGGTGAAGTCTTTATGATCATGCTGTAAAAAACAGAAACATTAGCGCTCACAAGATTAGCTTAAACTTTTTATTGGAGAGTCCTATTTAGTTGATTATTTTTTCAGATGATTACTAGACAAATTCCTCAGGTCCACCAATTTATTTTAGAATTTTTGGAGTTCCAGAAGTATATGTTTGATGCAAATTACTACAGACTGTTCTGTTTTTGACAGATTCTGTTTTCATTGCGTTGCTTGCTTATTTTGATGAATCTATGGCTAGTAAAATATTTTATAAACCATAGAGAAGTTTTAATACAGTAGGTTTAACACCAATATAAATAAATAATTATTTAATTACAGTACCTTGAAGTGGTGTTTTGTTTTCTTTCGCTAACGGAGCTTACGAGTATTCTGTTGAGTTTTGTGTTGTGAAGTTTTCAAGTCTTGTGTAAAGATTCAATGGACTATGGAATAAGGAGTGGCAAGAGCCTAAGCCTGGGGATGCCCAAGGCACCACAAGGTAATATTCAAGGATAACCAAGAGCCTAAGCGTGGGGATGCCCCGGAAGGCATCCCCTCTTTCGTCTTCATTCATCGGTAACTTTACTTGGAGCTATATTTTTATTCACCACATGATATGTGTTTTGCTTGGAGAGTCATGTCATTTTTTTATTGCTATTTGAATAAAATATCAAGATCTTAAATTCTTATAGGTTATAGAGTATTCACATAGTTGCATAATTATTCGGCTACTCATTGATCTTCACTTATATCTTTCGGAGTAATTTGTCATTTGCTGTAGTGTTTCACTTATATCTTTTTAGAGCACGGCGGTGGTTTTATTTTATAGAAATAGATGAGCTCTCATGCTTCACTTATATTATTTTGAGAGTCCTAAACAGCATGATAATTTTCTTTAGTTATGAATTTAGTCCTAATATGATGGGCATCCAAGATGGGTATACTAAAAACTTTCATATAAAGTGCATTGAATACTATGAGAAGTTTGATACTTGATAATTGTTTTGAGATATGAAGATGGTGATATTAGAGTCATGCTAGTTGAGTAGTTGTGAATTTGAGAGATACTTGTGTTAAAGTTTGTGATTCCCGTAGCATGCACGTATGGTGAACCATTATGTGATGAAGTCGGAGCATGATTTATTTATTGATTGTCCTCCTTATGAGTGGCGGTCGGGGACGAGCAATGGTCTTTTCCTACCAATCTATCCCCCTAGGAGCATGCGCATAGTACTTTGTTTCGATAACTAATAGATTTTTGCAATAAGTATGTGAGTTCTTTATGACTAATGTTGAGTCCATGGATTATACGCACTCTCACCCTTCCACCATTGCTAGCCTCTCTAATACCGCGCACCTTTCGCCGGTATCATACACCCACCATATACCTTCCTCAAAAAAGCCACCATACCTGCCTATTGTGGTATTTCCATAGCAATTCCAAGATATATTGCCATGCAACTTACCACCGTTCCGTTTATTATGACACGCTTCATCATTGTCATATCGCTTTGCATGATCATGTAGTTGACATCGTATTTGTGGCAAAGCCACCGTTCATAATTCTTTCATACATGTCACTCTTGATTCATTGCACATACCGGTACACCGCCGGAGGCATTCATATAGAGTCATATTTTGTTCTAAGTATCGAGTTGTAATTCATGAGTTGTAAGTAAATAAAAGTGTGATGATCATCATTATTAGAGCATTGTCCCAGTGAGGAAAGGATGATGGAGACTATGATTCCCCCACAAGTTGGGATGAGACTCTGGACGGAAAAAAAAGAGGCCATAAAAAAGAGAAAGGCCCAAATAAAAAAATAAAAAATAATAATGAGAGAAAAAGAGAGAAGGGACAATGCTACTATCCTTTTACCACACTTGTGCTTCAAAGTAGCACCATGATCTTCATGATAGAGAGTCTCCTATGATATCACTTTCATATACTAGTGGGAATTTTATATTATAGAACTTGGCTTGTATATTCCAATGATGGGCTTCCTCAAAATGCCCTAGGTCTTCGTGAGCAAGCGAGTTGGATGCACACCCACTTAGTTTCTTTTGTTGAGCTTTCATACACTTATAGATTGAGTGCATCCGTTGCATGGCAATCCCTACTCACCCACATTGATATCTATTGATGGGCATCTCCATAGCCCGTTGATATGCCTAGTTGATGTGAGACTATCTTCTCCTTTTTTGTCTTCTCCACAAGCACCATTCTATTCCACCTATAGTGCTATATACATGGCTCACGCTCATGTATTGCGTGAAGATTGAAAAAGTTTGAGAACATCAAAAGTATGAAAAAAATTACTTGGCTTGTCATCGGGGTTGTGCATAATTTAAATATTTTATGTGATGAAGATAGAGCATAGCCAGACTATATGATTTTGTAGGGATAGCTTTCTTTGGCCATGTTATTTTGAGAAGACATAATTGCTTTGTTAGTATGCTTGAAGTATTATTGTTTTCATGTCAATATTAAACTTTTGTTTTGAATCTTATGGATCTGAATATTCATGCCACAATAAAAAAAGATATCATTGATAAATATGTTAGGTAGCATTCCACATCAAAAATTATGTTTTTATCATTTAGGGTATGTACGAGTAGCTATGTGTTTGATCTCTCTCTCTCGTGTTCTTGAGGTGATTCGATCTTGATGTATCGTGAGCTTTGCTATTATAGTTGGATCTTATATTGCTCCTCCCCCTCTACTCTCTTGTAATGGATTAAGTTTTCCCTTTGAAGAAATCTTATCGGATTGAGTCTTTAATGACTTGAGAACACTTGATGTATGTCTTGTCGTGCGTATCTGTGGTGACAATGGGATATCGCGTGATTCACTTGATGTATGTCTTGGTGATCAACTTGCGGGTTCCGCCCATGAACCTATGCATAGGGGTTGGCACACGTTTTCGTCTTGACTCTCCGGTAGAAACTTTGGGGCACTCTTTGAAGTACTTTGTGTTGGATTGAATAGATGAATCTGAGATTGTGTGACGCATATCATATAATCATACCCACGGATACTTGAGGTGACATTGGAGTATCTAGGTGACATTAGGGTTTTGGTTGATTTGTATCTTAAGGTGTTATTCTAGTACGAACTCTAGGGTTGTTTGTGACACCTATAGGAATAGCCCAATGGATTGATTGGAAAGAATAACTTTGAGGTGGTTTCATACCCTACCATAATCTCTTCGTTTGTTCTCCGCTATTAGTGTATTTGGAGTGACTCTTTGTTGCATGTTGAGGGATAGTTATATGATCCAATTATGTTATTATTATTGAGAGAACTTGCACTAGTGAAAGTATAAACCCTAGGCCTTATTTCCCATCATTGCAATACCGTTTGTGCTCACTTTTATAATTAGTTATCTTGTTGTTTTTATATTTTCAGATTACAAAAACCTATATCTACCATCCATATTGCACTTGTATCACCATCTCTTTGCCGAACTAGTGCACCTATACAATTTACCATTGTATTAGGTGTGTTGGGGACACAAGAGACTCTTTGTTATTTGGTTGCAGGGTTGCTTGAGAGAAACCATCTTCATCCTACGCCTCCCACGGATCGATAAACCTTAGGTCATCCACTTGAGGGAAATTTGCTACTGTCCTACAAACCTCTGCACTTCGAGGCCCAACAACGTCTACAAGGAGAAGGTTGCATAGTAGACATCAAGAACCTATCAGCCCAGCCTGCCCCGGCTGCTCCCTTGGCC
Organism: Triticum timopheevii; assembly: GCA_963921465.1. Classification (NCBI taxonomy): domain Eukaryota; kingdom Viridiplantae; phylum Streptophyta; class Magnoliopsida; order Poales; family Poaceae; genus Triticum; species Triticum timopheevii. The sequence goes on from OY997270.1 coordinate 300,658,805, forward strand.
GGCATAACTATGTCTGGGGTCTGCTCCAACCTGTCGATTCGTCCGGGCTCGCCGTCGCTGTCTAGCATCGAGGATCTCCATGCCCCCCCTCCACGTGCTTCTGTTGGCTCTCTCCCCAAGCGCAAATCCTCTGTCCGAAAGTTCTCGGCCCCCGCAGCCGGGCCTCCTCGGGCACCAAGCTTTCCACGGCGGGACTCTATCGCCGCCCGGACATTGATATGGGCAAAGCAGCAGGCCAGGCTTCTCCGTCGGCGCCGTGTTCTACTCCAATCCGGTCCCCTTCCTCAATTGCACGCAAGAGTGGATGAATTCGCGACAGTGGAGTGCGGGTGGCGAACAAGCCTGCTCGTCGCACGGCGGCCCGTGATCTCCTGGCTTCAGGTATCCCCCCAAACCCTTCCTTGTCGACTGCTATGAATTCCCCCCTCCCCTATTAGGCTTGTTCTTCCCTCCTACTCGGATGATCACTTGACAAAGGTTCTTACGGATGTTGGTATTTCTCTTGATCATAATGTTGGCTCCCCCTCCTCTCTGCTCGCTTTGATTAGGGCCAATGACGTGGCCCAGGCTACTATCGCCAAAGCAAAAGATCTTGCTGCGGCTCCTTCGATTGTGGCTGAAGTGGGCTCGGGAGAGGGGGAGGCAGCTACAGATGCTGCCCCCCGGGTCTCTGTGAAGAAGGGTGCCCCTAAACGCACTAAACCCTGCCTGGCACCCTGCAGGTCGGGTCTTCATATTAAAAATTTGTCCTTCAAATGAGAGCCCTATTTTGGAATGTGAGAGGTTTTGGGGCTCGGGGCGCCGGGACCAACTCAAAGATGTTGTTAGGGGTGATAATATTGACCTGGTCGGCTTGGTTTAGACTTTTAAGACCTCTTTCTCTCGCCACGAACTTGCTGCAGTTGCGGGGGCTGATGGATTTGATTGGAATTTCCTTCCCTCTTCGGTCCACTCGGGTGGCATTCTGATTGGTTATAAGCATGAAGTTTTTGATTTTGTAGCCTTTGATCATGGGATTTTTTGGGCTAGTACTGTTTTGTTTCACCGCCAACTAAATGTGCTTTGGGAAGTCATGGTTGTTTACGTCCCTACCGATCATTCCCTCTCCCCCCTATTCCTGGACGAGATCTCTAATAAGGTGGAATCTTGCACCCTCCCCCTCCTCAGTGGTGGTGATTTTAACTTGCTTCGCTATCCGATTGATAAGAACACTAACAACTTTTCCTGGACGCTAGCGGACGCTTTCAATGATCATTAGTACCAGCGCCCTTCATGAGATTCCCAGGGTGGGTTCTAGGTTCACTTGGACTAACCATCAGGTCTGCCCTATTCGCTTTGTTCTTGATCGTGTCTTTGTTTGCCCGAGTTGGGACTCCCTTTTCCCGTTAGCTATTCTCAAGGCAAAGGCCATTGTAGGCTCGGACCACGCCCCGCTCATTCTTGACGCTGGGCTTCATCGCGCCCACACCCCTCCTCGGTTCTAGTTTGACGCATCTTGGCTTTTGATTGATGGCTTTGGTGACCTTCTCGCTTCTAAAATCTCAGAGTCGCTTATGACTGTTCGTCGCTCCTTGGCCCTATGGATGGTTGGCACCACTACTCTTATTCCATGCGAAAGTTCCTGCGTGGCTGGTCTCATAACCATGCGGCGCGGGAGCGCAGGGAGAAGGCCCTCCTTTAGGCTCAAATTGATGCTTCAGACCTTTGGGCTAACTCCTATGGGCTCTCTGATTCTGAATGGGTTCTGCGTTTCTCCCTTGAGGAGTCACTGGTGCAGTTACATCGCCTTGTCGAAATTTATTGGCGCCAAAGGGGCACGATCAATTGGACGCTTAAAGGAGACTCCCCCAGTGCTTACTTCTTTGCCATTGCTAATGGGAGGCGGCATAGACGCATGATAGGCAGCTTGATAATTGATGTGGTTAAAATTCCAGACTAAGGCATTATCATGAACCACGTAGTCAACTTCTTTTCCTCCCTCCTTTCTGCCAAACCTGATCAGGGGTTTAGAATTTCCTCTACTTTTTGGAACCATGGTGATCGGGTGTCTCTGGATGAAAATTCTGCTCTTATGCTACCTTTTTCTAAAGAGGAGATTTTTTACATCTATCAATAAAGCTAATGCGAGCTCTGCTTCGGGCCCGGATGGCTTCTCTACCCCTTTCTTTAAAACCTTTTGGCCTCAGCTTAAGGCACTTATTTTTGGGATTATTCAAGGGTTCTGTTTAGGGATGGTGGACATTTCTAGACTCAATTATGTTGTGATCTTTCTCATTCCTAAAATCAAGGGCGCCGAGCTCATTTCCCAGTTTAGGCCTATCGCTCTGATTAATAATTTTGCCAAGTTCCTGGCCAAATGTCTGGCCACTCGCCTTACTCCTGTGGCTCTCCCCACCCTTCCCCCTACTCAATCTGCCTTTGTCAAAGGTCGCTTTATCCTGGATGGGGTCCTCTGCCTGCATGAGATTATTCATGATATCCACAAATCAGGCAGCAAGGCAGTTATTCTTAAATTGGACTTTGAAAAGGCCTATGATTCTGTGAGCTGGGGCTTCTTAAGGAAAGTTCTTCTATCCAAGGGCTTTGATGGTAGCGTTGTCCATAGAATTATGCAGTTGGTCTTGGAGGGGGCACACTGCTATTTCTATTAATGCGAAGGTTAGCAACTTTTTCAAGAATTCTAGAGGCCTCAGACAAGGTGACCCGACCTTCCCCATCGTTTTCAACTTCGTAGTGGACGCCCTGTCTAATATGCTGTCTAGAGCCGGGGGCTGGACACATCACTCCGGTAAGCTCCCATCCTATCCCTCAAGGGATTACTCACCTTCAGTACGCCGATGATACGATTATAATGGTGGAACTTAATGACCAGTGCCTCTCCCACCTCAAATTTCTTCTTCTCTGCTTCGAGGCACTGTCTGGTCTAAAAATCAACTTCTCCAAAAGTGAAGTTATCGTCACTGGAGTTTCGGATACCAAGGCCTTGCGTGTTGCCCACTTGATGAATTGCTCTCTTGGTTCTTTCCCTCTTAAGTATCTAGGGCTGCCTATTTCTTCTGATAAACTCTTGGCCAAAGACTTCGCGCCTAAGGTGGCCAAAGTTGGCAATCGTGTCATGCCCTGGAGGGGCAGATACAATACTCAGGCGGCGAAAGTTGCCCTGATTAATGCTTGCCTCTATTTCCTCCCTATGTTTGTGATGGGTTTCTACCTACTTACTAATGGTACGCACGTTGGGTTTGATAAGCATAGAGGTTCTTTCTACTGGAATGCGGCTGATAACAAGCGCAAATATCACATGGTAAAATGGGACCTGATTTGCAGACCAAAGAGCCTAGGGGGTTAGGTATTATTAACACCCTAGTCATGAACAAATGTCTGATCATCAAATGGTGGTGGAAGATCATGACCACCACCCTGGATAAACCCCTCCGGTAAAATATTCTCAAGGCTAAATATTTCCCTTCCTCTAGCCCCATGTTTGTGCGGGCCACGGGTGCTTCTTAGTTCTGGAAAGACCTTGTTAAGCTTAGGCCTATCTTTCAAGGCCTCATCAAATTTGTTGTATGCAATGGAAGTTCCACTAGATTCTGGCTTGACTGGTGGTGCGGTTCGACCACGCTGGCGAATTATTTTCCTGTTCTTTTCTCTTATTGCCCAGACCCTGAGATCTCGATCTCTGAGCTCTCTGCCAATAATTGGGATCTTCAGCTGCTGCGTGCTCTTTCTCCTGAAGAGTTGTTCGACTGGCAGCGCCTTGTTGCCTTCTTCCCTATGCTCTCGTAGGAGGAGGACTTGGTGGTTTGGCCTCATTCCTCTTTTGGCCATTTTTCTGTCAAATCTTTACATGGAAAACTGATTCCTGGTTCCAACACTTCCAAATTCAAGTGGATTTGGAGACCCCGCATCCCTCCAAAGATGAAGATTTTCCTCTGGCAAGCTTCTCGCGGGCGGTTACCGGCTGGTGATCAAATCCGCAAACGTAATGGCCCTGGCACTGATCGATGCGCTCTCTATGGGCAAAAGAGAGGACACGAAGCATATTTTCTTCAGCTGTGTTTTGGCTAAACTTTTCTGGTGCTGTATCAGATCGTGGTTGCATGTTTCTTGGAGACTTTCTTCCTTCTCAGACCTTCATCTCTTGGCCTCAAACCTGGTTGGGGCCCAGAGAAGAATGTTTTCGGTTGGATTGGCAGGGATGTGTTGGACTCTATGGACGACAAGGAATAAGTTTACCATTGAACATGTTTTTCCTGCTAAACCTGTTGATTGCTTATTTAAAACTTACATATTCTTGCAGTAGTGGAGATTATTGAGTAAGGAGGAGGACCGGGATATGTTCGATGCGATGATATCCAATATTCGGGCTTCTGCTATTTCCCTCTCTCCAGTTCAAGCCGGCAGTTAGGAGTTGTTGGCCCTGATCTCGCTGTCTTCGGATTCTCCGGCCTGCGCGCCATGTACTGGCCTAGGAGCCATGTACTTTATACTTTAGCCTGTGTGTTTTTGGTTGATACTCTGTTCTTCGTGCATGGTTGGTCTCTGTGGTTGGTTGTGACTCTGCCTAGTGGCTTTATTTATAAAGTCAGGCTCTGGCCTTCTCTAAAAATAAAAGTTGTTCAGGTGGACGAAGAGCCTCAGAGTCCACGCCATCCGACCACTCATACAAGAGCTTGCGGTTGTATGGAACATTGTCTTTTACACTGTTTCCTCTCGTGCGCCCCTCCTGATTTCTTCTATCTCCTTTTCCACAACTTTTCGTGTTCACACGTGATTTCTTCCCTTTTTAGACCATTTCCTGTGGAAACACATCAAAGAGAAGATTTATGGAATCCTTTGCATTCGATGCGAATATCTCGGTTTTAATGAAATATCTCGGTTTAAACAAAGGGTGAACGAGTGTAAAAATATCACTCATTAATAGTTAGTAAACAACGTTGTAAGATTTATGGCCTTTGGATGCATGATGTGCGGCCTCTATGTCATTGCCTACTCGTCTTCTTTGAAGTACTAGGAACTGACAGATGGAGGATGGACGGCTCCTGATTTTCTTGCTTATCCTATGGCTTGCCACATAAGCTTCGGCCGCTTGGGGAAGGACGTAGAACAGTTTTTGAAGCTCCTCCTCCTACTCCCCCATTTTTATCTATAAGCATCGTCATCGAGGAGGCTATGGAGTTGCCTATGTCGCCGCCTCCTGCAATGGAGGATGAGGCGGCCAAAATGCAGGGGTTGGTCGAGCTAGAACCGCAAGAGCCTCCAGTGAGCATGGACTTCATCAGCAGCCTCCCCAATGAGATGTCGGTAACCATCATATCCCTCCTCCCCATCAAATCTGGGGTTCATACAACCGTCCTCTCCCGACGGTGGTGCCCCCTCTGGCACTCCATCCCTAAACATCATCGACGACGACGAGCTCTGTCGCAGGGATCGCAAACGCTTGGACGCATTGTCCCACTTCCTCGCCACACATCATGGGCCAGTCAAACGCCTTGCCCTTGGCAAGTTCCCTTCCAACTACAAGGTTGAACCCAAGTTTCACGAGTGGTTCCTATCCCCCACCCTAGATCGTCTCAAGGAGCTCAGTTTTCAAGCTAGACATCTGCACTCGCTGTCACCATTTGTGCCTTGCGCCCATGCAGCGCCATGCTAGGCTCATGCAATGCTTTTCCCCTAGATTAATGTCGTGCCCACTCTTCATCTCCCTCAATTGAAGCACCTTGAGCTCATCGGCATCACCATATCATAGGAGGATATGGAGCGCCTGATCCGCACTTGTACATCAGTCGAGTACCTTCGTCTTCAGGTGACGGATGGGTTTGGTAGCCTCCACATCGCCTCGACAAATGTTCGTACAATATATGTGCATTGCTGGTGCCGCAACAGGCTATCAGTTGCGGTGTTTCACGATATGGTTATTGAGAATGCACCTTTCCTTGAGAGATTGCTTGTACTTGATAAGGAAGGTCTAACAAGAATCAGGGTCATTAACGCACCCAAATTGACAGTGTTGAGCTATTCATGTGTTGAATTCTCCGAACTTGTTATTGGATCCTTATTCATTCAGGTACATCAATCTTCTTCTCCTCCTTATTGTACATCACATTCTATGTAATTTTGTTGATCTATGTTTAGCTCTCATCTGTAAAATGATTCCCACAAGCTTGACCCCGTCTCTACGCACAATGAAGCTCTTGGCACTTCAATCTATCGGCCCCGATCATGATCAAGTTGTTAGATTTCTTAGATGTTTTACATGCACGGAGAAGCTATACATCGAGGTGATGATCCTTTCTTGCTAATTGTTAACCACAACAGAGTTTAATTTTTTGGTACTTTTACCCATGGTTACAATGACAAATGTACTATGATTTCTGAATGAAATTTGGAGGATTTCAATACATATTTTTTTGAGATGTTAATCATGAACGATCGAAGATGGCATGTCACTCTAATCATGTATTTTAGAAATCCTGCAAATCAAATAAGGCCGTAGTGTTCAAAACTGCTTCTAGGCACTAATATGTTGCCTTCATTTGAGATACAACCATGCCCGAAAGTGGAAAATGTGGCCCAATATAAAAATCCCATCGAATGTCTTGTTCTCCATCTCACGGAAATTACTTTGAACGAGTACCAACGCACCACACCGGAGATTAAATTTGCCAGGTTCTTTGTTCAGAAAGCAAGTGTGCTCAAGGTAATGAGGTTTACCCAATATTTAGTGCACGCAAATGAATGGTTTCATGATCAATGCACGCATCTACAGCTGAATGAAAAAGGCTTTGCACAAGCTGAATTTCATATTGCAAGTTCGAATGACAGATTATAAGGAACTTATTGTGTCAAGCCAATATATGACTTCTCAGTGGCTGATCCCTTCGCAGAAATATTGGAATTGAGTAACTTTTGTAATATAAATTTGAACCTTTTATATGCTCATGATCAGCTAATCAGCATGAACGTCTACAACTGCATGACAAAGATTCTGTAGAATCTGAATTTCATTTCTAATATCAGTTTGAACCATGTAATCTTTGAATATGAGCCTTGTAATACTGGAATTTGAACCTTATAATATTTCTGGTATTTGTGATACAATCTTTCAAAAGGCATTGTGTTTTTTTCTTTGAAATGTCCTGCTGCAATTTATACATGTGGAGTACTGTCGGACTTCGGATGCAAGCGGACGGTGGCCACATGACATGGTTTTGAGATGATTCAAAAGGCACAGTTGTTCGTTTGTACGAAATGAAAAACTTTTAGTTGACCACCTTTCGGCTTGAAGACATTTTTGAATAACTCATACATAATACAATATATTTCTATATGATCATATTTTCCCGTTCATGCTCCCATAGTTCACTACAATGAGAGAACGCACGGAAAAATAATCAATGGATTTTGATAAGAGCATCCGAACCCTAAAACATGGAAATTTGAATGTACTATGTTATAAACTCTGACGTGGAAAAAATCATAAGGTAGCACATTCTGAATACCAACACACCTTTAAAATCATTTTTCTATGGCGCCGAACATTTTTTGTGACACGAAACATTTTCTGTGACACTACAAATCATCCCAGGAATGGGACATACCTAATGACGCCCAAATTTCAGGCCAGAACGTCGCCAATGCTGCCGAGGGCACTGCCCTGGGAGGAAAATACCTCGTGAGGGTGGACCATCGCAGAAAATGATTTTTGGCGACATTTAATGGTTCGTCACCAGAGTTTTGGTCACTGAATAGAGCAGATTTTGTAGTGAACCATTTGCGTTAGGCCACCTAGCACAAACGTTTACACAGGAGAGCTGTATGTGATGAGTTGGCCTATGTCATACAATTTCTTCTATGCACCGTGTGTGATGTACTTTAATAACACAAAATGATGCTTGTAGAAAAATCATCTGTGATGGATACAGTTACCACATATGGGTTTACATAGAAAAGTGTGTGTGATGCACCATACAAACGGAAACGTTTGTTTGAAATTCATTGTGGGGGATGCTTAGAGCATCTCACACGATTTGTCCCGCGCAATTATTTGTGATAGATCACCCAATCGCACATACACTCTTTTGGTCCGCATGTGTGACCGGATGAGCTATTGTCGACGATTTATCTGGGTCATGTGGGCAATGAACTCCAACCCCCGTACCCCCTCGTCGTCCCGCTAGGGCGACACGGGGGCGATCTCGCGCCGCCGCCCCTCGTCGTCACCACGTTCCTCCTTTCCTCGCCGCTGCCAGAGGCTAGCGCCGGGCAGGCCCTGGGTGCAGCCAAGGAAGGTGGCGGCGGGGAGCTTCTGGCGCTCGGGCAGGCGCATGGATCGGATCCGCCAGATCCGTCCGGCCCGGGCCTAGGGTTTGAGGCGGCGGCCTCTGATGGTGAGGGCAGCGTCGTCCGGGAGGCGGGCGGCGCTCGCCGGAGTTGTGGACCGTGTCTTCTCGGCCGCACGGGGGGCGAGTTGGCGGTGGATGCGGGCGCCACGTGGAGGGATCCCCTGCTGCTCTCCTTCGCTAGATTTGAAGACGGCGCCCCCGTGTTGTTGCTTCCTCCTCGTCAATCCGGCCGGATCCGGTGGCGGACTGTGCGGATGTGGGGTTGGGATCTCCGGATCGGAGTAATTTCTTGGCCGGCTGCGGCGGCCACGACGCCGGCGGCGCCCCAGAAGTTGTTTCCTTCTTGAGGGCGACTTCGAGATCCAGCTCCCTCCCCATCGTCCTTCCCCTGCACCCGGGTGAAAACTCACAACTTTGGTTGGACGGCGGCGGTGCCCGGCTCTGTCACCTTCTTGAAGGCGCCGCTTTGGGTCCGCGGGGAGGTGGGACAGCTGCAGCGCGTTCTTGGCGTTCCTGATGGCGGCGGTTCTCTTTAGTGGTGTCGCTTCGCCATGGCGGTCGGCTGGTCCGGCTCACGTGGTGATTGTGGTGCCCAACTCTTCGCCGTGTCTTCCTGGGGTGCTCCCGTCCCGTTCAGAGAGGCTGGAGGTGGAGCGGCTTCATCTTGCACGGAGCTTCGGTGGAGATGTCAAGTCATGCCTGACCGACAGGTGCTACGCTTTGTCATGCCTGGTCGGCAGGTGCTACGCACGACAGATCTTTCAAAGACTTCAAGCTGTGTCGGCTGGTGGTACTTGGCAGCATGGTGCTGAGGTGTATCAGTGGCGACCGCGACGTCCTCAGATGTTTGCGCGCAGGGAGGAGGTGTCGTTGGGCGCCATGGTGGCGTCGACGATAGCTGGACCGAGTAAGGTTGATGCATTAGTACAGTTCTGAAGATGGAGCGATGGAAGTTGGTGGCGGCGGTCTCTGAGTGCACGCCGGACCGGCGAGACCCATGCTCGGCAGGCGTCCTGGATGGGATCTCAGGTCTTAGATGTTAGTTTTGGCTGCAATGCATGTTTGGTATTAGGCCCACGCTATCTGCGCCCCTTCATCAACTGGATAGAGTGGCTTAGACGGCGGCTTTAGTCTTACTGTTGTATTACTTTATAAGATCTTGTGAAAATAATTAATAAAGTGAGTGTATTCATCGTCCAGATGCAGAGGCCGGGGGCCATCTTCTTTTTCTAAAAAAAATGTGGGATGAACATCCCCTGTTGGCCACACAGTCAAGACGACTATTTAATACTATATCACTGAAAAGAGGTAAAAACCATTTGCATAGAACTCGTTTGCACCGGTGGATTTTGGTCCCTGCGTCGAGCGTCTTTTGGACGGCACTCTGCAAATACTTTACATTACCGAACATTGTCTATATGTCGAGTGTTTTTCTACACGGTTGTCGGCAAACAACTTATCTACGGAGTGCCTGTTGATTTACACTAGGCAAACGGCCAAATACTCAACATACACGACTTTTACTATAGTGGGTCCTGGTTCGGGGGAGGCGTTTTGGCTCCCGGGTGCATTTGCACCCGGATGAACAGTATCCCAAAAAATAAATAAAATGTTTTCAGAAAATTCTGAAAAAAAATTGTAGATGATCGTGTTGGTGTCGCAAACATGCTTGACAAAATTCGCGCGGAACGGAGGAGCGGTGTTTCGTCGGCGAAAAAAACAAATTTGGGGTGACATTTGGTCTTTGATTTGTTTTTTTTGTGCAAGCCAAAATGATTGACATTTTTGTCTCAAAATTTGCAGGTCGCATTTGTATGTGACAAAGATGACAAAGAAATTTTGTCTCAATTTTTTCGACATATGAAAAAAAATCAAAAGTGGGCCCGGGTGCAAATGCACCCGGGAGCCGAATTGATTTTCCGGTCCTGGTTGCCAAAATACTTGTCTTTGCAGCTCTATAGGGGAGTCCTATATGAAAGCAGATTAGGAGCACTCGGGTGCTCCACCCCTACTGAAGGCAATTGTAATTGTTGCACTTAGATTGATTTGATCCCGTGATGGGATTATATAGTACAAGGAGGCTACAATATTTGGAAATAAACGAAACAGACTAAGATACGAATCCTCCTTGATTCGGCCGGCTGGACGTGTCCTGCACGTACACGTCAACACCCCCCCGCAGTCGGAGCGGGAGCTGGGCGGACGTTCAGGCTGTAGCGGAACTCGTTGAACACAGTCGACGGTAACCCTTTGGTGAAGATGTCAGCATACTGAGAAGACGTCGGCACATGGAGAACACGGACATCTCCAAAAGCAACCCGCTCACGGACAAAATGAAGATCAATGTCCACATGCTTGGTGTGTTGATGTTGAACCGGGTTTGTCCAGAGGTAGACAGCGGAGATGTTGTCACAGTAGACCACAGTAGCTCGCTGAAGAGGACGGTGGAGCTCGGACAAAAGCCGGCATAACCAACATGCCTCGGCGACGGCGTTGGCGACACCGCGGTATTCAGCCTCTGCGCTTGACCGGGAAACAGTTTGTTGTTGTTTGGAGGACCAAGAGACCAAATTGTCACCAAGAAAGACGCCGTAGCCGGAGGTGGACTTGCGTGTGTCAGGGCAGCCAGCCCAGTCGGCATCAGTGTAGGCAGTGAGCGATGCTGGCGACGAGCGATGTATTTGAAGTCCACGATTGATGGTGCCGCGAAGATACCGAAGAATCCTTTTGACAGCATTAAGGTGTGGCTCCCGTGGGTCGTGCATGTACAAGCATACCTGTTGCACAGCATAGGCGACATCTGGTCTGGTGAATGACAGGTATTGGAGAGCACCCACGAGACTTCGATAGGAGGATGGATCATCGACAACAGTGCTAGTAGCACCAAGCTTTGACTGTGTGTCAACAGGAGTGGAACAGGTGTTGCACTCGCTCATGCCCGCACGCTCGAGGATGTCAATGATGTACTGTCGCTGGGAGAGGAACATGCCATCGGAGGACCGAGTGACGGCGATACCGAGGAAGTAGTGCAGGGCTCCAAGGTCTTTGAGAGAGAACTCCCGCTCTAGAGCCATAATGGTTTGCTGAAGAAGTCGCTCAGATGAAGCTGTCAGGACTATATCATCAACGTATAGCAGGAGGTAGACAATCTCACTATTGTGGCTGTAGATGAAGAGCGAGGGGTCTGCACGGGAACTGACAAAACCGAGGCGAAGAAGATGGTCGGTGAAACGGCTGTACCATGCTCGCGGCGCCTGTTTAAGCCCATAGAGAGACTTATTGAGGCGGCACACATGGTCCGGTTTGGCGACATCGACGAATCCCGACGGCTGCACACAGTAGACTGTCTCATTGAGTGTACCATGTAGAAAAGCATTGCTGATGTCGAGCTGGTGAACCGGCCAGTCTTGTGCAACAGCAAGAGAGAGGACGGTTTGAACTGTTGCTGGCTTGACAACAGGGCTAAAAGTCTCGCCGTAATCGACGCCGGCACGCTGGGTGAAGCCGCGGAGGACCCAACGTGCTTTGTAGTGATCCAGGGACCCATCTTGCTTAAGCTTGTGCCGAAATATCCATTTACCAGAAACGACATTGGCACCGGGCGGACGGGGAACAAGATCCCAAGTCTGATTGTTTTGAAGGGCACTGAATTCGTCCACCATAGCAGAGTGCCAGTGAGTATCTTTAAGAGCACTTCGGTAGCTCTTAGGTAGAGGACTAGGGACATCAACAAGAAGATTAAGACGATCAACAGGCAAAGATAGGCCACGCTTTCCACGGGTAAACATCGAGTGAGAATTGTCGGCAAGGGGAGGTCCAACAGGAGCCAAAACTACAGGTAGAGTTGGAGGTGTAAATGGAGGAGTGGGAGGGGTGGGCGGCTCAGGTGTAGGAGGCATGGGTGGCTCAGGTGGATGTGGTGTGGCCGGCATCGGTGCTGGAGGTTGGTTGATTTGTGAGGGAAGAATGATAGGATGATCATCTAAAAAGGACAGATCAATGGCAGTAGGGGGTGGTGTGGATTGTTTAGCGAAAGGGAAGGTGTTCTCATCGAAGACAACATGTCTAGAGATGATGATTTTATGTGTAGTGAGGTCAAGACAGCGATATCCGCGATGGTTAGAGGGGTACCCGAGGAAAACGCATGCGGTCGTGCGTGGAGCTAGTTTGTGTGGTGCTATAGCGGATAGGTTAGGACAGCACAGACAACCGAAAACACGCAAGTGCTCTAGGGGGAGAGGTAGGCCGCGAAGAGCCTCATAAGGTGTACGCTGTTGCAATGTTTTGGTTGGGTGTAGGTTGAAGAGGAAAGTGGCAGTGTGAAGAGCTTCAACCCAATAGGCCGGTGGTAAGCTGGCTTGGAAAAGAAGGGAACGCACCATGTTATTAGTGGAGCGGATGACACGTTCAGCTTTGCCGTTCTGTGGAGAGGTGTATGGACAAGACATGCGAAGGGTGGCACCAAGGGATAGGAGAAACGTGTGAGCACTGGTATTGTCGAATTCGCGTCCATTGTCACACTGTACAGATTGGATGGTTGCTTTAAACTGAGTGGAGACATAGGCAAAAAAGTGTTTGAGTGTAGAGAAAGTCTCAGATTTTAATCGCAAAGGAAAAGTCCAAAGGTAATGGGTGAAATCATCTAACACAACTAGGTAGTATTTGTAGCCAGACACACTAGGAAGAGGCAAAGTCCACAAATCACAATGGATGAGTTGAAACGGACAAGTAGTCTGAGTAGTAGATGTATCAAAAGGTAGGCGAACATGTTTTCCTAATTGACAAGCATGACATAAATGGTCGTCGTTATTGTTTTTGTTACAAGGAAAAGAAAAAGCACGTGCTAGGTGTGACAAAGCTTGACTACTGAGATGGCCTAGGCGACGATGCCACAATGTTGAGGATGACGTGGTGGCGAAGAGAGCTTGCGGAGTGGAAGACGGCCACCAGATAGGGTAGAGTTCGCCGGAACTATTGCACCTGACGATCTCGTTCTTGGTGCGGAAGTCCTTCACAGAGAGACCAAAAGGATCAAACTCAACAGAAACAAGATTATCAGTGGTGAGCTTACGTACAGAAATAAGATTTTTGATAATGTCAGGTGTAACTAGAACATTGTTAAGAGAGAATGAATGATTAGGAGTAGAGAGGGTGGTATGACCGGTGCACGTGATGGGAAGGGCTTGACCATTGCCAACGATGACATGAGGGTAAGAGGAGTTAGAAGGGAGGAGGTGTGAAAGGTTACCCTGATTGCCGGTCATGTGAGCGGAAGCGCCTGAGTCCATGTACCATTCGTTTGAAGATGGTGGTGTCAAGGACATTGTGTTGAAATCCTGCATGAGTGATCATTGGTCGAAGGACGGATGCGGATTAGCATATGTCGGTCCAGATGATGGAGCGGGTAGCGGCGCTCCGGTCGGCCAAGATATGGGTGGCATAGGCGTTCCGGCTGACCAGGGCATTGGCGAGGCGGCACCATAGGGCCAGGGAGGCGGGTGGGTTATCATGGCATGATGTGCCTGTGCCGGACCAAGAAGGTACGGTCGCTGAGGCTGACCTGGCCACATCTGGATGGACCCTGCCCAAGGGTTTTGCATGGATGGCCATGGTGCCGGCGAGACCTTCGCCGGTGGGTTTGTGTTGCCGCCTTGCTGTTGGGAAGGTCCGGAGTGGAGATAGCGGCATCGCGCGCCAAATCGGCAACTCCCACGTTGGAAGTTACGGCATGTGTCGGGGTGACGTGGAGGCGGCATGGTAGCTGCAGGTCCGCGCGATGGGGGAGGCGCAGAGACGCCTCGGGCGAAGAAGGCAGTCGGAGTCGAGGAGGAGGACTCTGACTGCTGCAGCATGAGCTCCTCGAGCAGAAGGGACGAGCGCACATCCAGAAAGGACGGGAGTGGGCGCTGCTTGAGGGTCAACGTGCGCATGTAGGCAAGCCGTGATCCGAGGCCGCGGAGCGTGTTCTGAACGAGACGCTTGTCGGTGATGGTCGTGCCCAGCGCGTTGAGCTGGTCAGAGAGGACCTTCTGCTTGCGACAATAGTCAGCCACGGTCATGGTGCCTTGCTGGAGACCATGGAACTCTTGCTCGAGGTAGGAGGAGCGAGTCTCGGAGTTGTCGTGGTAGATGTTGGAGAGCCGCGTCCACAACGAGTGGGCAGGGAGTGGCATGGTGGTGTCAACGATCATGGCGAGAAGTTCAGGCGCGACGGCGCTGTTGATCCATGAACGGACGATGGTGTCGTTCCGACCCCACTGCGGCGTCGGATGGGTGGGGTATTCTGCCTCGAGTAGATGGTCATCCAAGGCGTACTTCTGGATAGCGTCGGAGAACATGCCGCGCCATTGGAGATAGTTGGAAGTGGAGAGCTCGAGGGTGACCGGAACGACGGCGCGGATGCTTGGAAGTGCGGCCGCGAGGGCCCAGAGAGCAGCCTTGGCGTTAGCCTCGGCGAGGGCTGCGGCGGCCTCCTCCTGGGCCGCGATCTCTTGAGGCGTCGGCGCCATGCGTACAGGTTACGTACATGAGACGAGAGGAGAGAGAGGATCGAAAACTCTAATCTGATACCATGAAGGCAATTGTAATTGTTGCACTTAGAGTGATTTGATCCCGTGATGGGATTATATAGTACAAGGTAGGGATGAAAATGGAGTGGAAACTTTCCGTTTTTCCGGAGGAAAAATGGAAACGGAGAGGAAATATGAAAACGGAAACGGAAATTTGCAAAACGAAAGTGGAAATGGATTTTTTTATGCGGAAACAGAAACAAAAACGGAATGGTGTTTTCCGGTGGAACATGCATGAAAATAGAACTTTCCGTTTCCGTAAATATGGAATTTCTGTTTTTACTATAGACCTATAGCTGCTTTCTAGCCCAAACACCAAAGATAATACAATGACACAATTCGTAGAATGGATCTAAGGCCCAACTTCTACTACCACACATGTACTCAGTTTGACCCTGTACGCAATTGTCTGGTACTACTACAATATTACGCTAAGTTGCTAACATAATGATATTATTTTGTAGTCATGTTAACAACTCATTAAATTTGTTTGTTTTTGTGTGTATTTCTCTATGATTCAAGGGGTTCTTAAGTTTTGATCAATGCCTATTTCTGTTTTCGTATCCGCTTTGTATTCGCTCTGTGTCCGTTTCCGGTAGTATCTGTTTCGGTATTCATTTCCGAGGTTTCTGTATTCGTTTCCGCTTCTGCAAAAAATGTGAAAACAAATATGATAGCACTCAGTTCCGTCCGTTTCCGCTCCTTTTCATCCCTAGTACAAGGAGGCTACAATATTTGGAAATAAACGAAACAGACTAAGATACGAATCCTCCTTGATTCGGCCGGCTGGACGTGTCCTGCACGTACACGTCTAACACCTACTATATTCAAAAATAATTTAGTAATTAAAAAGGGTTAAAAAGTGCTAGAACTTTTTGAAATCAAATATAACCAGTTATTATATTCGTATAAAAAGGTTTGGCCAAGGAATGATTCCCGTGGACTTCAGGGCAAAAAAAAATTATGACGATAATATAGCATGAATAGTACTTATATCTAGCATTTTTTGGCAAATTTTTACCCCGAATACAATGAAAGCCATTCCTTGTTTAATCTTTTATGTGAGTGCAATACTTGGTCACATTTGATTTCATAAGAAGTTTCATGACTTTCTGAATTTTTAATAAACTTTTTTTAATATAGGAGGGTGTGGCACGCGAGTGCTCCTATGCATTTTCGAGTCATATATTATGTGTTTGACAATAATTTGCACATTTTCCTTGGCGGTTTTAAGTTCGACGGGCTGTACAAACTAGAGTACACTTTTCCCCATGTATGCTACACAACATCCACAAACTTTCAAATATCTCACGGCCTTGTTATTTTGGCTGCTTCGTGAGCATCACCTAGCTAGGAGGACAGACAGGGATATACTACCTCATTATCTTATCAAATCATGCACACTAAGTATCATTCCATTTCTTGTTGGCAACTCTGTTGAAAAAAACCAGTATGAACTTGTCGTTTCCCAAAAAGTTTATGCTCTTTCTCGACACTACGCTACAAAGGCAGCCAAACAAGACACTGCTTGTTGTCTATGTGCCTCATCACTAGCTATCTGCAACTCTTGTAGTCATCTAGCCACAGCAAAGCCATAATCTGCATCGGCTAATCCACATATAGACCTGATTGAAAACTCTACTACCTCCATCCCAAACTATAAAACGTTTTTGTTAGCCTACAAAAATGTCTTATAATTTGGGACAGAGGAAGTAAATATTAATGTAGGATAAACATTGGAGATGTCTATGGATATAGTGATATACCATGCCTGGACATATTTTTCTACTAGTATATTACAGAGAAATTTCCACATCATTAATAAATCTGGCACTACAAACAATTAGTTATGTATAGGAAAAAAAAGTTACTACCATGTACTTTGTCTTTTCAGTTGACAATTACAGGCTGATGATCAAGGACGAGACTTGACTGCTCCCTTCCCGTGCTCCCATCCGTGCTCCCGCGTACGTGGCTTGATTTGATTGGAAGAAAATAAGGTCCGGCCCCACCCCCTGAAAATCAGGGGGGAAATGATTAGATTAGAAAAAAAAAAATGGCAGCCGTAGAATGAAGTGGGAGTACGGATGGGAGCATGGGAAGGGAGCAGGCAAGCCGGATCCGATGATCAAAGGGCGTCCTTCCCTTTGATGTGAAATGTTAAGTTGCAGGCCGATGATACCTCACGGGGCCTGCATTCCCTGGGGTGCATGTCCAGTCACACGGTTCGAAATGACTCTCATGGAACGTCCATCGTTAGCTAAAGTTTCTAGATCGAGGTTGACTGTTACGTTTTACATGGATGACATGATGGCCGCTTAAAAAAAACATGGATGGCATGATTTTATTTTTGAAAGTAACGGATGATCGGTTTCAGGTCATGTATATATCTGAAAACAAATGATGGTCCTCTTTTTATTTTCTTTAGTGGAGCAATGAGCAAAACGATGTTTCCATTATATTCTCAGGGCATGTATATATAGTGGTTGATAAGGCAGTTTTATATTAGGTTTGCCACATACTCCCTCCGTCCTATTCCCTCCGTTCGGAATTACTTGTCTCGAAAATGGATGTATCTAGAACTAAAATACATCTAGATACATCCATTTCCGCGACAAGTAATTACGAACGGAGGGAGTATAATGTAAGACAC
The DNA here is from genome assembly GCA_963921465.1 of Triticum timopheevii. Lineage (NCBI taxonomy): Eukaryota > Viridiplantae > Streptophyta > Magnoliopsida > Poales > Poaceae > Triticum > Triticum timopheevii. The sequence continues at coordinate 300,676,372 of OY997270.1, forward strand.
TAGTGACGTTTTCTGACACTACATTAGTGTCAGAAAACTTCTTATATTATGAGACAGAGAGAGTAATATAGAGAAGACAGAGACAAACATATATACAATTGTTATCCCTTCGGTTTTTATCTGCTCGCCAGTTGAACTCGCCCCCCTCGTCCTCCTCGTGTCGCCCCCACGGGCGACCCAGGGGGAATCCTAGCCGCAGTCCTCTCGGCCCTCCTCCCGCCTCCACCTCTCCTCGTCGCTGTCCACAGCGCCGCCGGCAAAGCTTGGCCGGCTGGGCGGCGGCGGGGCGTCTCTCCCACTTGTCCATCGGGGCTGGCGCGGGGCGCCGGACTAGCGTGGGGTCGGGTGGCGCGGCAGGCAGGTTTCTTGGCGATGTCATGCGCGGCAGCGCGGCGGGCAGGTTTCTTGGCGATGTCAAGCGCGGCGGCGCGGCGGGTAGGTTTCTTGGCAATGTCATAGGCGGCGGCGGCAGTGGCCTGCTTGCGGCATGGTAGCGGCTGCTTGGTGGGCAAGATCGGTGGTTGCGGGCGCTGCCGGGTTCAGATCAGGTCCAATTCTGGGTCTTGCGCTTGAACGCCATCAGCCGCCGCGGGGTAGTGGTGGTTGTCGCTAACCACGCCGGATCGCTGGATTCGGCGCCTGGGATCTACGATGGATTCTTCTTGATCCTCCTTTCATGGTGGGTTTGAGTCCCATGGCTCTCTCATCTCTGCAGGTTTCAGTTCGTGGTCCCTTGCCGGATCCGGAGCCAATGGAGGTTCGGTGGTATAGGATGGGGACCGGAGAAAACTTTGATCGGCTTGTTCGGTCCGGCATCGACGACGTCTCTTGACGCTGTTACCCTCCGTGGAGGCGATGTCGAGGTCTCCCCTATCCACCTCTGAACCCCTCCCAAACAAAAGTCCAAAATTCAGTGTGGATTGGGCGGCGACGGCGTCCTTCGCGTCGTACCCTCCATGGAGGCGCCATCTTGGGAGGTTCTGCTGTTCGGGGGAGAGATGCTGCGGGTGATAGACTCCGCGTAGCTCCAGCAGCAGCGACGGTGTGGAGGTTGCCAGGAGGTGCGGCGTTGTTTCTTCCGCGTCGATGAGGACGAGTATTGGCAGCATGGTGCAACTGGATATCGACGACAGATGCGGCTAGATGGACGAGCGCAGGGCGGTGGCGCTGTCTGGCGTTATGGTGGCATCGACAGCTCACCTGGCAAGGTCTTTGCGTCGGTACCTTCTCTTAAGATGATTAGGCGGATGACGGCTATGGTAGCCTCGGTGAGTGCGCCGGACTGGTGTGTGACCCATTCCTCGTATGTGGCTGGGATGGGGAGTCGTTGCCGAGAACTCAGAAACTGTTGTCCCCGTAGTGTAGAGAGGCGGAGACTGCCGGAGAGGGGTGGCTAGGGAGGGTTAGCGTTGTGGCCAAAAGGGAGGAGGGTACGGGGGCAGCTGCGTCATCGTGGGAGAAGCCCAACGGGGGAATGGGAGGGGGGAGTGAGACCATGCAGCAAAGACCGCGAAGCTAGTTCCCTCTTGGTTTTGGTTGCTCTCTCTTTCCTTGTTAAATACAATGCCACATCAAATTTTACATATGAAGCCTGCTAAGATAAAAGCATTGGGAGTGCACTTATTTCCATGAATATAAGATATAATCCAAGGTGAAGCATTGGGGTGTCCATAAATGTCATGACTAAAGATACAATCCAAGATGAAGCACTGAGAGCGAACGAGTGAGATATCGGAATTATCTGAGCCTGGGCTCAGAATCGTATTTTCGCCAAGACTAGTCTTGTTGTGAATTCTATGGGTGCACTTGACAGGGCGCACACGTGGGTGTGTATCCACTGACTGTGGGCCCGACAAGTACCGCAGCCGCGACGCAATAACAAAACCTCGCACGTCCAGACATCCTACTGTCAGTCCGTCACTATCCTGTTGTGTCGAACGCGAGGGCAGAGTTCCTGTGCTTAACCCGACAGCACAGCTCTCCATTTATCTTGCCGCGCGCCAGTTCAGTGACGACGTCCAGATCATCTAATCTCCCTAGGGTGAAAGGAAAAAAACAGGATCCCTCGGTTTTCCCTCCTCTACAGGCTCTGCCCTATCCGTCGCACCTTAGGGCATCTCCAGCCGTTGGCCCCCCAGGAAGGGCAAAATATCGCCCCTGGGAGCGCGCCGGCGCTAAACCGCGCACTGGGGGCGTGATGCCCCCCAGTCGCGGCGCCCACGTTTATTTAAAAAAAATTCAAAATAGGCGCAAACACGACGAAATTTAACGAAAACATCGGCGAGTTCGTTCAGACTTGAACATATTTTACAAAAAAGAAAAAAAACTTCCGCGGGCTACCCCCGCCGTCTCCCTCGCCGCCCGCCTTGCCGCCCGCGCATGCGGTTTACATGCCGAGGAGGCTGTAGAACCGCGTGTAGTCACCGCCGCCGCCGTCGTCGTCGTCGTCGTCGTCGCCGCCGCCCCCGCCTGCGCCTCCGCCATCCCTGCTGCATCCCTCCCCCGGTTGGCGCGGCGGGTTGGAAGGTCCGGGGGCGGCGGCGTCGTCGTCGCTGTCAAGGACCAAGACGTCGTGCTCGTCCTCGCGCCCACGCTTGCGGGCGGCGATCTCCTCCAGGGCCCGTCGCTGCCGGACCATCTCGTCGCGGAGGTAGTCGTCACGCGCCCACCGCAGGGCGTCCTCGTCGGAGAAGCCGCGCCGGGCTATCTCCTCGTACTCCGCGGGGAGGCCGGGCTCCGGCTTGGGCTCGACGAGGATGAAGCGACCGATGGGTGGGGAGGCGTTGGCGCCGATGCGGACGCCGGAGCTGCGGGTGCGCGCGCTGACCGGCGTGCCCTGGGGCTCCGGCTTGACGGGGCGGAGGCAGGGCGAGCCGCCGGACGAGGAGGAGGACCCCCTGGTCTCCAGGCGCCTCGGGGTCCAGGAGCTTCCCCGGCGGCGTGAGAAGGAAGGGGGGCGGGGTACTCGAGACGCGGCGTGTTGCCGCCCTCGATGTACTGGAGGACGGCCTCCAACGTGCGCCCGGGCACGCCCCACCACAGACGCCGGCCGCCGGAGTTGAGCCTGCCGGAGGGCTCTACACCGTTGGTGGCCTCGAGCTGCTGGTCGTGGCGGCGCCGGAAGTAGGGCCCCAGAGCGGGCTGTCGGGGACGTACCGAGGTCCCTCCCTCGCCGCCCGCGGCAGGTTTGCGCGGATGCGCGCGATCTCCGCACGCCGCGCCGCGCTGGTGGGTACCGGGGGCACTGGCACGCCGCCGGCGCTGATCCTCCACGCGCCGGGCACCCGCATATCCGGTGGGACCGGGTAGTCGGCCTCGTAAAGGAGGCGAGCCTCGTCCTCGTGGAGATGGCGGCGGCCGAAGCCGTTCGCCGCCGCGCCGTCACCTGGGAAGCACTCGGCCATGGGTTCTGGAGACGGCGAGAGAGAGGAGAGGGAGGAACGACGACGGCGGCGAGGGAGAGGAGAGTGGAGACTGTGATCGCCGAGCACGCTCGTGAGTCTCTTATATAGGCCGAGGCGCCGCCCATACGCGTGGCTGTCGTGTGTACGCGTGGCGGGCGAGGGAGGGCAAGGGACGCGTGTCGTCCGGCCTTCACTGCGCCGCCCGTGAGGCATCAATGGCGCAAGCTGACCGGCGCGGCAGCGCGGCAGCTTTGGCATTGATTCGCCGCGGGAAACGAGGCGATGAGAACGACGAAGGGGCGAGAAGAGAATCGTGTCGCTGACACGGCGCGCCCGCGGCTTTTTCGCGCCAAAAAAGTTCGCCCGGCGCCCCGGTGCCCCCCAGCGCGCTGGGTTCGGCCTGGGTCCGCCGGCGCTGTTTTCGGCCCAGGCCGGCGAAAATCGGGCTCCTGGGGGCGCGACTGGGCCGATTTTTCGGCGCTGGCGCAAAAAAAAACGCCTGGGGAGGCCTTCCTGGGGGCGCGGCTGGAGATGCCCTTAGAGTTGCTCTGCAAGTAGGTCTAGTCGGAGCGCGCGGCCATGCATGGTTCAGTGACGGTGGTGTAGCTACTTAGTACCCCACACACCTCCGAACTTCCCACCAACTGAACTAGCTAGAGTTTCCCGTAAGCAAGCGACTGCCGGATATACCAATGGACGACGCCGTCGCCCACTAGTGCATAGACACACGTCCCGGCTACGTCCACAACGGTCCACGATAGGCTGCAAATCTTCTGCGTGCCAAACATGTCAACACTTTGCCAAAGAAGTTGCCCCCTCATCCGAAAGTTACAACACATACGTGCAACGCACTGTGCAGTTCCAAGGATCAAGCGAGGGCATCATATCAGCACCGAACCACGGCCGGAAAGAGGAGGCACCTCATCATTGATTCCCTATACAAGGAACTACCCCATACGAGGGAAGGGGAGGGCGGGAAGGTGATGCCCAGCAACAGCAAGGCTGTGCTACTTGCCAACCACACAGTGCTCGCTTTCTCAGAGAGCTAGCCGGCTGGAGCTAGTGCATGGTGGGACACCGGCCCCATCAGCTAGCTCCACCACCACCACTACCACCACCACTACTGCTTGTATTGTACCCGCAGCACCATGGCCAGCAGACGAGCGTGAGGGAGGGATATTCCATGTCACGATCCACACCGGCCCTCCGGCTCCGCTCGCTCTCCAGGATCACGCTGTCGGCAACACCGGTGAGCATCGACAACGATAGGGCATCGCGGATTCCTCCGGTTTGACGTTTGTCCCCTGGGCTGCTAGCTAGCTACCCAGCCCAGCACTAGCTCCGCAACACTTCTGCGCACACTTGATGTGTAGTCGGAAGAAAGTGGCTTTGAAATGGTGGCCAGTATCTTATCCTAGGTCGAAAGGGGCGCAGAGGTAGACCGATGTAGGCCATGATGCACTGATGATGGGCAAGTTGCCGATCCCATTGTTTTCTTGACCTGGGGAAAAGGAGACCTCGAGATTTTGTGTGAAAAACTGACAAGTGTTCTCTTTTGATTAATACAGGTAATGCTTGAGGTGAGAGTCGAGCAGGAAACTACAAAGTTTGTCCAGGAAAGCAGATTCCATATGTTTAATTCTGCTTGCTTGCTTAGCTGTGCGACGACAATGAGATCGAAAGGACTCTTGGGGTGTGCAAAAGTGTATAGGCTTTTAGATAGCAGCTGCTAGCTACCAGTGATGAGCACATTTACTGGCACAGAGCCGCAGAGAACACCATGATATGATGCTGTTGCTGTAGACCATTAGATTTGACATTTGACGGCGCAATACAATCCCAAGTCTTTCATTTGTCAGAAAAGCAGAGCAAGCTACAAAACCGGGCTTTGCAGGCGGTTTTATTAGAAGGGCCGGCGGCAGTTACTCAATCCGACGGTAGAGGCGGTTCCAATACACGACTGCTATATATCGCCTATAGCAATTGTTTGCATAGTGATCGCCCACTAGCAAACTTTTCCCTGGTTTATCCAATTTTTGGCTTTTCCTCTGTCCTTTTTTTCTTTGCCGTTTTTTCATTTTCTTTGTTTTTTATTTTAACTCATACATTTCCAAATTCTTCGAAACTACAAACATTGTCTGTAAAATTTTCAAGCTTTTCAAAAACTATTCAATTTTTTTCGAAATCTTTAAATCTATTTTACTTTATAAAGATATTCGAGATTTTAAATATTATTCAAGTTTTTCAAAAAATGTTCACAATTTTGTAAAATGTTAACAATCTGCTAAAAATGTAAGAATTTTCAATTTTTTGTTCGCAATTTAAATAATGTTAAAAAAAATTATGAACATTGTCAAATCCTTGAAAATTTTATAATTTGAGAACATTCTTTCAAATCCAAGAAATAGGTTTTGATTCGCGGTCATTTTTTAGATTCACAAAAATTTCGAATTCCAGAATAAATTCAAAATAAATAAATTATTCAAGAATATTTTTAAAACTTGCGAAATTTTTTTCATAGCCACTAAAAATTTTGAATTCACAAAAAAATTCAAATTCGTGAACTTACTTTGAGTTTCCAGACCATTTTGTGAATTCACAAATATTTTTTGAATTCATGAACAGTTTTTCAAATTCATCAAAAAAATTGAATACATGAACATTTTTTAGTTCTAAAAACATTTTTTAATTCCTCGCATTTTTTTGAATTTCAAAACTTTTTTTAATTAGAAACCGACCTAGATTAAAAAACGACCTTCGTAAAAAATGACCTAGAAATAAACCTGGTGTAAAAATAAAGAGCCGCACTCCTAGGTCAGCCCACTAACGGGAGGCTATGAGCGCGCGTTGCGGCTGGCGCTAGTGCAATGATGGGCTCTGCAAGCAGAACATCTATGTCTTCCGCGTTTTGTCCTTTTTAGCCTGATGCGAAGACCCAACACTACTGCTCACATGAAGCGGCTAGTCTCGTGATGCGGCGGCCTTCGCACATTTGTCCGCCTATGAGAATAGTTTAGTGGTGGTCATGATGGTATTCTTGCCCAAATTTCCATGCATCTTCTTGTCCCGTGCGCCTAAGCGAACTGTGATCATGATGACCTTTGGGGAAATTCCCGGAATGGTATGGCGCTCTCGACGCAGGGTTTCTCCTAACCGCTGGGTAACAGCGATGATCGTGGTTGCAGGTGCCCAGGAAGATGGCAAGAAACTGGTCGCGCAACTACTCCCGCAAGTCGAAAGATGACTAAGGGAAGTTCATGATCCAAGACTAGGTTGGCCCCTTCAGGACCCGCGAGAGCCAGTTTGCCATCACCTTCTCCATCCCACCCACGGCGTGCATGGCCGTGGTATAGAGTTGGAGGAACTCCATAGGATACTAGGTCCCATCGTACTTCTAGGAGACTTGAGGCTGGAACTTGGGAGGCCACGCCACATAGTGCAGCTCCGCCTTGAAAGACTCACATCCGCGTCGTATGGTGCGGTTATGTCCCCGATCGGGGGAGGCATAGAGATGAATTCCACCCTTGGTTCTTGGGGGGCCTGAGCCTCGCTTGCGCTAGGGAAGCGTGAGTATTCTGCTTCTCTCTGTTGCCGCTAGGGCGCATGTGCGTGCCATTAGCTTGCCTAGGGGCATTATTGGAGGAGGCAACGTGGGGTCGTGCTTCACGGTTCTCAGGCTCGCTACGAGGATGATGTGGCGACATTACCGTGGTAGCAGAGCGCAGGTGTTCCCACCGTGAAGCGGAGCGCGCCCCGCTGATAGACGATCCAGCATGTCTGCAACCTTCTTGAGACATGATCCCGGTAGGGGCTCCTCCTCCACGGGGCGGGAGGATGTAAAAGGAGCATGCGAGCCACCTCGAGTGCGATTGTCGGTGTAGTGTCGAAGCTAAGCTGGAGACGAACCCGTTGATGGCCGCCAATCACGGGGCGTCCTTTCTCTAGCGTGGATGCCTTAGCCCCCCCCCCCCCCCTCACACACACACACACCACTCTACTTCCTTACGAGTGTGCGTGAGATGGCCCTGAAACTTGCGGTTGTGCCTCGTCTGCCATGGCCAGTGAGTTATCAATGGGAAATTGAGAAAGAACATAGCCTTAGCCCCCCTACCTGGCGCGTCAGATGTCGAAGTGTCAACTCAAGACATAAGGGATCAAGGATAGCCTGTATTTTGATTGGCCGGGGGATAAAACATTCAGCCTTCCTCTACCTACCAAAAACCATGAGACACGGAGATTTATACAGGTTCAAGCCACACTGTGGCGTAATACCCTACCCTTATTCTTGGTTAGATGATGTATGTCGGTGATATGGTGGTGTTTACGCATGCTCGGGCGAGCTCTGGGAATACTAGCAAGAGCTTTGGCAATGCTCACAGCTCAATATGTGGCAAGTCTTATCACCTTGAGCATGCCCTTTTTCCTATGAAAACGTTAAGTACGGAACGTCAGGTACGAGCACATATTAACTCCGAACGTTTTCGATAACAAGTTTAGTGGCGTGAGGATGGCAAGTTGGTTGGCAAACACGATAATTTTCTGACAAAAAATAAACTCAAGCACGAAAGTTGTCATGTTTGTTAACTGAAGTTGCCATCCTCGTGTCACTAAACTTGCCGTCGAAAACGTTCGGAGTTGCCATGTGCTCGTAAATGACTTCCGACACTTATCAGATTCCTTTTCCTACTACTCAAGTGTTGTATTTCTCGAAGTGTGGGTGAGGTTGTCTTTGGACAACCTCGGTGCTCGGCTTATATAGTGCTGGGGATACCAAGTGGCCATTTGATCACATATGGAAATGTGTGGGCTGGAGCCCACATGATGTCTAGACTAAACGGGTCGCTGCTAAGCAGCTTATTGCGTGTTATGCGCATACATGCTAGGCACTCGAGCCTCCTGATCATCATTATGCTTCGATGGTCCCACTAGGTTAGTGTCGGGAGACTATATGTCAGTCAAAGAGTGTCACCGCAGGCATTGATTTGCTAGGATGTATGCCTCGCGCTGGGGGAGCGCACATAGCCTGCAAGATGACGGTTTTTACCGCTTACTTTACGTAGGCCTATAGCAGTCTACAGTCTGTAGACGGCTGCTGCATTAAATGCTTCTGTTGACTACATAGTTATGTATGCGCCTACACGCGTGTAGCGAGCATCCCTGCGGTGCCGTTCTCGGCCAGCGAGCATCCAATAGGAAGGTCACTCCTAGCGTCTCGCTTCCTGAACGCTGGATCTTTGATCATACATAGATCTTGATGAACATTTATGTTCAAATTTGTGGTGCTCCTGAGGCGACTGAACTATTTTCTCGGGTTCACAAGCTATGTTCCATGGCTTTGTTTCTACTGGCCATGGTATCTTGTCGAGCCTTTGGCTAGTCCATGTAGCTTGCTTTAGAGGAGAGCAGCGTTTTGGCTCCCGAGCTCACCTGCTCCTGATATCTGTACCATTCAATAGAGCATCGGGATGTGAGCCAAATTCAGTTTTCAGGAAATACGATAGTCTGTACACAAAAAAATACATCGTGTACTGACATGTACCATCGTATAGAAAGCGGACTGTCAGGCATGGTCAGCATCTTCGCCCGTCGTCTCTCTCCGCAATAATGGTGAGCCAGCTACCAACGAATTCCACCTCTCCCACCGCTCCAGTGCCGGATTCAAGTGTGGATCCCGTCCTCCCCGTGTGCAGCGGCCGTAAGCGTTGTCACCGGCGAAGCTAGTGTGGTGTGCAGCACTCTGCGGCAACACGAGCGAGTAGGACGAAAAATCGATTTAATCGGCCCGCTGGAGAGTTCCTCTCTTCCTCTGTCATGGCTCCTCTCAGAGATCCAACTGAGCAGCACAGCTTCACAAATAAGCCAGCGAGACCCCCATTCATGAGACCAGCAGCGGCAAGCTTTGTTGCACCTGGTGCTGTTCCAAATCAGGGCCGGAAAAATTATAATGGGATCTTCTTCTTGGTCTGCTCCGGCAAGGGTTAGCTGCATCAATATAGCCGTGTTTGCAAGTCGTCTCGTCTGACACTCAGTGGCCACTGTAGAGAATGATTTGGTGCATCGATGATTGATTGATCGTGCACTGGGCACATATATATAGGTACAAGGGGTGCGACCGGTATCTTGTCTCCTAAGATATACGTACATACAGAGGGAGACAGATACTACAGGTACTGCATACAAGACCCGGACCTACGTACATGTACATATGTTCAACACCCCCCCGCAGTCGAAGCGTCGCCAGTGACGCAAAGACTGGACCGGAACCCCTCAAACGTCGATGGGGGAAGTCCCTTCATCATCACATCGGCGAACTGCTGATCGGTGGGCACATGTAGAACACGAACACGACCAAGGGCGACGTGCTCTCGGACAAAGTGGATGTCGAGCTCGATGTGCTTCGTCCGTCGGTGACGGACAGGGTTGGCAGCAAGGTACACCGCAGAGACGTTGTCGCAGTAGACAAGCGTCGCTTTGGGAACCTCACATAGCAACTCCTGCAGTAGCTGTCGTAGCCAGTAACCCTCCGCGACAGCGTTAGCCACAGCCCGATACTCAGCCTCAGCGCTCGATCGTGAGACCGTGGGTTGTCGTTTAGACGACCACGAAATCAGAGAGGGCCCAAGGTAGACGCAGTAGCCGGAGGTGGAGCGTCGAGTGTCGGGACACCCAGCCCAGTCGGCGTCGGAGTAGGCGACAAGGCTGGTGTCTGGCGAGGCCGTCAGGGTGAGACCCATGGCCGTGGTGCCACGTATGTACCGAAGTATACGTTTCACAAGGGCCCAATGGATGTCACGGGGAGCGTGCATGTGAAGGCACACCTACTGGACAGCATACTGAATATCCGGACGCGTCAGTGTGAGGTACTGAAGCGCACCGACGATGGAGCGGTAGAAGGGAGCGTCGGACGCCGGAGAGCCCTCGACGGCGGACACCTTAGCCTTCATATCGACAGGCGTGGGAGCGGGCTTGCAATTAAGCATACCCGCTCGCTCCAGGAGCTCGTAGGCGTACTTCTGCTGATGCAGGAAGAAGCCAGTAGCCCGGCGCACAACCTCGATCCCGAGGAAGTAATGGAGAGCCCCCAAGTCCTTGAGGGCGAACTCGGCACCAAGGCGAGCTGTGACCTGCTGAAGAAGCGCTGGCGAGGACGCAGTCAGGATGATGTCGTCGATGTACAGGAGGAGGTACGCGGTGGCGTGGCCCTGGTGGAAGACAAACAGGAAGGCATCGGACCGTGTGGACCGGAACCCCTGTTGCTGAAGAAAGGCCGCGATCCGCTGGTACCAGGCGCGAGGTGCCTGCTTCAACCCGTAGAGAGAACGGGAGAGCAAGCACACATGGTCCGGATGGTCGGTGTCGACGAAACCAGTCGGCTGCTGGCAGAACACCTGCTCATCGAGATGGCCATGCAAGAAAGCATTAGACACATCGAGCTGGTGAACAGGCCAAGCGCGAGAAACAGCAAGCTGGAGAACGGCGCGAATCGTGCACGGTTTAACAACCGGGGCGAAGGTGTCGGTGAAGTCCACGCCGGCGCGCTGGCGAAAGCCGCGCACCACCCAGCGCGCCTTGTAGCGCTCAAGAGAACCGTCGGAGCGAGTCTTATGGCGGAAGACCCACTTGCCAGTGATGACATTGGCACGGGGGGGGCCGCGGGACAAGCTGCCACGTACGGTTGCGCTGCAGGGCGTCGAACTCCTCACGCATCGCAGCAAGCCAGTTCGAATCCCGAAGGGCTGCGCGAACGAAGGTGGGGAGCGGTGATGGCGTCGAGGTAGAAGCCGCGCAGGCATATGCGTCCGACGAGTAGCGCGTGCTGGGACGCAAAGTCCTAGTCCGAGCCCGAGTGACCACACCGGTGAGAGGTGCAGCCGCGGCGACGGGAGCCGCCAAGGGGGCCGCGGCGACGGGTGCCGCGACGGTGGCCGCGGGGGCCGCAGCGGGAGCCGCGGTGGAGGCCACGGCGGGAGCCGCAGCGTCAAGAGCGGCGACGGTGGCCGCGGATGGCGCGGCGTCGGGAGCCGCGGCAGGGGCCGCAACGCCTGGAGCCAAGGAGGCCGCAGCGTCGATGGCGGCGACGGGGGCCGCGGCGTCAGGGGCCACGGCTGGGGCCGCAGGGCTTGGGGCCGCCGGCGCGGGGAGCGCGGGCAGGGCCAGACCCGAGGCGCGGGCGGGCGGTCCGCCAGGGGTGGTAGCAGGGGCGAGCCGCGCCGTGGGAGACTCCGAAGGTGATGGTACCTGCTGAAACGGGAACACGAGCTCATCAAAGTACACATGCCGCGAAGTGAAAACGCGGTGGGAGACTGGATCATAGCACCGGTAACCTTTGGTGTTGGGAGGATAGCCAAGGAAGATGCAAGGAAGGGACCGAGGGGCGAGTTTGTGAGGAGCCGTGGACGCGGTGCTAGGATAACAGAGACACCCGAAGATGCAAAGACCATCATAAGATGGAACCGCACCGAAGAGAAGTTGATGAGGGGTGTAGTTCCAGCGGGAACGACAGGGTCGAATGTTAATGAGGAGACTGGCGGTGGCGAGCGCGTCAGGCCAAAACCGAGCGGGCACGTAGGAGTGGAAGAGCAACGTGCGGACACAGTCATTCAGCGTGCGAAGGACGCTCTCGGCGCGACCATTCTGCTGAGACGTGTAGGGGCAGGTTAGGCGAAGGATGGTGCCATGGGACGCAAGTAAGTTGCGGACGGCGACGTTGTCAAACTCTTTGCCGTTATCAGTTTGCAAAGCGAGAATAGGACGATCGAACTGTGTGGTGACATAGGAATAAAAAGCGGTGAGTGTGGCGAGAGCGTCGGACTTGCGACGGAGAGGAAATGTCCACACATAATGAGTAAAATCATCCAATATCACTAGGTAGTATAAGTAGCCCGTGTTGCTAGCAACCGGGGACGTCCAAACATCACTATGCAATAACTGAAACGGAAAGGTGGAAATGTCTGTAGATTCGCTAAAGGGGAGACGAACGTGCATGCCAAGACGGCAAGCCTCACAAGTGTGACCGTCGACTTTATTACATGAGAAAGAAAAACTTTGAAGAATCTGACGCATGACGGTGGAGTTGGGATGACCGAGACGGGCATGCCAAAGGTCGACACTGGCGGCGAAGGCGGCGGGGCGACGAGTGGTGGTGGCGCCGGAGGGATGCACTGGATAAAGCTCGTCCGGGCTATCACATCGGTGGAGCACCATCCGTGTACGGGCGTCCTTCACAGAAAAACCGACATCATCAAATTCAACAGTTACGGGATTCTCACGAGCAAGACGACGAACAGAGACAAGATTAGTGACTAAATCAGGAGAAACAAGAACATTAGACATATGCACAGGAGTGGAAGTAGAGGGAAAAGACATATGACCGACATGAGTAATAGGTAGGGAGGAACCGTTACCAAGGGTGATACGGGTGGGAGTATGAACGGGAGTGGCAGAGGTAAGGTTACCGGGATGAGCAGTCATGTGAGCAGTGGCGCCCGAGTCCATGTACCAATCACCACCGCCACCATAGGAGCTTGGTGACGGAGCGGAGTGCAGTGCAGCAAGGAGGGCCAGATCCCACGGCGGTGGTGCCTGAGGAGGGTACCCCGGAGCGGCCCCGAGGCCCGGAGCGGCGGCGGCGCCGTAGGCAGGCGCGACCCCATAGGCCGGCGCGGCAGCGCCGTAAGCCGGGGCGGGCCCGTAGGCGGGCGCCGGCGGGGGAGCGGCTCCATAGCCACTGTAGGGGGCGGCGTTCTGCGCGGCGAAGAGGGCCTGGTGGCCGGCCGGGCGGGGCCCAAGGATGCTTGGAGACGGAGCCCGAGGGACCGGCATGGAGTACGCGTGAACGACGCCAGTCCACGGGTTGGTGCCGTATGACCACGGCGGGTTCGCCTGCTGCTGTTGGCGAGGAGCCCCCCCCCCCCCCCCCCCCGGCGCCTGTTGTTGCTTGCCGCGGCCACCCCCGCGGCGGTTGCCGCGGCGCCCGCCACCCGGCTGCTGGGGGGCAGCGGGAGGGGCGGGAGGCGCGGGAGGGAGGGGGAAGTACCCCGGAGGCGGTGGGGGCGGCGGCTGCTGGCGCAGTGCAGGTGGGGCGGTCGGTGGGGCACCGCGAGAAGTGCCGGCGGCGAGGGCGTGGTGCTGCACACGCTTCTTGACCCCCTTCATCCGGTGCTCCTCCAACCTCAAGTACGCCACAAACTTGGGGAAGGAGGCCTCCGGCATCAGGGTGAGGTTGGAGGCGGCGTTGTCGAAGTCCTCGTTGAGGCCGGCGGTGAGCGTGCTGAGGAGGAGGTCGTCATCCACCTTGGCTCCAATGTCGCGGAGCTCGTCCGCCAACGTCTTCAGGCGGCGGCAGTAGTCATCAATGGACTGGTCATCCTGGTGATAGTCAAAAAATTCCTGCTGCAAAAAAACGCGGCGCTGAAGCTTGTTGTCGGTGAAGAGGCCGTTCAGCTTGACCCACAGGGCGCGGGCGTCGTCGCCGGCGCTGACGACCGTGTGGAACAAGTCCTTGGAGATGGTGGTGAAGAACCACCGGATGATGGTGGCGTCGATCGCGGTCCACTCGGCGTCGTCCGCCATGGTGCGGGAGTCCACGGTGCCGTCCACGTGATCCACGAGAGTGTTCTCGCGGAAGAGCAGCGTGAAGTACGTCTTCCACGCGAAGTACGTGGAGGTGGAGGCGTCGAGGGTCACGGGAATGCGGGCATGGATGTTGATGTCGCGGATCTCAGCAGGGTCGACGACGAAAGGGTTGGAGTAGGTGGAGGCGTTGGACGACATGGCGATGGGATCGCGGAGAAGAGGCGGCGGCGCGGCTAGGGAGGCGGCGCGGCAGCGGGAGAAGTGGGGCGCGGTGCGGCGGGAGGAGCGGCGCGGCGTGGGGAGAGGAGGAGGCGCGCGGGGGAGGAGAGGAGGCGCGCGTGGCGGCGGCGGCCCGTGGTGGCGGCGGCGGCGGCGGGAGATCGCGGCGGCGGCGGCGGCCCGGGGCGGCGGCGTCTTAGGGTTTAGCGGAAGCGGAGGATCGACTTGCGATAGATACCATGTAGAGAATGATTTGGTGCATCGATGATTGATTGATCGTGCACTGGGCACATATATATAGGTACAAGGGGTGCGACCGGTATCTTGTCTCCTAAGATATACGTACATACAAAGGGAGACAGATACTACAGGTACTGCATACAAGACCCGGACCTACGTACATGTACATATGTTCAACAGCCACAAATAGGCCTATCACTCACATGTCTCCCTGCGTGAGGTGGTACAGAGTAACACAAAGATCTTGATGGGCAGGTCGTGCACGCCGCCTTCGCCGGCCGCCGGCGCGATTTTTCTTTTCCATGCTGTGGTCGAGGCAGACGTGCCGCGCGAGCACATCACTCGTAGCGGTGGTAGTGTATTTGCCGCCGCTAGTGACGTTCAGCCGGAGGAGCAGGTGTCGGAGCACGAGGCAGTGTCGACCGTGGCTAACAGCATGAAGCACACTCGCAAGCCTTTTGCGTCATGCCGAACTACTAGAGCAGTGGCGCCTCCACACGACGGCGACCGTATCCGTGGCAGCAGCACCGCCGCCAGCGCCGGTGGCCAGCACGCACAAGCACATTGATTTGGCTTCGACTCCAGCAGGAAGTCATGGAGAACACCTCGGTAGGTGGCAATAAATGAACATGGGCCGTGGTTGACAAATTTTTGCCCAAAAAATGACTAACATATTCATATACGTGAGTAAATACATGCTGCATTCCCAATCTCGAGGTTAACTCACGGTGTAGATATCCAGAGCATCTGAGCTCGGGCTCCAAATTGCATTTCCCACTTTAGAGACCCTACTCCCATTACGCCAACAACGGTTGCACGAGTAGCGGCGGCTGCGGCCGGCGACCGGAATTGGCCAGCGTGAGGTGGGTGAGAGCATCTCCAGCCGCGTCTCAAACAGGCCCTCCTCAGGTGTTTTTGTCGCGCTAGCGCCCAAAAATCGGCCCAGTCGCATTCCAGGAGCCCGTTTTTCGCCGGCTTGGGACGAAATCGGCGCCGGCGGCCTGAGGTCAAACCTGGTGCATTGGGGGCGCTTGGGGGCGCCGAGGCGAGGGGTTTTGGCGCGAAAGTGCGGCGGGCCCACCGAGTCAGTGGCACGCGCCTCGTCTTCCCTAGAACGCCTCGGTTTCCATCGGGGAATCAATGGCAAGGCTGCCGCCGGTCAGCCTTGCCATTGATTCCTCAAGGGCGGCGCGTCACGGGCTGGCTGGCGCGGCGACACCTCCCCTTCCGCCACGCGTTCGCATGGCCTGGGGCTATAAAACCAGAGGCTTCCCCTCTCCGTTGGCCACACCAGCCCGAGTCCGCCGACCCAAACCAGCTGCTGTCCCTCCCGTCCGCCGCCGAGCTCTGCCGCTCTTCCATTCCCTCCCCTTCCCCTTCCCCTTTCCATGGCCGAACGCTTCCCCGGCGACGCCGCGGCAGCCAACGGCTTCGGCCGCTGCTCGCTCCAGGAGTGCGAGGCGTGGCTTCTCTTCGAGGCCAACATCCCGGCGCCGCCAGACATGCGCGCCGGGCCGACGGGATGGAGGCTCAGCAACGGCGGCGTCCCCATCCCCCCGGTGCCCGACGTCGACGCGTGCCCCGGCCTCTTCTCCGCCGAGGTTGACCGTGTGTGGTCGTCCCTGACGAAGGAGCAGCGCGCCCTCCCCCAGTACGCCGCCGACAACCACGCGGCGTGGGCGGACTATTTCCAGCGGCGGCAGGCGCAGCGGCTGGCGTCCACGAACGGGGCGCCGGTGGTCGGCGGTCTCAAGAACAACGACGACTGCCGCGTCTGGTGGGGCGTCCCCGGCCGCACCCTGCAGGAGGTGATGGAATACCTCGAGGGCGGCAATAACCCACCGCTGGCATACTCTGCCGCGACGGCCGTCCGGCCCCCCGCCGGAGCGCCGGGCCGTGGGTGCCCAGGAGGTTCGCCGGCTCCTCCTCCTCCCACTCTTGCTCCTCCTCCCGCTCCTCCTCCCACTCTTCCGGCTCGCCGGCGCTCTTCGGCATCAAGGCCGAGCCCGCCGCGGAGACGCTGCTCGGCCGACGCACTCGCAGCGCCGGCATCGTCATCAACAAGGGCGGCCGGCGCGCCTCCTCCTAGGCTCCTCCGCGCTTCGTCAAGCCAAAGACGGAGCCGGGGCTCGCCGCCGTCAAGCCGGAGCCGGGGCTCCCCGTCGTGAAGACGGAGCCCGGGCTCGCCGGCGGCGTCAAGGAGGAGGAGCTCGACGACGAAGCGGCCCTCAAATGGGCGCGTGACGACTAGGCGCGGCCATGGAGATGGAGTGCCAGTGCGCCGCCTTCACGCGGTTTGAAGCTCGACGCCGTGGCCGGGACAAGGGAGGCATCGTCGTCCTCGACGACAGCGACGACGACGATGCGTCGCCACCACCGGTCCGCCATGGAGACGCCGGGCAAGGGTCTAGCAGGGGCGGCTGCGCCATCAAGAAGGAGAAGGCCGACAACAACGAGGACGGCGGCGACGTCGGGGACTTCGCCGCCCTCAGTGACTTCTTCATCCCGTAGATGTCTTTTTTTTAATAATTTATGTAAACGCCGAACATGTTGAATATGAATGTCAAGTTTGCCGAATTTTAGCCGAACTTTACCGAATTCAGATTTTTTAAAATAAAAAAAACGCGTCTGGGCCCCGCACCGATTTTAGAGCCGGCTCGTCCCTAGGGGGCACGTAAAATCGCCGCCTGAGGGTCCAATGGCTGGAGATGCTCTGAGGCGGCACAGCGGCGGTGAAAGTTCACTGGCGATTCCGCTTGGTGCCACTTGTTTTGGCACAATTTTCTAAATATAAATTGATTTGTTATACGTTAAATATATCATATGGACGTTCGTGCTTATTCTAGAAAATAAGTCGCTGTTTTTTTCTACACTCATAAACCATCGGCTGATTTGTCATGCCGGCATGGAAAAAGACCAAGTGCGACTTCAAATAAATTGATTTGAGCGGCGTCCAAAAGCTGCAGGCTGCAGCACATCTTTATAAAGGAAAAAAGGTTTCCGCTTATTGTTGGGGATATCACTACTGGGCGTAAACCGGCAAGATCTACATCGACGACGCAGGCTGGGGCCGGATGACCAAGAGTCGTCGCGGCAAGATCTACATCGACGACGCAGGCTGGGGCCCCGAGGCTGGCTCAATTGAGTATGGGTACCGGGTCCCCTTTGGCGGTATACACGTCTTCATCGGCAAAATCGGTTAACCGGGCCCTGAGCTGGACACCTGCACCGACCTCATCGAAACAGCTCAGCGTGCGCGGCCTGCTCGGGTTAAGCCAGCCGTGAAGCGTGCCTTTGTGGGAGTCATCCATGGAGGGAACTATGAGGACGGATCAGGATCTGGTGGCGAAACCGTCATTTATTTCGGCGACGAGTCGTCAACCGGGGAAACTGAGTCCTTGTATCAAGTGCAAGATGGTCGGATTGGGGGCTGTTCCAATGGCAACAGTATTCTGGACCCCTCGGATCTGCCTAGCCGGGTCGGTATATTCATGGCCGGTAGCCAGGCAGCGCCTCAGTCATCAACGGCCGCAGCAATAGTTTCCGGTTCAGCGGCGGCAACGGCTGCCGGAGCAGGAGGCTCTGTGCGCCCACCAGCTCAAGTGTTATCCGATCTGTTCGACGCATTGGCTGCGCTCATGGCAGAGGCTAATCCGACGGATCAGGATGCTCATAATGCAGAGATTACAAAGGTGATAGAACAGATTAACTAGGCCAAGGCGGATCTGGCAGCTGAGGAGGTCAGGATGACCGTGGAGCGGGCCGCTTTGGACGTGCAACCCTATAAACTTATGCTGGATCAGAACGCTTCACAGGAAGTCATGAGGAGGAAGTACCGATCTCGCTTGCCCTCGGTCTTTGAAGGAAGGGATCTTTTCAATACCCCTGGGGCAGGGACCAGTAACCAACCGGTGGTAAACCGGGCGGAGGCGCCCGGGACGGGCGCGCCGATTCAGCCCCGTGTAATAGATCTGCCCCGTCATAACCCGGGAGAGCCACGGGTTGTGCATACCCCTCCGGATCACTATTCTAATCCGCTGGACAACCTTGTTGCAGCGGCGGCACGGTTGGAAGCTATTCCGGTCGAGGGAGATTCACTGCAAGCGATAGAGACGCGCCGGGTTAAGGAGCTCCTCAGAACAGCGTTGGTTCAGTAGGAAGCGTATTCATATAGCCGCGAACGGATTCACTCCACCCCGCGTCCAGGCCGGAGTTACAGTAGAGATATGGAAGAACCAGCCGAGTCAAGTAATGCACGGCGTAGGGCTTCCCATGGCAACAATCTGGCCCCCGACGCCCAAGAGGTGGTAGACCGGGCCCGGGTGCGTAGGGAAGCTGAGTCAGCAGCACCGCATCAGGCTCATCAGATTACGCCGGTTCATCCCATCACTTCAGTTGAACCGGGACTCACTTCTAGCGCTTTGGGAGTGCCTTGCCTCGTCCCAGCCCTCCGCAATGTGCGCCTGCCCAAGGATTTCAAAGGCCCGCGCAAGGTGCCGAACTATACGGCGGATCAACCCCCAGAGTCGTGGGTGGAGAGTTATGAGATGGCCATGGAGATGCTGGACGTGGATGATGCGGCGTGCGCAAAATATTTCACCATGATGCTTGAAGGGATAGCTCGTACTTGGTTAAAAAGCCTGCTGCCCAATTCTATCGGTTCATGGGCGCAGTTGCGAGCCCGGTTCATAAGCAATTTTAAAGACACGTGCAAGCAACCCATGTCGGTGGTGGATTTAGCGGCTTGTGTCCAGGAGGAAGGAGAGTCAACAACTCATTGGGTGCGCCGGGTCTCAAAGATCCTGCATTCATCAGACCGTATCAACGCGGACATCGCGGTTGTAACCCTGGAAGGCAATTGCCGGTTTGGGCCTTTAAAGTTAAAATTAGGACGGATGAAGCGCCATTGTACTGACATGGGAACGCTTATGACTGCTCTGGTGAAGTATGCTGATTCTGATAGTACCAAGGATCCCAAGTCTGATGATGAAAAGACAGGGAAGGGAAGGAAGAACGACAACCCCAGAGGTCAGCAGCATAACTCGGCAGGAAACGTTGGTGGTGGCAAGCGTAAAGCGGATGGCAACACGGATTATGTGGCTAACACTAATGTGCATGACAGGGGCCGACGACGTAGGGGCAAAAACCGCAGTAGCGGACCTGGACCCAATCCGGAGGGCTTAAATTATCTGTTGAATCAGCCTTGTCCAAAGCATGGGACCAGAGAGGAGCCAGCAAACCACCTTTGGAAGGATTGTTATATCATGCAAGAGTTTAAGAGCTCCAATGCTTTTCGGTATGACCCCAGCTCCGGTGGCGGTTCAGGATCCGGGCCAAGTCATGGTGGAGGAAATCCCGGTTCAGGGTTTAATGGTAATCCGAGCGGACATGGCAATCAGCATAATCACAACAGTCAGCAACATCAGCAGTCGGGTTACCAGAGTAATCCAAAGCAGTTAAACAGTGGACAATATCATGTGTTTACCACCAGCTTGGACAAGCGGGACCGAAAGGTCTAGAAGCGGGCGGTTAACTCTGTTGAACCGGCTGTGCCACGGTATCTGCGCTGGTCAGAGCAGCCAATTGTATGGAGTAGAGAGTATCACCCTCCCCGGGTTGACAATCTGGGTCAGCTGGCTTTGGTGGTGGCGCCTCAGGTGGGAGGTTATAAGTTCACCAAGGTACTCATGGACGGGGGTAGCAGTATTAATATCCTATACTATGAGACCTTTCGACGCATGGGGCTAAAGGATAAAGACCTCCGTCCTTCAAACACGGTTTTCCATGGTGTGATGCCTGGCAAGTCAGCATACCCCGTGGGCAAGATAGCCTTGGAAGTAGCCTTCGGAGATGATCACGATTCCCGATCAGAGACGCTGACGTTTGAGGTGGTGAAAATCCAAAGCCCATACCATGCCCTGTTTGGCTGGCCAGCCTATGCCAAGTTCATGGCACGACCCTGCTATGTGTATCTACAACTCAAGATGCCGGGTCGTAAGGGGACCATCACGGTTCACGGAAGCCGTAAGATCGCTTTGGAGTGCGAGGAAGGAGATGCCGCGTATGCGGAGTCAGTTTGCGCCACCGAGGAGCTCAAGTACTATAAAGACAACGTTGATCCGATGGATATGACTCCTTTAAAGAAGCCTACTACAGAGCATGGTCCGACCCTGAAATTCACATCGGCGGCTGAGACCAAGCTTGTTGACTTCGTACCTGGCGATTCATCCAAGCAGTTCAGCATCAGTGCCAATCTGGATCCGAAATAGGAAGACGCGCTCATCGAGTTCATCCGTGAGAATCGGGACATCTTTGCATGGAAGCCTTCTGACATGCCAGGTGTACCGAGGCAACTCGCTGAGCACACCCTTAATATGGATCCTAAATACAAACCGGTGAAACAGTTCCTCCGCCGGTTCAATGAGGAGAGGAGAAAAGCTATTGGAGAAGAGGTGGCCAGGCTATTGACAGCTGGCTTCATCATTGAAGTTTTTCACCCTGAGTGGCTTGCTAATCCGGTGCTGGTCCTTAAGAAAAATGGCACCTGGCGCATGTGTGTGGATTATACGGACCTTAATAAGGCTTGCCCTACGGATCCTTTTGCCCTCCCCCGTATTGATCAAATCATTGATGCTACGGCGGGTTGCGAGCGCTTATGTTTCTTGGATGCATACTCCGGCTATCATCAGATTAAAATGGCAGTTAAGGACCAGGAGAAGACGGCATTCATAACTCCCTTTGGAGCCTTCTGCTATGTGTCTATGCCTTTTGGGCTCAAAAGTGCCCAGGCAACTTATCAACGGTGTGTGCAAAATTGTCTCCACAAACAGATTGGTCGTAATGTGCATGCTTATGTGGATGATACTGTGGTTAAATCAAGGAAGAAGGAGACCTTGGTTGATGATTTGAAGGAGACCTTTGATAACCTCAGGACGTACAAGATGATGCTCAATCCGGCCAAATGTGTCTTTGGTGTACCAGCTGGCAAGTTATTGGGTTTCCTGGTATCCCATAGGGGAATTGAGGCTAATCCGGAGAAAATCACGGCCATCACAGCTCTGGCTAAACCGAAGTGTATTAACGATGTTCAACGCCTGGCGGGTCGGATTGCTGCACTAAGTCGGTTTATCAGCCGCCTCGGGGAGAAAGCGATTCCTTTCTATCAAATGTTGAAGAAGACGGATCAGTTCGTCTGGAATTCTGCTGCTGATCAGGCATTGGAGGACTTAAAGTGGCAGTTGGCCAATCCGCCCGTGCTCGCCGCTCCCATTGATAGGGAACCATTGCTGCTATATGTTGCTGCTAATGCTCATGCAGTTAGTGTGGCTATTGTGGTGGAGCGGAAGGAGGCGGGCAAAGAATACCCGGTTCAGCGTCCGGTTTACTATATCAGCGAGGTGCTTATTGCATCCAAACAGAGATATCCACATTGGCAGAAGCTGTTATACGGAGTTTTTATGGCAAACCAGAAGTTGAAACACTATTTCCAAGGGCATCCCATCACAGTGGTCAGCTCTGCTCCTTTGGGTGATATCATCCAAAACCGCGAAGCAACTGGTCGGATTGCCAAATGGGCTATCGAGCTTGGACCGCACGGTTTAAAATACGTGCCTCGCACTGCGATAAAGTCTCAGGCACTTGTTGACTTCATCAATGATTGGACGGAGTTGCAAGTCCCTGAAGAGAAGCCGAATCACACATATTGGACCATTCATTTTGATGGATCACGTCAATTGGAGGGCTCGGGGGCTGGAGTCATATTAACTTCCCCACGAGGTGACAAGTTTTGTTATGTTCTCCGTTTAATGTTCCCTTGTACTAACAATGCAGCAGAGTACGAAGCCTTGCTCCACTGTCTCCGGATGGCTAAGGAGATGAATTTAAGCCGAGTTAAGTGCTTCGGCGACTCGGATCTGGTGGCCCAACAGGTGTCTGGTACATGGGATTCTAAAGATCCACTCATGGCTGCATATCGTCGTGAGGTTGATGTGGTCGCAGGTCACTTCAAGGGGTATCAGGTGGACCACGTGGACCGACGAAAGAACGAGGCGACAGACGCTTTAAGCCGGCTGGGTTCGCAGCGTAAACCGGTACCACCTAATGTGTTCCTTGATGTGCTTTACAACCCATCGGTTCAACTACCTGGGGAAGCGGATTTGGCGGTTCCTGACCCGGAGGCTCAGTTGGTGGCGGCGCTACACGTCATCCCGGATTGGACGCTTCCTTACCTGGCGTACATGAACCGAGGCGAATTGCCAGAGGACGAGACTCTGGCCAGACAAATAGTACGGCGGTCCAAATCCATGGTAATTGAAAACGGCGAGCTGCATCATCGCAGTGTGACAGGAGCGTTTCAACGGTGTGTATCTCCTGAGGAGGGCCGTGAAATTTTGCGTGAGATCCACGAAGGAGATTGTGGTCACCATGCTGGTTCAAAGTCTTTAGTGGCTAAAGCATTTCGTCACGGTTTCTATTGGTTGACTGCCCATGCTGATGCGGAGGATCTGGTCAGACAATGTGATGGTTGCCAAAAATTCTCACGACGCGCTCATGTTCCGGCTCAAGAATTGAGGATGATTCCAATTACTTGGCCGTTTGCAACCTGGGGGCTGGATATGGTCGGGCCTTTCAAAAGGTCCAAGGACAAGAAGACCCACCTTCTGGTGGCGGTTGACAAATTTACAAAGTGGATAGAGGCAGAGCCCATTAGCAAGTGTGATGCGGCCACCGCGGTTCAGTTCATCAAAAGGGTGATTTTCCGGTTTGGTTTTCCACACAGTATCATCACAGATAATGGTACCAATTTATCTAAAGGTGCCATGAAGGAGTTCTGCGAACGAGAGCACATCCGCCTTGATGTTTCATCGGTGGCACACCCACAGTCCAATGGTCAAGCAGAAAGAGCTAATCAGGAGATCTTGAGAGGCATCAAACCCCGGCTTATGGTTCCTTTGCAGAGGACGCCGGGTTGTTGGGTCGAAGAATTGCCCTCTGTGTTATGGAGCATCAACACCACGCCTAACAGGTCAACTGGGTACACGCCGTTCTTCATGGTTTATGGGGCAGAGGCAGTTCTCCCTAGTGACATCCGTCACGATTCACCTCGTGTTGCGGCTTACGTTGAAGCGGACAACGAGACGGCTCGACAGGACGCTTTGGACCAGTTTGATGAAGAGCGAGACATAGCAGCTGCCCGCTCGGCGATCTACCAACAGGATCTTCGTCGCTATCACAGTCGTCGGGTCAGGACCGGAACCTTTCAAGAAGGAGATTTGGTGCTTCGACTTATTCAAGATCAAACTGAGATGCATAAGTTGTCTCCGCCTTGGGAAGGGCCTTTCGTGGTCAGCAAGAATCTGCACAACGGGTCATACTACCTGATCGATGTTCGAGAGCACAAAGAGTCACGTAAATCAGAGCAGGAGACCAACAGGCCGTGGAATATAGCTCATCTTCGGCCTTACTATACTTGAGCCATGGGCTCTGCTTATGTACATATTATGACAATGTATATATTACAATAAACCGGATCCTCAGCTAAAGCGGGGTATCTGTTCTTTTATATCATGTGTGGTTACATGGAGTTGTTTGTTGTAAAACGACCTCTGGTTTACCCCTTGCAAAGTTTATCAATATCACTTGGGGGCTCAGTCATATTTGAACCGATGCAATGCCTTTTGATAGGCGAAAGCCACCAGATCATTTGGGGGCTCGGTCGTGTCCTAACCGATGTAATGCCTCTTGATCGGCGAAAGCCACCAGATCACTTGGGGACACGGTCAAGTCTGAACCGGTCACGCCTCTTGGTCGGCCTACAGGCCTTAGAGTCACTTGGGGGCTTGGTCGAACCCGAACCAATGTCATGCCACTTGGCCGGCGTAATGCCACGAGTCTTTTGGGGACCTGGCTGACTGGCACCATTGCTACGCCTTCGGGGAGCCTGGTTGCGTCTGACCATGGTAATGCCATCTGACCAGCTCATTAGAGCCTTTCTTTTACAAAGAGTTGTTGCCATTGCTTTTGCTTTAATAGCCTTTCTTAAGGAATTGCTATTTTATCTTTGTTGCGTTTTTAAACCGACGGTATTTTGTGCCGGTTCATACAGCCAATTTGGCAGAACACGGTCTCTTTTTTAAACCGGAGTTTGTTTGCTCGGTTTGATTTTTCTTATGAAACATCCTTTTGGAGCGACAAGGATATCATGATCAAAAAGGAGCTATTTGCTCCTCCGACGGTTTAGGGCTATCAAACCCCCGTTTCAAGATTGGCTAAAAACGCCTACTTCATGCCCATTACATGGCAGGTATTTCGTATCACAAAATTTGATCGTACTTGCAAGTCTCCCTGCGTATCTATATAAAGGTTCACAAACCGGATGGCGGTACAACCGCCCTGGCAGTTTAAAATTTTGTGATTGCAGGAGATATAAGTTGGCAAGGAAGATTTTCCAAATGAAGGTTTCAGTACTGATGCACGAAGGCATCTCACGAAGCACAAGTACGGTCTATCCTATTACAAGGCAACATGGTGCCTAAATAAAACAATTGTTTTTCCTGATAAGATATAGCACGGAAGCTAATTAAGGCTTCCCTCGGTTCACGCCTGCGTACCATCCCGGTTTGATGGTTCTAGGTCATCCCGCGCCGCGTCAGCTTCCTCCTCCCTACCCAGCGGCTGGAAGTCAACAGTGGTCCAGTCGATCCCCATTAATGCTTGAAAGACAACCTCTTCATGTATCAGTGAAGACGGTTCAAGATCAGGGGCATAAGTGTGCTTACGGATTGGGGGAATTAAGTTTTCCGCTTCAGGGATTGGTGCAGCCACTCGTTTGTTCTAGTCATCATACCGGGATTGATAATGTGACAAGTTTGCTTCTTCTACCAATTAGCAGGCCAGAGGGCGCACTGCCCGGTTTATCTTTCTTAACTCTTCTTCGTCGAATTCGGAGCCATCCTCCTTCAAGCTAGGATAGCCTTGAGCCACTTCAACGGGATCAAAATCGGGCACCCATGCTTTGGCCCGGATTAAGGCATTAATGGCTCCGGTTCGAGCAACAGACTTTTTTAACTCCTCAATCCGAGCAGGGAGCATGGACAATCTCCTCAATGTATCCTAGATCAACGTGGGTGCTGGATTGTTATGGGACGCAGTGGTGATAATCCGCTGCGCACCAGTATACAACTGCTCGACTAAAGTATAGACGGCTTTCAGTTTCATCTGCACATCCGACCCCAAGTGATTAATGCGGGTTCCTATAATACAATCAGCAGTTTACAAACCGAGCTGTTTATAGGAGAATCAAGATTATTACAAAAGTCACAGGAAGCTTACCAAAGATGGCGGCAGTCATTGCGTGCACTTGTCGTTTCACGCTGGTTAATTCATCAGTTACCGGTTTGAGGGTAGCTTCTGCATCTTCAATCTTTTTGGTTAAAGCGGCCTTTTCTGTGGCCCAGTCAGCCCGTTCCTTCTTATAACCTTCCTTCAGTTGCTCCATACCGCCTAAAGCGCTGGTTAATTCCTCCTTGGCCTTGGAAGTTTCTGCTTGTTGGGATTTTAAATTCTCTTGAAGGTCAGCGACTTGGTTCTCTTTAACTTTCAGTTCAGCCTGCAGACCGACAGTTATACGGTTTAACAAAGGAAGTACCAACCACATAACAAGTTAGGCGCTTTGTACTTGGGGGCTAATGCCTAGTTGATCTACAGCTACCAGTTAATTATCAAAGTCCCAAGCTGAATACAAGTATTCCAACTTGGCACTTGGGGCTAATGGCCATTTGATCTGGTGGTATTTCGGATGTTATTAAAAGTCTAGACTCAATTATACTAAAAGTTGAACCGACCCTTGGGGGCTACAGCGGCAAGAAGCGGGAACAAATGCATGGAAATTACCTCATGTTTTTCCTTCATCATCTTTACCAGATTGGCTTCATAATCACGGCTAGTATATAGCCGGTTTAAGTAACCAGAGTGAATGTCTTGAGCACTGAGAGCAGAGTATGTTGCCAGATCAACATCCCATTTTCCTTTGCTCAGGGCGGAAAATTCTTCTTTAGCAGTATGCTTGGCTAAAGCGATGGGATTTCCCGGTTCAGTACGACCTATGCCAGTAATTATGACTTCGTCATCCTTAGGCTCGCCGATTTGAACTGGCATAGTCGGTTTATCAGCAGGTTTGGAGGGACCGATAGTTTTCTCAATCCGGATTGGACTGGCTGGTTGGTCAGCAGGACCGGAGGGGTTCACAGAACTTTCTTCAGGAAGAACAACTTCATCCCTTACTGGTTGGTCAGCAGGACCGGAGGGGTTCACAGAACTTTCTTCAGGAAGAACAACTTCATCCCTTACTGGTGGGTCATCAACTACATCTTCATGGATGATCGCTTCAACATTTGGGGTAGCATCTGGTTCAGGAGCAGCATCTTCTTCAGCTGCCTTATCCTGGCGAGCTTTCTTACTTGGCCTCGGTTTGGCCCTGAAAGAAGCAGTAAAATTAAAGACAGTATATATTGAAGGCTACAAAAATCAACAACTTGATGATAAGGGCAAAAGCTTACCCAAGCACGGTTTTGAGTGGAGGCAGCTGAGTACCAGTTGACTCGCCGGAAGATGAGTGCAAGGTGACCTGATAATCGAAGTCAGACGGATTAAGCGGTTGACGAAAACAGCCCGCTTTAGGACAAATATTGATAAGCAAATTAGAGACCTCTGAACGACGTCTCTGAACCGGACTATTCGGTAAACCGGCGGAGGTAACTACCTGGCCGCTGTGTCGAGTTGTACGACGCACCTCATGCTGACGGGTCTTCATAAGAAAGTTGGGATCCAAGTAAGCAAGAGGATGGGAAAATTTAACTTTGCGGTTTGCCTGACGGATTTTGTGCAAAGACGGAAGGCTTGAATCAGAAGAAAGAGTAATTACCTCTACATCGTCAGCGTGGCTAGCTTCAGCATCATCGTGACAAATTGTATCATCAATAAATTGCATAAACAGTAAACCGAGAGAATCAAGTTCAGCTTCAAAATCCGAATTACCCACATCATCATCAACAGGTGGATCAGAGGAGGCTGTAGTTTTCCTTTTATGAGTAGACTTTTTGACGACCCTTGTCTTAGGCCGGATTGGTTTTTCCGGTTTATCCGCCTTTTCTTGCGGGAGCTTTTTGCTCCAAAACGGATCATCACCCTGCACCAACAGATATCGATATCAATCATAAGCACGTACAATAGTATCAGACTCAGTGAGAAGGAAGTTCGGTTTACTGCTGGTGGTTTATTGGTGGCACAGAAGGGAAGAAGGCCGGTTCGGGCACAGATGCGTTCCGGTTCATTTAGAATTTTCTTTACAGCTTCGGTGACCTCTTCATCAGTAAGCTGGATGTTTACGTGATGCAACGGATCATCAACGCTGCCTGTATACTCACACATTAAACCAGAGCGTTGACTGAGTGACAGTATACTCCAGGATATCCAGCAACGAGCAAGATCGACTCCTGTTAAACCGTTAGCCATAAAGGCTCGGAGTTTGGACAATTGAGGAGCGTATTTCATCCTCTCCTTGCCAGTCAGCCGCTGAGGAAAGGGATGTGTGTTGCTGAGCCGTTCTGGGCGAAAACCGGGCAAGATGTTCTCATTATCCGGGGAGGTGTCTTTACAATAAAACCAGGAGTTATTCCACTCTTGGGGATGACTATGAAGTTTCGCATGAGGGTAAGTGACCTCTTTTCTCTTTTGGATTGACATGCCACTCAGCTCCATGTTAGAACCGTCAGGAAATTCTGTACGACGGTTTAAGTGAAAGCAGTCTCGGAACAGCTCCACTGTGGGTTCCTCTTGGAAGAATACCTCGCAGAGCACTTGGAAATGGCATATGTTGGTGACAGAATTAGGGCCGATATCTTGCGATGGAGTTGGAAGTTGGCCAAAACATCACGGTAAAATTTTGAACCAGGCGGGTTAAAACCGCGGGCTAAGTGATCTGCAAAGACTACAACTTCTCCGTCTCGAGGTGTAGGGGGACACTCTTTGCCTGGGACCCTCCAGTGAATGGTTTTTCTGCTGCTTAAAGCACCGGTCAGGACCAGATTGTTCAATTGCGTTTCCGTGACCCGAGAAGGAGCCCAGTTGCACTTGTACACTTGTTTGGCCATGAGGAAGTCTACAGAATGAAAATGATTCCGGTTCAAGATTGTGTTGTGCACAGATTACATGCTGATATTATCAATGTTAAACCATAGGAAGTCAATCATAAACCAACATTGGTAAAGCGGTGCGGTTCATCAAGGGATTACTGGCAGTTTAACAAGGGGACTAATGGTATGTACTAATTTGGTAATCCTCTTCTTCAAGGTTAAACCGCTAGATCTAAAACCGTGAAACATTGGGTATTACAAATGAACAAGTGTGCAGAAACAGGTATCACACAATCTCGTTATAGCATTGGATCTGGGGTGATTTCATAAAAAGGATAAATATTCATGATTTAAAAGAAGTTATGCAAGAGCAGCAAGGGAAAGCTATGGATCAGAACTACGGTCCAGGTATATTGCAGTAAAAACAGATGCGGGAAACTACCGCTGTACGGAGCAAAGGATATGGGATCATCTGAAGAGGCATCTCAGCTGAAGTTTGAGGCGGACGAAGAACATGAAGAACGCGAGGAACACAGTAAACCCTAAAAGCAGATCTAGATTGAGAGGACGGAGATCTTACCGGAGCTCGGAGAGATGCGGAAGGATGCCGCAGTTCTCTGGTACGGTCAGATTGATGCAGCGGCCCAAGATGATGCAGAGGTTAGCGACGGCGGTGGAGCTCCGGAGTTGGCGACGCGGAGAAGACGAAGAGGAAAGGGGTGAAGGGGAAGGAAATGACCCTTCGGCCCTATTTATGAGGTAAAAAACATGTGTCAGGCGCGCGAATCCAGGAGCCACAGATTTCGGAAGTGGAGCTGTCGCCTCGATTATTGCGGATCTGTTAAACAAAGAAGGCATCATAAAAGCCAGTTTCATGATGACGTCATGCCGGTTTACAGCAACCAAAGAAGATGACGACATGGCGGTTTAGCGATTAAGGGAAGATACTGAATGTGAAGATTTCTGCTAAGGATTGACATGAACTCATTCAAATCAATCTGGGGCCTAATGTTGGGGATATCACTACTGGGCGTAAACCGGCCTGCTTGGGCCGGGTTAACTTCAATAGTAGTTCAAGGGTGTTAAAGCCCGATAAACTTGTAAAGGCCCAAGGCCGTAGTCGGTTTAGTATCTGTAGCCGTAAACCGGCTTGTATAAACTTGTACTATAAGATAGGGAAAGAAAGAGACCAACCCGGGTACGAGTATAAACCGGAGATTGGGACTCTGTGAACCGACGGGCGTCACCCGTGTATATAAGGGGACGAGAGACAACCACAACTCGAGGCCTAGGCGAAGCTTGTTTGCTCCCTAGTCATCGAGACTTCATGAATTCCACCACAAACTAGACGTAGGCTTTTACCTTCATCGAAGGGGCCGAACTAGTATAAACTCTCTGCGTCCCTGTGTCCGCTTTAACCCCTTCAAGTTAACGCGTTGCGATGGCTCCACGACTAAGTCCTTTGGCTAGGACATCTGCCGTGACAAACCCACGACAGTTGGCGCCCACGGTCAGGTTGATGCAGCGGCCCAAGATGATGCGGAGGTCAGCGATGGCGGTGGAGCTCCGGAGTTGGCGACGCGGAGAAGACGAAGAGGAAAGGGGTGAAGGGGAAAAAAGGAAATGACCCTTCGGCCCTATTTATGAGGTAAAAAACATGTGTCAGGCGCGCGAGTCCAGGAGCCACAGATTTCGGAAGTGGAGCTGTCGCCTCGATTATTGCGGATCTGTTAAACAAAGAAGGCATCATAAAAGCCAGTTTCATGATGACGTCATGCCGGTTTACAGCAACCAAAGAAGATGACGACATGGCGGTTTAGCGATTAAGGGAAGATACTGAATGTGAAGATTTCTGCTAAGGATTGACATGAACTCATTCAAATTAATCTGGGGCCTAATGTTGGGGATATCAGTACTGGGCGTAAACCAGCCTGCTTGGGCCGGGTTAACTTCAACATTAATTCACGGATGTTAAAGCCCGATAAACTTGTAAAGGCCCAAGGCCGTAGTCGGTTTAGTATCTATAGCCGTAAACCGGCTTGTATAAACTTGTACTATAAGATAGGGAAAGAAAGAGACCAACCCGGGTACGAGTATAAACCGGAGATTGGGACTCTGTGAACCGACGGGCGTCACCCGTGTATATAAGGGGACGACCCGACAGCGGTTTAGGGAGAGACAACCACAACTCGAGGCCTAGGCGAAGCTTGTTTGCTCCCTAGTCATCGAGACTTCATCAATTCCATCACAAACTAGACGTAGGCTTTTACCTTCATCGAAGGGGGCGAACTAGTATAAACTCTCTGCGTCCCTGTGTCCGCTTTAACCCCTTCAAGTTAACCCGTTGCGATGGCTCCACGACTAAGTCCTTTGGCTAGGACATCTGCCGTGACAAACCCACGACACTTATCATTTGACAGACCAGACTAAAAGCAGAACCCTGGACCCAGTAGTTAGGAAATAATAAATATTCGCCCAGAAAATCCTTCTCAGATATTTCGTACAATTATATAATTATTGTGCTTCATGGGCGGCTCCTTTTTTTGCGTCCAGGATCTAACAATGATCTAGAAGAATAAAAGAAAAGGCACATGCTTTTGGAATTGGAATCGATTCGATCAATGTAAAGATTCCCCATTTTGACCAGTGAAAAGAAACAATTGAAATCTATCTTTTGGCCGCTTGAAATAAAGCAAGCTGAGTATGCACTACGACCCTACTTAACGCTTCACGGGTGATGAATGTAAATGTTCTTATTCGATTTCCCCATTCCGAACGGACCTCTTGCTTTATCGTATACTTTTCTTGGAGAACCACATTGTGCAACAATGCAACATTTAAGCAACAAAGAGAACGGATTAAATTCCTCAGATTGAGACCTCAGTAAACTACATACTCCAAACCAAGCTTTATAGTTCAAGACCGGTGAGAACGTCTTACCACCCGCAAAAAAAAGAGAACGTCTTCCAACTGAAAGAGACCGTTGCTCACCTTAACCACCGAGGTTCTGTGTTTTAATATATTTTTCGAAACAGATCCCAAAGAGCTAAATCTACTTATTAAGCAAAAGAAAGTTGTTTGGTTAATTCATTGAAATTTGAAAATAACCATTAACTGACAAAGACTAAGGTTGTAGGAGCAAATGCTTACCTAGATTGTTTGCTTTTGGGTGTGGCAAATGCTTACCTCGATTGTTCACTTTTGGGCGTCAAAGCCTGCGTCAGATGCGTCGTTGGGCAAGTCCGTCGCTTTGCTCTTGAACATGAGGGAAAACATCTCCTGCATGGAATTCACCTCAAAGAATGAACCTCGTATAACCCCCACACCGGGTGGGTCGAGCTTGCATTGGATGAACTCCTCAGCTAAGGGCCACATGCATGACTGATAGAGCGTCAGCCCCTGGTCATGCAGCTCTATCACCTTGAGCACCAGCTTCTGAACTGCCGTGGACTCTGGTGGATTCTTCCTTGGGGTCCAAGAGTTGTGCCTGATCGGAAGGGTCGGGGTGAATGGCTTGACGAATATCTACAAGTAGCAACTAACCCTAATAGATAATCGTCGTTGTCGCCTAAACTAAGAACATCATTAGTGCAATGGGTTGTAACATCCGAATTTTCAATTTGGATGTTTATATATAACTCTTTCATATGCATCCATGGTTTATGCATTTCCCTTTCTATTGGTTTTTATTTAAATTATGATTCAATACTTGATGCAACTCAAGGACCATAAGAGAGAGTTGGAAGAAAATGTGAATCAAGTGGGGTTTCAAATATTCACTTCCATTTATACAAATAAAGAGAGAAGAAAATATGACTTCTTCAACAACAGAAATAAAATAATCGAACCAGGGAGGAGCCTCCCTGTTCTTCTAAAAATTAATGGAAATTTGTCTTGGAATAAAAAATTATTTGTTTGGATTTATTTGCAAATTATTTTTGTTGCTAATTTTATTAGTATAGCAAAAATGTTTACTTAAAATAAATATTTAGGCTAGATAAAAAGTTCACATGGCTCTATATATTGCCAAATATTTATGTGATTTTTTTTGGTATTTTTAGATTTAATTTAGTTTGTGTTTTCTGGGTTTTACTATTTCTGTAAAATAGAAATAAGAAAAACTCTGTTTTCATTAAAAAATCTAGCTGCGCTAGACCGGTGCTAGCCAGCCGGCCCACTGCCAAAACGGCCCAAGGACTAGCCGCACGCCGAAATGGCTTCGGGTCGGTCGTCCGCAACCCGTCCCTCTCTCCCGTGCTCACTGACCAGTGGGGCTCGTACCCATCCCTTTCCTCTGCCCGGTCATCTTCTCACGCATGCCAAGCCGGAGTCCGGCCCGCGCATGACCGCGCCCTCGCTCGTCCAAAACCCTAACCCGAGTGGACCCCCTCCCCAAGAATTGCGTCCTATAAATGCTTGGAGAACCTCTCTTTCGAGTCCCCTAAAACCCCTCTTCAAAACTACCCGTAGCGCACACACGCACCGTTCCAATCTCGCCGGAGCCATGGACTTCGCCGCTCGATTACCTCGCCAGTGAGCCTACCCGTGACCTATCTCTCTATCAATATCTTTCACTCGCCGTTGCGAGCTCGTTTCATATCGCTACGCCACCTAGGGTACACCGGAGAAGCCACCCCGAGCTCACACGCCCAACACCGAAGCCGTTGCTCACTCGAGCTTTATTGTCGTCGCTCCGCTCTGTACCGACGTCTTTGAGCTCCACTGACACCACCACCGGAACCATCTCGCTCCGTCACATCCACCCGACCTCTCCTGCGACACCAACGATCACCGAAACGTTGCCGTCGACAATGCCCGAGCTCCTCGCCGTTGTCTTCAACGTCCCGCCGCCGCTGTAAGACCAGCACCGTTCCATTTTCCTTCAGTGGCCTGGATTAGATTCAATCGAATAGTTAGGTTTCTATTTATTAGATCAGTTTTAGTTATAGTTTTATTCCGGTTTACATCGAACCGAGCCATCGATTTTTCTTCTATTTAGCTGCATCCGCCGATTTCTTCAAGTTTCGGCCATCCCCTCGCTATGAAGCCCGGATCCAATCATAGTGCGCCACGTGGCACTACTGCCACGGTCGGCCGGCATTTAATGTTTTCAATTTCAGATTCAATCCAAATTTTGTTTTTATCACATATTTAATTCTATAGATCCAAATGTAGTGATTCTTTTTCCTATTGGTTCATATTGATCTCATATATCCAGTGGCCTAAACCGAATATTTTTTTTGAAGATTTAAAATTTGAATTTGATCAGATCTAAGTTTGAACTTGTTTAGGTGATAACTTTAGTTTCATAACTCCATTTGAATTGATTCTTTTTGCTAGTTGAAGCTCTTGACATGTACTTTTCATAGAGACCATAAACACATAACTTTACTACTGTAAAAATTGTTTTTTTGTACAAAAACTTTATTTGGTTCTTTTTGTAGTTTTCATAAGTATTATCTTCGTTTTCTTTTTCAATCTTTTCTTGATTGCTTATGTAAGTTATTGTTTGCTTACGCTAGTTGTCTAGAGTGCGTGGCTGAGTATTACCAATCATTAGACTCCAACAACTTTCAGCAAGGCAAGTTCACACTTTGATCATTCTTTGATTACCTATGTTTTACTATTCATTAGTTCCACCGTTATACTTTGCATGAGTAGGATTTGAGAGTTGTGGCAATGCTTTGTAGTTCATTGAGGTAGGAAGCCATTATCCTTGAAACACCCCGGGAATTTATCGTTGCTTGTTAAGTCAGTTTGCTCAGCCATGCTTTTGTAGACGGGGTGGTATGTGTGATTCATGCAAGTTGTGAGAGAGTGGTAAATAGGTCCAACTTTAATAACTTTAATACATCTCTAGGTGGAATGGTTGCAATGTGAGGGGCACCTTAGAATAACCAAGGACTTGCCCAAGTATCCTGGAGGACCCAGTGATCACTCTTTATGGAAAGCCACCCAGGTTCAAAGGGATCAAACGACACTTCATGACTAGAAGCTTACGTGTGCATTGACAAGTCATTATGGGCTCTGGCTTGGTTGATCTTTGTAGTGACTCTGATCAGGTAGTGCTATGAGAGATAGTGGGTTATAGTTGGGATGGGCAATACTAGTTGTTAAGGAAAACTCTCTGAAAGACAATGTCTCGATCTTTCGATCATGGAGGTGGTCGTCTTGTGGGGAAATGTTCGCAAACCTCTGCAGAGTGTAAAAACTAATCATGATTGCCCGTGTCCCCGGTTATGGACAATTTTGAGCGTCTAGAAGTGATTTATCGTGTGATCTCATCATCAAAATTAATTTAATGAATTGGGTTAATAACAACTTGGGATTTTGGTTTGAGTTGGAGGAACCATCTCAATAATGGCAAATTTGTAGTAATAGTTTAAATAATTTGATGTAGGATAAAATTAGCTTTGTGCAAAACTAAACTTAGAGCCTCCACCAGCTATATTCCAACAGTGGTAGAAATTTCATTATTATTCTATGGTGTGACATTGCCAACATATTCCATGTGCTAACCTACACGACTGCAGCGTCTCATGTTGCAGGGTTTTTTGACGAGGATTAAGGTGCGATAGGTCGTTGTCTGCACTCATCATTTCTCGTGGAGTTGATGGACTCATTTACCTATGGTGCTTCGACAATTATTTATTTTAGATGGCCTTCAGCCATATTTACGTAATAAATAATCTTTTGTGGACCCCGATGTAATAATTGTGTGACTGAACTCTGTATATTTCGTCAAGTACTGTGTGTGCTAGCATACAGATCCAGGGATGGCACTTAAGCACAGAGACTTCGATCTATTTGGGTCAGGTCGCTACATGGGTCCCACTACATACTCAATAACTATACTCATTGTGCCTAAACTAACAACCTCATCAACGCAATGGCTCCCACAAAAAGAACAATTGCAATTGATCCAGGGGTATGAACAAAATCACTGCAGCAACTAGGAGAGCATGACAAAGCTTCTCAAATTCCTTTATTGGGGTTGCATCTCGTTGATTTGGGCTTGCATATCATTGATTTGGAATTGGTTCTCCTTGATTTGGCCATGCTTCTCGTGTGTGCCTATGAGCACATCATCTACATTCTCTCTCAGTGATAGATAGTAGTAGTCAAGCATTTGATTTACATAAAGCATTAGGAGATCCACCCATATCCATGTGTTGAAAGTGACTCCTCTCTGAGTGTGTCCAATGTTTTGAGCAATGAAACCCATACACCTAATTAAAACTATAAAGCAATTTTGATTATACCGTGCTTTCACGACCACCCTAAAAAAGAAATCTGGCTTGGGATTCTAGGATGTGTTCAAGGTTTTTCAAACAATGGGAAACTTGTAGCAGGAAAGGAACACCAACGTTGTAGCGACAACAAAATTGGAGCAACAATGACGCCAGCCCTCTACAGTTTGTGTATGGATTCGACAGAGCCGCTGTTGTAGTGTGAAGTCTCGTCAGTGTGCATAGTCCGCGAGGAGCTCAAGGACAAGCCGATGGGAGTGGAGGGGTGCTCTTCCATGAAAACAGTGAAGAAGGACTATCCTGGTACCGTTGGCAGGCGGGGGCTCCAATGTGGGGCACCATATGCTTCCCTAACCTCACAAGGCTTCGTTTTTGGCCACTTCGGGGCTCGTCGGCGGTGGATCGAGCCTATGTAATGATGGAGGCGGCGAGGAAGAACCCTATAATATCCGATGCTTACGACGAAGGAGAAGATTGGGGGTGGGTGGGGCCGTGATGAGGATTAATGCAACATTGTCCATCAGATCTGTCACTATGCCACCGCAAATTAATGGGCTAACCTGCCATGGCGCCACCCTGTTAGGCAGAGGATCACCACCAAAGATTCCTAGGCGAGTTAGCGTGCTAGGTGAGGTGAACGTTGCAGTGGTGGTGCTAGGGTTTTTCTTGCTAGGGTTTGGTCGTGAACTAGGGAAGGGGAAGGGAAATGGACGAAAAATGAATGGGGTGATGGCCTAGAACCCATCAACAAAGAAAACTGAAAGGCTGTGCCCTAAGGTACTCACCAGTCGCAAGAGGTTTCTTGGAAAGATTGCACTCACTAGTCAAAGGCGCACTGTCGGGACCGGTTTTCCAGACATTAATTTCTAGTAAATGGCCGTCGAGCTCATCAGCCCCAGGATTACTGTTAGCTGATGAGGCATCAACTTGATACAGAAATTCCAAGCAAGAGTACAAAATATGTAGCACAAGACCATTGTGGCCTATGAGTACAACAAATGGTTTCTAGTGGTTGAGGGCGGAAGCGGTTTGTGGATCACCACGGTCTATGGGACTCCATTTCCCACGGGAACAACTGACCAGGTTAACTCCTATCTTCGCGAGGCTGCTATCACCGTTGCTTAAGTTCCGGAGCTGTCATCATGCCGTTCCTCTCCGGGCAGGAAATCTAGCCAAGACAATAGCCAGGGACAAGCCAGTGAGTACTTTGAATGTACTCGCAAACATTAAGAATTCTGGAATAAAATATTTGATAAGACATGCCATAATCACATTGTCAGTCATAAATAAAACACTTCTTATGCATGCAAGCAAGTTATTAATATGCAACATGAATAAGTAATAATGGAGCGGGAATGAAATGCCACAGTCGGGCGTCTGAGCGACACCACAGAAAGGGCTTATAAGATAAATGAAGCAACATGCATGCCACAGATGGGCGTCTGAGCGACACCACAGAAAGGGCTTATAAGATAAATGAAGCAACATGCATGCCACAGTCGGGCGTCTGAGCGACACCATAGAAAGGGCTTATAAGATAAATGAAACAACATGCATGCCACAATCAGGCGTCTGAGCGACACCACAGAAAGGGCTTATAAGATAAATGAAACAACATGCATGCCACAGTCGGGCGTCTGAGCTACACCACAGAAAGGGCTTATAAGATAAATGAAACAACATGCATGCCACAGTCGGGCTTCTGAGCGCAGAAAGGGCTTATAAGATAAATGAAAGAGCATATCCAGGAAGTATAACCATCCCAGGGGTGTTCAGTAATGCCAAATATGTAACGGGTTAG
This sequence comes from Triticum timopheevii, assembly GCA_963921465.1. NCBI lineage: Eukaryota > Viridiplantae > Streptophyta > Magnoliopsida > Poales > Poaceae > Triticum > Triticum timopheevii. The sequence continues at coordinate 300,713,993 of OY997270.1, forward strand.
TTCGCAACAAAATAACAATCATAAACATCACAAGTCTCAAATCGTGATCTCAACTCTGGCTTAACAGTTTCTCCTCCGAAGACCGACACTAAGACCGACACTATACCCATCCCAGACCGTAATCCTTAACCATGGACACGACTCTTATGAATAGGTTTAATACCTCTGCAGAGGGTGTACTCTTTAACCACGAGTAACGGATTCCTTTAGTCCCTCGGGGCTAATTCCGTCTACGGCCTTTTTGTTGAAAACACGCCTAACTTGCACACACCAGCTTAACTCATCGGTGTCTGGAATCACCCACGACACTTGTTTAAGCAAAACTCTAAGTGGGGAGGCTACAACCTCGCGTAGCATGGGATCAAATTTATATCGCGCGCTCTAAGGGGTGGCCTCCCCTCTCGGTCCCAACCGGAAACACCCATGCCCCCGGACCAGGTGGCTAGCCTATTGGTTACTACCGGTACCTTCCACCGTGGCCTCTTTGTATGGTGTGTGCTTGAAAGGGGTTGACGACTTACTGAACTGTACCCTACCGGTGGCAGGGACAAGTGGTAGTCACCAGAAATCAACTTCCTCTTCTTGCTCTGTCCAGTTGATGGCGTTACAGACGGTTGGGTCAGCTTGAGCACAAAGATCCCTGGTTCCACAGGTAACTTAAGTGCTGCGCACTTTGACAGGCCAGCGGCAATGTCGTTCTGAGCTCTTGGAACATGTTCCATCTGCAGGCCGTCAAAGTGCTCTTCTAGCTTTCTCACTTCATCAACGTAGGCTTCCATCAACGGACTCTGATAAATCTTATTCACTTGGCGGACGACAAGCTGCGAGTCACCCCTAACAATGAGCTTCTTGATCCCAAGGTCTGCCACGATCCTGAGACCGGCAAGCAAACGTTCATACTCTGCAGTATTGTTTGTTGCTTGCTCCTTGGGAAAGTGCATCTGGACTATGTACTTGAGGTGCTCTCCGGTGGGTGCGACAAGCAGCACACCAGCACCGGCGCCTTGCAGCGAGAAGGCACCATCAAAGTACATCAGCCACTCTTTGCTTGCTTCCTTGATGGGGATGCTCGTTTCTGGAATTTCTTCATCTGGTGTTGGCGTCCACTCTGCTATGAATTCTGCCAATGCTCTGCTTTGGATAGTTGAAGTGCTCTCAAACTTAAGGCCAAAGCTTGACAGTTCCAGTTCCCACTCAACAATCCTGCCTGTTGCTTCTGGATTCTGCAGTATCCTCTTCAGCGGAAAACGAGTGACAACTGTGATCTCATGTGCTTGGAAGTAATGGCGCAGCTTTCTCGAGGCCATGAGAAGGCCGAAAAGCAATTTCTGCACACCAGAGTACCTTGACTTAGCCCCCTGCAGAAGGGAACTGACAAAGTAAACTGGGCACTGCACCATTCTCTTCTGTATCTCCTCACGCGCCTGAGCAGATCCATCTTTGTCGGGACTAGAGCTTGCCGTGGAAGCCCCCTGCTTGTCGCTGGATGCGTCTGCCGTGGTTGCTGGCTCATCATCTACCTCCCTCTCTGCTACTAACACAACACTAACCACTTTATTGGTTGCCGCCAGATACAGCAGCAACTTCTCTTGTGGCTTAGGTGCGACAAGTATTGGAGTGGAGGACAGGTATCTCTTCAAGTCTTGTAGCGCAGCCTCCGCTTCCGGAGTCCATTTCATTGGACCTGCCTTTTTCAATATTTTGAAAAATGGCAGGGCGCGCTCAGCAGACTTAGAGATAAACCTGCTGAGAGCTGCCACGCAACCGGCAAGTCTTCGTACATCCTTGACGCGCTTTGGTGCTTCAATCTGCTCAATGGCCTTGATCTTGTCGGGATTGGCTTCAATTTCCCGCTGAGACACGAAGAACCCGAGAAGCTTGCCGGAAGGAACTCCAAACACACACTTCTCGGGGTTGAGCTTGAGGCTGATCTTGCGCAGATTTGCAAAAGTCTCGTCTAAATCTTGAATCAGAGTTGCCTTGTCCTTGCTCTTGACCACTATGTCATCCATGTAGGCTTCCACATTTCTGTGTATTTGTGGCTCAAAAGCGGCATGGACTACCCTTGCAAATGTTGAACCAGCATTCTTTAAACCGAAAGGCATCCGTATGAAACAGTACGTGCCACATGGAGTGATGAATGCGGTCTTCTCCTCATCCTCTTCTGCCATGAAGATCTGATGTTATCCTGAGTATCCGGCCGTGGAGTCAACAATCTGGTCAATGCGCGGCAAGGGAAATGGGTCTTTGGGACAAGCTTTGTTAACATCGGTAAAGTCGATACAAAGCCTCCATTTCCCGTTTGCCTTGCGCACGACTACAGGATTGGCCAACCACGTAGGATGGAGCACTCCTCTAACAAGGCCTGCCGCTTCCAACTTCTTGATCTCTTCTGCGATGAATTCTTGGCGCTCCACTGCTTGCTTCCTGACTTTCTGCTTGACGAGCCGCGCATGAGGACAGACGGCAAGGTGGTGCTCAATTACTTTCCTGGGAACACCAGGGATGTCAGACGGTTGCCACGCAAACACATCGACGTTCGCCCGCAGGAAAGCAATGAGCGCGCTTTCCTATTTAGGGTCAAGAGTGGCACTGATGGTGAAGGTACCACCAGTGCCGTCCTCCTTGGCGGACACCTTCTTGGTCTCTGGCGGAGCTTCCATTGTCTTCTTACACTTGCCGGTGGAGCTCGATGGTGCGTCCTCGACGGTAGCGCAGCACTCCGAAGAGGTGCGCTTGCCGGAGTGGGCATCAGAACTCTTGCCGGACTTGGTCTTCTTCTTCCTCCCGGGAGCTTCAGCGGCAAGTGACTTGCGATCCGTTGCGGCTGCCGCTTCCCGGTAAATCTTGTCGGCACAGATAAGAGCATCCTTCTTGTCGCCAGGGACAGAGATGACACTTATCGGGCCTGGCATCTTCAGCATGTTATACGCATAGTGAGAGGTCGCCATGAACTTGGCGAGCGCTGGACGGCCGAGAATCCCATTGTAAGGCAATGGAAAATCGGCAACGTCAAAAGTGACCCTCTTAGTTCTGAAGTTCAACTCATTGCCAAATGTCACCGGCAACGTGATCTTCCCCTTCGGCTTGCTCCTTCCCGGGTTGATTCCTTGGAATGTGCCGGTCTCTTCGAGTTCGCTGTCAGGGACCTGGAGTTTCTGGAGCACAGCGGAGGAGATCAGGTTCAAGCCGGCCCCGCCGTCAACTAGCATCTTAGTGACCTTGAGGTTGCGGATAGTTGGTGAAACCAACATTGGCAAGAACCCGACCGCAGTTGTGCGATCAGGGTGGTCCTCAATATCAAAGATGATAGGCGTGCTAGACCATTTCAGAAGCTTGCGTGACTCGATGGGTGGTTCTGCCGCATTGACTTCCCGCACCCACTGCTTGAGTTGGCGGTGTGAAGTATGCAGAGAAGCACCGCCGTCAACACACAAGACCTCTGTGGCTTTCTGGAACTCCTGCTCACTGGTCTCGACATCATCCATGTCTTCGTCGTCGTCGTCATCTTCATCCTTGTCGCGGCCGCGGGGAGGTCTGTCTCCTTGCCGCTGCTTGGCCTTGCCGCGGCGTCCTCCCCGGCCGGGGCGCTTCATGCCGGATCCTCCAGCACCTCCTTGGGCTTTCTCCTTGTCGCGTCGCTCGTATTCGGCCTTTTGCAGCTCGACAAGCTGCTCGACCTTCTTGCAGCTCTGGAGGTCATGTCCCTTGGTGCGGTGGATCTTGCAGTACTGTTTGTTGGTGCCGTCCTGCTTGTCGGCGACCGCCACAGCCTGGCAGTTGGTGCATGCGGCAACCTCCTTGCCGGAGCTACCAACTTTGGCTTTCTTGGCGCCACCTTCGTTGCCGGACTGCTCAACAACTAGCACATCTTTGCCTTTCTTCTTCCTGTTGTTCCGCTGCCGGTTTTTCTTTGCCGGGGCAGCATCCTCGCTGTCAGATCCTCCTGCTCCTGTATTCTCTCCGGGGAGTTTCCTCCCTTCCTCAGCACGTGCACACTTGTCGGCCAGGGCATACAGCTCACTGACGTCTCTGATCTTGCACATCGCCATCTCCTCCCGCATCCTGCGGTTACGCACGTTCTGATGGAACGCGCTGATGACCGCGACAGGGTGGACATCCGGGATGTTGTGTTGTACACGGCTGAATCTCTGGATGTACTTGCGCAGGGGCTCTCCTTCCTTCTGGGCGAGCAGATGAAGGTCACTCTCCTGGCCATGAGGTTTGTGGCCGCCTGTAAATGCGCCGACAAACTGATGGCATAGGTCTGCCCAGGAAGATATGGAGTTGTCCGGCAAGTGCATGAGCCAGGACCTGATGTTGGGTTTGAGCACCAGCGGGAAGTAGTTGGCAAGGATCTTGTCGTCCCGCCCCCCGGCAGCTTGCACCGCGATGGTGTAGATGCTAAGGAAATCCGACGGATGCGACTTGCCATCGTACTTCTCGGGTACGTCTGGCTTGAAATTCTTCGTGTTGGGCCACTGGACTTGCCGCAGCTCACGGGTAAACGCAGGGCAACCTACCGTGTACGGCAGGTCGCCTGGTTCCCCTGGCGCATGCATGTCGACAGAGGGCCCAGCGCGCTGGTCTGATTGACGCCGCGCTTCTCTTCGGCGCTCGATGCGAGTACGAGCGTCTTCTTGCTGTCGTTCGTGAAGAACTTGGCGCTGATCGCGACGAGCTCGCGGATCTGATGACGCGGTGGAGTCGCTGTCGAGGTGGATCCGGCGAGTCGGCGATCTTGGCCTTCGGGACGGAGAGTGCACGGTGGTCGCACCCCCACCGGTCTTGTCGCCATCGGCTCGTGCCTGGATGACTCGCCGCGGCTGCGATGTACTCGGCTGCCGTGGAGTGTCGCCATTGGCAAAGCCGATGAGACTCTGAATGGTGGCCCTCCAGTCATCGATCTTGTCCGCCGTTGGAGGGTAGTCTAGGAGCAGTTGAGCTCGCACCAAAGCTTCCGCTGGAGTGGCGGGTAGCGGTGGCGAACGGTGTGAGGAGCGGGATATGCTCGGACTTATAACTATGTTAGAAGGAGCAGTATGCCGTCCAGGTGACCGTGCCTCGCTCGCGCCAGCATGTTGGCGCGCATGCTGGTCTTGAGCATTCCGAGATCCACCAGCTCGATCTGGGTCCAGCAAGCGTATGGTACCGTGAGTACCATGACGCTGCCGGTCCCGCGCCTCCTAAGATGGGCGCAGTGCATGTACGGACGCCTAGGTCTTGGAGTGTGCCCGGTCGTTGTGGGAGCCGGCTACGCCGCCGATGGGCAGCGCAGCCTTGTCCTTGGACCTGGCGGCACCGTGAGCTCCCTCGTCGACGCCCGTTCTTCCGCCGGCGTCTACCCCACCAGCCGTTTGCTCCGGCGATGGTGGGTTTGTCACGGACGGAGCAGCCGCCTCCGAAGCCTTCTTCTTCGGCGGCATGTCGATGAAGATGATGAAGATCTAGCTCGTGTGAACGCCGGATCAGGTTCACACAACCTCGACGCCCCCTACCCGGCGCGCCAAAGATGTCGGGGAAACTGATCCATGAGCACCTATGGGGACCGGCGGACCGAGCCCCTTTCGGTTCAGCGGGGGCGGAGATCGCACGAAGAGCAGATCGAGGCAAAGCACACGAGTAGTTTACCCAGGTTCGGGCCACACGGATGTGTAAAACCCTACTCATGCTCTGTGGTTTGTATTGAGTTCTTGCTCGGGAGCGCTGAGTGCTACAGTACACACCAGCAGCTAACGAGACCGAGCGTGAGTGTTCTTCTATTCCTCCCCCTTTACGTTGCGCATGGGCCTCCTTTTATATGCTCAAGGGGTCACCGACAGGTGGCAACGTAGACAAGGGTAAAAATGGAAAGGTGTTGCAGTTGTTACAGCTACCTGTACAGTGTATCATACCTAACCCTGACGGCAGGGGATAAGGGCATTAAATGCCCATCTGCGTCGCCCAAACAATGCAAAAAGGAACCGTCAGGGACGCCACCGTTCGCCATGATGGCAATCTTGTCAGCGCCGCTTGCCACCGTGTACCGCTAGCTGCACAGCCTCCCGCCACGTACGCCTGGAAGGGTCCCAGAGCGACAAGTTGGTGGATGTGCTGGAGCGTGGGTACGGAGTGGTAGCTTGCCGCGGCAAACGCCTTGCCGCGGTCGTTATCTTGTCGCGTCCGGGAGCTTGCCGCTCACCGGGCCTTGCCGGGACGCATGGCGCGTCGCGGAAAGTTCCTTGAGATACCTTGGTTGGCCTTCCCGGCAAGCTCCTCTTGCCGGGGTCTTGTGCCTGAGTGGCCTTCCCGGCAAGCTCCTCTTGCCGGGGCCTTGTCTCCTTGGCTTGAATACTTTGTTCTTGAATGGCTCCAAAGGAACCACGGAGGACCTTGGCGGTCACCCGGCAAGCCTTGCCGTGGGGTACTGCGACTGCCCATGCACAAGTTCGGGATACTAGGGTACCCCTACTCTAGTACACCGACAATCGCGCGGGCGAAAGGGTTCGGAGAAATTTCCAAATTTTTGCTCGTGTCTATATATAGCCCGACCCCGTCGTTGTGACCGAGTGGAACAACTCGGTGGCACCGAGATGGAAAACTGTATACAGTTATTGCAACTCGGTGTGACCGAAAGGTTCAAATCGGTTGCACCGAGATCGAAAACATAGATCAACTTAATGATCTCGGTAAGACCGAAAGTGGGGTATTGGTCAGACTGAGAATCACAAAGAGGTTTTGGAAGTTTAAGTCTATGACAAATCGGGGACTCCGAGTGCTCCTCACACAGAGTGGTTCGAATCTGACTTGATCAATTTTGTGATGTAGCATGAATAGAGTTTGAGACGAGAAAAGCATAGATAGCTAGAGAAGGTTCTTAGGCATTCTTGTCCATCCACTTGGCAAATGAAAAATAAAGACAAACAGTCAAAACAACAAGTGGATGTCCTCGAATGAGTTGAATATGCAACCAACATGCTCACACAATAAAATGGCAATTGAAATATGTGACAAAGCATGCACAACCAATTCTAGCATCTATCAAGCAATTGGCGATGACTAGGTCATCTATATATGAGTATATTGACTTAGGAGTCAAATGAGAACATTTGATCATAGGTCATACTCATCGTTTAAGCTCAAGTGGGGTTACCACTTTTACATAAAGCATTGTTGTGTTCACATCATTAGAGTTGCTTTAACTCAAGTCTTAGAGTAAAGCTCCCCCTAGATGTGATATCCCCCCTAAGAGGGATGAGCTAACCTTGGGTTTTGTCGATGATGACTTCATGTAGATGTTGAAGATGTGGATGCTCAGTGTTGATGTCAATCACTTGGAGCTATCCTTTTGAGTGAATTGCACTTTCAATACCTACATGGGTTAGTCCCACAAGGAACAAACAAGGATATCCATAGACATAGAGTGATGCACACACAAGATGATGTCTATGAAAGCTTTTAGGTTACCTTGTCCCTTGTCTTACAAATAAGAGAGTTTGTGACTCCTTGAACTAGTGCAAGATGTGGAAGTTGATTGCACTTGTTCTTGCCAAAATGTTAAGAGTGAAGTATGTTGGCGGAGTCACCCTCAAGAACTCTCTAGTTCTTCTTCTTTTGGATCCATACCATCTTGATGGGAATCCTTGGAGTTGTAGTCGTACTTGATGAAGTGGAACTTGAAGTAGTCTTGGGAATCCACTTGACTAAGGTCTTAGGAGCTTCTTCAAATGCATCAATTTCCTCTTGAAGCTTGTCCTTGCCTTTTTGCTTGTAGTCTTGTGGTGGAAGATCATCTTGAGTTTGTGTCCCCTTGAAAGAAGTAGGATCATACTTCTCTTGTTGAGGAACAAACTTTGTCTTGGGGTATTGATCTTCTTCCCACTCAACTCCATTGGCATTGAACTTTCGTTCAAAACCAACACCTTGATTCTTCCGGTGCCTTCCTTGCTTGCGTACAATCTCCTCGAATTGCTTACTTCCGGCAAGGCTTTTGTACACTCCTTTCTCTATGATAGCCTTCAATAAGCTATTTTCTTGCTCAAGTGTAACTTGGCTAAGAGAATAATTAGTGGAATCAAGAGAACTACTAGAAGCAACAATATTGGATTTAACACGATCATTGTTACTACTAGAGGAAGAATCTTTCTTGTTCTTGTTATTAGACTTGACTTGAGGCATGTAAGTGGATAAGAGTAAACGCTTGGCAATGTAAGAATAACTTTTCTTGCAGAGATCATCATTGATTGCCTTTAAAAACTCATGCTCTTGCTCAAGATTGAGCTTTTCAAAGCGTAACTTTTCATGAGCTCTTAAAAGTTCTCGATGACCTTCGAAGATAGTTTCATGAGCTAACTTAAGAGTGTTTAGTTCTTTAGTTAGAGCCTCAATTTTCTTCTTATCATTGTCATTCGTTTTATCTTGATTAGCATGATTAATTGACGTTTCATCATAGTATTCATCACTAGAGTTGTCAACTAGTAAATCATCATCACCTAACAAGTCATCTTCATCACTATTGAAATCAACATACTCAGGATGAGTTACCTTAGGACCTTTGGCCATGAATCATCTTCCAATTCCTTCATTTGGTGAGTCAAATATGTCGTAGGAGTTGGTTGACACAAGTGCTAGACCGGCAACACCTTCATCTTGAGTATATTCGGAATTGGAGTGATAACTTCTCTCGGAGTGGTTGTCGGAGTCGGAGCCGGATACCCATTCACCAACATGAGCTTGATGTCTTCGTTTTGTGTAGCTCCTTGATGATTTTTCCTTTCTTTCCGAATCCTTGCTTCTCCGTGAGTATCTTCGTCCATAACGATCATCTCTACTCCTTCTCTCTCTTGATGGTGATTCTTCTCTTTTGCTTCCTCTTTTTGGAGAATGTTCTCTTCTTTTGTAGGGAGCCGTACTTTCATTGGAATAGTGTCCGGGTCTTCCACAATTGTAGCAGTTTCGCTCTCGACTAGAAGATCTTTTGTCATTGTAGGACCTTGACTTGGAGCTTCTATCTTTGCTTCTACTCTTGTAGAACTTGTTGAAGTTCTTCACCATTAAGCTCAATTCTTTGTTGAAGTTTTGTTTCTCACTTGATGATGTGGGGGCTTCATATGAGGCTTTGTAGGCACCACTTGATTTGTTGTGAAGTTCCTCTTTATCCTTGAGCGACATCTCATGAGCAACAATTCTTCCAATGACCTCCGTTGGCTTGAGATCTTTGTAATTGGGCATCATTTGGATCAATGTGCACACGGTATCATATTTTCCATCCAAGGCTCTTAGGATCTTCTTGATGATGAATCTGTCGGTCATCTCTTCACTCCCAAAGCCAGCAATCTCGTTTGTGATGAGAGCAAGCCTAGAGTACATTTCAGCGACACCTTCACCATCCTTCATTTTGAACTTGTCAAGTTGACTTTGAAGCACATCCAATTTGGATTCCTTGACGGAGTCGGTACCTTCGTGCATATCAATCAAAGTATCCCAAATTTCCTTTGCATTGTCAAGACGGATGATTTTGTTGAATTCTTCGGGGCACAATCCGTTGAAGAGAATATCACAAGCTTGAGCGTTGTATTGTAGCATCTTCAACTCATCTGCGGTAGCTTCACGGTTTGGTTCTTTCCCATCGAAGAAGTCACCTTGCAAACCAACACACACAATAGCCCAAACGGCGGGGTTATGTCCAAGAATATGCATTTTCATTTTATGCTTCCAACTAGCAAAATTAGTACCATCAAAGTAAGGACCTCTACGGTGATAATTTCCCTCGCTAGACGCCATACTCTCCTAGGTTGTGAAACCAAGGCTATGACCACCAAAGGCTATGGAAATCAAAGCAAATGGAGACCAAAGCTCTGATACCACTTGTAGGATCGGAAGTATGTCTAGAGGTGGGGGGGGGGGGTTGATTAGACTACTTGACCAAATAAAAACTTAACCTTTTCCCAATTTTAGTTCTTGGCAGATTTTAGCAACTTTAGGACAAGTCAAGCAATCATTACACAATTCAAGCAAGCATGCAAAGAGTATATAGGCAGTGGAAAGTAAAGCATGCAACTTGCAAGAATGTAAAGGGAAGGGTTTGGAGAATTCAAACGCAATTGGAGACACAGATGTTTTTCCCGTGGTTCGGATAGGTGGTGCTATCCTACATCCACGTTGATGGAGACTTGAACCCACGAAGGGTAACGGTTGCGCGAGTCCACGGAGGGCTCCACCCACGAAGGGTCCACGCAGAAGCAACCTTGTCTATCCCACCATGGCCATCGCCCACGAAGGACTTGCCTCACTAGCGGTAGATCTTCACGAAGTAGGCGATCTCCTTGCCCTTACAAACTCCTTGGTTCAACTCCACAATCTTGTCGGAGGCTCCCAAGTGACACCTAGCCAATCTAGGAGACACCACTCTCCAAGAAGTAACAAATGGTGTGTTGATGATGAACTCCTTGCTCTTGTGCTTCAAATGATAGTCTCCCCAACACTCAACTCTCTCTCACAGGATTTGGATTTGGTGGAAAGAAGATTTGAGTGGAAAGCAACTTGGGGAAGGCTAGAGATCAAGATTCATATGGTAGGAATGGAATATCTTGGCCTCAACACAATGGTAGGTGGTTCTCTCTCAGAACATATGAGTTGGAAGTGTAGATGTGTTCTGATGGCTCTCTCCACGAATGAAGAGGAGGTGGAGGGGTATATATAGCCTCCACACAAAATCCAACCATTACACACAATTTACCAATCTCGGTGGGACCGAATCAACAAACTCGGTCAGACCAAAATAGTAAACCTAGTGACCGTTAGAGATTTTCGGTGGGACTGACATGCAACTCGGTAGGACCGATATGGTTAGGGTTAGGGCATAACGTAATCTCGGTGAGACCGATTACACAAACTCGGTGAGACCGATTTGGTAATTAGCTAACCAGAGAGTTGGTCAGGTAAACTCGGTGGGACCGATTTGCTCTTTCGGTGAGACCGAAAAGTCACAAAAGGGAAACAGAGAGTTTACATTGCAATCTCGGTGGGACCGATCCACTCTTTCGGTGAGACCGAAAAGTTACGAAAAGGAAACAGAGAGATTGCAATCCCATCTCGGTGAGACCGAGATCCCTATCGGTAGAACCGATTTGCTAGGGTTTGACAGTGGCTTATGACATGTGAAACTCGGTGGCGCCGGATAGAAAGAATCGGTAGGACCGAGTTTGGCTTAGGGTTTAGGTCATTTGTGGAAGTGGGAAAGTAGCTGAGGATTTTGGAGCATATCATTAAGCACATGAAGCAAAAGGCTCATTAAGCAACACCTCATCCCTCCTTGATAGTATTGGCTTTTCCTATGGACTCAATGTGATCTTGGATCACTAAAATGTAAAATGAAGAGTCTTGAGCTTGAAGCTTTAGCCAATCCTTTGTCCTTAGCATTTTGAGGGTTCCACTTTCACCATCCATGCCATGCCAATCATTGAGCTTTCCTGAAATAATTGTCTTGGAATAGCACTAGCTCAATGAACTATATGTTGTTGTGAATTACCAAAACCACCTAGGGATAGTTGCACTTTCACCTATGTCAGGACCCATATTGGGACAGTAGGGAAGCATAGCAATGTCCGAGGTATAGATACAGTTGCTTCTCATAAATGGTAGTAACGTTGTGTCAACAGCAGATGGATCACCTTCCAGCATCATTGGATAGTTTTGTCCAAGGAAGAGCGAGTTTCCTCCAAGACTTTCAATACTGAACCAGGGAGAAGGCGTTGGCGCTAGTACACTAGTATCCATCCTGAATACTCTGCAACAGATGTTGGAATAGGTCCGGAGAGTGCGACCATGCGAGACAACACCTGCTTCCTTAGTAACATCAGCAGTGCCCTGTATACAGACAAGAAGAGGTGACCCATCGGAATAAGTTGCCAGGCGCCACTGAGTATATAGGTCCTGCTCGTCCTCATGCTCGTAATCATCAGCATCGTCATCTCCCCCTTGGTTATATAAGTTTTCAAGTATAGGTGGTGGAATGTTTACAGGACCTTGGAAACACAAGAAGGTTAATTAGTGAAGGGAAACTAGCTAACTCGCATGCATGTGGATGAAACAATTATAATTACGGTGGAAGACAAATGTACTGAAAGCATCAGGATTCCATGCAAATACGGTGCCACGAGTGGTGGCAGCAAACACAAGAACCTCATATTGAATTGCATCACAGTACTCATCCGTGTACAGAAATTGATTTTTGAGCAACATCCATCGAGGCGTGGAAGTAAGGACGGCAACAAGCTTGTCAAAGATAGCAACAACTTCATAGTTCGTGTAATCCCAAGAGCGGTTGGGAACTCGACAAATTGCTATCTTCCGTAGACGACAGTCACCATGATCGTATTTGAACTCACGTAGAATACCGGTGTGCTCAACCTCTGGGCAGTCGTCTGAGATTTTTGGAAGTGGAACCCGGTGATGAGTGTACACATTCACAAGTTCCCACTCGTAGTTGTACCCAATATAAACAACCCAATCTCCATTTGCGCCTGCCCAAGACTTGCCCTCAAGCGATGGCATCTTAACATCATACGTATCATTATCAAGTGGCATCAACTTGCACAAGGCGAGGCTTCCCTCATCCCCGCGCCAGTCAGCAGGGTCATGGCAAAGAAGATAGGGGAGATCAATCCGCTCCTGGACCCTTGGGTTCCTTGTAATGATGTTATTAGTTGAGTCAAGAATGGTCTTGAACGAACCTGCCATGCTAGCCGAGGTGATGATGTTGCACCGATCAGTGAGTTCCTCCACCATGTCATCTTTTAGATCAGGGCAAGAATAACGGGGTCGTTTCCGTCCTGTTCCCTCCATGGAGAAGATGATCGAACAATGGCAGAAGTAAGGGTGAAGGAAAATGGAGGGAGGAAGAGCGTGCGACCACAGTTCCAAATCAAGAGGGAAAGGCGAAGAGGCAGTGGACAGTTGCCATGGTACACGAAGAAGCGCCTGGGGAAGCGAACGGTTGCCACAGAGGTCACACACTGACGAAAAGGGCTGAGTGAACCGCATGCGTATATCGCACACACCTTGATCAGGCCGACAATTTCTTTTGTGTTGCCTAATCACAAACAGTTCATCCGAGTGAATCGTATGCTGTATATCGCACACACCTTCATCTGGCTGCCCGTTTCTTTTCTGTTGCCTAATCACAAATAGTTCATCCGAGTGAACCGTATGCTGTGTATCGCACACGCCTTCATCTGGCTGCCTGTTTCTTTTGTTCCTCCTCATCGCAAACAGTTAATTGAACTGAACCATATGCCCTTCATCGCACACGCAACTAAAACCTGAACCGTGTTTGATGCATACGTCATCGCAAATGTTTTATGCATTTCTGACAGTTTTCATACATCACCGTTTGTGATTGTCGGTGTTCTAGGAACGGGGGTCCCTAGACTTGCCTGCCTACGGCCCGCGGCGTGGCTAAGCCAGCAGGCCGTACGACCCATCTTCGTCAACAAGGCATCCAAGACCCTCGCGAGGGTCCAAGCCTCGCGAGGCGGACGACGCAAGACCTCCTCTGGAGTGGCCTAGCCAGGCAGGCTCACGAGGAGCGGAGATATCAAGGCGGGGCAAACCTCATGAGGCTCTCGTGACGTGAGCCATGAAGAACGACACCAGGCGGGCGCCAACGCACGCAACATCCTTATTTCCTCTTTGGTGCTAAGGAGGCCAGCGCAGGCGAAGAGTACCGAGGCATCAGGCAAAGTTTGCTATATTGGTGCAACGAGACCAAGACCAGGAGGACGGCAAGACGGATGTCATCGTGGAGCCCAAGACAGTGTCACCACCAGAGCTTTTCGCAGCCGAAGACCACTTTTGTCAGGATAGCTTGTACTAGCTGTCCCCCTTCAAATTTGCCCGCCGTTGTTGGCTCCCTTCCCGCTCGATATTTGGGAAGAGGACCAGGGCCTATATAAGTAGAGCTAGCCACCATAGTAGAGGCATCTCATCTTAGCTTGATCCAACCCGATCGAGAGCCTACCCTAGCCACAAGAACACCTCAACCTCAGGAGGTTGTTCTTCCCTTGTACTGTTCATCATCATCCCTAGAGGCAATCCACCAACGCCACACTGGAGTAGGGTATTACACCACAATGGTGGCCTGAACCAGTATAAACCTCGTGTCTTTCTTTGTTGCGAGTTCGATGAGTTGGTCCGCGAGATCTTAGTGAGCTAGGGCGTAGACTGGTAGGGGGAAAGACTTCACGCGCACCCCAGTGTTCAAACCTTAAGGGTTTGCCGGAACCCCACATCCGACATTTGGCGCGCCAGGTAGGGGTACGCCGTAGCCTCCCTCGCGTCGATCAGTTGCCCCATCGCTCCGTCGTCTCCATGGCGGACGCTCGCCGTGCTCGAGCTGAGCGTCGGGCTGCCCTCACCGCTCGCGTCGCTTAGACGGCTCCCGTCGGTGGGCCACCTCGTCGTTGTCCGTCTCCTGCCGCCAACGCTGCCACTGGCCCGGCGGGGAACGAGTAGCAAGCGTCCTCGCTGCACCCTTCGGTGCGGTGATACGTCTCCAACGTATCTATAATTTTTGATTGCTCCATGCTATATTTTCTACTGTTTTGGACTATATTGGGCTTTATTTTCCACTTTTGTATTATTTTTGGGACTAACCTATTAACCGGAGGCCCAGCCCAGAATTGCTGTTTTTTTGCCTATTTCAGTGTTTTGAAGAAACGGAATATCAAACGGAGTCCAAACGGAATGAAACCTTCGGGAACGTGATTTTCTCACCGAATATGACCCAGGAGACTTGGACCCTACGCCAAGGAAGCTTCGAGGTGGGCATGAGGTAGGGGGGCGCGCCCTATACCCCCAGGCGCACCCCCACCCTCGTGGGTCCACCGAAGCTCCACCGACGTACTTCTTCCTCCTATGTATACCTACGTACCCCCAAACGAACAGATACGGAGCCAAAAATCTAATTCCACCACCGCAACTTTCTGTATCCACGAGATCCCATCTTGGGGCCTGTTCCGGAGCTCCACCGGAGAGGGCCGTCATCATGGAGGGCTTCTACATCATCATAGCCTCTCCGATGAAGTGTGAGTAGTTTACCTCAGACCTTCGGGTCCATAGTTAGTAGCAAGATGGCTTCTTCTCTCTTTTTGGATCTCAATACAAAGTTCTCCCCGTCTCTTGTGGAGAACTATTCGATGTAATCTTCTTATTTTTGCGGTGTGTTTGTTGAGACCTGTCGGCGTTCTGGGAATGGGGGTCCCCAGACTTGCCTGCATGTGGCCTGCGGTGTGGCTCAAAGGGGGCCCAGCACGGCCCATCTTCATCAACATAGACCCAAGACCCTCGCGAGGGGCCAAGCCTCGCGGGGCGGACGACACGGAGCTTCCTCAGGCACGGCCTCATCAGGCTGGCTCTGGAGGAGGTGGAGAGATCAAGGCGGGGTACCTCACGAGGTGCCAGTGACGCAAGCCATGACGACCAAGGGCGCCAGGCGGGCGCCAGCCCGCGCAGTGTCCTCCTTTCCTCTTTGGTGCAAAGGGAGCAAGCGCAGGCGAGAGCGTCAAACAAAGGCACCCGTTTCGGTGCCACGAGACCAAGACCAGCCCAACGGCAGGGAGGAAGTCATTGTGGAGCCCAAGCCAGCGTCACCACCAGAGCCTTTGGCAGGCGAGGACCAACTTTAGTCAGGATAAGTGTACCAGATGTTCCCCTTCAAAATGGCCAATTGTTGACGCCCTTCCCACTCAATATTTGGGAAGAGGCCCAGGGCGTTTGCCTATAAATAGGACTAGCCACCCCCAGGGTAGAGGGAGGGAGAATCCAGAAGCCAATATCCAGAAATGAGCTGGGATCGGATTGAGTAGCATCGCACAGAAAGAGAGAAGGGTGACTGAACTCCTCCTAGCAGTTCATCGCCCCAGCCAGGAACAGACCCTCGCGAGGCTGTTCTTCCTTGTATTGCTCATCATCGTCAGCCCAAGAGGCAATCCACCACACCACAAACTAGAGTAGGGTATTACACCACAATGGTGGCCCGAACTAGTATAAACCCTGTGTCTCTTGTGGTGTTCTTTCCATAGCTTAGATCTTAGCGAGGCGGTGGGGTGCAGGTAGGTAGAAGGCGAAATCTCCGTGCGCAGTCCTGTGTTCGAACCTCAAGGGTCTGCCGGAACCCGAAATCCGACATTTGGCGCGCTAGGTAGGGGTGCGCCAGAATTCGTCTTCCACTGCCCCGTTCTCCTCCGACCATCCGGTCCATGTCTGACACTCGTCGGGCCCGCGCCGAGCGCCGAGCCGCTCTCGCTTCCCGCGTCGCCCAGACAGCTCCTGTCGGTGGGCGTCCTCGCCGTTCCCCGTCACCTGCCGTCAACGCCGCCACTGGCCCGGCGGGAAACGAGCAGCAAGCGTCGTCTCAGCATCCGTCCGTGCGGCAAGACGGCCGCACCGCTACTCCCTCGCTCACCCCAGCTGGTTCTTCGTCCCGCGCGCTCCGCGCACCCATGGAGGCTCGAGCTGCGCTCATCGCGGCAAACGAGCTCCTGCGCTACCGTCCCGCGACGACGTCTACGAAGAATGGCTCGACCGCGTCGCCGAGCTCATCCGCGCCCCAGGGGGCTCTCCTGCGCCGTCCGTTCCGCTGCACCGCACCCTGCCCTGCGCGGGCGACGAAGCTCTGGGGGCGCCCCAGCCGCCTCCTCCTCAAGAAGGCGCCCTGGCTCCAAGGCGCGTGGCCCCTGGGTGGAACCCGCTCCGTCAGGTGCCAGCGCGGCAAGAGCAGAGCTGCCAAGAAGTCCCTCGCCCGCAAGAAGCTGCCCGGGCGCTCCCTGCTCCGGCACGTCGCGACCTTGCTCCGGCTCCCGCACGTCAAGACCCCGCGCTGCTCCTAGCTGCAGTGCATGGGGACCTGCAAGACCAAGATCTCCGTCACCCAAGGCCTCCCGTGGCCACAGCAGGCTGCAGTGCCTTCACCACTGAGCTACGTAGCGTCGCGTGGCCCGGCAAGTTCAAGCCAGACCTGCCTCCTCATTACGACGGCACGGCCGACCCTGCGGAGTTCCTCCAGCTCTATGAGCTGGGCATCGAAGCTGCCAACGGAGATGAGAAGGTCATGGCGAACTGGTTTCCCATGGCGCTCAAGGACGGGGCCCGCACCTGGCTCCTGAACCTGGCTCCAGGCACGATCTCCTCCTGGGACGAGATGCGCACCCGCTTCATCACCAACTTCCAAGGTACTCGTGCCCGGCCAACCGCCGTGAGCGACATGCGCCGCATCAAGCAACAACCCGGAGAGACCCTGCAGAAGTACATCCAGCGCTTCAACAACGCACGCCTCAAGATGCCCAAGGTGACCGAGGAGGCCATCATCTCAGCCTTCTCCGACGGCGTGCGCGACGTCAAGATGAAGGAGGAGCTGGTGATGCATGAAGACCTGTGCACTTCCTTGGAGCTGTTCAACTTGGCGACCAAGTGCGCCAGGGCTGAGGAAGGGTGTCTCTCCCTCCTCGAGCTGCTTGCCGCAGACCCAGAAGAGAAGAAGCCCAAGGCCAAGGATGTGAAGCGCAAGGGGGCTGCCGTGCTCGCGGTAGAACCAGACACCAAGCAGGGCAGAGATCAGCCCGAATCTTCCAAGGGCAGTCGGTACTGTGTGTACCACGACCTCCACACCCACAACACCAACGAATGTCAAGAGCTCCGAGCCGTGCGAGAAGGAAGGATCGTCCGTCGTCCCAACCGCGGTGACCGGGGCTACGGTCGAGGAGGAGGAAGGAACGCAGGACGCTGGGAAGACCGTGGCCCGCGCCAAGGGTGGCGCGATCGACCTCGCGAGGATCGCAAGCAAGACCCGCCTCGCGAGGGAGACTGGAGGGATCAGCCTCGCGAGGATCGCCCGCAAGGCAACGCAGGCCTCTCTCCGCTGCCGCCGCAGCCAAGGAGAAACGAGGACCGCCATCAGGACGAGGGGGCTGGGGGCTTCCAGGAGCCGCGCGCGATCGCCTGCATCCTGGGCGGGGCTCAAGCCCCAGCCTCGCAGCGCATCTTCAAGAAGTTTGCCCACGAAGTGAATGCAGTCCTCCCCAAGCTCGAAGCCATGTGCCCTCTCAGGTGGTCGGCGTGCGCCATCATGTTCAGCTCAGCGGATCTGCTCAAGTGTGCGGCCACAGCCGGAGTCCTCCCGATGCTTTGTTCCCCAATCATCAGCAACGTGCTGGTCACCAGGACCGTCATCGATGGCGGGGCAGGGCTCAACGTCCTGTCCGTGGAAACATTCAACAATCTCCAAGTGCCCTACAACCAGCTTCAGCCAACCAAGCCTTTCTCCGGAGTCACCGATGGCTCCACGGTCCCGATTGGGCAGGTCCGCCTCCCTGTCACCTTCGGGGCACGCGACAACTACCGCACCGAGCTCATCGACTTCGACGTCGCTCACATTCGCCTGCCGTACGATGCCATCCTTGGGTACCCAGAGCTGGCCAAGTTCATGGCCATAACTCACCATGGCTACAACGTCCTCAAGATGCCAGGAAGTGGCGGAGTCATCACGGTGCCCTGTGAAGAGAAGGACGCGGTGTGTTCCCTGGAACGAGCCTTTCAGGCCGCATCATTGGAAGACCCGGATCGCGGAAGCAGGAGGCTTTCCGAGACCACCCCCAAGAAGAAGAATACATCATCCGGCCCGGCCCCTTAGGAGGCAGACCCCTCAGGGCCCGCGTCTGCCCAGGGGGAACCTCCTTCCATCGCATAGGAAAGCGCGCCTGGCGCCCTCCTCAGGCATGGCTTGGGGGCTCTCCCCTGGAGGGCCACGACCTGGCTAAGGTCACGAGGGAGGCACTTGGGCACCACATGGAGGCGTGTTTCGAAGCACGTTTCCCTCAAGAAGGAGTAAGGCAAGGAGGGCCAGACCCTCAGGAGTTCGTCAGCAAGGCCATTCAGGAGCTACAGGAGTCAAGAGTCATGAGAGGCGGCCGCCGCCTACCAGTTGTGGCTCCCCATCCAGGCGAGGATGGTGGGTTGCGTGTCTGCATCGACATACCAGGGCTCAATCGAGTCGCCTCTCTGGAGCGCCTCTGGCCCTTGCGAGTGGGGCGCTGCGAAGGTCCACCCCACATCTACGTTCGCATGCCTTACAGCTTGCCGAACGTGGCTGCCACGTACCAGCGCCTCATGAGGGGCATCATGGAGGCTCAAGAGGCCAGGCGTTCCGCAGCCTTGGCGGAGATGGAGATGGTCAGCGAGGAGCCACCAGCGCCTCCGGAGCCTCCCGAGGCCCCTGGGCCTTGGGGCTAGTGAGGATCGGCTTCCGCAGCCCACCGAGTCTGCTACACCAACACTCCTTTATCCTCAACATCATCAGGGGACATCTTTTATGTTTCATTTCCAGCTGGGAGCACCCCCCAGGGCTGCATTATTCCTAGGCCGCGTGGGTCCGTCCCTGCGACATGTATCCCTTTTATTTCATGTTGTTAGCTTACTTTGTTGGGGGCGCCCCTCGGGCTGCATCATCCCCAAGTCGCTCGGGCCTGACCCAGTGATGTCCGCCTTCCCATCATCTATTTGAATGAATCCACTCCTTCGCGGCTAATATTTTTGACCTAGTTGCCCGCTCAACTGACGCCAACTGACGGAGCTGCTCCCAAAACGGCACAACGCTTGCGCATGGGTCCGTCCCTGCAACACCGACAAACCTGAATGGCTGAGCCCTGGCCACGGCAGCCCCGCATGGCGCCACCTCGTCAAGCCTTCAGTGCCTCATTGCCCCTCGGAAGCAACCAACGGCTGACTGTCAATTGTCATGGCAACCCCTTGTTCTTTCTATGATGGGTCTACAGGATCTCCTAAAGGAGCTGCGTCAGGCGAGGCCCTTGCGGTGCCTCCTTCACTCTCATCCGTGCGAACCGCTTGCACGTTAAAGGGGGGTGCCTGAGCATCGCGACTCAGGGCTCCTACTGGCTCTCCAGCCCTCACCCTATGGCCTTGCCCACGGCATCGCGACCTGGCATACCAGCGACGGCTGAGACTCGTTCGAGGGCCGGGACCCAAGGACGTAGAGCAGAAAGGGGAGCAAAGGCTAGAGGGGAGGGACACGTGAGGACCTCGCCGAGCATACTCACGCCTGCCGATGCACGGATCCGGCGACACACCAGGGAGCGGTCCCTGATTCTCGAGATAAGTCACCACCCGGAAGCACCAGCTACCGTGGCACCATCCCCACACCTAATGCAATCCCGTGTTAGCGACGCCGCTCTCCTTTCTCACCGAACGACGGCTGCTTGAGCGCCAAAGGGGACCTCCTGAGCATCGCGACTCAGGGGCTCTTACCGGACCCCGGGTCGCTCACCTCCTGGCCTTGACCACAGCATCGCGACCTGGCATACCAGCGACGGCTGAAGCCGCCTTGGGACTGGGACCTGTCGGCGCAGAGCACCAAGCCCTCTTGAGGTTCGAAAGGGAGAACTGAGCTAAGACGGAATGAGCAACTCGCACAATTCTACGACAAGGGTTATATTAACAAACAGGATCACATGCACCTTACAAGCCCCCACGGGACGCGTCTTTGATTCCTCGCAGGGAACAGATCCTAAAAGGACGCTAACTACACGCACCCCTGCAAAAGACGCCATCATCAATAGTGGGCCGTCAAGCACCGGCGCCAACCCCATCCAGATCAAAGCCGGCGACGGCCTGACGAGCCCGCCCTGCTCCAGGAGCGGCGCCGGCTCGGGGGCTCGTAGCTATCGTCGCTCGTCTCCAGAGTCGCGAAGAGCTCGCCGGAGTCGCTGGATCCTCCGACGCCTCCGCCGCCTGAGGAGCCACCAAGGGAGCGGTCGGCAGGCCTAGTCC
Source organism: Triticum timopheevii (assembly GCA_963921465.1). NCBI lineage: Eukaryota > Viridiplantae > Streptophyta > Magnoliopsida > Poales > Poaceae > Triticum > Triticum timopheevii. The sequence goes on from OY997270.1 coordinate 300,734,813, forward strand.
TCGCCGTAGCAGGGTCCCGACCACCTCTCCCGGGGCAGCACTCCAGCCGGCGCCCGTTCACATCGAAGACCTTGAAGAACATCACCGAAGCACCGTCGTACTCCAAGTGGATCGCGAAGGCGCCTCTTTTCCTGCAAACCCGGGCGATTTCGCCCCAGCCTCGAGTCATGAGGACCTCGCCTGGGGCAACGACCGCGACCTCCGCCTCGGTCGCGACGGTGCTACAGCCGGCGTGCTGCAGCCAAAGCTCCGGGAGTTCTCCCTGTGGGATGATGGAGGCGAAGAAGCGAGGAAGGCGAATCCAAGACTGAGGAGGCATGGCGGCGTGGAGCACGAACTCTCGGGAGGAGCCCTCGGTGTGGACCCTAGGGGGGACGACCCACAACTTCGTGACCCGTCGGCGCCGATGGCGGCGCCGCCCGTGGCGATCGGCATCGACTCCTTCAGAGCCCTCGATGTGGGCGTACAAGGGAAGCGGTAACCCCGGCGGTGGCCGCTCGCACCAGGGCGTCGACACCACCTGATGGGCCCCTCGTCTTGGCGGCAGAGGGCGAGCCGTTTCTTCGGCGGGAGCGGGTCTGGTTCCTCTCGGGGAGCCTTTCCCTTCTCTGCCGCCGAGAACCGGCAGATCGGAGCCACCGCAGCAAGACGGAGCAAGGACCGGGAAGAAGGAGAAGCAAGAAGAGATGGACTAGAAGGGCGCGTGCCATTCCATACTTATGGCCGGCGAAGGCCAACCGCCGACCTCCATGATCGCAGGTAATCATGACCCGCTTTGCATGCAGGGAGTTGTCCAATCCGTGCAGTTGCCGAGGCGTCGTGGGGAAGTGGAGGCGCTCACGTCCAATCAACCGCCACGCGACGCCCAAGGCCGCAGGCTGTTAGGGCCCGCGGCGCTTCACCCTTGCCCTTTCGACTCCCTACACGGCCAAGTCCGGGCGTGCCTTGGGCCCGGGGGCTACTGTCGGCGTTCTGGGAACGGGGGTCCCCAGACTTGCCTGCCTGCGGTGTGGCTCAAAGGGGGGCCCAGCGCGGCCCATCTTCATCAACATAGACCCAAGACCCTCACGAGGGGCCAAGCCTCGTGGGGCAGACGACACGGAGCTTCCTCAGGCACGGCCTCATCAGGCTGGCCCGTGACGCAAGCCATGACGACCAAGGGCGCCAGGCGGGCGCCAGCCCGCGCAGTGTCCTCCTTTCCTCTTTGGTGCAAAGGGAGCAAGCGCAGGCGAGAGCATCAAGCAAAGGCACCCGTTTCGGTGCAACGAGACCAAGACCAGCCCAACGGCAGGGAGGAAGTCATTGTGGAGCCCAAGCCAGCGTCACCACCAGAGCCTTTGGCAGGCGAGGACCAACTTTAGTCAGGATAAGTGTACCAGATGTTCCCCTGCAAAATGGCCAATTGTTGACGCCCTTCCCGCTCAATATTTGGGAAGAGGTCCAGGGCCTTTGCCTATAAATAGGACTAGCCACCCCCAGGGTAGAGGGAGGAAGAATCCAGAAGACAAGATCCAGAAATGAGCTGGGATCGGATTGAGTAGCATCGCACAGAGAGAGAGAGAAGGGTGACTGAACTCCTCCTAGCAGTTCATCGCCCCAGCCAGGAACAGACCCTCGCAAGGCTGTTCTTCCTTGTATTGCTCATCATTATCAGCCCAAGAGGCAATCCACCACACCACAAACTAGAGTAGGGTATTACACCACAATGGTGGCCCGAACTAGTATAAACCCTATGTCTCTTGTGTTGTTCTTTCCATAGCTTAGACCTTAGCGAGGCGGTGGGGTGCAGGTAGGTAGAAGGTGAAATCTCCGTGCGCACCCCTGTGTTCGAACCTCAAGGGTCTGCCGGAACCCGAAATCCGACAAGACCGATGAATTGTGGGTTTATGATCAAGTCTATCTATGAACAATATTTGAATCTTCTCCGAATTCTTTTATGTATGATTGGTTATCTTTGCACGTCTCTTCGAATTATCAGTTTGGTTTGGCCTACTAGATTGGTTTTTCTTGCCATGGGAGAAGTGCTTAGCTTTGGGTTCGATCTTGCGGTGTCCTTTCTCAGTGACTGAAGGGGCAGCAAGGCACGTATTGTATCATTGCCATCGAGGATAACAAGATGGGGTTTATTTCATATTGCATGAATTTATCTCTCTACATCATGTCATCTTGCTTAAGGTGTTACTCTGTTTTTAACTTAATACTCTAGATGCATGCTGGATAGCGGTCGATGAGTGGAGTAATAGTAATAGATGTAGAATCGTTTCGGTCTACTTGTCACGGACGTGATGCCTATATACATGATCATGCCTAGATATTCTCATAACTATGCTCAATTCTGTCAATTGCTCAACAGTAATTTGTTCACCCACCGTAGAATACTTATGCTCTTGAGAGAAGCCACTAGTGAAACCTATGGCCCCTGGGTCTATTCTCATCATATCAATCTCCATCACTTTAATCTTGCTTTGCTTTTTTACTTTGCCTTTTACTTTTCACTTTGCATCTCTTTACCAAAAAATACCAAAAACACTGTCTATCAGATCTCACTCTCGTAAGTGACCGTGAAGGGGTTGACAACCCCTAATCGCGTTGGTTGCGAGTAGCTATCGTTTTGCGCAGGTACGAGGGACTTGAGCGTGGCCTCCTACTGGATTGATACCTTGGTTCTCAAAAACTGAGGGAAATACTTACGCTACTCTGCTGCATCATCCTCTCCTCGTCGGGGAAAACCAACGCAAGCTCAAGAGGTAGCATGCGGCAGGACGGCCACACCTCCAGTCCATCGCTGACCCCTGCCGGTTCATTGTCTCACGCACGCCGTGCTCCTCACGACGAATGAACTCCTATGCTACCGCCCAGTCGACGACCTCTACGAGGAGTGGCTCGACCGCGTCGTCGAGCTCGTCCGCACCGCAGGGGGCTCTCCGGCGCCGTCCCTCTCTCTGCCCCACCCTCAGCTAGCCATGGCAACGAGACCCATGGCGCGCCTCCGCCACCACTGCCTCAAGACGGTGCCTTGGCACCAAGGCGCGCGGCTCCGCGGCGAGATCCACCACGCCCGGTGCCCGTGCGCGAAGAGAGAAGCTGCCAAGAAATCCCGCGGCCACGAGAAGCTGCACCTGCGCTCCCCGCGCCACCTCGTCAAGACCGCGCGCCGCCCATGGCGGCGCCGCGTGGACTTCGCCAAGACCAAGCTCCACCTCCGAAGCGGGACCCGGCAACCACGGCTGGCTGCCGCGCCTTCACCCCCGATCTGCGTAGCGTCGCCTGGCCAGGCAAGTTCAAGCCGGATCTGCCTCCTTGCTACGACGGCACCGCCGACCCCGCGGAGTTCCTGCAGCTCTATGAGCTGAGCATCGAAGCGGCCAACGGCGATAAGAAAGTCATGGCGAACTGGTTTCCCATGGCTCTCAAGGATGGAGCCCGCTCCTGGCTCCTGAACCTGCAGCATGGCTCAATCTCCTCCTGGGACGAAATGAGCGACCGCTTCGTCACCAACTTCCAGGGCACTCGCGACCGCCCGCCGGCCGCGGGTGATCAACGCCGCATCAAGCAATAACCAGGAGAGACCCTCCAGAAGTACATCCAGCGCTTCAACAACACTCGCCTCAAGATCCCCAAGGTGACGGATGAGGCATCATCTCTGTGTTCTCCGACGGCGTGTGATGTCAAGATGAAGGAAGAGCTCGCTATCCACGAGGAACTCTACACCCCCGAGGAGCTGTTCAACCTGGCGACCAAGTGCGCAAGAGATGAGGAGGGGCGTCTCTCTCTCTTAGAGCTGCCAGCCGTGGGTGCAGAGGAGAAGAAAGCCAAGGCCAAGGACATGAAGCGCAAGGAGGCAGTTGTGCTCTCAGCGGAGCCCGACACCAAGTGGGGCAGAGATCTGCCCGAGTCTTCTAAGAGCAGCCTACCATTCTGCGCCTTCCACAACCTGAACACCCACAACACCAGTGACTGTCAAGAGCTCAGAGCCATACGAGAAGGGTGCTTCGGTCGACGTGGAGGCGGACGCTAGGACGACAGTGGGCCACGCCAAGAATGGCGCGACAAGCCTCGCGAAGACCTTTGGCAGGACCAACCTCGCGAGGGCGCCTGGAGGGACCCTCCCCGTGAGGATCGCCCTCAGGGCAACACCGGTCTTCCCCCACCGCTGCCACCAAGAAGGAAGGACGACCACCACCAGGACGAGGGGGCTGGGGGCTTCCAGGAGCATCTTGGGCGGCGCCCAGGCCCCAGCATCTCAGCGCATCTTCAAATAGTTCACTCGCGAGGTGAATGCGGTGCTCCCCAAGCTCGAGGCCACGCGCCTGCTCAAGTGGTCCCAATGCGCCATCACTATCAAGTCGGCAGATCAGCTCAAGTGCACAGCCACCACTGGCGCCCTCCCTATGTTGTGTTCCCTAGTCATCAGCAATGTGCAGGTCACCAAGACCCTCATCGACGGTGGTGCAGGGCTCAACGTCCTGTCCGTCGACATGTTCGACAACCTCCAAGTGCCATACGAGCAGCTCCAGCCTACCAAGCCTTTCCCAGGAGTGACCGACGGTTCCACCACACCGATAGGGCAGGTCCGCCTGCCCGTCACCTTCGGCACGCGCGACAACTACCACACCGACCTCATCGGCTTCGATGTCGCGCACATCCGGCTGCCGTACAACGCCATCCTCGGGTATCCGACCCTGGCCAAGTTCATGGTAGTCACCCATCACGGCTACAACGTCCTCAAGATGCCGGGAAGCGGCGGAATCATCACGGTCCCATGTGAAGAAAGAGATGCGGGGTGTGTTGGAAATATGCCCTAGAGGCAATAATAAAAGGATTATTATATTTCCTTGTTCATGATAATCGTCTATTGTTCATGCTATAATTGTATTATCCGGAAATCATAATACATGTGTGAATACATAGACCACAATGTGTCCCTAGTAAGCCTCTAGTTGACTAGCTCGTTGATCAATAGATAGTCATGGTTTCCTGACTATGGACATGGGGATGTCATTGATAACGGGATCACATCATTAGGAGAATTATGTGATGGACAAGACCCAAACCTAAGCATAGCACAAAGATTATATAGTTCGTTTGCTAGAGCTTTTCTGAATGCCAAGTATCATTCCTTATACCATGAGATTATGCAACTCCCGGATGCCGTAGGAGTGCTTTGGGTGTATCAAACGTCACAACGTAAATGGGTGACTATAAAGGTGCACTACAGGTATCTTCGAAAGAGTTAGTTGGGTTGGCATGAATCGAGACTGGGATTTGTCACTCCGTATGACGGAGAGGTATCTCTGGGCCCACTCGGTAAGACATCATCATAATGAGCTCAATGTGATCAAGGTGTTGTTCACGGGATGATGTGTTACGGGAACGAGTAAAAGAGACTTGCCAGTAACGAGATTGAACAAGGTATCAGTATACCGACGATCGAATCTCGGGCAAGTATCATACCGATAGACGAAGGGAATTGAGTACGGGACAGATTAAGTCCTCGACATCGTGGTTCATCCGATGAGATCATCGAGGAGCATGTGGGAGCCAACATGGGTATCCAGATCCCGCTGTTGGTTGTTGACCGGAGATCGTCTCGGTCATGTCTGCATGTCTCCCGAACCCGTAGGGTGTACACACTTAAGGTTCGGTGATGCTAGGGTTGTAAAGATATTAGTATGCAGCAAAACGAAGGTTGTTCGGAGTCTCGGATGAGATCCCGGATGTCACGAGAGGTTCCGGAATGGTCCGAAGGTAAAGAATTATATATAGGAAGTGCCGTTTCGGCCATCGGGAAGGATTCGGGGGTCACCGGTATTGTACCGGGACCACCGGATGGGTCCCGGGGGTCAACCGGGTGGGGCCACCCATCCCGGAGGGCCCCATGGGCTGAAGTGGGGAGGGAACTAGCCCATAGTGGGCTTGTGCGCCTCCCCTTGGGCCCCCCCTCATGCGCCTAGGGTTGGAAACCCTAGGGGAGGGGGCGCCCCACTTGCCTTCGGGGGCAATCCACCCCCCTTGGCCGCCGCCCCCCAGGAGATGGATCTCCAGGGCTGGCGCCCCCCCCCCTAGGGGGCCTATATAAAGCGGGGGGGAGGGAGGGCAGCCGCACCCCACAGACTTGGCGCCTCCCTCTCCCCTGTTACACCTCTCCCTCTCTCCGTAGATGCTTGGCGAAGCCCTGCTGGAACTCTGCTGCATCCACCACCACGCCGTCGTGCTGCTGGATCTTCATCAACCTCTCCTTCACCCTTGCTAGATCAAGAAGGAGGAGACGTCATCCCGACCGTACGTGTGTTGAACACGGAGGTGCTGTCCGTTCGGCACTAGGTCATCGGTGATTCGGATCACGGCGAGTACGACTCCATCATCCACGTTCTTCTTGAACGCTTCCGTTGCGATCTACAAGTGGTATGTAGATGCTCTCCTATCCCCTCGTTGCTAGAATACTCCATGGATAGATCTTGGTGATGCGTAGGAAAATTTTAATTTCTGCTACGATCCCCAACAGTGGCATCATGATCTAGGTCTATGCGTAGTTTCTATGCACGAGTAGAACACAAAGTAGTTGTGGGCATCGAATTGTCAATTCTTCTTGCCGTTACTAGTCCTATCTTGATTCAGCGGTATTGTGGGATGAAGCGGCCCAGACCAACCTTACACGTATGCTTACATGAGACCGGTTCCACCGACTGACATGCACTAGTTGCATAAGGTGGCTGGAGGGTGTCTGTCTCTCCCACTTTAGTTGGATCGGATTCGATGAACAGGGTCCTTATGAAGGATAAATATAGATTGACAATTCACGTCGTGGTTTTGACGTAGGTAAGAAACGTTCTTGCTAGCAACCTATAGCAGCCACGTAAAAACTTGCAACAACAATTAGAGGACGTCTAACTTGTTTTTGCAGCAAGTGCTTTGTGATGTGAAATGGCCAGAAGTTGTGATGAATCATGTATGTGATGTATGAGATGATCTTGTTATTGTAATAGGAATCACGACTTGCATGTCGATGAGTATGACAACCGGCAGGAGCCATATGAGTTGTCTTTATTTATTTATGACCTGCGTGTCAACTTAAATCGTCATGTAATTACTTTACTTTATTGCTAAAGCATTAGCCATAGTAGTAGAAGTAATAGTTGACGTGACAACTTCATGAAGACACAATGATGGAGATCATGATGATGGAGATCATGGTGTCATGCTGGTGACGACGATGAACATGGCGCCCCGAAGATGGAGATCAAAGGAGCGAAATGATGTTGGCCATATCATGTCACTATTTGATTGCATGTGATGTTTATCATGTTTTTATATCTTAGTTGCTTAGAACGACGGTAGCATAAATAAGATGATCCCTCATTAAAATATTAAAAAATGTGTTCTCCCTAACTGTGCATCGTTGCTAAGGTTCATCGTTCCGAAGCACCACGTGATGATCGGGTGTGATAGGTCCTTACGTTCGCATACAACGGGTGTAAGCCAGATTTACACATGCAATACACTTAGGTTGGATTGACGAGCCTAGCATGTACAGACATGGCCTCGGAACACGGAGGACCAAAAGGTCGAACATGAGTCGTATAGAAGATACGATCAACATGGAGATGTTCACCGATGATAACTAGTCCGTCTCACGTGATGATCGGACACAGCCTAGTTGACTCGGATCATGTATCACTTAGATGACTAGAGGGATGTCAAATCTGAGTGGGAGTTCATTCATTAATTTGATTAGATGAACTTAATTATCATGAACTTAGTCTAAATCTTTACAATATGTCTTGTAGATCAAATGGCCCACGCTAATGTCACCCTCAACTTCAACGCATTCCTAGAGAAAACCAAGCTAAAAGATGATGGCAGCAACTATTCGGACTGGGTCCGGAACCTGAGGATCATCCTCATAGCTGCCAAGAAAGATTATGTCCTAGAAGCACCGCTAGGTGAAGCACCATTCCCAGCAAACCAGGACGTTATGAACACCCATCAGTCACGTGTTGATGATTACTCCCTTATTTAGTGCGGCATGCTTTACAGCTTAGAACCGGGGCTCCAAAAGCGTTTTGAGCAACACGGAGCATATGAGATGTTCGAGGAGCTGAAATTGATTTTCCAAGCTCATGACCGGGTCGAGAGATGTGATGTCTCCGACAAGTTATTTAGCTGTAAGATGGAGGAAAATATCTCTATCAGTGAACACATACTCAAGATGTCTAGGTTGCACAACCGCTTGACTCAACTGGAAGTTAATCTCCCGGATGAAGCGGTCATTGACAGAATCCTTCAGTCGCTCCCACCTAGCTACAAGAGCTTCGTGATGAACTACAATATGCAGGGGATGGAAAAGACCATTCCCGAGTTGTATTCAATGCTGAAATCAGCGGAGGTGGAGATCAAAAAGGAACATCAAGTGTTGATGGTGAATAAAACCACTAAGTTCAAGAAAGGCAAGGGTAAGAAGAACTTCAAGAAGGACGGCAAGGAGGTTGCCGCGCCTGGTAAATCAGTTGCCAGGAAGAAGTCAAAGAATGGACCCAAGCCTGAAACTGAGTGCTTTTATTGCAAGGGAAATGGTCACTGGAAGCGGAATTGCCCAAGTACATAGCGGATAAGAAGGCCGGCAACACCAAAGGTATATGTGATATACATGTTATTGATGTGTACCTTACCAGCACTCGTAGTAGCTCCTGGGTATTTGATACCGGTGCGGTTGCTCATATTTGTAACTCAAAGCAGGAGCTGCGGAATAAACGGAGACTGGCGAAGGACGAGGTGACGATGCGCGTCGGGAATGGTTCCAGGGTCGATGTGATCGCCGTCGGCACGCTACCTCTACATTTACCTACGGGATTAGTTTTAAACCTCAATAATTGTTATTTAGTGCAAAGTTTGAGCATGAACATTGTATTTGGATCTCTTTTAATTCGAGATGGCTACTCATTTAAATCCGAGAATAATGGTTGTTCTATTTATATGAGTGATATGTTTTCTGGTCATGCTCCAATGGTTAATGGTTTATTCTTAATGAATCTCGTACGTGATGATACACATATTCATAGTGTGAATACCAAAAGATGTAAAGTTAATAACGATAGTCCCACATACTTGTGGCACTGCCGCCTTGGTCACATTGGTGTCAAGCGCATGAAGAAGCTCCATGCTGATGGACTTTTAGAGTCTCTCGATTATGAATCATTTGACACATGCGAACCATGCCTCATGGGCAAAATGACCAAGACTCCATTCTCAGGGACAATGGAGCGAGCAACCAACTTGTTGGAAATCATACATACTGATGTGTGTGGTCCAATGAGCGTTGAGGCTCGCGGAGGCTATCGTTATGTTCTCACTCTCACTGATGATTTGAGTAGATATGGGTATGTCTACTTAATGAAACACAAGTCTGAGACCTTTGAAAAGTTCAAGGAGTTTCAGAGTGAGGTTGAGAATCAACGTGACAGAAAAATAAAGTTCTTACGATCAGATCGTGGGGGAGAATATTTAAGTCACGAATTTGGCACACACTTAAGAAAATGTGGAATCGTTTCACAACTCATGCCGCCTGGAACACCTCAGCGTAACGGTGTGGCCGAACGTCGTAATCGCACTCTATTGGATATGGTGCGATCTATGATGTCTCTTACCGATCTACCGCTCTCATTTTGGGGCTATGCTTTAGAGACTGCCGTATTCACTTTAAATAGGGCTCCGTCAAAATCCGTTGAGACGACACCATATGAATTATGGTTTGGAAAGAAACCTAAGCTGTCGTTTCTGAAAGTTTGGGGTTGCGATGCTTATGTCAAGAAACTTCAACCTAAAAAGCTCGAACCCAAATCGGAAAAATGTGTCTTCATAGGATATCCCAAAGAAACAGTTGGGTATACCTTCTACCTCAGATCCGAAGGCAAGATCTTTGTTGCCAAGAACGGGTCCTTTCTAGAGAAAGAGTTTCTCTTGAAAGAAATAAGTGGGAGGAAAGTAGAGCTTGATGAAGTACTACCTCTTGAAAATCAGAGTAGCGCAGCTCAGGAAAATGTTCCTGTGGTGCCTGCATCGATTAGAGAGGAGGTTAATGATGATGATCAAGATACTTCTAATCAAGCTCCTACTGAACTTCGTAGGTCCACAAGGACACGTTCCGCACCAGAGTGGTACGGCAACCCTGTCCTGGAAATCATGTTGTTGGACAACGGTGAACCTACGAACTATGAAGAAGCAATGGCGGGCCCAGATTCCGACAAATGGCTTGAAGCCATGAAATCCGAGATAGAATCCATGTATGAAAACAAAGTATGGACTTTGAATGACTTGCCCAATGATCGGCGAGCCATAGAAAATAAATGGATCTTTAAGAAGAAGACAGACGCGGATGGTAATGTGACCATCTATAAGGCTCGACTTGTCGCTAAGGGTTATCGACAAGTTCAAGGGGTTGACTACGATGAGACTTTCTCACCAGTAGCGAAGCTGAAGTCCGTCCGAATCATGTTAGCAATTGCTGCATTCTATGATTATGAGATATGGCAAATGGACGTCAAAACGGCATTCCTTAACGGCTTTCTTAAGGAAGAATTGTATATGATGCAGCCGGATGGTTTTGTCGATCCTAAGAATGCTAACAAAGTATGCAAGCTCCAGTGCTCTATCTATGGGCTGGTGCAAGCATCTCGGAGTTGGAACATTCGCTTTGATGAGATGATGAAAGCGTTTGGGTTTATGCAAACTTATGGGGAAGCCTGCGTTTACAAGAAAGTGAGTGGGAGCTCCGTAGCATTTCTCATATTATATGTGGATGACATACTATAGATGGGAAATGATATAGAATTCTTGGAAAGCATAAAGGCCTATTTGAACAAGTGTTTTTCAATGAAGGACCTTGGAGAAGCTGCTTATATATTAGGCATCAAGATCTACAGAGATAGATCGAGACGCCTCATCGGTCTTTCACAAAGTACGTACCTTGGCAAGATTTTGAAGAAGTTCAAAATGGATCAGTCCAAGAAGGGGTTCTTTCCTGTATTGCAAGGTGTGCGATTGAGCACGGCTCAATGCCTGACCACGGGAAGAGATATAGAAGAGATGAGTGTCATCCCCTATGCCTCAGCCATAGGGTCTATTATGTATGCCATGCTGTGTACCAGACCCGATGTAAACCTTGCCGTAAGTTTGGTAGGTAGGTACCAAAGTAATCCCGGCAAGGAACACTGGACAACGGTCAAAAACATCCTGAAGTACCTGAAAAGGACTAAGGATATGTTTCTCGTTTATGGAGGTGCCGAAGAGCTCGTCGTAAAGGGTTACGTCAACGCCAGCTTCGACACAGATCTGGATGACTCCAAGTCACAAACCGGATACGTGTATATTCTGAATGGAGGGGCAGTAAGCTGGTGCAGTTGCAAGCAAAGCGTCGTGGCGGGATCTACATGTGAAGCAGAGTATATGGCAGCCTTGGAGGCAGCACAAGAAGCAGTCTGGGTGAAGGAGTTCATTACCGACCTAGGAGTCATACCCAATGCGTCGGACCCGATGACTCTCTTCTGTGACAACACTGGAGCAATTGCCCTTGCGAAGGAGCCCAGGTTTCACAGTAAGACCAGGCATATCAAGCGACGCTTCAACTCCATTCGTGAAAGTGTTCAAAATGGAGACATAGAGATTTGTAAAGTACATACGGACCCGAATGTGGCAGATCCGTAGACTAAACCTCTCCCTAGAGCAAAACATGATCAACACCAAAATTCCATGGGTGTGCGATTCATCACAATGTAACTAGACTATTGTCTCTAGTGCATGTGGGAGACTATTGGAAATATGCCCTAGAGGCAATAATAAAAGGATTATTATATTTCCTTGTTCATGATAATCGTCTATTGTTCATGCTATAATTGTATTGTCCGGAAATCATAATACATGTGTGAATACATAGACCACAATGTGTCCCTAGTAAGCCTCTAGTTGACTAGCTCGTTGATCAATAGATAGTCATGGTTTCCTGACTATGGACATGGGGATGTCATTGATAACGGGATCACATCATTAGGAGAATGATGTGATGGACAAGACCCAAACCTAAGCATAGCACAAAGATCGTATAGTTCGTTTGCTAGAGCTTTTCTGAATGTCAAGTATCATTCCTTAGACCATGAGATTATGCAACTCCCGGATGCCATAGGAGTGCTTTGGGTGTATCAAATGTCACAACGTAACTGGGTGACTATAAAGGTGCACTACAGGTATCTTCGAAAGCGTTTGTTGGGTTGGCATGAATCAAGACTGGGATTTGTCACTCCGTATGACGGAGAGGTATCTCTGGGCCCACTCGGTAAGACATCATCATAATGAGCTCAATGTGATCAAGGTGTTGTTCACGGGATGATGTGTTACGGGAACGAGTAAAAGAGACTTGCCAGTAACGAGATTGAACAAGGTATCCGTATACCGATGATCGAATCTCGGGCAAGTATCGTACCGATAGACGAAGGGAATTGAGTACGGGACTGATTAAGTCCTCGACATTGTGGTTCATCCGATGAGATCATCGAGGATCATGTGGGAGCCAACATGGGTATCCAGATCCCGCTGTTGGTTATTGACCGGAGATCATCTCGGTCATGTCTGCATGTCTCCCGAACCCGTAGGGTCTACACACTTAAGGTTCGGTGACGCTAGGGTTGTAAAGATATTAGTATGCAGCAAACCGAAGGTTGTTCGGAGTCCCGGATGAGATCCCGGACATCACGAGAGGTTCCGGAATGGTCCGAAAGGTAAAGAATTATATATAGGAAGTGCCGTTTCGGCCATCGGGAAGGATTCGGGGGTCACCGGTATTGTACCGGGACCACCGGATGGGTCCCGGGGGTCCACCTGGTGGGGCCACCCATCCTGGAGGGCCCCGTGGGCTGAAGTGGGGAGGGAACCAGCCCATAGTGGGCTGGTGCGCCTCCCCTTGGGCCCCCCTCATGCGCCTAGGGTTGGAAACCCTAGGGAAGGGGGCGCCCCACTTGCCTTGGGGGGCAATCCACCCCCCTTGGCCGCCGCCCCCCCAGGAGATGGATCTCCAGGGCCGGCGCCCCCCTAGGGGGCCTATATAAAGGGGGGGAGGGAGGGAAGCCGCACCCCGCAGCCTTGGCGCCTCCCTCTCCCCTGTTACACCTCTCCCTCTCTCCGTAGACGCTTGGCGAAGCCCTGCTGGAACTCTGCTGCATCCACCACCATGCCGTCGTGCTGCTGGATCTTCATCAACCTCTCCCTCACCCTTGCTGGATCAAGAAGGAGGAGACGTCATCCCGACCGTACGTGTGTTGAACGCGGAGGTGCTGTCCGTTCGGCACTAGGTCATCGGTGATTCGGATCACGACGAGTACGACTCCATCATCCACGTTCTTCTTGAACGCTTCCGTTGCGATCTAGAAGTGGTATGTAGATGCTCTCCTATCCCCTCGTTGCTAGAATACTCCATGGATAGATCTTGGTGATGCGTAGGAAAATTTTAATTTCTGCTACGATCCCCAACAGGGTGCTCCCTCGAGCGCGCCTTCCAGGCTGCAGCAATCGATGACTCCGACAGCAGAAGTGAGGGCCCTTCGGAGGCCATTCCCAGGAAGAAGCAGCTACACCGCGCAGGACCTCAGGAGGATGGCGTCGCGGAAGGAGTCTCATCAGGATCGGCGTCCGTCCCAGGGGCGCCTCCCTCTGTCGCATAGGAAGGCGCGCCCGGCACCCTCCTCGGGCAGGGCTCGGGGGCTCTCTTCTGGAGGGCCTCAGAACTTATCAACCTCACGAGGGAGGCGCTTGGGCACCACTTGGAGACGTGCTTCGCGGCACGCTTCCCTCAGGAGAACACAGGGCGAGGACCGCCCACCACTCAGGAGTTCATCACCAAGACCACCCAGGAACTACAAGACGCATGAGCCATGCGCGGCGACAGCCGCTCACGAGGCACAGCTCCCCATCCTGGCGAGGATGCTAGGCTACGTGTCTGCATCGACGTCCCAGGGCTCAACAGGGCTGCGTCTCAGGAGCGCTTCTGGCCTTCACGTGTGGGCCACTACGAGGGCCCGCCACACAGCTACGTTCGCATGCCCTTTGGCTTGCCGAGCGTCGCGTCGGCCTATCAGTGCAACATGCAGTGTGTCCTGGCGGCTCAGGAGGCCAGGTACCACACCGTCCTGGAAGAGATGGAGACGGTCTTCAGGGAACCTCCCGAGCCCCTAGAGCCTCCCGAGGCTCGGACTCCGGTGGCTCGTGAGGAGTCATTTCTTCAACGCACGCCTTCAGCCACACCGACTCTACTTCGTCTATAGAACCGGGTGACATCTTCCGAGCTCGTTTAGCTGGGAGCGCCCCTCGGGCTGCATTATTCCCAGGCCGCGTGGGTCCGTCCCTGTGGCATGCATCCCTTTTGTTTATGCCTTTAGCTTACCTTGCTGGGGGCGCCCCTCGGGATGCATCATCCCCAAGCCGCTCGGGCCGGACCCAGTGGCATGTATCTTCCTGCATTTATCCATGTTTATCTGCTTTTCATGTTTAACGTGCCTATGGTTATCGCCTACTCGACCATTGCCTCCCACGGAGCCTCACAGGCACGGCGCTGGTGCATGGGTCCGTCCCTGCCACGTCGACAAATCTGAGTGGTCGAGCTTTGGCTCGTGGCATGCCCCGCGCACATCACCTCACCAAGCCCTCAGTGCCTTCACCCCATCCAGAGCAACCAGCGGCAGGCTGGCAGCTGTAACGGCAAACCGTGTTTTTGTGCCTGTCACAGGGATCCCATGGGAAGGTTAGCAGGAGGCACCACGAGCCCCCTTTTCTCTCATGCAATTCGCTTGCGCGTTAAAAGGGGGGCTCCTGAGCATCGTGACTCAGGAGCTCTTACTAGCTCTCCAGCCCTCACCCCCTGGCCTTGTCCACGGCATCACGACCCGGCATACCAGCGGTGGCTGAGCTCGCTCGAGGGCTGGGACCTGAGGACGTAGAGCACTAAGGAGGGCTTGAGGGGAAGGAAACTCGTGTGGGCCGGCCTGGCTATGCCGCGCAAGTTGGCGTGCAGGCCTAGCACACCGTCAAGAATCACCGCCAAGTCAACAAGATAAGTCCCGCTCTTGGATCGGCTAAATGTTGGGGCCTCATGGTCACCCCCGCCTTGCCGCGACCCCGTTGCAGCCACGTCAACTCCCTCTCTTGCCTTTCCATGGCTGCTTGAGTGCTAAGGGGGACCTCCTGAGCATCGTGTCTCAGGGGCTCTTACTGGACCTCGGGCCGCACACCTCCTGGCCTTGACCACGGCACGCGACCTGGCATACCAGCGACGGCTGGTGCCGCCTGGGGACCAGGACCTGTCAGCGCAGAGCAACAAGCTATCACGAGGAAAGAAAGGGGGAACCGAGCC
Organism: Triticum timopheevii; assembly: GCA_963921465.1. NCBI lineage: Eukaryota > Viridiplantae > Streptophyta > Magnoliopsida > Poales > Poaceae > Triticum > Triticum timopheevii. The sequence continues at coordinate 300,750,204 of OY997270.1, forward strand.
TTAATGGGACACACATTCGCTATGTTTTCATAACAAGGAAGTTAAGCGCAAAAGGTGTTACGGATCCTTACATGCCCCCACGGGGTAATTCATGATCCTTCGCAGGGAACAAAGGCCAAAACTAAGGGGGATCCAATCTACACCCTCCCGTGGCGGACGCCATCATCAACAGTGGGTCATGGGAGGCCGGCGCCAACCCCATCCAGATCAGCGGCGGCGACGTCCGGACGCCGCAGCTCTGCTCCGAGCGCGGCGAGAGCTCGGGGGCACGTAGCTATCATCGCTCGTCTCCGGAGTCTCATAGAGCTCAGGAGAAGAGCTGCTGAACTCCCAAGGGCTGCTGCCGCTGGAGTGGCTGCGAGCGGAGCGCGCGTCAGCTTGGCGCTCCCCTCTGGAGGAGCACTCTAGGCGGCGGCCCTCGGCATCGAAGAACTTGAAGAAGAGCGTGGAAGCGCCATCGTACTCAAAGTGGATCGCGAAGGCGCCCCTCGCATGGCAGACTCGTGCGATCTCCCCCCAGCCGCGGGTCATGAAGATCTTGCCGGTGGGAACCGCTTCGATCTTCGCTCTAGTCGCCGGAGCGCTGCAGTCGGCGTGCTGCAACCAGAGCTCGAGAGGCCTCGTCAGCGGCATCACGTTGGAGAAGAACCGCGGGAAGTGGATCCAGGAGCTTGGAGGCATCGGCGCCCACAACACCAGCTCACGCGAGGAGGCCGCGGCGTGGATTCCGCGGGCGACGGTGCGCGTCGCCGTGGCGCGGCGACCCCGGGCGCGGCACGGGCGGTGCTGCTCGTCGCCCCGTCCTCCTGAGCCCTCGGCTCGGGCATACAAGTTTAGCGGATACCCCGGAGGAGGCCGCTCGCACCAAGGCCTCGTCACCACTTGCATCGCCGCTTCATCACGGCGATGGATCGACCTATTCTTCGGCGGAAGTGGCCCCGGATCATCACGGGGAGCCTTTCCTTTCTCTTCGGCAGAAAACCTTCTGATAAGCGCCATTGTTGTCAGGAATGGAGCGGGGAGGAAGAAGTAAGCAAGTGAGGAAGAGATGGGCGACGGGGGCTCCGCCCCCCTCCCCATTTATAGCGGAAGAAGGCCAACCGGCGTCTCCCACGATCGCAGGTAATGATGGTTTTCCTTGCATGTCGCAGGGACTTGTCAAGTCGTGCAGTCGCCGAGGCAGCATGGGGAAGCGGAGACGCCCACATCCAATCAACTGCCACGCGTCAACCGAGGCCACAAGCTTTTGGGGCCCGCGGCGCTCTGAACTTGACCCTTGGCTTCGCCGCGAAGCCAAGACCGAGCGCATCTTGGGCCCGGGGGCTACTGTCGGCGTTCTGGGAACGGGGTTCCCCAGACTTGCCTGCCTGCGGCCCGCGGTGTGGCTAAGCCAGCAGGCCGTACGGCCCATCTTCGTCAAAAAGGCATCCAATACCCTCGTGAGGGTCCAAACCTCGCGAGGCGGACGACGCAAGACCTCCTCTTGAGTGGCCTAGCCAGGCAGGCTCACGAGGAGCGGAGATATCAAGGCGGGGCAAACCTCACGAGGCTCTCATGACGTGAGCCATGACGAACGACACCAGGCGGGCGCCAGCGCGCGTATCGTCCTTATTTCCTCTTTGGTGCTAAGGAGGCCAGCGCAGGCGAAGAGTACCAAGGCATCAGGCAAAGGTTGCTATATTGGTGCAACGAGACCAAGACCAGGAGGACGGCAAGATGGAGGTCATCGTGGATCCCAAGACGGCGTCACCACCAGAGCTTTTCGCAGGCGAAGACCACTTTTGTCAGGATAGCTTGTACTAGCTGTCCCCCTTCAAATTTGCCCGCCGTTGTTGGCTCCCTTCCCGCTGGATATTTGGGAAGAGGACCAGCGCCTATATAAGTAGAGCTAGCGACCATAGTAGAGGCATCTCATCTTACTTGATCCAACCCGATCGAGAGCCTACCCTAGCCACAAGAACACCCCAACCTCAGGAGGCTGTTCTTCCCTTGTACTGTTCATCATCAGCCCTAGAGGCAATCCACCACCGCCACACTGGAGTAGGGTATTACACCACAATGGTGGCGCAAACCAGTTTAAACCTCATGTCTTTCTGTGTTGCGAGTTTGTCGAGTTTGTCCTCGAGATCTTAGCGAGCTAGGGCGTAGATCGGTAGGGGGAAAGACTTCACGCGCACCCCAGTGTTCGAACCTTAAGGGTTTGCTGGAACCCCACATCCGACAGTGATTATTGCATCACACACAGTTTTTCGAACGGTCTCTAATCGTAGTGTCGTGTTAGCAGCATCCTGCAATAGTGTTGACGGGATCGGCCCCATGGTGGAGGGGGAAGCCCGTGCGCTCTCTTCATCTGCCCTGACGCGCGTCTTCAGCCACCTCCATCTTTCCGATCCTGATGCCGACCTTGACGAGCTGCTCGAGCCCGTGGATGAGGAGCGCTGCACGGCCGCCGCCGAAGCCATGAAGGGCCAGGTGGGGGCCTTGATGAAGAAGTTCCTCGCCGTCGACCCTGCGCCCTCGATTGGTGGTGTTGCCGAACTCGTAACTCCGACGAGTGGCACATGTAAGGGCAACATCGTCGTTGGAGGGGCACTCCTTGCGGGTGATGGTGGCGCCCAAGGCTGACGAGAGGGCTTGCCGGCGGCTCCTTTTCCTGCTTTATCTCTGCAACATGCAACGTGCCTCATGGAGGCGTTTAGACTTGTGTTTGGTATTTGAAGAACGGTATGTTTTGTAATATTTGTTTGAGATTCCGTGATTTCCTTCCCGTTTGCTTGGTGTTCTACGTCGGCAGGGCCCGACCCCGTGCGCACCTCAGCCGCCATTGGGTCGTCCGGATCGCCAGGACGAGGCCAAGGGGTGAGGGGCTACGTGGCTAGTTAGGCTCCTGAGTCGCGATGCTCAGGAGTCCCCCTTGACACGCAAACAGCTTACGAAAAGCAGATGCAGAAGTAGGCCTAGTGTTCTACATCGGCGGGTCCCGACCCCGGGCATACCTCAGCCGCCGTTGGGTCGTCCGGATCACCAGGAGGAGACCAAGGGGTGAGGGTCTACGTGGCCAGCTAGGCTCCTGAGTCGCGATGCTTAGGAGTCCCCCTTGACGTCCAAACGACCTTCATACCTTGGCTCCGCTCGGGAGGGCGCGTGATGACCAGGTCCGAGGGACCTGGCAGGGTGGCATACGCTTGGGCGTGACCCGAGCGCAGCCCCCGTGCCCAGCCCCCTCACGCGACTCTCCCGAGGGGAAGTTTTGTGACAAGGCTGGACACCGAGCCCGGAGGCTCCCTGAGGTTGGTACGGCCATGCGGCCGCCCTCAGTTGTTTATCACCACCGCGGAGCGTGCCGCTTCCACATTTGCACGGGCATAGCCCCTCCTCGACCGTGTCGTCTACCAGCACGGAGCATGGTGCTTCCACTGGTGCATGGGTGAGGGCTCCCTCTGAGTGGAGCCCCCGAGGCATGTACAACCCCGCCCTGACATGTGGCTTGCACGGCAGGGCTAGACGAGGGGTGTCTGGGCACTCGTGAGCAAGCGCGGGACTCACGAGGCCCAACGTCAAGGTGGGTTGCGCTCGGTCTTGATTCCTGACGGCTGGGGTGGTCCTGCGAGATGGTTAGGCAACCTGCACCGGACGAATCTCCTGAGGTGATCACATGAGAAGGCCAAACACCAACGACCCCAGGAGGTGACGTGAACAGGGCCGGCCCGCCAGACAGAGCTCAGTCATTGGATTTATTAACGCTGCAGGGACGGACCCGAGCACACACGCCGTGCCTAGCCTTCTCATGCAAAGAATCCTAAAGGAAAACGACCGGCGCGCGGCTCCTGCGGTGGCGTGGCACCGGGTTGCGCGCCCTAGCCTGTCCATCCGTGATTAGCTCATGAGAGAACAAGGCACCAAGGGCCATGGGAGGTGACGTACACGGGAGCGGGCCCGTGAGCCAGAGCTCGGCCTCTTGGGTTTGGCGACACTTCAGGGATAGACCCGAGCACAGATGTCGTGCCAGTCCTTAATCATGAGGCGGTCGTGGGAAGACTTGCAACGGCGTACGATGTTCATGGCATCGAATTGCTGGTCAGGAAGGTGGTAATCATAGGTAACCCATGCGAGGGAACAAGCTAGTTCAGATAGATGCAAGAACGATACATGCCACTGGGACGGACCCGAGCGGCCTGGGGATGATGCAGACCGAGGGGCGCCCCCGACAGAGTAAGCTAAAGATGCAAAAAGATACATGCCGCAGGGACAGGCACGTGCGACCTGGGAATGATGCAGCCCGAGGGGCACTCCCAGCTGAGTAAACTGGAAAATGTCACCTGGTACCGTTGTCGAAGGAGTGCTGAGGTAGCTGAAGGTGCGCGATGAAGGAGTCGTTCCTTATGAGTCACCAGGACCCTGAGCCTCCGGAGGCTCCGGGGGCTCGGGTGGTACCTTGAGGACAGTCGCCATCTCCGCCAGGACTGCATGCTGCCTGGCCTCTTGAGCCACCAGGATGCTCTGCAAGCGGCGCTGGAAGGTGATAGCCGCGTTCCGCAGGCTAAATGGCATGCGAACATAGCTGTGAGGTGGACCCTCGGACCAACCAACACGCGAAGGCCAGAAGCGCTCCTGAGATGCGGCCATGTTGAGCCGTGGAATGTCGATGCAGACTGTCGGATGTGGGGTTCCGGCAAACCCTTAAGATTCGAACACTGGGGTGCGCGCGAAGTCTTTCCCTCCTACCGATCTACGCTCTAGCTCTCTAACATCTTGCGGACGACTCGACGAACTCACAACACAGAAAGACACGGGGTTTATACTAGTTCGGGCCACCGTTGTGGTGTAATACCCTACTCTAGTGTGGTGGTGGTGGATTGCCTCTCGGGCTGATGATGAACGGTACAAGGGAAGAACAACCTCCTGAGGTTGAGGTGTTCTTGTGCGTATGAACTTGTGGTGTGAGGATTCGATCAGATCAGGCTCTGTCTAACCTGCCTCTACTGTGGTGGCTAGTCCTATTTGTAGAGGCCCTGGTCCTCTTCCCAAATATCGAGCGGGAAGGGAGCCAACAACGGCGAGCAAGTTTGAAGGGGGACAGCTAGTACAAGCTATCCTGACAGAAGCGGTCTTCGCGTGCGAAAAGCTCCTGGGTGACGCCGTCTTGGGCTCCATGATGACCTCCGCCTTGCCATCCTCCTAGTCTTGGTCACGTTGCACCAATATAGCAACCTTTGCCTGATGCCTCTGTACTCTTCGCCTGCGCTGGCCTCCTTAGCACCAAAGAGGAAATAAGGACGCTGCGCGCAACGGCGCCCGCCTGGCACCCGCCTGGCACCGTTCGTCATGGCTCACATCACGAGAGCCTCGTGAGGCTTGCCCTGCCTTGATATCTCCGCTCCTCATGAGCCTTCCTAGCTAGGCCACTCCAGAGGAGGTCTTGCGTGGTCCGCCTCGCGAGGCTTGGACCCTCGCGAGGGTCTTGGGTGCCTTGTTGACGAAGATGGGCCGTACGGCTTGCTGCTTGGCCACACCATGGGCCGCAGGCAGGCAAGTCTGGTGACCCCCGTTCCCAGAACGCCGACTGTAGCCCCCGGGCCCAAGGTGCGCTCGGGCTTGGCTTCGTGGCGAAGCCAAGGGTCAAGTTTGGAGCATCGCGGGCCCCAAAAGCATGCGGCCTCGATTGACGCGTGGTGGCCCGCGATGCTGCCCCATCCTGGCGCCTCCTGCGGTGGGCTCTGGCTCTGTCTCTACTCCACCTGGCGCCGCCGTAGCCCGAACGTCTACTCCTCAGGTCCTGACGCTGTCAGGCTTCAAGCTTCCCAAGCGGTCGGTGGAATACATCGCAGTGGATCGGTAAGTGTCTTAAGCTTTGCCTAGCCCTTGTTTGAACTCGTTGTTTCCTGATGCTCGCACCTGGTTGATCAGGCCGACATCTTCGGCGAAGAAGAGGAAGGAGGATACGGCGGTTGTGCCTCCCTCCGCAGGGAATGGAGGCAATAGCGCCCGCAATTCCCCAGCCCGTCCGTCCTCGCGGGGCCAAGAGGAGCATCGCCGCATGGAGTCAGCCCCCATGACCCCGCTGGCTCCGGAGGTGCCGGTACTTGGCGTGGCTGACGAGGTCTCATCTGCTCCGGAACCGGCTGTCTCTCAAGCCCTGATGATGATGTCGCTTCCTCCTACTTCTGCATCTCCACTTCCTGGTCCTTCTGCTCCTGCTGCCATCATGGAGCGTGCCCTTGCGGAGATGACCCAGCTGTAGGCGGATGTCTTGAGCACGGACCCGCGCCTGGTGGCCGGGTGTTTGCAGCTGGCCTCTGGCTAGCTTCACTCCGACCTGGCAGTTCGCGCGACACTGGGTCAGGCTGCTGCGGCTTCCGAGAAGGAGAAGCATGGAGCCGCCAATGCTTTGGTCGATCGTGAGGCGGCGCTAAAGGACGCCAAGGCCGCTCGTGACCACTGCCAAGCACTGGAGGGCGAGTTGCAGAGCCTGCGCGACAAGCACGCTGAAGAGGTGCGCTGCCGCCAAGCGAAGGAGGAGGAGATGAAGGCCCGGGAGGAAGCCGTCAAGAACCATGATGCTGAGCTGGTGGAGCTGGGGAAGAAGCAGGACGCCAAGCGCAACCGGTTGGAAGAGTTGGAGCGGAAGATGGGGATGAGGGAGGCCGATCTTGATGCCAAGGCGCGAGTCCTGGCTGAAGACCGCGTGGCCTTTGCCGGTCTCGAGAAGATGTCTCGCAAGGCACTGAAGACGCTCTACAACACGGCCTAGAGAAGCCTGGACACCGACGAGGACGGCCCCGCCCACCTGCTTCCTTTCGTGGTGAAGGCGCTTGAGCAGGTCGTTGACGGCCTCGGTCCCATGGCAGAGGCAGAAGCTCGTGTCCTATCTTCAGCTGCACTGACTCGCGTCTTTAGCCATCTGCACCTCCGCGACCCCAACGCTCGCCTTGACGAGCTGCTGGAGCCTGTGGCTGAAGATCAGTACGAGGCGGCCGCCGCGGCCATGCAGGATCAGGTGGGGGCCTTGCTGAGGAGGTTCCGCGGCTTCATCTCCGCTCCTCTGTCCGGCGTCGTCGATCTTGCGGCTGGTGGTGAAGACAAAACTGCTCACGAGGGAGCACCTTCCACAAGCGACGTCTAGAGGTGACCTGCGGCTATTCTTCCCGTTTCATTCCTCCAACATGTATCAGGCCTCGTGGAGGCGTTTAGACTTTTCATTTGGTATTGTGAAAACAATATGCGTATAATATTTGCTTCGAGATTTTGCGATTTCCTCCCTATTTGCTTGGCGTTCTGCGTCGGCAGAGCCCGGCCCCGCACATACCTCAACCGCCATTGGGCCGGCCGGAGACTAGGACGGACCGAGGAGTGAGGGGCTACGTGACCTATTAGGCTCCTGAGTCGCAATGCTCAGGAGTCCCCCTTGACGCGCAAACAGCATACAAGGAGAGTTCACGGGGGAGATTAATGTTCTACGTCGGCAGAGCCCGGCCCCGCGCATACCTCAACCGCCATTGGGCCGACCGGAGACCAGGACAGACCAAGGAGTGAGTGGCTACGTGAACAGTTAGGCTCCTAAGTTGCGATGCTTAGGAGTCTCCCTTGACGTGCAAACAATTCCCATACCTGCCCTCGCCGAGGCCTCAGGAGGGGTGCGCGATGCCCAGGTCCGGGGGACCTGGTTAGGTGGCGTGCGCTTGGGCGTGACCCGAGCGTAGCCCCCGTGCCCAGCACCCATGCGCGGCTTTCCCGAGGGGAGGCGTTGCGGTAAGCTGGGCGCTGAGCTCTGGGCTCCCTGAGGTTGGCACGACCGTGGGGTCGCCCTCAGTTGTTTATCACCAACACGGAGCATAGTGCTTCCGCTTGTGCACGGGCATAGCGGCTCCTCGGCAGTGTCGTCAGCCAGCACGGAGCATGGTGCTTCTACTTGGGCGTGGGATGGGGCCCCCCCTCCGGGAGGAGCCCCCGGGGCGTGGACAGCCCCGCCCTGACACGTGGCTTGCACGGCAGGGCTGCGAGGTGTATCTGGGCACCTGTGAGCCAGCGCGGGACTCACGAGGCCCTACCTCAAGGCGGGTTGCGCCTAGTCTTGGGTCTTGGTGACTGTATGTTCCTGCAAGGCGATTAGACGCAAGCACTCTACTTCCCCAGGTCCTGGCCCTCGAGCGAGCTTAGCCGCTGCTGGTATGCCAGGTCGCGATGTCGTGGTCAAGGCCAGGGGGTGAGGGCTGGAGAGCCAGTAAGAGCTCCTGAGTCGCGATGCTAAGGAGCCCCCCTTTTAACGTGCAAGCGGGTTGCATGGGACAAACGGACCTGCTACGGGCGGCAACCGAGCAGGAGATAGCCGTCGGCAGGTTAAGCATGAAGAGCAGATCGACTTGGATAAATGCAGGAAGATACATGCCACTGGGTCTGGCCTGAGCGGCTTAGGGATGATGCAGCCCAAGGGGCGCCCCCAGCAAGGTAAGCTAAAGACTTAAGCAAAAGGGATACATGCCACAGGGACGGACCCGTGTGGCCTGGGAATAATGCAGCCCGAGGGGCGCTCCCAGCGTAAACGAACTTGGAAGATGTCACCTGGTTCTATAGACGAAGTAGAGTTGGTGCAGCTGAAGCCACGCGTTGAAGGAATGGCTCCTCATGAGCCACCGGGACCCTGAGCCTCGGGGGGCTCTGGGGCTCTGGATGTTACCTGAAGATTGTCTCCATCTCCTCCAGAACGGCGTTGAACCTGGCCTCCTCAGCCGCCAGGACTTGCCACACATTGCGGTGATAGGCCGACGCCACGCTCGACAAGCTGAAGGGCATGCGAACGTAGTTGTGTGGTGGGCCCTCACAACGGCCCACACGTGATGGCTAGAAGCGTTCCTGAGATGCGGCCCTGTCGAGCGCTGGGACGTCGACGTAGACACGCAGCCCGGCATCCTCGCCTGGATGGGGAGCTGCGCCTTTTCAGCGGCTGTGGCCGTGCATGGCTCTTGCTTCTTGCAGTTCCTAGGTAGTCTTGTTATTCAACTCCTGGGTGGTGGGCACTCCTTGCCCTGTGCTCTCCTGAGGACGGTGTTGTTGGGGAACGTAGCAGAAATTCAAAATTTTCTACGCATCACCAAGATCAATCTATGGAGAAATCTAGCAACGAGGGGAAGGAGAGTGCATCTACATACCCTTGTAGATCGCTAAGCGGAAGCGTTGCAAGAACGCGGATGAAGGAGTCGTACTCGTAGCGATTCGGATCGCGGTTGATTCCGATCTAAGTGCCGAACGGACGGCACCTCCGCGTTCAACACACGTACAGCCCGGGGACATCTCCTCCTTCTTGATCCAGCAAGGGGAGAGGAGAAGTTGAGGGAGAGCTCCATCAGCACGACGGCGTGGTGGTGGTGGAGCTCGTGGTTCTCCGGCAGGGCTTCGCCAAGCACCATGGAGGAGGAGGAGAAGGTAGGAGGAGGGAGGGCTGCGCCAGGGAAGAGGTCACGGCTGCCCTTCCACCCCTCCACTATATATAGGGGCAAGGGGAGAGGGGGAGGCGACCTAGTGTTTCCCCTAGGGGGCGGCGGCTAGGCAGATTGGATCTCCCTAGGGAAAATCCTAGGGAGACTTGCCCCCCCAAGCCAAGCAGGTGGAGGCTTGCCTCCCAAGCCAGGTGGAGGCGCCCCACCTCCCCAAGTAACGTGGGAAAGGGTGTGGGGGACGCACCAACCCTTAGTGGGCTGGTTTGCCCCTTCCCCTTTGGCCCATGAGGCCCTCCAACACTTGTCGGGGCTCCCGAAACACCTTTCGGTCATGCTGGCCATAGCCTGGTACCTCCGGAACACTTCCAGACTCCAATACCCTTCGTCCAATATATCGATCTTCACCGCCGGACCATTCCGGAAATCCTCGTGACATCCGGGATCTCATCTAGGACTCCGAACTACCTTCGGTAACCACATACTATTTTCCATAACAACTCTAGCATCACCGAACCTTAAGTGTGTAGACCCTATAGGTTCGGGAACCATGTAGACATGACCGAGACACCTCTTCGGCCAATAACCAATAGCGGGATCTGGATACCCATATTGGCTCCCACATGTTCCATCATGATCTCATCGGATGAACCACGATGTCAAGGATTCAATCAATCCCGTATTCAATTCCCTTTGTCTACCGGTATAGTACTTGCCCGAGATTCGATCGTCGGTATCTCGATACCTTGTTCAATCTCGTTACCGGCAAGTCTCTTTACTCGTTCCGTAACACATCATCCCGTGATCAACTCTTGATCACATTGTGCACATTATGATGATGTCCTACCGAGTGGGCCCAGAGATACCTCTCCGTCACACGGAGTGACAAATCCCAGTCTCGATTCGTGCCAACCCAACAGACACTTTCGGAGATACCCATAGTGCACCTTTATAGCCACCCAGTTACGTTGTGACGTTTGGCACACCCAAACTATTCCTACGGTATCCGGGAGTTGCATAATCTCATGGTCTAAGGAAATGATACTTGACATTAGAAAAGCTTTAGCATACGAACTACACGATCTTGTGCTAGGATTAGGATTGGGTCTTGTCCATCACATCATTCTCCTAATGATGTGATCCCGTTATCAACGACATCCAAAGTCCATGGTCAGGAAACCGTAACCATCTATTGATCAACGAGCTAGTCAACTAGAGGCTTACTAGGGACATGGTGTTGTCTATGTATCCACACATGTATCTGAGTTTCCTATCAATACAATTCTAGCATGGATAATAAACGATTATCATGAACAAGGAAATATAATAATAACTAATTTATTATTTCCTCTAGGGCATATTTCCAACAGTCTCCCACTTGCACTAGAGTCAATAATCCAGTTCACATCGCTATGTGATTAACACTCAAGGTCACATCCCCATGTGACTAACACCCAAAGAGTTTACTAGAGTCAATAATCTAGTTCACATTACCATGTGATTAACACTCAATGAGTTCTGGGTTTGATCATGTTATGCTTGTGAGCGATGTTATAGTCAACGGGTCTGAGTCTTTCAGATCCGTGTGTGTTTTACAAATCTCTATGTCATCTCCTAGATGCAGCTACCACGCTCTATTTGGAGCTATTCCAAATAACTGTTCTACTATACGAATCCAGTTTACTACTCAGAATAATCTGGATTAGTGTCAAAGTTTGCATCGGCGTAACCCTTTACGACGAACTCTTTTACCACCTCCATAATCAAGAAAATTCCTTAGTCCACTAGTTACTAAGGATAACTTTGACTGTTGTCCTGTGATCCATTCTTGGATCACTCTTGTACTCCTTGACTGACTCATGGCAAGGCACACTTCAGGTGCGGTACACAGCATAGCATACTGTAGAGCCTACGTCTAAAGCATAGGGGACGACCTTCGTGGTTTCTCTCTATTCTGCCGTGGTCAGGTTTTGAGTCTTACTCAATGTTCATACCTTATAACACAGCCAAGAACTCCTTCTTTGCCGATCCATTTTGAACTTCTTCAAAATCTTTTCACGGTATGTATTCATTTGAAAGTACTATTAAGCGTTTTGATCTATCCTTATAGATCTTAATGCTCAATACTCAAGTAGCCTAATCCAGGTTTTCCATTGAAAAACACTTTTCAAATAACTCTGCATGCTTCCCAGAAATTCTACATCATTTCCGATCAACAATATGTCAACAACATATACTCATTAGAAATTCTATAGTGCTCCCACTCACTTCTTTGGAAATACAAGTTTCTCATAAACTTTGTATAAACCCAAAATCTTTGATCATCATCAAAGCGTATATTCCAACTCCGAGATGCTTACTCCAGTCCTTAGAAGGATTGATGGAGCTTCGCATGCTTGTTAGAATCTTTCAGGATTGTTAAAACCTTCTGGTTGTATCACATACAACCTTTCCTTAAGAAAATCATGAGGAACAATGTTTTGACATCCTATCTGCAAGATTTCACAAATAATGCAGTGACTGCTAATATAATTACAACAGACTCTTAGCATCGCTACGAGTGAGAAAGTCTCACCGTAGTCAACTCCTTGAACTTGTCAGGAAACATCTTAACGACAAGTCGAGCTTTCTTAATGGTGACATTTACCATCATTGTCCGTCTTCCTTTTAAAATCCATCTGTACTCAACAGCCTCACGACCATCGAGCCGTTCTGCCAAAGTCTACACTTTGTTTTCATACATGGATCCTCTCTCGGATTTTATGGCCTCGAGCCATTCATTGGAATCCGGGCCCACCATCGCTTCTCCATAGCTCGTAGGTTCATTGTTGTCTAGCAACATGACTTCCAAGACAGGATTACGTACCACTCTGAAGTAGTACGCATCCTTGTCATCCTATGAGGTTTGGGAGTGACTTGATCCGAAGTCTCATGATCACTATCATAAGCTTCCACTTCAATTGGTGTAGGTGCCACAGGAACAACTCTTTGTGCCCTGCTATACACTAGTTGAAGTGATGGTTCAATAACCTCATCGAGTCTCCACCATCCTCCCACTCAATTCTTTCAAGAGAAGCTTTTCCTCGAGAAAGGACCCGATTCTAGAAACAATCCCTATTGCTTTCGGATCTGAGATTGGAGGTATACCCAACTGTTTTAGGTATTCTATGAAGATGCATTCATCCGCTTTGGGTTCGAGCTTATCAGCCTAAAACTTTTCACATAAGCATCGTAGCCCCAAACTTTTAAGAAACGCCAGCTTAGGTTTCTCTAAACCATATGGTGTCGTCTCAACGGAATTGTGTGGTGCCCTATTTAAAGTGAATGTGGTTGTCTCTAATGCCTAACCCATAAACTATCGTGGTAATTCGATAAGAGACATCATGGTATGCATCATATCCAATAGGGTGCAGTTATGATGTTCGGACACACCATCACACTATGGTGTTCCAGGCGGTGCTAGTAGTGAAACAATTTCCACAATGTCTCAATTGTGTACCAAACTCGCAACTCAGATATTCATCTCTATGATCATATCATAGATATTTTATCCTCTTGTCACGACGATCTTCAACTTCATTCTGAAATTACTTGAACCATTCAATAATTCAGACTTGTGTTTCATCAAGTAAACATACTCAGTATCTACTCAAATCATCTGTGAAGTAAGAGCATAACGATATCCACTGCGTGCCTCAGCATTCATTGGACTGCACACATCAAAATGTGTTACTTCCAACAAGTTGCTTTCTTGTTCCATTTTATTAAAACCAAAGATTTCAGTCATCTTGCCCATGTGGTATGATTTGCATGTCTCAAGCGATTCAAAATCAAGTGAGTCCAAACGGTCCATCTGCATGGAGTTTATTCATGCGTATATACCAACAGACATGGTTCACATGTCTCAATCTTTTCAGAAATGAGTGAGTCCAAAGATCCATCAACATGGAGCTTCTTCATGCATTTTATACCAATATGACTTACATGGCAGTGCCACAAGTAGGTGGTACTATCATTACTATCTTATATCTTTTGGCATGAACATGTGTATCACTATGATCGAGATTCAATAAACCATTCATTTTAGGTGCAAGACCATTGAAGTTATTATTCAAATAAACAGAGTAACTATTATTCTCCTTAAATGAATGACCGTATTGCGATAGACATAATCCAATCATGTCTATGCTCAACGCAAAAACCAAATAACAATTATTTAGGTCTAACACCAATCTCGACGGTAGAGGGAGTATGCGATGCTTGATCACATCAAGCTTGGAAACACTTCCAACACATATCGTCATCTCACCTTTATCTAGTCTCCGTTTATTCCGTAGCTTTTATTTCGAGTTACTAACACTTAGCAACCGAACCGGTATCTAATACCCTGGTGCTACTAGGAGTACTAGTAAAGTACACGTTAACATAATGTATATCCAATATACTTCTATAAACCTTGCCAGCCTTCTCATCTACCAAGTATCTAGGGTAATTCTGCTCCAGTGGCTGTTCCCCTTATTACAGAAGCACTTAGTCTCGGGCTTGGGTTCAACTTTGGGTTTCTTCACTTGAGCAGCAACTGACTTGTCGTTTCATGAAGTATCCCTTTCTTGCCCTTGCCCTTCTTGAAACTAGTGGTTTTTAACTAACCATCAACAATTGATGCTCCTACTTGACTTCTACTTTCGCGGTGTCAAGCATCGCGAATATCTCAAGGATCATCATATCTATCCCTGATATGTTATAGTTCATCACGAAGCTCTAGCAGCTTGGTGGCAATGACTTTGGAGAAACATCACTATCTTATCTGGAAGATCAACTCCCACTCGGTTCAAGTGATTGTTGTACTCAGACAATCTGAGCACAAGCTCAATGATTGAGCTTTTCTCCCTTAGTTTGCAGGCTAAGAAAATCGTCGGAGGTCTTATACCTCTTGACGTGGGCACGAGCCTGAAATCCCAATTTCAGCCCTCGAAACATCTCATATGTTCCGCGACATTTCAAAAATGTCTTCGGTGCCTCAATTCTAAACCATTTAACATTACCGAACTATCATGTAGTCATCAAAACGTGTATGTCAGATATTCGCAACATCCACAGACCACGTTCGAGGTCTAGCACACCAAGCGGTGCATTAAGGACATAAGCCTTCTACTGTCCGCATAATTGCTACTATCAACTTTCAACAATATTTTCTCTAGGAACATATCTAAAACAGTAGAACTAAAGCGCGAGCTACGACATAATTTGCAAAAACCTTTTGACTATGTTCAGGATAAACAAGTTCATCTTATGAACTCCCACTTAGATAGACATCCCTCTAGTCATCTAAGTGATTACATGATCCGAGTCAACTAGGCCGTGTCCGATCATCACGTGAGACGGACTAGTCATCATCGGTGAACATCTTCATGTTGATCGTATCTACCATACGACTCATGCTCGACCTTTCGGTCTCTTGTGTTCCGAGGGCATGTCTGTACATGCTAGGCTCATCAAGTCAACCTAAGTGTTTCGCGTGAGTAAATCTGGCTTACACCCGTTGTATGTGAACGTAAGAATCTATCACACCCGATCATCACGTGGTGCTTCGAAACGACGAAATTTCGCAACGGTGCACAGTTAGGGGGAACACTTTCTTGAAATTTTAATGAGGGATCATCTTATTTACTACCGTCGTTCTAAGCAAATAATATGTATAAACATGATAAACATCACATGCAATCAAATAGTGACATGATATGGCCATTGTCATTTTGCTCCTTTTGATCTCCATCTTCAGGGCTCCATGATCATCATCGTCACCGGCATGCCACCATGATCTCCATCATCATGATCTCCATCATCGTGTCTCCATGAAGTTGTCTCGCCAACTATTACTTCTACTACTATGGCTAACGGTTTAGCAATGAAGTAAAGTAATTACATGGCGTTATTCAGTGACGCGCAGGTCATACAATAAATAAAGACAACTCCTATGGCTCCTGCCGGTTGTCATACTCATCGACATGCAAGTCATGATTCCTATTACAAGAACATGATCAATCTCATACATCACATATCATTCATCACACTCTTTTTGGCCATATCACATCACATAGCATACCCTGCAAAAACAAGTTAGACGTCCTCTAATTGTTGTTGCATGTTTTACGTGGCTGCTATGGGTTTCGAGCAAGAACGCATCTTACCTACGCAAAAGCCACAACGGTGATATGCCAATTGCTATTTACCCTTCATAAGGACCCTCTTCATCGAATCCGATCCGACTAAGGTGGGAGAGACAGACACCCGCTAGCCACCTTATGCATCAAGTGCATGTCAGTCGGTGGAACCTGTCTCACGTAAGAGTACGTGTAAGGTCGGTCCGGCCCGCTTCATCCCACAATGCCGCCGAATCAAGATAAGAATAGTAATGGCAAGCAAATTGAACAAATCATCACCCACAACTACTTTGTTTTCTACTCGTCCATAGAATCTACGCATAGACCTAGCTCATGATGCCACTGTTGGGGAACGTAGCAGAAATTCAAAATTTTCTACGCATCACCAAGATCAATCTATAGAGAAATCTAGCAACGAGGGGAAGGAGAGTGCATCTACATACCCTTGTAGATCGCTAAGAGGAAGCGTTGCAAGAACGCGGATGAAGGAGTCGTACTCGTAGCGATTCAGATCACGGTTGATTCCGATCTAAGTGCCGAACGGACGGCACCTCCGCGTTCAACACACGTATAGCCCGGGGACGTCTCCTCCTTCTTGATCCAGCAAGGGGAGAGGAGAAGTTGAGGGAGAGCTCCGTCAGCACGACGGCGTGGTGGTGGTGGAGCTCGTGGTTCTCCGGCAGGGCTTCGCCAAGCACCATGGAGGAGGAGGAGAAGGTAGGAGGAGGGAGGGCTACGCCAGGGAAGAGGTCACGGCTGCCCTCCCACCCCTCCACTATATATAGGGGCAAGGGGAGAGGGGGAGGCGCCCTAGGGTTTCCCCTAGGGGGCGGCGGCTAGGCAGATTGGATCTCCCTAGGGAAAATCCTAGGGAGACTTGCCCCCCCAAGCCAAGCAGGTGGAGGCTTGCCTCCCAAGCCAGGTGGAGGCACCCCACCTCCCCAAGTAATGTGGGAAAGGGTGTGGGGGGCGCACCAACCCTTAGTGGGCTGGTTTGCCCCTTCCCCTTTGGCCCATGAGGCCCTCCAACACTTGCCGGGGCTCCCGAAACACCTTTCGGTCATGCTGGCCATAGCCTGGTACCTCCAGAACACTTCCGGACTCCAATACCCTTCGTCCAATATATCGATCTTCACCGCCGGACCATTCAGGAACTCCTCGTGACGTCCGGGATATCATCCGGGACTTCGAACTACCTTCGGTAACCACATACTATTTCCCATAACAACTCTAGCGTCACCGAACCTTAAGTGTGTAGACCCTACGGGTTCGGGAACCATGTAGACATGACCGAGACACCTCTTCGGCCAATAACCAATAGCGGGATCTGGATACCCATATTGGCTCCCACATGTTCCATGATGATCTCATCGGATGAACCACGATGTCAAGGATTCAATCAATCCCGTATTCAATTCCCTTTGTCTACCGGTACAGTACTTGCCCGAGATTCGATCGTCGGTATCTCGATACCTTGTTCAATCTCGTTACCGGCAAGTCTCTTTACTCATTCCGTAACACATCATCCCGTGATCAACTCCTTGATCACATTGCGCACATTATGATGATGTCCTACCGAGTGGGCCCAGAGATACCTCTCCGTCACACGGAGTGACAGATCCCAGTCTCGATTCGTGCCAACCAAACAGACACTTTCGGAGATACCCATAGGGCACCTTTATAGCCACCCAGTTACGTTGTGATGTTTGGCATACCCAAAGTATTCCTACGGTATCCGGGAGTTGCATAATCTCATGGTCTAAGGAAATGAAACTTGACATTAGAAAAGCTTTAGCATATGAACTACACGATCTTGTGCTAGGCTTAGGATTGGGTCTTGTCCATCACATCATTCTCCTAATGATGTGATCCCGTTATCAACGACATCCAATGTCCATGGTCAGGAAACCGTAACCATCTATTGATCAACGAGCTAGTCACCTAGAGGCTTACTAGGGACATGGTGTTGTCTATGTATTCACACATGTATCTGAGTTTCCTATCAATACAATTCTAGCATGGATAATAAACGATTATCATGAACAAGGAAATATAATAATAACTAATTTATTATTGCCTCTAGGGCATATTTCCAACAGGTGTGCCGTGAAGCACACTTCCAAGTGGTGCCCAAGCGCCTCCCTCGTGAGGTTGGCAAGGTCTGAGGCTCTCCAGGAGAGCCCCCGACTCCATCCTGAGGAGGGTGCCGGGCGCGCTATCCTATGCGGTGGAGGGAGGCGCCCCTGGAGCGGGCGCCGATCCTGACGAGGCTCCTGACGCGACGCCATCTTCTTGGGGTCATGTGCGGCGCGGTAGCTTCTTCTTGAGGATGGTCTCCGGAGGGCCTTCACTTCTGCTGCCAGGATTGTCTATTGCTGCGGCTTGGAAGGCGCGCTCAAGGGAGCACACCGCATCCCTCTCTTCACATGGGACCGTGATGATTCCCCCGCTTCCTGACATCTTGAGAATGTTATAGCCGTGGTGAGTGACTGTCATGAACTTGGCCAGGGCTGGATACCCGAGGATGGCATTGTACGGCAGGCGGATGTGCGCGACGTCGAAGTCGATGAGCTCGGTGTGGTAGTTCCTGCGCTCCCCGAAGGTGACAGGCAGGCGGACTTGCACTATCGGTGTGGTGGAACCGCCAGTCACTCCTGAGAAAGGCTTGGTTGGCTGGAGCTTCTCATAGGGCACTTGGAGGTTGTCGAACGTGTCGACGGATAGGACGTTGAGCCCTGCGCCGCCGTTGATGAGAGTCTTGGTGACTTGCACATTGCTGATGACTGGGGAGCACAGCATAGGGAGAACGCCTATGGTGGCTGCGCACTTGAGCTGGTCTGCCGAGTTGAAGGTGATGGCGCATTGGCACCACCTGAGTGGGCGCGTGGCCTCGAGCTTGGGGAGCACCGCGTTCACCTCATGAGCGAACTGTTTGAAGATGTGTTGTGAGGCAGGGGCCTGAGCTCCTCCCAAGATGCAAGCGATCGCACGCGGCTCCTGGAAGCCCCCAGCCCCCTCGTCCTGGTAGTGGTCGTTGTTCCGTCTTGGTGGCGGCAACAGGGGTAGACCGGCGTTGCCCTGGGGGCGATCCTCACGAGGCGGGTCCCTCCAGGTGCCCTCGCGAGGTTGGTCCTACCAGCGGTCCTCACGAGGCCGGTCGCGCCACTCCTGGCGCGGACCACGGTCGTCCCAGCGTCCGCCCCCGCGTCCTCCTCTGCGGTCGTAGCCCCGGTCGTTGCGCTCGGGGCGTCGACCGTAGCGTCCTACCCGTATGGCTCTAAGCTCTTGGCAGTCGCTGGTGTTGTGGGTGTTCAGGTTGTGGAAGGCGCAGAACAGTCGGCCGTTCTTGGATGACTCAGGCTGATCTCTGCCTCGCTTGGTGTCGGGCTCCGCTGCGAGCACTTCTGCCTCTTTGCACTTCACGTCCTTGGCCTTGGCCTTCTTCTCCTCCACTCTTGCAGCTGGCAGCTCAAGGAGAGAGAGGCGCCCCTCCTCAGGTCTTGTGCACTTGGTCGCCAGGTTGAACAGCTCCTGAGATGTGCAAAGCTCCTCGTGGATAGCCAGCTCTTCCTTCATCTTGACGTCACAGACGCCGTCTGAGAACGCGGAGATGATGGCTTCGTCCGTGACCTTGGGGATCTTGAGGCGGGTGTTGTTGAAGCGCTGAATGTACTTCTAGAGGGTTTCTCCTGGCTATTGCTTGATGCGGCGTAGATCGCCCGCGGCCGATGGGCGGTCGCGAGTGCCCTGGAAGTTGGTGACGAAGCGGTCGTGCATCTCGTCCCAGGAGGAGATCGAGCCGTTCTGCAGGTTCAGGAGCCAGGAGCGGGCCACATCCTTGAGAGCCATGGGAAACCAGGTCGCCATGACTTTTTCGTCGCCATTGGCCGCTTCGATGCTCAGGTCATAGAGCTGCAGGAACTCCGCGGGGTCGGCGGTGCCGTTTTACCGAGGAGGTAGATCCGGCTTGAACTTGCCTGGCCAAGCGACGCTACGCAGTTTAGGGGTGAAGGCACGGCAGCCGGTCGTGGTCACCGGGGCCCGCTTCTGAGGCGGAGCTTGATCTTGGCGAGGTCCGCACTGCGCCACCGCAGGCGGCACACGGTCTTGACAAGGTGGCGCGGGGAGCGCCGGTGCAGCTTCTCGCGGCCGCGGGATTTCTTGGCAGCTTCTTTCTTCACGCGCGGGCGCCGGGCGCGGTGGATCACGCCCGGAGGCACACGCCTTGGTGCCAAGGCACCGTCTTGGGGTTGAGACGGTGGAGGCATGCCATGAGCCCCGTCGCCCGCGGCTGGTTGAGGGGGAGGCAGAGAGTGGGACGGCGCCGGAGAGCCCCCTGCTGCACGGACGAGCTCGGCGACGCGGTCGAGCCACTCCTCATAGAGGTCGTCGACGGGGCGGTAACACAGGAGCTCGTTCGCCGCGATGAGCGCGGCACGTGCCTCCATGGGAGCGTGGTGCGCGTGAGACGAAGAACCAGTAGGGGTGAGTGACGGAGTAGCGGTGCGGCCGTCCTGCCGCACTGAAGGATGTAGCGAGGACGCCTGCTGCTCGTTCCCCGCCGGGCCGGTGGCAGCATTGGCGGCAGGAGACGGAGAGCGACGAGGTGGCCGCTACGGGAGCCGTCTGAGCGACGCGGGCGGAGAGGGCAGCCCGACGCTCAGCTCGAGCACGGCGAGCGTCCGCCATGGAAGCGACGGAGCGACGGAGCAACGAACCGACGGAAGGGAAACTATGGCACACCCCTAACTGGCGCGCCAAATGTCGGATGTGGGGTTCCGGCAAAACCTTAAGGTTCAAACACTAGGGTGCGCGCGAACTCTTTCCCTCCTACCGATCTACGCTCTAGCTCGCTAAGATCTTGCGGACGAACTTGACAAACTCACAACACAGAATGACACGGGGTTTATACTGGTTTAGGCCACTGTTGTGGTGTAATACCCTACTCCAGTGTGGTGGTGGTGGATTGCCTCTCGGGCTGATGATGAACAGTACAAGGAAAGAACAGCCTCCTGAGGTTGAGGTGTTCTTGTGCGTATGAACTTGTGGTGTGAGGATTCGATCAAATTAGGCTCCGTCCAACCTGCCTCTACTGTGGTGCTAGTCCTATTTATAGAGGCCCTGGTCCTCTTCCCAAATATCGAGCGGGAAGAGAGCCAACAACAGTGGGCAAGTTTGAAGGGGGACAGCTAGTACAAGCTATCCTGAAAAAAGTGGTCTTCACCTGCGAAAAGCTCTGGGGTGACGCTGTCTTGGGCTCCATGATGACCTCTGCCTTGCCGTCCTCCTGGTCTTGGTCTCGTTGCACCAATATAGCAACCTTTGCATGATGCCTCGGTACTCTTCGCCTGCGCTGGCCTCCTTAGCACCAAAGAGGAAATAAGGACGCTGCGCGCACCGACGCCCGCCTAGCACCGTTCGGCATGGCTCACGTCACGAGAGCCTCGTGAGGCTTGCCCCGCCTTGATATCTCCGCTCCTCGTGAGCCTGCCTAGCTAGGCCACTCTAGAGGAGGTCTTGCATCATCCGCCTCGCGAGGCTTGGACCCTCGCGAGGGTCTTGGGTGCCTTGTTGACGAAGATGGGCCGTACGGCCTGCTGCTTGGCCACGCCGTGGGCCGCAGGCAGGCAAGTCTAGGGACCCCCGTTCCCAGAACGCCGACACAGACGTGTAGCCCGCTGTCCTCACCAGGATGGGGAGCTACGGCGGGTGGTGGGCAGCGGTTGTCGCGTGTGTTCCTTGCCTCTTGAAGCTCCTGGGTCCCCATACGATGAACTCCTAAGCACCGGGCGCTCCTGAGGGAAACGTGCGGGGAAGCACGCCTCCACATGGTGCCTGAGCGCCTCCCTCGTGATGTTGTCTAGGTATGAGGCCCTCCAGAAGAGAGCCCCCGAGCCTTGCCCGAGGAGGGCGCCCGGCGCGCCTTCCTATGCGAGGGAGGGAGGCGCCCCAGCTGCGGGCGCGGATCCTGAGGTGGTGCCATGGGGGACGCCACTCTCCTAAGGCCCTGGATGGAGTAGCTGCTTCTTCTTCTTGGGGATGGCCTCAGGACGGTACAGGATGCCTCTGTTGTTGGGGTCTTCGATTGCTGCAGCTTGGAAGGCGCGCTCCAGGGAGCACACCTCATATCTTTCTTCACAGGGGACTATGATGACTCCACCGCTCCCTGGCATCTTGAGGACGTTGTAGCCGTGGTGAGTCATGGCCATAAAATTGGCCAATGCTGGATACCCAAGGATGGCATTGTACGACAGGCAAATGTGGGTGAAGTCGAAGTCAATGAGCTCGGTGCGGTAGTTGTTGTGCTGGCCGAAGATGATAGGGAGGCGGACCTGCCCTATCGGGGTGGTGGAGCCGTCGGTCACTCCTAAGAAGGGCTTGGTAGGCAATAGTTGATCGTATGGCACTTGGAGGCTATCGAATGTCTCGACGGGTAGTACATTGAGCCCTGCGCCGCCGTCGATAAGGGTCTTGGTGACTTGGACGTTGCCAATGACGGGTGAGCAAGGCATCGGGAGGGCGCCGGCAGTTGCCGCGCACTTGAGCTGGTCCGATGAGCTGAAGGTGATGGCGCACTTGGACCATCTGAGCGGGTGCGCGGCCTTGAGCCTAGGAAGGGCCGCGTTCACCTCACGAGCGAACTGCTTGAAGATGCCCTGGGAAGCTGGGGCCTGAGCACCGCCCAAGGTGCAGGCGATAGCGCGCAGCTCCTGGAAGCCCCCAGCCCCCTAGTCCTGATTGTGGCCGTCGTTCCTTCTGGCGGTGGCGGCAACGGAGGGAGGCTAGCATTGCCCTGAGGACGGTCCTCGTGAGGCTGGTCCCTCCAGGTGCCCTCCCGAGGCTAGTCCTGCTAGCGGTCCTGGCGAGGCTGGTCGCGCAACTCCTGGCGGGGGTCGCGGTCGTCCCAACGTCCACCACTTCATCCTCCTCCTCGGCCGTAGCCCCGGTCGTTGCGCTCGGGACGTTGACCGAAGCATCCATCTCAGATGCCCCTAAGCTCTTGACAGTCGTTGGTGTTGTGGCTGTGTCATTTTGGAGGGCGTAGAATAGATGGCTGCTTTTAGACGACTCGGGGTGGTCCTGGCCATGCTTCGTGTCCGGCTCCGCTGCGAGCACGGCTACTCCCTTGCGCTTCACATCCTTGGCCTTGGCTTTCTTCTCTTCTGGGTTGGTAGGAGGGAGAGGCGACCCTCCTCAGCTCTTGAGCACTCGGTCGCCATGTTTAACATCTCCAGAGACGTACATAGCTACTCGTGGATGGCGAGCTCCTCTTTCATCTTGACGTCGCGGACGCCATCAGAGAACGGTGAAATGATGGCCTCGTCCATCACCTTGGGGATCTTGAGGCGAGCACTGTTGAAGCGCAGGATGTACTTCTGCAGGGTCTCTCCTGGCTGCTGCTTGATGCGGCATAGGTCACCCGCGGCCGGTGGGCGGTCGCGAGTGCCCTGGAAGTTGGCGACGAAGCGGTCGCACATCTCACACCAGGAGGAGATTGACCCCGGGAGCAGATTCAGGAGCCACGAGCGAGCACCATCTTTGAGAGCCATGGGAAACCAGTTCGCCATGACTTTCTTGTCGCCGTTGGCCACCTCGATGCTCAGCTCGTAGAGCTACAAGAACTCCGCAGGGTCGGGGGTGCCGTCGTAGCACGGGGGCAGGTCTGTCTTGAACTTGCCTAGCCAGACGATGCTACGCAGCTCCAGAGTGAAGGCGCGGCAGCTTGCTGTGGCCACCGGGGCCCTTTGCAGATGGCATGCAGTCTTGACGTGGTTGCGCCGGGAGTGCATGAGCATTTTCTCGCGGCCGGGGAACTTCCTGGCAGCTTCCTTCTTCATGCGCGGGCGCCCGGCATGGCGGGTCGCGCCGAGGGGGCGCGCATCTTGGTGCCAGGGCGCCGTCTTAGTGCGAAGGTGGCGGAGGCGCACCATGGGCTATGTCACCCGCAGCTGGAGGATGGCGAGGCAGCGAGACAGATGGCACGGGGCAGCCCCCAGCGGCGTTGACAAGCTCGGCGATGCGGTCCAGCCAGTCCTCGTAGAGGTCGTCGACCGGGCGGTAGCGCAGGAGCTCGCGTGCCATGAGCAGCGCGTCCGTGGGCGCGCGACGAGCGGGGGACGATGAGCCGGCCGGAGTCACCGACGGGGTGGCGGTGCGGCCATCCTGCCGCACAGAGGGGTGCAACGATGATGCTTGCAGCTTGTTTCCCGCCGGGCCAGTGGCGGCGGGTGATGGAGAACGAGGGGGAGGCCCGCCGATAGGAGTTGTCTGAGCGACACGAGTAGCCAGGGTGGCCCGACGCTCGGCGTGGGCTCGGCGTGCGTCTGCCATGGACGCGGTGGAGCAGTGGAGCGTGGGTGGACGGAAGAAAACCTTTGCCGCACCCCTACCTGGCGCGTCAAATGTCAGATTACGGGTTCCAGCAAAACCCTTGAGGTTCGAACTCTGCGGTGCGCATGAAGATCTCTCTCCCCCTAGCTCACACTCTCACTGCGATCTCAAGGCCTAGCTCGCCGAACCCACGGAACAAGGGACACAATAGTTTATACTGGTTGGGACACTGATGTGGTGTAATACCCTACTCCAGTGTGGTCTGGTGGATTGCCTTGTAGGCTGAGGATGAACAAGTACAAATGAGGAACAGCCTCCTGAGGAGAGGTGTTCTTGAGCTCGGTGAGCTGGTGCGTGTGAGGATGGAATGGATCCGATCCCAGATGAGTTACCTTCTACGGTGGTGGCTAGTCCTATTTATAGAGGCCCTGGTCCTCTTCCCAAATGTTTAGGCGGGAAGGGATCCCACAAAGGCCAATTTGAAGGGGGACAGCTAGTACAAGCTATCCTGACAAAAGGTGGTCTTTCATACGTCCATTTTGCATCATGCTTTTATATCGATATTTATTACATTATGGGTTGTTATTACACATTGTCACAATACTTATGCCTATTCTCTCTTATTTTACAAGGTTTACATAAAGAGGGAGAATGCCGGCATCTGGAATTCTGGGCTAGAAAAGGAGCAAATATTAGAGACCTATTCTACGCAACTCCAAAAGTCCTAAAACTCCACGAAAGTCATTTTTGGAAACAATAAAAAATATTGACTGGAAAAAATACCAGAGGGGACCCACACCCTGGGCACAAGGGTGGGGACGCGCCCTACCCCCCTGGGCGTGCCCCCTGCCTCATGGGCCACCTGGTGGCCCTCCGTGCCCATCTTCTGCTATATGAAGTCTTTCGTCCGAACAAAAATCATAAGCAAGCTTTCAGGACGAGACTCCGCCGCCACGAGGAGGAACCTTGGCGGAACCAATCTAGGGCTCTGGTGGAGCTGTTCTGCCGGGGACACTTCCCTCTGGGAGGGGGAAATCATCGCCATCGCCATCACCAACGCTCCTCTCATCGGGAGGGGGCCAATCTCCATAAACATCTTCACCGGCACCATCTCCTCTCAAACCCTAGTTCATCTCTTGTATCCAATTCTTGTCTCTAAGTCTGAGATTGGTACCTGTAGGTTGCTAGTAGTATTGATTACTCCTTGTAGTTAATGCTAGTTGGTTTATTTGGTGGAAGATCATATGTTCAGATCCTATATGCATATTAATACTCCTCTGATTATGAACATGAATATGCTTTGTGAGTAGTTACGTTTGTTCCTGAGGACATGGGAGAAGTCTTGCTATTAGTAGTCATGTGAATTTGGTATTCGTTCGATATTTTGATGAGATGTATGTTGTCTCTCCTCTAGTGGTGTCATGTGAACGTCGACTACATGAAACTTCACCATTATTTGGGCCTAGAGGAAGGCATTGGGAAGTAATAAGTAGATGATGGGTTGCTAGAGTGACAGAAGCTTAAACCCTAGTTTATGCGTTGCTTCGTAAGGGGCTGATTTGGATCCATACGTTTCATGCTATGGTTAGGTTTACCTTAATACTTCTTTTGTAGTTGCGGATGCTTGCAATAGGAGTTAATCATAAGTGGGATGCTTGTCCAAGTAAGGACATCACCCAAGCACCGGTCCACCCACATATCAAATTATCACATATCAAATTATCAAAGTACCGAACGCGAATCATATTAACGTGATGAAAACTAGCTTGACGATAATTCCCATGTGTCCTTGGGAGCGCTTTTCTCTATATAACAGTTTGTCCAGGCTTGTCCTTTGCTACAAAAAGGATTGGGCCACCTTGCTGCACTTTATTTACTTTTGTTACTTGTTGCTCGTTACAAATTATCTTATCACAAACTATCTGTTACCTATAATTTCAGTGCTTGCAGATAATACCTTGCTGAAAACTGCTTATCATTTCCTTCTACTCCTCGTTGGGTTCGACACTCTTACTTATCTAAAGGACTACGATAGATCCCCTATACTTGTGGGTCATCAAGACTCTTTTCTGGCACCGTTGCCGGGGAGTGAAGCGCCTTTGGTAGGTGGAATTTGGTAAGGAAAAATTTATATAGTGTGCTGAAATTTACTGTCACTTGTTACTATGGAAAGTAATCCTCTGAGGGGCTTGTTCGGGGTATCTTCTCCCCGACCAGTAGAGCAAAGAGTTGCTCTCAACCTACTGAACCTACTGAAAATGAAAACGTCTACTTTGAAATTCCTTCGGGTATAATAGAAAAACTGCTAGCTAATCCTTTTGCAAGAGATGGAACATTACATCCTAATGAGCACCTAATCTATGTGGATGAAGTTTGTGGATTATTTAAGCTTGCAGGTATGCCCGATGATGTTATCAAGAAGAAGGTATTCCCTTTATCTTTGAAGGGAGATGCATTGACATGGTATAGGCTATGTGATGATATGGGATCATGGAACTACAAGCGATTGAAATTGGAATTTCATCAGAAGTTTTATCCTATGCATCTTGTTCATCGTCATCGTAATTATATATATATATTTTGGCCTTGCGAAGGAGAAAGCATCGCTCAAGCTTGGGGGAGGCTTAAGTCAATGTTATATTCATGCCCCAATCATGAGCTCTCAAGAGAAATGATTATTCAAAAACTTTATGCTCGGCTTTCTGACAACAATCGCACCATGCTCGATACTTCTTGTACTGGTTCTTTTATGATGAAGACTATTGAATTCAAATGGGATTTATTGGAAAGAATTAAACGCACCTCTGAAGATTGGGACCTCGACGAAGGTAAAGAACCAGGTATAGCACCTAAGTTTGATTGTGTTAAATCTTTTATTGGTACCGATGTTTTCCGTAAATTTAGCACTAAATATGGACTTGACTCTAAGATAGTAGCTTCTTTCTGTGAATCTTTTGCTGCTCATGTTGATTTCCCTAAGGAGAAGTGGTTTAAATATCATCCTCCCATAAAAGTAAAAGTAGTTGCACCTATTAAAGTTGAAGAAAAGACCATCACTTATAATGATCCTATTGTTCCTACTGCTTATGTTGAGAAACCACCTTTCCCTGTTAGAATAAAGTATCATGCTAAAGCTTCAATTGTGGTTCGTAAAAGCAATACTAGAACTTATACGCCTCCTGAGCAAGTTAAAGTTGAACCTAATATTTCTATTGTTAAAGATCTCTTGGTTGATAATATTGATGGGCATGTTATTTATTTCTGTAATGAAACTGCTAGAACTGCTAAACCTTGTGCCAAAGATAAACATAGACCTGTGGTAGGCATGCCTGTTATTTCTGGTAAAATAGGAGATCATTGTTATCATGGCTTATGTGACATGGGTGCTAGTGCTAGTGCAATACCTATTGACTTATACAAAGAAATTATGCATGATATTGCACCTACTGAGTTAGAAGAAATTGATGTTACCATTAAGCTTGCCAATAGAGATACTATATCACCAATTGGAATTGTTAGAGATGTTGAAGTCTTGTGTGGGAAAACTAAATATCCTCCTGATTTTCTTGTTCTTGGTTCCCCACAAGATAGCTTTTGTCCCATTATATTTGGTAGACCCTTCTTGAACACTATTAATGCTAAGATAGGCTGCGAAAAGGATGTTGTTACTATTGGTTTGGGTGATATGTCTCATGAGTTTAAATTTTCTAAATTTCGTAGACAACACCGTGAAGAGGAATTGCCTAGTAAAGATGAAATTATTGGTCTTGCTACTATTGCCGTACCTCCTAGTGATCCTTTAGAACAATATTTGCTAGACCATGAAAATGATATGTTTATGAATGAAAGAAGGGAAATAGATGAAGTGTTGTTTAAACAGGGACCTATTCTGAAACACAACTTGCCTGTTGAAATTCTAGGGGATCCTCCTCCACCCAAGGGTGATCCCGTGTTTGAACTTAAACAATTGCTCGATAATCTTAAATATGCTTATCTTGATGAAAAGAAGATATATCCTGTTACTCTTGATGATCTTAAGGGCATTAGTCCCACTCTATGTCAACATAAAATAAATTTGGAGAAAGATGCCAAACCAGTTATTGATCACCAACGACGGCTGAATCCTAAGATGAAAGAAGTGGTAAGAAAGGAAATACTAAAGCTCCTTGAGGCAGGTATAATTTATCCAGTTGCTGATAGTCAGTGGGTAAGTCCTGTCCGTTGTGTCCCTAAGAAGGGAGGTATTAATGTCGTTCCTAATGATAAAGATGAATTGATTCTGCAAAGAATTATTACAGGATATAGGATGGTAATTGATTTCCGCAAATTAAATAAAGCTACTAAAAAATATCATTACCCCTTACCTTTTATTGATCAAATGCTAGAAAGATTATCCAAACATACACATTTTTGTTTTCTAGATGGTTATTCTGGTTTCTCTCAAATACCTGTGTCAGCTGATGATCAAGCTAAGACCACTTTTACTTGCCCTTTCGGTACTTTTGCTTATAGCCGTATGCCTGTTGGTTTATGTAATGCACCTGCTACCTTTCAAAGATGCACGATGGCTATATTCTCTGACTTTTGTGAAAAGATTTGTGAGGTATTGATGGACAATTTCTCCGTCTATGGATCCTCTTTTGACGATTGCTTGAGCAACCTTGATCGAGTTTTGTGTGAAGAAACTAATCTTGTCTTGAATTGGAAAAAGTGCCACTTTATGGTTAATGAAGGTATTGTCTTGGGGCATAAAATTTCTGAAAGAGGTATTGAAGTTGATAAAGCCAAGGTTGATTCTATTGAAAAGATGCGATGTCCCAAGGACATCAAAGGTATTAGAAGTTTCCTTGGTCATGTCGGTTTTTATAGGAGGTTCATTAAGGACTTGTCAGTGTACTAAAGTAGGGCTACCTTAGTACCCCGAACTTGTGCACGGGCAGTTGTAGCACCCCGTGGCAGGGCTTGCCAGGTGACCACCAAAGATCATCGTGGTTCCTTTGGAGCCATTCAAGAACAAAGTATTCAAGCCAAGAAGACAAGGTCCCGACAAGAGGAGCTTGTCGGGAAGGCCACTTAAGGCACCAAGCCCCGGCAAGAGGGGCTCGCCAGGAAGGCCCCGGCAAGAGGAGTTTGCCGGGATGGCCGCCCGAAGCACAAAGGCCCCGACAAGAGGAGCTTGCTAGAGGGGCCACTCAAGGAGACAAGGCCCCGGCAAGAGGAGCTTGCCGGGACGACCGCGGCAAGGCGCTTGCCGCGACAAGCTACTACTCCGCGGCCCGCGCTCCAGCTCATCCACCAACGTGTCGCTCTGGGACCATTCCAGGCATACGTGGCGAGAAGCCTGTGCAGCCAGGGGCATGCGGTGGCGAAGGGACGCTGACAAGATAGCCATCGTGGCAAACGGTGGCGCCCCTGACGGCCACTTTTCACACTGTTTGGGGCGACACAGACGGGCATTTAATGCCCTTGTCCCCTGCCGTCAGGGTTAGGTATGATAGCACTGTACAAGTAGCTGTACCCAACACAGCACTTTGCCATTTTTGCCCTCATCTACGTTGCCACCTGTCGGTGACCCCTTTAACATATAAAAGGAGGCCCATGCGCACGTAGAGGGAAGGGGGAGGAGGACACTCACGCTCGGTCTCGTTAGCTGCTAGAGTGTACTGTAGCACTCAGCGCCCCCGAGCAAGAACGCAATACAAACCACAAAGAAGTAGTAGGGTTTTATGCATCCGTGCGGCCCGAAGCTGGGTAAACCCCTTGTGTGCATCGCCTCGATCCGCTCTTCGTGCGACCTCCGCCCCCCGCCGAACCAGAAAGGGGCTCGGTCCCCATAGGTGTTCGTGGAGGCAGATTTCCCCCGACATCTTTGGCGCGCCAGGTAGGGGGCGTCGAGGTTGTGTGAACCTGATCCGGCGTTCGCACGAGCTAAATCTTCATCGTCTTCGTCATCGACATGCCACTGAAGAAGAAGGCTCCGGAGGTGGCTGGTCCGTCCGGGTCGAACCCACCGCCCCTGGAGCGGGCGGGTGGTGGGGAAGGCGCCGGCGGAGGAACGGGCGTCGGTGAGGAAATCCCCAATGCCGCGGCGTCCGAGCATGCACCGCGCCTAACTAAAGAGGCGCGGGACCGGCAGCGCCATGGTACTCACAGTACCATACGCTCGCTGGACCCAGATCGAGCTGGCGGATCTCGGGACGTTCAAGGCCAGCATACGCGCCAACATGCTGGCCCGAGCGAGGTGCGGTCGCCTGGACGGGGGACTGCTCCTTCTAACGTAGTTAGAAGTTCGAGCACATCCCGCTCCACGCACCGTTCACCACCATTACCCGCCACCCCAGCAGAAGCTCTGGCACGAGCTCAACTGCTCCTGGATTACCCTCCAACGGCGGACAAGCTCGACGACTGGAGGGCCACCATTCAGAGTCTCATCGGCTTCGCCAACGGCGACACTCCACGGCAGCCAAGTGCGTCGCAGCCGCGGCGAGCCAGTCAGGCACCAGCTGGTGGCGACAAGACCGGTGGGGGTGCGACCACCGTGCACTCTCCACCCCAAAGGCCGGGGTCGCTGACCCGCCGGAACCACCACGACAACGACTCCACTGCATCGTCAGATCCGCGAACTCGTCGCGATCAACGCAAAGTTCTTCACGAACGAAAGCAAGAAGACGCTCGTACTCGCATCGAGCGTCGAAGAGAAGCGCGGCATCAATCAGACCAGCGCGCTGAGCCTTCTGTCGACATGCATGCGCCAGGGGGGCCAGGCGACCTGCCGTACTCGGTGGGCTGCCCTGCGTTTACCCGTGAGCTGCGGCAAGTCTGGTGGCCCAGCACAAAGAATTTCAAGCCAGACGTACCAGAGAAGTACGACGGCAAGTCGCATCCGTTGGAGTTCCTCAGCATCTACACCATCACGGTGCAGGCTGCTGGGGGGCGGGACGACAAGATCCTTGCCAACTACTTCCCGCTGGTACTCAAATCCAACGTCAGGTCCTGGCTCATGCACTTGCCGGACAACTCCATATCCTCCTGGGCAGACTTGTGCCATCAGTTAGTTGGCGCCTTTACAGGCGGCCACAAACCTCATGGCCTTTACAGACTTGTGCCATCTGCTCGTCCAGAAGGAGGGAGAGCCCCTGCGCAAGTTCATTCAGAGATTCAGCCGTGTGCACTACAACATCCCTGATGTCCACCCTGCCGCAGTCATCAGCGCGTTCCATCAGAACGTGCGTAACCGCAGGATGCGGGAGGAGATGGCGATGTGCAAGATCAAGGACGTTAGTGAGCTGTATGCCTTGGCCGACAAGTGTGCACGTGCTGAGGAAGGGAGGAAACTCCCTAGAGAGAATGCAGGAACAGGAGGATCTGACAGCGAAGATACTGCCCCGGCAAGGAAGAACCGGCGGCGGAACAACAGGAATAAGAAGGGCAAAGATGTACTAGTTGTCGAGCAGTCCGGCAGCGAAGGTGGCGCCAAGCAAGCCAAGGCTGGCGGCTCCGGCAAGGAGGTTGCCGCATGCGCCAACTGCCAGGCCGTGGCGGCCGCCGACAAGCAGGACGGCACCAACAAACAGTACTGCAAGATCCACCGTACCAAGGGCCATGACCTCCAGAGCTGCAAGAAGGTCGAGCAGCTCGTCGAGCTGCAAAAGGCCGAGTACGAGCGACGCGACAAGGAGAAAGCCCAAGGGGGTACTGGAGGGTCCGGCACGAAGCGTCCCGGCCGGGGAGGACGCCGCGGCAAGGAAAAGCAGCGGCAAGGAGACAGGCCTCCCCGCGGCCACGACAAGGATGGAGATGACGAAGACAACGAAGACATGGATGATGACGAAACCAGCGAGCAGGAGTTCCAGAAAGCCACAGAGGTCTTGTGCGTTGACGGTGGTGCTTCTCTGCATACTTCACACCGCCAACTCAAGCAGTGGGTGCGGGAAGTCAGTGCAGCAGAACCACCCATCGAGTCACGCAAGCTTCTGAGATGGTCCAGCATGCATATCATCTTTGATATTGAGGACCACCCTGATCGCACAACCGCGGTCGGGTGCTTGCCGATGTTGGTTTCGCCAACTATCCGCAACCTCAAGGTCACTAAGATGCTAGTTGACGGCGGGGCCGTCTTGAACCTGATCTCCTCCGCTGTGCTTCGGAAACTCCAAGTCCCTGAAAGCGAGCTCGAGGAGACCGGCGCATTTCAAGGAATCAACCCGGGAAGGAGCAAGCCGAAGGGGAAGATCACGTTGCCGGTAACATTCGGCAGCGAGTTGAACTTTAGGACTCAGAGGGTCACCTTTGACGTTGTCGATTTTCCATTGCCTTACAATGGGATTCTCGGCCGTCCGGCGCTCGCCAAGTTCATGGCGGCCTCTCACCACGCGTACCACATGCTCAAGATGCCAGGCCCGATAAGTGTCATTACTGTCCCTGGCGACAAGAAGGATGCCCTTATCTGCGCCGACAAGATTTACCGGGAGGCAGCAGCCGCAACTGATCGCGAGACACTTGCCGCTGAAGCCCCCGGGGGGAAGAAGAAGACCACGTCCGGCAAGAGCTCTGATGCCCACTCCGGCAAGCGCACCTCTTCGGAGTGCTGCGCTGCCGTCGAGGATGCACCATCGAGCTCCACCGGCAAGTGCAAGAAGACGATGGCAGCTCCGCCAACGACCAAGAAGGTGCCCGCCAAGGAGGACGGCGCTGGTGGTACCTTCACCATCAGTGCCACGCTCGACCCTAAATAGGAAAGCGCGCTCGTTGCTTTCCTGCGGGCGAATGTCGATGTGTTTGCATGGCAGCCATCTGACATCCCCGGTGTTCCCAGGAAAGTAATTGAGCACCACCTTGCTCCTTCCCGGGCGAACGTCTATCCTCACGCGCGGCCCGTCAAGCAGAAAGTCAGGAAGCAAGAAGTGGAGCGCCAAGAGTTCATCGCAGAAGAGATCAGGAAGTTGGAAGCAGCAGGCCTCGTCAGAGAAGTGCTCCATCCTACGTGGTTGGCCAATCCTGTAGTCGTGCGCAAGGCGAACGGGAAATGGAGGCTTTGTATTGACTTCACTGATGTTAATAAAGCTTGTCCCAAAGACCCATTTCCCTTGCCGCGCATTGACCAGATTGTTGACTCCACGGCCGGATGTGACTTGCTTTCATTCCTGGATGCATACTCAGGATACCATCAGATCTTCATGGCAGAAGAAGATGAGGAGAAGACCGCATTCATCACTCCATGTGGCATGTACTGTTTCATACGGATGCCTTTCGGACTGAAGAATGCTGGTTCAACCTTTGCAAGGGTAGTCCATACCGCTTTTGAGCCGCAGATACACAGAAATGTGGAAGCCTACATGGATGATATAGTGGTCAAGAGCAAGGACAAGTCAACCCTAATACAAGATCTAGAAGAGACTTTTGCAAATCTGCGCAAGATCAGCCTCAAGCTCAACCCTGAGAAGTGTGTGTTCGGAGTCCCTTCCGGCAAGCTTCTCGGGTTCTTCGTGTCTCAGCGAGGGATTGAGGCTAACCCCGACAAGATCAAGGCCATCGAGCAAATTGAAGCACCAAAGCACGTCAAGGATGTACGAAAACTTGCCGGTTGCATGGCAGCTCTCAGCAGGTTTATCTCTAAGTCAGCTGAGCGCGCCTTGCCGTTTTTCAAAATCTTGAAAAAGGCAGGTCCAATACAATGGACTCCGGAAGCGGAGGCTGCGCTGCAAGACTTGAAGAGGTACCTGTCCTCCACTCCAATACTTGTCGCGCCTAAGCCACAAGACAAGTTGCTGCTATACCTGGCAGCAACCAATCAAGTGGTTAGTGCTGCGTTAGTAGCGGAGAGGGAGGCAGATGATGAGCCCGCAACCCCGGCAAACACATCCGGCGACAAGCAGGGGGCTTCCCCGGCAAGCTCTGGTCCCGACAAGGATGGATCTGCGCAGGTGCAAGAGGAGATGCAGAAGAAGAGAATGGTGCAGCGCCCAGTTTACTTTGTTAGCTCCCTTCTGCAGGGGGCTAGGTCAAGGTACTCTGGTGTGCAGAAATTGCTTTTCGGCCTTCTCATGGCCTCGAGAAAGCTGCGCCATTACTTCCAAGCACATGAGATCACTGTTGTCACTCGCTTTCCGCTGAAGAGGATACTACATAATCCAGAGGCAACAGGCAGGATTGTCGAGTGGGCATTGGAACTGTCAAGCTTTGGCCTCAAGTTTGAAAGCACTTCAACTATCCAAAGCAGAGCATTGGCAGAATTCATAGCAGAGTGGACGCCAACACCAGACGAAGAAATTCCAGAGACGAGCATCCCCGTCAAAGAAGCAAGCAAAGAGTGGCTGATGTACTTTGACGGTGCCTTCTCGCTGCAAGGCGCCGGTGCTGGCGTGTTGCTTATCGCACCCACCGGAGAGCACCTCAAGTACATAGTCCAGATGCACTTTCCCAAGGAGCAAGCAACCAACAATACTGCAGAGTATGAAGGTTTGCTTGACGGTCTCAGGATCGCGGCAGAACTTGGGATCAAGAAGCTCATTGTCAGGGGAGATTCACAGCTTGTCGTCCGCCAAGTGAACAAGGATTACCAGAGTCCGTTGATGGAAGCATACGTTGATGAAGTGAGGAAGCTAGAAGAGCGCTTTGACGGCCTGCAAATGGAACATGTTCCAAGAGCTGAGAACGACATTGCCGATGGCCTGTCAAAGTGCGCCGCACTTAAGTTACCTATGGAACCAGGGATCTTTGTGCTCAAGCTGACTCAACCATCCGTAACACCATCAACTGGACAGAGCAAGAAGAGGAAGTTGATTTCTGGCGACTATCTTCGGCAGAGCTTCCCGAAGCCGCCGCCAAGAGGGTCCCCAAGATCAACGCCAAGAGTGCTGAGGAGCAGCCTGCTCCGGCGAGCCCCAGGGTTCGTTCCGTTGAAGCAGATGCTCCTGACAAGTTTTGCTCCGGCAAGCTTGCTGGGGAACATCAAGCTCCGGCTGAGCCGCAAGTTCTCGCCGTGGAAGCAGGTGTTCCCGCAGCGGCAGATGTGCCTTTAGTCCTTGTCGTCGAGCCGCAGGCTCCGGCATGGGCACAGCAGATCGTCCGGTTCCTTCAGACAGGGGAACTTCCCGATGAGCAAGAAGAAGCGGAAAGAGTAGCCCGACAGTCAAGTATGTACCAGTTTGTCGATGACACACTGTACAGAAGAGGACGCAACGGTGTGAAATTGAAGTGTATTCCCCGGGAAGACGGACAAGAGCTGTTGGCAGAGATACATGGAGGCATATGTGGTCACCACATCGGCGCAAGAGCACTTGCCGGCAAAGCGTTCCGGCAAGGTTTCTTCTGGCCGATGGCCCTCCAGGATGCAACTGCACAAGTAACTAAGTGTGAAGCGTGCCAGTTCCATTCCAAGCAGATACACCAGCCAGCTCAAGCTCTCCAGACAATCCCTTTATCCTGGCCATTTTCGGTCTGGGGGCTCGACATCCTCGGCCCCTTCCCTCGAGCTGTCGGGGGCTTTGAGTACTTGTACGTCACAATCGACAAGTTCACAAAGTTTTCGGAAGTGGAACCGGTGAGGAAGGTGACAACACAGTCAGCAGTCAAGTTCTTCAGGTCGATTGTTTGCCGCTTCGGGATCCCCAACAGGATCATCACCGACAACGGTACGCAATTCACGAGTCGCACCTTCATGCAGTACGTCCAAGATCTTGGCGCCAAGGTCTGCTTCGCTTATGTTGCTCACCCCAGAAGCAACGGTCAAGCGGAGAGGGCCAATGCTGAAGTGCTGCGTGGGCTCAAGACCAGGACTTTCGACAGGTTGCACAAGTGCGGAAGAAACTGGATCGAGGAGCTGCCGGTGACTCTTTGGTCGATCAGAACGACGCCAAATCGAGCCACTGGCCAGACACCATTTGCTCTAGTCTATGGAGCAGAAGCAGTTACCCCCACGGAACTCGTATACGGGTCACCTCGAGTGCTCGCTTATGATGAGCTTGAGCAAGAGCGGCTGCGTGAAGATGACACGCTGCTCCTTGAGGAAGATCGTC
Source organism: Triticum timopheevii (assembly GCA_963921465.1). NCBI lineage: Eukaryota > Viridiplantae > Streptophyta > Magnoliopsida > Poales > Poaceae > Triticum > Triticum timopheevii. Next base: position 300,786,147 of record OY997270.1, read on the forward strand.
TTCAGGCTACTGTGCGAGCTGCTCGCTACCAGCAAGCTTTGCGTCGCTATCATACCCGCAAAGTTAAAGCCAGAAGCTTCGAGGAAGGTGACCTTGTTCTTCGGCGCGCTCCGTCCTCCAAGAATTCCAACAAGTTGACGCCGAAGTGGGAAGGCCCTTACCGGGTGAAACGAGTGACGAGGCCCGGCGCTGTCCGCCTTGAGACCGAAGATGGCATTCCGGTGAGCAACTCCTGGAATATCGAGCATCTTCGTAAGTTTTACCCGTAAGGCACGGTTGTCGGACCCCGTCCGGCAACCACCCTTTTGTACAAGTCTTGCCGCTGTTGCATGTAATCCTTTGTACAAAGCCAGGCGCAGACCCTGAGCATCAGTAAATGAAGCGCTGGCGCCCTAAGTTTTAGCATGCATGCTGAGTCGAGTCTCGTCCTTGGTTAGGGTTGATAGTGCTTGTCAGCGGCTAACCCCTAGCTTAGAGGTCGAGTGTGCGTCCTGTTGCTGTTCTTTCGTTTCCTTTGGTTCACAGGGTTTGCATATCCTGGCCGGACCGCTTGAGGACGAAGAAGAGAAGAAGGGCGGACCAGCATCTGGTCCCCGGCAAGCCAGTGTTGCCGGGGGCTGCAAGTACAAAGATTTACCTGCGGCAAGCCAGAGTTGCCGGGGGCTGCAGTCTCAGATAAGTTTTTCATCCCTTGTCATGCATTCTCTTATGGGCTGAGGAATGCGAAAACCTTGTTTCTTCCTAAAAAGTTACCGTGCTCCCTTAACTCTAGGCCCCAGAGCGCATTCCTGGGGCCAGTTTTGGTAGTAGCCGCGGCAGCAAAGGGACGAAACGAGGGGGCCCGAACCCGCCTCATCCCTGCCTCCGCCAAGAGCGTGAGAAAGGTCGAGCGACGTGGGAAGACGGCAGGGCCTGTTGCCAGGCAAAGAAGTGTCTATCTTAACGATATAAAGGATCCGCTCCTTGGCGCGGGTTTCACCCGCGAGACAAGTGGCCCGGCAAACATCCCCTTTTTCATTAAAAACATTCCGCTCAGGTACAGTTCAGAGAGAATGAAAAACATGAAAGATGGGATTACAAGTTTTAAATGCAACTAAGGCCCGAGGGCTTACAAGTTAAAAAGAGATAAGGTGCCCGTAATCCATTTCTTGTCTCTCTCCTCAGGAGGTAGGTCAAGGAGGCGAGAAGGGCAAAAGGGGCACCTAGGCGAGCTACGGGTGGCAGAAGACACCAACAGAAGGTCTCAGTGGTCGTCCGAAGGCTGATGGGGATGGCGGCGCAGGAAGTGGAGCTCGAAGATGAGGCAGCGAGACGTCAGCACGCTGTCGAGTGCGTCTTGCCCTCGTACTCCGAGTTGACGGCCTTTCCGCCCGCCCTCTTCCTCTTCCGCAGCCTCCCTACGCCAGCCGCCAAGGAGACGACCCCGAGAAGCTCAAGTAGCCGGCGACGCGGATGATGGGGTCGCTGGTGCCACGCGGAGCGGCGCCCGACACCTAGTCGGACCCGTCATCCTGCCGCCCGCCACCCTCGTCGTCGTTGTCGCTCCCCTCCTCGTCACTCTCGCTCGAGGAGGAGCCTTCGCTATCGGAGGAGCTGTCCACGCAGCACCGAACCCGAGTACCGAAGCACCCGAAGACCTTGACGGAGAGGAGATCGCCCTCCATCAGCTTAAAATGGAGGGTGATGGAGGGCGATCTCCTCTCCGTCAAGGTCTTGTTACTATGGAAAGTAATCCTCTGACGGGCTTGTTCGGGGTATCTTCACCCCGACCAGTAGAGCAAAGAGTTGCTCTCAATCTACTGAACCTACTGAAAATGAAAACGTCTACTTTGAAATTCCTTCGGGTATGATAGAAAAACTGCTAGCTAATCCTTTTGCAGGAGATGGAACATTACATCCTAATGAGCACCTAATCTATGTGGATGAAGTTTGTGGATTATTTAAGCTTGCAGGTATGCCCGATGATGTTATCAAGAAGAAGGTCTTCCCTTTATCTTTGAAGGGAGATGCATTGACATGGTATAGGCTATGTTATGATATGGGATCATGGAACTACAAGCGATTGAAATTGGAATTTCATCAGAAGTTTTATCCTATGCATCTTGTTCATCGTCATCGTAATTATATATATATATATTTTGGCCTCGCGAAGGAGAAAGCATCGCTCAAGCTTGGGGGAGGCTTAAGTCAATGTTATATTCATGCCCCAATCATGAGCTCTCAAGAGAAATGATTATTCAAAAACTTTATGCTCGGCTTTCTGACAACAATCGCACCATGCTCGATACTTCTTGTACTGGTTCTTTTATGATGAAGACTATTGAATTCAAATGGGATTTATTGGAAAGAATTAAACGCACCTCTGAAGATTGGGACCTCGACGAAGGTAAAGAACCAGGTATAGCACCTAAGTTTGATTGTGTTAAATCTTTTATTGGTACCGATGTTTTCCGTAAATTTAGCACTAAATATGGACTTGACTCTAAGATAGTAGCTTCTTTCTGTGAATCTTTTGCTGCTCATGTTGATCTCCCTAAGGAGAAGTGGTCTAAATATCATACTCCCATAGAAGTAAAAGTAGTTGCACCTATTAAAGTTGAAGAAAAGACTATCACTTATAATGATCCTATTGTTCCTACTGCTTATGTTGAGAAACCACCTTTCCCTGTTAGAATAAAGTATCATGCTAAAGCTTCAATTGTGGTTCGTAAAAGCAATACTAGAACTTATACGCCTCCTGAGCAAGTTAAAGTTGAACCTAATATTTCTATTGTTAAAGATCTCTTGGTTGATAATATTGATGGGCATGTTATTTATTTCTGTAATGAAACTGCTAGAACTGCTAAACCTTGTGCCAAAGATAAACATAGACCTGTGGTAGGCATGCCTGTTATTTCTGGTAAAATAGGAGATCATTGTTATCATGGCTTATGTGACATGGGTGCTAGTGCTAGTGCAATACCTATTGACTTAAGGATAGTGTCCGGCTCTGCAAAATAAGTACCACATACTGCCGTAGAGAGAATAATATTTACACAAATCTAATCTGCTGACGTATTCCGTAGCGTGTCATCACACCACAGCCAAGCCTTTATTCGAATCGTTTTTACTGTTCCACCTCAGCGCGTTTAGCGAGGCAGTTTCCTTGGCACGTCTTGTCGAAGTAGAGATCATGTCCCTTTATCCCGGGATTCTCATCAATACGGGCGTGGGTAACCCAACCACGCCATTGATTACGGCGCTTGGGAGATAAGCGAGTTTTACCAGGCTGGTGGGGACGCATAATTTCGTCCGCCCATATAAGGGGATAAGGATCCGCCTTTCCATCCACGCCTTCTTCCTCCTTTGCTCATCCATTTTCGCGCACTCGACCTCCAGCGCCCAAGTCCACATTCACCACCTCAACCTTCTCCAGCCATGTCTGGAGCGGGAGGCAAGTGGATGGTCTCCTCCGTCACGGAGGGTCACATCAAGAAGTTGAGGAAAGCTGGATACTTGTCTGACGACATCGCGCATCGGCTCCCAGACGAGGGGCAGCTCATCCCCACCCCCAGGCCCCATGAGAGGGTGGTGTTCCTCACCCATTTCCTCCGTGGACTATGCTTCCCTCTCCACCCATTTGTCCGGGGGCTCATGTTCTACTACGGCCTGGACTTCCATGATCTGGCCCCGAACTTCATCCTCAACATCTCGGCGTTCATCGTCGTGTGCGAGGCCTTCCTCTGCATCTAGCTCCACTTTGGCCTATGGCTGAAGACCTTCAATGTCAAGCCGAAGGTAGTGGGCGGCCGCCAGGCAGAGTGTGGAGGCGCCATGGCGGGCAAGATGCCCAACGTCCTATGGCTCGAGTGCTCCTTCGTGGAGATCATAAAGGGGTGGCAATCAGGGTGGTTCTACATCACCGAGCCGCGTGACCCTGAATGGGTCACAGCCCCCGAGTTCCGATCCGGAATCCCTACGCGGCTCACCTCCTGGAAAGAGAAGGGCTTGCCGTGGGGTAAAAAAGGAGAGCTGACCGGACTCCAAACATGCGTCCAAAACCTGGTGAGCAAGAAGCTCAAACTTGTTAACATAGTCTAGGTCATGCTCATTCGCCGGATCCTCCCGTGCCAACAACGGGATTTCAGCTTGTGGGAGTTCAACCCGGCCCAACACTGAACTCTGAGCAGGCTCTTTGACACAACGTACGAAGATGCCTGGAAGGTGCTATTCAAGGGCGCCGAGGCTCCCGCATCTGCTACCGAGGATCGCGGATTCAGCGCGCAGCGTCAAGCCAACGCGGTAAGCTGTTTTTACCTTTTACAGGACATTTGTCTTTCATAATTTGACTCTATGCGGGATCTAAGCCCCCATGCCTTTGACAGGACTGGCAGAGGACAGCCGAACAGATAAACTGTCCGGCTCCTTTGCCCGAAGACCCAGCGGACGCCCGCTTGGTGGAGCTGCTGGTCCCGGCACCTTACGTGGTGCCGGAGAAGAAGGCCAAGAAGAAGGCCACGGGAACCCGGAAGAGCTCCCGGCGCCCGGTGGAGTCGGACTCATCGTCCGATGACTTAGAGGCACACTCCTCCCACAAAGACGAGGAGGAGGAAAGAGAGGTTTCTTCCCCAGCAGGGGGAGAAAAGAAAAGGAAGGCCGCCCCAACTGGGGAGGCTGGAGGGTCCAAGAAAGGGAGGACCCTTCCTACGGACTACTCCACCAACGCCGACGACGGCGAAGAGGAGTGGCCGCTCAGGGCCAAGCCCCTGGCAAAGTCGTAAGTATTCGGATACCAGAGTGACTCATGGAATTCCTTTATTGCACAGCTTCTCCTGACGCCGAATATAATTATGCAGTCCGCCCAAAGCCCGGCTCGACATGTCGTCGAGCGGCTCCCTGGATTCGTCGGATGTGAATAGTTTTTCACTTCCGACCGCTACCTCCCCCCGCCCTACGGACGACGCCGAGGTGTTGTCCCAAAAGGTTCCAAGCCAGGAGGAGGTGGTCCTGGAGGCGCCGCAAGGCGACCTCCCGGACTCCAGGCGCAAAGGGAACAAAAACCCCCAAGGGCTCCAAGTCCGGCCCTGGGCCGGACACCGCACCGGAACCTTCAATGGTACCGGAGTCCGGCAGGCGGCCCCCTAGAAAGAAGGGCAAGCCTACAATGCCGGTGACCCCCATCCAACCGGAGGCACCGGATAATTTGCTGGAGGAGCTTAACGGCGCCTCCATCGACGAGCAGCACCGCACTGTTATGAGTGCGGTGATCCAGAAGGTTCAATCCACCAAAAGCGGGCTGACTGAAGCCTGTGTCAGCCTGCTAACAGGCTTTGAGGTATGTGAAAAATATGTGAAAATATTAGCGCATAGACAGTAGCCCCTAATGCTCTGTTTGGCGTTCGGAAAGAAAAGCCGAATAGAGGATCTAGTAACATTCGCAGGAGTCTAACATAATTAAGTCAATATGCGTATGCAGGCTTCGCTATTGGCCTCTGCCGCACTGACTGCAGAGGTGGATGCGCTAAAGCAGGGCCTCGAGCGGTCCGAGCAAGAGCTCGGCCTTGCTAAGAAGGAGCTCGAGGAAAGAGAAGGTAAGTAATACCTTGTGGAGTATATTTAAAAAGATGCAGTTGCAAAAAATGATAGGATCGCTATTGGCGTCCTAGGGGCCACGACTGAGGTGGGGACCCCTAAGCAAGTGCTTTCCGAGGCCGAAAAGAAGGCGGCCATGGAGCGCACCGAGCGGGAGAAACATGAGGCGCGTGTTGGCGAGGTGCAGCAAGAGCTCCAGGCTCTCATGAAAAAACATGAGAGTTTGGAGCTTAACTCAAAGACGCGAGAGTCCGTGCTCACGGCGGCCCTTGAAAGCGCCAAGACTGCTAAGCCCGAAGCCCAGAAAGCCCTCCAGGAAGTTGAGGCGATGAAGAAGATAGCGGCGGGTAAGGCGTTCTTTATGCAAAGTAAGCACGTGAAAGTGAATTACTTGTTACTTACCCGAATCCGGAGCTCTCTAGGAGCATTCGATTTGCCTCGTAGCATGTCAGATGCCGCCGCCTTCTACCGGGCCGAGGAGGGAAGCTCGACGGAGAAGGTGTCTTGGTCTCAGTATGCTGAGGCCGGACACCCGGTGCCCTTGAGCGACCAGCTGAAGCAACTGGTCGAGCTCCATAAGGTGGCCGAACAGGCCATGAAGGGCCTTATAGTTTGGCTGTGGCCTGGAGAGGCCCTGCCTGGGAGCTACTTCGGGCTGGTGAGGTGGCTGGTGGATGCCTGTCCGTGGCTTGAAGTCGTCAGTCGCTCCGTCTGCATCGAAGGTGCCCGTAGGGCGCTTGCCCGTGCTAAAGTGCACTGGGGCAAGATGGATGCGGAGAAGCTTGTGAAGGACGGGCCACCGCAGGGCAAGGAGCATCGCCACCCCGAGATGTATTATGAGGGCGTCCTGAAGGGCGCCCGCCTTGTGGCGGACGAATGTTCCAAAGATGTAATATTTGAGTGAACTTGTTAGTTTTATCCTGTGCGCTGAAAACTTGTTCATATGCGCTATGCAACGCTTGTTTTAATTTAAAATATTACCTTCTATGCGGCCATTTATCGAGTCTGAGAGATGGCGAGTCGTCGGCTTCTGCCCCCATGCCACGAGTGCTGGGGTGTTCGGGATAAACCTGAGCACTCTTTTTCCCATTCTTGGGTCCTTCGAGGGAGGTTCTCAGCACAACGAACAAGGCAATCGGACTATAATGCGTTATCACTCTCACTTAGCCAGAGAATTCTATAATTTTAAATTTCGGCGAAGCCCCTAGTGTTCGGAAGACCGAGTTCGGGGCGCTATACACGCCTAGGCCGGACAAAGCCGACTCCTCGCTCTAAGCGGCATAAGTCTTTAGGGACTCGAAACCTCCTGAACAGCAACCAGCTCTCGCCCTATCATGACAGTCAGTTTTAGCTTTCTCTACTGAGGTGCTTAGCCCAGCTCAACCGGGGCACAATCGTAGTAGTTCTCCCAGCGCTACCTTAGCCGATATAGCGGAACGTAAGGTACCAAAATATGGGAGCCGGGCAAACCCAACTATTGACCAAAGACATGATTCGGAGCTGATGCATATAGTGCTATAAGTTCGGAGGGCCGCACTTGTGAAAGTGTTCGGACTTCTAACGCCGTATTATGGGGTGCTTGAGCCCCTGGCGTATTGACCGTACCAAAGTGTATGGGTGCTAAATGTCATAACTGAACATATGTATTGAAAAAGAAATGAATAGAGAATGCAATAATAAGCTGAAGCTAAGCATTGTTTATTTTAAAAGGTTGCTGTAAAAGCAGAACGATACAAATGGTGCGATAAGAAAGAGATGGGACTATTTGACATGTCCCCCTCCAGGGGCGAGCTGCGAGACGGTATGTAAGACAGGTATTTTGCTCGTTATAGAGACCACCTGGGAATTCGACGTAGCTTTCTGCCTCCTTGGTTGTTGCATCATGTGTTCGGCGATTGTACTGCCGGACAGGCCTTCCGAAGAGTGGAGTCCTGAAAGTAGGAAAGAATGACAAAATTGGGAGCCCCTAGTGCGGTTGAGCCGCATTTTTGGGTGTGCCGTGGTCGTGCCCCTCCCCCTGTGCCCATGGGATTTTCAGAGCGTAGTTATGTACGCGTAGTGCTGATTTCGCAGTTTCGCGAGGGCTGGAGTTGGGGCCGTATTGCTACACTTGCTCGGAACGTGCCAGGCGGTCTTGTTGTAGGTTACTCCGGGCGCGCTTGACGGTGTCCAGACGTTTAATAGCCGGACTGGAGAATTGCCTTGAGAGGCCGCTTTGTACTTCCGCTGCGAGGGCTGCCGTGTGCTCCTCCGTTCGGAGAGAGCGTTTGGTGTTTCCATTGACCATAATGACTCCTCGAGGGCTTGGCATCTTGAGCTTGAGATATGCGTAGTGCGGCACCGCATTGAATTTTGCAAATGCGGTTCGTCCGAGCAGTGCGTGATAGCCACTGCGGAACGGGACTATGTCGAAGATTAACTCCTTGCTTCGGAAATTATCCGGGGATCCGAAGACCACTTCAAGTGTAACCGAGCCTGTACAGTTGGCCTCTACACCTGGTATGACGCCTTTAAAGGTCGTTTTTGTGGGTTTAATCCTTGAGGGATCTATGCCCATTTTCCGCACTGTATCCTGATAAAGCAGGTTCAGGCTGGTGCCGCCGTCCATAAGGACTCTAGTGATGTGAAATCCGTCAATGATTGGGTCTAGAACCAATGCGGTGAATCTGCCATGGCGGATGCTAGTGGGGTGGTCCCTTCGATCAAAAGTGATCGGGCAGGAGGGCCATGGGTTGAACTTTGCGGCGACTGGCTCCAACGCGTATACGTCCCTATGTGCATGCTTCCGCTCCCTTTTGGGGATATGGGTTGCGTATATCATGTTCACCATCCGCACTTGTGGGGGGAAGCCCATCTGTCCATTATTGTTCGGCGGCCGGGGCTCTTCCTCCTCGTCGCTGTGCAGCCCCTTGTCTCTGTTTTCGGCACTTAACTTGCCGGCCTGCTTGAACACCCAACAATCCCTGTTGGTGTGATTGGCTGGTTTTTCATGGGTGCCATGTATCTGGCACGAGCGATCGAGTATATGGTCCAAACTGGACGGGCCCGGAGTGTTCCTTTTGAATGGCTTTTTCCGCTAACCGGGCTTAGAGCCTCTGAATCCGGCATTAACTGTCGTATCTTCAGCGTTGTTGTTGTTAATGCGGAGCTTGTGCTTGTTGCGACGCGACCTGCCATTGTTGTCCTTGGTATCCGAATTACTAGGGCTCTTGGTCATGTTATTGCTACGAGCCAGCCAGTTGTCTTCTCCCGCGCAAAAGCGGGTCATGAGTGTCGTGAGGGCTACCATAGATTTCGGCTTTTCCTGTCCAAGGTGCCGGGCAAGCCACTCGTCACGGATATTATGCTTGAAGGCTGCTAGGGCCTCTGCGTCCGGACAGTCGACGATTTGATTTTTCTTGGTTAGGAACCGTTTCCAGAATTGTCTGGCAGATTCTTCTGGCTGCTGAATTATGTGGCTCAGGTCATCGGCGTCTGGTGGTCGCACATAGGTGCCCTGGAAATTGTCGAGGAATGCGGCTTCCAGGTCCTCCCAACAACCAATTGATTCTGCTGGCAGGCTGTTAAGCCAATGCCGAGCTGGTCCTTTAAGCTTGAGTGGGAGGTATTTGATGGCGTGTAGATCATCGCCACGGGCCATGTGGATATGAAGGAGATTGTCCTCAATCCATACCGCAGGATCTGTTGTGCCATCGTATGATTAAATGTTTACGGGTTTGAAACCCTCTGGGATTTGATGATCCATTACTTCATCTGTGAAGCATAGTGGGTGTGCGGCACCTCTGTACTGGGCTATATCACGACGTAGCTCAAATGAGCTTTGTCTGCTGTGTTCGGCCCAGCCGGATTTACTGTATCCGGCGTGACAGTTATCGTCTCGTGTCGTGGGGCGTCCGCGTGATCCGTAGATCGATCTTGTTTGCCTTGCCCTGTCTTCCAACATATCTCGTAGGTCTAGCGCATTTCCCCGTGCCTTCATATTTTTTGAGCGACACCGGGGTGCGGCTTGAGTGGAGGGCTAGGAGGACTCTCTGTCGCGGCCGCGAGGTGGCCGGTCAGCCGCATCATGCGCTGGTGATGTAGGTTTAAGTGCTTCCTCCTCTAAACGGGGTAGCAACCTGCGCTTTTGGTAGCTCTTGGAGGGGCGTTCGAGTTCGTATTCCTCGGCCGCAAGGACTTCCGTCCATCTGTCGGCTAGCAAGTCCTGGTCAGCTCTAAGCTGTTGCTGTTTTTTCTTAAGGCTACTCGCCGTGACCATAAGCTTGCGCTTAAAGTGCTCTTGTTCGACGGGATCCTCAAGCACGACAAATTCGTCGTCACCGAGGCTTGCCTCATCTTCGGAGGGAGGCATGTAATTATCATCCTCTTCTTCTCTGTCTGCCACTCTCTCAGGGGGGCTGGCTTCTCCAACCTCCTGCGTTGAATCTTGCTGGAGGGAATTGTCTTCGGCACTCTCTGGGGTGTTATTATCTCCTGTGCCGGTATCACCGTTTTTGCTTTGGTGGGACTTAGAGCGGCGCCGCTGACACCGTCGCTTGGGTTGCTTCTTGGAGGGGTCATCCCCCGTTGTTCCGTCGCCATTGCCTTCTTTGGGTGTATCCACCATATATATGTCATATGACGAGGTGGCTTTCCAGTGCCCTATAGGCGCGGGTTCATGTTCGTCTCCTACATCGTCGTCCATACCGTCGATGTCTTCGGAGTCGAAGTCGAGCATGTCGGTTAAATCATCGACAGTGGCTACGAAGTGGGTGGTGGGTGGGCGTCGAATTTCTTCGTCGTCCGCATCCCAATCATGTTGGCCATAGTCCGGCCAGGGCTCTCCTAACAAAGAGAGAGACCTTAGTGTATTCAGAATGTCGTCGAAGGGCGAGTGCTGAAAGATATCTGCGGCGGTGAATTCCATGATCGGCGCCCAATCGGATTTGATTGGCAGGGGCGCGGAAGGTTCGGAGTCCAGAAAAGAGTCCGGCACCTTGGAGTCACGGGCTTCGTAGAGGATAAGGCTGGTGTTCGGCTCGATCGCCGCTGAGACTGCAGCCCCTGAGGCGGTGTCTAGCCACCCGTCCTCGATCGGCGCAGTTGGCTCCGAGCTAAGGGATGGAGCTGATGCGGGCGCGGCTTCCAGGGCACTGTTCGGCAGCAGAGCTAGGTCATGCCCATCATGACAGTGCGACACGCTCAGCTGTGGCTCGAATCCGTCGAAGATCAAGTCTCCGCGGATGTCAGTCGTGTAGTTCAAACTTCCAAATCTGACCTGATGCCTAGGGGCGTAGCTTTCAATCTGCTCCAGATGGCCAAGCGAATTAGCCCGCAGTGCAAAGCCGCCGAATACGAAGATCTGTCCGGGGAGAAAGGTCTCACCCTAGACCGCATCGTTGTTGATGATCGGAGGAGCCATCGGGCCTAAAGGTGACGACACAGAGGAACTCTCAATGAAAGCACCAATGTCAGTGTCAAAACCGGCGGATCTAGGGTAGGGGGTCCCGAACTATGCGTCTAGGTGGATGGTAACAGGAGACAAGGGACACAATGTTTTTCCCCAGGTTCAGGCCCTCTCGATGGAGGTAAAACCCTACTCCTGCTTGATTAATATTGATGATATGGGTAGTACAAGAGTAGATCTACCAAGAGATCAGAGAGGCTAAACCCTAGAAGCTAGCCTATGGTATGTTTGTTGTTCGTCCTATGGACTAAAACCCTCCGGTTTATATAGACACCGAAGAGGGCTAGGGTTACACAGAGTCGGTTACAATGGAAGGAGATCTACATATCCGCATTGCCAAGCTTGCCTTCCATGCCAAGGAAAGTCCCATCCGGACACGGGACGAAGTCTTCAATCTTGTATCTTCATAGTCCAAGAGTCCGGCCAAAGGTTATAGTCCGGCTACCCGGACACCCCCTAATCCAGGACTCCCTCAGGCATCATCGCCAAGAATATCACATCACCATCACCGAAGAAGGAGACATAATCACATGGGTATGGGCACTCCCCTTGGCATCTGCCAAACTTGGGGGAGGTGCCCCGGTATCGTATCATCACCACACTCATATCTTTACCGTTTTTCTTAGTTCGATCCTTTTAGTAATATCTTGATCTAGTAGAATAAAGTTTTGGTATGATCTAGTTTTGAGTTTTGCTTTATGATCCCTCTATGTAATCGAGTCCTTGAGCTATATAATAAAGATTAGTGTTGAGCCAAGGGCTTGATTATTTTGCTATGATCTTGAGTGAATAAAAGAAAAGAGAAAAAAATGAAAAGAAACAAAGAGATCATATTGATCTTATGGAGAGTAATGACTTCAGATAGAAAGAGGATGATGATTAAAAATTGTTGGGAGTTGACAAACATAACTTTGGTCATCGTTGCAATTAATAGGAAGTAATAAAGAAAGAGAGGTTTCACATATAAATATACTATCTTGGACATCTTTTATGATTGGGAGCACTCATTAAAATATGACATGCTAACGAGTTGATGTTGGACAAGGAAGACAACGTAATGGGTTATGTTTTCTTATATCTGAGATAAAGTATATTATCATGGATCATCCAACATGTTGAGCTTGGCTTTCCCCCTCATGCTATCCAAATTCTTTGCACCAAGTAGAGATACTACTTGTGCTTCCAAATACCCTTAAACCAGTTTTGCCATGAGAGTCCACCATATCTACCTATGGATTGAGTAAGATCTTTCAAGTAAGTTGTCATCGGTGCAAGCAATAAAAATTGCTCTATAAATATGTATGATTGATTAGTGTGGAGGAAATAAGATTTATACAATCTTGTGATGTGGAAGAAATTAAAGCGACGGACCGCATAATAAAGGTTCATATCACAAGTGGCAATATAAAGTGACGTTCTTTCGCATTGAGATTTTGTGCATCCAACCATAAAAGCGCATAGCAACCTCTCCTTCCCTCTGTGAAGGGCCTATCTTTTATTATTATCTTCTACCTTATGCAAGAATTATGGTGATCTTCACCTTTTCTTTTTACGTTTTATCCTTTGGCAAGCACAGTGTGTTGGAAAGATCCTGATAGATATATCTAATTGGATGTAAGTTAGCATGAGCTATTATTGTTGACATTACCCTTGAGGTAAAAGGTTGGAAGGCGCAGCTATAAGCCCCTATCGTTCTCTGTGTCTGATTAAAACTCTGTAACCATAAGTATTGCGTGAGTGTTAGCAATTATGAAAGACTAAATGATAGTTGAGTATGTGGACATGCTGAAAAGCTCTAACATAGACTCTTTCTGATGTTATGATAAATGGCAATTGCTTCAATGACTGAGATTATAGTTTGTTAGTTCTCCATAAAGTTTCCGATTTATACTTTGCATTGTGAATAGATTATTACTTGAGCATAAGAAATCATATGACAATATCCTTATATGTTGCTGTTATAAGAATGTTCATGATGCCCTCATGTCCGTATTTTATTTTATCGACACATCTACCTCTAAACATGTGGACATATTTATCGTTATCAGCTTTCGCTTGAGGACAAGCGAGGTCTAAGCTTGGGGGAGTTGATACGTCCATTTTGCATCATGCTTTTATATTGATATTTATTGCATTATGTGTTGTTATTACACATTATGTCACAATACTTATGCCTATTCTCTCTTATTTTACAAGGTTTACATGAAGAGCGAGAATGCCGGCAGCTGGAATTCTGGGCTAGAAAAGGAGCAAATTTTAGAGACCTATTCTGCACAACTCCAAAAGTCCTGAAACTCCACGAAAGTCATTTTTGGAAATAATAAAAAATATTAGGCGGAAGAAATACCAGAGGGGCCCCACACCCTAGCCACGAGGGTGGGGGGCGCGCCCTACCCCCCTGGGCGCGCCCCCCTGCCTCGTGGGCCCCCTGGTGGCCCTTCGGTGCCCATCTACTACTATATGAAGTCTTTCGTCCAAAAAAAATGATAAGCAAGCTTTCGGGACGAGACTCCGCCGCCACGAGGCGGAACCTTGGCGGAACCAATCTAGGGCTCCGGTGGAGCTGTTCTGTCGGGGACACTTCCCTCTGGGAAGGGGAAATCATTGCCATCGTCATCACCAACGCTCCTCTCATCGGGAGAGGGCAATCTCCATCAACATCTTCACCAGCACCATCTCATCTCAAACCCTAGTTCATCTCTTGTATCCAATTCTTGCCTCAAAGTCTGGGATTGGCACTTGCAGGTTGCTAGTAGTGTTGATTATTCCTTGTAGTTGATGCTAGTTGGTTTATTTGGTGGAAGATCATATGTTCACATCCTATATGCATATTAATACTCCTCTAATTATGAACATGAATATGCTTTGTGAGTAGTTACGTTTGTTCCTGAGGACATGGGAGAAGTCTTGCTATTAGTAGTCATGTGAATTTGGTATTCGTTCGATATTTTGATGAGATGTATGTTGTCTCTCCTCTAGTGGTGTTATGTGAACGTCGACTACATGACACTTCACCATTATTTGGGCCTAGAGGAAGGCATTGGGAAGTAATAAGTAGATGATGGTTGCTGGAGTGACAGAAGCTTAAACCCTAGTTTATGCGTTGATTCGTAAGGGGCTGATTTGGATCCACATGTTTCATGCTATGGTTAGGTTTACCTTTACTTCTTTTGTAGTTGCGGATGCTTGCAATAGGGGTTAATCATAAGTGGGATGCTTGTCCAAGTAAGGACAGCACCCAAGCACCGGTCCACCCACATATCAAATTATCAAAGTACCGAACACGAATCATTTGAACGTGATGAAAAGTAGCTTGACGATAATTCCCATGTGTCCCCGGGAGCGCTTTTCTCTATATAAGAGTTTGTCCAGGATTGCCCTTTGCTACAAAAAGGATTGGGTCACCTTGCTGCACTTTATTTACTTTTGTTACTTGTTGCTCGTTACAAATTATCCTATCACAAAACTATCTATTACCTATAATTTCAGTGCTTGTAGAGAATACCTTGCTGAAAACCGCTTATCATTTCCTTCTGCTCCTCGTTGGGTTCGACACTCTTACTTATCGAAAGGACTACGATAGATCCCCTATACTTGTGGGTCATCATCTTGCTCTGTCCCATACTTTCTAGCTTCCTCCTAATAAGACTCACATTCTTTTTTCAACAGATGAGGTTCAAGTTGGATCCAAAAGATGATGCAACTAAACAAGCATGCACTCATGTTTTTCAGTCTGCTCTGCGACAGTATCGGTACCACCTTAGAAAATCTCACTTTGAAGGCAAGGCTAACAATGAAATCGCCCAAACATCTCCAGTGGAATATATTACAGATGAAGACTGGACAACCCTCGTTAAACACTAGTCTGATCCAAAGTATCAGGTAGGCTATATGTATTTGATCAGACCACATATTGAACTTCTATTTATGTATGTGCCTTACAAGTGTATCTTCTTCTAGGCTAACTGTTTGAAGAACAACACCAACCGTTCTAAAGTGAAATTCCAACAGACAGCAGGATCTCGTAGCTATATTGCACACTGCGAGGCTCTTGTAAATCACAGGTACTTCCTTCTTTTTTCTGTGCCATATTATCGTATCTATATTGACTTGTTTCAAATACAGAGGAAAGCCTGTGCGGACCAAAAAGAACCTGAACCGAATGCAATTCAAATCTTCAAGGATTGCGACACCAGCAAGATGAAGGGCATGAGCACACCAGTTCAAGCCGCTGTTCTAAGTCCTTACTCCTCCTGCCTTTGAACTGATTGGTACTCTGATGTTTTGATGGCTATATTCTCTGATTTTTGTGAAAAGATTTGTGAGGTTTTCATGGACGATTTCTCCTTTATGGATCCTCTTTTGATGATTGCTTGAGCAACCTTAATCGAGTTTTGCAGAGATGTGAAGAAACTAATCTTGTCTTGAATTGGGAAAAGTGCCACTTTATGGTTAATGAAGGTATTGTCTTGAGGCATAAAATTTCTGAAAGAGGTTTTAAAGTTGATAAAGCTAAAGTTGATGCTATTGAAAAGAGCCATGTCCCAAGGACATCAAAGGTATAAGAAATTTCCTTAGTCATGCTGGTTTTTATATGAGGTTCATTAAGGACTTCTCAAAAATTTCTCTGCCTTTGACTAATCTATTACAAAAAGATATACCATTTGTCTTTGATGATGATTGTGTAGAAGCATCTATTATATAATTAAAACAAGAGGCAAACGAGCTGTTATGTTTGTCCACATATGTTAATATTATCTGCACCGTTTGATGAGAATAAGAACGGCTTAGATTAAAAGTTTTTACGTAACACATATTTAATATGTTTGTACCAACATATTGGGTTGTCACGTGTATATGCGTATAGTGTATATGCATATATAAGGCAACGGACTAACGGACCCGTACGACAAACCATGTGTACACAAAGGGAAGGTAGAACCAAGTCCATCACGGGTCCGACAAACCAGGTGTACACAAAGGGAAGGTAGAACCAAGTCCATCACGTACATGTATGCAGGAATGATACAACAATTCCGTTTGCAAAAGAAAAAAAATAGGCACCTATAGAATCAGGTAACCTCATTGAAGGAAGAAAAAATAGGCACGCACAGAACCAGGTCACGTCATTATAAGCAAGTACTTCCTTAATCTCACTGATCTCTCGATCAGATTACATGTAGACGGTGGAGGAACAATCACTTTGGCTCCTAGCACAGGAACCTAATCATCTCAATTAATATAGTCTATTATATAGAGGCTTTCCTTAAATCCTTGGGAAGATGACCTGATCAAGGACGAAGTCTCACCGCCGGAGACCAACAATAGCAAAGAAAGCTAGGCTTGCCGAGGGAGAGAGAATGACCTACATCACATATACGAATATGACAGAGGGCCCCAAACAGCTAACACATGATGGGCGTGGATGCAAGCTCCAAAGAAGTGGCGGTGGCCGAGGCGACGAGGAGGAGGAGGTAACCCTACAGCCATTCCACTGGAATTATCCAAGCCGTTAAGCATAGTCAGGGTGCTACAAACTGAAGTATGTGATTCTGCGACACGACGATATTCATCCAAAGCTGCGACATCATCATGCAACTCGGTGCCCAATGAAGTCAAGACCGACCTGTTGAGGTCCCAACTACCTCTCATCTGAATCAATAAGGTTTATAAATATTAATTAGTTCACTTATATTGGGATAAAAGCTTCATAGATAACCAACTAACAATTTTCGAATCCTTTTGTTGTCAAAACACTATGGCGTGCAAGAAGCTTATTGAGCAACAAAAACACAAACTAGAACATTCAAGTGAGAATAGTGAGAATATGGGATTCTATCAACCATACAACCGACCAACTCATGAGCCTCCTTATGACTTTGATAGACAAAAAAATGTATTCATCATATTTAATTACAGATTGTTCTACTATTTTAAACAAACATGCAAATTGTATTTTTGTTTGTTAATATTTCTAACTGCAAAGTAATCAATTCCAAAAGTAAGTCTAATTATGTTATAAGATCCTCTGTTATTTACAAAGAAACAAAAATCTAATAGATTTGTCATTGATTTCATAGGGTCGTAAAGTTAACCAGTGCCACAATAATATATACAAATCTAGATAGAGCCAAAACTCGAAAACTTCTTGATGGGTATGGAACACTATCTTTCACTCTTATTTATCAGCTAATGAATCATGACGCATGTTTATTTTTGAGTCATATCAGTTATAATGGAGCCATATCTGAATTATTTACGTCTCTAAACTTCTTTAGATTGCTAACTCTGAGCTTTTGGGTAAAACTTTTAGGATTTCACTTTAACGACCATAATTCTTTAGATTGCTAACTTTGAGCTTTTGGGTAAAACTTTCAGGATTTCACTTTAACGACCATAGCTATAATAGATCTGTTATTAGAAAATATCCAATGGTCATGTGGTGATTGTCGCAAACTAAGTACAAAGGAGACTGTCAAGTATATTTACTGCAACGGTTGCGGTTATATACAGAAATTATAACAGCCCAGTAAGCATATTCTACTAATTTGAATATGAAATTTCCTACTCCCTCTGATACATTTTAATTGTAACTGTACAAAGTTGTACTAAGGGCGTGTTCGGTAGCTCTCCAGCTCCTGGCTCCGTCGACTCCACGAGTGGAGCTGGGCCGAACGCCCTGACTCCGCGGAGTCGCAATCGAGAAGCTGGCGAGCGTCGTAGTGTAAAAAGCGAGGAGTCGAGGAGTTGGTCTTTCCCAGATCTCAGAGAAAACGAAGAAGTTGGAGTTGACTGAAATTACATGGGGATGCCACCGCCAAGTAAAGCTAGCGTACCGGTTCGCTATCTAATCCTCTCCCGAGGCTGAGCTTTGCCTCGATGACCTCAAAAACGGGTTCACGTCCCAGCCTTTTTCCCAGGCCTACAACTAGCAGCCCAACAACTATTGCCGACTGGGCCACAAAACGCTAAATGGGCTTTGAACCTGGAGGAAAACGACCGAATCCAGAAGCTACGGTGCCGAACGAAACGCTACTTCTGGTTTTTTGTACGCAGAGTTGGACGCTGGCGACGGAAGCTGGCGATGAGGATTTTTGGGCTGTGGAGAGCTACCGAACACGCCCTTAAGTCAGCGACAATTAATATGAATCGAAGGGAGAATTATATTTACTCTGCACTATGATATGGAAAAGTTGCTGAACTCATCTGATGGAAAATCTGAAGAAGCGCTAGAGGGTACATAATAAATATGTTGAAAGTAAGGCAAACCATTTACGTTATTGAGATAGAGAAATAATACTTCAAATCAGTCGATACAATTAGGGCTATCAGATATGTACTTTTGTGAGTTTCATGTTCTTGGTAACCACTCTTTTTCCTACATACTTTGAGTTGAAGACAACCATGAGAAAAGCTCCAGTACTAAGGGCATCACCTATAATAGGTGCGATTCTTTGCACATCAATTAAGACACATGAACTAAATTTCGTCTAACAAAGGTAACCTGTCTTGCTTTGTTTTAATACACATATCAGTAATATAACTTGCTAATATTGTAACAACAAATAAAAATAACATACTTTTATCCAACTACACAGGGGAAATATACCTATGAAGAATAAGCCGATGTGGAGGGATGTAGGAATGATGCAAAGTTATAGCACACATTACATAGGTGGAAGCCGAAAGCAGTAGCAACTAGGAAGCCCACAACTTGCCTTCGCGTTTGACTCCCTACAAATGCAAAGAGATCAATCAATTCTAATGCAGATTACCATTTTCTGACACCGTTATCATGTATATACATGTTAACAGGCGCATAGAAGACAATCAGCATAACAAAGATTGGCTTATACATAGTAGATGGATACAATGGATTTACCTTTTAATATACAAAACTTCATATAATTGCTACGGATATGTTCAAGAGACAATAATCAAAATTGGACAGAATATCAAAAACAAAATAATATAAGTTTCATTCCCTAAAGAATGCAATACACATTAATGACAAGTAACTCAACGTTACCTCTGAATTACTTAACATTTACAACTAATAAAGTACATATATACTGCTAGCACAGAGGAGGAGGATGATGGAGAGTAGTATAAGACATTCATATACTTATCCCTACCCCTCTCTGCCACGGACGACAAGGAACAAGATGGTCGTTCAAGCGGACGACATAGCTAATGGTCCCAGCGCCACGAACAGGAGAGCAATCTCTTATACTCTCCCGTGGCCTCCCGGCGACCGCTTTTGCCTCTGCAGATCAGCAACGGCGAGATGCGGTCTCGCTGCTGGGCGCCGCAAAATCCGCGTGCGGCTGGAGCACTCGGTCAGATCTAGACTCCAAGAGAATCTCCTTCCCAGCTTTGCTTTGGTGATCCATGGGCAAGCCACAAGATTTGGTGAAGCCGCTCCCTTCCCCGTTCCCCTCTCAGAGCTGCCAGACGAGAGAAAAGGGGATTTGCCCTCTCAAAGAAGAGATGTAAATTCTGTAAAGAAAAAAAAAGGCTGTCCACGTGTGCTGGGATGCATGGGTAGCACGTTGACTATAGTCAGGCGACTGTAGCTTCTGTGGAGTGAAACGAATATATTTTGGGTATAGTATTAGCTACAGAATATACTGTATTTTGTAAAAAAGAACTACAGAATATATTTTGTAAAAAAAAACTACAGAATATATTTCGCAGGAAATAACTTTTTCTTGGACAAAATAACTACTATTACTTGTAATATTTTGTACTCCTTGATGGATTACAACCATGTAGTGCAAAAAATGAAGAATAAAAATTCTACAAAACTAAAATAAAAGATGAAGGTACTTATTTCTTCAATACAAAAATACTGGCGATAACTCACAAAGAACCATATAAATGGAGAGAACGCGTACGGCGGAGTTCAATTGAGAACAATTAACTTTGTTGCAATGTCGAATAAGAAAATGCAAGTCTACATGAGTAGTAGTAGTAGTAGTAGTAGTAATAACAATAATAATAATAATAATAATAATAATAATAATAATAATAATAATAATAATATCATTTATTTTAAATATATCACTCTAGCCGCGCAATTTGCGCGGGTGGACCCGCTAGTTTGAAATACTTAAGAAAGCATTAATATCTGCACCTATTTTTCAGTCACCTGATTGGAACTTACCCTTTGAAATTATGTGTGATGCTAGTGATTATGTTGTAGGTGCTGTTCTAGGGCAAAGAGTTGATAAGAAATTAACTGTTATTCAATATGTTAGTAAAACTCTAGACAGTGCTCAGAGAAATTATGCTACTACTGAAAAAAATTCTTAGCAGTTGTATTTGCTTGTGATAAGTTCAGACCTTATATTGTTGATTCTAAAGTAACTATTCACACGGATCATGCTGCTATTAAATACCTTATGAAAAAGAAAGATGCTAAACCTAGACTTATTAGATGGGTTCTCTTGCTACAAGAATTTGATTTGCATATTATTGATAGAAAGGGAGCTGAGAACCCCGTTGCAGACAACTTGTCTAGGTTAGAAAATGTTCTTGATGACCCACTACCTATTGATGATAGTTTTCCTGATGAACAATTAAATGTCATAAATGCTTCTCGTATTGCTCCATGGTATGCTGATTATGCTAATTACATTGTTGCTAAATTTATACAACCTAGTTTCACATACCAGCAAAAGAAAAAAGTTTTTCTATGATTTGAGGCATTACCCACATCTTTATAAAGAAGGAGTAGATGGTGTTATTAGGCGTTGTGTACCTGAGCATGAACAGGAACAGATCCTACGCAAGTGTCACTACGAGGCTTATGGAGGATACCACGCTGGAGCTAGAACTGCGCATAAGGTATTGCAATCCAGCTTTTATTGGCCTACTCTCTTCAAGGATGCTCGTAAGTTTGTCTTATCTTGTGATGAATGTCAAAGAATTGGTAATATTAGTAGACGTTAGGAAATGCCTATGAATTATTCACTTGTTATTGAACCATTCGATGTTTGGGGCTTTGATTATATGGGACCGTTTCCTGCCTCCAATGGATACACACATATTTTGGTGGCTGTTGGTTACGTTACTAAGTGGGTAGAAGCTATTCCAACTAGTAGTGCTGATCGTAACACCTCTATTAAGATGCTTAAAGAAGTTATTTTTCCAAGGTTTGGAGTCCCTAGATATTTAATGACTGATGGTGGTTCACATTTCATTCATGGTGCTTTCCGTAAAATACTTGCTAAGTATGATGTTAATCATAGAATTGCATCTCCTTATCACCCTTAGTCTAGTGGTCAAGTAGAATTGAGTAATAGAGAACTCAAATTAATTTTGCAAAAGACTTTTAATAGATCTAGAAAGAATTGGTCCAAAAAACTTGATGATGCATTATGGGCCTATAGAACTGCATATAAAAATCTTATGGGTATGTCTCCGTATAAAATGGTTTATGGAAAAGCATGCCACTTACCTCTCGAACTAGAACATAAGGCATATTGGGCTATTAAAGAGCTCAAATATGATTTCAAACTTGCCGGTGAGAAGAGGTTATTTGACATTAGCTCACTTGATGAATGGAGAACCCAAGCCTATGAGAATGCCAATTTGTTTAAAGAAAAAGTTAAAAGATGGCATGACAAAAGAATACAAAAGCGTGAGTTTAATGTAGGTGATTATGTATTATTATACAACTCTCGTTTAACATTTTTTGCAGGAAAACTTCTCTCTAAATGGGAAGGTCCTTACGTTATCGAGGAGGTCAATCGTTCCGGTGCCATAAAAATCAACAACTTCAAAGGCACAAATCCCAAGGTGGTGAACGGTCAAAGAATCAAACATTATATCTTAGGTAATCCTATAAATGTTGAAACCAATGTTATCGAAACCGTAACCCCGGAGGAATACATACGGGACACTTTCCAGAACGTTTCAGACTCCGAAAAGGAATAGGTATGTGGTACGGTAAGTAAACCGACTCCAAAACAGTTCTAATGGCAATTTTTCTCCGTTTTGGAATATTTAGAAAAATAGAAAAATCAGAAGCAGTCCGGGAAGGACACGAGGGCTCCACGAGGGTGGAGGGCGCGCCCCCTGCCTCGTGGGCACCTCGTGCACTCTCCGGACTCAGTTTTCTTGCACGATACGTATTTTGGTCGGTAAAAATTCATTATATAATCTCCCGAAGGTTTTGACTCCTGTATCACGCAAATATCCTCTGTTCTTGTTTCGAGCTGTTTTCTGTCAGGATTGTCAAGGCCAGGCATCATGTCGTCCTCCTCCTCCAACAATGGTGACAACGATGCTTGGCTAATGAAGATAGAGCTGAAGAGCGAAGAACCCATGGAGATCAACAAGGATGAAGGGATCAAGAAGGCCACCGAGGACCAAATTCCGGCAACAGAAGACGTCCTTCAACTTGATCACAATATTCTTACCCCAACTAAGATTGAAGCTTTCAAGATGATTGAGTTAGCTCGTATAAAAAACAAGTATCTCACACGTGAAAATATTTTGTTGAAGGAGCATATCGTTGCACTCAAGGGCATTATCCGCAAGTTGGAGGATCTCTTACGCTCGATGTGTGACTACCCATCATCATCACCATCTTATTCACCAGCAAAGGAGACATAATCATATGGGCATGGGCACTCCCCTTGGCAACTACCAAGCTTGGGGGAGGTGCCCCGGTATCATATCACCATCACATCTCTATCATTACCTTTTTCTTAGTTCGATCCTTTTAGTAATATTTTGATCTAGTAGAATAAAGTTTTTACTATGATTTAGTTTTGAGTTTTGCTTTATGATCCCTTTATGTAATCGAGTCCGTGAGCTATATAATAAAGATTAGTGTTGAGTCAAGGGCTTGATTTTCATGTTATGATCTTGAGGGAATTAAAGAAAAGAGAAAGAATAAAAGGAAATAAAGAGATCATCTTGATCTTATGGGGAGTAATGACTTCACATAGAAAGAGTGTGATGATTAAAAGTTGTTGAGAGTTAACAAACATAGCTTTGGTCATCGTTGCAATTAATAGGAAGTAATAAAGAAAGAGAGGTTTCACATATAAATACACTATCTTGGACATCTTTTATGCTTGTGAGAAAATATGACGTGCTAAAGAGTTGATGTTGGACAAGGAAGACAACGTAATGGGTTATGTTTTCTTATATCTGAGATAAAGTATATTGTCATGGATCATCCAACATGTTGAGCTTGCCTTTCCCCCTCATGCTAGCAAAATTCTTTGCACCAAGTAGAGATACTACTTGTGCTTCCAAATACCCTTAAACCCAGTTTTGCCATAAGAGTCCACCATATCTACCTATGAATTGAGTAAGATCCTTCAAGTAAGTTGTCATCGGTGCAAGCAATAAAAATTGCTCTCTAAATATGTATGATTGATTAGTGTGGAGAAAATAAGCTTTATACGATCTTGTGATGTG
This sequence comes from Triticum timopheevii, assembly GCA_963921465.1. Taxonomy (NCBI): domain Eukaryota; kingdom Viridiplantae; phylum Streptophyta; class Magnoliopsida; order Poales; family Poaceae; genus Triticum; species Triticum timopheevii. Next base: position 300,809,602 of record OY997270.1, read on the forward strand.
GAAGAAATAAAAGCAACGGACTGCATAATAAAGGTCCATATCACAAGTGGCAATATAAAGTGACGTTCTTTCGCATTAAGATTTTGTGCATCCAACCATGAAAGCACATGACGACCTCTGCTTCCCTCTGCGAAGGGCCTATCTTTTACTTTTACCCCTTACCCTTATGCAAGAGTCATGGTGATCTTCACCTTTCCTTTTTACATTTTATCCTTTGGCAAGCACAGTGTGTTGGAAAGATCCTGATATATATATCTAATTGGATGTAAGTTAGCATGAGCTATTATTGTTGACATTACCCTTGAGGTAAGAGGTTGGGAGGCGAAATTATAAGCCCCTATCTTTCTCTGTGTCTGATAAAAACTCCGTAAGCACAAGTATTGCGTGAGTGTTAGCAATTGTGAAAGACTAAATGATAGTTGAGTATGTGGACTTGCTGAAAAGCTCTGACATAGACCCTTTCTGATGTTATGATAAATTGCAATTGCTTCATTGACTGGGACTATAGTTTGTTAGCTCAATGAAGTTTCTGATTCATACTTGACATTGTAAATAGATTATTACTTGAGCATAAGAAATCATATGACAATATCCATATATGTTGTTGTTATAAGAATGATCATGATGCCTTCATGTCCGTGTTTTATTTTATTGACACCTCTATTTCTAAATATATGGACATATTTATCATTATCGGCTTCCGCTTGAGGACAAACGAGGTCTAAGCTTGAGGGAGTTGATACGTCCATTTTGCATCATGCTTTTATATCGATATTTATTACATTATGGGTTTTTATTACACATTATGTCACAATACTTATGCCTATTCTCTCTTATTTTACAAGGTTTACATAAAGAGGGAGAATGCCGGCAGCTGGAATTCTGGGTTGGAAAAGGAGCAAATATTATAGACCTATTCTGCGCAACTCCAAAAGTCCTGAAACTCCATGAAAGTCATTTTTGGAAATAATAAAAAATATTGAGTGGAAGAAATACCAGAGGGGACCCACACCCTGGGCACGAGGGTGGGGGCGCGCCCTACCCCCTGGGCGCGCCCCCTGCCTCGTGGGCCCCCTGGTGGTCCTCCCGTGCCCATCTTCTGCTATATGAAGTCTTTCGTCCGAAGAAAAATCATAAGCAAGCTTTCGGGACGACACTCCGCCGCCACGAGGGGGAACCTTGGCGGAACCAATCTAGGGCTCTGGCGGAGCTGTTCTGCCGGGGACACTTCCCTCCGGGAGGGGGAAATCATCGCCATTGCCATCACCAAGGCTCCTATCATCGGGAGGGGGCCAATCTCCACCAACATCTTCACCAACACCATCTCCTCTCAAACCCTAGTTCATCTCTTGTATCCAATTCTTATCTCTAAGTCTGAGATTGGTACATGTAGGGTGCTAGTAGTGCGGATTACTCCTTGTAGTTAATGCTAGTTGGTTTATTTGGTGGAAGATCATATGTTCAGATCCTATGTGCATATTAATACTCCTCTGATTATGAACATGAATATGCTTTGTGAGTAGTTACGTTTGTTCCTGAGGACATGGGAGAAGTCTTGCTATTAGTAGTCATGTGAATTTGGTATTCGTTAAATATTTTGATGAGATGTATGTTGTCTCTCCTCTAGTGGTGTCATGTGAACGTCGACTACATGACACTTCACCATTGTTTGGGCCTAGAGGAAGGCATTGGGAAGTAATAAGTAGATGATGGGTTGCTAGAGTGACAGAAGCTTAAACCCTAGTTTATGTGTTGCCTCGTAAGGGGCTGATTTGGATCCACATGTTTCATGCTATGGTTAGGTTTACCTTAATACTTCTTTTGTAGTTGCGGATGCTTGCAATAGCAGTTAATCATAAGTGGGATGCTTGTCCAAGTAAGGACAACACCCAAGCACCGGTCCACCCACATATCAAATTATCAAAGTACCGAACGCGAATCATATGAACGTGATGAAAACTAGCTTGACGATAATTCCCATGTGTCCCCGGGAGCGCTTTTCTCTATATAAGAGTTTGTCCAGGCTTGTCCTTTGCTACAAAAAGGATTGGGCCACCTTGCTGCACTTTACTTACTTTTGTTACTTGTTGCTCGTTAGAAATTATTTTATCACAAAACTATCTGTTACCTATAATTTCAGTGCTTGTAGAGAATACCTTGCTGAAAACTGCTTATCATTTCCTTCTGCTCCTCGTTGGGTTCGACACTCTTACTTATCGAAAGGACTATGATAGATCCCCTATACTTGTGGGTCATCAGTCTTCGCCTGTCAAAGGCTCTGGTGGTGACGACGTCGTGGGCTCCGCGATGACCTCCGTCCTGCTGGTCTTGGTCTCGTTGCACCGATATGGAAACCTTTTCCTAATGCCTCGGGACTCCTCGCCTGCGCCTACTCCTTTAGCACCAAAGAGGAAACCAGTACTTTACTCCCGCTGGCGCCCGCCTTTTGCTCGCCTGGCCTTGGTCGTCATGGCTCACGTCACGGGAACCTCACGAGGTGCCCCTCGCCTTGATCTCTCCGCTCCTCGCAAGCGAGCCTAGTGAGGCTGCCCCTGAGGAGGTCTTGTGTCGTCCGCCTCGCGAGGCTTGGCCCTCGCGAGGGTCTTGAGTGTTTGCTGATGAAGTTAGTGGAGCCACGCCATGGGCCGCAGGCAGGCAAGTCTGGGGACCCCCGTTCCAAGGACGCCGACATAGGTGCCCCCCTCCGGTGGTTCTTCGCTCCAGAAATTCTCTTTGTTGATAAAAAATCCTCGCAAAGTTCCTTTCCATTCTGAGAACTTTTATTTCTTCAAAAAACAACACCATGGTAGTTCTGCTGAAAACAACGTCAGTCCAGGGTTAGTTTCATTGAAATCATGTAAATTAGAGTCCAAAACAAGAGGAAAGCGTTAGGAAAAGTAGATACGTCGGAGACGTACCAACTCCCCCAAGCTTAAACCTTTGCTTGTCCTCAAGCAATTCAGTTGATAAACTGAAAGTGAAAAAGAAAAACTTTTACGAACTATTTTGCTCTTGTTTACATAAATAAGCTTAAACAACACCCAGGTTTTCAGCCAATATTATAACTAACCATGCCGACAATAACTCTTATAAATTATATTAACTCATATCAATGACGTAATCAGCTAGCGAGCAATAATAATATATCTCAAATGGTAACACGTTATCAAAACAACCATGATATAATATCAGAATAGTGGTATCTCGCTAGCCCTTTCTAAGACCGCAAAACATAAATATAGAGCACCTCCAAAGTTCAAGCAGCGACTAAACATTGTAATTCATGGTAGAAAAGATCCAACCATGATGCACCCGACATTAGCTATACACAATGCATCAGCATGACAGTAGTGCTCTCAGGTTTTGGCGCTTATTTCAGAAGGTGATGACACAACATAAAAGTAAATAGAAAGTCCCTTCACAGAGGGAAGCAGTGATTTGCAGAGGTGCCAGAGCTCAAGTTTTAAAACAGAGGTAAATGATATTTTGAGACATGCACTCTTCTTGTTTACTTCACGACTATCCGTTATCAATATTTTCCATGTTAAACACGCTAGTGGCGGTTCCCAAGCGATAAAGTAAAGGTTATGACTCCATAGGAGTTTTTGTTCGATTATTTGAGAGATCAATTCTTTTTGTGGTTTGGGACTGGGCATCCCTATTACCGCCCTTTTCTCATGCGATGGTGAGTGAATAAACACTCATCCTGAGAATAACCCGCTTAGCATGGAAGATGCCGACGACTTCCTGTCATTCCATGAATGATCCAGGCACACAAACGAGGATATTTATTTGAAGTTTTTAGAGATGGCACATGCAAATTTACTTAGGACAGCAGGGTAATACCGCATATAGGTAGGTATGTTGGACTCATCTGGAATATATTGGGTTTCAGGTTTTGGATGTAGAAGCAGAATTCCCACTTAGTACAGGCGAAGGCTATCAAATAGGTTGAGAAGCGGCCAGCTAGAGAGCACCAATGGTCATGAACATGCATTATGCATAAGTAACATTGGACACTAGCATGAGTAGGATATGAACACCATGAACATAAATATCGTAGAGGCTATGTTGGTTTTGATTCAACTACATACATGAACATGTGCCAAGTCAAGACACTCGAACATTCAGAGGAGGATACCATATCATCATACTACATCACAATCATTTTAATGCAATGTTAACATCCAAGATAAATCATTATCCACTCCTAACTACTTATGCATGGCATGAGAAACTATAATCTCTAATTGTCATTGCAAACATGTTTAATCATAATGGGCTGAATCATGGATACTAGGTTAAACATATCTACAAAAACAGAACAAGTCGAGTTCATACCCGTTTCTCTCTGCCACGGCCAGTTCATCAAATATCATCATTATTGCATTTCACTTGCACGACCGAACGATGTGAAAATAATAATAGTGCAAGAGTGCCGTGAACTAAGCCGGAATCTGCAAACATTTTATTCAACAGGAGAAGACAAGGTAAAATGGGCTCTTTATTAGATCAACAGTTATGCATATGAGAGCCACTCAACATTTTCATCGTGGCCTTCTCCTTGGTAAGACTCAATAAAAAGAAAAGAAATTTAGAGAAACACACTGAAATATTTTTGGAGTTTTTGGTTTTCTTGAACAAGCAAATGAAAGGGAAAAGGAAAAATGAGAAAAACTATTTACATGGGAAAGCTCCCAACAAGCAAAAGAAAAACAAGGAAATCTTTTTGGGTTTTCTTTTTAGTGCTACAACTAACAACTCTAGAAAGGAAAAAAGGAAAAGAAGCTGGAAATATATTTAGATTTTCTCAAAGTTTTTCAAACACACAAGAAGAAAGCGAGAAAATAAATTAAGCATGGATAATACAATGAAAACGTGCGAACACCGACAACTGAAATGTGTGAACATGAATGTAAAGTCCGTGAGAAACACGTACTCCCCCAAGCTTAGGCTTTTGGCCTAACTTGGTAACCAGTCAGTAGCCTGGATAATAGTTGGGATGGTAGCTCACAGAGGCTCTCGGTGCGGATGCCTCAGCCTGCCGTGCAGCCACGACTGCCGCGTTGTGAGCTCGGGCCTCGCTCTCAAGAACAAAATATCTTCCCTTGTTGTGATAATCAAAGAGAGCAGGCGCAGGCAAATATGTGTATACAACGGAGTCTTGATTAAACATCAATTTGTAGGTAAAATTATCGGGATCACCTCTAAGGATCTTATGACGTTTCATACGATCAAAATCTAAATACTGTGCGGGTAAAATAGGGTCATATGGCAAAGGTGAAACACCCAGCTCTCTTGCTAAGCGTGTGGCATAAATCCCACTATAAAAATAACCACTATTAGCGTTGTGTTGCAACTGGTGTGCAACAATTGCTCCAAGATTATAACTTCCGTCGCCGGTGAGAGCGGTGCGTATGAGGCACAAGTCTGGAGCACAAAGTGTACTACAATCTTGTTTGCCTACAATACATTTCCCATTGAATAATGCAAAGTACTAAATTGCGGGAAAATGAATGCTCTTTATTCTACCTTGCGTCACTCCCCTATTCTCACTGTAACAAACACTAGTCAAGAATGTTTGGAACTCATCTCTTGGTGGTTCGTCAAGCGAACCCCAGAATGGGATTTTGCAATGGTGAGAAAATCTCCCTAGTGATATGGTAAATGAATTTTCATACAGTTTAAATAACACCCTAGACTCACGGGGATGGAATTTAAATCCTTTGACAAATGATTCAGTGAGAGTGTGGTGTTGATTGCACTTATCTGAAATGTAGGGACAGAGATCAGCATTGTGGACATATTGCTCAAATTCCTCCTTAATGCCCATGCTTACCATATAATCATCGCATGGCCATAAGCATGTTTTGTTGGTGGCATCTCGTATGGAACTCTCACTTGGTTCAACATAAGATAGACGAGCGGAGCTATCACTAGAAGATGCCCCTGAGGATCTCCTCCTCGAAGAACTCCTTCCAAAGAGATTCATCATATTCACGTACAATTTTCTGAAAATTTATTAGGTGACAAAAATCTATCAACAAAACTTCACAATATTGGTAGCAACTACTCATTGGGATACATAGAGGCCATATCAAGCATTCAAACTACTTAAAACTCTAAGAATTGAACATGCAAGCTCATCTACAGGAGCACCCAGAGTAGCTAATTATTCAAAATAGAAACTACTAAAGCAAAAACTAATTGGACAAAAGGTGGAGTCACATACCAAGCAACAATCCGCTGAAACAGTTTTGGAAACGGAGCTTCGAGCAAAGAGATCAAAATCCGCGGGTTTGAGAGAAAGAACATGAGAGAGAGAGAGAGAGAGAGCAATGGTGATTTTATTCTGGAGGTAGGTAATGAAGTGGTATGAAGAGATAGGTGAGGAGGCTCATGTGGGGACCACAACCCACCAGGGCGCGCCTAGGTGGGTTGTGCCCACCTGGTGCACCTCCCTCTAATATTATTTGCAACAAAAACCGAAGAACTTTTAGAAACAGAAAACAAAAGGTAGGGACAGAAGGTAGTGGTCACTAAATTCATCAACTTCATACTTTTCAAAAATGATCCATTAATACAGTTGATTAAGTCTTATTAACAACCACTTTCGATTAGCATGAAACCGAAGAACTTTTGTAAATCACTAAGCTATCACAACGAGGACATGAATGTCCCCAACAATAAGCATTTCATATTTCTTTTTGACGGTAGGTAGAGGTAGTTGAAAACTTCCAATAGTGATTGTCGAAGATTTTTCAATAACATTAATACCATTCACTTGGAATTGTTTCTTAGGAAAGTGCACCGTATGCTCATTACCATTGATATGAAAAGTGACCTTACTTTTATTGCAATCAATAATAGCCCACGCAGTATTCAATAAGGGTCTACCAAGGATAATCGACATGTTGTCGTCCTCGGGCATCTCAAGTATAACAAAGTCAGTCAAAATAGTAACATTAGCAACAACAACGGGCACATCCTCACAGATACTGATAGGTATGGTAGTCAATTTGTCATCCATTTGCAAAGATATTTCAGTAGGTGTGAGCTTATTCAAATCAAGTCTTTTATATAAAGAGAAAGGAATAACACTAACACCAGCTCCCAAATCACATAAAGCAGTTTTCACATAATTTCTTTTGATGGAGCAAGGTATAGTTAGTGTTCCCGGATCTCCAAGTTTTTTAGGTACTCCATCTTTAAAAGTATAATTTGCAAGCATGGTAGAGATTTCAGCTTCCGGCAATTTTCTCTTATTGATGATGATGTCTTTCATGTACTTTGCATAAGGAGGCATTTTTAAGATATCAGTTAAGCAAGTACGCAAAAGAACTGGCCTCAACAACAGTTTTCGAGGGTAGAGTATTCAACCCATATTTATAGATTCGACACAAGGGAAGCCAAAGAATATTTGTAAGTAATAGCAGCTGAGTTGTCAATTCAACCACACCTGGAGATTAATTATCTGCAGCAAAGTGATCAGTAGTAAAGCAGTATGATAGTTTTCATAATAGTGATAGCAGTAATAGTAACGGTAACATTGATAGCAGTAGTTTTGTAACAAGTGCAGCAGTAACGATAGAGTAGTAACTTAGCAAGAACAATATAAGATAAATTCATAGGCATTGGATCGGTAATTTGTTGGATGATATTCATCATGTGACAGTTATAACCTAGGGCGATACGGCACTAGCTCCGGTTAATAAATATAATGTAGCCATGTATTCCGTAAATAGTCATACATGTTAATGGAAAGAACTTGCAAGACACCTTTTGTCCTACCCTCCCGTGGCAGCGGGGTCCAATTGAAAACTAAGGGATATTAAGGCCTCCTTTTAATAGAGAACCGGAACAAAGCATTAGCACACGGTTAATGTACATGAACTCCTCAAACTACGGTCATCACTGGAGTGGTCTTGACTATTGTCATTCTGAGGTTTTCGGATCATAACACGTACACTACCAAAAAAGACACATATGTGACATTTTGGGCCGAACGAAAAAAACTTCTGTCATACATATGACGATAATTGTGACAAAACCCGGTATCATCATAGATGTGGTGGGCTCCTACTTCTATGACAAAAAAACATGACAACAAATGGGCTTTTCGTCCTGGGCGGGCCGGAGACGCAGCCGCATGACATTCTTTGGGCCGTCCATGACGGAAAGAACCGTGGTAGAAGCGAGGGCGAGGAAAATTTTGGGGAGTTCCCGGTTACGGTGAGAGGTCGGGGGCCGAGCGATGCGCGTTTCTCTCGTACACGTACGCGCGTGTGTGCGAGGCATTGGCTCTAACTGAACCCGAGCAAGGCGTTGGGATCTAACTGAACCCGAGCGATTGCACTGCAGGCTACGCGTTACTGAACCCGAGCGATCGATCGATGACTGATAACTGAACCTGATCGAGCGATTTCTTCGCTACTGCTGCTAACTGAAGCTGATCGATGCTGCCTCTGGGATGAACTGTGAGCGTTGCGGGAGGTTTGGATGAACAGTGAGCGGTGGCGTTGCCTCTGGATGAACAGGACCCCGTGGTGTGGTGGAGAGCTGGATGAACAGTAGACGGTGGAGGGGTGCCCGTGGAGGGGTGTTGAATAGGACCCCGTGGTGTGGAGGGCTGGATGAACAGTAGACGATGGAGGGGTGCCCGTGGAGGGGTGGTTGAACAGGACCCCGTGGTGTGGAGGGCTGGATGAACAGTAGATGGTGGAGGGGTGCCCGTGGAGGGGTGGTTGAACAGTAGTCGGTGTAGAGCGCGCGGTGGAGGCTGGACGAACAGGAGCCCGTGGAGGCTGGAGGAGGTCGACGGTAGCCCGTGGAGGCTGGAGGAGGTTGACGGTGGAGATGAACAGTATCCCGTGGAGTCCCGTTTTGCGGTACGCCACACCCCTCCTGATGAACAGGACCCCCATTTCGACCGTAGGAGGTCCGTTTCGTCCATTTTGCGGTACGCCACACCCCTCGCGATCAACAGGACCTCCGTTTCAACCATAGGAGGCCCGTTTCGTCCGTTTTGCGGTACGCCACACCCCTCCCGATCAACAGGACCCCCGTTTCGACCGTAGGAGGTTCGTTTCCTCCGTTTTGCGGTACACCACACCCCTCCCGATCAACAGGACCCCGTTCCGAACGTAGGAGGTCTGTTTCCTCCGTTGTGCGGTACGCCAGGCGTCGTTTCCATCGCCTGTTCCGTCCAACCCCTCCCGATGAACACGACCACGCATTCTGTTCCGACCCAGTCGGTTGGCTCCCACGCATTCCGTTGCCTCCCGATGAACATGACGCATTCCTTTGCCTCCCCATGAACACGAGCATTCCGTTGCCTCCCCATGAACACGATGACGACGATGTTTCTTCGTTCCGACCCAGCCATGTACACAAGCCCTGGCCGTACGTATGCGTGAGTAGGCGTTCGAGACCCCGCCCTTATGTACACATACGTGGCCGTATTTTCTTTCTTGCACCCTGGCCGCTGTACGTACATGTACATGCTACGTGTGCGCCTCTAGTACGACACGTACGCGCCTCTACTACGACACGTGCACGCCTCTACATCCACCAGTATATATGTATGTACACGTTCGCGACCAGAATGACAACGCTACGTACGCTTCAACCAGGTGGGTCCCAACTGTCAGGCACTTCCTTGCCTGCGAAGATGTAACTGGTGGGTCCCAGCAGTCAGGGGGGCGAATCATTTTCTTGCCCGGACGCACTTCCTTGCGTGCGAAGACGTAGCTGGTGGGTCCTAGCAGTCAGGGGCAAACATTTTCTTTTGCGAAATACGGTGGCCCGTCCGGTGGGTCCCCGTTGTCAGGTGGAGGAATAATTATTTTGCACATAATAAGGAGGCACTTCCTTGCTGCGGCCGTGGACCCAGCTGTCAGCCTCTCCACCTATAGTCCACGTCTGATGGAAGCCATTCCTTGACCACGTTGAGCACGCCGCGCCGAGAGCACCAGGGCGGTGGACGACGGCGAGGCCTAGGAAGGGGACGACGCGGAGCCGGGGAAGACGCGGCAGTGGATGCCCACGCGTAGAGGAGTACCAGGGTTCACTGGTTCACTACGGTGTGAGGCTTCTGTCGCTGCAGAATAACAGGGGGTGTGGGTGAGTAGAGGGATGACCTGGCCAGTGGTGGGATTAGTAGGGGGCAGTGAGGCCTCCGCTGCATTGCAGCCAGCCACGGGAGACAGGAGCACGAGGCACGACCGGCGCTGGTTTGGGCGGCTGGAGGAAGAAGACCAGAGGTTGAAGAAGCACTACGGCCGTTGGATAGACATCGTACGGTCACTGGAGCTAGAATTGTGCATATTGACTAAGTTGACAAAGCCCTCCGTCCCCGTCAACTTAGTAGGCCCACAAGTCAGCCTGCCACTATACTGGGTCCCAGCTAACAGGGGGAGTATTAATTTTTTTTGTGCGTAATAAGGAGGCACTTCCTTGCGTGCGAAGATATAGCTGGTGGGTCCGAGTTGTCAGCGGCGGTAACCTTTTTTTCGTGAAATACAGAGGCCCTTTCGGTGGGTCCCTCATGTCAGGTGGAGGAATCATTATTTTGCGTGTAATAAGGAGGCATTTTCTTGCGTGCGGCCGTGGACCCAGCTGTCGGCCTCTCCACGTACAGTCCACTTCAGATGCATGTCGGTCGTTGACCATGTTGACCAGGCCGCGCCGAGAGCACCAGGGCGGTGGACGACGGCGAGGCCTAGGAAGGGAACGACACGGAGGCAGGGAAGACTCGGTAGTTGTTTCCCACACGGAGGGGAGTATGACTGTACGAGAGTTTACTGGTTCGTCTGCCGTCGCCGGAGAATAACAGCAGGTGTGGGTGAGTAGAGGGATTTCTAGGCCAGCGATGGGAGTACAGTGGGGCGGTGAGGACTGCGCGGCAACAGAGCTGGCCGCGGGGAGGAGGGAGCAGGCAGTCCCACCGGCGCTTGTTTGAGCGGCTGGAGCAGGAAGAGCAAAGATTGAAGAAGCACGACGGCCGTTGGATGGCCATCCAACAGTCACTGCTTGTGCGTCTACCTTTTTTCAGGAAAGCCTCAAATCTGTGGAAAATAGCATACTACCCATCTGCCATTATTTCTAATAATTTACAGCCCATTTGCTAACTATTAAGGGGTTTTTTGGAGCCCATATTCTTTTTGTTAGCATTATAGCCCATATTGTGGCCATGGTTAAAAAATTATACGAAATTTTGCATATTTCGGTGCGGTCCGAACTGTTTTTAATCCCGAAATTTCGACTCACATTCAAACTGATTTTAAAAATAAATGTATATCAATATAAAATCCAACAAATTCTCCACGCATAAAAATTAATGTAATTTAAAATCTCGAAATGAAAAAAAGATATTTGAAACTAATTGCCGGTTTGATGTGTTTTTAAAATGTACAACCCATTTCTCGTTACTGATGGGCCATTTTCTCGGTCAGCCGAATGAAAGCTCTCCTCATCTTGAAAGATTTGCAGCCCAACAGGCCTGACAAAGCGACTTACTTGACAAATCACAAAAAAACTGGGCTGTGGCCGTGGACCCAGCTGTCAGCCTCTCCACGTACAGTACTCTTTCGATGGAAGTCGTTCCTTGACCACGTTGACCACGCCGCGTGGAGACCACCACGGCGGTGGACGACGGCGAGGCCTAGGAGGGGGACGACGCGGAGCCGGGGAAGACGCAGCAGTGGAAGCCCGCGCGGAGAGGAGTACGAGGGTTCACTGGTTCGGCTGCGGTGTGAGGCTGTCGTAGCTGCAGGGCCTGGCCAGCGGTGGGAATAGTAGGGGGGTGAGGCCTCCGCGGCAGCACAGCCGGCCACGGGAGGCAGGAGCATGCGGCACGACCGACGCTACTTTGGGCGGCTCGAGCAAGAAGACCAGAGGTCGAAGAAGCACTACGACCGTTGGATGGACATCGTAAGGTCACTGGAGCTAGAATCGTTCATATTGACTAAGTTGACAAAGCCCTTCGTCCCCGTCAACTTAGTAGGCCCACAAGTCAGCCTCCCACCAAGGTGGGTCCCAGCTAGCCGGGGGAGTATTCATTTTTTTGTGCGTAATAAGGAGGCACTTCCGGTGGGTCCGAGCTGACAGCGGGGGCAACGTTTTTTTCGTGAAATACAGTGGCCCGTCAGGTGGGTCCCAGTAGTCAGGGGGCAAACGTTTTTTTCACAAAATATGGTGGCCCGTCCAATGGGTCCCTGCTGTCAGTTGGAGGAATCATTAGTTTCTGCGTAATAAGGAGGCACTTACTTGCTGCGGCCGTGGACCCAGCTGAGACTCTCCACGTACTGTATACTTCCGATGGAAGTCGTTCCTTGACCACGTTGACCTCGCCGTGTTCCGTTGCATGCATGCGTCCATGGGCGTGGTGCGTCCCCACTGTCAGCCTCTCACGAACAGTCATCTTCCGATGACTCTTGGTTGTTGACCACGTTGACCACACCGTGCCGAGCGCACCCAGACTGGAACGACCTGGAGATGGGGAAGACGGGGCGGTGGAGTCGCAGATGGAGAGGAGTGGGAAACTTCACTGGTTAAGGTGCGCGGCAGCACAGCCGCGGTGCCGCCCACGGGAGACAGGAGCAAGAACAGAGGTTGAAGAAGGAGGACGGCTGTTGGATTAACATCCAACGGTCCAGCTGCTAGAATCATTTGTTGATTAAGTTGACAAAGCCGTGCGTACACGTCCGCTTAGTAGGCCCACAAGTCAGTCACCAAATCTGACGGGTCCCAGCTGTCAACGGGATGAATAATTTTTTCGCAAAACAAGGAGGCACTTCCTTCCGTGCGAAGATACAGCCGGTGGGTCACAGCTGTCAGTGGAGGAAATATTTTTTTCATCTTAATAAGGAGGAACTTTCCTTGCGTGCGACCATTGAGCTCGTGGGTCCCAGCCGTCAGGCTCTCCATGTACAGTCCTCTTCTGATGACTCTCGTTTGTTGACCACGCCGCACCGAATGCAGCAAGGCAGTGGACGACGGTGAGGCCCCAGATGGGAACGACTCGGAGATGGGAAAACGCGGCAGTGGAGTCGAAAATTGAGAGGAGGAGAAGGGTTATAACTGGTTCTGTTGCGGTGTGGGGCTATATTCTATGGAGAATAACAGGAGGTGTCGAGGGGTGGAGGGATAGCCTGGTTGGCGGTGGGGTAGCGCTTCGCAGTGATGTGTGCTAAGCAGAGCCGCTAGCTGCCGGAGGCCGGACCAGGCGGTCCCGGCGACGCTGGAGGAACAAGACAGGAGATTGAAGGTGCATGCCGGCCGTTGGATATAAATCCAATGGCTGTGGATGACACAATCATTTGTTGACCAAGTTGACAACGCCCTGCGTAGGCTTCGACCTGTTGGCCCACATGTCAGCCTGCAAAAATGTGGCATATATTTAACCCATGTTTTCTAGAATGTACAGTCCATTTGCTGGGCTGGGTGAACAAATAATTTCACGTCAATCAGGCCCATTTATATTTTCTAAGAAATCCCAGCCCATTTCCACTTCCTTGAAATACACGTATTAGGTGGGCTCATTATATATATAATGTTATGTTAGAAGGAGCAATTAATATCAAAGAATAAACTGGAGAGGCACATTATATATATATATATATATATATATATATAATTAAGAAATTAGCGAGTTATTGCTCAAGATAAAAATGAGCGCTTTATTATTAAATTGGTCCTTAAAATCTTCGCAAGCTTTTGTACGCAATCACCTGGATTTTCCTTGCCTGTGAGTCAAAAACAACCAGGATTTTCCTTGCCAACTTCCGTTAAACATTTACTTTTATAAGTTAATAACACGTGGGATGCTTTTATAATGTATATATAAGTCTCTATAAAATATACGATAATAGTAATAATATAAATATATATAATGTGGTTAGAAGGGAAAACATAAATTGGACACAACATTACTTTTATAAGAGACCTGCGTTTTATACCCCACAGTAGGCATACTAACAAGTTCACACACAAATACAACACAAAAGGTAAACATTCATATCAAACTCAGGTTCACAGGACACATTCATATTCATAGCCAACATTCACTATCAACAACTCAAAATATTCATATATACACAAGCTCAGCATATCTATGCATCCAAATGTTTGATCGATCACACGACAATATTCATACATAATTCACAAAAAGATTCAGATATACACATGTTCAGTATGTTTATGCATCCAAATGATTGAGATCACAGCCAATATGATCCATGGACGAACTTTAATTACCTAGGGTACAGACTAGTAAATGGTGTTCAATCAGAGGTACTTCTTGCTAAAATTAGTTCTTGTACGAGTAAACTTTCGAGTACATAAGAGGCAACACAGACAATCTGAACTTTGCTTGTAGGTTTATCCTCAAATAGTGGCCTCGTGCCGAGGGAGGTTTGAGCAACTTGGCCACTACTTTCATCCAACTAGTTTACTAGCTCATCTTGGTCCTGTATCTCGCCAAAATTCTACGTTGTAGACGAGAAAGGAGGAGGTTGAGAAAATGAACCACCCAAATTTTTTGTGCAGTTCAACTGAAATGGAGCATCCTTGGCGTGTAGACTGATTAAGTGCTAGATGAATATACACGTCAACCAACTTGTCTAGAATCTTTGGACTCCATGCCATATAGTTCGCTACCATATGTGCCGATAACGAAAAGGCACAAGTTGGGACCAAAGACTGGACTGCGTTTTTCTGGGCTATGCACCAAGCAATATTTTTGGCGTTCACTCTCCTAATACTTGGAGTTTTACAATTGGTTGACGCCAGTTGATACTCGAATGAATATAGGCACTTCTTGTCAACATCGATGCTTGTCTGAGTGAACTTTGGAGTACATAGCAGCAGCATAAGTACCTGTCCATCTGATCATTTTGTGCAGTTCTACTGAAATCACCCGATGTAATGATTTGCCTGCGAGTTCAGGCTCCAAATTACTCCTTTATGAAATCGGCAAACTGTAGCACAATACCAAATTACCAATACATATGACAGGCACAATAATCAGGATAAAGACCAGTACCAACCTGTGTGAGGTAGCATATCAATTACTATTTCCATTGACTGGAAGCCGAGATAAGCCAAGCGACTGACAGCAAAGGAAGAAAGCAAGCGGAGATTAGCGACTGACAGGAAAGGATGGAAGCTGTCGAGGCAATGAAGCACCCAAAGTTTTTGTGCAGTTCCACCAAAATCGAGCATCCCTATTGGCACATATATTGAGAGAGTGAAATTACTCTAATAGTGGGACTAGTTGATGAAACATACACTAACAAATAGAAGCACCCTCATTATCTTAATGGGTAAAGTTAGCAACATAGTAGTATTGCTTAAACAGAGGTATTAGTTTATTTAATCAGTGCCAATGAGCTCAACTCAACACTCAAAGCATTGCCATTTAAGGTTGCAAAACTTTAACGTGCAAAGATAAAGGAGTTTCTCATGACAGTAGCACGATACAAATAGAGATGACAGCAAACTAATATGGATGAAGGCCTTAGGCCCGTACCTACCTGAGAAAAAAATCTTATTCATGTAGTCCCATAAGAGATGATAATGCACTCACTGGAATCACACAATAGTATATATTTTTGTGCCACTTCAAATGTATGGTTGAAATCACTCTTGTTTACTAGTGCTAAGGTTATATCGAAAGATTATCAAGAACTTCCAGCATAGTTAAATCACTGGCTGGGATACAGTTCATTGTATTGTCTTGTGTAGTTCCACTAAACTGTATGATTGGCACAACATGATCCCTGTTTGCACAAGTAGGAACAAGTGAAACCTTCATTAGCTTAGTGAGAAAGGACAGGGAGACATTAGCATATTACTCAAACAGTAGCATCAAATTCATGATGGACAATACGCAAAACATTGCCTCATTGAACCAATGGCAATAAATTGACATGCAAAACAATAGCACTATTATGTCATGACACTAATAATATTCCCTCCCTGCTCCACCACATGATTCACCTCCATAGACAAACATACACATGTACATGATTCAGCATAGGGTCCTACTAAAGATTTATTTAGCTCCAACAGGAAAATTAGGCAGTAATAAATTAGTGGTACTTAAGTACTCCTAATTAATTAAGCGAGATAGCAGCAGTGGAAGGGCTCCCTGGAGGATCGTCTCACATGTAAGGTAGTCGTTGCCAGAGCCCTTGAATGGCCTCGACTGAGGCCTATGGCTTCAGCAAGATCGCCTTGGCACTATTTATTCTTCTTCTTCTTCCTCTTCATGCTCTGTTTCTCTTTCTCCTCACCAGTTGGTGAAACCAAGTGCATGATTGGCCTTCTAATTCAGAATTGGTTTTGTCAGTGAGGGAGTACAAGTGTACTAGTAAAAAACAGCATTACTTTCTCATGGCAGTCGGAAAATAGAGATGAACACATGCAGTAAATATCATTCTTACCTAAAGGAAGGTTATGGTGCCAATATGGATGATGAGGATTGGAACACAGATATCCCTTTGTGCAGTTCCACCAAAATGAACCAACTGTTCCATTCTGACATTCCAGTTAAACAGCACAAAAGTCACTTCTTTTAAGAAGAGTTTTGTGCAGTGCACCAAAAGGTCACAACAGCAACCAAGTGAATTGGATATCCCTATTTGCACAAAAAGGCACAGAGGAAACAGTCAGAGTCTCAAACAATTACAGGCAAAAAGATTTGGCTAAACTTGTCATGGCTTATAACAGTGGCATGGCTTCATTTTTACCAGGGACATTAGATCAGTAGTAGAAAAGGGGGCAATGGTTCAGGCCGAGGCAGCCCATTAGTCCCGGTTCAGACTAGAACCGGGACCAATGGGGGAATTGGTCCCGGTTCGTGAGCCCAGGGGGGCGGCCGGGCCACGTGGGCCATTGGTCCCGGTTCATTTGGACCTTTTGGTCCCGGTTGGTGGGATGAACCGGGACCAATGGGCCTGGCTCCTGGCCCACCACAATTGGTCCCGGTTGGTGGCCTGAACCGGGACCAAAGGCTCCCCTTTAGTCCCGGTTCATGCCATGAACCGGGACCAATAGTGCGGCCTATATATACCCTCGCCCGCGAGCAGAGCACTCCAGTGCTCTGTTTTTCTGGGCCGGCGAGGGGAGGTGTTTGTGGTGCTCTAGCTCACCTCCTATGCACATGAGGTGTTCGATGAAATGCCCGAGCCACACTAGTTAAGCTTTCTCCTCTCGAAGCTCTACCTCAAAGCTCCATTTTCCTCACGCCCCACCCCCGTCTTCACCGCCGTCGATCACCCGCGCCGATCTCATCACCGACACCACCGTGGTGAGCCTCTTGTTCTTATCTTCTTTCTGAAAGGAAAAATATTGTTACTTGTATGTTTAGGTAGATACTTGTATCATTTTCTTACTTTTATTATTGCATCTTATATAGTGCGATGGTTTTGGTATCCGCCCCCGTCGGCCCTCGTCCTGTCTATGATTCAGATGTGGTATATATATTAATCTTTATAACTATTGGTTCATTTATTGTTTATGAAAATTATGCGGACCAACATGACATAGATTTTATTATCTAGGATGTATGTGAACCGGAAATTCCAACCGACCCTATTGTCGAGAGGTTAAATTTAGTTGAAGAAGAAAACAATTTCTTGAAGGAAAAAATAAAAAAAATTGAGGAGGAGAAGATGATATTGGAGTTGCATGTTGCGGATGTCGTCGATGATCACAAGATCAAGATGGATGCAATGCGCTTGAAGATTAGAAAGATTAGAAAATATGCCATTCATACCGAGGCTTGGTATCATTATGCCGTCGGATCAATTGTTACCTTGGTTGCGATTATGATCGCCTTTGTTTTCGCATTAAAATGTTTTACATAGTTTCAATGTATGGTTTAATTAATTAGATGCTCTGGAGAGCTATATGTTGTTAGATGAGAACTATGTATGTACTTTGCTTTCAATGTGATGATGAACTTCTATTAATTTGGACACTTAATTATATATAATGCACGCAGATAAACCGGCAATGGATGTACGGTGACAGACACACCTCCGAGTACATTAAGGGCGTGCATGAGTTTCTCGATGCGGCTGAGGCAAACAAGCAGAATGGTTTTATGTGTTGTCCATGCCCTGATTGTGGGAATACGAAGTCTTACTCTGACCGGAAAATCCTTCACACCCACCTGCTTTACAAGGGTTTCATGCCACACTATAATGTTTGGACGAGGCACGGAGAAATAGGGGTTATGATGGAAGACGACGAAGAAGAAGAGTACGATGATAACTACGTGCCCCCTGAATACCGTGATGCTGCAACGGGGGGAGCTGGTGAAGATCAAGAGGAACCAGACGATGTGCCCAATGATGCTGCAACGGGTGAAGGTGCTGAAGATCAAGAGGAACCAGACGATGTGCCCGATGATGATGATCTCCGCCGGGTCATTGTCGATGCAAGGACGCAATGCGAAAGTCAAAAGGAGAAGCTGAAGTTCGATCGCATGTTAGAGGATCACAAAAAAGGGTTGTACCCCAATTGCGAAGATGGCAACACAAAGCTCGGTACCGTACTGGAATTGCTGCAGTGGAAGGCAGAGAATGCTGTGCCTGACAAAGGATTTGAGAAGCTACTGAAAATATTGAAGAAGAAGCTTCCAAAGGATAACGAATTGCCCGACAGTACATACGCAGCAAAGAAGGTCGTATGCCCTCTAGGATTGGAGGTGGAGAAGATACATGCATGCCCTAATGACTGCATCCTATACCGCGGTGCATACAAGGATCTGAACGCATGCCCGGTTTGCGATGCATTGCGGTATAAGATCAGACGAGATGACCGTGGTGATGTTCACGACGAGCCCCGCAGGAAGAGGGTTCCTGCGAAGGTGATGTGGTATGCTCCTATAATACCACGGTTGAAACGTCTGTTCAGAAACGGAAAGCATGCCAAGTCGATGCGATGGCACAGTGAGGACCATAAGAAAGACAGGAAGTTGAGAGCACCCGCTGACGGGTCGCAGTGGAGAAAAATCATGAGAAAGTACTGGGATGAGTTTGCAAAGGACCCAAGGAACGTATGGTTTGCTTTAAGCGCGGATGGCATTAATCCTTTCGGGGAGCAGAGCAGCAATCACAGCACCTGGCCGGTCATTCTATGTATGTATAACCTTCCTCCTTGGATGTGCATGAAGCGGAAGTTCATTATGATGCCAATTCTCATCCAAGGCCCTAAGCAACCCGGCAATGACATTGATGTGTACCTAAGGCCATTAGTTGAAGAACTTTTACAGCTGTGGAATGGAAACGGTGTACGTACGTGGGATGAGCACGGACAGGAGGAATTTAACCTAAAGGCGTTGCTGTTAGTGACCATCAACGATTGGCCCGCTCTCAGTAACCTTTCAGGACAGACAAACAAAGGATACCACGCATGCACACACTGTTTAGATGACACTGAAAGTATATACCTGGACAAATGCAGGAAGAATGTGTACCTGGGCCATCGTCGATTTCTTCCGACCAACCATCAATGTTGAAAGAAAGGCAAGCATTTCAAAGGCGAGGCAGATCATTGGAAGAAGCCCGCCATGCGTACCGGTGATCACGTACTTGCTATGATCAATGATTTACACGTAATCTTTGGAAAGGGTCCCGGCGGAGTAGCTATTCCGAATGACGCTGAGGGACACGCACCCATGTGGAAGAAGAAATCTATATTTTGGGACCTACCCTACTGGAAATACCTAGAGGTCCGCTCTTCAATCGACGTGATGCACGTGACGAAGAACCTTTGCGTGAACCTGCTAGGCTTCTTGGGCGTTTATGGAAAGACAAAAGATACACCTGAGGCACGGGAGGACCTGCAACGTTTGCACGAAAAAGACGGCATGCCTCAGAAGCAGTATGAAGGTCCTGCCAGCTACGCTCTTACGAAAGATGAGAAAGAAATCTTATTTCAATGCCTGCTCAGTATGAAGGTCCCGACTGGCTTCTCGTCGAATATAAAGGGAATAATAAATATCCCAGAGAAAAAGTTCCAGAACCTAAAGTCTCATGACTGCCATGTGATTATGACGCAACTGCTTCCGGTTGCATTGAGGGGGCTTCTACCGGAAAAGGTCCGATTAGCCATTGTGAAGCTATGTGTTTTTCTCATTGCAATCTCTCAGAAGGTGATCGATCCAGAAATGGTACCAAGGCTAAGGAGTGATGTGGCGCAATGTCTTGTCAGTTTCAAGCTGGTGTTCCCACCATCCTTCTTCAATATCATGACGCATGTCCTAGTTCATCTAGTCGACGAGATTGTCGTTCTGGGGCCCGTATTTCTACACAATATGTTCCCCTTTGAGAGGTTCGTGGGACTCCTAAAGAAATATGTTCGTAACCGTGCTAGGCCAGAAGGAAGCATCTCCATGGGCCATCAAATAGAGGATGTCATCGGGTTTTGTGTTGACTTCATTCCTGGCCTTAAGAAGATAGGTCTCCCTAAATCGCGGTATGAGGGGAGACTGACTGGAAAAGGCACGCTAGGAGCGGACTCAATAATATGCAGGGGCGGGCATTCTTGGTCTCAAGCACACTACACAGTTCTACAGAACTCTACCTTGGTGACCCCGTATGTCGATGAACACAAGAACAGTCTGCGCTCCAAACACCCGGAGCAGTGAGATGACTGGATTACATGTGAACACATTAGGACTTTCAGCAGTTGGTTGGAAGCACGTCTGAGAGGTGACAACACTGTTCGTGATGAGTTGTACTTGTTGTCCAGGGGACCATCTTTGACTGTATTGATTTACAAAGGATACAAGATAAATGGGAATACATTTTACACGATTGACCAAGATCAAAAGAGCACCAACCAAAACAGCGGTGTCTGCTTTGATGCAACAATCGAGAAGGGAAAGGACACATATTATGGTTACATAGTGGACATATGGGAACTTGACTACGGACAAGATTTTAAGGTCCCTTTGTTTAAGTGCAAATGGGTCAATCTGTCAGGAGGCGGGGTACATGTAGACCCACAGTACAGAATGACAACAGTGGATCTGAAAAATCTTGGGTACACTGACGAACCGTTCGTCCTAGCCAATGATGTGGCACAGGTTATCTATGTGAAGGACATGTCTACCAGACCGAGAAAAAGAAAAGAGAAGGAAACGAATACATCATACGATGAGCCAAAGCGCCACATAGTTCTTTCATGAAAAAGGGATATCCTGGGAGTGGAGGGCAAGACAGACATGTCTGAAGATTATGAAAGGTTTCATGAAATTCCTCCCTTCAATGTCAAGGCTGACCCAAGCATCCTGATAAATGATGAAGATTATCCATGGTTACGGCGCAATAAGCAAATGACAAAAGCGAAGAAAAAGTGAAGACTTTCTCCCACAACTATTATGATGATACCATGCCAAATTTGTAACAGACGAGCATGCTATGCCAACTTTTTCAGAGTTCATTTGAAAACTATGAATTTAGGTCAAATTTTCTCTATAGGTGCATCTATGTTCATTTTTTTAGTAAAGTTAATCACAAACTTGTGATTCACACAAATTTCAAAGAATTCAAATTTTAACTATTCAAATTTGAGTTTATAATTTTTCTAAAACTAATGGCACTAATAGAAAGTTTATAATTTTGCTGACCTAAAAGCAAAAAGAATAAAAAAATAAAGCAAAAAACAAAAGAAAATAAATAATGCAGAAAGCAAAACAAAAACAAAAGCCCATCCCTCTCTGCGTTGTTGAGCTCCTCTCAAAGTGAAAAAATGCCTATAATATTTGTTATGACTAACAAAAATTACCAAATTGAGTATAATGATAAAACACAGTAATATTAAATAGCAGGAAAAACAATGACTCAAAAATCAAATTTTATTGTAAAGTTATTCATAAACTAGTGACATAAAATAAAAAGGAAATCACTACAAAACTATAAGTATTTAGTTCTAAGTAGAAATGAAAAAAATAGCAAAAAAATGCCACCAACTGGGCCACCACGGCCTGAATACGACTAGAAACCCAACCATGGGCCAGGATTCATGCCCGCAGCAGGCCCAGTAGGCCCACAGGCATTGCAGTGACAGATTAGGCCCGAAAGCCTGCAGTTGAGAGGAGCTCGAGAGGGTGGGCGCAACAACGCTTATAAACCACTCCCGAGCCCTCTCAACTAGCGAGGTGGGACTAAACTTTTGGGCGCGGGGCAGCACAAGGCCATTGGTCCCGGTTGGTAGGATGAACCGGGACCAAAGGGGTGCATTGGTACCGGTTCGTGGCACCAACCGGGACTAATGCCCCCCTTTAGTCCCGGTTGGTGCCACCAACCGGGACGAAAGGCCGCCGCTTCCCGCCCTTTGGGCTGCTGAAAAGAGGCCTTTGGTCCCGGTTGGTGGCACTAACCGGGACTAAAGGGGGGCATTAGTCCCGGTTTACGCCACCAACCGGGACTAAAGCTTAGACTATATAACAAAACACTTGTGAAAATTTTCAGTTTGCATCGCCAGTTCCCCCCTTCCCCCGCTGACGACGCCGTGAGGCTGCTCCACCTCGCCGTCTACGCCGCCGCCGCCAACGTCGTCGCCTCCCCGAGCCCGTGCCGTCCTCATCGCAGGCATCCCCGAGCCCGCCGTCCTCGTCGTCCCCGTCGCTGCGTGCCTACTCCAGCCCACCCTTCCTCGTCCATGTCGCCGGCCGCGCGCCGTCCCTCGGATAACTTTGACATGAGGGGCGGTCGATATATATACCCCCTCTCGACTGTGATAATAACTTATACCGCGGGAGCACCCCCCGACCCTCTCGCTCGACCAAATACTTTCGAGGACACCCAAACCCTAGAAAAAAAAGATGTCGGTCTCCTACCCCCTCCCGCCGCGCCCCTACCCGACAAACTCTCTCGAGGCCACCCAAATCCCTTGAAGCGTTGTCGAGGCCACCCCAAACCCTAGAGAAGCAGCGTCGAGGCCACTAATTAATATATATGATTCCTTACTATGATTAGCTAGCTAGTTCTACGTTTGCCACTAATATATCCATTTGTCATGTTTGAATAATAATTGCCATGTTGTAAATATTTGTAGAAACTATGGACACCACCCGAGTCGAAGCAAACGAAACGGTGTTGAGGGACATAATCGCAGAAGGAAGTGATGCCGTCTCGTTGTATCTCAACGACACCGATGGTACTCTGGAAGGAGAGGGTGAAGAAGCTGGCTCTGGTGACCTAATGCCGGTGCAAGAAGAAGAAGGTGAGGACGGCTCCGATGACCCAATGCTGGTGCAAGAAGGAGACCGTGATGACGGCTCCGGTGACCGAACCGAATCCGGCCAGGTATATATATTAGTTAAGCCTGTGCTGACTAGCTAATTGATGCATTCATTGTTTTGGTATGTACACATATTAATTAAGTCTTTGCTCTTTTTTCTATCCCTCCGGGTCGAGCACAACTGAGGTAAAGAGACGAGGCCCGAAGAAAAAGTTGAGCTCGGATGAAAGGTTTGAGATCATAGCAATCGCGCCCGACGGCCAACCTATTGAACCCAACCGAACAAAGAAGGCATTTGTTGCTTAGTGCGGGGTTCTGGTTAGGGACAAGATCCCGATCAGCATCCACCAATGGTTCAAGCCGGCTAAAGAAGACCCTGAGGTGTCTTACGTCAATGATATGCAGAAAAATGATCTTTGGACTGAGCTGAAGACAAATTTCACCCTACCGCTAGAGGATGATCCAGAGAAGCCAGTTGAGCAATTAATCAAGTCTTTTGCTCTTAAGAAGATGGCAGACCTATTCAGGAGGTGGAAGAATGACCTGAATAGGTTTGTCGAGAAAAAAGAGACACCAAAATTCAAGGGCATATATGAGAAGATCAGAGATGACTGGCCTGTATTTGTGGCCTACAAGACATCAGAAAAGAGTAAGCAGATGTCGGTGACAAACAAGAAAAATGCTGCGAAGAAGAAGCTTCACCATCGCACGGGGTCAGGTGGCTACCTCGTAGCCCGGCCTAAGTGGGCCAAGGCTGAGAATGATCTTCTTGCAAAAGGGATCGAACCAGAGACAATGAGCTGGCCAGACCGTTGCCGGGCTTGGTTCTTCGGGGCTGGCGGAACCTTGGACCCTGTAACAGGGAGGTGCATTTGGACGGATGAGCAACTTGACATACCCTTGAAGAAGCTTCGGTACTATATCGCTGCAGCGCAGAAAGGGACGTTTCTTCCAGATAGAGAGAACGACGAGCTCACAAAGGACCTCGGAAATCCTGAGCACCCTGGACGGACACGAGGCACGCCAGGCTCCATTCCGTGGAAGGCTGGGTTTCCGGACGCAGGCGGTTACAAAAGCCAGGAGAGGAGGAAGAAAGTGCAGCAGTCCGAACTGTAGGCGCTTAAAGAAAGGGTACTCGGGATAGAGGAACGAGAAGCAAATCGCAGCAAACGAACTGCCGAAGCTTCCCCTGAAGCTACCCCGCCATCTCAGCGGAGAAGCAGCGTGGCTTCCACCGAGCTGCTTCAGCCGGAGCTTGTCTTGACGGCTCCTGACAGCTATCCCGTGGATGCTATCACGGAGGCTCAAATTTGCCACCTTATGACGCAATGGGTGAATATGAAGGTCAAGGCGGTTGTTGGCTCTGTTTTTCCTAATGAACCCGACGCAACTTTTCATTGCCAGCCGATTCCAGAAGGATATGCTAAGGTGATGGTGGATGAAATAACGGAGGGATTTGAGGACCTCCCACTTAACCACCCTACCGGAGAAGGGGAGACTCGGCTGGGTTCTGCTCTGAAGACTCCATGCCTATGGCGGAAAGAGCTCATCAAGCTTCCAAACTGGACGCCTCCGCCTCCACCTCCTTCTCCGGCGAGTCAGGGCACTCCGCCTCCTCCTCCGGGGAGTGACGATCAGGGCCCTCGGCCGGCTCCTTCTCCGGCGCGTGGCGGCACTCCGCCTCCTTCTCCGCCTGCGCCGGCGCGCCCGAGCAGCCAGCCTACTCCTTCTCTGCCTCGTCAGCAAGGGTGGAAGAGACCCGCCGCCGCTCTGGCAGCTGCTCCGGCGCGTCGTAGTCCTTCTCCTCCGCCTCGTAAGCAAGTCAAGAAGACTGCCGCTCCGTCTACTCTGCCGGCGTCTAGCAGTATAGCCAGAGGTGGGAGGAAATACATATTCGGTCCTTCTTTGAAGACTCTAGAGAAGTTACCATACGAGAGGACCCTGGAGGAGAACGCGAGGATCGCGCAAACCGAGGTGGATGACTGGTTTCAAGGGTTGAAAGCAAAGAGAAATCCACCTCCGAAGGAGAAGCTAGATCCGGTGAAAGTGAAGCGCACTCTGGCTGCCCTGGCAAAACCACCCAAGTCTCCGCCGAAAGGCAACTATGAGCGCATTATTGCAAAGACATGGGCCGAAGCGTCGCGGTCGGGAAGTACAGTCAGTGATCAAAGGCTGAAAGAACGACGAGTAGCTGGGAAACAAATTTCCCAGCTCGGCGAACAAGCAAAGCAATCGTGCCCCCCGCTCAAGGTGCCTAGCGTCGATCCAAGGATGGCGCCCAGTTATAACAATCCTGATGATTACCTGCCCGACGATGTAGATTATGATTTCCTGGATGTGCAGATACACAGATACGAGTACGGGAAGCCTCTCGTCAAAGATGAAAGATCTCTAACAACGATGATGCGAAGATTGCATGATTGGTACATGAAAACCTGCAGAGAGTCTGGTGGGAGGAATACTTTGTATATGAGAGTTAAACCGGAGCATGACCTCGTTGGAATTGAACTGTTGTATGTTCCATTTGAGGAGTTCTATCAGTTTTTCAATCAATTGGCCCTCGATAAAGCAACGGTCACCTGCTACTGTCTGTAAGTGCTACTACTTCTGTCATTAAGTCTCTCTATATAGCTCAGCTCTTTCATTGCATGTATTTATAATTATCCTCACTATATTATGCAGATTGAAGATCGCCGAATTGAAGAAAAGACAAATCGGTGATATTGGGTTCATTAACACAAATCTCATAGATGCAGTTCAGGTTAAAGATCATGCCGTAGATACCGAGGCCAACTTGCTACGATCATTCAAAATAAATGAACAGAAAGATATAATACTCTTTCCTTACAACTTCAAGTGAGTGTTGTCTTGTGCATATTCGGTCTCCCTTATATATATTAGTCCAGGTTATAGTAATGTAATTTATGAGTTATGCATGCGTGCGCAGTTTCCACTATATTCTCCTGGAGATTAGGCTTGAGAAGGGATTAGTAACTGTCTTGGACTCGAGACGAAAAGATCCAAAGGAGTATGCGGACATGACTGAAATCCTCAAGAAGTAAGTTAAATCGATCATTATCCACCATATCAGCAAATTTGTTCATTTCCTGATATCAAGTAATTGTTTTCTTTTGTCTGGCAGTGTTTGGAGAAAATTCAGCACAAAATCCCCGGGACTCCCGAAGGAGCTGGAATTTAGATACCCGAAAGTAAGTACTATAGTACCATGTTCCGCGCGTCTCCTAGCTATTGATTCAAGCGCTAGTTTCATCAATACCATTTGGCATTCTTGCTTATTAGTTTGATTGACCTCTATTTCTTGTAAAGTGGTTGTGGCAGGACCAAGGGAATGATTTCTGTGGATACTACATCTGCGAGTCCATCCGCCACAGGACCTGTGAGCGGGGCGGGTACTCTGAGAAACAATATGAAGTGCGTAAGAAATAATATTCACAATTTTTGTTTATTACCATCATTTGTGTTGAGTTTCATTCATTCATATATATATATATATATATATATATATATATATATATATATATATATTGACCCCCTTCTTCAAATTAGATGTTTCGGCAGCGGGATGAACTCCTAGAACCAGATCGCATGCGAGCAATTCAAGAGGAATTGGCGGCATTCTTTCTTGGCCACGTGATCGCTGAAGACGGAGAATACTATGTGGACCATGCGTCCATAATTTAAGAGATTATATTTGTAAAAGATAATTATCGTATATATGTAGCCGGTAGTGTCGGACGATAGATATACAAGAACTTGTTTTTCGACCAATCTCTCGGAGAAGGAGAGGTGGTCGATATCACTTCTCTCTGTATGCATATATGTTCATGACGATCTTCTGTTTCCTTCGTTTGCTTACTAGCTAGTTAGCGTGCCTAGTCGTCTCTATACGTATGTATAGTACGTAGCGTCGACCAAGCACGGACATAAGAGAGGACACTTCTCTCTATTAATTAGCTATCTAACACAATATATGAAATACCTAAATTGGTCGGTGTTCTGGGAACGGGGGTCCCCAGACTTGCCTGCCTGCGGCCTGCAGCGTGGCTCAAATGGGGGCCCAGCGCGGCCCATCTTCATCAACACAAGGCTCAAGACCCTCGCGAGGGGCCAAGCCTCGCGAGGCGGATGACACGGCGCTTCCTCAAGCACGGCCTCCTCAGGCTGGCTCGCGAGGAGGCGGAGAGATCAAGGCGGGGTACCTCATGAGGTGCCCATGACGCAAGCCATGACGACCAAGGGTGCCAGGCGGGCGCCAGCCCGCGCAACGTCTCCCTTTCCTCTTTGGTGCAAAGGCACCCATTTCGGAGCAACGATACCAAGACCAGTCCAACGGTGGGGAGGAGGTCACCATGGAGCCCAGGACGGCATCACCACAGGGCCTTTTGGCAGGTGAGGACCAACTTTAGTCAGGATAAGTGTACCAGATGTTCCCCTTCAAATTGGCCAATTGTTGGCGCCCTTCCCGCTCAATATTCGGGAAGAGGCCCAGGGCCTTTGCCTATAAATAGGACTAGCCACCCCCAGGGTAGAGGGATCATGAATAAACCAGCTAGAAAGACTCAGGCAGAGAGAGAGAGAGAGAGAGAGAAAGAGAAGGGCGACTGAACTCCCCCTAGCAGTTCATCGTCCTATCTAAGAGCAGACCCTCGCGAGGCTGTTCTTCCTTGTACTGTTCATCATCATCAGCCCAAGAGGCAATCCACCCACCACAAACTAGAGTAGGGTATTACACCACAATGGTGGCCGAACTAGTATAAACCCTGTGTCTCTTGTGTTGTTCTTTCGGTAGTTAGATCTTTGCGAGACGGCGAGGTAGAGGGCATAATCTCCGCGTGCACCCCAATGTTCGAACCTTAAGGGTCTGCCGGAACCCGAAATCCGACATTTGGCGCGCCAGGTAGGGGTGCGCCGGAATCTGTCTTCTACCGCCCCGTCGACGACGCCTACGAGGAGTGGCTCGACCGCGTCGCCGAGCTTGTCCGCGCCGCAGGGGGCTCTCCCGCGCCGTCCGCACCGTTGCGCTGCACTCCGCCCCGCATGGGCAATGAAGTCCCGGGGGCGTTCCAGCCGCCTCCTCTCCAAGAAGGCGCCATGGCCCCAAGGCACGCAGCCCCTGGGCGGAACCCGCTCTGTCAAGCTCCAGCCTAGCAGGAACGGAGCTGCCAAGAAGTCCCACGACCGCAAGAGGCCGCCCGGGCGCTCCCAGCTCCAGCTCGCCGAGACCCCGCTCCAGCTCCGGCACGTCAAGACCCCGTGCTGCTCCCAGCAGCAGCACAAGGGGACCCGCAAGGCCAAGCTCTCCCTCAACCAAAACCTCCCGCGGCCACCGCAGGCTACCGCGCCTACACCACCGAGCTGCGCAACATCGCATGGCCCGGCAAGTTCAAGCCAGACCTGCCCCCTCGCTACGATGGCACGACTAATCCCACAGAGTTCCTCCAGCTCTACGAGCTGGGAATCGAAGCTGCCAGCGGGGACGGAAAGGTCATGGCAAACTGGTTCCCCATGGCGCTGAAGGAAGGTGCTCGCACTTGGCTCCTGAACCTGGCCCCAGGCACGATCTCCTCCTGGGACCAGATGCGTACTCGCTTCATCGCCAACTTCCAAGGTACCCGCGACCAGCCTCCTGCCGTGAGCGACATGCGCCGCATCAAGCAGCAACCTGGGGAGACCCTGCAAAAGTACATCCAGCGCTTCAACAGTGCGCGCCTCAAGATCCCCAGGGTGTCCGAGGAAGCCATCATTTCAGCCTTCTCCGATGGCGTGCGCGACGTCAAGATGAAGGAGGAGTTGGCGATGCATGAAGACCTCTGCACCTCCCTGGAGCTGTTCAACTTGGCAACCAAGTGCGCCAGGGCTGAGGAGGGATGCCTCTGCCTCCTCGAGCTGCCTGCCGCAGATCCAGAAGAGAAGAAGCCCAAGGCCAAGGACGTGAAGCGCAAGGGGGCTGCCATGCTCGCGGCGGAGCCGGACACCAAGCGGGGCAAGGATCTGCCCGAATCCTCCAGGGGCAGCCGGTACTGTGTGTACCACGACCTCCACACCCACAACACCAACGAATGCCAAGAACTCCGCGCCGTGCGAGAAGGAAGAGTCGGACGTCGCCCTGACCGTGCTGACCGGGGCTATGACCGAGGAGGAGGAAGGAACCCGGGACGCTGGGAAGATCGTGGCCCACGCCAAGGGTGGCGCGACCAACCTCGCGAGGACCGCTGGCGTGACCCGCCTCGCGAGGGGGACTGGAGGGATCAGCCTCGTGAGGATCTCCCTCATGGCAACCCAGGCCTGCCGCCGCTGCCGCCTCAGCCAAGGAGGAATGAAGACCGTCACCAAGACGAGGGGGCTGGGGGCTTCCAAGAGCCGCGCGCAATCGCCTGCATCCTGGGCGGAGCTCAAGCCCCAGCCTCTCAGCGTATCTTCAAACAGTTTGCCCGCGAAGTGAATGCAGTTCTCCCCAAGCTCGAAGCAACGCGTCCCCTCAGGTGGTCGGCCTGCGCCATCACGTTCAACTCAGCAGACCAGCTCAAGTGCGCGGCCACAGCCGGAGTCCTCCCGATGCTTTGTTCCCCAGTCATCAGCAATGTTCTAGTCACCAGGACCCTCATCAACGGAGGAGCAGGGCTCGATGTCTTGTCCGTGGAAACATTCAACAACCTCCAAGTGCCCTATGACCAGCTTCAGCCAACCAAGCCATTCTCAGGAGTCACCGACGGTTCCACAGTCCCTATCGGGCAGGTCCGCCTCCCAGTCACCTTCGGGGCCCACAGAAACTACTGCACCGAGCTCATCGACTTCGACGTCGCCCACATCCGCCTGCTGTACAACGCCATCCTCGGGTACCCAGCGCTGGCCAAGTTCATGGCTGTGACTCACCATGGCTACAATGTCCTCAAGATGCCAGGAAGTGGCGGCGTCATCACGGTGCCCTGTGAAGAGAAGGATGCAGTGTATTCCCTGGAGCGAGCCTTTCAGGCAGTGTCACTAGAAGACCCAGACCGCGGAAGCAGGAGGCTTCCTGAGACCACCCCCAAGAAGAAGAAGACGTCGTCAGGCTCAGCCCCTCAGGAGGCAGGCCTTTCAGGGCCCGTATCTGCCCAGGGGGACCCTCCTTCCATCGCATAGGAAAGCGCGCCTGGCGCCCTCCTCAGGCAGGGCTCGGGGGCTCTCACCTGGAGGGCCACCGACCTAGCCAGGGTCACGAGGGAGGTGCTTGGACACCATGTGGAGGCGTGCTTCAAAGCACGTTTCCCTCGAAGGGGAGCCAGGCAAGGAAGGTCAGACCAGCAGGAGTTCGTTAACAAGGCCATTCAAGAACTACAGGAGTCCAGGATCATGAGAGGTTGCCGTCATCCACCAGCTGTGCCTCCCCATCTAGGCGAGGATGGTGGGCTGCGCGTCTGCGTCGACGTACCAGGGCTCTATCAGATCGCCACGACGGAGCGCCTCTGGCCCTCCCAAGTGGGGTGCTGCGGAGGACCACCCCATAGCTATGTTCGCATGCCTTACGGCCTGCCGAGCACGGCTGCGGCGTACCAGCGCCTCATGAGGGGCATCTTGGAGGCGCAAGAAGACAGGCGTTCTGCAGCTCTGGCGGAGATGGAGATAGCTCACGAGGAGCCACCAGTGCCTCCGGAGCCTCCCGAGGCCCCAGGGCCTGGGGGCTCGTGAGGATCGGCTTCCGCAGCCCACCGAGTCTGCTGCACCAACGCCACTTCGTCGACGACATCTTCAGGTGACATCTTTCAAGTTTCATTCCCAGCTGGGAGCACCCTCCCAGGGTTGCGTCACTCCCAGGCGGCATGGGTCCATCCCTGTGGTATGTATCCCATTTTATTTCTTCAGTCGTTAGCTTGCTTTGCTGGGGGCGCCCCTCGGGCTGCATCATCCCCAAGCCGCTCGGGTTAGGCCCAGCGGCGTGTATCCCCTCCGCGTTTATTTCCAATTAT
Source organism: Triticum timopheevii (assembly GCA_963921465.1). Classification (NCBI taxonomy): domain Eukaryota; kingdom Viridiplantae; phylum Streptophyta; class Magnoliopsida; order Poales; family Poaceae; genus Triticum; species Triticum timopheevii. The sequence continues at coordinate 300,840,828 of OY997270.1, forward strand.
GCATTCGCCTATCATCCTTGATTACTCGACGCTATCCACGGCACCTCTTCTTCTCTATGTCGACCACTTGCACGTTAAAGGGGGGGCGCCTGAGCATCGCGACTCAGGGCTCTTACTGGCTCTCCAGCCCTCACCCTCTGGTCTTGTCCACGGCATCGCGACCTGGCATACCAGCGACGGCTGAGACAAGCTCGAGGGCTAGGACCCGAGGACGTAGAGTGCCGGCATCTAATCAAACTTTGCAGGGACACATTTCAAGATACGGCCCAGTGCCAGGCGCAACCCGCCTAGAGGTAGGGCCTCGTGAGTCCCACGCTGGCTCACGGGAGTCCAGATACACCTCACCTACTCCAACCAGCAAGCTCTTGAGCGACTGACAATCAACTGATGGCTGCCATGGCAGCCCCGTCTTCTTTCTGTGATAAATCTGCAGGGTCCTTAGAGGAAACTGCGCTAGCCAAGGCCCTCACGGCGTTCCCTTCACCCTTGCCCGCGCAAACCGCTTGCACGTTAAAGGGGGGTGCCTGAGCATCGCGACTCAGAGCTCCTACTGGCTCTCCAGCCCTCACCCTCTGGCCTTGACCACGGCATCGCGACCTGGCATACCAGCGACGGCTGAGACCAGCTCGAGGGCCGGGACCCGAGGACGTAGAGCAGAAAGGGGAGCAAAGGCGAGGGAGAAGGGGCACGCGAGGACCTCGTCCAGTGACTCCGCTCAAGCTACCCCCCGGACCCGACGACGCGCTGAGGACGATCCCCGATCCTCAAAGATAAGTCATCATCCAAAACATTGGCTACCGTAGCACTACCCCCGCACCTAAAGCGACTCTGTACTAGCGAAGTTGCTTCCCTTTCTCACCAAGCGACGGCTGCTTGGGCACCAAAGGGGACCTCCTGAGCATCGCGACTCAGGGGCTCTTACCGGACCCCGGGTTGCTCACCTCCTAGCCTTGACCACGGCATCGCGACCTGGCATACCAGCGACGGCTGACGCCGCCTTGGGACTGGGACCTGTCGACGCAGAGCACCAAGCCCTCGCGAGGTGTGAAAGGGAGAACCAAACTATGACGGAATTTGTGATTCGCACAGATCCATAGCAAGGGTTACATATTAACAACAAGGATCACAGCCGCCTTACAAGCCCCTATGGGGCGCAATGTGATCCCTCGCAGGGAACGGATCCTAAAGGGTGCTAACTACATGTGACCTTGCAAAAGACGCCATCATCAACAGTGGGCCGTCAAGCACCGGTGCCAACCCCATCCAGATCAGGGTCGGCGGCGGCCAAGCGAGCCTGCCCTGCTACGGGAGCGGCGTTGGCTCGTAGGCTCGTAGTTGTCGTCGCTCGTCTCCGGAGTCGCGGAGACTTCGCTGGAGTCGCTGGATCCTCCGGCGCTCCCGTCACTTGTGGAGCTGTCCGGGGAGCGGCCGGCAGGACCGGCCCTCACCATGGCAGGGTCCTGGCTGCCTCCCCTGGGGCAGCACTCCAGCCGGCACCCGATTGCGTCGAAGATCTTGAAGAACATCACCGAAGCGCCATCATACTCCAGGTGGATCGTGAGGGCGCCCCTCGTTCTGCAACCCCGAGCGATTTCGCCCCAGCCGCGAGTCATGAAGACCTCGCCCGAGGCAGTGATCGCGACCTCTGCCTCGGTCACAGGAGTGCTGCAGTCGGCGTGTTGCAGCCATAGCTCTAGGAGCCTCCCCTGCGGGAAGACGGAGGCGAAGAAGGGAGGAAGGCGAACCCACGTTGGAGGAGGCATGGCGGTGTGGAGCATGAGCTCGCGGGAGGAGCCTTCGGCATGGACCCCAGGAGGGACGACCAACACCTTCGTGACCCGTCGGCGCCGATGACGGCGCTGGCCACGGGGACCGGCACCGTCCCCCTCAAGGTCCGCGGCATACAAAGGAAGCGGGAATCCCGGCGGAGGCCGCTCATACCAGTGCCTCGGCGCCACCTGACGGCACTCCTCTTCTCGGCCGCGGGGCGCAAGTCGCTTCTTCGGCGGGAGAGGGTCTGGCCCCTCTCGAGGAGCCTTTCCCTTCTCCGCCGCAGAAAACTGGCGAATTGGAGCCATCACACCAAGACGGAGCAAGAACTGAGGCAGAGGAGGAAGCAAGAAGAGATGGACTAGAAGGGCACGCCCGGTGCCGTACATATAGCCGGCGAAGGCCAACCGTCGGCCTCCATGATCCCAGGTAATCATGACACGATTTGCATGTAGGGACTTGTCAAATCCGCGCGGTCGCCAAGGCATCGTGGGGAAGTGGAGACGCCCACGTCCAATCAACCGCCACGCAGCGCCCAAGGCCGCAGGCTGTTAGGGCCCGCGGCGCTTCGCCTTGCCCTTTCCCCTCTCGGAACGGCCAAGTCCATGCGCGCCTTGGGCCCGGGGGCTACTGTCGGCGTTCTGGGAACGGGGGTCCCCAGACTTGCCTGCCTGCGGCCTGCGGCGTGGCTCAAATGGGGGCCCAGCGTGGCCCATCTTCATCAACACAAGGCTCAAGACCCTCGCAAGGGGCCAAGCCTCGCGAGGCGGACGACACGGCGCTTCCTCAAGCACGACCTCCTCAGGCTGGCTCGCGAGGAGGCGGAGAGATCAAGGCGGGTTACCTCATGAGGTGCCCATGACACAAGCCATGACGACCAAGGGTGCCAGGCGGGCGCCAGCCCGCGCAGCGTCTCCCTTTCCTCTTTGGTTCAAAGGGAGCAAGCGCAGGCGAGAGGATCAAGCAAAGGCACCCATTTCGGTGCAACAAGACCAAGACCAGTCCAACGGTGGGGAGGAGGTCATCATGGAGCCCAGGACGGCGTCACCACCGGGACTTTTGGCAGGCGAGGACCAACTTTAGTCAGGATAAGTGTACCAGATGTTCCCCTTCAAATTGGCCAATTGTTGGCGCCCTTCCCGCTCAATATTTGGGAAGAGGCCCAGGGCCTTTGCCTATAAATAGGACTAGCCACCCCCAGGGTAGAGGGATCATGAAGAAACCAGCTAGAAAGACTCAGGCAGCAGAGAGAGAGAGAAAGAGAAGGGCGACTGAACTCCCCCTAGCAGTTCATCGTCCTAGCTAAGAGCAGACCCGCGAGGCTGTTCTTCCTTGTACTGTTCATCATCATCAGCCCAAGAGGCAATCCACCCACCACAAACTAGAGTAGGGTATTACACCACAATGGTGGCCCGAACTAGTATAAACCATGTGTCTCTTGTGTTGTTCTTTCAGTAGTTAGATCTTTGCGAGACGGAGAGGTAGAGGGCATAATCTCCGCGCGCACCCCAAGTTCGAACCTTAAGGGTCTGCCGGAACCCGAAATCCGACAAAATTAACCCCCCAACCCCCCCCCCTTCAAAAAAACCAAAACCCCCAGCCACAGAAATGCTGACGCGTGGAGGTCTATTGGTCCCGGTTGGTGCCACCAACCGGGACCAAAGGCCCTCCTGCCTGGGCTCGGCGTGCAGGCCACATGGAGGCCCATCTGTCCCGGTTCTGGTTTGAACCGGAACTAAAGGGTGAGGGTATTAGTAACGACCCTTTAGTCCCGGTTCGGGAACCGGGACTAAAGGCCCTTACGAACCGGGACAAAAGGCCGGTTTTCTACTAGTGGATTAAGAACAGCTAAGGCTGCGTTCGGTTCACATGTTTGGTGCAGGATTTTAGTAGGAACACAATTCCTACGGTATTCCTTCCCTTCCAACCGTTCAGAACACGATAAAAGTGAATAGTGTTTCATAGGAAAGATGGTCTGGTAGTACTGATTCCATAGGATTAGAAACATCCACGCGCTGCTCATTTTTTGGGCGGAAGCCCAAGGCAGGCGCTCGCTGCCATGTGTTAGACAGGTTGCTGTGCTGTGTTGCCGGAATAAAAAAATCAACCTATGTGTGGTACGTGAGGTGAGGACAAGAGTAGTCACTGTGCAGCTGAATGAACAAATAGCATCTCATACTGCCAAGAATGCTACTCTAAAAAACAAATCTGTACATTTTGTAGTCCATCCGAACACATTCTCTTGAGAGTTTCCTCCGGTTCGTTGTTCCATAGTTTTATACCTACATTCATTTCCTATTCCTCTATTTTCATCAAGACCTATGTATTCTGCCCCTTTATTACGAATAGAGCCTATATATTTGGTATAAGGGCATGGGACAGTGGGTGCACCAGCAGTCCAGCACCATGTACATAAACAGGGGCATAAAGTGGTGATTCATAGTTTGTTGCCCCGAGAAACAAACATCCAAGAAACATATCTGGGTTGGTCCCATTTTTGTTCACTCTAGCCACCTACTCCTATGTGTGGATAGCAAATCTAGTCCTGGTTATACCACTGTGTACAGCATTACCCCTATATTTCCCTTTTCGACCAAGAGACCGGTTGGATGACCAGTCTGTACTACTTTCACCCCCTTTCCTTCCCGTTTGTACCAAGTCCGATGTACATACTAAATTCCCCCACCCCCACTTTATTTCTTGTTTGAACCAAGTACTCCCTCCATCCAGAATTACTTATCATCAAAATCGATGTGTCTAGAACTAAAATACATCTAGATACATCCATTTCAATGAAAAGTATTTTCGGATGGAGGGAGTACAAGAATCGACTCCATGAAGTAGCTTTACCTCTAACAATAGAAGAAGAAAAAATATGTGTTGTTGGACCATCCGATCGAGAGGGGCTGAGAGGTAGAAAATGATGCACATGCAGCGACATATCGAGCTGGGGAAGTAGATCTAAGGCGGTTTCAAACGAAGATATACCTGAAGGTCGTCCGGATGTGGATAGGTGGGCGCCGGGAGGTCGGATCCGCCCACAGGCAACGCCGAAGGGATCGGAGGACCTCCCGTGCCGGCGCTCGGCCAGAGATAACGGTGCGGCCGGCAGTGGGTCTCCTCCCTCGCTGTCGACGAAGGCCTAAACGCTGCCCCTCCTCCCCTTCACCGGTGGAGGGGGATACATCCGGATCTGTAACCAGCGGTGAGGATAGAAAGCCAGTGTTTTTTTAAGGGAGAAAGACAGTGTTACCAAGCTTGGAAAAAGCGGTAGGCGTAAGCGAGGCGGTTGGCCTTCGCCTAGTGCCTAGGCGGTGCTTAAGCGTCCTAGGCGCAACCTAGGCGGTAATATATTTTTTACTATCAGGGTGTATTTGTGATATTATGTGTGTGCCAATATTAATTTAGGTCACATTAATAATTTAACTACTAGCTACCACCATTTGAATATGGCATGTTTGGCATAACAGTGTAATATGGCAAGATTTCTTGCTCGAGTAGACAATTTCTTGCTTGCCCCTGCCTAGACTTCCGCTTATGCCCTAGGCGAGGCATTTGGCCATGGCCTAGTGCCTAAGCGTGCCTAAGCGCCTCCTAGGCAGCCTTTTCCAGCAGAGAGTGTTACTACCTGAGGGAGTCCTGGATTAGGGGGTGTTCGGATAGCCGGACTATACCTTCAGCCGGACTCCAGGACTATGAAGATACAAGATTGAAGACTTCGTCCCGTGTCCGGAAGGATCTTTTCTTGGCGTGGAAGGCAAGCTAGGCGTGCGGATATTCAAGATCTCCTACCAATGTAACCGACTATGTGTAACCCTAACCCTATCTGGTGTCTATATAAACCAGAGGGTTGTAGTCCGTAGGACAAGGACAACAGAACCATCATCATACACAATCATACCATAGGCTAGCTTCTAGGGTTTAGCCTCCTTGATCTCGTGGTAGATCTACTCTTGTACTTCCCATATCATCAATATTAATCTAGCAGGAGTAGGGTTTTACCTCCATCGAGAGGGCCCGGACCTGGGTAAAATAAAGTGTCCCTTGTCTCCTGTTACCATCCGACCTTGACGCACAGTTCGGGACCCCCTACCCGTGATCCGCCGGTTTTGACACCGACATTGGTGCTTTTATTGAGAGTTCCTCTGTGTCGTCGCCTTTAGGCCCGATGGCTCCTTTGATCATCAACAACGATGAGGTCCAGGGTGAGATCTTCCTCCCCGGACAGATCTTCGTCTTCGGTGGCTTCGCTCTGCGGGCCAATTCGCTTGGTCATCTGGAGCAGATCGAAAGCTACACCCCTGGCCATCAAGTCAGGTTTGGAAGCTTAAACTACATGGCGGATATCCGCGGAGACTTGATCTTTGACGGATTCGAGCCACAGCCAAGCGCGCCGCACTATCTCAAGGGGCATGATATAGCTCTGCCTCCGAACAGTGCCCTGGAGGCCGCACACGCTCCGGCCCCAATCCTTGACTCGGAGCCCGCTGCGTTCTCCGAGGATGAACGGTTGGACGTCACCTCAGGGGTTGCGATCTCAAAGGCGATCGAGCCGAACGCCAGCCCCGCACTTCGCATGGCTCATGACTCCAAGGAGCCGGACTCTTCTCCGAACTCCAGGCCTTCCGCGCCCCTGCCGATCGAATCTGATTGGGCGCCTGTAATGGAGTTCACCGCCGCGGACATCTTTCAGTGCTCACCTTTAGGTGATATTCTGAATTCTCTCAAGTCTCTCTCTTTATCAGGAGAGCCCAGGCCGGACTATGGCCTGTGAGGTTGGGATTCGAACGACGAAGAAATTCAAAGCCCACCCACCACCCACATAATAGCCACTATCGACGATTTAACCGACATGCTTGACTTCGGCTCCGAAGACTTCGACGGTATGGACGATGAAGGAGGAGACGAACAAGAACCAGCACCTGTAGGGCACTGGACCGCCACCTCGTCATATGATATATACATGGTGGATGCTCCAAAGGATGGAGATGGCGATGGAACTGCGGAGGATGGCACCTCGAAAAAGCCGCCAAAACGCCGGCGCCAACGGCACCGCTCTAAATCCCGCCACAGCAGAAATGGTGATTCCGGCACGGGAGACAATACCACCCCGGACAGCGCCGAAGAACACCAAAACCAGCAAGATTCAGCGCAGGAAGATGAAAAAGCCAGCCCTCACGAGAGAGCGGCAGAGCAAGAGGTTGACGATGATAATTACATTCCTCCCTCTGAAGATGAGGCAAGCCTCGGCGACGATGAATTCGTCGTAGCATCAGACCCCGCCAAACAATGCAGGCTTCTAGCCACGGCGAATAGCCTAAAGAAAAAGCAGCAACAGCTTAGAGCTGATCAAGATTTGCTAGCTGACAGATGGACTGAAGTCCTTGCGGCCGAAGAGCATGAACTCGAGCGCCCCTCCAAAAATTATACTAAGCGCAGGCCGCTACCCCAATCAGAGGAGGAAGCTCATGACATGGTAGACCGGCCACCTCGCGGCCGCGACAGAGAGGCCTGTTGAACCTCTAAACAAGCCATGCCCCGACGCTGTTCAACTAAGGCACGGGAAAACGAGCCAGACCTGCGAGACGTACTGGAGGATAAAGCAAGGCAAACAAGATCGATCTACGGATCGCGCGGACGCCCGACGACACGTGATGACCTTCACTCCGAACACAATAAATCCGGCCGGGCCGAACACAACAGGCACAGCTCTTCCGAACTGCGTCGTGACATAGCCCAGTATAGGGGCGCCGCACACCCACTATGCTTCACAGACGAAGTAATGGATCATAGAATCCCAGAGGGTTTCAAACCCGTCAATATCGAGTCGTACGATGGTACGACAGATCCGGCAGTATGGATTGAGGACTATCTCCTTCACATCCACATGGCACGTGGCGATGACTTGCACGCCATCAAATATTTGCCCCTTAAGCTCAAGGGACCAGCCCGTCACTGGCTCAATAGCCTCCCAGCAGACTCGATCGATTCTTGGGAGGACCTGGAGGCCGCATTCCTCGACAACTTCCAGGGGACCTATGTGCGGCCACCGGACGCCGACGACCTAAGCCACATAATCCAGCAGCCAGAAGAATCGACCAGGCAATTCTGGACACGGTTCCTAACAAAGAAAAATCAGATAGTCGATTGTCCGGATGCAGAGGCCCTAGCAGCCTTCAAACATAACATCCGCGACGAATGGCTTGCCCGGCACCTGGGATAGGAAAAGCCGAAATCCATGGCAGTCCTCACGACACTCATGACCCGCTTTTGCGCGGGCGAAGATAGCTGGCTGGCTCGCAGCAACAACTTATCAAAGAAGCCCGGTAATTCGGATACCAAGGACAAAAGTGGCAGGTCACGACGAAATAATCAAAAGCGTCGCGTTAGCAGCAACAACAATGAGGATACGGCAGTAAATGCCAGATTCAGAGGCCATAAATCCGGTCAGCGGAAAAAGCGATTTAAAAAGAATACCTAGGGCCCGTCTAGTTCGGACCGGATACTCGACCGCTTGTGCCAGATTCACGGCACCCCCGAAAGGCCAGCCAATCACACCAACAGGGACTGTTGGGTGTTCAAGCAGGCAGGCAAGTTAAGAGCCGAACACAAAGACAAGGGGCTGAATAGCGACGATGAGGAGGAGCCCAGGCTGCCGAACAACAATGGACAGAAGGGGTTTCCCCCACAAGTGCGAACGGTGAACATGATATACGTAACACACATTCCCAAGTGGGATAGGAAGCGTGCGCTACGGGGCGTATGCGCGATGGAGCCAGTCGCCCCAAAGTTCAACCCATGGTCCTCTTGCCCGATCACCTTCGATCGAAGGGACCACCCCACTAGCATCTGTCACGGCAGTTTCGCCGCATTGGTTCTTGACCCAATCGTGGACGGATTTCACCTCACAAGAGTCCTAATGGACGGCGGCAGTAGCCTGAACCTGCTTTATCAGGATACAGTGCGGAAAATGGGCATAGATCCATCAAGGATCAAGCCCACAAGGACGACCTTTAAAGGCGTCATACCAGGTGTAGAGGACAATTGCACAGGCTCGATAACACTTGATGTGGTCTTCGGATCTCCGGATAACTTCCGAAGCGAAGAGTTAATCTTCGACATAGTGCCGCTCCGCAGTGGCTATCATGCCCTGCTCGGACGAACCGCATTCGCTAAATTCAATGCGGTGCCGCACTACGCATATCTCAAGCTCAAGATGCCAGGCCCTCGAGGAGTAATTACGGTCAGCGGAAACACAGAACGCTCTATCCGTACGGAGGATCACACGGCGGCCCTCGCAGCGGAAGTACAAAGTAGCCTTTCAAGGCAACTCTCCAGTCCGGCCGTTAAAAAACCGTACAATGCAAAGCGCGCCCGGAGTAACCTGCAACAAGACCGTTCGGCACATTCGGAGCAAGCGTAGCAATACGGCCCCGACCCCAGCCATCGCACCATAGCGGAGCCAGTACCTAGAGTACACAATTATGCCCTTAAAATTCCATGGGCACAGGGGGAGGGGCACATTAAATGGCATGCCTAAGATACGGCATCAAACGTACTAGGGGCTACCGAACTCCTTTTACTTTCAGGACTCCATACTCTGGATAGCCTGTTCGGCCTTGCTGCCGCACAGACGATACAAGACCCAGGAAAGCAGACAAAGCTACGCCGCATCACGGAACTCTCAGGTGGTCTCTATTTCGAGCATTATATCTATTTCTAAACTTCGCGGCCTGCGCCTGGTCAGGACATGTTAAATAGTCTAATATATTTTTTGCTTATCGCACTACTTGTATCGTTTGGCTTTGATAAATGGCCTCTTTTTAAACAATGCATAGCTTTTTGTCTATTTTTTGCATTATCCTCTTTTTATATATATATGTTTATTAAATAACATGATCGCACCCGTACACCATGGTACGGCAAACCACGCCAGGGGCTTCATTACCCTTTTATCTGGTTGTGAGAAGTCCGTACACTTTCACAAGTGCGACACCCCGAACTTATAGCACTATATGCATCAGCTCCGAGTCATGATTTTGGTCACATGTTGGGTTTGCCCGACTCCTATGTTTTGGTGCCTTACGTTCCGCTATATCGGCTAAGGTAGCACTAGGAGAACCACTGCGATTGTGCCCCAGTTCAGGTGGGTTGAGCACCTCAGTGGAGAAAGCTAAAACAGACTGTCATGATAAGGCGTGAGACCGGTCGCTGTTTGAGAGGTTTTTGAGTCCTTAAAGGCTTATGCCACTTCGAGCGAGGAGCTGGTTATGTCCGGCCAAAGGCGTGGATAGCGCCCCGAATTCGGCCTTCCGAACTAGGGGCTTCGCCGAAATTTAAAATTATAACTTTCTATGGCTAAGTGAGAGTGTTCAAGCATTATAGTCCGATTGCCTGGTTCGCTGTGCTGAGCACCTCCCTCGAAGGACCCAACTATGGGAACAAGAGCCCTCAGGTTTATCCCGAACACCCCAGCACTAGTGGCATGGGGGCAGAAGCCGACGACTGGCCATCTCTCAATTTTTGATAAACGGCCGCACAGAAAATAATATTTTAAATTCAATAAGCATTGCTTAGCGCATATGAACAAGTTTTCAGCGCACTGGATACAAACGAGCGAGTTCATTCAAATATTACATCTTTAGTACATTCATCCGCGACAAGGCGGGCTCCGGCAAGAACTTCCTTGTTGTAGTTCTCGGGCTTGCGATGCTCCTTCCCCTGCGGTGGTCCGTCCTTCACCAGCTTCTCTCCGTCCAGCTTGCCCTAGTGTACCCTTACACGGGCAAGGGCCCTCCGGGCACCTTCAATGCAGACGGAGCACTTGACGACCTCAAGCCGTGGACAGGCCTCCACCAGCCGCCGCACTAGCCCGAAATAGCTCCCAGGCAGGGCCTCTCCAGGCCACAGCCGAACTAGTAAGCCCTTCATGGACTATTCGGCCGCCTTGTGGAGCTCGGCCAGCTGTTTCAGCTGATCTCTCAAGGGCACAGGGTGTCCGGCCTCAGAATACTGAGACCAGAACACACTCTCCGTCGAGCTGCCCTCTTCAGCTCGGTAGAACGCGGCGGCATCGGATGCGCTGCGGGGAAGATCGAAGAATGCCCCTGGAGAACTCCGGATTCGGGTAAGTAATAGGTAATTTACTTTTATATTCCTACTTTGCATTGAGAATGCCTTACCCGCTGCTATCTTTTTCACATCCTCCAACTCTTGGAGGGCCTTCTGGGCTTCGGCCTTGGCACCCTTGGCGGTCTCAATGGCCGAGGCGAGCTCGGATGCTTGTGTTTTCGCCTCAAGCTCCAAACCCTCATGTTTTTTCATGAGAGCTTGCAGCTCTTGCTGCACCTCGCCGGCTTGGACCCCAAGCCTTTCTCGCTCGGCGCGCTCCTCGGCCGTTTTCTTCTCGGCCTCAGCCAGCGCCTGCTTCAGGTTTGTCACCTCGGCTATGGCCCCTACAATAAGCAGCACAATCCTGTTATTTCTTTTTGCAATCAAGCCTCTCTATAGGAACTTTTTTTCCTTTTAGGGTATTTCTTACCTTCTTTCTCCTCGAGCTGCCGTTTGGCAAGGCCGAGATCTTGCTCGGTCCGCCCGAGGTCCTTTTTAAGGACATCCACCTGCGCAGTCAGTGCGGCGGTGGACAGCAGCGAAGCCTGCATACGCATATTTGACTTTTTTGTTTGACTCCTGCGAAAATTATTAGATCCTCTATCCGGCATTTCTTTCCGAACACCGAACAGAGCATCAGGGGCTACTGTCTATGAGGTAAATAATTTGACATATTTTTATTTACCTTGAAGCCTGTTAGAAGGCTAGCGCAAGCTTCATTCAGTCCGCTCTTGGCGGACTGAACCCTTTGGATCACCGTACTCATAACAGTATGGTGCTCCTCATCGATGGTGGCACCTTTAAGCACCTCCAGCAGATTGTCCGGCGCCTCCGGGTGGACGGAGGCCGCCGGCTCAGATGGCTTACTCCTCTTGGAAGGAGTTCGCCCACCGTGAACTGGGACTGTCGAGTCCGGCGCGGTGTCCGGCACAAAGCCGGACTTGGAGCCCTAGGGGGTTTTGTCCCCTTTACTCCTGGGGTCCGGAGGATTGCCTTGTGGCTCCTCCAGGACCATCTCCTCCTGCCCCGAAGCTTGGCGGGGCGCCACTTCGGTGTCGTCCGCCTCGCAGGGGGAGACCGCGGGTGGAACAAAGTTCACGTCCGACGAATCCAGGGAGCCGCTCGACGAATCGTCGAGCCCGGCCCGGGGCGGGCTGCATAAATTACGTTCGATATTAGGGAAAGCCGCGCATTAAAAGAATATCATGAGTCACTCTGGTATGCAAACACTTATGATTTCGCCGGACGCTTGGTTCTGTACGGCAGCTCCTCTCCGCCCTCTTCGGCGTCGAGGGAGTAGTCCGGCGGAGGGGTCTTCCTTTTCCTCGACCCCTCGGCCTCCCCCGTTGGGGCGGCCTTCTTCTTCTTTGCTCCCCTCGCTGGAGGGGGAGAGCTTCCTTGTTCCTCCTCCTCGTTTTCACGAGAGGAGGGCATTGCGGACTTGTCAGATGACGAGTCCGACACCACCATGTTGCGGGAACTTTTTCGAGTCCTGGTGGTTTTCTTCTTCTTGGCCTTCCTCTCCGGCACCACGTAAGGTGCTGGAGCCATTAGCTTCACCAAGAGAGCTGGGGCCGGGTCTTCGGGCAGAGGAGCCGGATAGTTAATTGGTCCGGATACCTCCTGCCAAGCCTGTCAAAGGTAAAGGGAGTTTAGATCCCGCATAGAGTTAATCTATGTAGAAGAGCTTAACGAACCTGTCAAAGGTATAGATAGATTACCTCACCAGCGTTGCGCTGCGAGCTGTATCCGCGATCCTCGGAGGCGGATGTGGGGGCCTCGACGCCTTTGGTCAGCACCTTCTAGACGTCTTCATACATCGTGTCAAATAGCCTACCGAGGGTTTGGTGCTGCGCCGGGTCGAATTCCCACAAAGTAAAAGCCCGTTCTTGGCACGGGAGGATCGGGCGAACGAGCATGACCAGGACTATATTGGCAAGCCGGATTGGCTTGTCCACCAGGGACTGGATGCATGTTTGCAACCCAGTCACTTCCTCCTCGTTGCCCCACGACAGGCCTGTCTCTTTCCAGGACATGAGCCGCGTGGGGGGTCCGGATCTGAACTCAGGGGCCGCGGCCCATTTCGGATCGCGGGGCTCGGTGATGTAAAACCACCCAGCTTGCCACCCCTTAAGGGACTCCACGAGGGAGCCATCGAACCAGAGGACATTGGCTATCTTGCCAACCATAGCGCCTCCGCACTCCGCCTGGGTGCCGGACACCACCTTGGGCTTGACATTGAAGGTCTTGAGCCAGAGGCCAAAGTGGGGGCGGACGCGGAGAAAGGCCTCACACATGACGATAAACGCCGAGATGTTGAGAACAAAGTTCGGGGCCAGATCGTGGAAATCCAGGCCGTAGTAGAACATGAGCCCCCGAACAAATGGGTGAAGTGGAAAGCCCAGTCCGCGGAGGAAGTGGGGAAGAAACACTACCCTCTCATGGGGCCTTGGGGTAGGAAGAAGCTGCCCCTTATCAGGAAGCCGATGCGGGATGTCCTTGGACAAGTATCCGGCTTTCCTTAGCTTTTTGATTTGAGCCTCCGTAACGGAGGAAACCATCCACTTGCCTCCCGCTCCGGACATTGTTGGAGAAGAAAGGAAGAGCGGACTTGGGCGCTGGAGCTTGAGTGTGCGAGAGATGGATTGGCAAAGGAGGAAGAAGGCGTAGGTAAAAAAGGCGGATTCTAATCCCCTTATATATAGGCGGATGCGGTTATGCCTCCCCACCTACCTAATTAAACTCACTTGCCTTTCGAGCGCCGTGGTAAATGGCGCGGTTGGGTTACCCACGTCCGTATTAATGAGAATCCCGTTGAAAGGGGCACACGATCTCTGCTTTGACAAGACGTGCCAAGGAAACCGCCTTGCTAAATACGCTGAGGTGGAACAATGAAAATGATTTATACAGAAGGCTTGGCCGCAGTGTTATGACGCACTGCGGAATACGTTAGCAGATCTGGCAATACGTGGAAACTTGTTTTTACAGAGCCGGACACTATACTTGGTGTTTATAATCTTCTTGAAGAACTTGGAGGAGGAACCCGCCTTGCAATGCCGAAGACAATTTGCGCGCCGAACTCATCGTCATTGAAGCCTGGTTCAGGGGCTACTGAGGGAGTCCTGGATTAGGGGGTGTTCGGATAGCCAGACTATACCTTCAGCCGGACTCCAGGACTATGAAGATACAAGATTGAAGACTTCGTCCCATGTCCGGAAGGATCTTTTCTTGGCGTGGAAGGCAAGCTAGGCGTGCGGATATTCAAGATCTCCTACCAATGTAACCGACTCTGTGTAACCCTAACCCTATCCGGTGTCTATATAAACCGGAGGGTTGTAGTCCGTAGGACAAGGACAACAGAACCATCATCATACACAATCATACCATAGGCTAGCTTCTAGGGTTTAGCCTCCTTGATCTCGTGGTAGATCTACTCTTGTACTACCCATATCATCAATATTAATCTAGCAGGAGTAGGGTTTTACCTCCATCGAGAGGGCCCGAACCTGCGTAAAATAAAGTGTCCCTTGTCTCCTGTTACCATCCGACCTTGACGCACAGTTCGGGACCCCCTACCTGAGATCCGCCGGTTTTGACACCGACACTACCCCTATCTTGTTTAGATCTGGAGAGGATTAGAGTGTGTGAATAGAGCAACCCTAGCAATCAAGCGCGGAGGCTCCGGCCTATATATACGTAGTGGGGTAGTTTTCCTTTTTCACTCCATTAAAACAATTGTTTAAAATTGTGTACTACTACATGCCAGGTCGCGGTTTTTTTAGTTGTTGATTGTTTTTTGAGATAGCTACCCGCTTGTTCCAAGTGGTGTTACTGTGTGCCAGGTCGCACTTTGTATCGTTCAAGTCTAGTACTACAAGTCCCTCCATTAAATGAACAACCACCCCCTCGTAAAAATTGTGAACAAGCCCACGGCTAAAATTAGCGGAAACGTGGGTTGCCCCAACATGCATTATTATTTATATTTTCTACTCCCTCCGTTCCTAAATATAAGTCTTTTTTATTAGCCACACCTAGGACAAGAATTTTTTTTATTAGCAGTGAACCCCACATGTCATAGACACAAAAATTGTGGCAAGATTCCCTTAGGCAAGCCAAAGTGTGTAACAATTTGAGCAACTCAGGTTAGGCAAGTGTGGCAAGTGTGGGAAAAATAATGTGGCAACATAATACAAACATAGTCACAATCCAAACAGCCCCGTAATTTTTTGTGACATGCATGAAAATTTGGTTAGTTAAATTTATAGTCAAAATTTGGCAAGGTGCATCAAATCAACACATGCAAGTATCAAAAGGAAAGTCACGGCATGCATGCATGCGTTGTACTCCCTCCGTTTCCAAATATAAGTCTTTTTAGAGATTGCAACAAGTGACTACATACGAAGCAGAATATGTCTACTCCTACATACGAAGTAGCCCATTTGAAATGTGTAAAAAGACTTATATCGAGTGCAGTGCTTTGATGTGTCGCGTCAACTCGTACAAGACCGAGAAATTTGATTACTACAACGCCCTCTCCCTCGCGGACTGAGCTCCGGTGCCTTAACTACACCTGCCTTTGGCTGCATGACAGGAGGGCCAACCACCTGTTGGGCCCACCTGTCATAGACGCAAAGGCAAGAGCAGTAAGTAGAAGCTTTCGCTACACGCTATCCCTCCCACACGAGGTGGACGGACATGCAGCAGTGGATTCGATATTGTAGAAGTAGGAGTAACATCATTGTTCGTCTTCTCGAAGAGGCGAAGAGCCAAGCGCAACCCGAACGTGGCAGTTGCGAACGCTCGCGTGGTGCGGTTCCTTAGAGTACTAGCCAGGCTCTTGCATGAGACAAATTTGCTATTTTTTAACAATTAAACTCAATTATCCATTGGTTGGTACTCATTCTGCATAGGTCCACGCGCTTAGCACCGTTTCCTCCTGGGGTCACCAATGTTTATTTGCTAATTAATAGCATTGCATGCAATGAACTAGCCATTGCAAGTCATTAAAAGCATGCACACCTCTCATCTCTTATTGGTTGATATGTCAAGAAACAAGAAACAAGGTAGAAGTTAATGCACCGCGCCTAAGTGTTTTGGGACTATTTGGTTTTCGTAAGATGACTTACACACCTAGACGTAGGGAGTAGTATAGCCCTGTAAACCGGAAAGGAGTATTTGCCTTTCTAGAGATTTCAACAAGTGACTAGACTACACCGTGTGCAGTACTCCCTCCCTTCCGGTTTATAGGGCTCAAATCTCAAATCTCATGAACCAAGGCATTTTGCGATTGGAGGAATGTATCTCATACTATACAAAACTACCCTAATTAAACTCATGCATTAATTACGTAGTTCTCTCGTTTTCCTCTCCGCCTTGGTCGCGGTGCACAATATTGAGCACTCCTATATGACTAGCCGCTCTATCTACATGCGGGACATTTCAAAGCATCCGAGCCCGCGTGCCATCCACCAAATCACAGCGAGGTGCTACAGTCGAGACTCACCTGTCACCCCGGTGTGGCCGTCATGACCCGTCATATCACAAAACCCACACCTTTACCAGCAGTGGTAAGGTGGCCTCCAAGTTGGACTAGACGAAGCAACCATCATTTCACTGGAACGCTCGTTCAAGCCCTTTCTTCCCTTTCTTGAAGTAAACCTCACTCCAGGCTACTCACTTCTGCCATTTTTCTTCTGTACCGACGAAGGAAAGGTGGGCGAATCGGTTATGCTGCTATATTTTCATTCCAAGAATCTTCTTTTTGCGAAGCATCGACCGATTCTCACATCCTATTTTTTTTCCGTTTTCATTGCGATTGTGGTTTCCTTTCGATTGCTTTTTGTTTGTCAGTTCATTGATGGATCCTGGAGCACTAGGCAAAGAGTTGCCGGCGGACAACCCATTGGAGACAGCGATCTCCAGGAAGCGAGCACCGACCAACGAGTTGACCATGTTGGCAGGCCAACCCATGGAGATGAAGAACTCCAAGAAACAAGCACTGGCCAAAGAGTTGAGGACGTTGGCGGACGAACTCCTCAAAGAAAGTTGGAAGAACGGCAAGGGCCCCACCGTGCCTACCCCAGGAACTCTGATTGCCACCTATGTGAGGCTCAAGACCGAGTTTGAGGAGATAGTCGCCGTTGAGAAGCAGTATTCCCCTGGCAAGGTGATGGCCCCCATCGAGGACGAGGAGATGGCCCCCGGAGGGATGAGATCCCCCGGTGAGATGCACAAGGTAAAAAATAATGGCTTATTACCATAGTAGTGGTTTTTGATTATTTGCAATGTGCTTGCTAATATGTTAGGGTTGTGCAGGTGCCGGTGGACGTCCTTGATGATTCCGATGTCGTGGCCCGTCGTGTTGGCATCGCCCCGAAGATCGATTATGATGCCGTTGTCCATCCTGTGGACATCGCCCCAGAGATCGATTCCAATGTCGCGGTCAGTCCTGTGGACATCGCCCCAGAAATCGATTCCCATGCTGCTGTCCGTGTTGTGGTCATTGCCCGAGAGATCGATGACAAGAAATAGTTGGTCGTGCTAATCCTTCAGGGTAGTTTGCATTGCCCTATGTTTAATTACCAGAACGATGCATGTTATCAAACCATCTTAGGGCTAGTGCACTGTCTTGTGTGGGCTGATCTTGCTACATTTGTTTGATAGTGAATCATGCGAACCCTCTCCGAGTTATGGAAACAGATGTATCCTCACCAGCATTTGATGTAATATATGGCATGCTTAGATGTAAGTTTGAACTGTTTATCATATCAGCAGGGCTTGTTTGATCATTCTTGGTGTTAGTAGGCTAGCTACTGTGCGAGCTATAGTACTTGTGAAACACTCACCGAAGAGAAACGTTGGGGCTGATGAGCTCGTGGTACGCTTATACTTATCCCTCATCGATCGACCAATAGCCCTAGCTCCTAAAATTGTAGGCTTAGTGATCGATCAGACAATAGTCGACATACATTCAGGCCTCATTTGGTTCATAGGGTAGGAAAATCGTAGCAAAAGTATAGAGAACATGCAACACAAAATCATAGCAGTGCAGAGACGTACTCCCTCCGTTCCAAAATAGATGACCTAGGCGGGCTAGTTTGGCCTAGTGGGTTTCAGTGATATGACGTGGTATAGTGCCGTCCAGTCTTCGCGTGTGGTAGCAGTATTGCGGGTATAGTAAGTTTTCTTGAAGAAGCGGAATTCAACGAAGTCATGATGGTTCCTTCGTCAGAACAACTTACAGTGGGAAAGGTTGGACCTGCGATACGACCGGGGTAGACTAGGATAATTTTGTGCATGGCAGGTGGACCAGGATGGTCGACGTCCCACATGTCGGTGAATGAAAGTATTCTTTCCGATATAGAGGACGAGCAACGGGTATGCATTGTTTATTTTTGATGAAAGCTATTGTCTCCACTGTTACGGCGGAGGAGTGTGAAACACGGCAGCCCAGTGAACTTGGCATGTGCACCACTCCCTCCTTCCTCATGTAATGCCCAGGTTACAGCTTTTTCTCACTTTCTCTCTGTCTATTTCCTCTCAAATGTTTTTTACCTTTCTTTTTTAAGACATAATTGTTTTTATGCCTTTTTTAGAATTATTTTTTTATACCTAGGAGCACGTGTAGAGACGGGCTCTTGCAGAGCCCACTCCTTGACTTTGTCAATGCCTCTCTCTCCTCCACTTAAGGAGCACTACTTGTTATACATGCATGCGGCGGGCAGTTGGCGTCTTGAGGGGCCAGGGCGGTGAGAGCGGGCTCCGGAAGTGGTCCGGACTCCAGCATGGCCCACCTCACATTATCACCATATATTTCTTGGAGTCCGTGCGCAGCGGGCGGGCGATTTCTTCTCCCTCCCCCGTTTCTCTCTTCTCAGCTGACGCCCTTCGAGCGATTAGATTTCGGCTATCGACGGTTTATTCAATTACGGTCCCACATGTCAGTGAAATTGCAAGACAACGCGTGTCCCCTCTGGTGAGCGGCGTGCGAGCCGGACTGTCGGGGTTGCGACGCATACGAGTCGTAAGTGTGCCACCTTTTCCTTTAGAACTTGCGAAGCGTAACATTTTCATGTGATCGATCGATAGAAATCCAGAACAAAATGAAGAGGGCGGTGCTTTCCTGCTCGTTAGGCAGGCTAGTTCGAGTGATATGACATGCTACAGTGCCGTCCACTTGCTCCATTTTTATGTAAGCAAGAGTTTGCACTCTTACGCGGGAGGAGTGCGAAACACCGCGGATCTGATTTTGATCGAGGGATAACTGTTCCCTGCCAAATAATGGAGGATTGTTAGCGATTATAGCATGATAGTTAGGGCATCTCCAGCGTTGGCCCACAAATTTACACCGGCATTTGTCTGAGGACACTGATGGATGCCATCTGATGCTGCCCGCATACCTTTCGACAACTATATGAACTAACCGAACGAAATTCATGCAAACAAAGCAAATTTCAAATTAACCGAATGAAATTAATTACATTTCGAAAACATTTCCTACAAACTGGACGAAATTCATTACATATTTCGCAGAAACCATACTAAAACCTACTGTAAACCTAATCTAAATGATCGCCGGCACCGGACCACCATGTCCGGCCATGAACCCGAGAAAGCCGGCCATTGCCTTTGCCTCCTCCTCATTCGCCTCGATAACCTTCTCCTCCGGAGCACAAGGTTCTGAAGATTTCCGCCTCCACGTCGCCGTCAAGCGGCTAATCAGCCGCCGATGTTTACCCCACCAAGCTTGGCGTCGACTGAGTGGAGTAGCGGTGGCCTTCCCGGGACCAGAGCGGCGGCGACCTACCGTGTACTACTCTTCCTCGCTGCCGGCTGCGCCCGCGCACGCGCGCCGGCTTTGTGGTCATGGCGGCGGAGGGCGGCTGGGGGGTGCCGGCGATCTCCTTCGTTTGCTCCTGTGACAGTATGTCGAAGAGAGCTTTGGAGCGCGCCCGGAGCGGAGCCGCCGATGTCCCTCGTCTGCTCCTGCGACAGTACGTCCAAGAGAGCTTCGGAGCGCCAGGAGGCCATGGTTGAAGTGGTGCCGATAGAAGGAAGGGACCGGAGGAGAATAAGTGTGGGTCTTTGGCTATGGCTGGGAGCTGGGGCTCAAGTTAATATAGCGGGCGAATGGCAATGAGCCGCGGCAGACGGATGGACAACTGGCGCCGGAGTAGGTTCGTCGGGCATGAATGCGGACGCTGCTTCAGTGACTTAACTGCAGATGCGTTTAGGTTACTGACATGTGGGCCCAACGGGCATCTGGCCCGCATGTCAGTGACACACCAATTGCACCTGCAGTTAAGTCCGGTGAATGCGGCATTGACATTCTGGAGAGACGGTGACCGTTTCGGGCGGGAAGCGTGCGCTAGCGATGGAAGGGGTTTCGGTGTGCAGTGGCACTAAGATTGGTTGCTCACGATAGTACATACTTTGTACCATACTACCATAGTACCCTCTCTAGCTTAGGCTGTTTTATAGATTGTCGTTGTGATGGACGATATACATGAGCAAGGCGGTCCGAGTATGACCGTTGGTGTTGAGCCAGGTGAATACATGCTCGGCGTTCGCGTAGGCCTCCATCAAACATCTAAACAGTAATGTCAGGCACCGCCGGGGCGCGCAGGTGATGGGCTCGCCATTTGCGTTGCACCATGAGTAGGACTTTGATTTAGAGGGTGACGTGCATGTATTAGCATGCTTTGACAGCGTGAGCGTGAGTGTCTAACGCGAAGTATTTCATTTTCATTTGGCTGACGAGGGTGCGTTGCAGTGACAAGTCCATGGTTTGATTCCCCACATATGCATAATTTTGGTTTTTACAGTATTTCTTTCTCCATTGACAGGTAGGCCTGCGTAGATAGATAAAGAACACGAGCTGATGAGGCGCATGCGGACTGTTTGACTGGTCAACCAGAAAAATACGGAGCTATACGCTAAGCCAGTGACTGTATAATCACCATATCTCGTATACAATGATCAAAGTGAGCTATCAAGACAAGTTCGATGACCACTAATGCATTTTACTTGGTAATAAATGACCAGGATTGAAGAGGAATCCAAATTTGCTTCGTCTTCTGTCCTTGAGCTCTTGACAAACCAATGTACTATACGGTTGTCCGGCCACTCCACCCCAGAGCTCTCACCAAGCGTCGTTCATGCCACCGCGCTGCGCACTAACCGGTAAGGCAGCGATGGCATCCCGCCGCGCCAAGTTCCTCGCCGCCCACGACCGCACACAAAATGGTAGGGAAGCGAAGGCATCCCGCCGTGCCGAGTTCATCGCCGCTCGCGACCTCACAACTATGCAAGAGGAATTTGAAGATGCCAAGGCCGAATGGGCGGTAGAGCAAGAGGCGGCCAAAGCCGCACAGAGGGAGCAGAAAAGTCAGAAAGCACTCAAGAAAAGAGAGGCCCGCCGCCGCAAGAAAGAAAAGGACGCACGCGCTGCTGCGGAGAGGTCGGCGGAGATCCAAGCACGGCGGGGTGTCGCCGACAAAGCCGGGAAGGAGAACGACGGCGTCTGGCCAGCATGTGAGAAGTAGTAGTACTAGTAGTTAGTGTGTGTGTCTGAGTCTGTGTACGAGCATGTACCAATACTACTAGTTACTACTGTAGTTTTTTGAGCAAATTACCAGTACATTAGCCTAGACTAAATGGAAAAATTCCTATCCTAAGCATCAAATGGCATCTCTTTCTCTATAGGAATTGAGATGCATGTCATCTCACTTCTTATGATTTTCATATTCCTATCTTATGAACGAAAGGAGGCCTCTGTTAGAGTAACTACTGTAGCTAGCAATACTGTTGGTACAGTAGTTTTCTTCAAGAAGCGGAATTCAACGAAGTCATGATGGTTCCTTCGTCCGAGCAACTTCAAAGTGGAAAGTGGGCATGTGATTTGACGCCTCATTAGTCATTGTTACTGCGGCACGATGACCTGGGTGACTCTCCCTTGGAGTTCTGCGTGCATGGCAAGTGGACCAGGATGGTCGATGTCCCACATGTTGGCGAACGGAAGTATTCTTTTCGATATCGAGGAGCAAGGAAACCACGTGGTATAGTATGCTGATTGGTTCGCAAAAAATAGTATCACTGCCGATTTATAATTATTTTTATTTCTGATGAATGCTAGCGTTTCAACTCTTACGACGAAGGGTGCCAAACACGGCATGTTCTGGATGTCCCACGCGTCAGCGAAAGGAGTGGGACATGAACAGCGTGGTAGAGCCCAGCGTAAAAAAACAGCATGGTAGAGCATCTCCACTTCTTCCACTTCGGGGTCGGAGACCACACGTAGTAGTACTTAGTGGTATGAACGATACAAAGTGCGACCTGGAGAGAAAGACACGTCTAGTTGGAAGGTCTCGGGGCATACACGTAAACAAATGTAAAAGCTAATATGTGCCTCCAACTAATATAGTAGTAGTAGAGTACTTAGGCACGTACTCCATAACATCACCGTGCATTGCACGTACAATATTTAGTGGTAGTACGTAGTAAGAGACAAATGCCGCCCAAGAGTTCCCTTCTCGACCTACTTTTGGGTGTTTGGTAGAGTGTATCGAGGGTGCATGAGTCCACACTAGTTTAGCACAAATACACTAGAAGCATGCATGAAGAGAGCATGCATGAAGAGGGGTGTTGAGTTGAGCATGCATGAAGAGGGAACAACTATGCTGAGACGAGATCGCAACCAAACACACCCTATATGCCACGCATGTTCATACCATTTGTGCCTTTCTACTTCACTTACTATGCTACATTACTCAGGTTCGTACGTCCACTCCTGGGTACATGTCCGTCTCGTAGTTCCAGTCCCATGTGTTCTTCATATAGATGGAACAATCCTTGCATAAAACGTGCACCTTGATGCTAGATGTCTCGCGTGTTGGCAAAAGGATGAACAAAGCTCACGTAAAAAAATAGAGTGGAAGAACATAGATTTCGGACGACCGAGAAGGAGCAAGGAACCTCGTAGTGGAGCGTCTGCACTCATAATATTTAATATTATTCAGCGATATAAAATTAACCAATCATCTCCACAGTGGACTGGAAAAGTACGAAACACGGCAGCCCAGTGTAGTTACATAATACTAGTACATGGCTAACCCACGCTATCACCATATTTCTTGGCTTCCGTGCGACACCTATCTCTAGTAATTCAGCAACTTGTATTGCTTCTCCCTCTTCGTCTCTATCAAAGTGCGGCGGGCTGGCGTTTCTGCCGTCTATTGAGGTCGGTTAACTATCACATGTTAGCAACATGCCAAGAGCATTCTAAAAAAATTCCTTTCACGCTCCGTTTTCAAAAAGAAAAAAAATCATTTCACGTACGAATTTGCCTATATGCTTTGAGCAACTTGCATGTCCTATACTTGTAATATCCCAAAATTCTAAATTTTGGAATGTTATAATAAATAGATAGATTTGATTGATTGTTTGATTGACTGTGTGAAGTTGAGTGAAATTCGAAACTTTTTGAAAGTTAAATGAGAGGGAATAAAAGGACTTTCCCAAACTTTGATTTTTTTTTTGCTTTTATGATCTCCGTGAATTCAAATTCTTTTCACCACAAAACCCCGGAGAGAAGATGACATGACTTCTTCCATTTATTTAAATGACAAGGGGTTGAAAATATTTGAATTTCATTTGAGAATATTTTCAATTCTGAAACTTTATGCAACTCAATGATTTTCACGAGTGAAGATAAAATGACTTCTTCAAAACATATGAAATATGAGTTGGGAGTTTCAAAGGATCAAATTCAAAGTCCTTTTAGAATTATTTTTCAATTTGGAGTTATTTGGATTTTATTCAAATTATTTTTCTCCAAAAATAAAATATATGGAAAATAGGGTAACATGATTCCCTACATCAGAAAATTGGAGAGAAATAAATTTGAATTAATTTTGGTATTTTTAAAATGATTTTACTGGGTTTTACTAGAGCAGAAGCACTCTTTGCTTTATTTGAATTTGTGTGTATTTTATTTGACGTTAGTAAAATGTTCAGGTTGTAGAAAATGTTCTTCTGAAATTTTTTATATATTATATGCCTATGTAGAAGCTTAGTTTCATTTTCGTTTTTCAGTTTATCGCATTCTGTTTAAAAAAAAATAACAAAAACTGCACGCGCGCCTGAAACTAACTGTTGCCCACGTGCGCAGCATAGTGGCGGGCGCCCCATCTTTTATTTTTCTTTATCCTACATGGGCCAGGCCATCCAGTTTATTTTTTATTATTTTTTGACCGTATTTGTTTTAAAGAAAAACTATAGCGCGGCCGACCGAGGCCTTTAGGCCCGTGCGAGGCGTTAGCATTTTTTATCTCTGTTTCGTTTAATTACGACTGCGTTTAGTCCCACATTGCCTAGCCTTTGACCCTTAAATCTCTTTTCCACCTATAAATATAGACCTATAGATCCTCCCAAAATCATCCGATTCGGGTTAAATCAATATTTTGGTTTGACTAGATTCATTTAAGAAAAATATTTTTCTCCTCTCCGGCGCGACTTTTGGAAATTGACTACTTTCTCCAAAGTCATCTTTTCTCTGCCTTATAAAGGTATCTTTCTTCGTTTTTTTTTCTTTTTTATACTTCCGTAGTTTATTATTTTCTAGAATAGTACGATAAAATAATTAGATTACTAATTAGTCTACGTATTTATACATTGGACCTTAGTTGTAGCTATTTTTCTTCTGTAAAATAGTTTGGCCCTGATTTTTCAAATAGCTTAACATTTTACTCGTTCATCCAAATTAGATGAAACCAATGCCCACTTCTTCGTTACGATCTCCTCTATCCAGTAATCCAACTCAAACATGTTTTTGAAAGTTTAAAATTTGAATTAGATCAGATTTGAATTTGAACTTCGTTTGATTATAACTTGAGTTTCGTAACTCTGATTTAGTTGATTCTTTTTGCTATTCGAAGCTCTTGACCTAAACTTTCTGATAAGGCCAAATTTATATAATTTTGGTACTGTTAGAAATTGTTTTATGTTGCAAGAGTTATTTGCTTGGTTTTGATGTTTTTCGAACTGTCTTCTTCGTTCTTCCCGATCTTTTGAGTGATTGCTTATGTGTGGTTACTATTGCTTGCCTACGATAGATTAAACGGAGTGTGACGAGTAAAAATATCAAGAGTTGTGAGTGCGAATCATCTTCATCAACATTACAGGCAAGTTCACACTTTGATCATATCTCCTTTCATACCCAGTTTTTATGCATTAGTTTCTCCCTCAAACATTGCATGAGTAGGATTGATAACATGTGGGTATTGGGAAGTAGTTGATGAGGTAGGAACCTATTGCCCTGCATTCAAACCTTGGGAGTTACTATTACGTTACGCTTATATTGCCATGCTATGCTAATAGACATGTTAATGACAGATGTGAGATTGTTAATTAATGGTTTACTTAAGGTGGCAACTTTAACACACATCTGGATGGATTGAGGCACCTGGGTACTCCAACGATTGCCTGTTTAGGCACCTGGGTATTCCAGCGATTGCCTGTTTTTTATGGACCGCCACTCAGGCTCAAAGGGATCATGAGATTATCCATACTAGAAACTTCCGTGTGCAGCCACAAGCTACTATGGGCTCTAGCATAGTTGACTAAGCCGTGCGAACTCTTACAGTTGTAGACTAGCAGATGTAGGGGATGTAGGTTGGTACTGTCAACCCGATTGTAAGGTGCTAGCGCTTCCGAAAGACTATGTCTCAGTCATCCGTTTCTCAAACGTCATGTAGTGCGAGAATCCCAACGGAGGAGATCGAGTCTTGTGGGGAAAGTGCGCAAACCTCTGCAGAGTGTATAAACTAATCATGGTTAGCCGTGTCCCCGGTTATGGATGTCTTGAGTATCTAGTACTTGGATTATCATGTGAATCTCATCATGTGACTTTAATTAATTTGTTGGGTTTTAATGATGATGCTTAATTGGGATTGAGAGGGTGTCTACACTCTCAATGTTTAACAACCACCATGATAGTTAAATAAAATTTATTCCTTTGCAATAGGGAAAAATTGGCTTTACACAAAACTGTAACCATAGAGCGTTTCCACCAGCCATATATACATGTAGTGATAGCCATTGTTCATTATTCTCTATGGTGTGAATTTGCCAGTACATTCAATGTACTGACTCTTTTGGGCTGCAACGTCTCATGTTGTAGGATTCTTACGACGAGTAAGTGATACGTTAGGGTTACGATTTCTACACTCAACTTTGCCGTTGGTGTTGATGGGAATCCACAACCTTGTTGTTACTTCTGCTATTTGGATTGAGGTAATAGTATTTACGTTATTTATACATGTGATTTACCTCTGTTATAAATCCTCGAGTACTGTGTGTCAGCATACCGATCTAGGGATGACACTTAAGCACAGAGACTTGACCGTTTGAGCTCGGGTCGCTACAAGATGGTATCATAGCATATGTTGACTGTAGAACGTGACCCCTAGAAACTGGCAAGCCCATAGGAAAGATTTTGCTAAAATTTCATTCTTCAAAAAGATCTTTTACCTCTTTTCTCTTCTGAACTTATTCAAATATTCCCTTTTAATGAGACCATACCCCTTTTTCCCTTTTGACCACACGAAGATTTGACTGATGAGACCACTCCAAGAATTACAAGATATCGGACAACCACGACCACTATGGAATGAAGGAGATTTTACCGTGCATCTAAATAATGGAAACTACAACAGTTGAAGACTCCGAAGACTAGGAGAATTTGAAGGCTCTGAAGAATTCCCAAATTTTTATGACCTAGGAAGGCTACCCTTATGGAACTTGGCAGACTATGGAAGTTGTCAATACCCGAGATTAAGGTGTATCGGATAAAGACCGGAGCATGGAGAGTTAAAAACTCAAAGTTTTGTCAAGAAAACCCTAAGGCAAGAGATATCAACTATGGAATGATAGCTCATTGTAATGACAAGAGCAAAAACACGGATATCCATGATGTTATCGCCCGTTTGTGCTATTGTCACCGTGCTAAGTTAAGCATGCATATGCATGGAAGGATTGGATGGTAGAAGGCTGATGGAGCACCTATCAGCAAGATGAAGTTTTTACCTTAGCCGGTGTATCACAAGGATCTGGAGTGTTACATCAAAAGTTAAGATGGATCTGCAGGAAAGCAGTATTTGATAAGGAAGCGTTTCGTGAAGAACTCAGGACCCAGAAGCTGAAAGTAGCCAAGCTAGAGGAGCCAAACCTTGAGACATCAAAGATTCGTCGGGAACTGAAGGACAGTAGGGTCATGGTTCATGTCGAGGTTGATGAAATCCAGAAGTTGGAACGCAACTCCAGAAATATTAAAGGACGCCACGATAGACTTTGCGACAATAGAGATGATATGGCAAAAGAACTTGAGAAGGTCAAGCACGATCATAAGAAGCCCATCGGAGACATGAACAAGACTTGAAGAGTTTGGCGATGTTGACTTTTAGAAGACCAAACCCCTGTTATATAGCTATGTTAGATGTGACGGTTGTAAGCTGTCATTTGTTTGATGTTTTTCCGACAACCACAATAAAAATCTGTCTTTTCAAAACTATTGTTTGCATTGTGTGTATCCCTCTCTATCCCTCTCATCTAACCCCAAAACCCATGGACCCAATAGAGGATGAATGAAGATGAGCTTGTATTTTCTGGACGATGAGTCAATTGGAGACAGAACGATGGATTCATAACATGGAGGATCACATGAAGAATAACCCTATAGTCGGAAAGGATATGAAGAAACCTTGTGCATACAAGCTTTGTGGAGAAATAGGACACAACCGTAAAGAAAACAAGGATGAATGCCCTCATAAGCGAAGGATTACCAAAGGAGTTAGCTGAGGATCTCAGGGAACTTCGGTTGGAGATTGTTCCCAATGGTTTTGTTGCAGCAATGAAAGTTCAGTCTACATTGTTGGGAAAGATCTGTGAAGCTCAGAAGGATGACAAAGAGATTGCTGAGGTAAAAGAGAGGATGAGCAAAGGAAAGGCCAAAGGTTTTCATAAGGATGAACACGACACCTTATGGTTCGAGGACCGTGTATATGTGCCCAATAATGCAAAGATCAGGAAGTTAACACTTCAGGAGGCTCATGACTCACCATACTCGATTCGCCCTGGAAACACCAAGATGTATTTGGATTTGAAGGAGCGTTTCTGGTGGACTGGTATGAAGAAGGATATTTTGGAGTATGTAGTCGTAGGTGAAGTATGCCAGAGAGTAAAACAAGAGCATCAGAAGCCAGCAGGATTACTACAACCTATGCCGATACCCAAATGGAAGTGGGATAAACTTGACATGGATTTTATTACCGGATTGCCCAGGACCCGATCGGGACATAAATTCTATCTGGGTAGTAGTTTATTGTTTGACCAAAGTAGCTCACTTTATCCCAGTGAAAACCACCTATACAAGTGCGAAGTTGGCCAAGATATATATATGACCAGGATCGTATGTCTGCATGGACTTTCGAGGACCATCGTATCAGATAGAGGAACACAGTTTACCTCAAAGTTTTGGAATCAGTTGCATTAGACTTTGGGTACTAAGCTAGAGTTTAGTACAGCCTTTCATCCGCAGAGAGATGGATAGACAGAGAGAGTCAATCAGATTCTGGAGGACATGTTGAGAGCGTGTGTGCTAGATTATGGATCTAGTAGGGATGATAATCTACCTTACGCGGAGTTCTCATACAACAACAGTTACCAAGCCAGTTTGAAGATGGCCCTTTTTGAAGCTTTGTATGGGAGAAGGACCCAAGCACCATTGATGTGGGATGAAGTTGGAGACCGTCAGTTGCTTGGACCAAATGTGATCAAGGAGTCAGAAGAGAATGTAAGTTGATTCGAGATAGACTGAAGGTAGCTCAGTCCAGGCAGAAGAGTTATGTAGACTAAAAAACACAAGGAGGTAGTCTATGAAATTGGAGATAGAGCATGTCTTCGTGTGTCCCCTCTATGAGGAATTAAACGATTCGGAGTTAAGGGAAAGTTAGCCCCGAGATTTGTAGGACCATACCGAGTTTGGAGCGTATGGGAGAAGTGGCCAACAAGTTGGAGTCACCTGAAGGACTGTCAGGAGTTCATGATGTGTTTCACGTTTCCCAGTTGAAGAAGTGCCATGCAGGGATGGCCAAAATTTCCCCTGTAAGGATGCTTGACCCTGGAAAGGATAAGGATGTTCCACGAAATGGAGAATGGACTTCATAAGTATAAGTTTTTATCTCGGTATGTGGGATATCCCATGAGGATGAAGAGATGAATTACTATTGGATAAAAAGGAGGTGTGATATTGGAAATATGGATCAATGGAAATTCCATGATGAGTCTGAGTAATCATGTCCGAGTTTGGTGCCAATAGAAGGAAGTAAGACAATACAATTGGATGGATTTTTAGTATGCTAGGAAGCTGGAAGTTGGATGTTGGATTAGAGATCCGTTGCTCCGATGATGAGTTCAAGGTTTGCAAGTGATGAGATGGGCTATAACCCACATGCCCCAGGACCTGCCAAGAAGCAAGCACACTCTTGCTGAAGGAAAAACCCTGGAAGAGGATTACGTTTATCGATAGACGATCTTATAGGAGTAACGTAAAACCTGAGAGTTGTGAAGGAACGATAGATGTTTGTTTGGCTTGCAGATCTATGGATATATCCGAACTTGGTTCGTCGACAAGAGAAAGTCTGCAATGCTTGTGAGGATGACCGAGTGTTAGAATGCGAGATTTGCTAAACCGTATACAAGGTAATGATTTGGGTGCAGGATGGATTGATCATCATACCGACTTACTCTTATTATTCGCCTTGCTATACGGGATGGTAAATCTGAGTGACTTACCTATAGTAGAGAGACGACGATATCAAAACCTTGTTTGAACCTTAGAATGGTATAAATATTTTCCCTTGTACAAGGCAACTTTTGCCATCCGTAGGTTATACGGTGAGGATCAACCAGACCCATTTCCTGCAGGAGGAAACCATAAATTGTTGACCACCATGAGATATCGATAGTTGTTTAGTATTGGCGTCATACCTATCAGCTATGAAGACCCAATTTCGGAATAACCTTACCAAGATGAAAGGACAAAAGAATTGAGGAAAAGGTTATGCCACTACCGGAGAAGGAATTATCCTTACGATCTGAGAAGACCGACACTGTCAAGAATAAGGATGGAGTATATGAGTTTTGATGGAACCGTAACCATGCATTTTAAGGGTGGAAGCACCCCAGACCCCGGTGACGATCGATGGATTTTGAGAAGACCCCAAACCTAACCCCTTTCTTTCTAGCCTCTCTGAATCTCGAGGACGAGATTCATTTTAAGGGTGGTAGGTTTGTAACATCCCAAAATCCTAAATTTTGGAATGTTATAATAAATAGATAGATTTGATTGATTATTTGATTGATTGTGTGAAGTTGAGTGAAATTCGAAACTTTTTGAAAGTTAAATGAGAGGGAATAAAAGGACTTTCCCAAACTTTCATTTTTTTTTTGCTTTTATGATCTCCGTGAATTCAAATTCTTTTCACCACAAAACCCTGGAGAGAAGATGACATGATTTCTTCCATTTATTTAAATGACAAGGGGTTGAAAATATTTGAATTTCATATGAGAATATTTCCAATTCTGAAACTTTATGCAACTCAATGATTTTCACGAGCGAAGATAAAATGACTTCTTCAAAACATATGAAATATGAGTTGCGAGTTTCAAAGGATCAAATTCAAAGTCCTTTTGGAATTATTTTTCAATTTGGAGTTATTTGGATTTTATTCAAATTATTTTTCTCCAAATATAAAATAGATGGAAAATAGGGTAACATGATTCCCTACATCAGAAAATTGGAGAGAAATAAATTTGAATTAATTTTGGTATTTTTAAAATGATTTTACTGGATTTTACTAGAGCAGAAGCACTCTTTGCTTTATTCGAATTTGTGTGTATTTTATTTGACGTTAGTAAAATGTTCAGGTTGTAGAAAATGTTCTTCTGAAATTTTTTATATATTATATGCCTATGTACAAGCTTAATTTGATTTTTGATTTTCAGTTTATCGCTTTCTGTTTTCAAAAAAAAACAATAACAAAAACTGCACGCGCGCCTGAAACTAACTATTGCCCACGTGCGCAGCATAGTGGCGGGCGCCCCATGCGTCCATAATTTAAGAGATTATATTTGTAAAAGATAATTATCGTATATATGTAGCCGATAGTGTCGGACGATAGATATACAAGAACTTGTTTTTCGACCAATCTCTCGGAGAAGGAGAGGTGGTCGATATCAGTTCTCTCTGTATGCATATATGTTCATGACGATCTTCTGTTTCCTTCGTTTGCTTACTAGCTAGTTAGCGTGCCTAGTCGTCTCTATACGTATGTATAGTACGTAGCGTCGACCAAGCACGGACATAAGAGAGGACACTTCTCTCTATTAATTAGCTATCTAACACAATATATGAAATACCTAAATTGGTCGGTGTTCTGGGAACGGGGGTCCCCAGACTTGCCTGCCTGCGGCCTGCAGCGTGGCTCAAATGGGGGCCCAGCGTGGCCCATCTTCATCAACACAAGGCTCAAGACCCTCGCGAGGGGCCAAGCCTCGCGAGGCGGATGACACGGCGCTTCCTCAAGCACGGCCTCCTCAGGCTGGCTCGCGAGGAGGCGGAGAGATCAAGGCGGGGTACCTCATGAGGTGCCCATGACGCAAGCCATGACGACCAAGGGTGCCAGGCGGGCGCCAGCCCGCGCAGCGTCTCCCTTTCCTCTTTGGTGCAAAGGCACCCATTTCGGAGCAACGATACCAAGACCAGTCCAACGGTGGGGAGGAGGTCACCATGGAGCCCAGGACGGCGTCACCACAGGGCCTTTTGGCAGGTGAGGACCAACTTTAGTCAGGATAAGTGTACCAGATGTTCCCCTTCAAATTGGCCAATTGTTGGCGCCCTTCCCGCTCAATATTTGGGAAGAGTCCCAGGGCCTTTGCCTATAAATAGGACTAGCCACCCCCAGGGTAGAGGGATCATGAATAAACCAGCTAGAAAGACTCAGGCAGCAGAGAGAGAGAGAGAGAAAGAGAAGGGCGACTGAACTCCCCCTAGCAGTTCATCGTCCTATCTAAGAGCAGACCCTCGCGAGGCTGTTCTTCCTTGTACTGTTCATCATCATCAGCCCAAGAGGCAATCCACCCACCACAAACTAGAGTAGGGTATTACACCACAATGGTGGCCGAACTAGTATAAACCCTGTGTCTCTTGTGTTGTTCTTTCGGTAGTTAGATCTTTGCGAGACGGAGAGGTAGAGGGCATAATCTCCGCGTGCACCCCAATGTTCGAACCTTAAGGGTCTGCCGGAACCCGAAATCCGACATTTGGCGCGCCAGGTAGGGGTGCGCCGGAATCTGTCTTCTACCGCCCCGTCGACGACGCCTACGAGGAGTGGCTCGACCGCGTCGCCGAGCTTGTCCGCGCCGCAGGGGGCTCTCTCGCGCCGTCCGCACCGCTGCGCTGCACTCCGCCCCGCATGGGCAATGAAGTCCCGGGGGCGTTCCAGCCGCCTCCTCTCCAAGAAGGCGCCATGGCCCCAAGGCACGCAGCCCCTGGGCGGAACCCGCTCTGTCAAGCTCCAGCCTAGCAGGAACGGAGCTGCCAAGAAGTCCCACGACCGCAAGAGGCCGCCCGGGCGCTCCCAGCTCCAGCTCGCCGAGACCCCGCTCCAGCTCCGGCACGTCAAGACCCCGTGCTGCTCCCAGCAGCAGCACAAGGGGACCCGCAAGGCCAAGCTCTCCCTCAACCAAAACCTCCCGCGGCCACCGCAGGCTACCGCGCCTACACCACCGAGCTGCGCAACATCGCATGGCCCGGCAAGTTCAAGCCAGACCTGCCCCCTCGCTACGATGGCACGACTAATCCCACAGAGTTCCTCCAGCTCTACGAGCTGGGAATCGAAGCTGCCAGCGGGGACGGAAAGGTCATGGCAAACTGGTTCCCCATGGCGCTGAAGGAAGGTGCTCGCACTTGGCTCCTGAACCTGGCCCCAGGCACGATCTCCTCCTGGGACCAGATGCGTACTCGCTTCATCGCCAACTTCCAAGGTACCCGCGACCAGCCTCCTGCCGTGAGCGACATGCGCCGCATCAAGCAGCAACCTGGGGAGACCCTGCAAAAGTACATCCAGCGCTTCAACAGTGCGCGCCTCAAGATCCCCAGGGTGTCCGAGGAAGCCATCATTTCAGCCTTCTCCGATGGCGTGCGCGACGTCAAGATGAAGGAGGAGTTGGCGATGCATGAAGACCTCTGCACCTCCCTGGAGCTGTTCAACTTGGCAACCAAGTGCGCCAGGGCTGAGGAGGGATGCCTCTGCCTCCTCGAGCTGCCTGCCGCAGATCCAGAAGAGAAGAAGCCCAAGGCCAAGGACGTGAAGCGCAAGGGGGCTGCCATGCTCGCGGCGGAGCCGGACACCAAGCGGGGAAAGGATCTGCCCGAATCCTCCAGGGGCAGCCGGTACTGTGTGTACCACGACCTCCACACCCACAACACCAACGAATGCCAAGAACTCCGCGCCGTGCGAGAAGGAAGAGTCGGACGTCGCCCTGACCGTGCTGACCGGGGCTACGACCGAGGAGGAGGAAGGAACCCGGGACGCTGGGAAGATCGTGGCCCACGCCAAGGGTGGCGCGACCAACCTCGCGAGGACCGCTGGCGTGACCCGCCTCGCGAGGGGGACTGGAGGGATCAGCCTCGTGAGGATCGCCCTCATGGCAACCCAGGCCTGCCGCCGCTGCCGCCTCAGCCATGGAGGAATGAAGACCGTCACCAAGACGAGGGGGCTGGGGGCTTCCAAGAGCCGCGCGCAATCGCCTGCATCCTGGGCGGAGCTCAAGCCCCAGCCTCTCAGCGTATCTTCAAACAGTTTGCCCGCGAAGTGAATGCAGTTCTCCCCAAGCTCGAAGCAACGCGTCCCCTCAGGTGGTCGACCTGCGCCATCACGTTCAACTCAGCAGACCAGCTCAAGTGCGCGGCCACAGCCGGAGTCCTCCCGATGCTTTGTTCCCCAGTCATCAGCAATGTTCTAGTCACCAGGACCCTCATCAACGAAGGAGCAGGGCTCGATGTC
Organism: Triticum timopheevii; assembly: GCA_963921465.1. NCBI lineage: Eukaryota > Viridiplantae > Streptophyta > Magnoliopsida > Poales > Poaceae > Triticum > Triticum timopheevii. Next base: position 300,874,832 of record OY997270.1, read on the forward strand.
TTGTCCGTGGAAACATTCAACAACCTCCAAGTGCCCTATGACCAGCTTCAGCCAACCAAGCCATTCTCAGGAGTCACCGACGGTTCCACAGTCCCTATCGGGCAGGTCCGCCTCCCAGTCACCTTCGGGGCCCGCAGAAACTACTGCACCGAGCTCATCGACTTCGACGTCGCCCACATCCGCCTGCTGTACAACGCCATCCTCGGGTACCCAGCGCTGGCCAAGTTCATGGCTGTGACTCACCACGGCTACAATGTCCTCAAGATGCCAGGAAGTGGCGGCGTCATCACGGTGCCCTGTGAAGAGAAGGATGCAGTGTATTCCCTGGAGCGAGCCTTTCAGGCAGTGTCACTAGAAGACCCAGACCGCGGAAGCAGGAGGCTTCCTGAGACCACCCCCAAGAAGAAGAAGACGTCGTCAGGCTCAGCCCCTCAGGAGGCAGGCCTTTCAGGGCCCGTATCTGCCCAGGGGGACCCTCCTTCCATCGCATAGGAAAGCGCGCCTGGCGCCCTCCTCAGGCAGGGCTCGGGGGCTCTCACCTGGAGGGCCACCGACCTAGCCAGGGTCACGAGGGAGGTGCTTGGACACCATGTGGAGGCGTGCTTCAAAGCACGTTTCCCTCGAAGGGGAGCCAGGCAAGGAAGGTCAGACCAGCAGGAGTTCGTTAACAAGGCCATTCAAGAACTACAGGAGTCCAGGATCATGAGAGGTTGCCGTCATCCACCAGCTGTGGCTCCCCATCTAGGCGAGGATGGTGGGCTGCGCGAATGCATCGACGTACCAGGGCTCAATCAGATCGCCACGACGGAGCGCCTCTGGCCCTCCCAAGTGGGGTGCTGCGGAGGACCACCCCATAGCTATGTTCGCATGCCTTACGGCCTGCCGAGCACGGCTGCGGCGTACCAGCGCCTCATGAGGGGCATCTTGGAGGCGCAAGAAGACAGGCGTTCTGCAGCTCTGGCGGAGATGGAGATAGCTCACGAGGAGCCACCAGTGCCTCCGGAGCCTCCCGAGGCCCCAGGGCCTGGGGGCTCGTGAGGATCGGCTTCCGCAGCCCACCGAGTCTGCTGCACCAACGCCACTTCGTCGACGACATCTTCAGGTGACATCTTTCAAGTTTCATTCCCAGCTGGGAGCGCCCTCCCAGGGTTGCGTCACTCCCAGGCGGCATGGGTCCATCCCTGTGGTATGTATCCCATTTTATTTCTTCAGTCGTTAGCTTGCTTTGCTGGGGGCGCCCCTCGGGCTGCATCATCCCCAAGCCGCTCGGGTTAGGCCCAGCGGCGTGTATCCCCTCCGCGTTTATTTCCAATTATGCATTCGCCTATCATCCTTGATTACTCGACGCCATCCACGGCACCTCTTCTTCTCTATGTCGACCACTTGCACGTTAAAGGGGGGGGGGCGCCTGAGCATCGCGACTCAGGGCTCTTACTGGCTCTCCAGCCCTCACCCTCTGGTCTTGTCCACGGCATCGCGACCTGGCATACCAGCGACGGCTGAGACAAGCTCGAGGGCCAGGACCCGAGGACGTAGAGTGCCGGCATCTAATCAAACTTTGCAGGGACACATTTCAAGATACGGCCCAGTGCCAGGCGCAACCCGCCTAGAGGTAGGGCCTCGTGAGTCCCACGCTGGCTCACGGGAGTCCAGATACACCTCACCTACTCCAACCAGCAAGCTCTTGAGCGACTGACAATCAACTGATGGCTGCCATGGCAGCCCCGTCTTCTTTCTGTGATAAATCTGCAGGGTCCTTAGAGGAAACTGCGCTAGCCAAGGCCCTCACGGCGTTCCCTTCACCCTTGCCCGCGCAAACCGCTTGCACGTTAAAGGGGGGTGCCTGAGCATCGCGACTCAGAGCTCCTACTGGCTCTCCAGCCCTCACCCTCTGGCCTTGACCACGGCATCGCGACCTGGCATACCAGCGACGGCTGAGACCAGCTCGAGGGCCGGGACCCGAGGACGTAGAGCAGAAAGGGGAGCAAAGGCGAGGGAGAAGGGGCACGCGAGGACCTCGTCCAGTGACTCCGCTCAAGCTACCCCCCGGACCCGACGACGCGCTGAGGACGATCCCCGATCCTCAAAGATAAGTCATCATCCAAAACATTGGCTACCGTAGCACTACCCCCGCACCTAAAGCGACTCCGTACTAGCGAAGTTGCTTCCCTTTCTCACCAAGCGACGGCTGCTTGGGCACCAAAGGGGACCTCCTGAGCATCGCGACTCAGGGGCTCTTACCGGACCCCGGGTTGCTCACCTCCTGGCCTTGACCACGGCATCGCGACCTGGCATACCAGCGACGGCTGACGCCGCCTTGGGACTGGGACCTGTCGACGCAGAGCACCAAGCCCTCGCGAGGTGTGAAAGGGAGAACCAAACTATGACGGAATTTGTGATTCGCACAGATCCATAGCAAGGGTTACATATTAACAACAAGGATCACAGCCGCCTTACAAGCCCCTATGGGGCGCAATGTGATCCCTCGCAGGGAACGGATCCTAAAGGGTGCTAACTACATGTGACCTTGCAAAAGACGCCATCATCAACAGTGGGCCGTCAAGCACCGGTGCCAACCCCATCCAGATCAGGGTCGGCGGCGGCCAAGCGAGCCTGCCCTGCTACGGGAGCGGCGTTGGCTCGTAGGCTCGTAGTTGTCGTCGCTCGTCTCCGGAGTCGCGGAGACTTCGCTGGAGTCGCTGGATCCTCCGGCGCTCCCGTCACTTGTGGAGCTGTCCGGGGAGCGGCCGGCAGGACCGGCCCTCACCATGGCAGGGTCCTGGCTGCCTCCCCTGGGGCAGCACTCCAGCCGGCACCCGATTGCGTCGAAGATCTTGAAGAACATCACCGAAGCGCCATCATACTCCAGGTGGATCGTGAGGGCGCCCCTCGTTCTGCAACCCCGAGCGATTTCGCCCCAGCCGCGAGTCATGAAGACCTCGCCCGAGGCAGTGATCGCGACCTCTGCCTCGGTCACAGGAGTGCTGCAGTCGGCGTGTTGCAGCCATAGCTCTAGGAGCCTCCCCTGCGGGAAGACGGAGGCGAAGAAGGGAGGAAGGCGAACCCACGTTGGAGGAGGCATGGCGGTGTGGAGCATGAGCTCGCGGGAGGAGCCTTCGGCATGGACCCCAGGAGGGACGACCAACACCTTCGTGACCCGTCGGCGCCGACGACGGCGCTGGCCACGGGGACCGGCACCGTCCCCCTCAAGGTCCGCGGCATACAAAGGAAGCGGGAATCCCGGCGGAGGCCGCTCATACCAGTGCCTCGGCGCCACCTGACGGCACTCCTCTTCTCGGCCGCGGGGCGCAAGTCGCTTCTTCGGCGGGAGAGGGTCTGGCCCCTCTCGAGGAGCCTTTCCCTTCTCCGCCGCAGAAAACTGGCGAATTGGAGCCATCACACCAAGACGGAGCAAGAACTGAGGCAGAGGAGGAAGCAAGAAGAGATGGACTAGAAGGGCACGCCCGGTGCCGTACATATAGCCGGCGAAGGCCAACCGTCGGCCTCCATGATCCCAGGTAATCATGACACGATTTGCATGTAGGGACTTGTCAAATCCGCGCGGTCGCCAAGGCATCGTGGGGAAGTGGAGACGCCCACGTCCAATCAACCGCCACGCAGCGCCCAAGGCCGCAGGCTGTTAGGGCCCGCGGCGCTTCGCCTTGCCCTTTCCCCTCTCGGAACGGCCAAGTCCATGCGCGCCTTGGGCCCGGGGGCTACTGTCGGCGTTCTGGGAACGGGGGTCCCCAGACTTGCCTGCCTGCGGCCTGCGGCGTGGCTCAAATTGGGGCCCAGCGTGGCCCATCTTCATCAACACAAGGCTCAAGACCCTCGCGAGGGGCCAAGCCTCGCGAGGCGGACGACACGGCGCTTCCTCAAGCACGACCTCCTCAGGCTGGCTCGCGAGGAGGCGGAGAGATCAAGGCGGGTTACCTCACGAGGTGCCCATGACGCAAGCCATGACGACCAAGGGTGCCAGGCGGGCGCCAGCCCGCGCAGCGTCTCCCTTTCCTCTTTGGTTCAAAGGGAGCAAGCGCAGGCGAGAGGATCAAGCAAAGGCACCCATTTCGGTGCAACAAGACCAAGACCAGTCCAACGGTGGGGAGGAGGTCATCATGGAGCCCAGGACGGCGTCACCACCGGGACTTTTGGCAGGCGAGGACCAACTTTAGTCAGGATAAGTGTACCAGATGTTCCCCTTCAAATTGGCCAATTGTTGGCGCCCTTCCCGCTCAATATTTGGGAAGAGGCCCAGGGACTTTGCCTATAAATAGGACTAGCCACCCCCAGGGTAGAGGGATCATGAAGAAACCAGCTAGAAAGACTCAGGCAGCAGAGAGAGAGAAAAAGAGAAGGGCGACTGAACTCCCCCTAGCAGTTCATCGTCCTAGCTAAGAGCAGACCCGCGAGGCTGTTCTTCCTTGTACTGTTCATCATCATCAGCCCAAGAGGCAATCCACCCACCACAAACTAGAGTAGGGTATTACACCACAATGGTGGCCCGAACTAGTATAAACCATGTGTCTCTTGTGTTGTTCTTTCAGTAGTTAGATCTTTGCGAGACGGAGAGGTAGAGGGCATAATCTCCGCGCGCACCCCAAGTTCGAACCTTAAGGGTCTGCCGGAACCCGAAATCCGACAAAATTAACCCCCCAACCCCCCCCCCCCTTCAAAAAAACCAAAACCCCCAGCCACAGAAATGCTGACGCGTGGAGGTCTATTGGTCCCGGTTGGTGCCACCAACCGGGACCAAAGGCCCTCCTGCCTGGGCTCGGCGTGCAGGCCACATGGAGGCCCATCTGTCCCGGTTCTGGTTTGAACCGGAACTAAAGGGTGAGGTTATTAGTAACGACCCTTTAGTCCCGGTTCGGGAACCGGGACTAAAGGCCCTTACGAACCGGGACAAAAGGCCGGTTTTCTACTAGTGGATTAAGAACAGCTAAGGCTGCGTTCGGTTCACATGTTTGGTGCAGGATTTTAGTAGGAACACAATTCCTACGGTATTCCTTCCCTTCCAACCGTTCAGAACACGAGAAAAGTGAATAGTGTTTCATAGGAAAGATGGTCTGGTAGTACTGATTCCATAGGATTAGAAACATCCACGCGCTGCTCATTTTTTTGGCGGAAGCCCAAGGCAGGCGCTCGCTGCCATGTGTTAGACAGGTTGCTGTGCTGTGTTGCCGGAATAAAAAATCAACCTATGTGTGGTACGTGAGGTGAGGACAAGAGTAGTCACTGTGCAGCTGAATGAACAAATAGCATCTCATACTGCCAAGAATGCTACTCTAAAAAACAAATCTGTACATTTTGTAGTCCATCCGAACACATTCTCTTGAGAGTTTCCTCCGGTTCGCTGTTCCATAGTTTTATACCTACATTCATTTCCTATTCCTCTATTTTCATCAAGACCTATGTATTCTGCCCCTTTATTACGAATAGAGCCTATATATTTGGTATAAGGGCATGGGACAGTGGGTGCACCAGCAGTCCAGCACCATGTACATAAACAGGGGCATAAAGTGGTGATTCATAGTTTGTTGCCCCGAGAAACAAACATCCAAGAAACATATCTGGGTTGGTCCCATTTTTGTTCACTCTAGCCACCTACTCCTATGTGTGGATAGCAAATCTAGTCCTGGTTATACCACTGTGTACAGCGTTACCCCTATATTTCCCTTTTCGACCAAGAGACCGGTTGGATGACCAGTCTGTACTACTTTCACCCCCTTTCCTTCCCGTTTGTACCAAGTCCGATGTACATACTAAATTCCCCCACCCCCACTTTATTTCTTGTTTGAACCAAGTACTCCCTCCATCCAGAATTACTTATCATCAAAATCGATGTGTCTAGAACTAAAATACATCTAGATACATCCATTTCAATGAAAAGTATTTTCGGACGGAGGGAGTACAAGAATCGACTCCATGAAGTAGCTTTACCTCTAACAATAGAAGAAGAAAAAATATGTGTTGTTGGACCATCCGATCGAGAGGGGCTGAGAGGTAGAAAATGATGCACATGCAGCGACATATCGAGCTGGGGAAGTAGATCTAAGGCGGTTTCGAACGAAGATATACCTGAAGGTCGTCCGGATGTGGATAGGTGGGCGGCGGGAGGTCGGATCCGCCCACAGGCAACGCCGAAGGGATCGGAGGACCTCCCGTGCCGGCGCTCGGCCAGAGATAACGGTGCGGCCGGCAGTGGGTCTCCTCCCTCGCTGTCGACGAAGGCCTAAACGCTGCCCCTCCTCCCCTTCACCGGTGGAGGGGGATACATCCGGATCTGTAACCAGCCGTGAGGATAGAAAGCTAGTGTTTTTTTAAGGGAGAAAGACAGTGTTACCAAGCTTGGAAAAAGCGGTAGGCGTAAGCGAGGCGGTTGGCCTTCGCCTAGTGCCTAGGCGGTGCTTAAGCGTCCTAGGCGCAACCTAGGCGGTAATATATTTTTTACTATCAGGGTGTATTTGTGATATTATGTGTCTGCCAATATTAATTTAGGTCACATTAATAATTTAACTACTAGCTACCACCATTTGAATATGGCATGTTTGGCATAACAGTGTAATATGGCAAGATTTCTTGCTCGAGTAGACAATTTCTTGCTTGCCCCTGCCTAGACTTCCGCTTATGCCCTAGGCGAGGCATTTGGCCATGGCCTAGTGCCTAAGCGTGCCTAAGCGCCTCCTAGGCAGCCTTTTCCAGCAGAGAGTGTTACTACCTGAGGGAGTCCTGGATTAGGGGGTGTTCGGATAGCCGGACTATACCTTCAGCCGGACTCCAGGACTATGAAGATACAAGATTGAAGACTTCGTCCCGTGTCCGGAAGGATCTTTTCTTGGTGTGGAAGGCAAGCTAGGCATGCGGATATTCAAGATCTCCTACCAATGTAACCGACTATGTGTAACACTAACCCTATCTGGTGTCTATATAAACCAGAGGGTTGTAGTCCGTAGGACAAGGACAACAGAACCATCATCATACACAATCATACCATAGGCTAGCTTCTAGGGTTTAGCCTCCTTGATCTCGTGGTAGATCTACTCTTGTACTTCCCATATCATCAATATTAATCTAGCAGGAGTAGGGTTTTACCTCCATCGAGAGGGCCCGGACCTGGGTAAAATAAAGTGTCCCTTGTCTCCTGTTACCATCCGACCTTGACGCACAGTTCGGGACCCCCTACCCGAGATCCGCCGGTTTTGACACCGACATTGGTGCTTTCATTGAGAGTTCCTCTGTGTCATCGCCTTTAGGCCCGATGGCTCCTTTGATCATCAACAACGATGAGGTCCAGGGTGAGATCTTCCTCCCCGGACAGATCTTCATCTTCGGTGGCTTCGCTCTGCGGGCCAATTCGCTTGGTCATCTGGAGCAGATCGAAAGCTACGCCCCTGGCCATCAAGTCAGGTTTGGAAGCTTAAACTACATGGCGGATATCCGCGGAGACTTGATCTTCGACGGATTCGAGCCACAGCCAAGCGCGCCGCACTATCTCAAGGGGCATGATATAGCTCTGCCTCCGAACAGTGCCCTGGAGGCCGCACACGCTCCGGCCCCGATCCTTGACTCGGAGCCCGCTGCGTTCTCCGAGGATGAACGGTTGGACGTCACCTCAGGGGTTGCGATCTCAAAGGCGATCGAGCCGAACGCCAGCCCCGCACTTCGCATGGCTCATGACTCCAAGGAGCCGGACTCTTCTCCGAACTCCAGGCCTTCCGCGCCCCTGCCGATCGAATCTGATTGGGCGCCTGTAATGGAGTTCACCGCCGCGGACATCTTTCAGTGCTCACCTTTAGGTGATATTCTGAATTCTCTCAAGTCTCTCTCTTTATCAGGAGAGCCCAGGCCGGACTATGGCCTGTGAGGTTGGGATTCGGACGACGAAGAAATTCAAAGCCCACCCACCACCCACATAATAGCCACTGTCGACGATTTAACCGACATGCTTGACTTCGGCTCCGAAGACTTCGACGGTATGGACGATGAAGGAGGAGACGAACAAGAACCAGCACCTGTAGGGCACTGGACCGCCACCTCGTCATATGATATATACATGGTGGATGCTCCAAAGGATGGAGATGGCGATGGAACTGCGGAGGATGGCACCTCGAAAAAGCCGCCAAAACGCCGGCGCCAACGGCACCGCTCTAAATCCCGCCACAGCAGAAACGGTGATTCCGGCACGGGAGACAATACCACTCCGGACAGCGCCGAAGAACACCAAAACCAGCAAGATTCAGCGCAGGAAGATGAAAAAGCCAGCCCTCACGAGAGAGCGGCAGAGCAAGAGGTTGACGATGATAATTACATTCCTCCCTCCGAAGATGAGGCAAGCCTCGGCGACGATGAATTCGTCGTAGCATCAGACCCCGCCAAACAATGCAGGCTTCTAGCCACGGCGAATAGCCTAAAGAAAAAGCAGCAACAGCTTAGAGCTGATCAAGATTTGCTAGCTGACAGATGGACTGAAGTCCTTGCGGCCGAAGAGCATGAACTCGAGCGCCCCTCCAAAAATTATACTAAGCGCAGGCCGCTACCCCAATCAGAGGAGGAAGCTCATGACATGGTAGACCGGCCACCTCGCGGCCGCGACAGAGAGGCCTGTTGAACCTCTAAACAAGCCATGCCCCGACGCTGTTCAACTAAGGCACGGGAAAACGAGCCAGACCTGCGAGACGTACTGGAGGATAAAGCAAGGCAAACAAGATCGATCTACGGATCGCGCGGACGCCCGACGACACGTGATGACCTTCACTCCGAACACAATAAATCCGGCCGGGCCGAACACAACAGGCACAGCTCTTCCGAACTGCGTCGTGACATAGCCCAGTATAGGGGCGCCGCACACCCACTATGCTTCACAGACGAAGTAATGGATCATAGAATCCCAGAGGGTTTCAAACCCGTCAATATCGAGTCGTACGATGGTACGACAGATCCGGCAGTATGGATTGAGGACTATCTCCTTCACATCCACATGGCACGTGGCGATGACTTGCACGCCATCAAATATTTGCCCCTTAAGCTCAAGGGACCAGCCCGTCACTGGCTCAATAGCCTCCCAGCAGACTCGATCGATTCTTGGGAGGACCTGGAGGCCGCATTCCTCGACAACTTCCAGGGGACCTATGTGCGGCCACCGGACGCCGACGACCTAAGCCACATAATCCAGCAGCCAGAAGAATCGACCAGGCAATTCTGGACACGGTTCCTAACAAAGAAAAATCAGATAGTCGATTGTCCGGATGCAAAGGCCCTAGCAGCCTTCAAACATAACATCCGCGACGAATGGCTTGCCCGGCACCTGGGATAGGAAAAGCCGAAATCCATGGCAGTCCTCACGACACTCATGACCCGCTTTTGCGCGGGCGAAGATAGCTGGCTGGCTCGCAGCAACAACTTATCAAAGAAGCCCGGTAATTCGGATACCAAGGACAAAAGTGGCAGGTCACGACGAAATAATCAAAAGCGTCGCGTTAGCAGCAACAACAATGAGGATACGGCAGTAAATGCCAGATTCAGAGGCCATAAATCCGGTCAGCGGAAAAAGCGATTTAAAAAGAATACCTAGGGCCCGTCTAGTTCGGACCGGATACTCGACCGCTTGTGCCAGATTCACGGCACCCCCGAAAGGCCAGCCAATCACACCAACAGGGACTGTTGGGTGTTCAAGCAGGCAGGCAAGTTAAGAGCCGAACACAAAGACAAGGGGCTGAATAGCGACGATGAGGAGGAGCCCAGGCTGCCGAACAACAATGGACAGAAGGGGTTTCCCCCACAAGTGCGAACGGTGAACATGATATACGTAACACACATTCCCAAGTGGGATAGGAAGCGTGCGCTATGGGGCGTATGCGCGATGGAGCCAGTCGCCCCAAAGTTCAACCCATGGTCCTCTTGCCCGATCACCTTCGATCGAAGGGACCACCCCACTAGCATCTGTCACGGCAGTTTCGCCGCATTGGTTCTTGACCCAATCGTGGACGGATTTCACCTCACAAGAGTCCTCATGGACGGCGGCAGTAGCCTGAACCTGCTTTATCAGGATACAGTGCGGAAAATGGGCATAGATCCATCAAGGATCAAGCCCACAAGGACGACCTTTAAAGGCGTCATACCAGGTGTAGAGGACAATTGCACAGGCTCGATAACACTTGATGTGGTCTTCGGATCTCCGGATAACTTCCGAAGCGAAGAGTTAATCTTCGACATAGTGCCGCTCCGCAGTGGCTATCATGTCCTGCTCGGACGAACCGCATTCGCTAAATTCAATGCGGTGCCGCACTACGCATATCTCAAGCTCAAGATGCCAGGCCCTCGAGGAGTAATTACGGTCAGCGGAAACACAGAACGCTCTATCCGTACGGAGGATCACACGGCGGCCCTCGCAGCGGAAGTACAAAGTAGCCTTTCAAGGCAACTCTCCAGTCCGGCCGTTAAAAAACCGTACAATGCAAAGCGCGCCCGGAGTAACCTGCAACAAGACCGTTCGGCACATTCGGAGCAAGCGTAGCAATACGGCCCCGACCCCAGCCATCGCACCATAGCGGAGCCAGTACCTAGAGTACACAATTATGCCCTTAAAATTCCATGGGCACAGGGGGAGGGGCACATTAAATGGCATGCCTAAGATACGGCATCAAACGTACTAGGGGCTGCCGAACTCCTTTTACTTTCAGGACTCCATACTCTGGATAGCCTGTTCGGCCTTGCTGCCGCACAGACGATACAAGACCCAGGAAAGCAGACAAAGCTACGCCGCATCACGGAACTCTCAGGTGGTCTCTATTTCGAGCATTATATCTATTTCTAAACTTCGCGGCCTGCGCCTGGTCAGGACATGTTAAATAGTCTAATATATTTTTTGCTTATCGCACTACTTGTATCGTTTGGCTTTGATAAATGGCCTCTTTTTAAACAATGCATAGCTTTTTGTCTATTTTTTGCATTATCCTCTTTTTATATATATATGTTTATTAAATAACATGATCGCACCCGTACACCATGGTACGGCAAACCACGCCAGGGGCTTCATTACCCTTTTATCTGGTTGTGAGAAGTCCGTACACTTTCACAAGTGCGACACCCCGAACTTATAGCACTATATGCATCAGCTCCGAGTCATGATTTTGGTCACATGTTGGGTTTGCCCGACTCCTATGTTTTGGTGCCTTACGTTCCGCTATATCGGCTAAGGTAGCACTAGGAGAACCACTGCGATTGTGCCCCAGTTCAGGTGGGTTGAGCACCTCAGTGGAGAAAGCTAAAACAGACTGTCATGATAAGGCGTGAGACCGGTCGCTGTTTGAGAGGTTTTTGAGTCCTTAAAGGCTTATGCCGCTTCGAGCGAGGAGCTGGTTATGTCCGGCCAAAGGCGTGGATAGCGCCCCGAATTCGGCCTTCCGAACTAGGGGCTTCGCCGAAATTTAAAATTATAACTTTCTATGGCTAAGTGAGAGTGTTCAAGCATTATAGTCCGATTGCCTGGTTCGCTGTGCTGAGCACCTCCCTCGAAGGACCCAACTATGGGAACAAGAGCCCTCAGGTTTATCCCGAACACCCCAGCACTAGTGGCATGGGGGCAGAAGCCGACGACTGGCCATCTCTCAATTTTTGATAAACGGCCGCACAGAAAATAATATTTTAAATTCAATAAGCATTGCTTAGCGCATATGAACAAGTTTTCAGCGCACTGGATACAAACGAGCGAGTTCATTCAAATATTACATCTTTAGTACATTCATCCGCGACAAGGCGGGCTCCGGCAAGAACTTCCTTGTTGTAGTTCTCGGGCTTGCGATGCTCCTTCCCCTGCGGTGGTCCGTCCTTCACCAGCTTCTCTCCGTCCAGCTTGCCCTAGTGTACCCTTACACGGGCAAGGGCCCTCCGGGCACCTTCAATGCAGACGGAGCACTTGACGACCTCAAGCCGTGGACATGCCTCCACCAGCCGCCGCACTAGCCCGAAATAGCTCCCAGGCAGGGCCTCTCCAGGCCACAGCCGAACTAGTAAGCCCTTCATGGACTATTCGGCCGCCTTGTGGAGCTCGGCCAGCTGTTTCAGCTGATCTCTCAAGGGCACAGGGTGTCCGGCCTCAGAATACTGAGACCAGAACACACTCTCCGTCGAGCTGCCCTCTTCAGCTCGGTAGAACGCGGCGGCATCGGATGCGCTGCGGGGAAGATCGAAGAATGCCCCTGGAGAACTCCGGATTCGGGTAAGTAATAGGTAATTTACTTTTATATTCCTACTTTGCATTGAGAATGCCTTACCCGCTGCTATCTTTTTCACATCCTCCAACTCTTGGAGGGCCTTCTGGGCTTCGGCCTTGGCACCCTTGGCGGTCTCAATGGCCGAGGCGAGCTCGGATGCTTGTGTTTTCGCCTCAAGCTCCAAACCCTCATGTTTTTTCATGAGAGCTTGCAGCTCTTGCTGCACCTCGCCGGCTTGGACCCCAAGCCTTTCTCGCTCGGCGCGCTCCTCGGCCGTTTTCTTCTCGGCCTCAGCCAGCGCCTGCTTCAGGTTTGTCACCTCGGCTATGGCCCCTACAATAAGCAGCACAATCCTGTTATTTCTTTTTGCAATCAAGCCTCTCTATAGGAACTTTTTTTCCTTTTAGGGTATTTCTTACCTTCTTTCTCCTCGAGCTGCCGTTTGGCAAGGCCGAGATCTTGCTCGGTCCGCCCGAGGTCCTTTTTAAGGACATCCACCTGCGCAGTCAGTGCGGCGGTGGACAGCAGCGAAGCCTGCATACGCATATTTGACTTTTTTGTTTGACTCCTGCGAAAATTATTAGATCCTCTATCCGGCATTTCTTTCCGAACACCGAACAGAGCATCAGGGGCTACTGTCTATGAGGTAAATAATTTGACATATTTTTATTTACCTTGAAGCCTGTTAGAAGGCTAGCGCAAGCTTCATTCAGTCCGCTCTTGGCGGACTGAACCCTTTGGATCACCGTACTCATAACAGTATGGTGCTCCTCATCGATGGTGGCACCTTTAAGCACCTCCAGCAGATTGTCCGGCGCCTCCGGGTGGACGGAGGCCGCCGGCTCAGATGGCTTACTCCTCTTGGAAGGAGTTCGCCCACCGTGAACTGGGACTGTCGAGTCCGGCGCGGTGTCCGGCACAAAGCCGGACTTGGAGCCCTAGGGGGTTTTGTCCCCTTTACTCCTGGGGTCCGGAGGATTGCCTTGTGGCTCCTCCAGGACCATCTCCTCCTGCCCCGAAGCTTGGCGGGGCGCCACTTCGGTGTCGTCCGCCTCGCAGGGGGAGACCGCGGGTGGAACAAAGTTCACGTCCGACGAATCCAGGGAGCCGCTCGACGAATCGTCGAGCCCGGCCCGGGGCGGGCTGCATAAATTACGTTCGATATTAGGGAAAGCCGCGCATTAAAAGAATATCATGAGTCACTCTGGTATGCAAACACTTATGATTTCGCCGGACGCTTGGTTCTGTACGGCAGCTCCTCTCCGCCCTCTTCGGCGTCGAGGGAGTAGTCCGGCGGAGGGGTCTTCCTTTTCCTCGACCCCTCGGCCTCCCCCGTTGGGGCGGCCTTCTTCTTCTTTGCTCCCCTCGCTGGAGGGGGAGAGCTTCCTTGTTCCTCCTCCTCGTTTTCACGAGAGGAGGGCATTGCGGACTTGTCAGATGACGAGTCCGACACCACCATGTTGCGGGAACTTTTTCGAGTCCTGGTGGTTTTCTTCTTCTTGGCCTTCCTCTCCGGCACCACGTAAGGTGCTGGAGCCATTAGCTTCACCAAGAGAGCTGGGGCCGGGTCTTCGGGCAGAGGAGCCGGATAGTTAATTGGTCCGGATACCTCCTGCCAAGCCTGTCAAAGGTAAAGGGAGTTTAGATCCCGCATAGAGTTAATCTATGTAGAAGAGCTTAACGAACCTGTCAAAGGTATAGATAGATTACCTCACCAGCGTTGCGCTGCGAGCTGTATCCGCGATCCTCGGAGGCGGATGTGGGGGCCTCGACGCCTTTGGTCAGCACCTTCTAGACGTCTTCATACATCGTGTCAAATAGCCTACCGAGGGTTTGGTGCTGCGCCGGGTCGAATTCCCACAAAGTAAAAGCCCGTTCTTGGCACGGGAGGATCGGGCGAACGAGCATGACCAGGACTATATTGGCAAGCCGGATTGGCTTGTCCACCAGGGACTGGATGCATGTTTGCAACCCAGTCACTTCCTCCTCGTTGCCCCACGACAGGCCTGTCTCTTTCCAGGACATGAGCCGCGTGGGGGGTCCGGATCTGAACTCAGGGGCCGCGGCCCATTTCGGATCGCGGGGCTCGGTGATGTAAAACCACCCAGCTTGCCACCCCTTAAGGGACTCCACGAGGGAGCCATCGAACCAGAGGACATTGGCTATCTTGCCAACCATAGCGCCTCCGCACTCCGCCTGGGTGCCGGACACCACCTTGGGCTTGACATTGAAGGTCTTGAGCCAGAGGCCAAAGTGGGGGCGGACGCGGAGAAAGGCCTCACACACGACGATAAACGCCGAGATGTTGAGAACAAAGTTCGGGGCCAGATCGTGGAAATCCAGGCCGTAGTAGAACATGAGCCCCCGAACAAATGGGTGAAGTGGAAAGCCCAGTCCGCGGAGGAAGTGGGGAAGAAACACTACCCTCTCATGGGGCCTTGGGGTAGGAAGAAGCTGCCCCTTATCAGGAAGCCGATGCGGGATGTCCTTGGACAAGTATCCGGCTTTCCTTAGCTTTTTGATTTGAGCCTCCGTAACGGAGGAAACCATCCACTTGCCTCCCGCTCCGGACATTGTTGGAGAAGAAAGGAAGAGCGGACTTGGGCGCTGGAGCTTGAGTGTGCGAGAGATGGATTGGCAAAGGAGGAAGAAGGCGTAGGTAAAAAAGGCGGATTCTAATCCCCTTATATATAGGCGGATGCGGTTATGCCTCCCCACCTACCTAATTAAACTCACTTGCCTTTCGAGCGCCGTGGTAAATGGCGCGGTTGGGTTACCCACGTCCGTATTAATGAGAATCCCGTTGAAAGGGGCACACGATCTCTGCTTTGACAAGACGTGCCAAGGAAACCGCCTTGCTAAATACGCTGAGGTGGAACAATGAAAATGATTTATACAGAAGGCTTGGCCGCAGTGTTATGACGCACTGCGGAATACGTTAGCAGATCTGGCAATACGTGGAAACTTGTTTTTACAGAGCCGGACACTATACTTGGTGTTTATAATCTTCTTGAAGAACTTGGAGGAGGAACCCGCCTTGCAATGCCGAAGACAATTTGCGCGCCGAACTCATCGTCATTGAAGCCTGGTTCAGGGGCTACTGAGGGAGTCCTGGATTAGGGGGTGTTCGGATAGCCAGACTATACCTTCAGCCGGACTCCAGGACTATGAAGATACAAGATTGAAGACTTCGTCCCATGTCCGGAAGGATCTTTTCTTGGCGTGGAAGGCAAGCTAGGCGTGCGGATATTCAAGATCTCCTACCAATGTAACCGACTCTGTGTAACCCTAACCCTATCCGGTGTCTATATAAACCGGAGGGTTGTAGTCCGTAGGACAAGGACAACAGAACCATCATCATACACAATCATACCATAGGCTAGCTTCTAGGGTTTAGCCTCCTTGATCTCGTGGTAGATCTACTCTTGTACTACCCATATCATCAATATTAATCTAGCAGGAGTAGGGTTTTACCTCCATCGAGAGGGCCCGAACCTGCGTAAAATAAAGTGTCCCTTGTCTCCTGTTACCATCCGACCTTGACGCACAGTTCGGGACCCCCTACCTGAGATCCGCCGGTTTTGACACCGACACTACCCCTATCTTGTTTAGATCTGGAGAGGATTAGAGTGTGTGAATAGAGCGACCCTAGCAATCAAGCGCGGAGGCTCCGGCCTATATATACGTAGTGGGGTAGTTTTCCTTTTTCACTCCATTAAAACAATTGTTTAAAATTGTGTACTACTACATGCCAGGTCGCGGTTTTTTTAGTTGTTGATTGTTTTTTGAGATAGCTACCCGCTTGTTCCAAGTGGTGTTACTGTGTGCCAGGTCGCACTTTGTATCGTTCAAGTCTAGTACTACAAGTCCCTCCATTAAATGAACAACCACCCCCTCGTAAAAATTGTGAACAAGCCCACGGCTAAAATTAGCGGAAACGTGGGTTGCCCCAACATGCATTATTATTTATATTTTCTACTCCCTCCGTTCCTAAATATAAGTCTTTTTTATTAGCCACACCTAGGACAAGAATTTTTTTTATTAGCAGTGAACCCCACATGTCATAGACACAAAAATTGTGGCAAGATTCCCTTAGGCAAGCCAAAGTGTGTAACAATTTGAGCAACTCAGGTTAGGCAAGTGTGGCAAGTGTGGGAAAAATAATGTGGCAACATAATACAAACATAGTCACAATCCAAACAGCCCCGTAATTTTTTGTGACATGCATGAAAATTTGGTTAGTTAAATTTATAGTCAAAATTTGGCAAGGTGCATCAAATCAACACATGCAAGTATCAAAAGGAAAGTCACGGCATGCATGCATGCATTGTACTCCCTCCGTTTCCAAATATAAGTCTTTTTAGAGATTGCAACAAGTGACTACATACGAAGCAGAATATGTCTACTCCTACATACGAAGTAGCCCATTTGAAATGTGTAAAAAGACTTATATCGAGTGCAGTGCTTTGATGTGTCGCGTCAACTCGTACAAGACCGAGAAATTTGATTACTACAACGCCCTCTCCCTCGCGGACTGAGCTCCGGTGCCTTAACTACACCTGCCTTTGGCTGCATGACAGGAGGGCCAACCACCTGTTGGGCCCACCTGTCATAGACGCAAAGGCAAGAGCAGTAAGTAGAAGCTTTCGCTACACGCTATCCCTCCCACACGAGGTGGACGGACATGCAGCAGTGGATTCGATATTGTAGAAGTAGGAGTAACATCATTGTTCGTCTTCTCGAAGAGGCGAAGAGCCAAGCGCAACCCGAACGTGGCAGTTGCGAACGCTCGCGTGGTGCGGTTCCTTAGAGTACTAGCCAGGCTCTTGCATGAGACAAATTTGCTATTTTTTAACAATTAAACTCAATTATCCATTGGTTGGTACTCATTCTGCATAGGTCCACGCGCTTAGCACCGTTTCCTCCTGGGGTCACCAATGTTTATTTGCTAATTAATAGCATTGCATGCAATGAACTAGCCATTGCAAGTCATTAAAAGCATGCACACCTCTCATCTCTTATTGGTTGATATGTCAAGAAACAAGAAACAAGGTAGAAGTTAATGCACCGCGCCTAAGTGTTTTGGGACTATTTGGTTTTCGTAAGATGACTTACACACCTAGACGTAGGGAGTAGTATAGCCCTGTAAACCGGAAAGGAGTATTTGCCTTTCTAGAGATTTCAACAAGTGACTAGACTACACCGTGTGCAGTACTCCCTCCCTTCCGGTTTATAGGGCTCAAATCTCAAATCTCATGAACCAAGGCATTTTGCGATTGGAGGAATGTATCTCATACTATACAAAACTACCCTAATTAAACTCATGCATTAATTACGTAGTTCTCTCGTTTTCCTCTCCGCCTTGGTCGCGGTGCACAATATTGAGCACTCCTATATGACTAGCCGCTCTATCTACATGCGGGACATTTCAAAGCATCCGAGCCCGCGTGCCATCCACCAAATCACAGCGAGGTGCTACAGTCGAGACTCACCTGTCACCCCGGTGTGGCCGTCATGACCCGTCATATCACAAAACCCACACCTTTACCAGCAGTGGTAAGGTGGCCTCCAAGTTGGACTAGACGAAGCAACCATCATTTCACTGGAACGCTCGTTCAAGCCCTTTCTTCCCTTTCTTGAAGTAAACCTCACTCCAGGCTACTCACTTCTGCCATTTTTCTTCTGTACCGACGAAGGAAAGGTGGGCGAATCGGTTATGCTGCTATATTTTCATTCCAAGAATCTTCTTTTTGCGAAGCATCGACCGATTCTCACATCCTATTTTTTTTCCGTTTTCATTGCGATTGTGGTTTCCTTTCGATTGCTTTTTGTTTGTCAGTTCATTGATGGATCCTGGAGCACTAGGCAAAGAGTTGCCGGCGGACAACCCATTGGAGACAGCGATCTCCAGGAAGCGAGCACCGACCAACGAGTTGACCATGTTGGCAGGCCAACCCATGGAGATGAAGAACTCCAAGAAACAAGCACTGGCCAAAGAGTTGAGGACGTTGGCGGACGAACTCCTCAAAGAAAGTTGGAAGAACGGCAAGGGCCCCACCGTGCCTACCCCAGGAACTCTGATTGCCACCTATGTGAGGCTCAAGACCGAGTTTGAGGAGATAGTCGCCGTTGAGAAGCAGTATTCCCCTGGCAAGGTGATGGCCCCCATCGAGGACGAGGAGATGGCCCCCGGAGGGATGAGATCCCCCGGTGAGATGCACAAGGTAAAAAATAATGGCTTATTACCATAGTAGTGGTTTTTGATTATTTGCAATGTGCTTGCTAATATGTTAGGGTTGTGCAGGTGCCGGTGGACGTCCTTGATGATTCCGATGTCGTGGCCCGTCGTGTTGGCATCGCCCCGAAGATCGATTATGATGCCATTGTCCATCCCGTGGACATCGCCCCAGAGATCGATTCCAATGTCGCGGTCAGTCCTGTGGACATCGCCCCAGAAATCGATTCCCATGCTGCTGTCCGTGTTGTGGTCATTGCCCGAGAGATCGATGACAAGAAATAGTTGGTCGCGCTAATCCTTCAGGGTAGTTTGCATTGCCCTATGTTTAATTACCAGAACGATGCATGTTATCAAACCATCTTAGGGCTAGTGCACTGTCTTGTGTGGGCTGATCTTGCTACATTTGTTTGATAGTGAATCATGCGAACCCTCTCCGAGTTATGGAAACAGATGTATCCTCACCAGCATTTGATGTAATATATGGCATGCTTAGATGTAAGTTTGAACTGTTTATCATATCAGCAGGGCTTGTTTGATCATTCTTGGTGTTAGTAGGCTAGCTACTGTGCGAGCTATAGTACTTGTGAAACACTCACCGAAGAGAAACGTTGGGGCTGATGAGCTCGTGGTACGCTTATACTTATCCCTCATCGATCGACCAATAGCCCTAGCTCCTAAAATTGTAGGCTTAGTGATCGATCAGACAATAGTCGACATACATTCAGGCCTCATTTGGTTCATAGGGTAGGAAAATCGTAGCAAAAGTATAGAGAACATGCAACACAAAATCATAGCAGTGCAGAGACGTACTCCCTCCGTTCCAAAATAGATGACCTAGGCGGGCTAGTTTGGCCTAGTGGGTTTCAGTGATATGACGTGGTATAGTGCCGTCCAGTCTTCGCGTGTGGTAGCAGTATTGCGGGTATAGTAAGTTTTCTTGAAGAAGCGGAATTCAACGAAGTCATGATGGTTCCTTCGTCAGAACAACTTACAGTGGGAAAGGTTGGACCTGCGATACGACCGGGGTAGACTAGGATAATTTTGTGCATGGCAGGTGGACCAGGATGGTCGACGTCCCACATGTCGGTGAATGAAAGTATTCTTTCCGATATAGAGGACGAGCAACGGGTATGCATTGTTTATTTTTGATGAAAGCTATTGTCTCCACTGTTACGGCGGAGGAGTGTGAAACACGGCAGCCCAGTGAACTTGGCATGTGCACCACTCCCTCCTTCCTCATGTAATGCCCAGGTTACAGCTTTTTCTCACTTTCTCTCTGTCTATTTCCTCTCAAATGTTTTTTACCTTTCTTTTTTAAGACATAATTGTTTTTATGCCTTTTTTAGAATTATTTTTTTATACCTAGGAGCACGTGTAGAGACGGGCTCTTGCAGAGCCCACTCCTTGACTTTGTCAATGCCTCTCTCTCCTCCACTTAAGGAGCACTACTTGTTATACATGCATGCGGCGGGCAGTTGGCGTCTTGAGGGGCCAGGGCGGTGAGAGCGGGCTCCGGAAGTGGTCCGGACTCCAGCATGGCCCACCTCACATTATCACCATATATTTCTTGGAGTCCGTGCGCAGCGGGCGGGCGATTTCTTCTCCCTCCCCCGTTTCTCTCTTCTCAGCTGACGCCCTTCGAGCGATTAGATTTCGGCTATCGACGGTTTATTCAATTACGGTCCCACATGTCAGTGAAATTGCAAGACAACGCGTGTCCCCTCTGGTGAGCGGCGTGCGAGCCGGACTGTCGGGGTTGCGACGCATACGAGTCGTAAGTGTGCCACCTTTTCCTTTAGAACTTGCGAAGCGTAACATTTTCATGTGATCGATCGATAGAAATCCAGAACAAAATGAAGAGGGCGGTGCTTTCCTGCTCGTTAGGCAGGCTAGTTCGAGTGATATGACATGCTACAGTGCCGTCCACTTGCTCCATTTTTATGTAAGCAAGAGTTTGCACTCTTACGCGGGAGGAGTGCGAAACACCGCGGATCTGATTTTGATCGAGGGATAACTGTTCCCTGCCAAATAATGGAGGATTGTTAGCGATTATAGCATGATAGTTAGGGCATCTCCAGCGTTGGCCCACAAATTTACACCGGCATTTGTCTGAGGACACTGATGGATGCCATCTGATGCTGCCCGCATACCTTTCGACAACTATATGAACTAACCGAACGAAATTCATGCAAACAAAGCAAATTTCAAATTAACCGAATGAAATTAATTACATTTCGAAAACATTTCCTACAAACTGGACGAAATTCATTACATATTTCGCAGAAACCATACTAAAACCTACTGTAAACCTAATCTAAATGATCGCCGGCACCGGACCACCATGTCCGGCCATGAACCCGAGAAAGCCGGCCATTGCCTTTGCCTCCTCCTCATTCGCCTCGATAACCTTCTCCTCCGGAGCACAAGGTTCTGAAGATTTCCGCCTCCACGTCGCCGTCAAGCGGCTAATCAGCCGCCGATGTTTACCCCACCAAGCTTGGCGTCGACTGAGTGGAGTAGCGGTGGCCTTCCCGGGACCAGAGCGGCGGCGACCTACCGTGTACTACTCTTCCTCGCTGCCGGCTGCGCCCGCGCACGCGCGCCGGCTTTGTGGTCATGGCGGCGGAGGGCGGCTGGGGGGTGCCGGCGATCTCCTTCGTTTGCTCTTGTGACAGTATGTCGAAGAGAGCTTTGGAGCGCGCCCGAAGCGGAGCCGCCGATGTCCCTCGTCTGCTCCTGTGACAGTACGTCCAAGAGAGCTTCGGAGCGCCAGGAGGCCATGGTTGAAGTGGTGCCGATAGAAGGAAGGGACCGGAGGAGAATAAGTGTGGGTCTTTGGCTATGGCTGGGAGCTGGGGCTCAAGTTAATATAGCGGGCGAATGGCAATGAGCCGCGGCAGACGGATGGACAACTGGCGCCGGAGTAGGTTCGTCGGGCATGAATGCGGACGCTGCTTCAGTGACTTAACTGCAGATGCGTTTAGGTTACTGACATGTGGGCCCAACGGGCATCTGGCCCGCATGTCAGTGACACACCAATTGCACCTGCAGTTAAGTCCGGTGAATGCGGCATTGACATTCTGGAGAGACGGTGACCGTTTCGGGCGGGAAGCGTGCGCTAGCGATGGAAGGGGTTTCGGTGTGCAGTGGCACTAAGATTGGTTGCTCACGATAGTACATACTTTGTACCATACTACCATAGTACCCTCTCTAGCTTAGGCTGTTTTATAGATTGTCGTTGTGATGGACGATATACATGAGCAAGGCGGTCCGAGTATGACCGTTGGTGTTGAGCCAGGTGAATACATGCTCGGCGTTCGCGTAGGCCTCCATCAAACATCTAAACAGTAATGTCAGGCACCGCCGGGGCGCGCAGGTGATGGGCTCGCCATTTGCGTTGCACCATGAGTAGGACTTTGATTTAGAGGGTGACGTGCATGTATTAGCATGCTTTGACAGCGTGAGCGTGAGTGTCTAACGCGAAGTATTTCATTTTCATTTGGCTGACGAGGGTGCGTTGCAGTGACAAGTCCATGGTTTGATTCCCCACATATGCATAATTTTGGTTTTTACAGTATTTCTTTCTCCATTGACAGGTAGGCCTGCGTAGATAGATAAAGAACACGAGCTGATGAGGCGCATGCGGACTGTTTGACTGGTCAACCAGAAAAATACGGAGCTATACGCTAAGCCAGTGACTGTATAATCACCATATCTCGTATACAATGATCAAAGTGAGCTATCAAGACAAGTTCGATGACCACTAATGCATTTTACTCGGTAATAAATGACCAGGATTGAAGAGGAATCCAAATTTGCTTCGTCTTCTGTCCTTGAGCTCTTGACAAACCAATGTACTATACGGTTGTCCGGCCACTCCACCCCAGAGCTCTCACCAAGCGTCGTTCATGCCACCGCGCTGCGCACTAACCGGTAAGGCAGCGATGGCATCCCGCCGCGCCAAGTTCCTCGCCGCCCACGACCGCACACAAAATGGTAGGGAAGCGAAGGCATCCCGCCGTGCCGAGTTCATCGCCGCTCGCGACCTCACAACTATGCAAGAGGAATTTGAAGATGCCAAGGCCGAATGGGCGGTAGAGCAAGAGGCGGCCAAAGCCGCACAGAGGGAGCAGAAAAGTCAGAAAGCACTCAAGAAAAGAGAGGCCCGCCGCCGCAAGAAAGAAAAGGACGCACGCGCTGCTGCGGAGAGGTCGGCGGAGATCCAAGCACGGCGGGGTGTCGCCGACAAAGCCGGGAAGGAGAACGACGGCGTCTGGCCAGCATGTGAGAAGTAGTAGTACTAGTAGTTAGTGTGTGTGTCTGAGTCTGTGTACGAGCATGTACCAATACTACTAGTTACTACTGTAGTTTTTTGAGCAAATTACCAGTACATTAGCCTAGACTAAATGGAAAAATTCCTATCCTAAGCATCAAATGGCATCTCTTTCTCTATAGGAATTGAGATGCATGTCATCTCACTTCTTATGATTTTCATATTCCTATCTTATGAACGAAAGGAGGCCTCTGTTAGAGTAACTACTGTAGCTAGCAATACTGTTGGTACAGTAGTTTTCTTCAAGAAGCGGAATTCAACGAAGTCATGATGGTTCCTTCGTCCGAGCAACTTCAAAGTGGAAAGTGGGCATGTGATTTGACGCCTCATTAGTCATTGTTACTGCGGCACGATGACCTGGGTGACTCTCCCTTGGAGTTCTGCGTGCATGGCAAGTGGACCAGGATGGTCGACGTCCCACATGTTGGCGAACGGAAGTATTCTTTTCGATATCGAGGAGCAAGGAAACCACGTGGTATAGTATGCTGATTGGTTCGCAAAAAATAGTATCACTGCCGATTTATAATTATTTTTATTTCTGATGAATGCTAGCGTTTCAACTCTTACGACGAAGGGTGCCAAACACGGCATGTTCTGGATGTCCCACGCGTCAGCGAAAGGAGTGGGACATGAACAGCGTGGTAGAGCCCAGCGTAAAAAAACAGCATGGTAGAGCATCTCCACTTCTTCCACTTCGGGGTCGGAGACCACACGTAGTAGTACTTAGTGGTATGAACGATACAAAGTGCGACCTGGAGAGAAAGACACGTCTAGTTGGAAGGTCTCGGGGCATACACGTAAACAAATGTAAAAGCTAATATGTGCCTCCAACTAATATAGTAGTAGTAGAGTACTTAGGCACGTACTCCATAACATCACCGTGCATTGCACGTACAATATTTAGTGGTAGTACGTAGTAAGAGACAAATGCCGCCCAAGAGTTCCCTTCTCGACCTACTTTTGGGTGTTTGGTAGAGTGTATCGAGGGTGCATGAGTCCACACTAGTTTAGCACAAATACACTAGAAGCATGCATGAAGAGAGCATGCATGAAGAGGGGTGTTGAGTTGAGCATGCATGAAGAGGGAACAACTATGCTGAGACGAGATCGCAACCAAACACACCCTATATGCCACGCATGTTCATACCATTTGTGCCTTTCTACTTCACTTACTATGCTACATTACTCAGGTTCGTACGTCCACTCCTGGGTACATGTCCGTCTCGTAGTTCCAGTCCCATGTGTTCTTCATATAGATGGAACAATCCTTGCATAAAACGTGCACCTTGATGCTAGATGTCTCGCGTGTTGGCAAAAGGATGAACAAAGCTCACGTAAAAAAATAGAGTGGAAGAACATAGATTTCGGACGACCGAGAAGGAGCAAGGAACCTCGTAGTGGAGCGTCTGCACTCATAATATTTAATATTATTCAGCGATATAAAATTAACCAATCATCTCCACAGTGGACTGGAAAAGTACGAAACACGGCAGCCCAGTGTAGTTACATAATACTAGTACATGGCTAACCCACGCTATCACCATATTTCTTGGCTTCCGTGCGACACCTATCTCTAGTAATTCAGCAACCTGTATTGCTTCTCCCTCTTCGTCTCTATCAAAGTGCGGCGGGCTGGCGTTTCTGCCGTCTATTGAGGTCGGTTAACTATCACATGTTAGCAACATGCCAAGAGCATTCTAAAAAAATTCCTTTCACGCTCCGTTTTCAAAAAGAAAAAAAATCATTTCACGTACGAATTTGCCTATATGCTTTGAGCAACTTGCATGTCCTATACTTGTAATATCCCAAAATTCTAAATTTTGGAATGTTATAATAAATAGATAGATTTGATTGATTGTTTGATTGACTGTGTGAAGTTGAGTGAAATTCGAAACTTTTTGAAAGTTAAATGAGAGGGAATAAAAGGACTTTCCCAAACTTTGATTTTTTTTTGCTTTTATGATCTCCGTGAATTCAAATTCTTTTCACCACAAAACCCCGGAGAGAAGATGACATGACTTCTTCCATTTATTTAAATGACAAGGGGTTGAAAATATTTGAATTTCATTTGAGAATATTTTCAATTCTGAAACTTTATGCAACTCAATGATTTTCACGAGTGAAGATAAAATGACTTCTTCAAAACATATGAAATATGAGTTGGGAGTTTCAAAGGATCAAATTCAAAGTCCTTTTAGAATTATTTTTCAATTTGGAGTTATTTGGATTTTATTCAAATTATTTTTCTCCAAAAATAAAATATATGGAAAATAGGGTAACATGATTCCCTACATCAGAAAATTGGAGAGAAATAAATTTGAATTAATTTTGGTATTTTTAAAATGATTTTACTGGGTTTTACTAGAGCAGAAGCACTCTTTGCTTTATTTGAATTTGTGTGTATTTTATTTGACGTTAGTAAAATGTTCAGGTTGTAGAAAATGTTCTTCTGAAAATTTTTATATATTATATGCCTATGTAGAAGCTTAGTTTCATTTTCGTTTTTCAGTTTATCGCATTCTGTTTAAAAAAAAATAACAAAAACTGCACGCGCGCCTGAAACTAACTGTTGCCCACGTGCGCAGCATAGTGGCGGGCGCCCCATCTTTTATTTTTCTTTATCCTACATGGGCCAGGCCATCCAGTTTATTTTTTATTATTTTTTGACCGTATTTGTTTTAAAGAAAAACTATAGCGCGGCCGACCGAGGCCTTTAGGCCCGTGCGAGGCGTTAGCATTTTTTATCTCTGTTTCGTTTAATTACGACTGCGTTTAGTCCCACATTGCCTAGCCTTTGACCCTTAAATCTCTTTTCCACCTATAAATATAGACCTATAGATCCTCCCAAAATCATCCGATTCGGGTTAAATCAATATTTTGGTTTGACTAGATTCATTTAAGAAAAATATTTTTCTCCTCTCCGGCGCGACTTTTGGAAATTGACTACTTTCTCCAAAGTCATCTTTTCTCTGCCTTATAAAGGTATCTTTCTTCGTTTTTTTTTCTTTTTTATACTTCCGTAGTTTATTATTTTCTAGAATAGTACGATAAAATAATTAGATTACTAATTAGTCTACGTATTTATACATTGGACCTTAGTTGTAGCTATTTTTCTTCTGTAAAATAGTTTGGCCCTGATTTTTCAAATAGCTTAACATTTTACTCGTTCATCCAAATTAGATGAAACCAATGCCCACTTCTTCGTTACGATCTCCTCTATCCAGTAATCCAACTCAAACATGTTTTTGAAAGTTTAAAATTTGAATTAGATCAGATTTGAATTTGAACTTCGTTTGATTATAACTTGAGTTTCGTAACTCTGATTTAGTTGATTCTTTTTGCTATTCGAAGCTCTTGACCTAAACTTTCTGATAAGGCCAAATTTATATAATTTTGGTACTGTTAGAAATTGTTTTATGTTGCAAGAGTTATTTGCTTGGTTTTGATGTTTTTCGAACTGTCTTCTTCGTTCTTCCCGATCTTTTGAGTGATTGCTTATGTGTGGTTACTATTGCTTGCCTACGATAGATTGAACGGAGTGTGACGAGTAAAAATATCAAGAGTTGTGAGTGCGAATCATCTTCATCAACATTACAGGCAAGTTCACACTTTGATCATATCTCCTTTCATACCCAGTTTTTATGCATTAGTTTCTCCCTCAAACATTGCATGAGTAGGATTGATAACATGTGGGTATTGGGAAGTAGTTGATGAGGTAGGAACCTATTGCCCTGCATTCAAACCTTGGGAGTTACTATTACGTTACGCTTATATTGCCATGCTATGCTAATAGACATGTTAATGACAGATGTGAGATTGTTAATTAATGGTTTACTTAAGGTGGCAACTTTAACACACATCTGGATGGATTGAGGCACCTGGGTACTCCAACGATTGCCTGTTTAGGCACCTGGGTATTCCAGCGATTGCCTGTTTTTTATGGACCGCCACTCAGGCTCAAAGGGATCATGAGATTATCCATACTAGAAACTTCCGTGTGCAGCCACAAGCTACTATGGGCTCTAGCATAGTTGACTAAGTCGTGCGAACTCTTACAGTTGTAGACTAGCAGATGTAGGGGATGTAGGTTGGTACTGTCAACCCGATTGTAAGGTGCTAGCGCTTCCGAAAGACTATGTCTCAGTCATCCGTTTCTCAAACGTCATGTAGTGCGAGAATCCCAACGGAGGAGATCGAGTCTTGTGGGGAAAGTGCGCAAACCTCTGCAGAGTGTATAAACTAATCATGGTTAGCCGTGTCCCCGGTTATGGATGTCTTGAGTATCTAGTACTTGGATTATCATGTGAATCTCATCATGTGACTTTAATTAATTTGTTGGGTTTTAATGATGATGCTTAATTGGGATTGAGAGGGTGTCTACACTCTCAATGTTTAACAACCACCATGATAGTTAAATAAAATTTATTCCTTTGCAATAGGGAAAAATTGGCTTTACACAAAACTGTAACCATAGAGCGTTTCCACCAGCCATATATACATGTAGTGATAGCCATTGTTCATTATTCTCTATGGTGTGAATTTGCCAGTACATTCAATGTACTGACTCTTTTGGGCTGCAACGTCTCATGTTGTAGGATTCTTACGACGAGTAAGTGATACGTTAGGGTTACGATTTCTACACTCAACTTTGCCGTTGGTGTTGATGGGAATCCACAACCTTGTTGTTACTTCTGCTATTTGGATTGAGGTAATAGTATTTACGTTATTTATACATGTGATTTACCTCTGTTATAAATCCTCGAGTACTGTGTGTCAGCATACCGATCTAGGGATGACACTTAAGCACAGAGACTTGACCGTTTGAGCTCGGGTCGCTACAAGATGGTATCATAGCATATGTTGACTGTAGAACGTGACCCCTAGAAACTGGCAAGCCCATAGGAAAGATTTTGCTAAAATTTCATTCTTCAAAAAGATCTTTTACCTCTTTTCTCTTCTGAACTTATTCAAATATTCCCTTTTAATGAGACCATACCCCTTTTTCCCTTTTGACCACACGAAGATTTGACTGATGAGACCACTCCAAGAATTACAAGATATCGGACAACCACGACCACTATGGAATGAAGGAGATTTTACCGTGCATCTAAATAATGGAAACTACAACAGTTGAAGACTCCGAAGACTAGGAGAATTTGAAGGCTCTGAAGAATTCCCAAATTTTTATGACCTAGGAAGGCTACCCTTATGGAACTTGGCAGACTATGGAAGTTGTCAATACCCGAGATTAAGGTGTATCGGATAAAGACCGGAGCATGGAGAGTTAAAAACTCAAAGTTTTGTCAAGAAAACCCTAAGGCAAGAGATATCAACTATGGAATGATAGCTCATTGTAATGACAAGAGCAAAAACACGGATATCCATGATGTTATCGCCCGTTTGTGCTATTGTCACCGTGCTAAGTTAAGCATGCATATGCATGGAAGGATTGGATGGTAGAAGGCTGATGGAGCACCTATCAGCAAGATGAAGTTTTTACCTTAGCCGGTGTATCACAAGGATCTGGAGTGTTACATCAAAAGTTAAGATGGATCTGCAGGAAAGCAGTATTTGATAAGGAAGCGTTTCGTGAAGAACTCAGGACCCAGAAGCTGAAAGTAGCCAAGCTAGAGGAGCCAAACCTTGAGACATCAAAGATTCGTCGGGAACTGAAGGACAGTAGGGTCATGGTTCATGTCGAGGTTGATGAAATCCAGAAGTTGGAACGCAACTCCAGAAATATTAAAGGACGCCACGATAGACTTTGCGACAATAGAGATGATATGGCAAAAGAACTTGAGAAGGTCAAGCACGATCATAAGAAGCCCATCGGAGACATGAACAAGACTTGAAGAGTTTGGCGATGTTGACTTTTAGAAGACCAAACCCCTGTTATATAGCTATGTTAGATGTGACGGTTGTAAGCTGTCATTTGTTTGATGTTTTTCCGACAACCACAATAAAAATCTGTCTTTTCAAAACTATTGTTTGCATTGTGTGTATCCCTCTCTATCCCTCTCATCTAACCCCAAAACCCATGGACCCAATAGAGGATGAATGAAGATGAGCTTGTATTTTCTGGACGATGAGTCAATTGGAGACAGAACGATGGATTCATAACATGGAGGATCACATGAAGAATAACCCTATAGTCGGAAAGGATATGAAGAAACCTTGTGCATACAAGCTTTGTGGAGAAATAGGACACAACCGTAAAGAAAACAAGGATGAATGCCCTCATAAGCGAAGGATTACCAAAGGAGTTAGCTGAGGATCTCAGGGAACTTCGGTTGGAGATTGTTCCCAATGGTTTTGTTGCAGCAATGAAAGTTCAGTCTACATTGTTGGGAAAGATCTGTGAAGCTCAGAAGGATGACAAAGAGATTGCTGAGGTAAAAGAGAGGATGAGCAAAGGAAAGGCCAAAGGTTTTCATAAGGATGAACACGACACCTTATGGTTCGAGGACCGTGTATATGTGCCCAATAATGCAAAGATCAGGAAGTTAACACTTCAGGAGGCTCATGACTCACCATACTCGATTCGCCCTGGAAACACCAAGATGTATTTGGATTTGAAGGAGCGTTTCTGGTGGACTGGTATGAAGAAGGATATTTTGGAGTATGTAGTCGTAGGTGAAGTATGCCAGAGAGTAAAACAAGAGCATCAGAAGCCAGCAGGATTACTACAACCTATGCCGATACCCAAATGGAAGTGGGATAAACTTGACATGGATTTTATTACCGGATTGCCCAGGACCCGATCGGGACATAAATTCTATCTGGGTAGTAGTTTATTGTTTGACCAAAGTAGCTCACTTTATCCCAGTGAAAACCACCTATACAAGTGCGAAGTTGGCCAAGATATATATATGACCAGGATCGTATGTCTGCATGGACTTTCGAGGACCATCGTATCAGATAGAGGAACACAGTTTACCTCAAAGTTTTGGAATCAGTTGCATTAGACTTTGGGTACTAAGCTAGAGTTTAGTACAGCCTTTCATCCGCAGAGAGATGGATAGACAGAGAGAGTCAATCAGATTCTGGAGGACATGTTGAGAGCGTGTGTGCTAGATTATGGATCTAGTAGGGATGATAATCTACCTTACGCGGAGTTCTCATACAACAACAGTTACCAAGCCAGTTTGAAGATGGCCCTTTTTGAAGCTTTGTATGGGAGAAGGACCCAAGCACCATTGATGTGGGATGAAGTTGGAGACCGTCAGTTGCTTGGACCAAATGTGATCAAGGAGTCAGAAGAGAATGTAAGTTGATTCGAGATAGACTGAAGGTAGCTCAGTCCAGGCAGAAGAGTTATGTAGACTAAAAAACACAAGGAGGTAGTCTATGAAATTGGAGATAGAGCATGTCTTCGTGTGTCCCCTCTATGAGGAATTAAACGATTCGGAGTTAAGGGAAAGTTAGCCCCGAGATTTGTAGGACCATACCGAGTTTGGAGCGTATGGGAGAAGTGGCCAACAAGTTGGAGTCACCCGAAGGACTGTCAGGAGTTCATGATGTGTTTCACGTTTCCCAGTTGAAGAAGTGCCATGCAGGGATGGCCAAAATTTCCCCTGTAAGGATGCTTGACCCTGGAAAGGATAAGGATGTTCCACGAAATGGAGAATGGACTTCATAAGTATAAGTTTTTATCTCGGTATGTGGGATATCCCATGAGGATGAAGAGATGAATTACTATTGGATAAAAAGGAGGTGTGATATTGGAAATATGGATCAATGGAAATTCCATGATGAGTCTGAGTAATCATGTCCGAGTTTGGTGCCAATAGAAGGAAGTAAGACAATACAATTGGATGGATTTTTAGTATGCTAGGAAGCTGGAAGTTGGATGTTGGATTAGAGATCCGTTGCTCCGATGATGAGTTCAAGGTTTGCAAGTGATGAGATGGGCTATAACCCACATGCCCCAGGACCTGCCAAGAAGCAAGCACACTCTTGCTGAAGGAAAAACCCTGGAAGAGGATTACGTTTATCGATAGACGATCTTATAGGAGTAACGTAAAACCTGAGAGTTGTGAAGGAACGATAGATGTTTGTTTGGCTTGCAGATCTATGGATATATCCGAACTTGGTTCGTCGACAAGAGAAAGTCTGCAATGCTTGTGAGGATGACCGAGTGTTAGAATGCGAGATTTGCTAAACCGTATACAAGGTAATGATTTGGGTGCAGGATGGATTGATCATCATACCGACTTACTCTTATTATTCGCCTTGCTATACGGGATGGTAAATCTGAGTGACTTACCTATAGTAGAGAGACGACGATATCAAAACCTTGTTTGAACCTTAGAATGGTATAAATATTTTCCCTTGTACAAGGCAACTTTTGCCATCCGTAGGTTATACGGTGAGGATCAACCAGACCCATTTCCTGCAGGAGGAAACCATAAATTGTTGACCACCATGAGATATCGATAGTTGTTTAGTATTGGCGTCATACCTATCAGCTATGAAGACCCAATTTCGGAATAACCTTACCAAGATGAAAGGACAAAAGAATTGAGGAAAAGGTTATGCCACTACCGGAGAAGGAATTATCCTTACGATCTGAGAAGACCGACACTGTCAAGAATAAGGATGGAGTATATGAGTTTTGATGGAACCGTAACCATGCATTTTAAGGGTGGAAGCACCCCAGACCCCGGTGACGATCGATGGATTTTGAGAAGACCCCAAACCTAACCCCTTTCTTTCTAGCCTCTCTGAATCTCGAGGACGAGATTCATTTTAAGGGTGGTAGGTTTGTAACATCCCAAAATCCTAAATTTTGGAATGTTATAATAAATAGATAGATTTGATTGATTATTTGATTGATTGTGTGAAGTTGAGTGAAATTCGAAACTTTTTGAAAGTTAAATGAGAGGGAATAAAAGGACTTTCCCAAACTTTCATTTTTTTTTGCTTTTATGATCTCCGTGAATTCAAATTCTTTTCACCACAAAACCCTGGAGAGAAGATGACATGATTTCTTCCATTTATTTAAATGACAAGGGGTTGAAAATATTTGAATTTCATATGAGAATATTTCCAATTCTGAAACTTTATGCAACTCAATGATTTTCACGAGCGAAGATAAAATGACTTCTTCAAAACATATGAAATATGAGTTGCGAGTTTCAAAGGATCAAATTCAAAGTCCTTTTGGAATTATTTTTCAATTTGGAGTTATTTGGATTTTATTCAAATTATTTTTCTCCAAATATAAAATATATGGAAAATAGGGTAACATGATTCCCTACATCAGAAAATTGGAGAGAAATAAATTTGAATTAATTTTGGTATTTTTAAAATGATTTTACTGGATTTTACTAGAGCAGAAGCACTCTTTGCTTTATTCGAATTTGTGTGTATTTTATTTGACGTTAGTAAAATGTTCAGGTTGTAGAAAATGTTCTTCTGAAATTTTTTATATATTATATGCCTATGTACAAGCTTAATTTGATTTTTGATTTTCAGTTTATCGCTTTCTGTTTTCAAAAAAAAAAACAATAACAAAAACTGCACGCGCGCCTGAAACTAACTATTGCCCACGTGCGCAGCATAGTGGCGGGCGCCCCATGCGTCCATAATTTAAGAGATTATATTTGTAAAAGATAATTATCGTATATATGTAGCCGATAGTGTCGGACGATAGATATACAAGAACTTGTTTTTCGACCAATCTCTCGGAGAAGGAGAGGTGGTCGATATCAGTTCTCTCTGTATGCATATATGTTCATGACGATCTTCTGTTTCCTTCGTTTGCTTACTAGCTAGTTAGCGTGCCTAGTCGTCTCTATACGTATGTATAGTACGTAGCGTCGACCAAGCACGGACATAAGAGAGGACACTTCTCTCTATTAATTAGCTATCTAACACAATATATGAAATACCTAAATTGGTCGGTGTTCTGGGAACGGGGGTCCCCAGACTTGCCTGCCTGCGGCCTGCAGCGTGGCTCAAATGGGGGCCCAGCGTGGCCCATCTTCATCAACACAAGGCTCAAGACCCTCGCGAGGGGCCAAGCCTCGCGAGGCGGATGACACGGAGCTTCCTCAAGCACGGCCTCCTCAGGCTGGCTCGCGAGGAGGCGGAGAGATCAAGGCGGGGTACCTCATGAGGTGCCCATGACGCAAGCCATGACGACCAAGGGTGCCAGGCGGGCGCCAGCCCGCGCAGCGTCTCCCTTTCCTCTTTGGTGCAAAGGCACCCATTTCGGAGCAACGATACCAAGACCAGTCCAACGGTGGGGAGGAGGTCACCATGGAGCCCAGGACGGCGTCACCACAGGGCCTTTTGGCAGGTGAGGACCAACTTTAGTCAGGATAAGTGTACCAGATGTTCCCCTTCAAATTGGCCAATTGTTGGCGCCCTTCCCGCTCAATATTTGGGAAGAGTCCCAGGGCCTTTGCCTATAAATAGGACTAGCCACCCCCAGGGTAGAGGGATCATGAATAAACCAGCTAGAAAGACTCAGGCAGCAGAGAGAGAGAGAGAGAAAGAGAAGGGCGACTGAACTCCCCCTAGCAGTTCATCGTCCTATCTAAGAGCAGACCCTCGCGAGGCTGTTCTTCCTTGTACTGTTCATTATCATCAGCCCAAGAGGCAATCCACCCACCACAAACTAGAGTAGGGTATTACACCACAATGGTGGCCGAACTAGTATAAACCCTGTGTCTCTTGTGTTGTTCTTTCGGTAGTTAGATCTTTGCGAGACGGAGAGGTAGAGGGCATAATCTCCGCGTGCACCCCAATGTTCGAACCTTAAGGGTCTGCCGGAACCCGAAATCCGACATTTGGCGCGCCAGGTAGGGGTGCGCCGGAATCTGTCTTCTACCGCCCCGTCGACGACGCCTACGAGGAGTGGCTCGACCGCGTCGCCGAGCTTGTCCGCGCCGCAGGGGGCTCTCCCGCGCCGTCCGCACCGCTGCGCTGCACTCCGCCCCGCATGGGCAATGAAGTCCCGGGGGCGTTCCAGCCGCCTCCTCTCCAAGAAGGCGCCATGGCCCCAAGGCACGCAGCCCCTGGGCGGAACCCGCTCTGTCAAGCTCCAGCCTAGCAGGAACGGAGCTGCCAAGAAGTCCCACGACCGCAAGAGGCCGCCCGGGCGCTCCCAGCTCCAGCTCGCCGAGACCCCGCTCCAGCTCCGGCACGTCAAGACCCCGTGCTGCTCCCAGCAGCAGCACAAGGGGACCCGCAAGGCCAAGCTCTCCCTCAACCAAAACCTCCCGCGGCCACCGCAGGCTACCGCGCCTACACCACCGAGCTGCGCAACATCGCATGGCCCGGCAAGTTCAAGCCAGACCTGCCCCCTCGCTACGATGGCACGACTAATCCCACAGAGTTCCTCCAGCTCTACGAGCTGGGAATCGAAGCTGCCAGCGGGGACGGAAAGGTCATGGCAAACTGGTTCCCCATGGCGCTGAAGGAAGGTGCTCGCACTTGGCTCCTGAACCTGGCCCCAGGCACGATCTCCTCCTGGGACCAGATGCGTACTCGCTTCATCGCCAACTTCCAAGGTACCCGCGACCAGCCTCCTGCCGTGAGCGACATGCGCCGCATCAAGCAGCAACCTGGGGAGACCCTGCAAAAGTACATCCAGCGCTTCAACAGTGCGCGCCTCAAGATCCCCAGGGTGTCCGAGGAAGCCATCATTTCAGCCTTCTCCGATGGCGTGCGCGACGTCAAGATGAAGGAGGAGTTGGCGATGCATGAAGACCTCTGCACCTCCCTGGAGCTGTTCAACTTGGCAACCAAGTGCGCCAGGGCTGAGGAGGGATGCCTCTGCCTCCTCGAGCTGCCTGCCGCAGATCCAGAAGAGAAGAAGCCCAAGGCCAAGGACGTGAAGCGCAAGGGGGCTGCCATGCTCGCGGCGGAGCCGGACACCAAGCGGGGAAAGGATCTGCCCGAATCCTCCAGGGGCAGCCGGTACTGTGTGTACCACGACCTCCACACCCACAACACCAACGAATGCCAAGAACTCCGCGCCGTGCGAGAAGGAAGAGTCGGACGTCGCCCTGACCGTGCTGACCGGGGCTACGACCGAGGAGGAGGAAGGAACCCGGGACGCTGGGAAGATCGTGGCCCACGCCAAGGGTGGCGCGACCAACCTCGCGAGGACCGCTGGCGTGACCCGCCTCGCGAGGGGGACTGGAGGGATCAGCCTCGTGAGGATCGCCCTCATGGCAACCCAGGCCTGCCGCCGCTGCCGCCTCAGCCATGGAGGAATGAAGACCGTCACCAAGACGAGGGGGCTGGGGGCTTCCAAGAGCCGCGCGCAATCGCCTGCATCCTGGGCGGAGCTCAAGCCCCAGCCTCTCAGCGTATCTTCAAACAGTTTGCCCGCGAAGTGAATGCAGTTCTCCCCAAGCTCGAAGCAACGCGTCCCCTCAGGTGGTCGACCTGCGCCATCACGTTCAACTCAGCAGACCAGCTCAAGTGCGCGGCCACAGCCGGAGTCCTCCCGATGCTTTGTTCCCCAGTCATCAGCAATGTTCTAGTCACCAGGACCCTCATCAACGAAGGAGCAGGGCTCGATGTCTTGTCCGTGGAAACATTCAACAACCTCCAAGTGCCCTATGACCAGCTTCAGCCAACCAAGCCATTCTCAGGAGTCACCGACGGTTCCACAGTCCCTATCGGGCAGGTCCGCCTCCCAGTCACCTTCGGGGCCCGCAGAAACTACTGCACCGAGCTCATCGACTTCGACGTCGCCCACATCCGCCTGCTGTACAACGCCATCCTCGGGTACCCAGCGCTGGCCAAGTTCATGCCTGTGACTCACCACGGCTACAATGTCCTCAAGATGCCAGGAAGTGGCGGCGTCATCACGGTGCCCTGTGAAGAGAAGGATGCAGTGTATTCCCTGGAGCGAGCCTTTCAGGCAGTGTCACTAGAAGACCCAGACCGCGGAAGCAGGAGGCTTCCTGAGACCACCCCCAAGAAGAAGAAGACGTCGTCAGGCTCAGCCCCTCAGGAGGCAGGCCTTTCAGGGCCCGTATCTGCCCAGGGGGACCCTCCTTCCATCGCATAGGAAAGCGCGCCTGGCGCCCTCCTCAGGCAGGGCTCGGGGGAGGTGCTTGGACACCATGTGGAGGCGTGCTTCAAAGCACGTTTCCCTCGAAGGGGAGCCAGGCAAGGAAGGTCAGACCAGCAGGAGTTCGTTAACAAGGCCATTCAAGAACTACAGGAGTCCAGGATCATGAGAGGTTGCCGTCATCCACCAGCTGTGGCTCCCCATCTAGGCGAGGATGGTGGGCTGCGCGAATGCATCGACGTACCAGGGCTCAATCAGATCGCCACGACGGAGCGCCTCTGGCCCTCCCAAGTGGGGTGCTGCGGAGGACCACCCCATAGCTATGTTCGCATGCCTTACGGCCTGCCGAGCACGGCTGCGGCGTACCAGCGCCTCATGAGGGGCATCTTGGAGGCGCAAGAAGACAGGCGTTCTGCAGCTCTGGCGGAGATGGAGATAGCTCACGAGGAGCCACCAGTGCCTCCGGAGCCTCCCGAGGCCCCAGGGCCTGGGGGCTCGTGAGGATCGGCTTCCGCAGCCCACCGAGTCTGCTGCACCAACGCCACTTCGTCGACGACATCTTCAGGTGACATCTTTCAAGTTTCATTCCCAGCTGGGAGCGCCCTCCCAGGGTTGCGTCACTCCCAGGCGGCATGGGTCCATCCCTGTGGTATGTATCCCATTTTATTTCTTCAGTCGTTAGCTTGCTTTGCTGGGGGCGCCCCTCGGGCTGCATCATCCCCAAGCCGCTCGGGTTAGGCCCAGCGGCGTGTATCCCCTCCGCGTTTATTTCCAATTATGCATTCGCCTATCATCCTTGATTACTCGACGCCATCCACGGCACCTCTTCTTCTCTATGTCGACCACTTGCACGTTAAAGGGGGGGGCGCCTGAGCATCGCGACTCAGGGCTCTTACTGGCTCTCCAGCCCTCACCCTCTGGTCTTGTCCACGGCATCGCGACCTGGCATACCAGCGACGGCTGAGACAAGCTCGAGGGCCAGGACCCGAGGACGTAGAGTGCCGGCATCTAATCAAACTTTGCAGGGACACATTTCAAGATACGGCCCAGTGCCAGGCGCAACCCGCCTAGAGGTAGGGCCTCGTGAGTCCCACGCTGGCTCACGGGAGTCCAGATACACCTCACCTACTCCAACCAGCAAGCTCTTGAGCGACTGACAATCAACTGATGGCTGCCATGGCAGCCCCGTCTTCTTTCTGTGATAAATCTGCAGGGTCCTTAGAGGAAACTGCGCTAGCCAAGGCCCTCACGGCGTTCCCTTCACCCTTGCCCGCGCAAACCGCTTGCACGTTAAAGGGGGGTGCCTGAGCATCGCGACTCAGAGCTCCTACTGGCTCTCCAGCCCTCACCCTCTGGCCTTGACCACGGCATCGCGACCTGGCATACCAGCGACGGCTGAGACCAGCTCGAGGGCCGGGACCCGAGGACGTAGAGCAGAAAGGGGAGCAAAGGCGAGGGAGAAGGGGCACGCGAGGACCTCGTCTAGTGACTCCGCTCAAGCTACCCCCCGGACCCGACGACGCGCTGAGGACGATCCCCGATCCTCAAAGATAAGTCATCATCCAAAACATTGGCTACCGTAGCACTACCCCCGCACCTAAAGCGACTCCGTACTAGCGAAGTTGCTTCCCTTTCTCACCAAGCGACGGCTGCTTGGGCACCAAAGGGGACCTCCTGAGCATCGCGACTCAGGGGCTCTTACCGGACCCCGGGTTGCTCACCTCCTGGCCTTGACCACGGCATCGCGACCTGGCATACCAGCGACGGCTGACGCCGCCTTGGGACTGGGACCTGTCGACGCAGAGCACCAAGCCCTCGCGAGGTGTGAAAGGGAGAACCAAACTATGATGGAATTTGTGATTCGCACAGATCCATAGCAAGGGTTAAATATTAACAACAAGGATCACAGCCGCCTTACAAGCCCCTATGGGGCGCAATGTGATCCCTCGCAGGGAACGGATCCTAAAGGGTGCTAACTACATGTGACCTTGCAAAAGACGCCATCATCAACAGTGGGCCGTCAAGCACCGGTGCCAACCCCATCCAGATCAGGGTCGGCGGCGGCCAAGCGAGCCTGCCCTGCTACGGGAGCGGCGTTGGCTCGTAGGCTCGTAGTTGTCGTCGCTCGTCTCCGGAGTCGCGGAGACTTCGCTGGAGTCGCTGGATCCTCCGGCGCTCCCGTCACTTGTGGAGCTGTCCGGGGAGCGGCCGGCAGGACCGGCCCTCACCATGGCAGGGTCCTGGCTGCCTCCCCTGGGGCAGCACTCCAGCCGGCACCCGATTGCGTCGAAGATCTTGAAGAACATCACCGAAGCGCCATCATACTCCAGGTGGATCGTGAGGGCGCCCCTCGTTCTGCAACCCCGAGCGATTTCGCCCCAGCCGCGAGTCATGAAGACCTCGCCCGAGGCAGTGATCGCGACCTCTGCCTCGGTCACAGGAGTGCTGCAGTCGGCGTGTTGCAGCCATAGCTCTAGGAGCCTCCCCTGCGGGAAGACGGAGGCGAAGAAGGGAGGAAGGCGAACCCACGTTGGAGGAGGCATGGCGGTGTGGAGCATGAGCTCGCGGGAGGAGCCTTCGGCATGGACCCCAGGAGGGACGACCAACACCTTCGTGACCCGTCGGCGCCGACGACGGCGCTGGCCACGGGGACCGGCACCGTCCCCCTCAAGGTCCGCGGCATACAAAGGAAGCGGGAATCCCGGCGGAGGCCGCTCATACCAGTGCCTCGGCGCCACCTGACGGCACTCCTCTTCTCGGCCGCGGGGCGCAAGTCGCTTCTTCGGCGGGAGAGGGTCTGGCCCCTCTCGAGGAGCCTTTCCCTTCTCCGCCGCAGAAAACTGGCGAATTGGAGCCATCACACCAAGACGGAGCAAGAACTGAGGCAGAGGAGGAAGCAAGAAGAGATGGACTAGAAGGGCACGCCCGGTACCGTACATATAGCCGGCGAAGGCCAACCGTCGGCCTCCATGATCCCAGGTAATCATGACACGATTTGCATGTAGGGACTTGTCAAATCCGCGCGGTCGCCAAGGCATCGTGGGGAAGTGGAGACGCCCACGTCCAATCAACCGCCACGCAGCGCCCAAGGCCGCAGGCTGTTAGGGCCCGCGGCGCTTCGCCTTGCCCTTTCCCCTCTCGGAACGGCCAAGTCCATGCGCGCCTTGGGCCCGGGGGCTACTGTCGGCGTTCTGGGAACGGGGGTCCCCAGACTTGCCTGCCTGCGGCCTGCGGCGTGGCTCAAATTGGGGCCCAGCGTGGCCCATCTTCATCAACACAAGGCTCAAGACCCTCGCGAGGGGCCAAGCCTCGCGAGGCGGACGACACGGCGCTTCCTCAAGCACGACCTCCTCAGGCTGGCTCGCGAGGAGGCGGAGAGATCAAGGCGGGTTACCTCACGAGGTGCCCACGACGCAAGCCATGACGACCAAGGGTGCCAGGCGGGCGCCAGCCCGCGCAGCGTCTCCCTTTCCTCTTTGGTTCAAAGGGAGCAAGCGCAGGCGAGAGGATCAAGCAAAGGCACCCATTTCGGTGCAACAAGACCAAGACCAGTCCAACGGTGGGGAGGAGGTCATCATGGAGCCCAGGACGGCGTCACCACCGGGACTTTTGGCAGGCGAGGACCAACTTTAGTCAGGATAAGTGTACCAGATGTTCCCCTTCAAATTGGCCAATTGTTGGCGCCCTTCCCGCTCAATATTTGGGAAGAGGCCCAGGGACTTTGCCTATAAATAGGACTAGCCACCCCCAGGGTAGAGGGATCATGAAGAAACCAGCTAGAAAGACTCAGGCAGCAGAGAGAGAGAAAAAGAGAAGGGCGACTGAACTCCCCCTAGCAGTTCATCGTCCTAGCTAAGAGCAGACCCGCGAGGCTGTTCTTCCTTGTACTGTTCATCATCATCAGCCCAAGAGGCAATCCACCCACCACAAACTAGAGTAGGGTATTACACCACAATGGTGGCCCGAACTAGTATAAACCATGTGTCTCTTGTGTTGTTCTTTCAGTAGTTAGATCTTTGCGAGACGGAGAGGTAGAGGGCATAATCTCCGCGCGCACCCCAAGTTCGAACCTTAAGGGTCTGCCGGAACCCGAAATCCGACAAAATTAACCCCCCAACCCCCCCCCCTTCAAAAAAACCAAAACCCCCATCCACAGAAATGCTGACGCGTGGAGGTCTATTGGTCCCGGTTGGTGCCACCAACCAGGACCAAAGGCCCTCCTGCCTGGGCTCGGCGTGCAGGCCACATGGAGGCCCATCTGTCCCGGTTCTGGTTTGAACCGGAACTAAAGGGTGAGGTTATTAGTAACGACCCTTTAGTCCCGGTTCGGGAACCGGGACTAAAGGCCCTTACGAACCGGGACAAAAGGCCGGTTTTCTACTAGTGGATTAAGAACAGCTAAGGCTGCGTTCGGTTCACATGTTTGGTGCAGGATTTTAGTAGGAACACAATTCCTACGGTATTCCTTCCCTTCCAACCGTTCAGAACACGAGAAAAGTGAATAGTGTTTCATAGGAAAGATGGTCTGGTAGTACTGATTCCATAGGATTAGAAACATCCACGCGCTGCTCATTTTTTTGGCGGAAGCCCAAGGCAGGCGCTCGCTGCCATGTGTTAGACAGGTTGCTGTGCTGTGTTGCCGGAATAAAAAAATCAACCTATGTGTGGTACGTGAGGTGAGGACAAGAGTAGTCACTGTGCAGCTGAATGAACAAATAGCATCTCATACTGCCAAGAATGCTACTCTAAAAAACAAATCTGTACATTTTGTAGTCCATCCGAACACATTCTCTTGAGAGTTTCCTCCGGTTCGCTGTTCCATAGTTTTATACCTACATTCATTTCCTATTCCTCTATTTTCATCAAGACCTATGTATTCTGCCCCTTTATTACGAATAGAGCCTATATATTTGGTATAAGGGCATGGGACAGTGGGTGCACCAGCAGTCCAGCACCATGTACATAAACAGGGGCATAAAGTGGTGATTCATAGTTTGTTGCCCCGAGAAACAAACATCCAAGAAACATATCTGGGTTGGTCCCATTTTTGTTCACTCTAGCCACCTACTCCTATGTGTGGATAGCAAATCTAGTCCTGGTTATACCACTGTGTACAGCGTTACCCCTATATTTCCCTTTTCGACCAAGAGACCGGTTGGATGACCAGTCTGTACTACTTTCACCCCCTTTCCTTCCCGTTTGTACCAAGTCCGATGTACATACTAAATTCCCCCACCCCCACTTTATTTCTTGTTTGAACCAAGTACTCCCTCCATCCAGAATTACTTATCATCAAAATCGATGTGTCTAGAACTAAAATACATCTAGATACATCCATTTCAATGAAAAGTATTTTCGGACGGAGGGAGTACAAGAATCGACTCCATGAAGTAGCTTTACCTCTAACAATAGAAGAAGAAAAAATATGTGTTGTTGGACCATCCGATCGAGAGGGGCTGAGAGGTAGAAAATGATGCACATGCAGCGACATATCGAGCTGGGGAAGTAGATCTAAGGCGGTTTCGAACGAAGATATACCTGAAGGTCGTCCGGATGTGGATAGGTGGGCGGCGGGAGGTCGGATCCGCCCACAGGCAACGCCGAAGGGATCGGAGGACCTCCCGTGCTGGCGCTCGGCCAGAGATAACGGTGCGGCCGGCAGTGGGTCTCCTCCCTCGCTGTCGACGAAGGCCTAAACGCTGCCCCTCCTCCCCTTCACCGGTGGAGGGGGATACATCCGGATCTGTAACCAGCCGTGAGGATAGAAAGCTAGTGTTTTTTTAAGGGAGAAAGACAGTGTTACCAAGCTTGGAAAAAGCGGTAGGCGTAAGCGAGGCGGTTGGCCTTCGCCTAGTGCCTAGGCGGTGCTTAAGCGTCCTAGGCGCAACCTAGGCGGTAATATATTTTTTACTATCAGGGTGTATTTGTGATATTATGTGTCTGCCAATATTAATTTAGGTCACATTAATAATTTAACTACTAGCTACCACCATTTGAATATGGCATGTTTGGCATAACAGTGTAATATGGCAAGATTTCTTGCTCGAGTAGACAATTTCTTGCTTGCCCCTGCCTAGACTTCCGCTTATGCCCTAGGCGAGGCATTTGGCCATGGCCTAGTGCCTAAGCGTGCCTAAGCGCCTCCTAGGCAGCCTTTTCCAGCAGAGAGTGTTACTACCTGAGGGAGTCCTGGATTAGGGGGTGTTCGGATAGCCGGACTATACCTTCAGCCGGACTCCAGGACTATGAAGATACAAGATTGAAGACTTCGTCCCGTGTCCGGAAGGATCTTTTCTTGGTGTGGAAGGCAAGCTAGGCATGCGGATATTCAAGATCTCCTACCAATGTAACCGACTATGTGTAACCCTAACCCTATCTGGTGTCTATATAAACCAGAGGGTTGTAGTCCGTAGGACAAGGACAACAGAACCATCATCATACACAATCATACCATAGGCTAGCTTCTAGGGTTTAGCCTCCTTGATCTCGTGGTAGATCTACTCTTGTACTTCCCATATCATCAATATTAATCTAGCAGGAGTAGGGTTTTACCTCCATCGAGAGGGCCCGGACCTGGGTAAAATAAAGTGTCCCTTGTCTCCTGTTACCATCCGACCTTGATGCACAGTTCGGGACCCCCTACCCGAGATCCGCCGGTTTTGACACCGACATTGGTGCTTTCATTGAGAGTTCCTCTGTGTCATCGCCTTTAGGCCCGATGGCTCCTTTGATCATCAACAACGATGAGGTCCAGGGTGAGATCTTCCTCCCCGGACAGATCTTCATCTTCGGTGGCTTCGCTCTGCGGGCCAATTCCCTTGGTCATCTGGAGCAGATCGAAAGCTACGCCCCTGGCCATCAAGTCAGGTTTGGAAGCTTAAACTACATGGCGGATATCCGCGGAGACTTGATCTTCGACGGATTCGAGCCACAGCCAAGCGCGCCGCACTATCTCAAGGGGCATGATATAGCTCTGCCTCCGAACAGTGCCCTGGAGGCCGCACACGCTCCGGCCCCGATCCTTGACTCGGAGCCCGCTGCGTTCTCCGAGGATGAACGGTTGGACGTCACCTCAGGGGTTGCGATCTCAAAGGCGATCGAGCCGAACGCCAGCCCCGCACTTCGCATGGCTCATGACTCCAAGGAGCCGGACTCTTCTCCGAACTCCAGGCCTTCCGCGCCCCTGCCGATCGAATCTGATTGGGCGCCTGTAATGGAGTTCACCGCCGCGGACATCTTTCAGTGCTCACCTTTAGGTGATATTCTGAATTCTCTCAAGTCTCTCTCTTTATCAGGAGAGCCCAGGCCGGACTATGGCCTGTGAGGTTGGGATTCGGACGACGAAGAAATTCAAAGCCCACCCACCACCCACATAATAGCCACTGTCGACGATTTAACCGACATGCTTGACTTCGGCTCCGAAGACTTCGACGGTATGGACGATGAAGGAGGAGACGAACAAGAACCAGCACCTGTAGGGCACTGGACCGCCACCTCGTCATATGATATATACATGGTGGATGCTCCAAAGGATGGAGATGGCGATGGAACTGCGGAGGATGGCACCTCGAAAAAGCCGCCAAAACGCCGGCGCCAACGGCACCGCTCTAAATCCCGCCACAGCAGAAACGGTGATTCCGGCACGGGAGACAATACCACCCCGGACAGCGCCGAAGAACACCAAAACCAGCAAGATTCAGCGCAGGAAGATGAAAAAGCCAGCCCTCACGAGAGAGCGGCAGAGCAAGAGGTTGACGATGATAATTACATTCCTCCCTCCGAAGATGAGGCAAGCCTCGGCGACGATGAATTCGTCGTAGCATCAGACCCCGCCAAACAATGCAGGCTTCTAGCCACGGCGAATAGCCTAAAGAAAAAGCAGCAACAGCTTAGAGCTGATCAAGATTTGCTAGCTGACAGATGGACTGAAGTCCTTGCGGCCGAAGAGCATGAACTCGAGCGC
This sequence comes from Triticum timopheevii, assembly GCA_963921465.1. Taxonomy (NCBI): domain Eukaryota; kingdom Viridiplantae; phylum Streptophyta; class Magnoliopsida; order Poales; family Poaceae; genus Triticum; species Triticum timopheevii. The sequence goes on from OY997270.1 coordinate 300,918,614, forward strand.
CCCTCCAAAAATTATACTAAGCGCAGGCCGCTACCCCAATCAGAGGAGGAAGCTCATGACATGGTAGACCGGCCACCTCGCGGCCGCGACAGAGAGGCCTGTTGAACCTCTAAACAAGCCATGCCCCGACGCTGTTCAACTAAGGCACGGGAAAACGAGCCAGACCTGCGAGACGTACTGGAGGATAAAGCAAGGCAAACAAGATCGATCTACGGATCGCGCGGACGCCCGACGACACGTGATGACCTTCACTCCGAACACAATAAATCCGGCCGGGCCGAACACAACAGGCACAGCTCTTCCGAACTGCGTCGTGACATAGCCCAGTATAGGGGCGCCGCACACCCACTATGCTTCACAGACGAAGTAATGGATCATAGAATCCCAGAGGGTTTCAAACCCGTCAATATCGAGTCGTACGATGGTACGACAGATCCGGCAGTATGGATTGAGGACTATCTCCTTCACATCCACATGGCACGTGGCGATGACTTGCACGCCATCAAATATTTGCCCCTTAAGCTCAAGGGACCAGCCCGTCACTGGCTCAATAGCCTCCCAGCAGACTCGATCGATTCTTGGGAGGACCTGGAGGCCGCATTCCTCGACAACTTCCAGGGGACCTATGTGCGGCCACCGGACGCCGATGACCTAAGCCACATAATCCAGCAGCCAGAAGAATCGACCAGGCAATTCTGGACACGGTTCCTAACAAAGAAAAATCAGATAGTCGATTGTCCGGATGCAGAGGCCCTAGCAGCCTTCAAACATAACATCCGCGACGAATGGCTTGCCCGGCACCTGGGATAGGAAAAGCCGAAATCCATGGCAGCCCTCACGACACTCATGACCCGCTTTTGCGCGGGCGAAGATAGCTGGCTGGCTCGCAGCAACAACTTATCAAAGAAGCCCGGTAATTCGGATACCAAGGACAAAAGTGGCAGGTCACGACGAAATAATCAAAAGCGTCGCGTTAGCAGCAACAACAATGAGGATACGGCAGTAAATGCCAGATTCAGAGGCCATAAATCCGGTCAGCGGAAAAAGCGATTTAAAAAGAATACCTAGGGCCCGTCTAGTTCGGACCGGATACTCGACCGCTTGTGCCAGATTCACGGCACCCCCGAAAGGCCAGCCAATCACACCAACAGGGACTGTTGGGTGTTCAAGCAGGCAGGCAAGTTAAGAGCCGAACACAAAGACAAGGGGCTGAATAGCGACGACGAGGAGGAGCCCAGGCTGCCGAACAACAATGGACAGAAGGGGTTTCCCCCACAAGTGCGGACGGTGAACATGATATACGTAACACACATTCCCAAGCGGGATAGGAAGCGTGCGCTACGGGGCGTATGCGCGATGGAGCCAGTCGCCCCAAAGTTCAACCCATGGTTCTCTTGCCCGATCACCTTCGATCGAAGGGACCACCCCACTAGCATCTGTCACGGCAGTTTCGCCGCATTGGTTCTTGACCCAATCGTGGACGGATTTCACCTCACAAGAGTCCTCATGGACGGCGGCAGTAGCCTGAACCTGCTTTATCAGGATACAGTGCGGAAAATGGGCATAGATCCATCAAGGATCAAGCCCACAAGGACGACCTTTAAAGGCGTCATACCAGGTGTAGAGGACAATTGCACAGGCTCGATAACACTTGATGTGGTCTTTGGATCTCCGGATAACTTCCGAAGCGAAGAGTTAATCTTCGACATAGTGCCGCTCCGCAGTGGCTATCATGCCCTGCTCGGACGAACCGCATTCGCTAAATTCAATGCGGTGCCGCACTACGCATATCTCAAGCTCAAGATGCCAGGCCCTCGAGGAGTAATTACGGTCAGCGGAAACACAGAACGCTCTATCCGTACGGAGGATCACACGGCGGCCCTCGCAGCGGAAGTACAAAGCAGCCTTTCAAGGCAACTCTCCAGTCCGGCCGTTAAAAAACCGTACAATGCAAAGCGCACCCGGAGTAACCTGCAACAAGACCGTTCGGCACGTTCGGAGCAAGCGTAGCAATACGGCCCCGACCCCAGCCATCGCACCATAGCGGAGCCAGTACCTAGAGTACACAATTATGCCCTTAAAATTCCATGGGCACAGGGGGAGGGGCACATTAAATGGCATGCCTAAGATACGGCATCAAACGTACTAGGGGCTGCCGAACTCCTTTTACTTTCAGGACTCCATACTCTGGATAGCCTGTTCGGCCTTGCTGCCGCACAGACGATACAAGACCCAGGAAAGCAGACAAAGCTACGCCGCATCACGGAACTCTCAGGTGGTCTCTATTTCGAGCATTATATCTGTTTCTAAACTTCGCGGCCTGCGCCTGGTCAGGACATGTTAAATAGTCTAATATATTTTTTGCTTATCGCACTACTTGTATCGTTTGGCTTTGATAAATGGCCTCTTTTTAAACAATGCATAGCTTTTTGTCTATTTTTTTGCATTATCCTCTTTATATATATATATGTTTATTAAATAACATGATCGCACCCGTACACCATGGTACGGTAAACCACGCCAGGGGCTTCATTACCCTTTTATCTGGTTGTGAGAAGTCCGTACACTTTCACAAGTGCGACACCCCGAACTTATAGCACTATATGCATCGGCTCCGAGTCATGATTTTGGTCACATGTTGGGTTTGCCCGACTCCTATGTTTTGGTGCCTTACGTTCCGCTATATCGGCTAAGGTAGCACTAGGAGAACCACTGCGATTGTGCCCCAGTTCAGGTGGGTTGAGCACCTCAGTGGAGAAAGCTAAAACAGACTGTCATGATAAGGCGTGAGACCGGTCGCTGTTTGAGAGGTTTTTGAGTCCTTAAAGGCTTATGCCGCTTTGAGCGAGGAGCTGGTTATGTCCGGCCAAAGGCGTGGATAGCGCCCCGAATTCGGCCTTCCGAACTAGGGGCTTCGCCGAAATTTAAAATTATAACTTTCAACGGCTAAGTGAGAGTGTTCAAGCATTATAGTCCGATTGCCTGGTTCGCTGTGCTGAGCACCTCCCTCGAAGGACCCAACTATGGGAACAAGAGCCCTCAGGTTTATCCCGAACACCCCAGCACTAGTGGCATGGGGGCAGAAGCCGACGACTGGCCATCTCTCAATTTTTGATAAACGGCCGCACAGAAAATAATATTTTAAATTCAATAAGCATTGCTTAGCGCATATGAACAAGTTTTCAGCGCACTGGATACAAACGAGCGAGTTCATTCAAATATTACATCTTTAGTACATTCATCCGCGACAAGGCGGGCTCCGGCAAGAACTTCCTTGTTGTAGTTCTCGGGCTTGCGATGCTCCTTCCCCTGCGGTGGCCCGTCCTTCACCAGCTTCTCTCCGTCCAGCTTGCCCTAGTGTACCCTTACACGGGCAAGGGCCCTCCGGGCACCTTCAATGCAGACGGAGCACTTGACGACCTCAAGCCGTGGACAGGCCTCCACCAGCCGCCGCACTAGCCCGAAATAGCTCCCAGGCAGGGCCTCTCCAGGCCACAGCCGAACTAGTAAGCCCTTCATGGACTGTTCGGCCGCCTTGTGGAGCTCGGCCAGCTGTTTCAGCTGATCTCTCAAGGGCACAGGGTGTCCGGCCTCAGAATACTGAGACCAGAACACACTCTCCGTCGAGCTGCCCTCTTCAGCTCGGTAGAACGCGGCGGCATCGGATGCGCTGCGGGGAAGATCGAAGAATGCCCCTGGAGAACTCCGGATTCGGGTAAGTAATAGGTAATTTACTTTTATATTCCTACTTTGCATTGAGAATGCCTTACCCGCTGCTATCTTTTTCACATCCTCCAACTCTTGGAGGGCCTTCTGGGCTTCGGCCTTGGCACCCTTGGCGGTCTCAATGGCCGAGGCGAGCTCGGATGCTTGTGTTTTCGCCTCAAGCTCCAAACCCTCATGTTTTTTCATGAGAGCTTGCAGCTCTTGCTGCACCTCGCCGGCTTGGACCCCAAGCCTTTCTCGCTCGGCGCGCTCCTCGGCCGTTTTCTTCTCGGCCTCAGCCAGCGCCTGCTTCAGGTTTGTCACCTCGGCTATGGCCCCTACAATAAGCAGCACAATCCTGTTATTTCTTTTTGCAATCAAGCCTCTCTATAGGAACTTTTTTTCCTTTTAGGGTATTTCTTACCTTCTTTCTCCTCGAGCTGCCGTTTGGCAAGGCCGAGATCTTGCTCGGTCCGCCCGAGGTCCTTTTTAAGGACATCCACCTGCGCAGTCAGTGCGGCGGTGGACAGCAGCGAAGCCTGCATACGCATATTTGACTTTTTTGTTAGACTCCTGCGAAAATTATTAGATCCTCTATCCGGCATTTCTTTCCGAACACCGAACAGAGCATCAGGGGCTACTGTCTATGAGGTAAATAATTTGACATATTTTTATTTACCTTGAAGCCTGTTAGAAGGCTAGCGCAAGCTTCATTCAGTCCGCTCTTGGCGGACTGAACCCTTTGGATCACCGTACTCATAACAGTATGGTGCTCCTCATCGATGGTGGCACCTTTAAGCACCTCCAGCAGATTGTCCGGCGCCTCCGGGTGGACGGAGGCCGCCGGCTCAGATGGCTTACTCCTCTTGGAAGGAGTTCGCCCACCGTGAACTGGGACTGTCGAGTCCGGCGCGGTGTCCGGCACAAAGCCGGACTTGGAGCCCTAGGGGGTTTCGTCCCCTTTACTCCTGGGGTCCGGAGGATTGCCTTGTGGCTCCTCCAGGACCATCTCCTCCTGCCCCGAAGCTTGGCGGGGCGCCACTTCGGTGTCGTCCGCCTCGCAGGGGGAGACTGCGGGTGGAACAAAGTTCACGTCCGACGAATCCAGGGAGCCGCTCGACGAATCGTCGAGCCCGGCCCGGGGCGGGCTGCATAAATTACGTTCGATATTAGGGAAAGCCGCACATTAAAAGAATATAATGAGTCACTCTGGTATGCAAACACTTACGATTTCGCCGGATGCTTGGTTCTGTACGGCAGCTCCTCTCCGCCCTCTTCGGCGTCGAGGGAGTAGTCCGGCGGAGGGGTCTTCCTTTTCCTCGACCCCTCGGCCTCCCCCGTTGGGGCGGCCTTCTTCTTCTTTGCTCCCCTCGCTGGAGGGGGAGAGCTTCCTTGTTCCTCCTCCTCGTTTTCACGAGAGGAGGGCGTTGCGGACTTGTCAGATGACGAGTCCGACACCACCATGTTGCGGGAACTTTTTCGAGTCCCGGTGGTTTTCTTCTTCTTGGCCTTCCTCTCCGGCACCACGTAAGGTGCTGGAGCCATTAGCTTCACCAAGAGAGCTGGGGCCGGGTCTTCGGGCAGAGGAGCCGGATAGTTAATTGGTCCGGATACCTCCTGCCAAGCCTGTCAAAGGTAAAGGGAGTTTAGATCCCGCATAGAGTTAATCTATGTAGAAGAGCTTAACGAACCTGTCAAAGGTATAGATAGATTACCTCACCAGCGTTGCGCTGCGAGCTGTATCCGCGATCCTCGGAGGCGGATGTGGGGGCCTCGACGCCTTTGGTCAGCACCTTCTAGACGTCTTCATACATCGTGTCAAATAGCCTACCGAGGGTTTGGTGCTGCGCCGGGTCGAATTCCCACAAAGTAAAAGCCCGTTCTTGGCACGGGAGGATCGGGCGAACGAGCATGACCAGGACTATATTGGCAAGCCGGATTGGCTTGTCCACCAGGGACTGGATGCATGTTTGCAACCCAGTCACTTCCTCCTCGTTGCCCCACGACAGGCCTGTCTCTTTCCAGGACATGAGCCGCGTGGGGGGTCCGGATCTGAACTCAGGGGCCGCGGCCCATTTCGGATCGCGGGGCTCGGTGATGTAAAACCACCCAGCTTGCCACCCCTTAAGGGACTCCACGAGGGAGCCATCGAACCAGAGGACATTGGCTATCTTGCCAACCATAGCGCCTCCGCACTCCGCCTGGGTGCCGGACACCACCTTGGGCTTGACATTGAAGGTCTTGAGCCAGAGGCCAAAGTGGGGGCGGACGCGGAGAAAGGCTTCACACACGACGATAAACGCCGAGATGTTGAGAACAAAGTTCGGGGCCAGATCGTGGAAATCCAGGCCGTAGTAGAACATGAGCCCCCGAACAAATGGGTGAAGTGGAAAGCCCAGTCCGCGGAGGAAGTGGGGAAGAAACACTACCCTCTCATGGGGCCTTGGGGTAGGAAGAAGCTGCCCCTTATCAGGAAGCCGATGCGGGATGTCCTTGGACAAGTATCCGGCTTTCCTTAGCTTTTTGATTTGAGCCTCCGTAACGGAGGAAACCATCCACTTGCCTCCCGCTCCGGACATTGTTGGAGAAGAAAGGAAGAGCGGACTTGGGCGCTGGAGCTTGAGTGTGCGAGAGATGGATTGGCAAAGGAGGAAGAAGGCGTAGGTAAAAAAGGCGGATTCTAATCCCCTTATATATAGGCGGATGCGGTTATGCCTCCCCACCTACCTAATTAAACTCACTTGCCTTTCGAGCGTCGTGGTAAATGGCGCGGTTGGGTTACCCACGTCCGTATTAATGAGAATCCCGTTGAAAGGGGCACACGATCTCTGCTTTGACAAGACGTGCCAAGGAAACCGCCTTGCTAAATACGCTGAGGTGGAACAATGAAAATGATTTATACAGAAGGCTTGGCCGCAGTGTTATGACGCACTGCGGAATACGTTAGCAGATCTGGCAATACGTGGAAACTTGTTTTTACAGAGCCGGACACTATACTTGGTGTTTATAATCTTCTTGAAGAACTTGGAGGAGGAACCCGCCTTGCAATGCCGAAGACAATTTGCGCGCCGAACTCATCGTCATTGAAGCCTGGTTCAGGGGCTACTGAGGGAGTCCTGGATTAGGGGGTGTTCGGATAGCCAGACTATACCTTCAGCCGGACTCCAGGACTATGAAGATACAAGATTGAAGACTTCGTCCCATGTCCGGAAGGATCTTTTCTTGGCGTGGAAGGCAAGCTAGGCGTGCGGATATTCAAGATCTCCTACCAATGTAACCGACTCTGTGTAACCCTAACCCTATCCGGTGTCTATATAAACCGGAGGGTTGTAGTCCGTAGGACAAGGACAACAGAACCATCATCATACACAATCATACCATAGGCTAGCTTCTAGGGTTTAGCCTCCTTGATCTCGTGGTAGATCTACTCTTGTACTACCCATATCATCAATATTAATCTAGCAGGAGTAGGGTTTTACCTCCATCGAGAGGGCCCGAACCTGCGTAAAATAAAGTGTCCCTTGTCTCCTGTTACCATCCGACCTTGACGCACAGTTCGGGACCCCCTACCTGAGATCCGCCGGTTTTGACACCGACACTACCCCTATCTTGTTTAGATCTGGAGAGGATTAGAGTGTGTGAATAGAGCAACCCTAGCAATCAAGCGCGGAGGCTCCGGCCTATATATACGTAGTGGGGTAGTTTTCCTTTTTCACTCCATTAAAACAATTGTTTAAAATTGTGTACTACTACATGCCAGGTCGCGGTTTTTTTAGTTGTTGATTGTTTTTTGAGATAGCTACCCACTTGTTCCAAGTGGTGTTACTGTGTGCCAGGTCGCACTTTGTATCGTTCAAGTCTAGTACTACAAGTCCCTCCATTAAATGAACAACCACCCCCTCGTAAAAATTGTGAACAAGCCCACGGCTAAAATTAGCGGAAACGTGGGTTGCCCCAACATGCATTATTATTTATATTTTCTACTCCCTCCGTTCCTAAATATAAGTCTTTTTTATTAGCCACACCTAGGACAAGAATTTTTTTATTAGCAGTGAACCCCACATGTCATAGACACAAAAATTGTGGCAAGATTCCCTTAGGCAAGCCAAAGTGTGTAACAATTTGAGCAACTCAGGTTAGGCAAGTGTGGCAAGTGTGGGAAAAATAATGTGGCAACATAATACAAACATAGTCACAATCCAAACAGCCCCGTAATTTTTTGTGACATGCATGAAAATTTGGTTAGTTAAATTTATAGTCAAAATTTGGCAAGGTGCATCAAATCAACACATGCAAGTATCAAAAGGAAAGTCACGGCATGCATGCATGCGTTGTACTCCCTCCATTTCCAAATATAAGTCTTTTTAGAGATTGCAACAAGTGACTACATACGAAGCAGAATATGTCTACTCCTACATACGAAGTAGCCCATTTGAAATGTGTAAAAAGACTTATATCGAGTGCAGTGCTTTGATGTGTCGCGTCAACTCGTACAAGACCGAGAAATTTGATTACTACAACGCCCTCTCCCTCGCGGACTGAGCTCCGGTGCCTTAACTACACCTGCCTTTGGCTGCATGACAGGAGGGCCAACCACCTGTTGGGCCCACCTGTCATAGACGCAAAGGCAAGAGCAGTAAGTAGAAGCTTTCGCTACACGCTATCCCTCCCACACGAGGTGGACGGACATGCAGCAGTGGATTCGATATTGTAGAAGTAGGAGTAACATCATTGTTCATCTTCTCGAAGAGGCGAAGAGCCAAGCGCAACCCGAACGTGGCAGTTGCGAACGCTCGCGTGGTGCGGTTCCTTAGAGTACTAGCCAGGCTCTTGCATGAGACAAATTTGCTATTTTTTAACAATTAAACTCAATTATCCATTGGTTGGTACTCATTCTGCATAGGTCCACGCGCTTAGCACCGTTTCCTCCTGGGGTCACCAATGTTTATTTGCTAATTAATAGCATTGCATGCAATGAACTAGCCATTGCAAGTCATTAAAAGCATGCACACCTCTCATCTCTTATTGGTTGATATGTCAAGAAACAAGAAACAAGGTAGAAGTTAATGCACCGCGCCTAAGTGTTTTGGGACTATTTGGTTTTCGTAAGATGACTTACACACCTAGACGTAGGGAGTAGTATAGCCCTGTAAACCGGAAAGGAGTATTTGCCTTTCTAGAGATTTCAACAAGTGACTAGACTACACCGTGTGCAGTACTCCCTCCCTTCCGGTTTATAGGGCTCAAATCTCAAATCTCATGAACCAAGGCATTTTGCGATTGGAGGAATGTATCTCATACTATACAAAACTACCCTAATTAAACTCATGCATTAATTACGTAGTTCTCTCGTTTTCCTCTCCGCCTTGGTCGCGGTGCACAATATTGAGCACTCCTATATGACTAGCCGCTCTATCTACATGCGGGACATTTCAAAGCATCCGAGCCCGTGTGCCATCCACCAAATCACAGCGAGGTGCTACAGTCGAGACTCACCTGTCACCCCGGTGTGGCCGTCATGACCCGTCATATCACAAAACCCACACCTTTACCAGCAGTGGTAAGGTGGCCTCCAAGTTGGACTAGACGAAGCAACCATCATTTCACTGGAACGCTCGTTCAAGCCCTTTCTTCCCTTTCTTGAAGTAAACCTCACTCCAGGCTACTCACTTCTGCCATTTTTCTTCTGTACCGACGAAGGAAAGGTGGGCGAATCGGTTATGCTGCTATATTTTCATTCCAAGAATCTTCTTTTTCCGAAGCATCGACCGATTCTCACATCCTATTTTTTTTCCGTTTTCATTGCGATTGTGGTTTCCTTTCGATTGCTTTTTGTTTGTCAGTTCATTGATGGATCCTGGAGCACTAGGCAAAGAGTTGCCGGCGGACAACCCACTGGAGACAGCGATCTCCAGGAAGCGAGCACCGACCAACGAGTTGACCATGTTGGCAGGCCAACCCATGGAGATGAAGAACTCCAAGAAACAAGCACTGGCCAAAGAGTTGAGGACGTTGGCGGACGAACTCCTCAAAGAAAGTTGGAAGAACGGCAAGGGCCCCACTGTGCCTACCCCAGGAACTCTGATTGCCACCTATGTGAGGCTCAAGACCGAGTTTGAGGAGATAGTCGCCGTTGAGAAGCAGTATTCCCCTGGCAAGGTGATGGCCCCCATCGAGGACGAGGAGATGGCCCCCGGAGGGATGAGATCCCCCGGTGAGATGCACAAGGTAAAAAATAATGGCTTATTACCATAGTAGTGGTTTTTGATTATTTGCAATGTGCTTGCTAATATGTTAGGGTTGTGCAGGTGCCGGTGGACGTCCTTGATGATTCCGATGTCGTGGCCCGTCGTGTTGGCATCGCCCCGAAGATCGATTATGATGCCGTTGTCCATCCTGTGGACATCGCCCCAGAGATCGATTCCAATGTCGCGGTCAGTCCTGTGGACATCGCCCCAGAAATCGATTCCCATGCTGCTGTCCGTGTTGTGGTCATTGCCCGAGAGATCGATGACAAGAAATAGTTGGTCGCGCTAATCCTTCAGGGTAGTTTGCATTGCCCTATGTTTAATTACCAGAACGATGCATGTTATCAAACCATCTTAGGGCTAGTGCACTGTCTTGTGTGGGCTGATCTTGCTACATTTGTTTGATAGTGAATCATGCGAACCCTCTCCGAGTTATGGAAACAGATGTATCCTCACCAGCATTTGATGTAATATATGGCATGCTTAGATGTAAGTTTGAACTGTTTATCATATCAGCAGGGCTTGTTTGATCATTCTTGGTGTTAGTAGGCTAGCTACTGTGCGAGCTATAGTACTTGTGAAACACTCACCGAAGAGAAACGTTGGGGCTGATGAGCTCGTGGTACGCTTATACTTATCCCTCATCGATCGACCAATAGCCCTAGCTCCTAAAATTGTAGGCTTAGTGATCGATCAGACAATAGTCGACATACATTCAGGCCTCATTTGGTTCATAGGGTAGGAAAATCGTAGCAAAAGTATAGAGAACATGCAACACAAAATCATATCAGTGCAGAGACGTACTCCCTCCGTTCCAAAATAGATGACCTAGGCGGGCTAGTTTGGCCTAGTGGGTTTCAGTGATATGACGTGGTATAGTGCCGTCCAGTCTTCGCGTGTGGTAGCAGTATTGCGGGTATAGTAAGTTTTCTTGAAGAAGCGGAATTCAACGAAGTCATGATGGTTCCTTCGTCAGAACAACTTACAGTGGGAAAGGTTGGACCTGCGATACGACCGGGGTAGACTAGGATAATTTTGTGCATGGCAGGTGGACCAGGATGGTCGACGTCCCACATGTCGGTGAATGAAAGTATTCTTTCCGATATAGAGGATGAGCAACGAGTATGCATTGTTTATTTTTGATGAAAGCTATTGTCTCCACTGTTACGGCGGAGGAGTGTGAAACACGGCAGCCCAGTGAACTTGGCATGTGCACCACTCCCTCCTTCCTCATGTAATGCCCAGGTTACAGCTTTTTCTCACTTTCTCTCTGTCTATTTCCTCTCAAATGTTTTTTACCTTTCTTTTTTAAGACATAATTGTTTTTATGCCTTTTTTAGAATTATTTTTTTATACCTAGGAGCACGTGTAGAGACGGGCTCTTGCAGAGCCCACTCCTTGACTTTGTCAATGCCTCTCTCTCCTCCACTTAAGGAGCACTACTTGTTATACATGCATGCGGCGGGCAGTTGGCGTCTTGAGGGGCCAGGGCGGTGAGAGCGGGCTCCGGAAGTGGTCCGGACTCCAGCATGGCCCACCTCACATTATCACCATATATTTCTTGGAGTCCGTGCGCAGCGGGCGGGCGATTTCTTCTCCCTCCCCCGTTTCTCTCTTCTCAGCTGACGCCCTTCGAGCGATTAGATTTCGGCTATCGACGGTTTATTCAATTACGGTCCCACATGTCAGTGAAATTGCAAGACAACGCGTGTCCCCTCTGGTGAGCGGCGTGCGAGCCGGACTGTCGGGGTTGCGACGCATACGAGTCGTAAGTGTGCCACCTTTTCCTTTAGAACTTGCGAAGCGTAACATTTTCATGTGATCGATCGATAGAAATCCAGAACAAAATGAAGAGGGCGGTGCTTTCCCGCTCGTTAGGCAGGCTAGTTCGAGTGATATGACATGCTACAGTGCCGTCCACTTGCTCCATTTTTATGTAAGCAAGAGTTTGCACTCTTACGCGGGAGGAGTGCGAAACACCGCGGATCTGATTTTGATCGAGGGATAACTGTTCCCTGCCAAATAATGGAGGATTGTTAGCGATTATAGCATGATAGTTAGGGCATCTCCAGCGTTGGCCCACAAATTTACAGCGGCATTTGTCTGAGGACACTGATGGATGCCATCCGATGCTGCCCGCATACCTTTCGACAACTATATGAACTAACCGAACGAAATTCATGCAAACAAAGCAAATTTCAAATTAACCGAATGAAATTAATTACATTTCGAAAACATTTCCTACAAACTGGACGAAATTCATTACATATTTCGCAGAAACCATACTAAAACCTACTGTAAACCTAATCTAAATGATCGCCGGCACCGGACCACCATGTCCGGCCATGAACCCGAGAAAGCCGGCCATTGCCTTTGCCTCCTCCTCATTCGCCTCGATAACCTTCTCCTCCGGAGCACAAGGTTCTGAAGATTTCCGCCTCCACGTCGCCGTCAAGCGGCTAATCAGCCGCCGATGTTTACCCCACCAAGCTTGGCGTCGACTGAGTGGAGTAGCGGTGGCCTTCCCGGGACCAGAGCGGCGGCGACCTACCGTGTACTACTCTTCCTCGCTGCCGGCTGCGCCCGCGCACGCGCGCCGGCTTTGTGGTCATGGCGGCGGAGGGCGGCTGGGGGGTGCCGGCGATCTCCTTCGTTTGCTCCTGTGACAGTATGTCGAAGAGAGCTTTGGAGCGCGCCCGGAGCGGAGCCGCCGATGTCCCTCGTCTGCTCCTGCGACAGTACGTCCAAGAGAGCTTCGGAGCGCCAGGAGGCCATGGTTGAAGTGGTGCCGATAGAAGGAAGGGACCGGAGGAGAATAAGTGTGGGTCTTTGGCTATGGCTGGGAGCTGGGGCTCAAGTTAATATAGCGGGCGAATGGCAATGAGCCGCGGCAGACGGATGGACAACTGGCCCCGGAGTAGGTTCGTCGGGCATGAATGCGGACGCTGCTTCAGTGACTTAACTGCAGATGCGTTTAGGTTACTGACATGTGGGCCCAACGGGCATCTGGCCCGCATGTCAGTGACACACCAATTGCACCTGCAGTTAAGTCCGGTGAATGCGGCATTGACATTCTGGAGAGACGGTGACCGTTTCGGGCGGGAAGCGTGCGCTAGCGATGGAAGGGGTTTCGGTGTGCAGTGGCACTAAGATTGGTTGCTCACGATAGTACATACTTTGTACCATACTACCATAGTACCCTCTCTAGCTTAGGCTGTTTTATAGATTGTCGTTGTGATGGACGATATACATGAGCAAGGCGGTCCGAGTATGACCGTTGGTGTTGAGCCAGGTGAATACATGCTCGGCGTTCGCGTAGGCCTCCATCAAACATCTAAACAGTAATGTCAGGCACCGCCGGGGCGCGCAGGTGATGGGCTCGCCATTTGCGTTGCACCATGAGTAGGACTTTGATTTAGAGGGTGACGTGCATGTATTAGCATGCTTTGACAGCGTGAGCGTGAGTGTCTAACGCGAAGTATTTCATTTTCATTTGGCTGACGAGGGTGCGTTGCAGTGACAAGTCCATGGTTTGATTCCCCACATATGCATAATTTTGGTTTTTACAGTATTTCTTTCTCCATTGACAGGTAGGCCTGCGTAGATAGATAAAGAACACGAGCTGATGAGGCGCATGCGGACTGTTTGACTGGTCAACCAAAAACATACGGAGCTATACGCTAAGCCAGTGACTGTATAATCACCATATCTCGTATACAATGATCAAAGTGAGCTATCAAGACAAGTTCGATGACCACTAATGCATTTTACTCGGTAATAAATGACCAGGATTGAAGAGGAATCCAAATTTGCTTCGTCTTCTGTCCTTGAGCTCTTGACAAACCAATGTACTATACGGTTGTCCGGCCACTCCACCCCAGAGCTCTCACCAAGCGTCGTTCATGCCACCGCGCTGCGCACTAACCGGTAAGGCAGCGATGGCATCCCGCCGCGCCAAGTTCCTCGCCGCCCACGACCGCACACAAAATGGTAGGGAAGCGAAGGCATCCCGCCGTGCCGAGTTCATCGCCGCTCGCGACCTCACAACTATGCAAGAGGAATTTGAAGATGCCAAGGCCGAATGGGCGGTAGAGCAAGAGGCGGCCAAAGCCGCACAGAGGGAGCAGAAAAGTCAGAAAGCACTCAAGAAAAGAGAGGCCCGCCGCCGCAAGAAAGAAAAGGACGCACGCGCTGCTGCGGAGAGGTCGGCGGAGATCCAAGCACGGCGGGGTGTCGCCGACAAAGCCGGGAAGGAGAACGACGGCGTCTGGCCAGCATGTGAGAAGTAGTAGTACTAGTAGTTAGTGTGTGTGTCTGAGTCTGTGTACGAGCATGTACCAATACTACTAGTTACTACTGTAGTTTTTTGAGCAAATTACCAGTACATTAGCCTAGACTAAATGGAAAAATTCCTATCCTAAGCATCAAATGGCATCTCTTTCTCTATAGGAAATGAGATGCATGTCATCTCACTTCTTATGATTTTCATATTCCTATCTTATGAACGAAAGGAGGCCTCTGTTAGAGTAACTACTGTAGCTAGCAATACTGTTGGTACAGTAGTTTTCTTCAAGAAGCGGAATTCAACGAAGTCATGATGGTTCCTTCGTCCGAGCAACTTCAAAGTGGAAAGTGGGCATGTGATTTGACGCCTCATTAGTCATTGTTACTGCGGCACGATGACCTGGGTGACTCTCCCTTGGAGTTCTGCGTGCATGGCAAGTGGACCAGGATGGTCGACGTCCCACATGTTGGCGAACGGAAGTATTCTTTTCGATATCGAGGAGCAAGGAAACCACGTGGTATAGTATGCTGATTGGTTCGCAAAAAATAGTATCACTGCCGATTTATAATTATTTTTATTTCTGATGAATACTAGCGTTTCAACTCTTACGACGAAGGGTGCCAAACACGGCATGTTCTGGATGTCCCACGCGTCAGCGAAAGGAGTGGGACATGAACAGCGTGGTAGAGCCCAGCGTAAAAAAACAGCATGGTAGAGCATCTCCACTTCTTCCACTTCGGGGTCGGAGACCACACGTAGTAGTACTTAGTGGTATGAACGATACAAAGTGCGACCTGGAGAGAAAGACACCTCTAGTTGGAAGGTCTCGGGGCATACACGTAAACAAATGTAAAAGCTAATATGTGCCTCCAACTAATATAGTAGTAGTAGAGTACTTAGGCACGTACTCCATAACATCACCGTGCATTGCACGTACAATATTTAGTGGTAGTACGTAGTAAGAGACAAATGCCGCCCAAGAGTTCCCTTCTCGACCTACTTTTGGGTGTTTGGCAGAGTGTATCGAGGGTGCATGAGTCCACACTAGTTTAGCACAAATACACTAGAAGCATGCATGAAGAGAGCATGCATGAAGAGGGGTGTTGAGTTGAGCATGCATGAAGAGGGAACAACTATGCTGAGACGAGATCGCAACCAAACACACCCTATATGCCACGCATGTTCATACCATTTGTGCCTTTCTACTTCACTTACTATGCTACATTACTCAGGTTCGTACGTCCACTCCTGGGTACATGTCCGTCTCGTAGTTCCAGTCCCACGTGTTCTTCATATAGATGGAACGATCCTTGCATAAAACGTGCACCTTGATGCTAGATGTCTCGCGTGTTGGCAAAAGGATGAACAAAGCTCACGTAAAAAAATAGAGTGGAAGAACATAGATTCCGGACGACCGAGAAGGAGCAAGGAACCTCGTAGTGGAGCGTCTGCACTCATAATATTTAATATTATTCAGCGATATAAAATTAACCAATCATCTCCACAGTGGACTGGAAAAGTACGAAACACGGCAGCCCAGTGTAGTTACATAATACTAGTACATGGCTAACCCACGCTATCACCATATTTCTTGGCTTCCGTGCGACACCTATCTCTAGTAATTCAGCAACCTGTATTGCTTCTCCCTCTTCGTCTCTATCAAAGTGCGGCGGGCTGGCGTTTCTGCCGTCTATTGAGGTCGGTTAACTATCACATGTTAGCAACATGCCAAGAGCATTCTAAAAAAATTCCTTTCACGCTCTGTTTTCAAAAAGAAAAAAAATCATTTCACGTACGAATTTGCCTATATGCTTTGAGCAACTTGCATGTCCTATACTTGTAATATCCCAAAATTCTAAATTTGGAATGTTATAATAAATAGATAGATTTGATTGATTGTTTGATTGACTGTGTGAAGTTGAGTGAAATTCGAAACTTTTTGAAAGTTAAATGAGAGGGAATAAAAAGACTTTCCCAAACTTTCATTTTTTTTTTGCTTTTATGATCTCCGTGAATTCAAATTCTTTTCACCACAAAACCCCGGAGAGAAGATGACATGACTTCTTCCATTTATTTAAATGACAAGGGGTTGAAAATATTTGAATTTCATTTGAGAATATTTTCAATTCTAAAACTTTATGCAACTAAATGATTTTCACGAGTGAAGATAAAATGACTTCTTCAAAACATATGAAATATGAGTTGGGAGTTTCAAAGGATCAAATTCAAAGTCCTTTTAGAATTATTTTTCAATTTGGAGTTATTTGGATTTTATTCAAATTATTTTTCTCCAAAAATAAAATATATGGAAAATAGGGTAACATGATTCCCTACATCAGAAAATTGGAGAGAAATAAATTTGAATTAATTTTGGTATTTTTAAAATGATTTTACTGGGTTTTACTAGAGCAGAAGCACTCTTTGCTTTATTTGAATTTGTGTGTATTTTATTTGACGTTAGTAAAATGTTCAGGTTGTAGAAAATGTTCTTCTGAAAATTTTTATATATTATATGCCTATGTAGAAGCTTAGTTTCATTTTCGTTTTTCAGTTTATCGCATTCTGTTTAAAAAAAATAACAAAAACTACACGCGCGCCTGAAACTAACTGTTGCCCACGTGCGCAGCATAGTGGCGGGCGCCCCATCTTTTCTTTTTCTTTATCCTACATGGGCCAGGCCATCCAGTTTATTTTTTATTATTTTTTGACCGTATTTGTTTTAAAGAAAAACTATAGCGCGGCCGACCGAGGCCTTTAGGCCCGTGCGAGGCGTTAGCATTTTTTATCTCTGTTTCGTTTAATTACGACTGCGTTTAGTCCCACATTGCCTAGCCTTTGACCCTTAAATCTCTTTTCCACCTATAAATATAGACCTATAGATCCTCCCAAAATCATCCGATTCGGGTTAAATCAATATTTTGGTTTGACTAGATTCATTTAAGAAAAATATTTTTCTCCTCTCCGGCGCGACTTTTGGAAATTGACTACTTTCTCCAAAGTCATCTTTTCTCTGCCTTATAAAGGTATCTTTCTTCGTTTTTTTTCTTTTTTATACTTCCGTAGTTTATTATTTTCTAGAATAGTACGATAAAATAATTAGATTACTAATTAGTCTACGTATTTATACATTGGACCTTAGTTGTAGCTATTTTTCTTCTGTAAAATAGTTTGGCCCTGATTTTTCAAATAGCTTAACATTTTACTCGTTCATCCAAATTAGATGAAACCAATGCCCACTTCTTCGTTACGATCTCCTCTATCCAGTAATCCAACTCAAACATGTTTTTGAAAGTTTAAAATTTGAATTAGATCAGATTTGAATTTGAACTTCGTTTGATTATAACTTGAGTTTCGTAACTCTGATTTAGTTGATTCTTTTTGCTATTCGAAGCTCTTGACCTAAACTTTCTGATAAGGCCAAATTTATATAATTTTGGTACTGTTAGAAATTGTTTTATGTTGCAAGAGTTATTTGCTTGGTTTTGATGTTTTTCGAACTGTCTTCTTCGTTCTTCCCGATCTTTTGAGTGATTGCTTATGTGTGGTTACTATTGCTTGCCTACGATAGATTGAACGGAGTGTGACGAGTAAAAATATCAAGAGTTGTGAGTGCGAATCATCTTCATCAACATTACAGGCAAGTTCACACTTTGATCATATCTCCTTTCATACCCAGTTTTTATGCATTAGTTTCTCCCTCAAACATTGCATGAGTAAGATTGATAACATGTGGGTATTGGGAAGTAGTTGATGAGGTAGGAACCTATTGCCCTGCATTCAAACCTTGGGAGTTACTATTACGTTACGCTTATATTGCCATGCTATGCTAATAGACATGTTAATGACAGATGTGAGATTGTTAATTAATGGTTTACTTAAGGTGGCAACTTTAACACACATCTGGATGGATTGAGGCACCTGGGTACTCCAACGATTGCCTGTTTAGGCACCTGGGTATTCCAGCGATTGCCTGTTTTCTATGGACCGCCACTCAGGCTCAAAGGGATCATGAGATTATCCATACTAGAAACTTCCGTGTGCAGCCACAAGCTACTATGGGCTCTAGCATAGTTGACTAAGTCGTGCGAACTCTTACAGTTGTAGACTAGCAGATGTAGGGGATGTAGGTTGGTACTGTCAACCCGATTGTAAGGTGCTAGCGCTTCCGAAAGACTATGTCTCAGTCATCCGTTTCTCAAACGTCATGTAGTGCGAGAATCCCAACGGAGGAGATCGAGTCTTGTGGGGAAAGTGCGCAAACCTCTGCAGAGTGTATAAACTAATCATGGTTAGCCGTGTCCCCGGTTATGGATGTCTTGAGTATCTAGTACTTGGATTATCATGTGAATCTCATCATGTGACTTTAATTAATTTGTTGGGTTTTAATGATGATGCTTAATTGGGATTGAGAGGGTGTCTACACTCTCAATGTTTAACAACCACCATGATAGTTAAATAAAATTTATTCCTTTGCAATAGGGAAAAATTGGCTTTACACAAAACTGTAACCATAGAGCGTTTCCACCAGCCATATATACATGTAGTGATAGCCATTGTTCATTATTCTCTATGGTGTGAATTTGCCAGTACATTCAATGTACTGACTCTTTTGGGCTGCAACGTCTCATGTTGTAGGATTCTTACGACGAGTAAGTGATACGTTAGGGTTACGATTTCTACACTCAACTTTGCCGTTGGTGTTGATGGGAATCCACAACCTTGTTGTTACTTCTGCTATTTGGATTGAGGTAATAGTATTTACGTTATTTATACATGTGATTTACCTCTGTTATAAATCCTCGAGTACTGTGTGTCAGCATACCGATCTAGGGATGACACTTAAGCACAGAGACTTGACCGTTTGAGCTCGGGTCGCTACAAGATGGTATCATAGCATATGTTGACTGTAGAACGTGACCCCTAGAAACTGGCAAGCCCATAGGAAAGATTTTGCTAAAATTTCATTCTTCAAAAAGATCTTTTACCTCTTTTCTCTTCTGAACTTATTCAAATATTCCCTTTTAATGAGACCATACCCCTTTTTCCCTTTTGACCACACGAAGATTTGACTGATGAGACCACTCCAAGAATTACAAGATATCGGACAACCACGACCACTATGGAATGAAGGAGATTTTACCGTGCATCTAAATAATGGAAACTACAACAGTTGAAGACTCCGAAGACTAGGAGAATTTGAAGGCTCTGAAGAATTCCCAAATTTTTATGACCTAGGAAGGCTACCCTTATGGAACTTGGCAGACTATGGAAGTTGTCAATACCCGAGATCAAGGTGTATCGGATAAAGACCGGAGCATGGAGAGTTAAAAACTCAAAGTTTTGTCAAGAAAACCCTAAGGCAGGAGATATCAACTATGGAATGATAGCTCATTGTAATGACAAGAGCAAAAACACGGATATCCATGATGTTATCGCCCGTTTGTGCTATTGTCACCGTGCTAAGTTAAGCATGCATATGCATGGAAGGATTGGATGGTAGAAGGCTGATGGAGCACCTATCAGCAAGATGAAGTTTTTACCTTAGCCGGTGTATCACAAGGATCTGGAGTGTTACATCAAGAAGTTAAGATGGATCTGCAGGAAAGCAGTATTTGATAAGGAAGCGTTTCGTGAAGAACTCAGGACCCAGAAGCTGAAAGTAGCCAAGCTAGAGGAGCCAAACCTTGAGACATCAAAGATTCGTCGGGAACTGAAGGACAGTAGGGTCATGGTTCATGTCGAGGTTGATGAAATCCAGAAGTTGGAACGCAACTCCAGAAATATTAAAGGACGCCACGATAGACTTTGCGACAATAGAGATGATATGGCAAAAGAACTTGAGAAGGTCAAGCACGATCATAAGAAGCCCATCGGAGACATGAACAAGACTTGAAGAGTTTGGCGATGTTGACTTTTAGAAGACCAAACCCCTGTTATATACCTATGTTAGATGTGACGGTTGTAAGCTGTCATTTGTTTGATGTTTTTCCGACAACCACAATAAAAATCTGTCTTTTCAAAACTATTGTTTGCATTGTGTGTATCCCTCTCTATCCCTCTCATCTAACCCCAAAACCCATGGACCCAATAGAGGATGAATGAAGATGAGCTTGTATTTTCTGGACGATGAGTCAATTGGAGACAGAACGATGGATTCATAACATGGAGGATCACATGAAGAATAACCCTATAGTCGGAAAGGATATGAAGAAACCTTGTGCATACAAGCTTTGTGGAGAAATAGGACACAACCGTAAAGAAAACAAGGATGAATGCCCTCATAAGCGAAGGATTACCAAAGGAGTTAGCTGAGGATCTCAGGGAACTTCGGTTGGAGATTGTTCCCAATGGTTTTGTTGCAGCAATGAAAGTTCAGTCTACATTGTTGGGAAAGATCTGTGAAGCTCAGAAGGATGACAAAGAGATTGCTGAGGTAAAAGAGAGGATGAGCAAAGGAAAGGCCAAAGGTTTTCATAAGGATGAACACGACACCTTATGGTTCGAGGACCGTGTATATGTGCCCAATAATGCAAAGATCAGGAAGTTAACACTTCAGGAGGCTCATGACTCACCATACTCGATTCGCCCTGGAAACACCAAGATGTATTTGGATTTGAAGGAGCGTTTCTGGTGGACTGGTATGAAGAAGGATATTTTGGAGTATGTAGTCGTAGGTGAAGTATGCCAGAGAGTAAAACAAGAGCATCAGAAGCCAGCAGGATTACTACAACCTATGCCGATACCCAAATGGAAGTGGGATAAACTTGACATGGATTTTATTACCGGATTGCCCAGGACCCGATCGGGACATAAATTCTATCTGGGTAGTAGTTTATTGTTTGACCAAAGTAGCTCACTTTATCCCAGTGAAAACCACCTATACAAGTGCGAAGTTGGCCAAGATATATATATGACCAGGATCGTATGTCTGCATGGACTTTCGAGGACCATCGTATCAGATAGAGGAACACAGTTTACCTCAAAGTTTTGGAATCAGTTGCATTAGACTTTGGGTACTAAGCTAGAGTTTAGTACAGCCTTTCATCCGCAGAGAGATGGATAGACAGAGAGAGTCAATCAGATTCTGGAGGACATGTTGAGAGCGTGTGTGCTAGATTATGGATCTAGTAGGGATGATAATCTACCTTACGCGGAGTTCTCATACAACAACAGTTACCAAGCCAGTTTGAAGATGGCCCTTTTTGAAGCTTTGTATGGGAGAAGGACCCAAGCACCATTGATGTGGGATGAAGTTGGAGACCGTCAGTTGCTTGGACCAAATGTGATCAAGGAGTCAGAAGAGAATGTAAGTTGATTCGAGATAGACTGAAGGTAGCTCAGTCCAGGCAGAAGAGTTATGTAGACTAAAAAACACAAGGAGGTAGTCTATGAAATTGGAGATAGAGCATGTCTTCGTGTGTCCCCTCTATGAGGAATTAAACGATTCGGAGTTAAGGGAAAGTTAGCCCCGAGATTTGTAGGACCATACCGAGTTTGGAGCGTATGGGAGAAGTGGCCAACAAGTTGGAGTCACCCGAAGGACTGTCAGGAGTTCATGATGTGTTTCACGTTTCCCAGTTGAAGAAGTGCCATGCAGGGATGGCCAAAATTTCCCCTGTAAGGATGCTTGACCCTGGAAAGGATAAGGATGTTCCACGAAATGGAGAATGGACTTCATAAGTATAAGTTTTTATCTCGGTATGTGGGATATCCCATGAGGATGAAGAGATGAATTACTATTGGATAAAAAGGAGGTGTGATATTGGAAATATGGATCAATGGAAATTCCATGATGAGTCTGAGTAATCATGTCCGAGTTTGGTGCCAATAGAAGGAAGTAAGACAATACAATTGGATGGATTTTTAGTATGCTAGGAAGCTGGAAGTTGGATGTTGGATTAGAGATCCGTTGCTCCGATGATGAGTTCAAGGTTTGCAAGTGATGAGATGGGCTATAACCCACATGCCCCAGGACCTGCCAAGAAGCAAGCACACTCTTGCTGAAGGAAAAACCCTGGAAGAGGATTACGTTTATCGATAGACGATCTTATAGGAGTAACGTAAAACCTGAGAGTTGTGAAGGAACGATAGATGTTTGTTTGGCTTGCAGATCTATGGATATATCCGAACTTGGTTCGTCGACAAGAGAAAGTCTGCAATGCTTGTGAGGATGACCGAGTGTTAGAATGCGAGATTTGCTAAACCGTATACAAGGTAATGATTTGGGTGCAGGATGGATTGATCATCATACCGACTTACTCTTATTATTCGCCTTGCTATACGGGATGGTAAATCTGAGTGACTTACCTATAGTAGAGAGACGATGATATCAAAACCTTGTTTGAACCTTAGAATGGTATAAGTATTTTCCCTTGTACAAGGCAACTTTTGCCATCCGTAGGTTATACGGTGAGGATCAACCAGACCCATTTCCTGCAGGAGGAAACCATAAATTGTTGACCACCATGAGATATCGATAGTTGTTTAGTATTGGCGTCATACCTATCAGCTATGAAGACCCAATTTCGGAATAACCTTACCAAGATGAAAGGACAAAAGAATTGAGGAAAAGGTTATGCCACTACCGGAGAAGGAATTATCCTTACGATCTGAGAAGACCGACACTGTCAAGAATAAGGATGGAGTATATGAGTTTTGATGGAACCGTAACCATGCATTTTAAGGGTGGAAGCACCCCAGACCCCGGTGACGATCGATGGATTTTGAGAAGACCCCAAACCTAACCCCTTTCTTTCTAGCCTCTCCGAATCTCGAGGACGAGATTCATTTTAAGGGTGGTAGGTTTGTAACATCCCAAAATCCTAAATTTTGGAATGTTATAATAAATAGATAGATTTGATTGATTATTTGATTGATTGTGTGAAGTTGAGTGAAATTCGAAACTTTTTGAAAGTTAAATGAGAGGGAATAAAAGGACTTTCCCAAACTTTCATTTTTTTTTTGCTTTTATGATCTCCGTGAATTCAAATTCTTTTCACCACAAAACCCTGGAGAGAAGATGACATGATTTCTTCCATTTATTTAAATGACAAGGGGTTGAAAATATTTGAATTTCATATGAGAATATTTCCAATTCTGAAACTTTATGCAACTCAATGATTTTCACGAGCGAAGATAAAATGACTTCTTCAAAACATATGAAATATGAGTTGCGAGTTTCAAAGGATCAAATTCAAAGTCCTTTTGGAATTATTTTTCAATTTGGAGTTATTTGGATTTTATTCAAATTATTTTTCTCCAAATATAAAATATATGGAAAATAGGGTAACATGATTCCCTACATTAGAAAATTGGAGAGAAATAAATTTGAATTAATTTTGGTATTTTTAAAATGATTTTACTGGATTTTACTAGAGCAGAAGCACTCTTTGCTTTATTCGAATTTGTGTGTATTTTATTTGACGTTAGTAAAATGTTCAGGTTGTAGAAAATGTTCTTCTGAAATTTTTTATATATTATATGCCTATGTACAAGCTTAATTTGATTTTTGATTTTCAGTTTATCGCTTTCTGTTTTCAAAAAAAAAAACAATAACAAAAACTGCACGCGCGCCTGAAACTAACTATTGCCCACGTGCGCAGCATAGTGGCGGGCGCCCCATCTTTTCTTTTTCTTTATCCTACATGGGCCAGGCCATCCAGTTTTTTTTATTATTATTTTTTGACCGAATTTGTTTTAAAAAAAACTATAGCGCGGCCGGCCGAGGCCTTTAGGCCCGTGCGAGGCGTTAGCCTTTTTCATCTCTGTTTCGTTTAATTACGTCTACGTTTAGTCCCACATTGCCTAGCCTTTGACCCTTAAATCTATTTTCCATCTATAAATATAGACCTATAGAGCGTCCAAAAGTCATCCGATTCGGGTTAAATAAATATTTTGGTTTGACTAGATTCATTTAAGAAAAATATTTTTCTCCTCTCCGGCGCGACTTTTGGAAATTGTCTACTTTCTCCAAAGTCATCTTTTCTATGCCTTATAAAGGTATCTTTCTTTGTTTTTTTTCTTTTTTATACTACCGTAGTTTATTATTTTCTAGACTAGTATGATAAAATAATTAGATTACCAATTAGTCTACGTATTTATACATTAGACCTTAGCTGTAGCTATTTTTCTTCCGTAAAACAATTTGGCCCTGATTTTTCAAATAGCCATAATTTTTCACTCGTTCATCCAAATTAGATGAAACCAATGCCCACTTCTTCGTTACGATCTCCTCTATCCAGTAATCCCACTCAAACATGTTTTTGAAAGTTTAAAATTTGAGTTAGATCAGATTTGAATTTGAACTTCGTTTGATTATAACTTGAGTTTCGTAACTACGATTTAGTTGATTCTTTTTGCTATTCGAAGCTCTTGACCTAAACTTTATGATAAGGCCAAATTTATATAATTTTGGTACTGTTAGAAATTGTTTTATGTTGCAAGAGTTATTTGCTTGATTTTGATGTTTTCCGAACTATCTTCTTCGTTCTTCCCGATCTTTTGAGTGATTGCTTATGTGTGGTTACTATTGCTTGCCTACGATAGATTGAACGGAGTATGACGAGTAGAACTATCAAGATTTATGAGTGCGAATCATATTCATCAACATTACAGGCAAGTTCACACTTTGATCATATCTCTTATCATACCCAGTTTTTATGCATTAGTTTCACCCTCAAACATTGCATGAGTAGGATTGATAACATGTGGGTATTGGGAAGTAGTTGATGAGGTAGGAACCTATTACCCTGCATTCAAACCTTGGGAGTTACTATTACGTTATGCTTATATTGCCATGCTATGCTAGTAGACGTGGATTGGGTTTTGAGACTATTCATGACAGATGTGAGATTGTTAATTAATGGTTTACTTAAGGTGGCAACTTTAACACACATCTGGGTGGATTGAGGCACCTGGGTACTCCAGCGATTGCCTGTTTAGGCACCTGGGTATTCCAGCGATTGCCTGTTTTTTTATGGACCGCCACCCAGGCTCAAAGAGATCATGAGATTATTTATACTAGAAACTTCCGTGTGCAGCCACAAGCTACTATGGGCTCTAGCATAGTTGACTAAATCGTGCGACTCTTACAGTGGTAGACTATCAGATGTGGGGGATGTAGGTTGGTACTGTCTACCCGATCGTAAGGTGCTAGCGCTTCTGAAAGACTATGTCTCAGTCATCCGTTTCTCAAACGTCATGTAGTGCGAGAATCCCAACGGAGGAGATCGAGTCTTGTGGGGAAAGTGCGCAAACCTCTGCAGAGTGTATAAACTAATCATGGTTAGCCGTGTCCCCGGTTATGGACGTCTTGAGTATCTAGTACTTGGATTATCATGTGAATCTCATCATGTGACTTTAATTAATTTGTTAGGTTTTAATGATGATGCTTAATTGGGATTGAGAGGGTGTCTACACTCTCAATGTTTAACAACCACCATGATAGTTAAATAAATTTATTCCTTTGTAGTAGGGAAAAATTGGCTTTACGTAAAACTGTAACCATAGAGCGTTTCCACCAGCCATATATGCATGTAGTGATAGCCATTGTTCATTATTCTCTATGGTGTGAATTTGCTAGTACATTGAATGTACTGACCCTTTTGGGCTGCAACGTCTCATGTTGTAGGATTCTTACGACGAGTAAGTGATACGTTAGGGTTACGATTTCTACACTCAACTTTGCCGTTGGTGTTGATGGGAATCCACAAGCTTGTTGTTACTTTCGCTATTTGGATTGAGGTAATAGTATTTACGTTATTTATACATGTGATTTACCTCTGTTATAAATCCTCGAGTACTGTGTGTGTCAGCATACCGATCCAGGGATGACACTTAAGCACAGAGACTTGACCATTTGAGGTCGGGTAGCTACAATACTGCTCATGTTTGATACTCTAACTTAGATAGAGGTTAGACTAACTCATGACTAACCCTGAACTAACTGTAGCCAAAGAGGTGTTTGGGTGACAGGATTAGATTGACAATAAATGCACTTCATGGAGAGAGAAAAGTGATTTTTCAGTGGTCTCAATGAGAACTATCTCCAGTTAGCACCTCTTAGGTGGGAAAGTTTTTTTTTTTGGTGGGTTCGGTGCAACTTGCTCCAATTTAAACCCTCATGTTTGGATACTTTAGGGCTATTTGAGCCCCAACTAGCTCAAACTCACTCTAACCCATGGATCCAAACAGGGCCTATGGCCAGTCTCGACGCGGAGCAGTCGCGTGCACTGGGAAGCGGCGCTCTCTCGGCCGTCGCGCCACTTCAAAGCCGGCGCCAGTGAGAGGTCACCTCCACTCTGGCCGGGCATTAATGCGGCACTGACGCTCCAGGGCGACGTTGACCGTTTCACGTGGTAAGCGCGCGCTGGCAAGGGAGTATAGGTTTTGAACCGTTTCAGGTGTAGTACTGGTAGTTTGCAAAACTACTCAATTATTGCACTCAGTTTCCTAAGAAATTGTGGTAAAAAAACATTACTCCACAGCCCGCTTCCCTTCCCCTTCCTCTTCCATCGCCCGCGCACGTCCGCGGGAAGCGATCGGTCAACCCTTATATAGGAGTGCTAGCACAAAAAGATGCATGCATGACCACTAAAATTTCCATATTAAAGCGCCGCTCCGGCGGGAGTATGGCGTATGTTGTTACCTTCGGCCGGCCCATGGCTACCGGGCGACGGCGACCAGAGAAGAGGCGGCGGGAGGGGAATGAATGCAGCCACTGTTTGGGTTCGCCTTCCGGCTTAAATAAATGCGCAACATCACATGTACCCACGGGTGCATAAATTGTAACATACGTGTCTGCTTAAGTGGGCGTCACGTAACTGGTGTGTGTGTGTGTGTGTGAGAGATTCTGAGAGACAGAGTGCGTGTGTGCGACTCTACTCTTCGGACATGTACTCAACCTTTTGCATCGGGATGTAAGTATAATGGTATTTACTTTAGCTAGTGATTTACGTGGCCATGTTAACGTGGTTGTGTCAAAAAAATGTCACTTCCTGCTCGTGATTTGCGTTATATGATTACAAGCAAGATTCTCGTGCATTGCACGGAACATCAATATGCATTTTTTACAAAACACCTATGTGATTGACCCATGCAGGAGTAATCCCATGTGTAAAAACTAATGATATCTCGAGAATTTTATCAGAAAACTAGTATCTCGAGAATGTCATTGAAAAAATGAAAGACGAGAGATAAGGCGAGGAGGAGTGGAGCGTGGTGGTGACTGGTGGTCGGAATGGGCGGAGGCATGGGGATGGACGGCGCCGGCAGGCGGCAGCGGCCATCATGCATGCTAGATTGTTCCAGCGACGTATTCTTTTTTTAATTGCTGAGCAATGAGGTTGCGGGAGATAATGATGTGGAGAGAGGTATGGGTATCTTTTGTAAAATTATCATAGTTTGCTTTCTATCCTCAGATATAGATCATACGGTCTGTATTAAAGATGGCAGGCACACCATCACCGCCAACTCATTTTTTATAAGGGTACAGATGATAAGTTTGCTGACTACTAAAGTAAAGTGGAATTTGTCCATGTTATGCAAGTAAATAAAGGTGATTGTTTATCATAAGGGTAAGGTTGAATGAAGGGTGGTAGGAACAAATGCTCCACCTAGAGCATGTGTGTGTGATATGGAGTCTTAGTGTGTGTGTGGGGTGTGTGTGTGAGAGAGAGAGAGATGGAGTCTTAGTTTGTCTGTGTGTGTGAGAGAGATGGAGTCTTAGTGTGTGTGTGAGGGGGGGGGTGCGTGCGTGCGTGCGTGTGTTTGTGTGTATGTGTGTGAGAGAGAGAGAGATAGATGGAGTCTTACTGTGTGTGGGGGGGTGCGTGCGTGCGTGCGTGCGTGTGTGTGTGTGCGCGCGCGCGCGCGTGTGTGACGCGGGGTCCTCTGTGGCGGATGTAATTTAAGTGTGCATGGCTTCATCATAGAGAGGTGATGTGTATGGCAGAGGCCACCAATGATGGGGTGCGAGAGAGAAAACACCCGTAGAGAGGGAAGAGAAGGTGTGTGCGCGTGAGAGGAGTCAACATCGAGAGAACGTGTTTGTTCGAGAGACACCGAGGAAGACTACTATATATCGATGATGCATGTAGGCGGGAATTAAACAAAGGGATGGTCTTATTGGTTTCAGGGAAATAGGGGAAGAGTGAGAGGCGGGGGGTAGCTAGAAGGAGATTATTAAGTGTGAGTGTGTGTTTTACTCATCCAGGCGGAAGTTATGTGCACAAAAGAGGAGAACGATTCGATGTGGCGTTAGGATTGAGGGTAATTAACTACGTATGGAGACATAGAGACCTTGAACGTGCATGTGGAGAGGTATACATGTACACGTGGGATGTGTGTGTGTGCGCGCGCGCGCATGATCGAGATAAAAGAAAGAAGACATAAGTCATAAGATCAACGACATGGGAGAGACGGATCGGTTTGACAATATGCATGCATGTGAGAATGCAGGGAAGAAGGCCCGACAATTTAGCATGTGTTTTTGTCTTTAAGAGATAGTGGCGTGGGCTGGAGCATGCATCTATGGCGAGCAGAGGGAGTGAGGCGCAACAATTGTGCAAAATAGAACAACCTATAAATGCATATGTATGGAGAGACATATATAGTGTGGGTGATAGAAAGCAAGACTCTGTGTGAGAAAGAAATGTTGACAGAGAAACTACAGATAGATATAGAGATGGAGATGCTAGCTAGAGGGACATCCGTTTGGCTGTTGGAGATGACCGTCGGGTGGTTCAAAGGGTGAAGTTATATATGTGTGTGAGAGGGCACTTGACTGCATGTAGAGAGAAACATATGTAGTGTGCGTGATAGGAATCAAGAGTGAGGGCGAGAAAGAAGGTTGATGGAGAAACAGATAAATAGAAAGATAAAGATGCTAGCTAGTGTGCGTTAGAGATATGAGTGGATCAGAAGGCTGGGTTATGTGTGTGGGTGTGAGGGAGATAGAGAGAGGGTGCATGTGAGTCACATACAAACAGATATCAGAGAGAAATGAGATCCAGAGAGACGGAGTTTTGTGTCTGCGAGAGGGAAAGATATTTCACAACGAGAGTGATAGCTAGAGAGACATACAAGGGAATGCAAGATATCTCTAGGGAGAGAGGGTGTGTGCGAGCGACATACAAGAGAACAATGGAGAAATATGAGACCCTGGGAGACAGAGTTTGTGTTTGTGTGTGAGAAGGAGATATTGAAGATGAAGAGTCGTAGGTTCTCATATCTAAGGAGCGAAAGACATCTCTGTATGAGGGGTGTGCGAGTGCACACATGGCAATAGTAGAGAGAAATGAGACCCCGGGAGACAAAGTTTTGTGTTTGTGTGAGAGAAAGAGATTCCACATGGAGAATCATAGTTAGAGACACATAGCAGGGAGCGAGATATACTTAGAGAGAGATAGAGTGATGAAGGTCGAGGGAGAGAGTACCGTCAGTGTGTTACGAAGATAAAAGATCATTGTCGACGAGAGATACCTGAGAGACGATGAACGCGTATAGGTCCAGAGAGATAGTCCTATATAAGCATGAGTGATAGCTATATGAGACAAATATCTGGATTAAAGGGGATTCAAATATTTAAACTGGAGATCACGACATCGATAATATCATAACGCAAATTGGTGTATCAAACATGCATATTCATTTGAATTTGGGCACACGTGTAATGTTATATAGTTTATCAATATTGGTGATCCATAGATTTTTCAGTTACAAACAATGCATGGTTTATATGCAATTAATGTCTAAACGGGATTACACTATATGTTGCGTGTGTGAAACACATTATACATGTTTGAGAAGTAAAAAAAACCCGCATGAAACACACATTAATTGGAGACAATTAGCGAGGAATGCATACATTGGATTTCAACATAAAGTGGTTTCAAATATTTGAAAATCCAAATTGATGGATACAACCTTATGAATCTGAGATCATGCCATTTGTAAACCATATTTATGTATAAATGGTGTTGTGCTTTTGAAAGTATATAAAAAAATGATGTATATATAATGTAATTCCAATTGAAAATGGATCCCGCCCGAAAAAAATAGAATACAAACGGGATTCGAATTGAGTTGACACGGTAAACGTGCACTCTGCAAAATTTGAACGAAGCGGGGAAAGTCGCAGTAACCGCCCGAAACCAAAATCTGCGAGATGGAAATCACTACTGCCTATCCCTGCCACGCAAAACCTATCTGCTGGATTTCTATAGGTTTCGATAGGGGTAGGTTTGTAATTTCACCCAAACGTGACGTAACCGCCTCTCACCCGGATTCATACACAGTGTGTCCTTGGCCGAAATCGACTCCATCCCCGATTAATATTCATACACGGTGGGCGCCAAAAACAAACTCTCGTCGGCAAATATTTGGTGTATGCGAGATTACCGTCCTATCCCCAACCGACTAATGTTGCTGTGATGTAGTAGAAATTTGAAAGGGGGGCTAAGTTTGTAAATTTCCTCGCATTTGAGATAAGTGCGCCCTGAATACATGGTTCCCCTCTTCCTCTCTACCTCCCTTTTCCCCATTCGTACTCCGTAGGCGCCAAAACACCCTCTCCACCCCACCCTCCTCCGTCTGCCGCCATCCGCCACCCCATCCACCGTCGTCCTCCTCACCATGCCAGAGCTGACACCCCGACGCCGCCGTCCATTACAAGAGATCGACCTCTCTCATCCACTGCTTGGGACCGGGATCCTTGCATCCCGTCCTCTCGCTTCATCCCCGCCGTCGTCCACCTTGCCGGCGCCACTCCTACGACCGTCTCGTCCACCGCGCCCCGCCGCCACCGTCTACCCTCCTAGATCTGCTCCCACGCCGCCGACAGCCATCGCTACCATAGCACCGTCAAATTCTCAGCAGATGTGTACACGGCGCCGCACCAGAGGCGGTACTCTTTCGTATCTGCTCAACTTATTTATCGCAGCAAAAAAATAGATCGCCATTGCTTTACTCTGATTTCTTGTCTTGGTTGCGAAGTTGCCTTTATCTGGTTTGCACCTTCAGATCCGCCATGGCACGCTCAACACTATACTCCCAATGCTTATGGTTTTCCCCTTTTATATTCCACAGTAGTTAAATCACAGTAGACTAAATTTCAAAATTGGGTCAGTCGATTTTTCAGAGCTCACCGGAGTTCGCCGGTGCGATCGAAGGGGCTCGGGTGGTTGTGGGGCCTCGCCGAACGAAGAAAATTCGACGCGGGTGGGGGTTGGGGCAGGGTGGGGGTGGGGGTGGCGGAGGAACACAGACGGTGGGGGCCGGTGGTCCGGCTGGCAGCCTGTGCGGTGTTCTGTATGGGAAGAATTAGAGACGAGGAAGAAGAAGGGTTAGGAGACGTAGGATCTTCATCCAACCGCCTGAAATGGTCGAGAGACAGCTGGGAGTTGCATTCTTAATGCGCTCTAGTTCATCATGTGTGGGCACTGCACAACCAACATTTTATTATCCAAAATCTGCTTGCTCTTCTTTACCATGTTCTTCTTCCGTTCTTCTTTAATATGTACTCTCTCCGTTCCTAAATACAAGTCTTTGTATAGATTCCACCATGGACTACATATGGAGCAAACTGAGTGAATCTACACTCTAAAATGTATCTGGATACATCTGTATGTGATCCATAGTGGAAATCTCTACCAAGACTTATATTTTGGAAGGGAGGGAGTATGATAGTAGTACAGTATGTCCCTTGTACTGAAGATGAGCAGGGACATTTGCAGTGTAGAGGTCTATACGGTCGGTTGTGATGGACACTTTGAGCCTCTTTGATTCGTAGGATCTTGTAAACATAGGAATAGGATTTGTAGTGGCCTGCCCACTTGAATCCTATAAGAATAGCAAGGAAATGCGGGGAGCTGTGTCGCCTTTCAGAGTTACACTGATATTAACAATACCGCACCTTCACTTGAAAAGAACTGGTATCCGAAGCCTTTCTAGCCGTACCAGCAATACTAGCACATATATTCCAGCAAGTTCCACTTTGCTGATTTTACTCTGATGCTTAATGTTTTTCCGTTATATCTATATGATCTGTGTAGCTGCTTTGTGTCGCACTAGCAGCAGTCCAATCTTGAAGCTAAACACTGCAATGACTTACAAAATTGGCACCAAGGCATTGAGTGCCATTCTGGATGCAATGAAACCCATACGCTGTAACGCCCTAGATGTAACTTGCCATATTTGTAATCCAACTCTTGCCATTTTCGGCTATGTGTTATGATTTTTCCTCCGTGGTTGGGTTTCCCTTCGTTTTGCATTTTGTCATGTCATGCTTTTCATATCATGTCATCATGCGCGTCACATTCGCATACGTGTTCGTCTCATAAATCCGAGCATTTTCCCAGTTGTCCGTTTTGCAATCCGGCGCTCCTATGTTCCCCGGCGTCCCCTTTTACATTTCTTCGTGAGCGGGTGTTAAGCTTTCTCGGATTGGACCGAGGTTTGTCAAGCGGCCTTAGTATAGCACCGGTAGACCGCCTGTCAAGTTTCGGGTCAATCGGAGTTCGTTTGGTACTCCAACGGTTAACCGGGTAACCGTGAAGGCCTCGTGTGTGTTGCAGCCCAACACCCCTTCAAAACAGCCCAATAACCCATCTAAGACACTCCCATGTCCTCCGCCGTTCGATCACGATCGCGTGGCCGAAAACCGCTCTCCATTTGGAGCTTCCTAGCTCCTTCTACCTATAAAAACACCTCCCCCTCCTCCAATCCCGGGTAAAAACACCCCTAACCCTAGCCCCGCTCCTCTCCGCGCGGGCGGACACGTCCGCCGCTGCCGGACGAATCGCCGCCGCTGCCGGACGAATCGCCGCCGCCCGCCCGGCGAATCAGACGGCGCCACGTGGCACCGCTGCCGCCCCACGCCCGCCGGCCCGCCGAGCCCGCGCCCGGCCCCCGCAGCCCGCGCCTCGCCCCGCCGCCTGTCGCCCGCGCCCGCGCGCCCCGCCGCCTCGCGCCCGCGCCGCCGCAGCTCGCCGCGCTGCCCGCCGCCGCCGCAGTTCGCCACCGCCGCCGCACCACCGCGCCGCCCCCGCGCGCGCCCTCCGCCGCCCGCGGCCCCCGCGTCGCCGCCTCCCGCGCGGATCCGGGCCTGAGTGCCCAGATCCGGCCGCCCCCGAGCCGCCGCCGCCTCCTCCGGCGTCCTCCTCGGCGGATCCGGCGAGATCCGCCCGGCGATCCTCGGTTTCCACGCGTCGGTTGACTTCTCGTCCCCCCCCCCCCCCCGATATTTCTAAGTCCTTAAAATTTCACATGATTATCACTTGTTCATCATGCCATAACTTTGCATCCGTAACTCCGTTTCATGCGTATGATATGTCAAATTGTTCGCCCCAAGAGTACATCATTTCATTCCATTGCATCATTTTCATTTGAGGTCATCTTGATGCCCGAAATGCTGTTAGAAGAGGGCTAGTTGATGTTAGTTTCTGATTCTTGTCTGAACATGCACTTTTGTCATTTTTGCCATGATTGATGTGTGCCTCCTATGAAGTTGAGTCCTACATGAGTTTTGCAATATGCCATGTTACCTTTCCAGAGAATTATGACATGTATTTTTGTGATCTCTGTGGTGACTAGCACAAGCATGCAAACTAGGGTACTTGATGTTGCTGATTTCAGAGACTTGGCATTTTCACTAAGTCCCTGCCTGCGGTTATTTTCATGCCATGTGTTCATGCTGTTTCCGAGAGATCTATGCATATTTTGAGCATGATCAGTAAGGGTGTTTTGAGCATGTGGTCTTGCTCTATCCATCCATGCCTTTGTTGGTAATTATGGGGTGCCATAGCTTGAGTCAATCGAGCACTACTTTTGCTATAAAATGTTGCTGGCAGATTGTTTACATGTTATTCGATTTTGCCAAGCTTGTTGTAGTTGATCCTTGTATGCTATGATGTTGTTCTTGCCAAGTATAGTTCCTATGCCATGTCTTCTTGATGTATGTATGCTTAGTTTATCATGCAATGCTCTGTAGTGAGTGCATCGAGCTCACGAACATGCCTACTTGTTATCTGTTTTTGACATGTCCAGTTTTCTGCTAAGTCTGAAACCTGTAACGAAACTTGCTTAATTGACATGGGTGTAATCATATTTTCTGATCCTTTTTGCCTAATGGTCAGTAAGGGACTTTTGTCAAGTGCTTTGAGTAGATTCATCCCATGCCTTACTTTGTTATGTCCTGATCCTGTAGCATGTTGTTTCATTGCTCTAAACATGTCATCCTGATGTTAGTTTCTGCCATGTTGTTATTTTCACTAAGTCTGTGAACCTGTTATCTTTTGCACTTTTGCCATGCTTGTTTGAACCTGTTATGATGTGATTTAGCCGTAGCTCAGTGTTCATCTTTTGTCAAGCATCTTGTGTAGAGTACTGTCATATGCTTTGTTGATATGTTTGGGTGCAGTAGCTTAATTTCTTGTTGCTTGCTAAGTAGCATCATGCTGTTAATGGCAGATTATTGTCATTCTTGTATTGCTCGTCATTTGCAAACCGTGCATCCGATTCCGGTGATCTTTATATCGATTTCAATCGAAATCACCTCACCTATCCAGTGGCATACTTGGTTTGCCAAGATTATGCCTTGTTCATCTTTTCCCTTCCGGAGCATGCATATGCATTGCATATCACATCTCGCATATCATGCCATGTTTTTGCATCATGTTGGTTGTGCATTGCATCGTGATTGATGTTTGTCCCCTTTGCTTGTGTTCTTGCTTTGGGTAGAGCCGGGAGACGCGTACGTGAACGAGGAACCTGTTGAGAACGCTTTCGAGGACCAAGCTTTCGACAACTCTGAGAACCTTGCAGGCAAGATGATCATACCCTCGAAATCACTTCTATCTTTGCTTGCTAGATGCTCGCTCTTTTGCTATGCCTTTGCTGCGATACCTACCACTTGCTATATCATGCCACCCATATTTGCCATGTCAGCCCCTAACCATCCATGTCCTAGCAAACCGTTGATTGGCCATGTTACCGCTTTGCTCAGCCCCTCTTATAGCGTTGCTAGTTGCAGGTGAGGATGAAGTTTGTTCCTTGTTGGAACATGGACTTGTTGTTCCTTGTTGGAACATGTTTACTTGTTGGGATATCACAATACCTCTTATTTAATTAATGCATCTATATACTTGGTAAAGGGTGGAAGGCTCGGCCTTTTGCCTGGTGTTTTGTTCCACTCTTGCCACCCTAGTTTCCGTCATACCGGTGTTATGTTCCCGGATTTTGCGTTCCTTACACGGTTGGGTGATTTATGGGACCCCCTTGATAGTTCGCTTTGAATAAGACTTTTCCAGCAAGGCCCAACATTGGTTTTACCATTTGCCACCTAAGCCTTTTTCTCTTGGGTTCTGCAGACTCAAGGGTCATCTTTATTTTACCCCCCCGGGCCAGTTCTCCTTTGATTGCTGGTCCAAACTAGAGCCCTTTGCAGCGCCACCTCGGGGCAACTCGAGGGCTGGTTTTAGTTGTACGGAGTGTTCATCCGGATGTGCCCTGAGACCGAGATATGTGCAGCTCCTATCAGGATTTGTCGGCACAATCGGGCGGCTTTGCTGGACTTGTTTTATTGTCGTCGAAATGTCTTGTAGTCCGGGATTCCGAGATTGATCGGGTCTTCCCGGTAGAAGGAATATCCTTCGTTGACTGTGAGAGCTTATAATGGGCTAAGTTGGGACACCCCTGCAGGGTATTATCTTTCGAAAGCCGTGCCCGCGGTTATGAGGCAGATGGGAATTTGTTGATGTCCGGTTGTAGAAAACCCGAAGTTGACCTTAACTAAAACACATCAACCGCGTGTGTAACCGTGATGGTCTCTTCTCGGCGGGGTCCGGGAAGTGAACACGGTATTGGAGTTATGTTTGACGTAGGTTGTTCTAGGATCACTTCTAGCTTCACGACCGTGCTTTGCCGTCTCTTCTCGCTCTCTTTTGCGTTGTAGCCACCATATATGCTAGCCGCTTGCTACAGCTCCACCTCACAAACCTCTCCTACCTATAAGCTTAAATAGTCTTGATCTCGCGGGTGTGAGATTGCTGAGTCCCCGTGACTCACAGATATTATCACAATAGTTGCAGGTACCAACGATGCTAGTGCAGATGACGCGTCCGAGCTCACTTGGGAGTTCGACGAGGAACGTGGCCGTTACTATGTTTCTTTCCCAGATGATCAGTAGTGGAGCCCAGTTGGGGTGATCTGGGGATCTATTTAGCATTTGGGGTAGTCTTCTTTCATTTTGGTACCGTAGTCGGACCTTGAGTGTAATCTGGATGATGAATGTTTATTTATGTATTGTGTGAAGTGGCGATTGTAAGCCAACTATGTATCTCTTTCCCTTATTTATTACATGGGTTGTGTGAAGATTACCTCACTTGCGACATTGCTTTCTATGCGGTTATGCCTCTAAGTCGTGCCTCGACACGTGGGAGATATAGCCGCATCGAGGGCGTTACATACGCTCCCCACCTGTTGATTCTTGTTCAGAATATGATCCTAATGACTATTCTAACCTCGAGGATTCAAAGGCAGATGGCCTGTCCTGTTCACCCATCAAGGTGCCTGTTCTAATTGGCAATGTTTTATTGATTGCGGATATCTTGCATATGTTGTCTTGCATTTCTTCTACTTTGTTGCACCGCCATCTGCTTAGTTTACTCATCATATATGTCGAGATGCCATGCCCATCCATGATCAATACATATTCCATCTGTCATCATACCATGTTTTTTCACTCAAATGTTGTTCTTGTGCATCAGACATCAAAAAGGAAGAGGGTGATTGCCGAACCTAAAGGAGCACCAGCAAAGTCCTTGAAAAATGTGGTGGTGCCGAAGAAATCAGACAGCACCCCACTTATATTGGTTGTACAACCAGTGACACAAAATGTAGGACCGACTCCAGCAGACTGTACCCATACTTCATTGGCCACACCACTAGCCCCACCACATAGGACCTGCGCTCCAGCAAAAGGTATACCGATTTCTTTTGCCATAGCACCAGCTATACCACAGAAAAATCCCACTCCAGCAAAAAGTACAACAAGTCCACCAGCCGAAGACCTATCCCAACAGCAGAGACGACCAATTCCTGCAGATTGGAACCCCATTCCATTTATTCCCAGCTTAAAAGACAATGCTTTCAATGTTGTTAGGGACTACGTGCATATATTCCCATCATGGGAAGATTATTGTGAAGACAAACACCATTTTCACATCTTCCTGTCCAACTTTCACATCTTCCTGTCCAACTTACGTGTAAGTGCTATTATTCATGGTTATTATTTTCTTGTTTTCTACTGATTGAACACATCAATGATTTACATTACATTGTTGTA
This sequence comes from Triticum timopheevii, assembly GCA_963921465.1. Taxonomy (NCBI): domain Eukaryota; kingdom Viridiplantae; phylum Streptophyta; class Magnoliopsida; order Poales; family Poaceae; genus Triticum; species Triticum timopheevii. The sequence goes on from OY997270.1 coordinate 300,956,193, forward strand.
ACTAGGCGAGGGTCAATCTGGAAAGTAATGACGAGCAAAGCTTGCTTGTGCTTTTCAAGGAAGCATTGCAGCAGTATCAGTGTTACCTGAGGAAATCACACTTTGATGGCAAGTCTATAAACGAATTTCCGGTGAAGTCTCCTGTGCTAAATTTAGAAGACATTGAATGGAAAAACCTTGTTATGCACTGGTCTCGTTCCCAGGATGAGGTACTATCTATGAAATCACATGACAATTTGAACTTCTACTTTTTCGCATGTGCCTTACGGATCTTTTTTGCAGGAAATTTGCTCGAAGAAGAATTCCGGTTTGACAAGAACGACAGGATATCGCAAATATGCTGCCCGCTGCTTTGCTCTTGTTAGTACCTGTTGTCCTGTATCACTGTACTTGCACATACCTGGTTCATTATGTGACAGCAGTATGCATGATAGCTTGCTTATCAATTGTTCGCTCCAAATTATCTGATCTGTATGAATGGTTACATTAGTGTAGAATATATATCCAATGCCAATGTTTTTTTAGCTCTGCATTGTTCTTGTAAGTACATGCTGTCCTTTATCAGTGTACTTATAATGATAGGTAGTTGTTCATGTACCATCGCTCTGCAACTTATTTTCCTTTCCCTCCATTTTCTACACATCAGATCTATATTTACTCTTACCATAAGGTTGGTACTGAAGAAGTTTAGCTGTGCATTGCTCTTGGCTGTACCTTTTGCCTGTATTGCTACACTTACATTTATAGCTACTTGGTTATGTAGCATCACTCTTCATCTTATCTTAAATATTCTCCATTTTTTCGTATATTATCACATCTATATTTACTCTTAACAAAATGTAGAATAAAGGCAATGCTTTTGAAGAAGATTCTGTGGTAAAGTTCTTGAATTGTCCCCCCCCCCCCCATCAGCATGGACAAGGCCTTTATAGAGCCTGTCTTCACCAATAATGTAAATTTGTCCATCTCAAGCCTTCAAACTTTGTTGTATATATTTGGTTAGGCATGACTGCAACAGCTGTTTATTTTTGGTGTTTGCATCAAATTGCTTGTTTAAAGTTTATTATGTAGTTCATAAACAAAAGTTTGTCCTTTCTCAATTTAAGTTTTCAGTTGTACAACCAAGTTCCTTCTTCATACCATGTAAATTAAACTATACAAAGCAAGTGATCTTCTTTTGCACTGCATGTACGCTTCTGTTCTTCATCCGTAATCCAGTGGTGTGGTGAACCTACCCACTACAGCACAATGTCATATTCTGCAATGTCTTAACTATGAACAATGTCATATCATTCTACTATTATTTAAACCGTCTCTTTATTTGCCAATCTGAAATGGTATAAATTGACAGCACACTAACCATTGATACTTATAAGTTCTTGATCTGTAATCCAGTGGTGTCGTGAATCTGCCAACTCCTTCACAATGTCATTTCCTGCCATGTCTTGACCTGAACAATACCATATTGTGTTAATGCAATTTTAAACTGTGTCACTTTATTCGTCAGTAAGAAATGTGATGAATTGTCAGCACTGATACTTTTATGTGCAAAACCCGTCATTTGTCTGCTTGTTTATCTTTCAGAGTGAGGAAGATATAAGTGTTGAATAAGCGCAGTCTCATCATCTTGCTCAGCTGCTTGCGCTGCAGCTCTCCAGCAGGGCTAACCTTTCTTGAACTCTATTGAAGTGCTGTCGGTTTTGTATATTATTTTGGCGGCATGTTTATTTGCACTGCTGGCGATCTTTGATGCCCAATGTATGTAATCAGTTGTCTTCTTGTGCTTTATTATTATAGTGGCGAACTTTGATGCCCAGTGGATGTAATATGTCGTAATTTCTTTATTGTATAGTCTAGGTTTTTTCTTATTCACGATGCTGCAGTTATTTTACTGTATATATATCCTGTCTTCGCAGTAAACCGGCCAAACCGTAAAATTACGGTACATAATCGGGCCGTCATGCAATCACGACGTAGGTTGGGCCTGAAACGTGCCGAATAGCTCATGGGCCGGCAGCAGCCCGAAATGAACCCCGACCCATGATTGTGCGAATCAAATCACGGGCTTTTTACAGGCCAAAATGGTCTCGGTCCTTGTTTGGCCCAATCAGATATCGGCTGCGAGCAGGCCGGATGCAAACCGGGCCATAGTTAGGCCCAACTATATGACGGGCTTTTAACAAGCCGAAATTAATATAGGGCCGAAATGTTAAACGGACCCTTAACAGGCAGAAACTAATATCAGGCCGAATTACTAAGTGGGCCTTTAGCAAGTGGGCCCAAAAGCATAGTGTCCAGTTGACGGGCTGAATCTGATATGGGCCATAATTGAGCCCAAAGCCTCTTAAAGGGCCGGATCTGATCTGGGCCGTAATTTGGTCCAGAACGTGGTAGGCTTTTAACGGCTCTGATCTCATATGGGCCACTATTAGGCCCGGAGCATGGCAGGCCATTAATGGACCGGATCAAATATGGGCCGGCATTTGGCCCAAAACATGGCAACCAGTTAATGGGCCGGCCTACTAGGGTCCTCAAAATCTTTTGGGCCTACAGCTGGGCCGGCCCATTAATGCGGTGAAATCTCGTGGCCCTTTAGCTGGGCTGGCCCATTATGATCCGCAAGAATCTTGCGGGCCTTTACCTGGGCCGGCCCATTATGGCACACAAAAATCTTGTGGGCCTTTACCTGGACCGACCCATTATGGCCCGCAAAATCTTGTGGGCCTTTAGCTGGGTCAGCCCATTATGGTCCGCAAAATCTCGTGGGCCTTTAGCTGGGCCGGTCCATTATGGTCCGCAAAATCTTGTGGGCCTTCAGTTGGGCCGGCCCATTTAAACTTGATCGGCCGGTCCACGTGTCAACATATCATAGGCGCGTCTCGCCCATTGGATGAGTGACAGCTGTGCCAACGCGGACCTGACACGTGTCTCCTCCAGTCAATGATGATTTTACACGTGGAAAATCCCCATTGGTCGGGGCTGTTAACGGGTTATCGGATCCAAAACCCGACCCGATAGCTTAACGGCGTTCCGTTACGGTGGATGCCACGTGTCGGTCACCCTTGACGAAAGCACTTCTGTGACGCGCGATTTATCATCATGGAAGTGGACACTTCTGTGATGATAATTTTGGTAATGTCGTGGAACACTTCTACGACAGCACAGGTATGACTATCTTGATTCTGTCATAAATTTGTCATGGATGTACATGCATGACAAAAAATGCGACCTACTGTGACAAACACGTATCATCACGGAAGTGTATTTTTTTGTAGTGGTAGTAGGTGACTATAACTTGCAAGATCGGATCTAGAACATGGATATAATTGTGATAACATAAACGGTTCAGATCTGAAATCATGCACCCGGGCCCAAAGTGACAAGCATTAAGCATGGCAAAGTCACAGCAACATCAATCTCAGAACATAGTGGATACTAGGGATCAGGCCCTAACAAAACTAACTTGATTGCATGATGAATATCATCCAACTCCTCACCGACCAGCGAGCCTACGAAGGAATTACTCACTCCCGGTGGGAAGAATCATGGAATTGGCGATGGAGAAGGGTTGGTGATGACGAAGAACGAAGATCCCCCTCTCCGAAGCCCCAAACGGACTCCAGATCTGGCCTCCCGATGAAGAACAGGAGGTGAGGTGGCTTCGTCTCATGGAATGTGATAATTCTTTCTTCTCGATTTTTTTCTGGAAATATGTGATTTCATAGCGTCGATTTCAGGGTCTGCGTGGCCACCATGTGGGGACAACCCACCTGGGCGCGCCTGGAGGGGGGCGCGCCCTCGTGGGTTGTGCCCACCTAGGTGCCCTCTCCGGTGGTTCTTGGCTCCAGAAATTCTCTTTATTGATATAAAAAATCCTCGCAAAGTTTTGTTCCATTCCGAGAACTTTTATTTCTGCACAAAAACAACACCATGGTAGTTATGTTGAAAACAGCGTCAGTCCAGGGTTAGTTTCATTCAAATCATGCAAATTAGAGTCCAAAACAAGAGGAAAAGCGTTAGGAAAAGTAGATACGTTGGAGACGTATCAGCGCTCCTCTCGAGGCATTCTCACGCAAAGTGCGGCGACCCTTGGGAGTAGAAGTCAGCACGTGGGGGGTAGCGCGAGATGAGCATCCTGCTCGGGAGAGGTTCTTCTTTTCACTTACTATGGAAGAAGTAAGAGCCCTGGGATGATTGGCCGTTATGGCCACTTTGTTGTCATCTAGGCCCTCCTGATAAAACACCCCATCTTCAAATTCGATTGATGTCTCTGGGTCGTCATGATACCCCGGATCGCCATCACGGGAGTGATTCTCTAGTTGGGGAGGAGGAAAATTAATGGACGCTACCTGATGCCTCCATCCTTGTTCAAGTGGAATTCAATAAGAATTTGGTGTTACCCGTGGGCCCAAAGTAATGAATTGTGACTTACCCAGTCCGCCAGATTGTATCCGGAGCAGCCTTCTCGAATACTCATATGAGAGAACTCTGCTTCATCACCCTTAAAGAGATCGGCCAGTATTTTGGCCAGGGCCGCCTTGTTGTTTGGTCCTTGCCGCTGGTGATGTGTCACGTCATTGGTCCCATTATAGCGGTACAGAGGGGACCCTCCTGTTGGAGAGGTTGCACGCATCGGGTAATGAAGATGGCCATGACTTCTATCATGGTCAGCTGGCTGCTAGTTAGCAGCCTGATCTTGGCCGACAAAGCACACACTTCTTCGTTGTCCTGATGGGAGGTGCCTCTGGGCCGCCGATTGTACCGCTTTATAGGCGGATCATTTGAATATTCGGGTAGCCCTTGCCGAATTGGGTCGGTGAGCGCAACGTCCTCGATAGAACCACTCCGATGTCCATCCTTCGGGATCTTTCTGTGGGGTGCTAACTGGGTACCCTGTCCCTGCTATCTGCCATACTTCAGCGCCGCCTACTTGAAAAATGGACCCCTCTCCGAGGCGGGGGACAAGACAAAAATACTTCCTCCACAAGTCAAAGTGGGGCTCACAACTTAGAAATATCTCGCATAAGGCCACAAAGCCAGAAATGTGCAATATCGACCCCGGGGTGAGGTTGTGGAGCTGGTTCCCATAGAACTCTAATAGACCCCGTAGGAAAGGATGAATGAGAAAGCCCAAACCTCTTAGAAGGAAAGGCATGAGACACATCCTCTCCTCCTTGTTTGGGGCAGGGGAGTTCTCGGCAAGAGCGCGGCCATCGATGGAGATGAGACCGGCGCAGACTGGAACCAGATCGGCCAAGGGGAGGAAGCAATGCGTCTACAAGCGACTCAGTTGGATATGCGAGCCCAAGTAGCTCAACCAATCACCTCGGAGTGAGCCGTGAGGGCGCGAGGAAGAACCTGAGGTGTCGGCCATGGCTTTGGGAAATTTTTCAGTGTCGTTCTTGGCAAAGGGGAAGATAACTATTCTCAGCACCTTTGGATCTATAAATAAGCGTCTTATCATGGAGCCGAAAGGACGAACACGTAGAAAGACGGCTTTGGGCCGCATGCCCTTTGGAAAGGTGTGCGAAACCCTGGCCCCGAGGAACGACATTAAACTCTGATGGTCCCACCTCGATCTCGAGAGGTCTTTGGATCCTTGAATCTTGAGACTCTCCGGACCCGAGTGCATTAGAGTGGATTCTGGATAATGTTCGGCGACATTAACACGGCTTCAAACGGGATAAAGGAACTCGTCTCGCAAGTCAATGATGTGAAGATTCCAGAAGACGATCCCCGGCATTGGAGGCAAGTTCGAGGGTTACTGAGGGAGTCATGGACTAAGGGGTCCTCAGGAGGATGGCCCATTATACCTGGGCCGGACTGGTGGAGCCATATGGTGACTGGAAACCTATGAAGCCGTGGTGTGTCCTTCAAGTCAAGGGTAGATGAGATCTATTTCCCTCTGGTTGAAATCTATCTTCGGTAACCCTAACCCTATCGATGTCTATATAAACCGAGGGTTGTGGTCATTAGGGTCAGAGCTATATACTTCACCTCCTAGCCTTAGGGTTTAGCTCATGCTGATCTCGAGGTAGATCTACTCTGCAAACTCCATCATATATTCAATACAATCAAGCAGGACGTAGGGTTTTACCTCTTCGAGAGGGCCTGAACCTGGGTAGACACTGTGTTCGCCGTCCCCTGTTACCCATTGATCCTCGATCCATAGCTTGGGACCCCCTACCCCGAGGTCTGCCGGTTTTGACACCGACACCCGGCTTCTAGCTGTCGGGTTCATCCAAGAAGTGTTCCACTCGGACTGGCTGACGAACCCGGTATGTCCTCCCCATCAGTAAGACACATGTCTCTATTCTGCTTTTCCTCAAGTGTCAGTGGATGCAAATGCTGGAGGATTGTAATGTTTATCCGCTAGATCTTCTTCATTAGACTTCTTCACTAAATCATGATTTTGCAGCATCGTCATCATCAGGCACCATCAGTTATCTGTTAGCATCATGAGTAATAATAGGCTAAGAAGCCACAACAGTAAGTTGCATGCTAATTATGTAAGCATCATCGGCCTAACCTAAGTATATTGACTCTCACTTCAAATAGTTCGTGTAGATGGTTTACCACTATATGTGCTAAGTTGGGTTTTCTAGAGAACCTCAATTAGCAAAGACATTCACTTTGACTCCCTATCAAAATGTAACATGATCACATACATTCTACTCCCTATCATAGCACCTTTTTCTGCGAAAAGTACCAAACAGATTATAAAAGTTCACTAGAAGTATAAAACGCCCTGAACATAATAAAAAATTACATCGAGTCTCTAGACCACCGAACGACTAATACTGCCGCCAAAACATGCCGCCGACGCGCCACTGTCGCTGCTCCCCTACCGTAGACGACCAGGCATTGTTGATGATAGCCCGATAGTCTTCATGCATGTGCCCTTAAGGACCCACGTCCACGAGTCGCGGGTGTTGCTATTGAACCCTTGAAGATCAAAGCACCTGACATTTGATCTTACAATTATGCACGCACCAAGAAACTCAAACTCCCTGCTCCAAGGAGATGACAGAAATCTACGCTGGAGCTCCATCGACTCCGTTCATACGGGCGAACTCGAGAAGGATCGGAACCCAAACGACCAACTCAAAAAAGAAGCGCCACTATCCGTCCGAGTGTTGTCCGTGCTAGGACTAAAAAACCCTAATATAAATTACTAGCCAAAACAGAGGCACCGGAATTCCCCTCCCAGCCACCGGAAGCCAAAGCGGCAGGAAGAGGGGAGGCAGATCGGCAGGCTCGGGGCAGAGCCTCGAGGGGAAGAGTCTGCCCTTGCTGCCACTTATGAGGGGAAGGGAAGGAAACTGAATCAGTGTACAATGGAACTACTATTCCTGCCATAGTACTTCAGCTTCACAGTATCACGCCACCCCCGTGGATAACTATCACATAGTTTCAGCAGCAATGTTCTGTGTGTTATACTAGATTGTCAGCAAAGGGAAATCAAAAGCGCCAACACATCGTTGTTGACCATTGCCACTCAAATGGCTTGTTCCCATCCTAGTAGTCAGCCAAAAAGCAGTAGTCGCATCCATTCCAAACACATCACGAGTGCAAGCACCAAATTGCATGCAGTCAGCAGGAACGCAATTAGCCAGCTCCTAAGAAAAAAACTATATATACGCAATCATTATGAGAACTAGCTTACTCACCCAACTACTAGAATTTCAGAGGCTTCAACGTACTCACATGGCAGGCTCCCGGACTAGAGCCTCACTCTGATTTGGGCCTTCCCCTTCAAGACTAGGACTCCTGCAAAGACGGGCAGTGCAGGTGCCGGCAGAACGCTTCAGGCTGAGATGCGCGTGGGTGGAGAAGTGGGCGGCCTAGCGCATTGGAGTTGGGTGCGGCAAATGTCACTATGATGATGGCATCAGGAAGAGTGGAAATCATCAGTGGAAAAACTGATCAAGGCGAAAATGAAAAAAAACATATATAAAAGGATATTTGCATTATATTGGTTATCATGAGATAATTCGTGAAAAATATTTTCACCACATACAAGTTCATTATTTTCCAACATGTATACATACAAAACAAGTAGTCAATGATGCACACTAGAGACTGTCTCAATACCTAAAACATCATCGATGCACGAACAGAGACAGTACAACCGTGTAGATGACTCGAATTGGTCATTGAACATATATACCTAGATTTTTGGGTATGTTGTCTAATATACTGCAAAATCAATAATTTTGGCATAAACTTACTTCATTTGAATTATCATATGCCAATATAAAGTAAAACTTCCATAAGGGATATCAAATGTGGCTTGAATTCCTACATTTGAAATAACGGAGCATCCATATGCCGACATAATTTTTCTATATGCTAAGAAACCATAGAACATAGAAACCACAGAAATTTCATGTCAAGGCCGTCAAGGCCCTAAATAGGTAAATTCTAGGACATGTTTTGCATAACATATGTGATTTTATTTAAATAAAAATTCAATGTGGAATAAAAGTGCATTTTTCAAAATTAGAATTGAGCAAACCTATATGGAAACGGTAGATAAAGTACCAGCTATGATGAGAGTAATTTGAAATGAAACATTTTAGCAATATCGGATGAATATACACATACAAATAGAATGATTTAGATGGCTTGACATTTCACTAACTAACTGAAAACACGGTCGCAACAGAACTAATGATGATGTCATCAAAGGAATACTACACAAGGTTAAGTACAGGACATCAACATTTGTTCTAAATTATTGATATGAAATTTCTTATAATAATTTATAGGTGAACAAATAGATATGATGCATGAGGACTGGAAGAATGAAATCTTAAGCAACATCTAATTTTCTTATGAAGTTATATAATTTTCATAGGCGGGTCGTAGACCTCACAGCCATATATATTCTATCATCGCACACTGAGGTCCTTACAAACAATCTAATACATTTCATGGTAAAAATACAAAAAATAATCATAATGGCTCATGACACACATTTTGACTACAATGTATTTGTATATTTTAAATGATACATAAATGTTAATGCTAACGTGGTCCAAAATAAACTGAATAGTATTTCATCGGATAGGTAACGTCTACAGACAAATAATACCCGTGTGCCACTACGTGAAGTAATATCTAGTTGCACAAATGTGCATGTCGATCCCATGGCTAATTGCTTAGTGATTGCACTGTTTTTAAACGGATCCGCTTAGACCATGGGAAGTTCATGTTTGAAGCTGCAGAGATCAAGAGTTTTTAATTATAAGCAAACCAAGTGATCTAGATGAACAACATCAACAAGGATCGCTGGGTTCATGTGAAATGGAAGAAGGGGTAGGGCAGGTGAACCGCCCTAGAAAATAATGCATCATGTGGTGCCTATCAAAATTACTGAAGTTCTCAAAATTACTGTGGGTCAAAATGTTTCATGATTTGTTTCTCACCAATGTGTGGTCGGATGGAAGAGTTGGATGGAGAACAAATAATAGTATTTGAAGACATTTCTTGGTGCTGCTTGAAACTAATGGTACTTTGAAATAGAATTTCCTGTAAATTCCAACAATTTAGGTGATGGCATCCTATTCATCTCAAAATTGGAATACTCTAGCAGAAAAAACAGGTCCCCAAAGGTGAAAAACTTGTTAATTCGCAGAATAATCGAAGGAATGTATAAGCCAGACGCAGTGTAACAAACATCAAATTATATACGATCCACCCATAAGGTCAGAGATAGAAATATAAAATTTTAGCTTGGTTGACAAGGGTAGCACACAGTAGATAAAGGTTTGGTAGAGAGGCACAATCATGGCAGCTAGCTAGTGATAAGGCGAATCTGTAACATGTACAAATATTCTAGCTTGAGATCGATGAACCCCACATGTAAGAGTGTGAGAATTATCTTGCGATGCATGATTAAATGTGTGCACAAATCTAATGTGTATATAATTACATACAATATTAAGCGTGGTGCTTGCTCTGCCTCTAATATACTAACTCGCTGTCGGATGTTGAAGTATACTGATCTATAGAAGTATATGCCAATATGAAAATAATTTCATTGTTTCTTTTCCTAAAAAGAAATGTATGATATCTTTCTTAATTTTAGTAAGGATAATATGATAAAATAAACCATAGTTTCAAATCATATCTGATACTATATGAGAAGAAACGAACAACTTTAATATGTAGACATGAACTTGTATACTCGCTTAGCCAGGTATTCAACTCTATGGAATTGATTGCATATACACGTTGAGCATAGCATGCTATATTAGCTGCATTGACTTGTAAATATACATGCTTTAGTGCAAAAGTAAAATGCGGATCCATCTTCATTGCATGATGAAACTATCATTTGGTTCCCTGGATTATGTGGACAGATTTTAAATTCACAAAAACTTGAACTTGCATCTCAGAATATAGAAGTTACAAACATTCACACACCCAGTTGTGAATACAAATCCCTAGTCAACCCTGGTATGTGTAACAATAATATCTCAGAACCAAAATGTAACTCATTTTAGCACTCATCCCTAAGAAAACAAATTTTAACACCCCAAACATCAAACTAACATTACTAAATTCATGGTGAACTATTTTCTGTAACATAACATTATTTTGATGTGAGGTAACATGCATGTTTGCACAGAAAATGGTGGTCAAATTACTATGTTGGGAATAATTTTGGTGTCCCAAAATATCCACACATTATGGATCTGATAAAATACTCTCTAGCATGTCTATGGACACTAGCAAATAATTTTCCAGCGGCAAAACTATGCAGGAGTATCAACCAATGGCCTATATACATTATTCATTGCATAGAATTAAGCATAAAGGGATATGCAAGCCCTAATGTGTTCTCTTTTTCGTATTTTGCATTTTTAACTTGGTTTTACAAGCTTTTCCCGCATGTATTAACAGGAAAACTCCCTCGTCTACTTATATTGAATAACAGCACTCTTGCCCTTGGTTAGACAAAAAGTCTAGGTCCCAGAGATCATGCGCTCAATCTTCGGACTTCCAAATGAAAAGTAGCTTCACAACTTTTAACTCCAAGACCATGGTCAATATATTACTACACATCTGCCATTGGGAAGAGTGATAACAGGAGATAGCGTGTGTGTGTGTGTGTGTGTGTGTGTGTGTGTGTGTGTGTGTGTGTGTAGGCGGGTTCCTAATTTTCTTTTAGACGTATACTTCCAGCTACATCTAATCATTACTGCATGGTATATCTTTATCAACCCGGAGTAATGAAAAAAAATCTTATATGCGAAATAGTATTTATTTTCTTAAAAAATAAAAAACATCGAAGTAATAAAATGATTCCAATTCGAAAATGTCACGAGCTCATCCTTGCGAAGGGGATCAAAGAGGGGAAGGGGATGAGATCGAGACTTGGAGAAGGGGGATTTCTTCCCAAGGGAGGAGGTACAGATTAGGTGAGAGGTTCAGAGACTTGACATAATTTTCCACACACACACCTACTGGCTCCAGCTGGCTATATAGCCAGGCCACACTTGGCAACTCGCCTTACAGGTGGGTCCGTGCCAGTAGGCAGCGGGGCCCACCGAATCACACGTCCACCGCATCAGGTCCTGATGATGCCGGTGTGACATTCCCCTCTTCTTCAGAACGAGCGCCATCTTCAGAACGATCGCCATCTTCAGGAACGTCGTCATCGCCAGCCGCTGGCGCGTCCTAGGCTGCTGCTTGAGGAAAACGGTGGCGGAGATTATCGTAGTCCTCCCAAGTAGTCGCTGCCTCGCCGCTGCGCCATCGCACCTTGACTTGCACCAGAGCACTTGCGCCCCGCTTGACCATGCGGCGCTCGACAATCTCCACTGCTTCGTCGTCGTGGCCGGCGAGGTCGGGCGGTCGGGGCAGCTCGGAGAAGACCGGTGTGTAGTTGGGAGTGAACGGCTTGAGCTGAGAGACGTGGAAGACGGGGTGGATTCTGCTATCCGCCGGCAGCTCCAGTTTGTACGCCAGCTTGCCGATCCTGTCCAGCACCACAAATGGCCCGAAGAACTTGTATGCCAACTTGGCGCACGGTCTGTTTGCCACCGAAGACTGCGCGTAGGGCTGGAGTTTGAGAAGAACCTTGTCGCCCACCTCGAAGGAGCGCTCGGAGCGATGCTTGTCCGCATGTTTCTTGAAGCGATGTTGGGCGCGAAGAATTTGTTCGCGCAGTCGTGCCGTGTGCAAGCCCCAGTCCCAGGGCTCGCCGTCGATCATGGGCACCGTCTTGTCGTCCCAAAGTGTCATGGCGCCCAGGTGGGGTTCAATGCCATACAGAGCTTTGAAGGGGGTGCACTTGATCGAGGAGTGGAACGACGAGTTGTACCAGAATTCTGCTGTAGGCAGCCAGCGGCGCCATTGCCTGGGCGAGTCGTGCACGGCGCAACGCAAGTACATCTCCATGCACTGGTTGACGCGTTCGCTCTGGCCGTCCGTTTGGGAGTGGTAAGCCGTGGAGAAGAGTAACTTGGTGCCCGCACTGGCGAAGAGTTCGCGCCAGAGCGCGCTGGTGAAGACACGGTCGTGGTCGGAGACGATGGAGCTGGGGATGCCGTGCAGCTTGACGATCTGATCCCAGAAGACCTTGGCGACCTGAGGAGCCTTGAACGGGTGCCGAAGCGGAATGAAGTGCGCAGATTTGGTCAGCTGATCCACGACTACCATGATGGAATCGAAGCCCTCTGATGATGGTAACCCTTCCACGAAATCCATGGTGAGGTCGCGCCAGGGAGCAGTTGGCACGGGCAGGGGTGCGAGTGTGCTCGCCGGCTTGGACTGCTCGTGTTTGGCATGCTGGCACACGGAGCACTGCCGCACGTAGTCGGAGACGTCGATCTTCAATCCTTCCGAGACGAAGAGCTTCTTGATGCGCTGGTAGGTGGCCGTCGCGCCAGAGTGGCCACCCAGCGCGCTGTCGTGCAGAGCGCTGATGATCTTGGTGCGGAGAGTCGTGTTCTTGCCGATCCACAAGCGCTCCTGCTTGCGGATGAGCCCTTTGTAGAGCTCGTAGCCGTCGTCATCGGGACTGTGGATCGCAAGGCGCGCCAGACGGTCCTGTGCGTCGGCGTCCGTGGCATAGGAGTTTGCCACCTCTTGCACCCATGCCGGCTAGCAGATGGAGAGCGCGTCGAGGTTCAGGGTCGCGCCCACGCGAGAGAGAGCATCTGCGGCTCCATTGTCGCTGCCGCGTCTGTAGCGGAACTGGAACTGCAAGCCCACCAGCTTGGCCATGGCCTTGCGTTGCAAATCAGTGGCGAGCTGCTGATCTTGCAAGTTGCAGAGGCTCTTGTGATCTGTGACGATGGTGAAGGGGCCCCGTTGCAGATATGCGCGCCATTTCTCGACGGCCATCATGACGGCAAGGAACTCCTTCTCATACGCCGACAGCTTCTGATTGCGCACTCCCAGGGCCTTGCTGAGAAACGCCACCGGGTGTCCGTCCTGTGCCAGCACCGCGCCGACACCGGTGTCACTCGCGTCTGTCTCAATCGCGAACGGTCTCGTGAAATCGGGGAGCGCGAGCACTAGCGCAGTCACCATGGAGCGCTTGAGGAGATCGAACGCCACTTGTGCCTTCTCTGTCCACTCGAAGCCCTTCTTGGTCAGTAGGCTTGTGAGCGGCTTGGCAATGCTACCGTAGTGGGCAATAAACTTGCGTTAGTAGCCGGTGAGGCCGAGGAAGCCGCGCAGCTCGGTGGAAGTTGTTGGTGTCAGCCATGCCACCATAGCTTGCGTCTTCTCCAGGTCCGTGGCGACGCCATCCTTGGAAATGATATGGCCGAGGTAGGAGATGCTGTCTTGCGCGAACGAGCACTTGGACTCCTTGGCGTACAGTTGGTGCTCGTGAAGAAGAGCGAGAACAAGATGAAGATGTTCCAGGTGCTCCTCCAGCGTTTCACTGAAGATCAAGATGTCATCCAAGAATATAATTATGAACTTGCGTACGTACTTGGCGAAGATTGCGTTCATCAGGCACTGGAACGTGGCCGACGTGTTCGTCAGCCCAAATGGCATGACCTTGAAGTGGAAATGGCCATGGTGCATTTTGAACGCCGTCTTCTCTTCGTCGCCCGCGCGCATGCGTATCTGGTGGTAGCCAGCGCGGAGGTCCAGTTTGGAGAAGAATGCTGCTCCAGCCAGCTCGTCGAGCAGTTCGTCCACTATGGGCAAGGGAAACTTGTTCTTGACCATAGCGTCGTTGAGCCGGCGATAGTCGCCACAAAAGCGCCAGGTGCCATCCTTCTTCTTGACGAGCAGCACGGGCGCGGCGAACAGGCTCATGCTGTGTTCAATGACACCTGACTGGAGCATCTCTTGAACTTGGCGCTCGATCTCATCCTTCTGCAAGGGCGAGTAACGGTACGGCCGTGAGTTCGCGGGGCGCGCATCGTCCACCAGGGTGATAGCATGATCATAGCGACGGTGAGGAGGCAGGCCCTTGGGTTCAGCGAACACATCAGCGAAGTCCGCCAAGACGCTCTGCACACTTGGTGGGATTTTGGTCGCCTGCGGCTCAGGTGAGCGGGGCAAATCCAGCACGGCCATCTACCAAATGTCGTTACCGGCTTGCCATTTGCGCAATTGGTCTCGTTCGATTTCCTCCACCCGCTCGTGCTGCTTTGGTTGAACACCTTGGACGGTGATCATGGCGCCGTGGTGCTCGAAGGTTAGCATCTTGTCGAGCCAGTGGCAACTCATCAGGCTGAACTGCTCCAACCAGTCCATACCGAGCACACCGTCGTACGCACCCAACTCCAGTTGCCGCATATCGGTAGTGAAGGTGTGGCCCTGAATCCACCAGTTCAGTCCATGTACCATGCTGTTACAGGTCATGCGCTCGCCGTTGGCCACGCGAACCTCCACTGCAGGCACTGAAACTGTTGGAGCGTGCACGCGCTCGGCGAACGCCTTGGAGACGAAGCTGTGCGTGCTCCCCGAGTCCACCAAAAGCAACATGACTTAATTGCCGACGAGCGCGCGCAGACGGATGGTGCGCGGCGACTCGGTACCGGCGACCGCATGGGTGGAGAGCACGCAGCACTCCGGCGCGGGATCCTGCTCCACCGGGGCGTCGAGCAAGTCCAGGGCGTGCACCGCGTCATCAGTAAGCACTTCCCCATAGTCGCCAACTTGGATCATGAGCAATTGTGTGGCCGGCTTGCATCGATGGTCGCGTGAGTAGAGATCGCCGCATTTGAAGCAGAGTCCGTTGGCGCGGCGATGCTCACGCAGTTGCCGTTCGCGTGCCAGGTCGTCGTTGGGGGCCGCCGCGCCTCCCGGTCGGGGCGCACCCACCGCGCGGGCCGGAAGCGGCAGTGGTGGTGGTGGTGGTGGTGGAGGTCGCCCTTCCGGAATGATCCGTGGTCGAGCACGTTGCGTGCCGGCCTCTTCTTCCACGATCCGAGCCAACACTGCTGCGCGTGTGATGCTTGACGGCTCTTGGAGGCGGACCGCAGCCCGCAAATCATCGCGCAGACCCAGCAGGAACTGTGTGACGAACAGCTTGGGGTTGAGCGTCGCATCCAGGGCAAGCAGGTGGTACATGTGGATCTCGAACGTCGTCCTGTACTCGGTGACGGTGCTGGTTTGGCGAAGTTGCAGCAACTTGTGCATCTCCATCTCAAATTCGTCTGGTGCAAATTCGCTGATGATGGCCGCGGCGAACTCCTCCCACGTCGGCGAGCGATATGTCTGTCGGTACGCCTGGTACCAGCGCGCGGCGTGGCCGTCGATGTAGAGGGAGGCCGTGGTCACCCACATGTGCAGAGGAACATGGTACAGGTCGAAATAGGTGATGCAGCGGTCGATCCAGAGGCTTGGCGCGTCGCCGTCGAAGTGTGGCAAGTCGTGCTTCGGCGGCTTGACCGTGTACTCCTCCCGCTGCACGGTGTGCGCCTCGCGGCCCGCCATGAACGCGGCGGACTGCCCCACGCCCCCGTACGGCATGGTGTGCCGAGTGGGTAACAGGGGAGGGCCGTTGTTGGCGAGGCGGATGGCTGGACCTTGAGGGCGAGATCCGTGGGCGTGCTCCAGCGACGTCACCGCAGAGGCCTGAGTGTCGCCGTCGTGGTGGTCGACGGTGTGCGGTGGGTGGTGCTCCGCGGCGGGCGGCGAAGGAGGGAGGTTGCGCTGCTGCTGGCGAACCTCGTCGACATCTGCTTGGGTGAGATCCAGTTGCTTGCGGATGTGCGCCAGATCCGCGGAGACTTGCGTGTTGAACGCGATCTGGGCCTCGCGCTGCTTGTCGCTCGCAAGCGTGGTCTCGTCGAAGCGCTTCAGGAGCGCCTGCAGCATGGTCTTGAGTTCTCTCGTGGATTCCGTCATGGCGGTGATGATGTGACGAGTCTGAGCAGACGGTTTGCTGGGCGGCGCCGTCGCACTCGCTCCAAAACAGGCCAACCCCGCTGGGGATTTCGCGTGGATCTCGCCGGAGCAAGACCACACCCGCAGCGGTGGATGTTACGGCTCGATCGAGATGGTATGCGTGGCAGCGAAGAAAAATTTTGGGGGGGGGGGGGGGCGCGAAACCTAGCTCTGATTACCAAATGTCACGAGCTCATCCTTGCGAAGGGGATCGAAGAGGGGAAGGGGATGAGATCGAGACTTGGAGAAGGGGGATTTCTTCCCAAGGGAGGAGGTACAGATTAGGTGAGAGGTTCAGAGACTTGACATAATTTTCCACACACAACTACTGGCTCCAGCTGGCTATATAGCCAGGCCACACTTGGCAACTCGCCTTACAGGTGGGTCCGTGCCAGTAGGCAGCGGGGCCCACCGAATCACACGTCCACCGCATCAGGTCCTGATGATGCCGGTGTGACAGAATAGTAGCTGGGAAAGAATCGCAAACCATTCTTTGCGGCAAAAGTTTCTACTTTTTACTGCTTCTCCAAGAAAGTATGTTGCTCTTGCAGAAAACGAAGTACATAAGCAGACATGATATAATGTCGAACCCCTAGCATAAAGGAACAAATTAAATTACATTATTTTCCTTGATTGACCATTCCATGAAATTCCCAAGAGTACATTTAATCCACAAAGAAACTTGCACATAGTTCAGAAATTTGTAAATCCAGTATCCACCATTTTAGGATATAGAAAAAATACATATATGTAATGGCAGAGCTAAGCAGCAGCATCGATCAAAAAGATGTAATAACGGTGAAGAAGAAATACGAGCTCGATTTCGGTCTATTCTTCAGCCGTCATATCGATCCACGAGTTGTCCCTGCGGATCTCTTCACGCTGCTCCCACGTGAGCTCGTCGTTGTCGATGCCGAAGATCCTGCGGATCTCCGCCGGCGCCTTGCCGCTGATCATGTCGGCGACGCGCTTGCAGGCCAGGTCCACGAGCTCCTCGATCTCGAGGCTGCTGGCGGCGTGGAGCACGTCGTACAGCTGCGCCTGGCCGAGGTCGCGGAGGTACTCTCTTTCCCACCCGTGCGTCATTTCGACGCCGTCCGCTGCCTTCCGCTTGCAGTACTGCACGACCATGTTGACCGCCTCGGCGGGAAACTCGAGCGTGATGTCGGCGTCGGTGAGGTAGCCGCAGATACTTTTACTGATGACCTTTGACACCCTCGCCGCGGGCTCCGGCAGGCAGAAGCGCTGTTTGTCGGAGCTGACGAGCGTGATCTTCAGGCCTCCGTGCTCCTGCGCCGCAGCTTTGCCCTTCAGGCCGCGCGCCGCCATGGCTCGCTCCGCACGGAACCCTACCTTTCGAAATAGAAATGGAAAGAGGTTAGGTGGGTAGGTAGGCACCGAAGGTGGGAGGATCGTGTGAACGGGGGGTTTGAAATGAAATTATAGGTAGCGCGGCGGACGATGACCCTTGTCGTGAAGCCCTAGCGTGACCCATGTCCCTGCTGGGCCGGGCTGCTTTGCTCGGTAGACGGTAGGTGAGAGAGTGAGCGCTTCCGCATGCGCAGAAAAGGAAAGTTCTGAAAATCCGCGGTAAGAAATGGGGAAAAAAATCTCAAGAAATAAATGGAGAGAAAAGAAAAAAAAACTCCAGCTCACATTTAACTGGACAGCTCGCTTCCCTGAAAAATACTCGTATTGGAGAACTCGCGAATAGCTGATTACCATTGGTGAGTAT
Organism: Triticum timopheevii; assembly: GCA_963921465.1. Classification (NCBI taxonomy): domain Eukaryota; kingdom Viridiplantae; phylum Streptophyta; class Magnoliopsida; order Poales; family Poaceae; genus Triticum; species Triticum timopheevii. Next base: position 300,974,299 of record OY997270.1, read on the forward strand.
ATACTCATTGCAGGCTCACTTTGCGGGGTACAGTAGGTGAGAGAGTGATACTAGTACTACAGTACTAACTTCTGGTAGGAAACGGAGAAAAACCGCATCTGTAATATCTCGGGCGGCGGTAATAAGAGGATGATGCATGGAGTTCACGTTTCATCGAGCCCAGCTTTTCAATAAAACGAAAATTTTATTTATTTTTTTGTCAAAAAAATATAAAACAATCCACGTGCAAATAGACATGATGTGTATAAAGTTTTAGAGTGAATTCCATATTTTACCCCTTAGATATGCATTTGTGACACTAATTACTTCGTCAAGTGGAAATTCGTCTAGAATACTGTTGTAAGAAGTTTTGGACCCTTGTCTTCTGATGCGTATCCATTAGGCAATGTATGAGTTCACGCCAGGGGTCTAACAATACATGGACGAGGACGAGGAATGAGACAGATGGACAAGAGAATTTTGGACATGGTCATATATGATGCCCTTTGTTCTTTACACTTTTTTTTTACGAAACATGCCGATCCTAGCTAACACAAACAAGCAAAATGAAAAAGTGGGGTAATACAGTGTTAAAAGTCTTCAAAATTTGATATTTTGATAGAAGTTCCACTAAGTGGGGTAATATGTGTCACAAATGTACAACTACAAAGTAAAAAGTGGGATTCACTCAAAGTTTTATGATCAAATACTTTGTCACCTAACCTACACACAAAAGACAAAGTCATGGATGTTTAATAGTACCGAGCAGTGCTTTAGTGTTTGTTAGAAGTATATTTGCTACTCAGGGACTGCATAGGATTAGAAAGGAATCATTTCCATCTTAACATTTGAAGGCTTCCTGCCCTCAAAGTCTTAGAGCATCTACAGCCGGACTTAACAAATCCGGCCCTTCAAACGTCCGCGGACATGACTAGGCACATCCGTGGGCATGACTGGTCACACCTTATACTTTGTTCTATGCATCCGAGTCTCTCATATTTCATCTCCTAGATCCATACAAATCATGTAAAAAAATCCTATGTACTACGCACAACACCTAGCCTAACTACGCTTCGTCGTCAGAGATGTCCACGACGTCGGTGCAGGGCGCCGGGTAGATGGGCGCATAGGAGGGCTCCAGCTCCTCCTCATCCATATACGGGAGCATATTGTCGACTTCCGTAGCCTGCTATGCCTCCGCCTCCTGAAGATGACGGCGGTTGGCCTCCGCCGACCAGAGAAAATCGAGGACCGCCTGCTACTCCACTTGCAGATTAGCGTCCCCAGCATCCCCCACATCCTCCTCCTCCTGCTCCTCCTCCAACTCCACGTCCTCCCCGCCCTCCTCCACCTCCTCCGGATCCAACGCGTCTGGAGGTATCTCTGCAGCGATTCTGGCTTTGCGCCTTGCCCGGATCTGCTCAAGGAGCTACAGCCAACGCGGCGGCTTTAGATATGGGTAACTCCTTACCCGGCGGCGTGGGGGCATGGCTACTACTGGTGGCGGGCGGCGACTGGTAAGTACGGGGGCGGACGGGAAGGGAAATGTATACATGTAGGGTTTCGGTGCTTGCGATCGGCTTAAATAGCTAGGTTAGGTTACGCGGCCCGCCGGAGTGGCACCACGTGGCGCCATCGGTCCGATGGAGGAGACGAGCTTCGAACCGCCGAGTTTCAGAGTGTTTTCGTTTGGGACCTGTTCATTAGTCCGATGTAGCGGATGTGCCCAGGCGCGCCCGGGCCTGCCCATATCAGCCCCATATTTGGGCTGGATATGAGGGGTGTCAGTCAGTCTGGGCGTCTGAGGCCCGTTTGAGATGCCCATCTGGGTCGGGTTTTTTGCCGGTCAATAATTGGGTGTGACGCCCGGGTAATCAAGCTACAGTAACCCTTGGCTAATGATGCCACATCACCTCGATTACTGTTGCGAATCTCGCGTTAGTTCGAAACCGGTTCGAATTCAAATTCAAAATCAAGCAAACAATAAACATTTTGAAAAATTAAAAATAAAATGTTCGGGTTGTGCCAAATAACGCGTAGGTAACTCTGGTGAAGAAACCACACTTTTATAAAATGTTTAAATAACTATAAAATAAATAAAATAGTAGCTTAAACAATTAAATAAAGGCCTTTCATAATTTATAAAATATTAAACTATTTTAATTAGGTGTGAACTTTTTGTGGCAGTGGTAAAACTAATCACACTAATTTAGGGCTTATATATGTATTTTGTAAAACAAAATTAAATGAGCATGAAGATAAAACAGTAAAGCAAAATTACTAAAATGAAAAGAAAATAAGAAAACAAATAAAAGGAAAACAACCCCCCTCCCGACTGGGCCTAGGCCCAGTTGGCCATGTGGTCGAGTGACCTGCCGGCCCACCCCGGCGCCCGTAGCCTACTACCCCCCCCCCCCCCCCCACCGACCGAACCCTAGCGGTCCCTCCCCAGTCGCCCCACTCCCCACTCCCCTCGCTCCCACTCCCCCTCTCCCGATCCGATCTAGATCGGGATTGATCCCCCGCAGCTCGACCCCCGACACCCGCCCTGGATCGCCGTTGCCTGCTGTCATCGTGGCCTCCTCGCACCTCCTCTCCGTCGCCAAACCGCCTCCCCAGCGCCACGGCCACCTCATCGTCGCCCCGTCGCTCGCCCCGAACCCCGTCGATGTCGTGCTGCCGCCCGAAGGCCTCACCGTCGCCGGACCACCCTGCCGTCGCTGCTCGTCGCCAGGAACTCCTCCGCCCCGTCGCGCCAGCCCCGACTCCTCCTCGAGCATGCTTTGCTCAACTACAGGCTCGGTGAGCCCCGTCCTCCCTCTCTCCCCTCATTCTCTATCACCGGCGCTCGTCGTCGCGCCTCGTCCGTCGCCCCGCTTGCGCCGCTGCCGCCGGCGTCCGCCTCTGCTTGCCCCGGTCGTCAGCGCGTCCCCGCCGTGGCCATGCCCGGCCACCACGCGCACTCGCACCACTCCGGCCGTCGATGCCCATCGCTCTGCCTTCCCCCACCGGGAGCCTGCCTCCTCCCGTGCCTCCCTGGCTGCTCGTGCACCCGCGCCCGCACGCACGCCCTCGCGCGGCCCCACTGCTCCCCGCGCCCGGCGCAGCTCCTGCCGTTGCCGGCCACCGAGGCCCCGAGCGCGCTAGCCCTCGCCTCTCGTGGCCTCGGGTGCGAGCACCCGCACCCATTCGCCCGATCCGTTAGGCCCATGTGGGCCTATGACAAAGGGGCCCCACCCCTGAAACGAAAACAAAAAATGGAAATTTATAAATAAATAAAATATTAATTAATTAATTAATTAATTAAGTTAATTAATAATAATTAGATTATTCTAATCACTAACTAATCTAATTAACTCTGTTTAGTTAAACCTGCTAATTAAACAGCCAATTACAGCTGGGACCCACATGTTAGATTGACTAAGTCAACAACCTGTTGACTAGTGACATCATGATGACGTCAGCGTACACTATTCTGGATAATGTTAGAATTAAATAGATAAATAAATCCAGAAAATGATTTAAACTTTAGAAAAACATAGAAAATAAACCGTAGCTCAGATGAAAATGTTTTCTACATGAAAGTTGCTCAGAACGACGAGACGAATCCGGATACGCACCCCGTTCGTCCGCCACACACCCCTAACACATCGAACTCGCAACTTTCCTACTTCGGTCGATCTGTCCGAAATCGCGAAACACCGGGGATACTTTCCCGGATGTTTCCCCCTTCACCGGTATCACCTCATACCGCGTTAGGACGCCCCTAGCACCGATTCTTGTCATGCATCGCTATGCATGTGTTTGCTTAAATATTTATTGTTTCTTCCCCCCTCTTCTCTCGCTAGACACCGAGACGGACGCCGCGGCTACCCAGTACGACTACGGAGTTGAAGATCCTTCTCTCTTGCCAGAGCAACCAGGCAAGCCCCCCCCCCTTGATCACCAGATATCGCCTATTCTTCTCTATATTGCTTGCATTAGAGTATTGTAGCATGTTACTGCTTTCCGTTATTCCTATCCTGATGCATAGCCTGTCCTTGCTACTACCGTTGTTACCTTTACCTGCAATCCTACATGCTTAGTATATGATGCTAGTGTTCCATCAGTGGCCCTACACTCTTGTCCGTCTGCCATGCTATACTATTGGGCCATGATCACTTCGGGAGGTGACCACGGGCATATACTACATACCTTATACTGTTACATTACTTATGATACTGTTCGTAGATGGGGGATGAAGGGGCAGGTGGCTCCATCCCGGTAGCACTACAAGAAATATGTCAACTTATGACCACCACTATTGATCACTGAAAGGTCACAAATTTCCATTTATGACCTTTTTGTGACCAAAAACAGAAGGTCAAAAGCTGGCCGTCGTAAACTGACTATAGCGACCTTTTTTCTGGATTGGTCAAAGACGTTTACGACCAAAATATTCCTACTGTAGCGTTTTGGTCACTATCAACCTCCCCCAGGCCACGTAGGCATCTAGCGTGGCAAGCTGATGTGGCACAAGATTCAGCCCGGTCCAATTCGGTTTTCTACATGGGCCTAGCCCAACAATTCGGCCTTTTAATGTATTTTTTTTCTTGTTAATTTTTGGTAGCATGGGCTTGGGCCATTAATTCGGCCTTTTTTTCTAAGATGCAGCCTTTTACAGTCTACTGATTTTTTATTTTCGTCCTTTTTTCTTTGCCACTGGTCCCACCAATCAGATTGGTCCCACTTGTCATGCTTATCACAAAATTGATCCCACACATCAAAAATTTCAAAATCTGTCAAACAACCATTATAACTTGGACCCCCTTGTCAGGTTTATATTTGACGGGTATTCAAATCACATACACAATCATTATTTCAAACAATGCAAATAGCAAATGAAATTCATCCAAAACAACACAGCATTGGTCTATTATAAATGTTACAGTATACTACAGCCCAGATAAGCCTACTACTGCCTACGTTTACAACACATAATATGCTAGTCTTTGTTGATATGCTTCACAGCTTCGAACTTGGATTCACACTTCACCTGTGCAAAAAAAAGAATGAACATATAAGAATAAGAATGTGTACAGGACATCAAACAGTAGCCAATGAGGGATCCAATAACTTATAAGCAAGAATTGACAGCAAATGAGATGGAGGAACATGACCAAATTAAATTGTCGATGTAAGTTGAATAACAGTACATAAATAGTATGACAAGATTTTTATTTTAATTTTAAGTTGAAAAGAAAACATGATTTCAGCGAAATTAAAATTGTCGATGGAGGAACATCGCCAAATTAAACAAGATGGTTGTTCAAGTTTCTATTTGAGTATTCATGGTTACAGTTTGTTATCATCGTCTAAATTCTCCAACATGTGCAATATTAATTAATACAGCTGAATATGCTACCAATGAAGTAAACTCTAAAAGATACAGGCAGGGCTTAATTAACCAACCTTTTCATTCTATAAACACAAACCAAACTCAACGATAAGGTGTACAATTATTACCATATAACCTAGGAAACATACCTACTGTCTACACATTTCATAATGTAAATATTTAAATACTACAAGAAATAGATTGCTAAGCATTTCTTCCCTTCTTTCAAGCCACCACCAGCATAACACCCTCAGTATAACAAGATCCACACAAACCACCATCTACAGCAACCGTACCCACAAGACAACCAGGGTCGGAGATAGTGAGATTACCTTGACGCCGTAAATCTTAGAAAACAACCATAGCAACAGGACTGCAGCTCATCCTGTACCTTCTCGGACTGCAGCTCTGCCAGATGCGGCAGCAACACCTCCGACAACCACAGCAACAGCAGCAGCACCAATAAGGACCTGCGTGATATTTCATATCATCATTACAAAAGAAAAAATTAAGACACAAGCAATCATAATTTCTAACAACAACAATCATCATCAGTTAGGCACATAGTGAGCATGAACAAACAATGAATCTTGCATCCATAGTATCTCCTATCATTTCAATAGTGCAAAATCAGCACACTTCAACATGAGCTCATAAGTTAAGCACTTGAGCCAAAAAAAGAAACACCATCAGACCAAAATACTAAAAAAATTGCACGTTTAATCAGCTAAGCGTACAACAGATTCAGGAGAAGCACATGACACCACAACAAGCACATCAACAGGCAGCAGCTATTGGAGATGATGCTCTAAGCCGGCAACATCGCACAAACACTGGCGGCAGCTTAGCCTATATAGCAGGAGCGGTGTCTGCTGACCTACTGCCGAGGAAAACACAATTATCTCGACTCCATACAAACACTATGGAAGCAGACTGCTACAATATAGGCAGCCTGGCCGCCTCATACAAACAAAGAGAGAAGCATAACAAAAGTGCAGAAGTATGTATTACTAAGTAAATGGGTAGACAGTGGAGTGGATGCATATAAATTTCACTGGATATGATCACAGATTCATATGAGGTGTGCATATAAATTTTACAGGATAGGATCATAGAATCGCACAACCACTAGGCCTACCAATCACTTCAACCCAAACTAAAAATAGCAGAACTACATGGGAAGATATTTATGCTGAAATTTTACTAACAGGAGATCATACAGACCTACTTCAGTACTGATTTGTGTATATATAAGTCCCAAAGCCGGTCCAGTTTAATTAAACTGAAACCCTTCTTTAATTATAATTAAAGGAAAGGTTTCAATGTAATTTAATTAAATAAATAAATTCAGTTAATTAATTAGAGTTACTGGACTGAATTATGTTAACAAGACTATCAAGAAGAGATACTGGACTGAAACAAGCTAGCAGCATCATGACATACAGGGGATATCAATCTTGACAACAAACCATCAAGAGCATCTCAGAGCACCACATGGACCTCACTCGGTATGACTTTGTTGCACTAAAACATTACATATCAAGAAGAGATTCTGGAAATTTTAATTGAATTCAGTTAAATTTGTGCTACTGCTGCTGTTATATGCTTTTTTATTTGAGATAACAATACATAAATCATAAGACCAGATATTGATTATATGCTTTCAATGAATGTAAATACATATATGAAGTTTCAGTCAATTATGTATGACAAACTAAAACAGTTTCTGTTGAACACGTGTAGTGGAGAAGAGGGGTCAGTGACAAGAGCTCCTCTCCCGACGGCAAAATAGGGCCACCCGCTAAGCCGTATAGTTCTAATCCGGCAGCGCCTGCAGAAAGATAGAGAGAGATTGAGCGAGTCAAACAGAGAGAGGGGACAGGTCCAATATACAAGTTATCATGGTCTATTAGCATTCGCAACAGACTAAATCGAGCACCCTGGTATGAGCAAAATGCATTACCATTTTTGTTAATAAATATGCATCATGTTCAGGTACTGGTCATGCTATTGAAGCTGATCATTGCGACTAACACCAGCACGGTGCTCACGGACATACTGCTAGTACCGACATGCACACAACACAAGACAACTACCAAGCATCCAACATCAGTGTCTGATCTCCTCTAAAAGTGCAACCTTATTTTAACATATTACACATTCATTTTAACATAGCATTACTAGCTTTGTTGTTGTCTGCATATTACACCATATGGAAAAATGCTCAGGTCATTATTAATGTCATGAAAACGGTACATAGGAGGCTACAACTTTTCATCGAGGCATGATGGACAGCAACAAATGGGCATTCTATATGAGAACAAAACAGCATTGATCAAACAGATGTTACAAGGACGGATATGTGACTGCTAAGATGAGTGAATTATCAAAAAAAGGAAGATATGCACCTGCCTGCCAAATACATAGGACTAGTGCAACTAAAGGATGATGGGAAATTTGCATCTGATGCTACCACTTAATTTCAGAGTATGACAAGACAAAAAGCATGGCATCAACAACATCATCAGCAGCATATTACCATCGTAAATAGATGGACTAAATTGATGGACACTCATCCATCCATGAGAGAAGACAGTACCTCTGGTTGATGAAGAGAAGAGAAGACCTGATGTTCCTGCGACCAAACCATCCATCCATGCATCAGAGGGGACCAGCCCATCCACCATGAGAAAATCACACAAGTCAGACAAGGGAATGGAAGGAAGAATGGCAAGAAGAGAGGGGGTGCTGACCTTGATGGCGTCCGCTGCTTGACCTCGAGTAGCACTTGAGCGGGCAGAGAAAGACCATGGCATTGGGGCTCGATCTGGCCCATGGCGTGGTGGATCTGCAAGGTGAGGAGGGAGAGGGTCATGGCAAATAAGAGGGATGGACCAGAAACCCTAGCACCGATGTTGGATGAGGGATGGACCAGAAACCCTAGCACCGATGAGGCGGGCTAAGAGACGGAGGAGAGGTGAGGGCGGCAGATCCCGTCGAAGAAGAGCGGAGCGGCCGCCGGCGACGCCGGCCCGAAACTCTAGCACCGACTGGGTTGCAGACGATGAAGGCGAGTGTGCCGGTGAGCGTGCGCGCGACCTCGTCCGACCCGAGCACGAGGGACTAGGCGGCGCCATGAGGGAAGGAGGAGGCGACGGCGAGGGTGGAGAGGTGGCAGTGAGGGGGGTTGGGAGGTGGGGAGGGGGAGGGGGACGTGCGGCGGCGGCGTGGATCTGAATCGGGGAAGAGTGTGAGAGGGGATCGATGGGAGTTAGGGTTTGGGGTAGTTGGGCTGCGGGTGGGGTTTTCTTTTTCTTTTTTTCTCCTTTTTCTGTAGATAAATGGGATAGATGGATGGATGGATGGATGTGTGCCACGTCATCAATCCATGGCACAAACGTTTCAACCAATGAGAACAAAGCTTATGTAATTGTATTATTTCTTTTTGTTCTCTTGTATTTTTTGCACAAGGTTATATCTTGGAATGGCATAGGTTTTTCAAAGGGCGTTAATCTGCGCCGGTCGACCGGCCGACTTGCTCCGCCAGTCTCCCTGCGTCCGCTGGACTCATTCATCCATAGACGTTGGATATGTGTTCTTTCGGTTATCTCTCAGCCCGCATCTCATACACACACATGAAAAAAAAGATGCATCCACCTTCTTCACAACTGCTCGCGCACAACTCCCCCCCACGCGTCTGCCCACGTTTCCTAGGACGGGGACCTGCGAAGTGCCCCTGCAACTCTCGGGCGGCGGCTTGCCGGCGTGGAGTCAGGGGAGTGAGGGGCCGGGTTTCGCGGCGGCTGGTGTGATTGGATTCTCAATCTGAAGTCAAGAAGACGAGACACACACACACACACACACACAATGGAGACGTAGTCTCAAACGCACAATGAGATTGGATCGCATTTTATGAAGGAAGACGTAGTACTCAAAATAGAGGGATTTTGTGAAGCAGATATCAAAAATATTTTCTAGAAGGGCACTACACAAATTTTCACTAGAGTTAGATCGCATTTTATGGATGAGGACCAATTTGTATGCATTTCCGATATTTTTAGCTATATTTCATCATTTTTCGAGTGCCCAAAATGAGTTTTTTTAAGGACCTACAATATATTTGTTGCAAAATTGCACCAAATCAATTTTGTAAAATAATAGGACATATTTAATGCACAATTGACCAAGTGGTTGGGTGTCAAAAGTTTTTATCCACCACTCGTGAAAAAGAAAAATTTCCGCCGATTCAGCTGGAAGCGGGTCAAATTTGAACTGCAGCTGCCTCATAGTTCGCTATTTATTTTTTACAAAAATCATTTCTAGGTACATAAGTATCTATTTAATCAGAGAAACACCAAAAGTTTTCCAAGATTCAACCACTAGCTAGGAACGGTCAAGCCCGCCGTTTTGACCGCATTTTGAAACGGGCATAAAAAATTCAAAAAAAAATCAAAAAATTGATTGTGTCATTATATGTGGCCAAGTTCCCAAGAAAAATAACAAACTTGTAATATGGTAATTATTTTAAAAAAGTGTTCTCAGAAATGAGCTATCATCTCTGAAGATTCATGGCTTTCAAGCCAAATGATCAATCTTATGGCCACATTCGTGGCATAGTTTGTTCAAATGATCTCATATTGTGCACAAGGGTGCATATTGGAATGGCAAACAATGTTTCCTAAGGAAGTTTTCATTTTCTTTGGACGAAAAAACCATTTTTCATTTTCCGAGTGCCCAAGAGGAGGTTTTTTTGTGAAGGACCTCCCAAATAATTGTTGCAAAATTGTACCAAATCAACTTTATAAAATACTAGGACATATTTAATGCACAATTGACAAAATGGTTGGGTGCAAAAAGTTTTGATCCACCTCTCGTGAAAAAGACAAATTTCCGCCGATTCAGTTGGAAGCGGGTCAAATTTGAACTGTAGCTGCCTCATAGTTTGCTCTTTATTTTTTCCAAAAATCATTTCTAGGTACATAAGTATATATTTAATCATAGAAACACCAAAAAAATTCCAAGATTCAACCACTAGCTAGGAACGGTCAAGCCCGTTGTTTTGACCGCATTTTGAAACGGGCATAAAAGATTCAAAAAAAATCAAAAAATTGGAAAACCTTCGCATTGTGTCATTATATGTGACCAAGTTTCCAGGAAAAATAATAAACTTGTAATACGGTAATTATTTTAAAAAAGTGTTCTCAGAAATGAGCTATCAAGTGTGAAGATTCATGGCTTTCAAGCCAAATGATCAATCTTATGGCCACATTCATGGCATAGTTTGTTCAAATGATCTCATATTGTGCACAAGGGTGCATATTGGAATAGCAAACAATGTTGCCTAAGGAAGTTTTCATTTTCGTTGGACGAAAAAACCATTTTCCATTTTTCGAGTGCCCGAAAGGAGGTTTTTTGTGAAGGAACTACCAAATATTTGTTGCAAAATTGGATCAAATCATTTTTATAAAATACTAGGCCATATTTAATGCACAATTGACAAAATGGTCTGGTGTAAAAATTTTTGATCCACCTCTCGTGAAAAAGACAAATTTCTGCCGATTCAGTTGGAAGCGGGTCAAATTTGAACTGCAGCTGCCTCATAGTTTGCTATTTATTTTTTCCAAAAATCATTTCTAGTTACATAAGGACCTATTTATTCATAAATACATGGTTTGGTGGCGATACGTCGAGGTTTGGGCGGTGGCCGATGGCCCCAACTCTAGAGCGCGTAAACTCGCATGCCCGCCGCGTGGTCACCGCGTGACCGTGGCGTTGCCATGTGTTCTGGGCGGCCTAGGCATGTCTAGTGGGTTGGGCACTCCCCAAGTTGGTGCTAGGAAGAAAATTACAACATAAGATTCTCACGAGGAGACCAATCGATGCTCAAACATGAATTAGCAGCCAAGTGTTTGATTAGCGGTACGGGAAATGTACATGGCTAATGGGCGTGAGTTTTGGCTGAGAATGATCAGTTACTAAGAAGACCGTTTTCACAAATTTTCAGCTCCAAAGGAGGAGCCTAGGTGGTACTTGCTTTGCAAACCACCACACTGGACATAAATACGAATGTTGAAGCTCGGCTCAAAATAATGAATGGATTGAGCTGGCATTTGGTGGAGGATGGTTATTTGGGCATAGCAAAGCACTGTAGAAAATGGATACTATTTGGACATGCCAAAGTGGTACTTCCTTCACAAACTGTTACTCTGAACAGAATAGGAAAATGAATATTTTTGAATTATTTTTGAACTAGGCAAGGAAGATTTTTACATATTTGAAGAAGATATGACCCAAAGAATTTATGAGATTTTTTTGGGAATTTTGGGAATGACAGAAATATAGGTTGCTTCACAACCTAGGGCAAAAACTGCCACATGGACATGATACATAGGCAAAACTGATGAGGTGGCGCCTAGTCATAGCAACCCACCACAATTTACAAGGCTATGACCATCTATATTGGTCGTTAACAACTAGAAATAAGGCAGCGGACTAGCGCTGTTAGCTTTATGACCATTTCATGTAAGGAAATTATGACCTTTTCTGACCAAAATGGTCGCAATGGTTTAGGGTTTGGAGCCCCTCGAACAGCTTTTGACCAATTGGTCTCAAATGGTCATAAATCTATGACCAATTCTTTCAGGGTCACTGAGAGAAGGTCATAAGTTGACATATTTCTTGTAGTGTAGAGGTGGGCCTGGGTTCCCGGCGGCCCCCGGCTGTTACTTTGTGGCGGAGCAACATGGCAGGTTGAGACCACCTAGGAGAAAGGTGGGTCTAGCCCTGGTCGGCGTTCGCGGTTACTTAACACACTTAACGAGATCTGGGTATTTGATCTGAGTCTGGCCATTTGGTCTATACGCACTAACCAACTACGTGGGAAAGATATGGGCACTCGACGTCGTGGTATCAGCCGAAGCCTTCGTGACATCAGCGACTGAGCGGCGCGCGCCGGATTGGACTGGAACGCCTGCTAGGCTAGGTCTGCTTCCAGCCGCCCTCGCAAAGTGCAGGTGTGCAATGGGCGATGGGCCCAAACCCCTGCACCATAGGATTTAGACTGGCGCGCTGACCTCTCTGTTGTGCCTAGGTGGGGCTGCGACGTGTTGATCTTCCGCGGCCGGGCATGACCTCGAAAAGTGTGTCCGGCCAAATGGGATCAAGCGTGTTGGGTTATGTGGTGCACCCCTGCAGGGAAGTTTATCTATTCGAATAGCCGTGTCCCTCGGTAAAAGGACGACTTGGAGTTGTACCTTGACCTTATGACAACTAGAACCGGATACTTAACAAAACACACCCTTCCAAGTGCCAGATACAACCCGGTGATCGCTCTCTAATAGGGCATCGAGGAGGGGATTGCCGGATAGGATTATGCTATGCGTTTCTACTTGGAGGACTTCAGTCTACTCTCTTCTACATGCTGCAAGATGGAGGCTGCCAAAAGCGTAGTCTTCGACAGGATTAGCTATCCCCCTCTTATTCTGGCATTCTGCAGTTCAGTCCACCGATATGGCCCTTTACACATATCCCCATGCATATGTAGTGTAGCTCCTTGCTTGCGAGTACTTCGGATGAGTACTCACAGTTGCTTTCTCCTTCTTTTCCCCCTACACCTTCTACATGATTGCTGCAACCAGATGTTGGAGCCCAGGATCCAGACGCCACCGTCGACAACACTCTACTACACCAGAGGTGCCTACTACTACGTGCAGCCCGCTGACGACGACCAGGAGTAGTTTAGGAGGATCCCAGGCAGGAGGCCTGCGCCTCTTTCGATCTGTATCTCAGTTTGTGCTAGCCTTCTTAAGGCAAACTTGTTTAACTTATGTCTGTACTCAAATATTGTTGCTTCCGCTGACTCGTCTATGATCGAGCACTTTTATTCGAGCCCTCGAGGCCCCTGGCTTGTATTATGATGGTTGTATGACTTATTTTATTTGTAGAGTTGTGTAGTGATATCTTCCCGTGAATCCCTGATCTTGATCGTACATGTTTGCGTGTATGATTAGTGTACGATTGAATCGGGGGCGTCACAAGTTGGTATCAGAGCCGACTGCCTGTAGGAATCCCCCTTTCCAACTCCTTGGCCGAAATCGAGTCTAGACATTGCAAAACTTTTACTAACATGGCTGTGCGGCCCATGGGCCCACGTTGCCATTTGGGTGGTATTAGGATCTTTTACTCCTCGTCTATACTCTGGGACTCTGAGCTCTCTCCTATTCGGGTTAAATGATTTTGCTAAAAACAAAACTAACTTTAGGTTCTTGAAAATACTTTCTCCCAGAGAGCCCTCACTTCAGATGATCGCCAGCTGCACCAGAAGATTTCGAAGATACTCTCCGATATTCTCTCGAGACCTTGTGCCTGTTGCTTTTGCAATTCCCTACCACCAAAATATCCCTATGGATAAGTATTTGCACCTGTCATGCTTACTTTTATTCCCAATCGATCTTGTTATTATAAGATACCCCGAGAATACTTTGTGCCTTACTGCCTTGCAGTTTTTGCCACATGAATACCCCTACGAATAATTTCTCGCACTTGCCGAGTATCCGCTTATCCCCAGTTGTTTGTGTTTCGCAAAAGTCTTCGAAATACCATTCGGTCTTTCGAAAATCCTGAGCAACCTATTGCTCCTGAAATTCTTGCTTGCTTGCATTATGGTTAATCCCATAAGTATAGTAATCTTATTGGCAACCTTTGTCAATATAATTTTGAGTCCATTGATTCAATATGTTGCGAATGCTCGCAATCCTCACTCAGATCATAGAATTTATCCTTCCGGCTCAGATGTCATTTAAAACGTGAGCTGGTCCTCGACTAATCAAATTTCCGTCGATTGTACCCCTAAGCCTACTCAACCTATCCATCTTTGATCAGAGCGTTTGCTTCTGATCCCTTGACTTGGAATTCATAATTCCTTTGCAATTAAGCTTTGAATTAGTCAGTTGTTTCTATCATCTGATCTCCTTGCATTCTTCTTCTTCTGGTTGAGTACCGATGCTCACATCAGATCCCTCATGGACCACCAGATCCCTTGTTGGATTTTATCTGACAGCGTCCCTCATATTCAATAACCTTGTGAGCCTTTCCTTGGATACATAATGCCTTTGGTAGATTGTATCCTCTACTTTGCCAACCATGCTCTACTTTTGAGCTTGTATTATTTACTCCTGAAGTTCGTGGTATATGTTCTAAGAAGCCCCAATGGCTTGAACATATGCATTCCTTATTATGTATGAACTCGAAAGTTTTCATGAGTCATACTCTTCTGGTATTTTGCCAGATAAAATTTCAACACTACAACTTCTTCGGAAGCGAGAAGTGAATGAAAGGTTATGCATTGGAGAAGTGGGAGTCGACCATGAACTTTGTGTTTATGCCCATGGACACGATGTAGATCTTATCATTAAAGCTTCTCTTAAATTAATTATTCCTTTGGTATAAGTTCATCTTATATCTGGGATCTGGCCTTTTGCAATCGTGGTTCCGACCATGTTCTCCTTTAAATACCATTTCTCGTGCAAGTTTAAGCAATTGTCTTTTGCAGAGCAATACCCCAGTCGAACCTCTACTTTGATTCGTCGTCGAGTATTACCCCCCTGGTATCTCGAGATTATCTTGGAACTGCATAACTTTTTATGAGTTCTTCGTCAAGTACTACATTCTCACTGATTACAGTTTTTCACGGGCTTCGAGTTATTAACCACTCAAGCATCGATAACTGAATCGAGTCCGTGTCGCGATTGAACAACTTTTAGTAATCTTCTTTACTTGCGAGTTTGTACTCGATCACGTCATTCCTAGCCTGATTGGCTATATCATTATCGTGCTAAATTTTAACTGTGCTACCGGTTCCTTCTTCCCGGAGCACAAATTTTGACGGTGAGCTAATATTACAATCGATCTTCCTTGACATATCGTTTGTCCTTGAACAACAAGCTTGATTTCGAGTTTGTGTCGTACCCATGGTTCCAATAACCTTTCGCTTCATCATTCCTTTGACTTGATGTCATCGCCGATCGATTACATCTTCGTGGAGCCTCTCGACAAAATTTGTCGTGGTCGTCAAACAACATTTTGATTCCTTCCAGAATATTAACCAAATGGATGATGCCAAGTAACCATCCTTGTCCCTCGATGATTTGTGTTATCACCGACAACATTATTGCTTTCCCTCCAACACAAACTTGTTTGTGTTTTGTGTTATACCTAGAGACCCGTGCTATCCAGCAATTATTCTTCGTTACCTTGGAGTATTACCATCTATTATGTCAAGAATGTCATGAGAATTTCACCACCTCCTGAGAATCCTTGATACAGGTAATACTTATTACCATCACCTTTCTTTCTTGGTCCCCATGTTGGATCTAACCGGGATACCAACGGTGAACGGTGCTGTTTGGATTCTGCCCTTCTAGCAACCCTATTGCTTTGAAGTTAATGGTCGAACGTTCATTCTTAGACTACTGATCACTGAATCACCATTCTAACATTTGGTCATGCTACATAAGGCCCTACTTTGGGCACCCTTTTCAACTAATGTTTAATGGTGTATGTTTTTCCTTGAGCATACATCATTATATCATTTGATCCGACAAATGTTATCTCCTTATTCACATAGTTGTGGAAATCCATCCTTTTGGAAGTCTCGAGGAATTGACGCTGAGTCCATGAGCCACCTCCTCATCCTCTCCTTGGTTAAATGATGAACTCTTCTTTTGGAACTCGCTTCCATAGATCATTTCCAAGAATCTTACATTATCATCTCGTCAATGTGTGTTACACCTTTTATTCTCAGGCACCCTGAGTCTGAGGTATCCTAACACCGACCAGATCTGAATCCCGGTCAGATATGATGGTTGGATTATATTTCCAGGGGTAATAACAATGTTCTCTTATGACCCGGTAAGGTGGTGTCATGCCCAACACACCTGGCCGGAGGACCTACTGTTATAGTTTCCTTTTTAGCAAGGTTATCCATTCTTCCATGAGGAAATTGAAAGACTTATTCTACAAGTTGTTCCTGATGAATCCTTTGTGTATCCCGAAGTCTGACATTTGCTTGAATACCATGTCAATGCTATCTCGAAGCATGTCTATGGTACTCCGATTTTCAACAGGAACATTTGAAGCCCAATGCTAAATGTTTCCTGCTCAATTATCTAAACACCGTTGTATGGGTAATGTCATGGAATTTCTCTCCCCTTTCCTAAAGGGTTTTCTACATTATATCCTGTCATGGATATCATGCTCTGCTTGTCCTTGGGAAGGATATACCCCTGAAATATGTGTTTAAACACATTTTTCCTTCCATTGTTTTGTTCAGTCTGATAAACATAATTTCCTTTCCATTGTTTTTCTTAACCTTTCTGTGATCTATATGGCATAAGCAATAATATCTCCCTGCTTATGTAAACACTGTGGTGTACAACTTGGTCAGTAAGACCTTGTTACTATTGTTGTTGTGGGGACCCCCAACTCATAAATCATGATCACCGAATGCACGTGTACAGTGATCCCAGAGATCAATGCTCACTGAACACATAGAAGCTGAATAACAAGAGTCTTACATCCATACATACCGTCTTACACAAATTATGACCATTATGGTCAAGTCTTACATAGATAAAGCCTTAAGGGCTGAACATCAAATGAAACACAAGCAGCGGAAATCTTTGTCGATAAGTAGAACCCATGCCATCTAACTTAACCCTACAGGCCTTCTGACTGGGAAACGTCCTAGTTCGCATGTTCGTCTTCAAAGAACTCTTCTTCGAACTCCTTTTCTTCCATGCCTGGCCAATTAAATAACCAGTGGCAAGCCAATGAGTACTTTGAATGTACTCGCAAGCAACCCATGTTTTGGTTCAAGGTACAGCAATGCATGATATAGGTAATTTTTTGCGGAAAGCTAGTTTTGAGTGCAATGACATGTTCAACAACTTGTAAGACATGCATCAGGAGAATTCAATTAACCATGAGGACAGGTTACAGATATCAACATAAATAGAGTGGGCACCAACCCAACTCAATCATGTCAAGTCCTTGACTTGACCCAAGTGGTTCTACGCACTTATCCAAACACACACACTGGTTTGTAAACATGTGGACGTAGCCCAAGAGCGGTTACCCAACTGTCCTTGACCGTGGACACGGATATTCGAATAGTTTTACACTCTGCAGAGGTTGCACACTTTACCCACAAGATCCGGGGACCTTCCCTGTCATCCACGACCCGCGGTACCTCAAGTACCCGGGGTAAGCACCCGATCACTATCTTTCCCTAGACGACACTAACATAGAGTCCACTCGTTGTTCCGTATCCTCACGATGTACATCATACGAGACTCGCTCCAGATCGTAACATCCGAGAGGGGACACAACGGTGTATCCGGTGCCCTGTAAAAACAGTCATGGCCGCCCTACCTGGCACGACCCCGTCCCGAGAGAGAGCACCAACTCTCCCCCGTCACTAGTAATGCGGGCTCCAAGCTAGTATCGGCCTAGGTAATCAATAATGCCCTTTCCCATATAAGGGTAGAGTGGTTGCGCATGTAAGGTTGGAATAACGGTCGCAACTTAAACCAATCCGTTTTGAAAAACAACACACACACTTGCCTCGGTACACCACTTCGTCATCAAGTGGTTACCCAACTCATCATCTCCCCCGGGCATAAGTGGCACCCGATGGGGGGGTTTTCGAAAAGTCTTTTGAAAATACTTTGTCTCCATCTCCATGCATATTCCCGTCCCTTTTTGCTTAGCACTACTTTAGCATCCTATCTACTCCCACCGACATAACCCTCATAGAAAGGTAGGGTCATGCATTATGCAAGTGTCAACGAGAAAAGCAACGGAGGCAAACCACCTCAAGTGGTCACCATTTTATCATGACTTCGATGCAAGCAATAAAAGTGCCATATGACATGCATAAAAGGGGTTTCTTAGACATGGTCAAAGGGCTGCTTGCCTGGCTCAACAAAGTCTTCTGGGTCTTCAAAGTCTTCTGGTCCAACTCCTTCGTCAGCAACGCGATCTATCGTCACAAAACAATAACGAGAAAATAAGGCAATAATAAAACAGAAAAACCAAAGTGCTCAGAGAAATGTCAACTCATTTTTGTAAAATACTAGGTTGAAAACTAAGAAGGGGAAAATTCCTAGTTTTGGATTTGGAGTCATATAAGAGGAGATATGGATTTCCAAGCAGAGATTAAACTACTCAAATTTGAATTTAAATTTGAACATTACATAAAAGTTGGTTGGATTTGGATGAAAGTTGCACCATTAAATAGGTTGCAATATTCTGGGAATTTAGGAATTGGAATTAATTTATTTGGACATATGTTTTGTCTTGTGGAATTTTTGGAAAAAGTGATGGAAAATAAAAAGAAAAAGGGCCCTGTTCTTGCCGGGCTAGAACAGCTGCGGGGCAGCAGGCCCTGGCCCAGCCGAGCCAGCGCACAGCACGCGCGCCCACCCATTTCAAATCTGATGGCCGGGGCCCGCAGGTCAGAGAGAGAGAGGGGCGCGGGAACGAGGGAGAGGATAACAGGCGGGGCCCACTTGTCATCACTAACCCATGGACAGGGGGGTCGCAGTGCTCACCGGCGATGATGCAGGCAACGGCGAGCTCCGGTGAGTGCGGGGATGGCTTCAGGAGACAGCCGCACGTCGGTGGGTGGTGACTTGGCCGGCGGGGGTGCCTGGTTCGCCGGCGACGAGGAGCTGCGGCGGAGGGCTTCGGGAGGCGGTGGCTTCGGCCGTTTCCGGCAGCTACATAGAGGGGAAACAAGGGGGAAAGGGTCAGGGGGCTGCAAGGATTCCAGATCGAGGCAGAGGAGGAGCGGGGGAGGCCTATACCTCGCGAACTCTGGCGAGCCGAAGCGGCGGAGCTCGAGCTCGATCTCGAGCTCGGGCGGCTCTGGAGAGGAACTGGGGGTGCAGGGGGGGGTTTGGTGGTGCAGAGAGCGAGTGGTGAGGAGAGAAGGGCTCGGGGAGGCCTTTTGAAAGTGCAACTATCCCTAGGTGGTTTTGGTAATTCATAACAACATATAGCTCATTGAGCTAATGCTATTCCAAGACAATTATTTCAAGAAAGCTCAATGATTGGCATGGCATGGATGGTGAAAGTGGAACCCGCAAAATGCTAAGGACAAAGGATTGGCTCAAGCTCAAAAGCTCAAGACTCTTCATTTTACATTTTAGTGATCCAAGATCACATTGAGTCCATAGGAAAAGCCAATACTATCAAGGAGGGATGAGGTGTTGCTTAATGAGCCCTTTGCTTTATGTGCTTAATGATATGCTCCAAAATCCTCAGCTACTTTCCCATATCCACAAATGACCTAAACCCTAAGCCAAACTCGGTCATACCGATTCTTTCCATCTGGCGCCACCGAGTTTCACTTGTCATTAGCCACTGCCAAACCCTAGCAAATCGGTTCTACCGATAGGGATCTCGGTCTCACCGAGATGGGATTGCAACCTCTCTGTTTCCTTTTCGTAACTTTTCGGTCTCACCGAAAGAGCGGATCGGTCCCACCGAGATTGCAATGCAAACTCTCTGTTTCCCTTTTGTAACTTTTCGGTCTCACTGAAAGAGCAAATCGGTCCCACCGAGTTTGCCTGACCAACTCTCTGGTTAGCTAATTACCAAAATCGGTCTCACCGAGTTTGTGTAATCGGTCTCACCGAGATTACGTTATGCCCAAACCCTAACCATATCGGTCCTACCGAGATGCATGTCAGTCCCACCGAAAATCTCTAACGGTCACTAGGTTTACCTTTTCGGTCCGACCGAGTTTGTTGATTCGGTCCCACCGAGATTGGTAAATTGTGTGTAATGGTTGTATTTTAAGTGGAGGCTATATATACCCCTCCACCTCCTCTTCATTCGTGGAGAGAGCCATCAGAACACATCTACACTTCCAACTCATATGTTCTGAGAGAGAACTACCTACCCTTGTGTTGAGGCCAAGATATTCCATTCCTACCATATGAATCTTGATCTCTAGCCTTCCCCAAGTTGCTTTCCACTCAAATCCTCTTTCTATCAAATCCAAATCCTATGAGAGAGAGTTGAGTGTTGGGGAGACTATCATTTGAAGCACAAGAGCAAGGAGTTCATCATCAACACACCATTCGTTACTTCTTGGAGAGTGGTGTCTCCTAGATTGGCTAGGTGTCACTTGGGAGCCTCCGACAAGATTGTGGAGTTGAACCAAGGAGTTTGTAAGGGCAAGGAGATCGCCTACTTCGTGAAGATCTACCGCTAGTGAGGCAAGTCCTTCATGGGCGATAGCCATGGTGGGATAGACAAGGTTGCTTCTTCGTGGACCGTTTGTGGGTGGAGCCCTCCGTGGACTCGCGCAACTGTTACCCTTCGTGGGTTGAAGTCTCCATCAACGTGGATGTAGGATAGCACCACCTATCCGAACCAATGGAAAAACATCTGTGTCTCTAATAGCGTTTGAATTCTCCAAACCCTTCCCTTTACATTCTTGCAAGTTGCACGCTTTACTTTCCGCTGCCTATATACTCTTTGCATGCTTGCTTGAATCGTGTGATGATTGCTTTACTTGTCCTAAAGTTGCTAAAATCTGCCAAGAACTAAAATTGGGAAAAGGCATAGCTTTTATTTGGTCAAGTAGTCTAATCACCCCCCTTCTAGACATACTTCCGATCCTACACCTTTAAATAGGCGAATGGCAAGGTCTAGTAGACCCGTGCGTCGGCGAGCTCACGCTCATCGCTGCAGGGCTTGGGAGGAGCTGGCGCCGTGTCTGGGGTGTTCCTAGGCGTGGACTACGCCGAGAGGGATAGAGAGAGGGAGTGGGAAGAGGTCAGGGGCGCGCGCATGTGAGCTCGCTCATTGGAGCTCTCGGGCGGCCATGGTGCACGTGCGAGCAGGGGCAGGAGAGAGAGAAGGAGGAGGGGGCCGACCAGCTGCCGTGTTGCGGACGTCGAGGAGCATCGGCTGGCGTGAGGGGGAGAGCCGAGGTGGCCGGAGGCGGTTGGAAGGGGGCGGCTATAGTGCGGGAGCGCACCGTAGCGCGCTCCAGAGCGCCCATATGGCCGGATTGGCATATTATATGCCTTGTGGGCGCGGCCACTGATGTCCAGTAGTGCTAGGGAGTAGTAAAGAAGTGGGGAGAGGCTTTGGATGCTCTGGATGGCCACTGGGGTGAGGAGAGAAGAAGAAGAAGGGTGCAAATGGGCTGTCCAGAGAGAGAAAGTGGGGTTTTACCCATCCAATAGTTGAGCTGTGGACTTGCCATTGTTACTGGAGGTAGAAGAGGTCTAGGAGGGGCTGTGGTAAAAAGTTGAGCTCATGGAGAATAGTTTTGGTGGTCAAAATGATGATTATTGAAAAGTGGCAGAAGGTGTTTGATTAGTGCTTGGGGTAGTTTCACTAATCCTCTTGATGTGCCATTTGGCAAGGGCCTTTGCAATGACAAAACATCAAGGTTCAAGGAGTATGAGTTCATTTAGAGAAGTTGTCCAATGCAACTTTGGTAAACCCTAGAAATGAGAGGAAATGGACTTGTGTAGATCTAATTGAGCAAATCACTTCTCCTTGATGCACTACTTGGTGTAGTGGCCTCATTTGGTCATGTGAACATGCTCACAAAAGTTGGGGTCAAGGAGAGAAAGTTGGTAGTACAAACTTGTCCAAATATGGTTCTGGTCAGAGAGGGTTTTGGGGCAACCAAAATGACTTTAATTGACATGAGGCTTTTCAAGGTGATCACAATATGCATTTGTGACTTGCTGGATTTTCCTTGGATTTTTATGAATATATTTCCTGTAGAAATATTTCAAATCCTTGAAATGGGCAGAAATGGTTTTGGGAGGTTTTGTCCAATATTTTGATCAAACCATGTGTTGAAACTCATATATATGGAAAATATATGCCCACTGAGTTTCCCTGATTTTTCTCAAATATTTTTAAAACAATAAAATAATTTTTCCCTATTAAAGACCATTTCTGGCCTTAAGAAAAAGCCTTTAAATAAAATAGGAAAATAACTTTTCAAATTATATTTTTGTGGTTTATGGGTACCCTATATCTAATAGGAGTCAAACATATTTTTGGGAATATTTTTACTGCCCTTAATTAAGTACTTGCAGTGCAAAGCTCAATCCAGGGGTTTTGGAAAACTAATTTTTGAAAATACTTTTTGGCCAGATTACTTCTGTAAGAAAATACTATATTGCTCTATACACATGGCATGATCATTGGGAAGAAGTTTGGGACAAGGAGATGAAGTATAGAAGGTGGAGTAGTTGACTTTAAAGAGCACTTGAAAAACCACACAGAGAAAAATAATTTCAAAAATAAAAGCCAAATAATGCAAAAGTTTTTTGTTGGTCCAAATTTCCATGCTTTTTTAATGAAAATAACATGTTGCAAATGTAGGGTGTGAGAGTTGTTGATATTCCGGTAACCACCGATGGACGAGAACTTTGCCTATTGGTCTGCCTTGTTTCAACGAGTAGGAAAGTGGTTCACTTCGTCCCTCGCCCTTGGTACCGACGTTGTTGCCAACATAACTGACAGGCTACCCTCTGACATGCCTTACTTACATGATCGTGCAAGGCGTCACCACCCTTCCTACTTTTAACCCACATGGTGGGCCCATAACCCATAGTTCCACAGTATCGAAAACTGACTCTCCTATACACCTTGTTGACACAGTTATCTCTTGCTCTTGGGTTCGTAGGTAATTCGCGAGCCACCCTCCTAGTGATCTATTCTGGAATCAGACGCAATACTTATTCTCATTGCTCTGAACCCCTTTTCACACTCCGTTTCAGGCATCGAACGATTGCCTACCCGTTTGAAACTTTGATACCATCGTATATTGCACTCAGCAGATTCGCTGAAATACAACTCGTGGGGTACCTTATGTATTCCCCATTGAGTTCACCGTCAGATGCCCAGCTTTGTGGAGATGCGTTCTTCCGGAGTTTTCCCCCTTGGTCGCGCTCGTAGGACGACGGAGATCCCGAAGAAAGGATGACGACTTGATCATGATGACCTGGAGAAGAGAAATAAAGACTTCAACGTAATGGATCGACCTCTTCGAGAAGAGCAACCAAGATCGAGAAGACCCGTTAGAATTTCGTAACCAGAATTTTTCCCCTTAGTCCCCCTCTTAAATCTCGGGACGAGATTTCTTGTAGTGGAGGAGAATTGTGACGCCCGAGTAATCAAGCTACAGTAACCCTCGGCTAATGATGCCACGTCAACTCGATTACTGTTGCGAATCTCGCGTTAGTTCGAAACCGGTTCGAATTCAAATTCAAATTCAAGCAAACAATAAATGTTTTGAAAAATTAAAACTAAAATGTTCGGGTTGTGCCAAATAACGCGTAGGTAACTATGGTGAAGAAACCACACTTTTATAAAATGTTTAAATCTATACCTACTAATAAAAGAAATAGGTATTCTTAGTCCGTCATGCTATTTTGTAGAAAACCCCCTGATGTTTCTGACATTAGACCCGCGGTCCATATCAACTGTTTTTTTAAATACTCATATCTTCTAAACCGTAACTCCAAATTTAACATGTTATATATGGAATTTGACTAGAAAAATACGTAGAATCTGAATATGATATTATTTTAACAGATAGCAATTTTGAAAAAAATACTAACTAGGCTTCAATGTTAATCAACAATGCATTATCCGTCTTTTTTCATACCGATACTGATTCAGATTGGGGATGAACACCTCAGCAAAATCAGGATTGGACATTATATTGAAGATAAATTTGCTAAAGACACCCAATAAATAAGGACATACATGACTAGAAATAAAAGAAGGTCCCAATAAAGATGGGATGCCCGCTAAAAAATAAATAAAAGAGAAAATGCCGACGAGATCCGATAAAGATGAGATGTTGCGCTAGTCTCCTACATATAAGAAGAAGAAAAGAGGACATGCATGAAAAAAGTAAAAAGGAGGCATGCATGACAAAAAATAAAATATAAGAGAAATTTGATAAGATATAAATAGTGATGAAATAGAGATCAATACCTATAGCATGTATGGCAAGAAATAGTGATGAAATAGGGGCACAAGTACCTGCATCAACAGGAGACCATAGAAGAATGTTCTTTTCCAAACAAACAAAATCTGTTTTTATGATTAAAAAACCAGGTATCTTTTTAACAACTTTTTTAACAACTCTTCATGTATTTAAGAAATAGCTACAAATTCTCAGATTATAGTATTTTTTGTAAATTAAGAGCGTTTGGTTTTTTTTCTCCCGTTGCAACGCACGGGCCTTTTTGCTAGTAACTATAAAATAAATAAAACAGTAGCTTAAACAATTAAATAAAGGCCTTTCATAATTTATAAAATATTAAACTATTTTAATTAGGTGTGAAATTTTTGTGGCAATGGTAAAACTAGTCACACTAATTTAGGGCTTATATATGTATTTTGTAAAACAAAATTAAGTGAGCATGAAGATAAAACAGTAAAGCAAAATTACTAAAATGAAAAGAAAATAAGGAAACAAATAAAAGGAAAACAACCCCCCTCCCGACTGGGCCTAGGCCCAGTTGGCCATTTGGCCGAGCGGCCTGCCGGCCCACCCCGGCGCCCGTACCTACTAGCCCGCCCTCCCCACCGACCGAACCCTAGCGGTCCCTCCCCAGTCGCCCCACTCCCCTCGCTCCCACTCCCCCTCTCCCGATCCGATCTGGATCGGGATCGATCCCCCGCAGCTCGACCCCCGACACCGGCGATCTCCCCGTCGCCGCCCTGGATCACCGTTGCCTGCTGTCGTCGTGGCCTCCTCGCCCCTCCTCTCCGACGCCAAACCGCCTCCCCAGCGCCACGGCCACCTCATCATCGCCCCGTCGCTCGCCCCGAACCCCGTCGATGCCGTGCTGCCGCCCGAAGGCCTCACCGTCACCGGACCACCCTGCCGTCGCTGCTCGTCTCCAGGAACTCCTCCGCCCCGTTGCGCCAGCCCGACTCCTCCTCGAGCAGGCTTTGCTCAACTACAGGGCTCGGTGACCCCCGTCCTCCCTCTCTCCCCACGTTCTCTGTCACCGGCGCTCGTTGCCGCGCCTCGTCCGTCGCCCCGCTTGCGCCGCTGCTGCCGGTGTCCGCCTCTGCTTGCCCCGGTCGTCAGCGTGTGCCCGCCGCCGTGGCCATGCCCGGCCACCACGCGCACTCGCACCACTTCGGCCATCGACGCCCACCGCTCTGCCTTCCCCCACCGCGAGCCTACCTCCTCCCGCACCTCCCTGGCTGCTCGTGCACCCGCGCCCGCACGCACGCCCTCGCGCAGCCCCACTGCTCCCCGCGTCCGGCGCAACTCCTGCCGTCGCCGGCCACCGAGGCCCCGGGCGCGCTCGCCCTCGCCTCTCGCGGCCTTGGGTGCGAGCACCCGCACCCGTTCGCCCCATCCGTTAGGCCCTTATGGGCCTTTGACAAAGGGGCCCCACCCCTGAAACGAAAACAAAAAAAGGGAATTTATAGATAAATAAAATATTAATTAATTAATTAATTAAGTTAATTAATCATAATTAGATTATTCTAATCACTAACTAACTAATTAACTCTGTTTAGTTAAACCTGCTAATTAAACAGCCAATGACAGCTGGGACCCACATGTTAGATTGACCAAGTCAACAACCTGTTGACTGCTGACATCATGCTGATGTCATGATGACGTCAGCGTACACTATTCTGGATAATGTTAGAATTAAATAGATAAATAAATCCAAAAAATGATGTAAACTTTAGAAAAACATAGAAAATAAACCGTAGCTCAGATGAAAATGTTTTCTACATGAAAGTTGCTCAGAACGACGAGACGAATCCGGAAACGCGGCCCGTTTGTCCGCCACACACCCCTAACACATCGAACTCGCAACTTTCCCCCTCCGGTCCATTTGTCCGAAATCGCGAAACACCGGGGATACTTTCCCGGATGTTTCCCCCTTCACCGGTATCACCTCATACCGCGTTAGGACAACCCTAGCAGTGATACTTGTCATGCATCACTATGCATCTGTTTGCTTAAATATTTATTGTTTCTTCCCCCCTCTTCTCTCGCTAGACACCGAGACCGACGCCGCGGCTACCCAGTACGACTACGGAGTTGACGACCCCTCTCTCTTGCCAGAGCAACCAGGCAAGCCCCCCCCCTTGATCACCAGATATCGCCTATTCTTCTCTATACTACTTGCATTAGAGTAGTGTAGCATGTTACTGCTTTCCGTTGTTCCTATCCTGATGCATAGCCTGTCCTTGCTACTACTGTTGTTACCTTTACCTGCAATCCTACATCCTTAGTATATGATGCTAGTGTTCCATCAGTGGCCCTACACTCTTGTCCGTCTGCCATGCTATATTATTGGGCCGTGATCACTTCGGGAGGTGATCATGGGCATATACTACATACCTTACACTATTACATTACTTATGATATTGTTCGGAGATGGGGGCTGAAGGGGCAGGTGGCTCCATCCCGGTAGAGGTGGGATTGGGTTCCCGACGGCCCCCGACTGTTACATTGTGGCGGAGCGACATGGCAGGTTGAGACCACCTAGGAGAAGGGTGGGCCTAGCCCTGGTCGGCGTTCGCGGTTACTTAACACACTTAACGAGATCTGGGTATTTGATTTGGGTCTGGCCATTTGGTCTATACGCACTAACCAACTACGTGGGAAAGATATGGGCACTCGACGTTGTGGTATCAACCGAAGACTTCGTGACATCAGCGACTGAGCGGCGCGCGCCGGATTGGACTGGAACGCTTGCTAGGCTAGGTCTGCTTCCGGCCGCCCTCGCAAAGTGCAGGTGTGCAATGGGCGATGGGCCCAGACCCCTGCGCCATAGGATTTAGACTGGCGTGCTGACCTCTCTATTGTGCCTAGGTGGGGCTGCGACGTGTTGATCGTCCGCGGCCGGGCATGACCCCGAAAAGTGTGTCCGGCCAAATGGGATCAAGCGTGTTGGGTTATGTGGTGCACCCCTGCAGGGAAGTTTATCTATTCGAATAGCTGTGTCCCTCAGTAAAAGGACGACCCGGATTTGTACCTTGACATTATGAAAACTAGAACCGGATACTTAATAAAACACACCCTTCCAAGTGCCAGATACAACCCGGTGATCGCTCTTTAACAGGGCATCGAGGAGGGGATCGCCGGGTAGGATTATGCTATGCGTTGCTACTTGGAGGCTTCAGTCTACTCTCTTCTACATGCTGCAAGATTGAGGCTCCCAGAAGCGTAGTCTTCAACAGGATTAGCTATGCCCCTCTTATTCTGGCATTCTGCAGTTCAGTCCACCGATATGGCCCTTTACACATATCCCCATGCATATGTAGTGTAGCTCCTTGCTTGCGAGTACTTTGGATGAGTACTCACGGTTGCTTTCTCCTTCTTTTCCCCTATACCTTCTACCCGATTTCTGCGACCAGATGTTGGAGCCCAGGATCCAGACGCCACCGTCGACGACACTCCTACTACACCAGAGGTGCCTACTACTACGTGCAGCCTGCTGACGACGACCAGGAGTAGTTTAGGAGGATCCCAGGCAGGAGGCCTGCGCCTCTCTCGATCTGTATCCCAGTTTGTGCTAGCCTTCTTAAGGCAAACTTTTTTAACTTATGTCTGTACTCACATATTGTTGCTTCCGCTGACTCGTCTATGATCGAGCACTTGTATTCGAGCCCTCGAGGCCCCTGGCTTGTATTACGATGCTTGTATGACTTATTTTATTTGTAGAGTTGTATTGTGATATCTTCCCGTGAGTCCCTGATCTTGATCGTACACGTTTGCGTGAATGATTAGTGTACGATTGAATCGGGGGCGTCACACCGGGCCATCCACCCGGGCGTTTGAGGGGGGTTTGGCTGCCCGGCTGTGGATGCTCTTATACCACTATATATACTCGTTCACTAGGTTCAATAATACACAAGCATTACATCAATTCTCTCCATTTAATCCTCATACATAGTATGTGCCGCAAGTTCCTGCACCTAGCTCCCCTATAGCATCCCGGCAGTGCCGCCCCTCACGAGGTCGGTCTCCATGGTCTCTCCAGGGACTGCACAACCCATAACTAAGGTTCATCCGCCGAGAGAGTTTTTTTCTGATCTGTTGCTCAAGTTTTTTCTCTTTCATTGGTTGATTGATATTTTTCTCTTTCATTGGTTGATTGATAAGTGTTACTTTTTTGGTTTTCTTATCTAAGATCGGTTTGCATCGCCCATCGCACATCGACTCTCTGTGTGCCTCTACCTCGGCATCGGCACCGACTGCACTGTCCTCTTCCTCAATTGTGTGGCCTGGCAACACGCAGCGCCCCAAGGGATGTCCGTTGTCCGCACTTCCGTCTGATGTTGTTCTTGGCCAGTCGTCCTCTCCTGCTCCAATTGGGTCCTTAGGAGGATCCCCCAAAGATCGCACCAATTACGTGTGCCTCTCCATTGATCGAGCAATGGGCCACAGCTGCATCACCTCTTTGGGCCGCAACACCGCCTCCCCATGGTCCTTCTCGCCGTTGCACCAGATCATGAGTTGCATCTATGTCGCCCCCACGGATCGTAGTGTCTTCGCGTGCAGTCTACATCGTCTTATCTGTGTGTTGACGTCTACCTTGGCATTTGTTCTGTCACCATGCAGGATCACCATTGTGTGCATGGTATTCATCACACTATTGGGTTCTTCCTCGCCAACTTCGAGTGTCGCCACTGCTCTTCTACAAGCAACCAACATGGCATCTTCGCCCCACCTCTGATTTCATCGACTACATTTTTGTCTTCATCTAGCACACGGTAGTCGCCAGCCACGTCGTCTCTTTCTCAAGTACTTAGTCTATTTTTTATGCTGGTCCCCGTCTACGCACGCCCGATAGTGGCAACATCAATGCATGCCTTTGCCCCCCAAGATGTCCCCGGGCTTGGCAAACCTTGTGTGGTGCCTTATTTACGATGAATTTGACACCATCATCCTCGGCTGGCATCGACACCCTCCTTAATGTTTGCCTTGATCAAGTCCCCATTTTCGTCCTGGCACATCTGCCTCCCCGACTACACGGTGCTTCCTTGCGCCTACGGCTACACATGTGGCTAACTTGACACCAGCAACCCCTACATCGACATCGGCCACGGTGTCCCTTGCAGGGTGACCTCGACCATGGCTACACGGCCCATGCTCTCCGCCACCTCGACATCAGCAATCGGGTTATCATCTTGCTAGGGGAACTCATCGGCTTCCTCTATAGCCAATGCTTCTGCGATGCTCCTGCTAAGATTGTAGGAGGATGTCAGCCCGTCGGTTTCTTCCTTCGGTTTCTCTCCAATCAGACCATATGTGACGCTCATGTTGTTCATAATGCTACATCTACGAATGCGGGAGGATGTTAGAGATATATTTGATAGTTAGAGATCGCATGAGAATAGGTAGAAAATTGTTTCCATCTTACCTCTAGAAGACTTCTTGCCCTCCAAGACTTGTACCTCTATATGTACTTTCCCATGAGGTTCAATGCATTACACCAATTGTCCCTTCATCATCGTCCATGGTGAAGCACAACTTATGGGATCACCGCTGGAGTGTGTCTCCTCCACAGGGACGTTGGGACGATTAGAGGGATCTGCAGGTTTGGGGACTTCTAGGAGCTCCCACGAAGCTCACAACCGCTTATGCGGGCCGGGGCTTCCTCCCGAGGACCACGGCGGAGTTTCTTGAGGAGTTGGCGCGACACCTCAACCGTGGCCTCTTTCAACTCACTCTCGTCAACTTCATCTTCCCTAGCACCTTCGACGTCACCCACATCATCATTGTCGTCGTCAGCATCATCGTCGTTGTCGTCATCACCCCCACCTCCACCGTAGCCGCTACATCGACCGCTAGGTGAAGAGATCCACTACAAAAAAAAATACACTTCCGTGATGATACGTGTTTGTCACAGTAGGTCACATTTTTTGTCATGCATGTACATCCATGACAAATTTATGACAGAATCAAGATAGTCATACCCGTGCTGCCGTAGAAGTGTTCTATGACATTGCCAAAATTATCATCACAGAAGTGTCCACTTCCATGACGATAAATCACGCGTCACAGAAGTGCTTTCGTCAAGGGTGACCGACACGTGGCATCCATCGTAGCGGAATGCCGTTAAGCTATCGGGTCAGGTTTTGGATCCGATTACCCGTTAACAGCCAGGACCAATGGGGATTTTCCACGTGTAAAATTCTGATTAGCTGACAGAAACACGTGTCAGCTCCGCGTTGGCACAGGTGTCACTCATCCAATGGGCGAGATGCGCCTATGATATACTGACACATGGACCGGCCCAAAAGTGGCCCATAAAGTTTAAATGGGTCGGCCCAACTAAAGGCCCACAAGATTTTGCGGTCCATAATGGGCCAGCCGAGCAAAAGGCCCACGAGATTTTTTGTATCATAATGGGCCGGCCCAGCTAAAGGCCCATGAGATTTTGCGGGCCATAATGGGTCGGCCCAGCTAAAGGCCCGCGAGATTTTGTGGACCATAATGGGCCGGCCCAGATAAAGGCCCAACATTCTCAGTTAAGGCACGTACGGCTAGTGTCAAATCGGCCCATCAACGGCCAGTCCTAAACTTGTCATCATCGCGGCCCATGATCACTTATGTCCCATTAACAGTCCGCTAAGTATATGGGCCGAATTATGGCCCTGTGTATTTCCGGCCTGTTAAAGGTCCTGCTTCATTTGGGCCCATTTACAGGCATTGAAACTTTCGGCCCAGAAAACACTGTGAAGGATTTGGGTCATATTCGGCCATGTCTGACATTCGGCCTGTTAGCGGCCCGCCATAGATTTGGGCCACTTTCGGCCTGTTAACGTCGGACGAAATGCATGGGCCATATGTGGCCCAACGTCACATCGGGCCCATTAAAGGCCCATATAAAAATGACGATAATCTAGCCCGACCAAACTTTCGGCCTGTTAGCGGCCCGCCATAGATTTGGGCCACTTTCGGCCTGTTAACGTCGGACGAAATGCATGGGCCATATGTGGCCCAACGTCACATCGGGCCCATTAAAGGCCCATATAAAAATGATGATAATCTAGCCCGACCAAACTTTCGGCCTGTTAAAGGCCCGTGTATTAGGTCGGCGCATTTACGACCCGTCCGAATTTCGGCCAGTGAAAGATCTGCATCGTAAATGGGCCCAAACTCACTTTCGGTCTTTTAAAGGCCCATGTTTTTTATGGGCTCGAGATATTTACTCCTGTAAACGGCCTATTGTTATTGAGGGCCCAAATTATGATTAGGCCTGTTAAAGGCCCACTATGGGCACAGGCCTACCAGAAAAAATATGAAATCTTATGCTGATTTAGGCCCAGATATTTTTAGTGGGCTACAGGCAAATTTCGGCCCATAATCGTTTTTAGCCCAATTGGAATGGGCCGACGAATGTTGGCATGTTGGGCTCCTACGAAGCTTTCGGCCGAATACATTACTAAGATAAACCTACACTATACAAAAATAGCATCGTAATTATAGCAGCCTTTGGCAGCAGCATAAATGTTGTATCACAACAAAAGGCCTGTTGGCATAAAGTTTATAGTCCTTGCAGATAAAAGCACCATCAGATGTATAGAAGCACAGATCATTTGAGCTGAGTGCTAATGTTTCAGCTGTAGAATCTGATGGAGCAGCACGATCTTCACCTTTTTCCGCCATTGCTCTTGAACAACGAAGCGAATGTCTGATAGTCTGGTTTCAAAACCATTCACATCTTGACGACATTTGTCAACCACTATTCTTGTTTCCAAAACAACGTCCATTAGGGATTGGACTTGTGTCTGGAGCACAGATATATCACTCTATCTAGCAGGAAGATTTTGTTCAGTAGGCAATTTGGATGAGGTTACCTTGACAACCAACCCAGAATTACGCAGGAAGGTGCTTTTTGCACTGTTAGTGGAGAGATACTGACGCATTGCAGCAAGAGGTGACATTGTGCATGTGGTAGCCTCGTCACCTTCACGTGGTTGTGGCTGTTCAATCATTTTTTCCATAGCTTCCTGAAAGTTTGAACTTGTAGATTAGTGTACTAGATAAGTTACTAATGAGACAAAACCAAACAAAGTAGGTTACACGTTTATACATAACTTATTTTGGTGAACTAATGTAATACATTAGCATGTATTGTAGTGCCAACTACATAATAAAATCACTTTCGGAACATATGTCCATGTAGCATGCCTACTGTATTGTCTATTTCATCACATTCGTTGACATCTAAGGATAAAGAGACATGGTCTAAAGTAGGATGAACATAGTATGACATCATTCATATCATGGGCAAACAGATATAAAACAAACAGGCTATTTTATCATTGTGTGCGCACGTGAACATAACAACTAGAATACAGATCAAGACCAAAAAAAATATCCCTCATCTCTTTTAAACCATGTAAGGTGAAATGATACGTTAAGACAACAGTGTATAAAAGTGAACAGAGTAACTGACATTGGCTGCAAACCAAGTAGTTAAATGAATACATCACAGTACCAATCAGTTCAAAGGCAGGAGGAGTAAGGACTTACAACAGCGGCTTGAACTGGTGTGCCCATGCCCTTCATCTTGCTGGTGTGGCAATCCTTGAAGATTTGCACTGCATTCGGTTCAGGTTCTTTTTGGTCCGCATAGGCTTTCCTCTGTATTTGGAACAAGTCAATATAGATACGATAATATGGCACAGAAAAAATAAGGAAGTAGCAGCTATTTACAAGAGCCTCGTAGTGTGCAATATAGCTACGAGATTCTGTTGTCTGTTGGAATTCACTTTAGAACGGTTGGCCTTGTTCTTCAAACAGTTAGCCTAGAAGAAGATACACTTGTAAGGCACATACATAAATACAAGTTCAATATGTGGTCTGATCAAATACATATAGCCTACCTGTTACTTTGGATCAAACCAATGTTTAACGAGGGCTGTCCAGTCTTCATCTGTAATATATTCCACTGGAGATGTTTGGGCGATTTCATTGTTAGTCTTGCCTTCAAAGTGAGATTTTCTAAGGTGGTACCGATACTGTCGTAGAGCAGACTGAAAAACATGAGTGCATGCTTGTTTAGTTGCATCATCTTTCGGATCCAACTTGAACCTCATCTGTTGAAAAAACAATGTGAGTCTTATTAGGAGGAAGCTAGAAAGTATGGGACAGAGCAAGACAATATTAATAATTGCGATGAATAACATTACTTACGGATAAATGGTCAAGGAAGGTGTTAAACTGGGTATTGTCTTTCTCATTCCTGTACTGGATCCACGTTGAGAGGATACGTGCATGACACTAACGTCAACGGCTGCCTCTGATACTAACTTGGCTGACTCTGTAGCATCACGTGGCCTTTTTAAACCTGCCTCAAAATGGATCTTCATTCTTCCTCCTTTAGATTTTGTTAATCTGTCAAGCATTATCCCTGATGTCTGTTTCCGCTTGCGTCATGGTTCTAGTTCAACAACGAATATGGAAAGTGTTAGTGTACATCAAACTGTGAGAGTACATATAAAGGAGCATGCAACTACAACTTGACTCGGTCAGGTACCGTCTTGGTGTTGATGCTCATGAGGTTCATCTGATCTTGCCAAGTACTGTTGTGTCAGCAGTGCTTCGGAAGTAGTGTTAGGTGTGAAGGCAGCTTGGGAACTGGCCAGTTCCGGAGCAAATGAACGAGTAACTCATTGAGATGCTGGTACAGTTGAAGCGGATGCTGCAGCTGGTGGAGCAGGTGATACTGTGTTTGTAGATTTAGCTGGTGGACTTGGACCTTCTACTGCACTATAAGTACCAGCAGAATCTGGACGGCCGATCCTTTTCCATTTCACCCGACGAGTAACACCACGCCCTACTATATTATTTTCCTTGCTCTTTTTTGACTTTGCCATGTCAAGCCGTACCCACAACACAAAAGAATAAAATCGCTCTTCAGAACTCATTGATGCATGATACAGACAAGCAATACTTTGATGTAAGACAACCGTATGAGGATGGAATATGAAGGAAAATAGGACGACATAACATATTCACAGCTACGATGTGTAAACTAAGCAGAAGGATTTTCAAGAAAATAGAAGTGATGCAAGCTAGACACCATATGAAAGATGCAACCAATATTACTCTGCCAAGTTAAAAGTGTCTTGTCATAAGTGGCAATTCGAAAAATTAGAAGCAGTACAACGTAGAAATCAATGCAAGATGCAACCACTATCAAACTGCCATGTTAGAAGTGTCCAATCATGAGTGACTGATGCAGGATACACAACAGCAGTACTTTGATGTAAGAACATGGTATGATAGATAGATGTAGTGTATTCTAGACACAGAACACCATGTCATATGCACATGTATAACGTATGAACTCATCAGGTGCAATTTAATAAAAATAGAAGAAATACGGGCTAGACAACATATGCAACATGAAACCAATTATCACACTGTCAACTTAGAGGAAGCACCTGCGATGGAGTACGGGAGATGAACTCATCATGTAGACTTGGGACTTCAACTTCATTTGCAGTAGGAGTGGAAAATCTAGAGAGTCTCTATTTGTGTCAGTGCGGAGGACCACCGACATCCCCTAACTTACTCTTTTCCTTCCTATTTTCTGATATTTCCTTATGAAGTCAAAACCACAAGAAGATGAACAAAATTAGCTCTGCATAACTGGTT
This sequence comes from Triticum timopheevii, assembly GCA_963921465.1. Classification (NCBI taxonomy): domain Eukaryota; kingdom Viridiplantae; phylum Streptophyta; class Magnoliopsida; order Poales; family Poaceae; genus Triticum; species Triticum timopheevii. The sequence goes on from OY997270.1 coordinate 301,009,368, forward strand.
GATGCATGATAAAAACGAACACTACTTTGATATAACGCAAGCACAGGATAGGAGGATGGAATATATACAAAAAAGACAGCGTTTCATATTCACACGTACGATAGGAGGATGGAATATGTATGAAAAAACAGTAAGCGGAAGGCATTTCAACAAAACTAGAAGAAATGAAAGCTAGGCACCATATGAACATGCAACCAATATCCCTCTATCAGGTAAAAAGTGTCTCGTCGTAAGTGACATTTCAAGAAATTAGAAGCAGTACAAGCTAGAAGACAATGCAAGATGCAACCTACATCATAGTCCCAAGTTAAATATGTCTTATGGGTAAGTGATCATTCCAGGTATAAGTTGTAAGCTACACAGATGCAATTCAACATAATCAGAAGCAATACAAACTAGACATCATACGGAAAACGCAACCACATATAACAGTTCCAAGTTAGAGCAAGCACTTGTGTTGGTGGAGTAGGGGAGATGTGCTCATCATGTACACGTATGTTCTAGAAACAGGAACACGTGTTATATTCACATGCATTATGTGTAAAGTAAGCAGATGCAATTCAAAAAAGTTAAAAGCAATACAAGATAGGCATCATACACAACATGCAACCACATATAATAGTGCCAAGTTAGAGCAAGCACCTGTGATGGTGGAGTAGGGGAGATGTGCTCATCATCTACGCAGCTACGTTGACTATCTAGCCTTGCGTTGTCTTGCGAATCTTGTTGGGAGGATGGTGGAGTAGAATCTGTAGAGAACCTCCGTTTTAGTTGCTCGAAAGGACCACCATCATCCAATGCCTTGCCAATTTCCTTTAGCTTTATTGATTTTGCATTGTGAGGTCAAACCGACAAGAAAAAGGAATATAATTCGCTCTTCAGAACTCATTCATGCGTGATACTGACGAACACTACTCTGATGAAAGGCAAAGTCATGATACGAGGATGGAATATGTATGAAAAAATGGACGGCTTGACATATTCACACCTATGATGTGGTAACTAAGCAGAAGACACTTCAACAAATTAGAAGCACTGCAAACTAGACACCATATGAAAGGTGCAATCAATATCACTTTGCCAAGTTAAAATTGTCTCGTCATAGGTGGCGTTCATCAAACTAGATGCAATACATGCTAGAAATCATATTCAAGACGCAAACCAATATCACACTCCCAAATTAAAGGTGTTCCATCATAAGTGACTGATGCAGGATACACAAGAAGAATAGTTTCATGTAAGAACATGGTGTGGTAGAGAAATATAGTATGTACCAAAAACAGGAAAGCGTGTCATATTCACACATATCATGTGTAAGCTAAGAATATGCAGTTTACACTAATTAGGAGCAATACAAGCTAGACACCATATGCAACATGCAACCAGATATCACACTGCCAAGTTAGAGCAAGCACCTTGGATGGTGGAGTAGGGGAGCGGAGACTTGGACCTTGTAATGCACTATCAGTACAAGGAGAATCGGTACAGATGCTCCGTTTACGTTGCTGCAGAGGACCACCATCATCACCTTCCTTACTCTTTTCCTTCCTCTTTCTTGATTTTGCCTTGTCAAGTCAAACCCACAAGAAAAAGGAATAAAATTTGCTCTTTAGAACTCATTGATGCATGATACTGACGAACACTACTATGATGAAAGGCAAAGTCACGATACGAGGATGGAATATGTACGAAAAAATGGACGGCTTAACATATTCACACCTATGATGTGGTAACTAAGAAGAAGGCACTTCAACAAATTAGAAGCACTGCAAACTAGACACCATATGAAAGGTGCAATCAATATCACTCTGTGTCGGTGGGAAATGACACCTATGGGTTCACAAGAATCCCTACTGCGGTTGCGGGGCGCGGGGGTCGTGAGAAGAGCGGATCAAACAGGTAGCACACGGTTCGTTTATCCAGGTTCGGACTGCGAGGATGCGTAAAACCCTACTCCTGCTTTGGTGGATTGTATATCTGTGTTCTTGAGCTAGCTATGGGGCGTGAGGAGCTCCAGAAAGCCGAATCCTCCTCCTGGTCGCCTCGGGCCTCCTTTTATAGGAAAGGGGCTGCCACAGTGGCACACAGGAGGTGGAAAGGGTACAGTAATGCGAGGTTATCCCTCGCATTACTTGACAAGGCACATTTAATGCGCCTCGCTTAGGTGTCCTTGCTTTATCGGGGACGGGGGAGGGCCCTGTCTCGTCCGCCACCGCTCCCTCTTGTGTTGACACGCGCCCTGGCCAGTGGTGCTTCTGGTGCCATGTAGGCAGGCAAGCAGCTGAGGTGGCACAGTGGTGGGTCTCCACAAAGAGACGGCACGCCGCCACGCAGGTGCCTGCCCAACTAGTTGGGTCGGCAGCTGCATGCGAACGGCGGTGGAGGTGTGGTTGGTGCGGGCCTGACGGTGGCCCCACAGGTGTCCTTGGCAAGGGCCTTGCCGGGGCCCCGGCAAGGGTCTTGCCGTGGCGCTCGCTGTCATCCCCGGCAAGGCTCTTGCCGGGGGCCTCATGGTCCTCCTTGGCTGGGATCCCGCCAAGGATTATCACCTTCTTAAGTGGGCATCTGGTCTTGAATGTCTTCACAAAGATCGGCATGCCACCCCGGGGATGTCTCCCGAATCCTTGCCCCATGGGGGTAGTGGACTCAAGGGTGACTTCGCTCCGTAGGTGTGGGGCGAGCCGCCACGGCAAGGATCTTGCCAGGCTAGCTAAAGCTGCCCCCCGGCAAGGATCTTGCGGGGGGGGGGGTGCTCTATCCCCTTTGCTCTTTGTGGTCTTGGTCTTGGCGTCGTTCTGCTTCTCTTCAGCTTCGGCCTTACCTTGGCTTACCTCCCTTGCCATTCTTGGTGTGGCGGCGCCTGTGGCTCAGAATGCCCGTGCACAGTTATAGGGGTACAAAAAGTGTACCCCCCCCTTTTTTTACACCGACAGGAGCCCCCGGGCCTGGGCCACACATAAGCGCAACGCGTTGTTGGGCTAGGCCCAAAAATGGTGCGCGGGTAGGCGAGGCGGTTTTTACCGCAGTAAGTTTCCTTCACGCGCTGCGCTTTCTACGCGTCCTGTGCGTGGCGCGGCGTGGGGAGGCGTGCGTGACATGGGTGGCGTGCGTGGGGCTGAGCTTCGCATGCTTGCGTCACGTCATAGTAAAGGGGGGCGGTTCGCGCCTTCCCCATAAACAGAGGAAGGCGTGGAGGCGCGGACCATTTATTGAACGGGGCCGAGGCGTGGTCTTCAAGGCGCCCACTCCCCACGATCACGGGGTGGGGAGAGGTCGCCTCACCCGTCGCCTCGGTCCTGCACGCCTGCCACGTGGCTCGCATGTGCTTGGGGTGGCGATCGGCGGAGGCGGGAAACCGGGCCGGCGCGGGCCGGGGCAGCGGGTCGGTCCCAGTTCCCTGCGCCCTCTGTGTCTTGATTGGCAGAGTGGGGCGGTCGAGCCCCTACCCCATTCCTTTATATGGAGCAGGAGGGGCAGGACGGCGGCCCGCATTCTTTCATCTCCTCCTTTCTTCAGCTTCCGCTCCCCCCCTTCCATCCGCCATGGAGAGAGGGAATCTTGGTCCTTCGACGGTGGCGGCGAGGGTCGCCGCTCGGCAACGCATCCCTCCTACTCCCGCGCCTGCGGTGGCAGAGCCAGCCGTGAGGGGAAGAGGGAGGGGGCGAGGCCGTGGGCGAGGCCGAGGCGCTCGGGGAAGAGGAGGACGGGGGGGCGCGCCGGCCTCGCCTCCGCCAGTGGTTCCTCCTCCCATGGAGGGTCACGTTGGAGACGACCCTTGCGAGTTCTTTGTCAAGTTGCACCGGCCGCCTCGTCGTCGCCTTCGTCTCCCGACTCCATTTGCGCGGGAGATGGAGCTGGATCCGCCGGAGTCATTGCGGCTGCATATGAGGGGCTGCGGGATCAGCGGCACGCGGGTTCGCGTTGATTTCCCAGCCACGTGATGTATATTCGTCGAGGTTGGAAGACGTTTGCTCATATCCACCGCGTGACGGAGGGGCTCACTCTCCATTTTAAGCTGATGGAGGGCGGCCTCCTCTCCGTCAAGGTCTTCAGGCTCTTCGGGACCCGTGTAAGGTGCTGCGTGGAGAGTTCTTCTGATAGCGAACACTCCTCCTCGGGTGGGAGTGACGAGGAGGACAGTGGCAGCGATGACGAGGGTAGTAGGCGGCAGGATGACGGGTCCGACTAGGTGTCGGGCGACGCTCCGTGCGGCACCGCGACCCCATCATCCGTGCCGCTGGCTCCCTGAACTTCTCGGGGTCGTCCCCTTGGGCGGCTGGCGTTGGGAGGCTGCAGAAGAGGAAGAGGGCGGGCGGCAAGGCCGTCGACTCGGAGTACGCAGGCACCGACGCCTTCGACGCGTGCTGACGTCCTGCCACCTCATCTTCGAGCTCTGCTTCCGGCGTCGCCATCACCATCCAGCCTTCGGACGGCCATCGAGATGTTCTCTTGGCGTCTTCTGCCACCCGTAGCTCGCCTAGGCGCCTCTTTTGCCCTTTTCGCCTCCTTGACCTGCCTCCTGAGGAGAGGGACAAGGAAGGGATTACGGGCACCTTATCTTTTTTTAGTTTGTAAGCCTTCGGGCCTTAGCTGAATTTAAAACTTGTAATCCCACCATTCATGTTTTTCATTCCCTATGGACTGTACCTGAATGGAATGTTTTTAATGAAAAAGGGATGCTTGCCGGGCCATTTGTTTGTGGGTAGAACCCACGACAAGGAGTAAATCCTTGATATCTCTAAGATAAACATTTCCTTGCCCGGCAACAGGCCTTGCCGTCTCCCCACCTCACTCGACCTTTCTCACGCCTTTGGCGGAGGTAGGGATGAGGTGGGTTCGGGCCCCTCGTTTCATCCTTTTGCTGCCGCGACTACGATCAAACCTGGCCCCAGGAACGAGTCCTAGGGCCTGGAGTTAGGGGAGCACGGTAGCTTTTATGAAAAACGAGGTTTCACATACCTCAGTCCATAAGGGAATGCATGATAAGGGATGAAGAACTTATCTGAAGCTGTAGCCCCCGGCAACTTTGGTTTGCCGTGGGTGAATCTTTGCTCTTGCAGCCCCCGGTAATACTGGCTCGCCGGGGTCTAGATGCTGGTCCATCCTCCTTCTCTTTTTCGTCCTTAAGTGATCCGGCAAGGATATGTGTGAGTCATGCGAACCAAAGAAGATGAAAGAACGGCAAAGGGACGCACACTCGACCTCTAAGCTAGGTGTTAGTCACCGCTAAGCACTATTGACTCTAACCAAGGATGAGACTCGACTTAGCATGCATGCTATAACTTAGGGTGCCAGCGCTTCATTTATTTATGCTCGGGGTCTGCGCCTGGCTTTGTACAAAGGGTTACATGCATCATCGGCAATGCTTGTACAAAAGGTGGCTTGCCGGGGGGCCCGGCAAGCCGCGCCTCACGGGTAAAACTTGCGAAGATGCTCAATATTCCAGGAGTTACTCACCAGAACAGCATCTTCGGTCTCCATGCGGACTAAGCCGGGCCTGGTGACTCGTATTACCCGATAAGGGCCTTTCCACTTTGGCATCAACTTATTGGAATTCTTGGCCGACTGAACGCGCCGAAGGACAAGGTCGCCTTCCTCAAGGCTTCGGACATGAACCTTGCGGCTATGGTAGCGGCGCAAGGCTTGCTGGTAGTGTACTGCTCTCACAGCCGCCCGAAGACGATCTTCCTCAAGGAGCATTGCGTCATCTTGTCGCAGTTGCTCTTGCTCAAGCTCATCATAAGCGAGCACTCGAGGTGACCCGTGTATGAGTTCAGTGGGGAGAACTACTTCTGCCCCGTATATTAGGGCAAAAGGTGTCTGGCCGGTGGCTCGATTTGGCGTTGTTCTGATCGACCAAAGAACCATCGGCAACTCATCAATCCAGCGCCTTCCGCTCTTGTGCAGACTGTCAAAGGTCTTTGTCCTTAAGCTCCCAAGTACTTCAGCATTTGCCCTCTCAGCTTGACCGTTGCTTCATGGGTGGGCAACGGAAGCGAAACAGACTTTGCTACCGAGGTCTTGAGTATACTGCATGAAGGTGTGGCTTGTGAACTGTGTGCCGTTGTCGGTGATGACCCTGTTGGGTACACCACAACGGCACACTAGCCCCTTGAAGAACTTGACGGCTGACTGAGCTGTGACCTTCCTCACTGCCTCCACCTCCGGCCACTTTGTGAACTTGTCGATTGCAACGTACAAGTACTCAAAGCCCCCGACAGCGCGGGGGAAAGGGCCCAGTATGTCGACCCCCCAGACCGAGAAGGGCCAGGAGAGAGGAATGGTTTGAAGGGCTTGAGCTGGCTGATGAAGCTTCTTTGAACGGAACTGGCACGCTTCACACCTGGTGACTAGCATCATCGCATCCTGGAGGGCGGTGGGCCAAAAGAAACCTTGCCGGAATGCCTTGCCGGCAAGGGCCCTTGACCCAACGTGGGATCCACATATGCCCCCGTGTATCTGCCCCAACAGCTCCAATCCTTCCTCTCAAGGGATGCACTTCAATTTCATACTGTTCGGCCTCTTCCTGTACAGGACGTCATCGACGAACTGGTACATGGTAGAGCGACGGGCTACTCTTTCCGCTTCTTCCTGCTCCTCAGGAAGTTCCCCTGTCTGGAGGAATCGGACGGTGTGTTGTGCCCATGCTGGAGCCTGGGGCTCGACGGCGAGGACTAAAGGCATTTCCTCCGCTATAGGGGCGGCTGTCTCGACGGCATGAGCTTGATGCTCCGCCGGAGGTAGCCGTCCCGTGGCAGGCTCAGCGTCCCCGACAACATCCTTGCCGGCGGCTCCCGGGAGCTCGGCGGGAAAGTACTTGTCGGGCCCTGATTTCCTCCTCCTGTTCTGCTCTATTGATGGATCAACAGATGGCTGAGTTAGCTGAAGCACAAAGGTACCTGGTTCCACAGGTAGCTTGAGGGCAGCGCATTTTGATAGGTAATCGGCGATGTCGTTCTCCGCTCGGGGAACGTATTCAGCCTGTATACCGTCGAAACGCTCTTCCAGCTTTCTCACTTCATCAACGTAGGCCTTCATCAATGGGCTCGGGTAATCCTTGTTGACTTGCTTGACGACAAGCTGCGAGTCGCCCCTGACGATGAGCTTCTTGATTCCAAGGTCCGCCGTGATCCTAAGACCGGCAAGCAGCCCTTTGTACTCTGCCGTATTGTTTGTTGACACCTCCCTGGGGAAGTGCATCTGGATCACGTACTTGAGGTGTTCTCCGGTGGGGGCGACAAGCAGTACGCCAGCCCCGACACCTTGTAGGGAGAAAGCTCCATCAAAGTACATGACCCAATTGCAACTTGCCTCCTCGCCAGGGAGAGCAGTCTCTTGGGCTTCTTCATCAGGTGTTGCGGTCCACTCTGCAATGAACTCTGCCAGGACCCAGCTCTGGATCGTCGAAGTACTTTCAAACTTGAGGCCAAAGCTGGACAGCTCCAGCGCCTATTCCACAATCCTCCCTGTTGCATCTGGATTGTGCAATATCTGTTGTAGAGGGAGGCGAGTGATGACAGTAATCTCGTGTGCCTGGAAGTAGTGATGTAGCTTCCTCGAGGCCATAAGAAGGCCGAAGAGCAGTTTCTGCACGCCGGAATACCTTGATCTAGCCCCCTGCAGGAGGGAGCTAACAAAGTAGACCGGGTGCTGCATCATTTTCTTCTTCGGCAGCACTTCGACTCGCTGTGTCGTCTCCGCATTGGTGGTGTCGGGCTCTATTGCTGCCATTACCTCGTTGTCAACCTCTCTCCGGGCCACTAGTGTGGCGCTGACCACCTGGTTCGTCGCCGCCAGGTATAGCAGCAACGGCTCCTGTGGCCTAGGCGCAACTAGTATTGGCGCGGAGGAGAGGTACTTCTTCAAATCTTGCAACGCTGTCTCGGCTTCTGGCGTCCACTCCATCGGGCCCGCCTTTTTCAGGATCATGAAAAAGGGAAGGGCGCGCTCGGCGGACTTGGAAATGAACCTTCCCATGGCGGCGACGCAACCAGCAAGCCGACGCACATACTTGATTCGCTTGGGTGCTTCAATCTGCTCTATAGCTTTGATCTTGTCCGAATTGGCCTCTATACCACGCTGTGACATAAAGAACCCGAGAAGCTTGCCGGACGGGACGCCGAAGACGCACTTCTCAGGGTTCAGTTTGAGATTGATCTTGCGCAGGTTTGCAAATGTCTCTTGCAAATCTGGTATGAGGGTTGCCCTATCCTTGGTTTTGACCACTATGTCGTCCATATAAGCTTCCATATTTCTATGGAGCTGGGGTTCAAAACCAATCTGGACTGCCCTCGCAAATGTCGAACCAGCACTCTTCAACCCGAAAGGCATCCACATGAAACAATACGTACCACATGGGGTGATGAATGATGTTTTCTCTTCGTCTTCTCTTGTCATGAAGATCTGGTGGTAGCTGGAGTAGGCATCGAGGAATGACAACAGATCACACCCAGCCGTGGAGTCAACAATCTGGTCGATGTGCGGCAACGGGAAGGGGTCTTAGGACAAGCCTTATTGATATCTGTGTAATCAATACACAGCCTCCACTTCCCATTTTCCTTGCGCACTACGACCGGATTGGCCAACCACGTCGGATGGAGCACTCCTCTTACCAAGCCCGCTGCCTCCAGTTTCCGGATCTCTTCTGTGATGAACTCTTGTCGTTCTAAAGCTTGCTTTCTGACCTTCTGCTTGACGGGCCACACATGGGGACAGACAGCAAGGTGGTGCTCAATCACCTCCCTGGGAACGCCGGGGATGTCGGAGGCTTGCCATGCAAATACATCGACATTCGCTCGCACGAAGGTGACGAGCGCGTCTTCCTATTTGTCGTCAAGGGTGGAGCTTATGGTGAAAGCTCCTCCCGTGCCGTCCTCATTGACAGAAACCTTCTTGGTTCCCAGCGGTATGGCCCTGGACTTCTTGTTCCCGCCGGTGGAGCTCTCTGGCACGTCCTCGACGACAGCGCTACACTCCGAAGAGGTGCGCTTGCCGGAGTGGGTGTCCGAGGTCTCACCGGTCTTCTGCTTCTTCTTCCCTCCCGGGGCCCTAGCGGCAGGAGCAAGTGCCCTAGTGGAGGCAGCTGCTGCAACTGCTTGCTGGTATAGTTGGTCAGCGCAGATCAGCGCATCTTTCATATCGGAGGGGACGGTGATGATTGTCACAGGCCCTGGCATCTTTAGGGTGTTGTAGGCGTAGTGTGACGCCGCCATGAACTTGGCCAGCGCTGGGCGGCCAAGGATCCCGTTGTAGGGCAAGGGGATCTTGGCAACATCAAACACGATCCTCTCCGTCCTGTAGTTCAGGTTGCTTCCAAAAGTCACGGGCAGCGTGACCTTTCCCTCGGGTTGGCTTCTTCCCGGGTTGACCCCTTGAAACGTGCCCGTCTCTTCGAGGTCTCCATCAGGAATCTGCAGTTTCTCGATCACGGAAGGCGAGATCAAGTTCAGACCGGCCCCACCATCGACTAGCATCTTTGTCACCTTGAGGTTGCATATTGTCGGTGAAACCAACAACGGCAGGCACCCGACCGCAGTAGTGCGATCAGGGTGATCCTCAGTGTCAAAAATGATAGGTGCGCTGGCCCACTACAGCGGCCTTTGGGCATCAAACGACGGCTCTGCCGCTGTAATCTCTCGCGCCCACTGCTTAAGCCAGCAATGAGAGGTATGCAGCGAGGCACCGCCGTCGACGCACATGGCCTCTGTAGCTTTCTGAAACTCTTGGTCGCCGGACTCGTCGTCCTCTTCGTGATCGTCGTCTTCTGGCTTTCTGTCACGGCCCCGGGCGGGCCTCTCCTGTTGTTTATCCTTGCCGCGACGGCCCGCCTGGCCGTCACGCTTCTTGCCGGACCCCTCAGCACCGTCTTGGCCCTTTTCCTTGTCCCGCCTCTCATATTTAGCTCTCTGCTTCTCAGCGAGGAGTTCAACTTGTCGGCAGTCTTGGAGAGCATGGCCTTTGGTGCGATGGATCTTGCAGTACCGCTTGTCGGAGTTTCCTGACTTCTCGGCAGCCACCAAGGCCCGGCAGGCAACACATTCGGCAATTTCCTTGCCGGGGTCATCTGCCTTGGTTTTCTTGGTGGAGCCGGTGTCATCAGATCCCTCGACGACAAGCACGGCTTTTCCTTTGGGCTTCCTGTTGCGGCACCGGCCTTTCTTCGCCGGGGCGGCAGTATCCTCGTCTGAGGAGTTGGTTTCCACGCCGGCATCTTCGCCGGGGTACTTCCTTCCCTCTTCAGCCCGGGCACATATGTCAGCAAGAACATAAAGTTCTGCTACATCTTTCACCTTGTTCATCGCCAGCTCTTTGCGCATCTTGCGGTTACGTACGTTCTGATGGAACACGCTGATGATGGCGGCAGGGTGAACATCAGGGATATTGTACTGTATCCGGCTGAACCTCTATATATACTTGCGGAGACTCTCGCCTTCCTTCTGGGGAATGACGTGCAGGTCGCTCGCCTGGCCATGGGCTTGGTGGCCTCAGGTAAAGGCGCCCACGAACTCATGGCACAAATCCGACCAGGAGGAAATGGAATCTACCGGCAAGTGCATCAACCATGACATGGCGTTGGGTTTAAGAGCCAACGGAAAGTAATTCGCAAGCACCTTATCGTCGCGGGCTCCGGCAGCTTGCATCGCGATGGTGTAAATGCCGAGGAACTCAGACGGGTGAGTCTTGCCGCTGTACCTTTCGCCCACGTCAGGTTTAAAAGTGCGGTGAGTGGGACACTAGAACTGCCGCAGCTCACGGGTAAAAGCCGGACAGCCTACCTCGTAAGGTAGGCCTCCAGGGCTCTCCGGTGTCGGGTGGTTCACAGCAGGCCCTGCTCGCCTGTCTGATTGGTGGCGCGCTCCGTGCCGGCGCTCGATAGTGGTTCGAGCGTCTTCATGCTCTCGTTCCCGAAGGACTTGGCGCTGGTCACAGTGGGTCCGCGGGTCGGATGACGCTATGGAGATTTTGTCGCCCGTGACGCCACGATGGGCTGGCGTCCGAGGCGTCGGGCGAGGAGGGGGCGAGTGCACCGTGGCTGCGGTGTCACCGACTCTCCTGCCACTGGTGCGTGGGACTCCGTCAGAGCGTCGACCCGGGGGCTCCACCGGACTCGGCTCGTCTTTGTTCGCCACCGCAACAAGGCTTCAGATAGTGGATCTCCATTCGTTGAGTTTCCCCGTAGTCGGAGGGAAATCGAGGAGCAACTACGCGCGCGCCAGGGCTTCTGCTGGCGTCGGTGGTAGCGAAACCTGCACGGATCACGACGCGCTTCGACTTCTGACCATGTCAGAAGGAGCTCTATCACGACCCCACGGTCGCATGCCATCTTCGCCAGCACCTCGGCGAGCGGGCAGGTCTTCTACATCCCGGGAGGGGCGCTCGGGGCTCTTCCCGCGGCGACGCCCGGGGTCTTCGGTGTGATTACGCCGTTCATCGCACGCCGCTTGAGAGGAGCGTGCCGTCGGCGCCGGCGTGGGGGTCTGGGAAGCCCTCGCGTCGCCTTCGGGCGGGGCGGCAGCGATCTTGGAAGGCCCCGCGCCACCCGCGGAGGGCCTGGCTCCGTCTTTGGATTTGGCGGCGTGCAGCCCATTGCTAGGTGCACGAACATCACCGCTTCCCAAACTCCGGCTGCTAGGATGGTGTTGGTGTTCGCGAACGGCACCCCGGGTCCTTTCCACGACCGGTCCGCTGCTCGCCCGCGTCGGGACGGGATGGACGGCTTTCGACGGGCCAACCGCCACCGTCGTCTTCTTCTTGGGTGCCATGACGATGAAGGAGCGTCGAACTAACTGCTAAAGCCGATTCTCACAACTGCGCTGCCCCCTACCTGGCGCGCCAAAGATGTCGGTGGGAAACGACACCTATGGGATCACAAGAATCCCTACTACGGTTGCGGGGCGCGGGGGTCGTGAGAAGAGCGGATCAAACAGGTAGCACACGGTTCATTTATCCAGGTTCGGGCCGCGAGGATGCGTAAAACCCTACTCCTGCTTTGGTGGATTGTATATCTGTGTTCTTGAGCTAGCTATGGGGCGTGAGGAGCTCCAAAAAGCCGAATCCTCCTCCTGGTCGCCTCGGGCCTCCTTTTAGAGGAAAGGGGCTGCCACAGTGGCACACAGGAGGTGGAAAGGGTACAGTAATGCGAGGTTATCCCTCGCATTACATGACAAGGCGCATTTAATGCGCCTTGCTTAGGTGTCCTTGCTTTATTGGGGACGGGGGAGGGCCCTGTCCCATCCGCCGCCACTCCCTCTTGTGTTGACACGCGCCCTGGCCAGCGGTGCTTCTGGTGCCATGTAGGCAGGCAAGCAGCTGAGGTGGCACAATGGTGGGTCTCCACAAAGAGACTGCACGCCGCCACGCAGGTGCCTGCCGAACTGGTTGGGTCGGCAGCTGCATGCGAACGGCGGTGGAGGTGTGGCTGGTGCGGGCCTGACGGTGGCCCCACGGGTGTCCTTGGCAAGGGCCTTGCCAGGGCCCCGGCAAGGGTCTTGCCATGGCGCTCGCTGTCATCCCCGGAAAGGCTCTTGCCGGGGGCCTCGTGGTCCTCCTTGGCTGGGATCCCGCTATCGGCGTTCTGGGAACGGGGGTTCCCAGACTTGCCCGCCTGCGGCCTGCGGCGTGGCTCGAAAGGGGGCCCAACACTGCCCATCTTCATCAACACGAGACCCAAGACCCTCGCGAGGGGCCAAGCCTCGCGGGGCGGACGACACGGCGCTTCCTCAGGCATGGCCTCATCAGGCTGGCTCACGAGGAGGCGGAGAGATTAAGGCGGGGTACCTCACGAGGTGCCCATGACGCAAGCCATGACGACCAAGGGTGCCAGGCAGGCGCCAGCCTGTGCAGTGTCTCCCTTTCCTCTTTGGTGCAAAGGGGGCAAGCGCAGGCGAGAGGATCAAGCAAAGGCACCCATTTCGGTGCAACGAGACCAAGACCAGTCCAATGGTGGGAAGGAGGTCATCGTGGAGCCCAGAACGGCGTCACCACAGGGCCTTTGGCAGGCGAGGACCAACTTTAGTCAGGATAAGTGTACCAGATGTTCCCCTTCAAATTGGCCAATTGTTGGCGCCTTTCCCGCTCAATATTTGGGAAGAGGCCCAGGGCCCTTGCCTATAAATAGGACTAGCCACCCCTAGGGTAGAGGATGGAGAATGAGGAACATCGAGAAACCAGTTAGAAAGACTGAGGCAGCAGAGAGAGAGAGAGAGAAGGGCGGCTGAACTCCCCCTAGCAGTTCATCCCCCTAGCCAAGAACAGACCCTCGCGAGGTTGTTCTTCCTTGTATTGTTCATCATCATTAGCCCAAGAGGCAATCCACCCACCACAAACTAGAGTAGGGTATTACACCACAATGGTGGCCCGAACTAGTATAAACCCTGTGTCTCTTGTGTTGTTCTTTCAGTAGTTAGATCTTTGCGAGACGGAGAGGTAGAGGGCATAATCTCCGCGCGCACCCCAGAGTTTGAACCTTAAGGGTCTGCCGGAACCCGAAATCCGACATTTGGCGCGCCAAGTAGGGGTGCGCCGGAATTTGTCTTCCACCGCTCCGCTCTCCTCCGACCATCGCGTCCATGTCCGACGCTCGTCGGGCCCGCGCCGAGCGCCGGGCCGCCATCGCTTCCCACGTCGCCCAGACGGCTCCCGTCGGTGGGCGTCCTCGTCGTTCCCCGTCGCCCGCCATCAACGCCGCCACCGGCCCGGCGGGGAACGAGCAGCAAGCGTCGTCTCAGCATCCATCCGTGCGGCAAGACGGCCGCACCGCTACTCCATCGCTCACACCAGCTGGCTCTTCGTCCCGCGCGCTCCGTGCACCCTTGGAGGCTCGAGCTGTGCTCATCGCGGCAAACGAGCTCCTGCGCTACCGTCTCGTCGACGTCATCTACGAAGAGTGGCTCGACCGCGTCACCAAGCTCGTCTGCGCCGCAGGGGGCTCTCCTGCGCCGTTCGCTCCGCTGCGCCGCACCCCGCCCCGCGCGGGCAATGAAGCTCCGGGGGCGTACCAGCCACCTCCTCTCCAAGAAGACGCCATGGCTCCAAGGCGCGTGGCCCCTGGGCGGAACCCGCTCCGTCAGGTGCCAGCCCAGCAAGAACGGAGCTGCCAAGAAGTCCCTCGACCGCAAGAGGCTGCCCGGGCGCTCCCTGCTCCGGCTCGTCGAGACCCTGCTCCAGCTCCGGCACGTCAAGACCCCGCACTGCTTCCAGCTGTAGCGCATGGGGACCCGCAAGACCAAGCTCTCCCTCAACCAAAGCCTCCCGTGGCCACTGCTGGCTGCCACGCCTACACCACCGATCTGCGCAGCGTCGCGTGGCCTGGCAAGTTCAAGCCAGACCTGCCTCCTCACTTTCGTCACGACCGACCCTGCAGAGTTCCTCCAGCTCTATGAGTTGGGCATCGAAGCTGCCAGTGGGGATGAAAAGGTCATGGCGAACTGGTTCCCCATGGCGCTCAAGGAAGGAGCTCGCACCTGGCTCCTGAACCTGGCCCCAGGCATGATCTCTTCCTGGGACCAGATGCGCACCCGCTTCATCACCAACTTCCAAGGTACCCGCGACCGGCCGCCCGCCGTGAGCGACATGCGCCGCATCAAGCAACAACCCGGAGAGACCCTGCAAAAGTACATCCAGCGCTTCAACAGTGTGCGCCTGAAGATCCCCAAGGTGTCCGAGGAAGCCATCATCTCAGCCTTCTCCGATGGTGTGCGCGACGTCAAGATGAAGGAGGAGCTGGCGATGCATGAAGACCTGTGCACCTCCCTGGAGCTGTTCAACTTGGCGACCAAGTGTGCCAGGGCTGAGGAGGGGCGTCTCTCCCTCCTCGAGCTGCCCGCCGCAGACCCAGAAGAGAAGAAGCCCAAGGCCAAGGACGTGAAGCGCAAGGGGGCTGCCGTGCTCGCGGCAGAACCGGACACCAAGCGGGGCAAGGATCTGACTGAATCCTCCAGGGGCAGCCGGTACTGTGTGTACCACGACCTCCACACCTACAACACCAATGAATGCCAGGAGCTCCGCGCCGTGCGAGAAGGAAGGATCGGCCGTCGTCCTGACCGCGCTGACCGGGGCTACGGCCGAGGAGGAGGAAGAAACGCAGGACGCTGGGAAGACCGTGGCCCGCGCCAAGGGTGGCGTGATCAACCTTGCGAGGACCGCTGGCGAGACCTGCCTCGCGAGGGGGACTGGAGGGATCAGCCTCGTGAGGATCGCCCACAGGGCAACGCAGGCCTCCCCCACTGCCGCCTCAGCCGAGGAGGAACGAGGACCGCCATCAAGACGAAGGGGCTGGGGGCTTCCAGGAGCCGCGCGCAATCGCCTGCATCCTGGGCGGAGCTCAAGCCCCAGCCTCTCAATGCATCTTCAAGCAGTTTGCCCGCGAAGTGAATGCAGTCCTCCCCAAGCTCGAAGCAACGCGCCCTCTCAGGTGGTCGGCGTGCGCCATCACGTTCAGCTCAGCGGATCAGCTCAAGTGCGCGGCCACAACCGGAGTCCTCCCGATGCTTTGCTCCCCAGTCATCAGCAACGTACTGGTCACCAGGACCCTCATCGATGGTGGAGCAGGGCTCAACGTCCTGTCCGTGGAAACATTCAACAATCTCCATGTGCCCTATGACCAGCTTCAGCCAACCAAGCTTTTCTCAGGAGTCACCGACGGTTCCACGATCCCGATTGGGCAGGTCCGCCTCCCTGTCACCTTCGGGGCCCGCAGCAACTACTGCACCGAGCTCATCGACTTCTACGTCGCCCACATCCGCCTGCCGTACAACGCCATCCTCGGGTACCCAGCGTTGGCCAAGTTCATGGCCGTGACTCATCATGGCTACAACGTCCTCAAGATGCCAGGAAGTGGCGGAGTCATCACGGTGCCATGTGAAGAGAAGGATGCAGTGTGTTCCCTGGAGCGAGCCTTTCAGGCCGCGTCACTAGAAGACCCAGATCGCGGAAGCAGGAGGCTTCCGAGACCACCCCCAAGAAGAAGAAGGCATCATCTGGGCCAGCCCCTCAGGAGGCAGGCCCCTCAGGGCCCGCGTCTGCCCAAGGGAGACCTCCTTCCATCGCATAGGAAAGCGCGCCTGGCGCCCTCCTCAGGCAAGGCTCGGGGGCTCTCACCTGGAGGGCCACCGACCTGGCCAAGGTCACGAGGGAGGCGCTTGGGCACCACGTGGAGGCGTGCTTGGAAGCACGTTTCCCCCAAGAAGGAGCGAGGCAAGGAAGGTCAGACCAGCAGGAGTTCGTTAACAAGGCCGTTCAAGAACTACAGGAGTCAAGAATCATGAGAGGTTGCTGCCGTTCACCGGCTGTGGCTCCCCATCCAGGCGAGGATGGTGGGCTGCGTGTCTGCATCAACGTACCAGGGCTCAATCAGGTCGCCATGACGGAACGCCTCTGGCCCTCGCAAGTGGGGCGTTGTGGAGGTCCACCCCACAGCTACGTTCGCATGCCTTACGGCTTGCCGAGCGTGGCTGCTGCGTACCAGCGCCTCGTGAGGGGCATCATGGAGACTCAGGAAGACAGGCGTTCTGCAGTCCTGGCGGAGATGGAGATGATTCGCGAGGAGCCACCAGCGCCTCCGGAGCCTCCTGAGGCCCCTGGGCCTGGGGGCTCATGATGATCGGCTTCCGCAGCCCACCGAGTCTGCTGCACCAACACCACTTCGTCTTCGACATCTTCAGGTGACATCTTTCAAGCTTCATTTCCAGCTGGGAGCACCCTCCCAGGGCTGCATCATTCCCAGGCCGCGTGGGTCCGTCCCTGCGGCATGTATCCCTTTTTATTTTTCGAACATTAGCTTGCTTTGTTGGGGGCGCCCTTCGGGCTGCATCATCCCCAGGCCGCTCGGGCCAGGCCCAGTGGCGTGTATCTCCCTTGCGTTTATTTCCAGCTATGCATTCACCTATCATGCTTGATTACTTGATGCCTGTCCACGGCACCTCTTCTTCTCCATGTCGACCACTTGCACGTTAAAGGGGGGGGTACCTGAGCATCGCGACTCAGGGCTCTTGCTGGCTCTCCAGCCCTCACCCTCTGGCCTTGTCCACGGCATCGCGACCTGGCATACCAACGACGGCTGATACAAGCTCGAGGGCCGGGACCCGAGGACGCAGAGTGTCGGCATCTAACCAAATTTGCAGGAACACATCTCAAGATACGGCCCAGTGCCAGGCGCAACCCGCCTAGAGGTAGGGCCCCGTGAGTCCCGCGTCGGCTCACGGGCGCCCAAGTACACATCACCTGCGCCAACCAGCAAGCCTCTGAGCAACTAACGATCGACTGATAATTATCATGGCAACCCCTTCTTCTTTCTATGATGAGTTTGCAGGACCCCCTGAGGGAATTGCGCTAGCCGAGGCCCTCACGGAGTTCCCTTCACCCTCGTCCGCGCGAACCGCTTGCACGTTAAAGGGGGGGCGCCTGAGCATCGCGACTTAGGGCTCCTACCGGCACTCCAGCCTCACCCTCTGGCCTTGCCCACGGCATCGCGACCTGGCATACCAGCGACGACTGAGACCAGCTCGAGGGCCGGGACCCGAGGATGTAGAGCAGAAATGGGAGCAAAGGCGAGGGAGAAGGGGCATGCGAGGACCTCGCCAAGCAACTCCGCTCCTACTGCCGTGCGGACCCGACGATACACCAAGAATAACCCCCGATTAACAAGATAAGTCACCACCCGAAAACACCGGCTACCATGGCACTACCCCCAGACCTAACGCAATTCCATACTAGTAACGTCGCTCCCCTTTCTCACCGAGCGACGGCTGCTTGGGCGCCAAAGGGGACCTCCTGAGCATCGCGACTCAGGGGCTCTTAGCGGACCCCGGGTCGCTCACCTCCTGGCCTTGACCACGGCATCGCGACCTGGCATACCAGAGATGGTTGACGCCGCCTTTGGACTGGGACCTGTCGACGCAGAGCACCAAGCCCTCGCGAGGTTCGAAAGGGAGAACTAAACTATGACGGAATTGGCGACTCGCACAGTTCCATAGCAAGAGTTACATATTAACAAAAAGGATCACAGGCACATTACAAGCCCCCATTGGGCGCAGTGCGATTCCTCGCAGGAAACGGATCCTAAGGGATGCTAACTGCGCGTGCCTCGGCAAAAGACGCCATCATCAATAGTGGGCCGTCAAGCATCGGCGCCAACCCTATCCAGATCAGAGTCGGCGACGGCCAAGTGAGCCCGCTCTGCTCCGGGAGCGGCGCTGGCTCGTGGGCTCGTAGCTGTCGTCGCTCGTCTCCGGAGTCGCGAAGATCTCGCTGGGGTCGCTGGATCCTCCGGTGCTCCCGTCGCTTGTGGAGCCGTCCAGGGAGCGGTCGGCGGGCCTAGCCCTCACCATGGCAAGGTCCTGGCCGCCTCTCCCGGGGCAGCACTCCAGCCGGCGCCCGTTCGCGTCGAAGACCTTGAAGAACATCACCGAAGCGCCATCATACTCCAGGTGGATCGTGAGGGCGCCCCTTGCTCTGCAACCCCGAGCAATCTCGCCACAGCCATGAGTCATGAAGACCTCGCCCGAGGCAATGACCGTGACCTCTGCCTCGGTCGCGGGAGTGCTGCAGTCGGCGTGCTGCAGCCATAGCTCCAGGAGTCTTCCCTGTGGGAAGACGGAAGTGAAGAAGGGAGGAAAGCGAACCCAAGTTCGAGGGGGCATGGCGGCGTGGAGCACGAGCTCGCGGGAGGAGCCCTCGGCGTGGACTCCAGGAGGAACGACCCACACCTTCGTGACCCGTCGGCGCCGGCGACGGCGCTGGCTGCGGGGATTGGCATCGCCCCCTTCAAGGCCCTCGACGTGGGCATGCAAGGGAAGCGGGAACCCTGGCGGAGGCCGCTCGTACCAAGGCCTCGACACCACCTGACGATCTTCCTCGTCCCGACCGCGAAGGGCAGGCCGTTTCTTCGGCGGCAGCGAATCTGGTCCCTCTCGAGGAGCCTTTCCCTTCTCCGCTGCAGAGAACCGGCGGATCGGGGCCATCACGGCAAGGCGGAGCAAGAATCGGGGCGAAGGAGAAAGCAAGGAGAGATGGAGTGGAAGGGCACGCGTGGTGCTGTACTTATAGCCGGCGAACGCCAACCGTCAGCCTCCATGATCATAGGTAATCATGACACGATTTGCATGCAGGGACTTGTCCAATCCGCGCGATTATCGAGGCATCGTGGGGAAGCGGAGGCACCCACGTCCAATCAACCACCACGCGGCGCCCAAGGCTGCAGGTTGTTAGGGCCCGCGGCGCTTCGCCCTTGCCCTTTCGCTTCTCGGCACGGCCAAGTACAGGCGCGCCTTGGGCCCGGGGGCTACTGTCGGCGTTCTGGGAACGGGGGTCCCCAGACTTGCCTGCCTGCGGCCTGCGGCGTGGCTCGAAAGGGGGCCCAGCACGGCCCATCTTCATCAACACGAGACCCAAGACCCTCGCGAGGGGCCAAGCCTCGCGGGGCGGACGACACGGCGCTTCCTCAGGCACGGCCTCGTCAGGCTGGCTCACGAGGAGGCAGAGAGATCAAGGCGGGGTACCTCACGAGGTGCCCATGACGCAAGCCATTACGACCAAGGGTGCCAGGCGGGCGCCAGCCCCCGCAGTGTCTCCCTTTCCTCTTTGGTGCAAAGGGGGCAAGCGCAGGCGAGAGGATCAAGCAAAGGCACCCATTTCGTTGCAACGAGACCAAGACCAGTCCAACGGTGGGAAGGAGGTCATCGTGGAGCCCAGAACGGCGTCACCACAGGGCCTTTGGCATGCGAGGACCAACTTTAGTCAGGATAAGTGTACCAGATGTTACCCTTCAAATTGGCCAATTGTTGGCGCCCTTCCCGCTCAATATTTGGGAAGAGGCCCAGGGCCCTTGCCTATAAATAGGACTAGCCACCCAGGGTAGAGGATGGAGAATGAGGAACATCGAGAAACCAGTTAGAAAGACTGAGGCAGCAGAGAGAGAGAGAGAGAAGGGCGGCTGAACTCCCCCTAGAAGTTCATCCCCTAGCCAAGAACAGACCCTCGCGAGGTTGTTCTTCCTTGCATTGTTCATCATCATCATCCCAAGAGGCAATCCACCCACCACAAACTAGAGTAGGGTATTACACCACAATGGTGGCCCGAACTAGTATAAACCCTGTGTCTCTTGTGTTGTTCTTTCAGTAGTTAGATCTTTGCGAAACGGAGATGTAGAGGGCATAATCTCCGCGCGCACCCCAGAGTTCGAACCTTAAGGGTCTGTCAGAACCCAAAATCCGACACCCGCCAAGGGTCATCACCTTCTTAAGTGGGCATCTAGTCTTGAATGTCTTCACAAAGATCTGCATGCCACCACGGGGATGTCTCCCGAATCCTTGCCCCATGGGGATGGTGGACTCAAGGGTGACTTCGCTCCGTAGGTGTGGGGCGAGCCGCCACGGCAAGGATCTTGCCGGGCTTGCTAAAGCTACCCCCCGGCAAGGATCTTGTCGGGGGGGGGGGGCTGCTCTGTCCCCTTTGCTCTTTGTGGTCTTGGTCTTGGCGTCGTTCTGCTTCTCTTCAGCTTCGGCCTTACCTTGGCTTACCTCCCTTGTCGTGCTTGGTGTGGCGGCACCTATGGCTCAGACTGCCCGTGCACAGTTATAGGGGTACAAAAAGTGTACCCCCCCTTTTGTACACCGACACTCTGCCAAGTGAAAATGTCTCGTCATAGGTGGCGTTCATCAAACTAGAAGCAATACAAGCTAGAAATCATATTCAAGACACAAACCAATATCACAATGCCAACTTAAAGGTGTTCCATGATAAGTGACTCATGCAGGATACACAAGAAGAGTAGTTTCATGTAAGAACATGGTGTAATAGAGAGATATAGTATGTACCAAAAATAGGAAAGCGTGTCATATTCACACGTATCATGTGTAAGCTAAGCAAATGCAGTTTACACTAATTAGGAGCAATACAAGCTAGACACCATATGCAACATGCAACCAGATATCACACTGCCAAGTTAGAGCAAGCACGTTGGATGGTGGAGTAGGGGAGCGGAGACTTGGACCTTGTAATGCACTATCAGTACAAGGAGAATCGATACAGATGCTCCGTTTACGTTGCTGCAGAGGACCACCATCATCGCCTTCCTTACTGTTTTCCTTCCTCTTTCTTGATTTTGCCTTGTCAAGTCAAACCAACAAGAAAAAGGAATAAAATTTGCTCTTCAGAACTCATTGATGCATGATACTGACGAAAACTACTTTCATGTAAGGCAAACACTACTGGAAACAGGGAATTTGCCATCAGCCAGCTCTTTGCCATCTGCGAGCTGATGGCAAAGAACGTCTTTGCCATCTGCTTATAAAAAAACAGATGGCAAAGAACTAACAGACGGCAAAAAACATGGTTGCCATTAGCCAATTCTTTGCCATCTACTAGTGGATGGCAAATAATCTTTGCCATCTGCCAGCAGATGGCAAAGAGGTTGGCAAATCCTATGGTCGTCACGCGTGTAACGGCGTACCAGCCCCACCTCTTTGCCATCTGCCAGCAGACGGCAAAGATTGCAGATGGCAAAGAGATGGGGTTATTTTTTTCAGGTAAAAAAACTATGGGGTTATCCCCTCCCTCTCTCCCCTCCTCTCCCTCCCTCCCACGCATCTCACCCGCCGCCGCCCAAGCACCCCGCCGCCCCGCCGACGCCGACGCCGGTCCCCGCCGCCTGCTTCCGCCCGACTTCAATTCGGTACTGCCTTCTCCTCCTCCTCATCTCCCCTCCGCTCTTGGTGTTGCACCTACCTCTTTTAGCGTGGCTCTGTTGGCCTCACGTTTATCTCTTCTCCAGCGATTGGATTGCCAAGGCCGCTCGCCGCTGCCGGAGGAGGTCGGGGAAAGGCAGCCACCAGCCAGCCGTCCACGCCAGGCGCGACGGGGTTCCCGCTCCGCTGCTTGGACCCGGAACAACACGTACCTACGATATCGACTGGCTCACAGAGCGCGGCCAGAGCAGCTTCTGTTCCCGCCAACGCCGTACCCCGCGGCAGAACAGCGCGCGACGCCTTCGCCCTGTTCTCGTGGCGACGCCGGCGAGCAGCCGAGCGCGCGCCCCTGGCCCGGCCCGCGGCAAGACAACACCACGGCTGGTTTATTCCTCGTGGTCTCTCGCCATAATGCTCCCTCCGCCTGGTCCACGTCCACTGGTTGCTGCTCATCATCCCGGTGCATGACAGGTATGATCTTAGAACGTCAGATCAGGTGTCTGGTGGTCTGCTGTTATACTAGTACTAGTACCTTTGATGAACCAATACTAACCTGGTCCCAAGCTCTGAGGGGATGGAACGATGCCAGCAACAAATAACGAACGTGTGCCTAGCAGTTTACCAAGTACCACCAGGGACAGCCAAAAATTTGGCATAGGGGGGGTGACTTTTACACTTGAGCTTTTATAGATTATAATGACTATTGGCTAAGCCAAAAGTAGTTTAAAGCATGCAAAAAGCATAAGCCGGAACTCATATTTTCACTACTGTAAACACTACAAAAATAGCACTACAATATTAATTGTTTAGAAGAAAAATTAGTTGTACAGAAAAAAATTGATATACAGTACAACTAGTTGATTCCAAATTTATTTTCCCAGTCAATCAAGCATCAATACTTCATATCAAACAATAAAAATCTGAGATTTCAAATTGAGGCTAATTGGGAGAGTGGACTTACTATAGGCATATAGGATGTCGTATGTTATCAGCTTCGTGGTCACTCATGGTGGTGGTAATTTCCTTGATCCATTTGTGTTGGCTAATGGTGATGATCAATTGGGGGTTGGATTCAAATCCGATAGGCAAACGTTTTCCATTGTTCTCTTCCTCTTCATATCTACACAACCATAACTATACAATCAAGCATTTCCCAATTAACATTAAATGATTGTAGCTTTTTAATGGCGCAGCCGCACAGATTTGAACAAAATAAAATTCAGGAGATGAAGTAAAAGAGTAAGCAGGATTAACCGTGCACCTATGAAGCCGTGGGGTGGAGGAAAGCAGTCCACTTTTGAACTTGGATTGGACGCCGGAGAAATTATCGTGGCGGCGGTTGGCGGTATGCCAAGACCTGAGCGGAAGATAGGTAGAAAGATCGCAAGAAACTGCAATCTTCGTGATGCAGCGATTAGATCTTGTCGATAGAGCAACAAGAAATAAAAGGGGCTGAGCGTGCGCTGCTGGGCTTCGTATTTGTTGGGCTTTTTCCTTTGCTACTAGTTCTTTTATTCTGGTTTACATGGGCTGGCTTCAGTTTTTCTAAAATGAAAAACAACATGGGTTGGCTTCGCGTTGTGTAACACACATAGGGGGGCGAATCAAGTAAAAATGTCCGCGTAATCAGGATCTGCCTGATCGCTATCAACGGGGGACAAATTTGTTAGGGGGGTCTCGCCCCCCCCCCCCTCGTCCCCCCTTGGATCCGTCCCTGAGTACCACTAGCATGTATGGTGCTCGCAGGCATGACAGCAATGGGGGTTATCTATACTTTTTTCATAATAATTCATCTTGCTGTATTAATTTCCTACTGTATAGTTTAT
The DNA here is from genome assembly GCA_963921465.1 of Triticum timopheevii. NCBI lineage: Eukaryota > Viridiplantae > Streptophyta > Magnoliopsida > Poales > Poaceae > Triticum > Triticum timopheevii. Next base: position 301,032,877 of record OY997270.1, read on the forward strand.
TGAAGCGAGTTTCGTGTTTCTGGTGAGTTTAGTTGATCCGAGTATATCCCCCTTGGACCCAAACGCAGCTGATTAGCAATGCCTAAAGCCTCTTTTTTATTCCTTGGAATCAATAGGCCATTGACACGACACCTTGAGAGCTCACGGCTTCCTTCTTTATCCGTCGGATGGACTTGAAAAGCGGCGTGTAGCAGTTGCATTATTCCACTTGATTACTGGCCACCCTTTCCGTGTCATTTTCACTGTAGCCTTTCATGCTAGCTGATTCCAAATCACATGCTCCCAACCTATCAGTTTACTTTTGAGATTTTCCCCGTATGTATATTCCAATTCCACATGGAGTCTGCATCTTCCAGCACATGGCCCGGCACTGATTAGGAGAAGCTCCCTGTTGTATTCTATATTGGGAGTCATTAATGTGTCATGTAATTTGCTACTACTTAGTTGCTACCTTGGCATCCCTCTAAAAAAATAGATGGTATAGATGACACTTATTTTACTTAGAAGCACTCTCTACAGATAGTATTTCACGTAGAAAGAACTCACAGACATGATCTATATTAACAACTTTAGTTTGGACAGAGATGAAGTAATCGATTTTGGACATGTGGATGGCATTCAAATATGTCGGTTGCCAAACTGAATCAAGAAGGCCACAACACATAAAAATTGTAAACTATGGCAAGCAGTTTGTAATATCTGCTTATTTGGATGAACAAACCGGTGTGTCCACAATGCAAAATAATATCCCTGCAAGTCATCACAAACAAATATCATGTAAGTAAAACAAGTCTGCGTTGTAATGCTATGAATCCTGGAAACATCAGAAGGACACTCTTAGATTTCGTAAAAGGGACTTTTGAAAAACAATGAAAGAAAGTTAGCAAGTTCTCTCATCTGCAAGTATAAACATGACAGAGGCATACACTAATTAGAGAACGTGATTGATTCAGTCTTTCAACTATATTTTTCGCCGAGGGGTCAAGGGTCGAGGGGTTGAGTGGTCGAGGGATGACACCCTGACACGACACCTCGACACCCCGACACGACACCCCGACACCCCAACACCCTGATACCACGACACCACGACACACAGACACGACACCCCCGACACCCGACACCTCTTCGGCCTCCTGTTGACCGAAAAGGTGCTCTTCGGCCTTCCAGAGGCCGACGGGGTCATATATTTGTGAATTATGAGTTAGGTCATATATTTTCCAATTTTGTTATGAAAAATATCATATATATTTGCGTTGATCAGGTGGATTTAAATGTGCAGTTGTTTCATCGCTGTGAGGGTCTGGTGTTCAACGACCTCCCCGTGCGTTCGACGAGCTCCGCCCCTGCATTCGTGGGTGAGCACAAATGACATCTCCTCCTCTCCCCCTTCATTTGCTCTGTTCCGGTCTTCGTGCCAATGAAACTTGCTATCTATAGGTGTATTCAATCATTAGTATGTGTGACCACTATGCGTCTCCCGTTCGAAAGGGTTACATCTATAAATATGCATTCATTTGCATCTTTATAACCGTAATTCTTTCGAATTGTCCAACGTTATCCATGGACAGCCCGAGTATATGTAGATTGGGTTCGTTTTCCCATATGCTCTGCTCCGGATCCGATGCAGAATTTCGTCAGTGCCTCTCTGTTGTTCTCCGGGTACACATCCTCTCGGCTTATTGCCGAGACGTGTATCAGGAGAACAGCGGGGAGGTGCTGCCGAAATTTTGTGTCGGACCCGGAGCAGAGCATGGGAATCTGATGATGGTACACACATTGGATGGTGCTGCATGGAAACACTTCTATGCATTGCATGATGAAAAAGCGGCAGATCCAAGGAATCCTCGAGTAGGCATCAGCACGGATGGGTTCAATGTGTTTGGTATGATGGCAGCCCAATACAATTGTTGGCATGTATTTGTCATTCCACTCAATCTCCCCCCGGACAGATTATGCAAAGAAAGAACATTTTTCTGACGTTGATAATTCCGGGGCCTAACTATCCGGGGAAGAATATGAATGTGTACATGCAGCCGCTTAAGGATGAACAGCAAGAAGCTTGGGATAATGGGATCAAGACAAACGACGCCGCTACAAAAAAAACTTCCTAATGCGTGTGTGGTACATGTACTCGATGCATGACTTGCCGGCGTATGCTCTATTCATTGGCTGGTGTGTGCATGGAAGGTTCTTGTGCCCCACATGCAAGGAAGCTCTTGAGTTTCGTCGGCTGCAGGCGGGTGGCAAGTTTTCTTGCTTCGACATGCATAGACAGTTCCTGGATCCTCGCCATAAGTTCAGAAAAGACAAAAAGAACTTCATCAAAGGTAGAGATGTCAAAAACTCTGCACCACCTGCGTTGACAGGCCAACAGACCCTGGATCAGTTAAACGCTCTCGAGCCGGATCCAGAGCGTCCAGGGTATTTCAAGGGGTATAATACAGAACACGCCTGGACCCACAAGATATGCTTGTGGGATCTGCCGTACTTCAAAGACCTCCTTTGCCCACACAACATCGATGTGATGCACACTGAAAAGAATGTCGGCGAGGCCCTCTTTGGAACATTGTTCGGCATAGAGGGGAAAACGAAGGATAATCCTAAGGCCAGAGTCGATCAGGAGGCTCTATGTGATAGACCGCTACAAAACATGAAACAACCAAAAGGAAAGAAGAACTGGGCGAAGCCAAAGGCATGGTTCAATCTTGGAAGGCCAGTTATGAGGGAAGGTATGCATCGAATCTAAAGAGGGGAGTGAGCCTTGAAAAATTGAAAATATTTGGTCTCAAGAGTCATGATTGGCACATATGGCTTGAGCGGGTAATGCCGGTGATGTTGCGTGGCTTTATCCCTGAGGATGAATGGCTAGTACTGGCAGAGCTGAGCTATTTCTTCCGTGTTCTATGTGCGAAAGAATTATCGCCTGGCTTGCTAGAAGAAATGGAAGAGTTGGCGCCGGAGTTGATCTGCAAGTTGGAGAAGATCTTTCCACCTGGCTTCTTTAATCCAATGCAGCATTTGATTTTGCATCTCCCGACCGAGGCACGATTGGAGGGGCCCGTGCAGAATCGTTGGTGCTACGCAACTGAGAGGATGCAGAAGACGCTTTGAGCAAAATGTAAAAGTAAACGTCGAATTGAAGCACTGATGGCCGAGGCATTCATTACTGAGGAGGCGGCAAACTTCGTGAAAGCACACTACAAAGCCAAAAATCGTCATTTGCATAATTCGAAGCCTTGGTACAATGTTGGCGACCCTAAAAAGGGTGGATCCAACCTCAGCCTATTCAAAGGGAAGCTCGCACCAGCCGGTGCTTATACTCCCTTATTGTTGGATAACGACGAATGGCGGACCATTACGTTGTATATCTTGAACAATCTAACATAAGTGCGGCCGTACATCGAGTAAGTTCTCGGTACATTGTTTCGCAACCTCTACTTCATTTGAACTGCTCTTATTCCCGGATATTTGATATAGTTGGTACGTCGCCAAATTCTCGTATGGAGCGGTTATCCAAAAGGATTCCGTCGAAGAGTATGAGCTTCTGGCAATGCATGGAGGCGGCTATCCCGGTTTCATCTCTTGGTTCAAACAAACGGTAATTTCCATTAGACCATTTCATTTCTTCTTCTAATTTCTGGCTAATGCAACAATCCTTTCGTATTGAACTTGTAGGCTAGTTTAGAGTTTATGGACGCCGAATTGAGACAAGTCGCTAATGGTTTTGACTATATGGTCCATTCATTTGACAAATACGACATCAACGGGTATCGCTTTCATACCTATGGCAAAGAGCTATCTATGCCCGACCGAAAGTCTACAAATTGTTGTGTCTATTCTATCGGCGAAGGAGATACCGAGTATTATGGAAGAGTTGAAGCAATTTATGAACTTCTATTCTATGGTGCAAACCCACCGAACGCCGTAGTCTTCAAATTTCATTGGTTCCAGCCGAAAGAGACTAGAAGGACTCATGAACATCTAGGGCTAGTCGAAATCAAACAAAGCACCCATTTGGATGTTCCCGATGTCTATATTATGGCTCAACAGGCAACCCAAGTTTTCTATCTACCGTGGGCTTGCCAAAGTGATCCAAATCTCGAAGGTTGGGATGTCGTTTATGAAGTGCCGCCACGTGTTAGACCACCTCCGCCCAATGAAGAGGATTATGAACCTCACATTAATCCAGACACATATGAAGGAGAACTGTTCCAAGAAACACGTCTTTCCCAAAAACGTTTCAAGAACCGCTCACCTCAGAACATTCAAGTAGACAGCGGCATGAATCCGAGCCTGAGCAGGAACAAGAAGAGTCGGAACAAGAAGAGGTTACTGCTGCGGATGACCTGTCAATGCTTGACCAATTACATACAGGAGGCCTTCCATATGTTGATGAATTTATTGATGATGATGATGATGAGCATGTCATTACTGATAGTGATGAGGATGATGCATTTATTGACCCCGAAGCATATATAGATGATGATGATGCATTTATTAATGATGACGATGAAGATTAATATTATAGTTCATGTCAGGTAATCCATTATTATTATATACATATATATTATTAATTAGTTCAAGTTTTAGCCTAGCTAGCTCAAAAATGACCTATTTAACATAGGATAGCTCTAAAATGAGCTATACTTAGCATTTATTCCTCCAAAATGAATTTATATGTTTAGCTAGCTCAAAAATGACATAACAACCATAATTAGCTAAAAAATGACCTATTTAACCTAGGATAGCTCTAAAATGAGCTATACTTAGCATTTATTCCTCTAACATGAATTTATATACATATTATTATTCATGTCAAGTATTCATTTTTTTATGTTGTACTAATTTCATTTACTCTTTGTCATTCCAGGTGTTGACAGATGGTGGGCGCGGGTCGAGAGCGCTCCGAGGCTCCTACCTCGGCGCGTGGTGGGAGGGGTAGTTCCACCCCCCCCCCCCCATAGCCTCCGGAGAGTGCTAGATCTCAGTTTGAAGAGTCCAGCGACGGTCGCTTCTTCTTCGGCCGGGAGAGGTCGGGGGGTAAGAAGAAGGAGAAGGCTGCTAGAGGTGGACGTGGCGGCGGGAGAGGTAGGAAGGCTGCTACGCCTTCCTCGCCGCCACCCCCAGCTGAGTCACCCGACCACAGGATTGCTTTGTCTGAGATCGAGCCATCTGAGGTGGACCCGTCTCGGACTCCACTTCACGAGCCTCCGGCCGACGAGCCTATGGCAGACGCGCCTACGGCCGCCGAGCCTCGGGCCGCCGAGTCATCGCCCCACGAGACTCCGGAGCTCAGACGGGGTCACGTTGAGTTGGAGCCGAGCCCATGGGAGGACTGGACGGAGTCGAGTGCACATGGTCATGTTCAGGGTGCAGACTATAGTCCTGATATCTATAGCGAGGGTGAGTGGGTTGAGGGGCGCAAAGTCTACCAGCGTGGTCATACAAAGCTCCCGCCCACCCCGGTGACCCCCGACCAGAGGTGGTTGATTGCGCCTAACGGGTAGAAGTAAGTGCATTTACTCTTTTTTAACCTTTTGCGTTGAGGTTTCTTCGAATATCTAATGCATTGGCCTTGTCATACTGTAGTTCTTGGACACACGAAGATGGTGTCCGCAGGCCCAACACTGTCCTTGGTGTGATTTGTCGCCAGTGCTTCCCGGGGTGGGTCACGTTGCCCGGTGAGGGCCGGGTTCCAGAGCTAGGAATGACCTGGGAGCACTACTTGGCTACCCCGGCCCCGCCGGTGCATAGGGTCGGCGATGTCGAGTGCGACATGGTGGCCGACATTGTGATCCCACGTTTTGGGTAATTTCTCCTTTGCCATTTACGTTGTGTTTTCTTCTTTGATTGCATACCTTCTACATGTGTTTTCTTGTTTGATTGTAGACCTTCTAATCCGTGTTTTCTTATTTTTGCAGACCTTCTACAGGTGTGCTGAGGGTCAGGAGGAGGCCGCGGCTCGAGTTACCGACGCCGAGTGCAGGCGCCTACTTGGAAACTTTCGGCACGAGGCTCGGACGCAGGCTGTTCGAGACTACTTAGCACAGACTGGTATTAGGAGGAGAAAAGAGAAGTGCCGGGACAAGTATCTGAGTAAGGAGAAGTACATGAAGGTAATTACCTATTCTTAAGGCCTTGTACTTAGTTTCCTTGATTTGATTCGTAGGCGTAGTGCTCAAATTTCTCTTGCTTAACTTAGGTGCCCCCGAGATGGTGTGCGGACAAGATGGACTGCTGGGAGGCGTGGGTGGATGAGTGGTGCTCTCCCCAATGGCGCGTCGCCCACAACATTGCAAAGGAGAAGCGTCTCAAAATGAAAGGTGTGCCACACCATCTAGGTAGCGTCAACCTACATGGGTATGGGAAAAACTGGGTATGTGTGGTTTGCTTGATGATTCATGCAAATTCATTCTTTGTGCTAGTTTGAGTCCTTAACTAATACGTTGTTCCTCTCTTTTAGTCAAAACACAACAAGGCTCCAGTGCCAGAGTTGTTCGACCTCTATGGCATGTCCAATATTGCACCATACAAGACCTCGAAAATGCAAAGAACTTCAGCAATGAGGCCTCCCACCACAAGATGGTGCAGTACGTTAAGCAGGGGAAGGCGAGGAAAGGGCCAAACTTTAACCCGAGCCGGCCTCTTGATCCAGAGCTGGTGATGATATCTGGTGGCGGGAGGTCCCATGGCTCGTTAGCCATTGATAATGGACTGATACGTTGTAGTAGCACTCTCCCGCAGATCAAGAAGCGCCAGACCAGCTCTGATCCTGAGATACCGCCTCGTTTACGCCAGTGGAAATCGAATTCCAGGTTTGTTATATGGACTCAGTAGCCTTTCCTCCATTACATTGTGTTTGTGGCCGTCGACGATTACAATGCTAACAAGTGGTGTTGCAGGCTGCTATTGAGGCAGAGAGAGCGAAGACCCAGGTTGCTTTTGAGGAGAGGGACCGGCAGTAGGCGGAGAGGGACAGGGAGAATGAGGAGAGGACGGCTAGGCTGTTGGAGGAGGAGAGGAACCGGAACGACTCGGCTAACCGGGCCATGTACGATCTCTTCGTGGTAAGTTTCTTCTGCATATTAGCTAAATCATGCACGCAATGTTCTTTTCATTAGTAACTAGTATGACTGACTCGTCAAAACCAAATGTGCAGTCCATGTGCGAGAAGAACGGCCAGACCCCTCCGCCGATGCCAGTCATTGCTCCGACGGGCACGGTGAGTTTCATTTGAACGGTCATTAGTTACTAGTCTTCACATTTGAGTTGCATCATGCTAACGATACATTGGAAATAATCTTTGGTGCAGCGTAACTCCCGACAAGCATCGACCGATCCTTCTCCGTCTGCCACTGGCGCGACCGGTCCTACACCTACACCTACACCTACACCTCCGTGATGATGGTAAGTTTCCCAAGTGTTTTGCTTAATAGAGTTTTGTTGCGATGCCATGTTGTATCTACACATATCGTGCATAATGTGTGTATGTTTGAAATGCATTGTATGTGTGGGATTCGACACCTAGTCGTGTGCCTTTGGTAGCCTTCCATACAGGGAAATGCCTCCTAGTGCTTCCACTGAGCCATGGTAGTTCGCTACTGCTCCAAAACACATGGATTGACCAGCATGTGTCCTTCTTTGCTCCTGTGTCTGTCCCTACGGGGAAGTGTCACGCGGTGTATCACTGAAGTCCTTGTAGCTTGCTACGACTTGGTTGCACTCGCTGATGACCGACACGTGCATTGTTGGGTCATGTATGCATGTCCCTGTACGTTTGTGCCACCTTGGTTCTATGACTAGTCATGTCGGCCCGGGTTCTCTGCCATATGGATACTAGCGACATAATCATATACTTCACATTTTTCCTCCAAAATGACTCAATATGCTTAGCTAGCTCAAAAATGACATAATAAGCTTAATTAGCTCCAAAATAACATATTTAACCTAGGATAGCTCTAAAATGACCTATAGTTAGCATTTTTTCCTCCAAAATGACTTAATATGCTTAGCTAGCTTAAAAATGACATATTTAACCTAGGATAGCTCTAAAATGACCTATACTTAGCATCTTTTCCTCCAAAATGACTTAATATGCTTAGCTAGCTCTAAAATGATATAATATGCTTAAGAAATGACATATTTTAGGTCCTAAATGACTTCATATACTTAGCTAGCTCCAAAATGACATAATAACCTTACTTAGCTCCAAAATGACCTATTTAACCTAGGCTAGCTCTAAAATGACCTATACTTAGCATTTTTCCTTCAAAATGACTCAATATGCTTAGCTAGCTCAAAAATTACATAATAAGCTTAATTAGCTCCAAAATGACCTATTTAACCTAGGATAGCTCTAAAATGACCTATACTTAGCATTTTTTTCTCCAAAATGACTTAATATGCTTAGCTAGCTTCAAAATGATCTATTTAGCCTAGGATAGCTCTAAAATGACCTATGCTTCGCATATTTTCCTCCAGAATGACTCAATATGCTTAGCTAGCTCAAAAATGACATAATAAGCTTAATTAGCTCCAAAATGACATATTTAACCTAGGATAGCTCTAAAATGACCAATACTTAGCATTTTTTCCTCCAGAATGACTCAATATGCTTAGCTAGCTCAAAAATGACATAATAAGCTTAATTAGCTCCAAAATGACATATTTAACCTAGGATAGCTCTAAAATGACCTATACTTAGCATTTTTCCTCCATAATGACTTAATATGCTTAGCTAGCTTAAAAATGACATATTTAACCTAGGATAGCTCTAAAATGACCTATACTTAGCATCTTTTCCTCCAAAATGACTAAATATGCTTAGCTAGCTCTAAAATGGTATAATATGCTTAAGAAATGACATATTTTAGGTCATAAATGACTTCATATGCTTAGCTAGCTCCAAGATGACATAATAACCTTACTTAGCTCCAAAATGACCTATTTAACCTAGGCTAGCTCTAAAATGATCTATACTTAGCATTTTTTCCTCCAAAATGACTTATATGCTTAGCTAGCTCAAAAATTACATAATAAGCTTAATTAGCTCCAAAATGACCTATTTAACCTAGGATAGCTCTAAAATGACCTATACTTAGCATTTTTTTTCTCCAAAATGACTTAATATGCTTAGCTAGCTTCAAAATGACCTATTTAGCCTTGGATAGCTCTAAAATGACCTATACTTAGCATCTTTTCCTCCAGAATGACTCAATATGCTTAGCTAGCTCAAAAATGACATAATAAGCTTAATTAGCTCCAAAATGACATATTTAACCTAGGATAGCTCTAAAATGACCAATACTTAGCATTTTTTTTCCTCCAGAATGACTCAATATGCTTAGCTAGCTCAAAAATGACATAATAAGCTTAATTAGCTCCAAAATGACATATTTAACCTAGGATAGCTCTAAAATGACCTATACTTAGCATTTTTCCTCCAAAATGACTTCATATGCTTAGCTAGCTTAAAAATGACATATTCAACCTAGGATAGCTCTAAAATGACCTATACTTAGCATCTTTTCCTCCAAAATGACTTAATATGCTTAGCTAGCTCTAAAATGATATAATATGCTTAAGAAATGACATATTTTAGGTCCTAAATGACTTCATATGCTTAGCTAGCTCCAAGATGACATAATAACCTTACTTAGCTCCAAAATGACCTATTTAACCTAGGCTAGCTCTAAAATGACCTATACTTAGCATTTTTTCCTCCAAAATGACTTAATATGCTTAGCTAGCTCAAAAATTACATAATAAGCTTAATTAGCTCCAAAATGACCTATTTAACCTAGGATAGCTCTAAAATGACCTATACTTAGCATTTTTTTCTCCAAAATGACTTAATATGCTTAGCTAGCTTCAAAATGACCTATTTAACCTAGGATAGCTCTACAATGACCTATACTTAGCATATTTTCCTCCAAAATGACTCAATATGCTTAGCTAGCTAAAAAAATGACATAATAAGCTTAATTAGCTCCAAAATGACATATTTAACCTAGGATAGCTCTAAAATGACCAATACTTAGCATTTTTTCCTCCAGAATGACTCAATATGCTTAGCTAGCTCAAAAATGACATAATAAGCTTAATTAGCTCCAAAATGACATATTTAACCTAGGATAGCTCTAAAATGACCTATACTTAGCATTTTTCCTCCAAAATGACTTAATATGCTTAGCTAGCTTAAAAATGACATATTTAACCTAGGATAGCTCTAAAATGACCTATACTTAGCATCTTTTCCTCCAAAATGACTTAATATGCTTAGCTAACTCTAAAATGACATAATATGCTTAAGAAATGACATATTTTAGCTCCTAAATGACTTCACATGCTTAGCTAGCTCTAAAATTACCTTAGCATGGTTTACACCAAAATGACTTAGTATGCTTAGCTAGCTCAAAAATGACATAATAACCATACTTAGTTCCAAATTGACCTATTTTACAGATATAAGTTGCATCATAATATTCTTCACATTTTAGTTGCATCATAATAATCTTCTTCTTCTTCTAACTTTCTTCTTTCCCATTTTACAAATTTGCTTAAGATCACGGAAGCTTGGGTTGATGGAGTGCTTGTATTTAGTTTTTGTTTTGACCTTGTGAAACTTGTTACCTACGGATGAAACTGTGTAATATTGATGAAACTATGTATATGTACGGATGAAACTTGCTACTATTGGTAACATGTATTGGATATATGTGTTCATGACTATTGGTAATATGTGTTGAATGTGCTATATTGGTCATGTAAATATATTTGTGTTTGATATTCTGTGAAAATGAATTGATATAAGAAAAAACAAAATTAAATGGGGCAATATAGTCACTTTGCCATCTGCTGGCAGATGGCAAAGAGCTTTGCCATCAGCTGGCAGATGGCAAAGAGCCACGTGTCATCTACATGTAAAATCTGGGCTGGCCTATTTGGGCTCTTTGCCATCTGCCATGTGCTGGCAGACGGCAAAGCTTGCAGCCTTTGCCATCTGCTGGCAGACGGCAAAGAGCCTGCAGCCTTTGCCATCTGCCTTTGCCATCTGCTAGCTGACGGCAAAGTATGTCGTTAGCATTCTAACGGGGCTAACCCCGTTAAGAGGCTTTGCCATCTGCCAGCTGATGGCAAAGCCACAGGCTCTTTGCCATCAGCCAGCTGATGGCAAAGAAGCCTTTGCCGGCAAGGTTTCAGACAAACTGTTTGCCATCTGCTGGCAGATGGCAAAGCCTTTGCCATCCGCCGACCATGCCTTTGCCATCTTCCATGGTAGATGGCAAAGTGCCAGATTCCAGTAGTGAAAGTTATGATACGAGGATGGAATATGTACGAAAAAATTGATGGCTTGACATATTCACACCTATGATGTGGTAACTAAGCAGAAGGCACTTCAACAAATTAGAAGCACTGCAAACTAGTCACCATATGAAAGGTGCAATCAATATCACTCTGCCAAGTTAAAACTATCTCGTCATAGGTGGTGTTCATCAAACTAGAAGCTATGCATGCTATAAATCATATTCAAGACGCAAACCAATATCACATTGCCAACTTAAAGGTGTTCCATCATAAGTGACTGATGCAGGATACACAAGAAGAGTAGTTTCATGTAAGAACATGGTGTGATAGACAGATGTAGTATGTACCGAAAACAGGAAAGCGTGTCATATTCACACGTATCATGTGTAAGCTAAGCAGAAGCAGTTTACACTAAATAGGAGCAATACAAGCTAGACACCATATGCAACATGCAACCAGATATCACACTGCCAAGTTAGAGCAAGCACCTTGGATGGTGCAGTAGGGGTGCAGAGACTTGGACCTTGTAATGCACTATCAGTACAAGGAGAATCGGTACAGATGTCCGTTTACGTTGCTGCAGAGGACCACCATCATCGCCTTCCTTACTATTTTCCTTCCTCTTTCTTAATTTTGCCTTGTCAAGTCAAACCCACAAGAAACAGGAATAAAATTTGCTCTTCGGAACTCATTGATGCATGATACTGACGAACACTACTTTCATGTAAGGCAAAGTCATGATACGAGGGTGGAATATGTACGAAAAAAATGTAAGGCTTGACATATTCACACCTATGATGTGGTAACTAAGCAGAAGGCACTTCAACAAATTAGAAGCACTGCAAACTAGACACCATATGAAAGGTGAAATCAATATCACTCTGCCAAGTTAAAACTGTCCCGTCATAGGTGGCGTTCATCAAACTAGAAGCAATGCATGCTAGAAATCATATTCAAGACGCAAACCAATATCACACTGCCAACTTAAAGGTGTTCCATCGTAAGTGACTGATGCAGGATACACAAGAAGAGTAGTTTCATGTAAGAACATGGTGTGATAGACAGATATAGTATGTACCAAAAACAGGAAAGCGAGTCATATTCACACCTATCATGTGTAAGCTAAGCAGATGCAGTTTACACTAATTAGGAGCAATACAAGCTAGACACCATATGCAACATGCAACCAGATATCACACTGCGAAGTTGGAGCAAGCACCTTGGATGGTGCAGTAGGGGAGCGGAGACTTGGACCTTGTAATGCACTATCAGTACAAGGAGAATCAGTACAGATGCTCCGTTTACGTTGCTGCAGAGGACCACCAGCATTGCCTTCCTTACTCTTTTCCTTCCTCTTTCTTGATTTTGCCTTGTCAAGTAATACCCACAAGAAAAAGGAATAAAATTTGCTCTTCAGAACTCATTGATGCATGATACTGACGAACACTACTTTCATGTAAGGCAAAGTCATGATACGAGGATGGAATATGTATGAAAAAATGGACGGCTTGACATATTCACAGCTATGATGTGGTAACTAAGCAGAAGGCACTTCAACAAGTTAGTAGCACAACAAACTACACACCATATGAAAGGTGCAATCAATATCATTCTGCAAGTTAAAATTGTATCGTCATAGGTGGCATTCATCAAACTAGAAGCAATACATGCTAGAAATCATATGCAAGACGCAAACCAATATCACACTGCCAACTTAAAGGTGTTCCATCATAAGTGACTGATGCAGGATACACAAGAAGAGTAGTTTCATGTAAGAACATGGTCTGATAGACAGATATTGTATGTTCCAAAAATAGGAATGCGTGTCATATTCACACGTATCATGTGTAAGCTAAGCAAATGCAGTTTACACTAATTAGGAGCAATACAAGCTAGACACCATATGCAACATGCAACCAGATATCACACTGCCAAGTTAGAGCAAGCACCTTGGATGGTGCAGTAGGGGAGCGGAGACTTGGACCTTGTAATGCACTATCAGTACAAGGAGAATCGGTACAGATGCTCCATCTACGTTGCTGCAGAGGACCACCATCATCGCCTTTCTTACTCTTTTCCTTCCTCTTTCTTGATTTTGCCTTGTCAAGTCAAACCCACAAGAAAAAGGAATAAAATTTGCTCTTTAGAACACATTGATGCATGATACTGACGAACACTACTTTCATGTAAGGCAGCCGCATGATAGGAGGATGGAATATGTATGAAAAACAGGACGGCGTGAGATATTGACATGTATGATGTATAAAGTGTAAACTAAGCACAAGGTGCTTGAACTTGTTAGAAGCAATGCAAGCTAGAAACCATATGAAAGATGAAACCAATATCACTCTGCCAAATTAAAAGGCTGCCCTAACAAATGTATTTGACCAAATTAGAATAAATACATGGCAACATGCTAGAAATAATATGCAATATGCAACGAATAAAAGTGACTCGTCGTAAGTGATTGATGCAGGATACAGAAGAGAGGCAGTTTCATGTAAGAACAAGGTTAACACATAGATGTAGTGTGTACCAAAAATAGGAAGACATGTCATATTCACAGGTATAATGTGTAAACTAAGCATATGCAATTTACCCTAATTAGAAGCATTACAAGCTAGACACCGTATGCAACATGCAACCACATATCACACTGCGAAGTTAGAGCAAGCACCTGTGATGGTGGTGTGGGGGATCTGCGGTCATCAACTACAGAGCTACGTTGACTATCTTCATTTAGCATTGCTGTTTCTTGAGAATCATGTGGGGAGGATGACACTGCACTCTTTAAACGAGTATGGCGTCTCACGGTAACCCACCCGGGTGACTGTCTTGTCATAAGTGATTGACGAGGGATACAAAAGAGCATCAGTTTGATGTACAAACATGGTTAATAGACATATGTAGTACTCCCTCCGTTCGGAATTACTTATCACAAAAATGGATGTATCTACAACTAAAATACATCTAGATACATTCATTTCTTGGACGAGTAATTCCGAACGGAGGGAGTATGTATCAAAAAAAGGAAGGCATGTCATTATCAAAGGTATACTGTGTAAAGTAAGCAGATGCAATTTAACCAAATTGGAAGCAATACAAGCTAGACACCATATGCAACATGCAACCACATTTGACAGCGCGAAATTAAAGCAAGCACCTGGGATGGTTGTGTGTGGCAATTGAGATCATCAACTGCAGAGCTACGTTTACTATTTCCAACTGGTGACACTGCATCCTTTAGAGTGCTGAAACGCTTAGTGCTTATCTTCGAATTACACTGGAACGACTTCTGTCTTTTCTTTTCAACATTCATCAACACTGCGTCAGAGTCTGAAATACCCATGCATAAAAAACAATAGTGTGAGTATGGGTGAAGTGTGTGCACAATTAGTACAGTGTAAAGGTAGCAAATAGCAGGTCGGTGAGAAATAAATGACGGGAGACATATGATAGCTCTGCAACATGCATGGCACACTAAATTACTACAGGATTCTATGAAAATAACATTCGACTGAAAACAAATAGGTCAGTCCATTTTTTCTGCACCGTTCGATATACAAAGAACGGGCGGATCGCCTTCATCTACCTCCAGCCAGTCAGTGTTGACGATCTTCCTCGAAACGGCAGCGACCACCGGCCCAGTCCCTGCCTGCACCCTCCCCTTGATCTCACTGCACCGTCGTGCTTGGCACCGCCCCCCGGCAATCCATTCAAGTCCTGCCGACCTCCAGATCAGGCGCAAGCAGCTCCTGCGCCCCACACCCCTATGATAGACACCAATGCGCCGCTTCCTCGGCGAACAGGCGGACTATGTGCCCCGCGCGCCTAAGCGGGTGCTGCTTCTTTTAATTGCGGTTTGACTGACCCTGAATTGAAATCCAGGCATGCTACTGACCTCTAGCAAAGGTGAAACAGTAAAGGGAGGAAACCTACCTTGTGCATTTAGTATCATGAAGAAAATGCAGTAAGAAGCGCTCAACTAGTTTCTTTCGTGGGATGAATACGGTGTGAGCAGAGACATAAGGTTTGCACAAATAAGGGAAGAGGAGTATCTCTTTCTGCTGGCAATGTTGTGTCCTCCTTCTGTTTTTCCAACGATCTTCTTGTGGTTCGTCGGAAACGAGAAGTTGTGGAGGACGGTGCAGCCTTGGACGAACCCATGGCCAAGTTGTTGAGTGTGGTGCGGTGGCCATCTGTCGGCGGCAGGGAAGCAGATCCGAGGCGGCGAACGACGACGCAGCGGGAACAGCTCCGGTGCGGTGGACGGTTGCGACAGTGGAGCAGCAGCAGTGAGGTGCAGGACGGCGTGGTCGAAGTGGTTCTGGTACGGCGCACATCGGCGTCGGCGTCATGGAGGCAGCTCTACCTCGGCTTCAACTGCTAAGTCCTTGAGGGCGTTGCGGTTGCGGTTGCGTTGGACGACGACATCGGGGTACCGGCTCCGGCTTGATGGAGGAGGGCGGCGGTGGATTGGGCGCTATGGGGTGGAGGACGGAGGAGGCTGGGCTTTCGCGGCTGGTGGAGAGGGCGTTTTGGCGCCCACGGAGTATGAATGGGGAAACGGAGGGAGGCGGGGAACTAAGGAGGGACAATGTTTCGGTTTAGGACGCGCTTGTTTGAAATTTGGGGAAAGTTACAAACTTTGCCCCCATCTAAAATTTTGGACATATTACGGGTTGGGAGTAGGACACTAATCTCAGGTGTCCCAAATGTGGGCGGGATAGATTTCGGCCGAGCACATGGGTGTTTAGGCGCCCACGGCATATGAATGCTTCTCGGAGGCGGTTGAGACTGGCGTCTTGGTGAAGTTACAAACCTACCCCGGTTTAGACCTTTGGACATCGGGTCGATAGGCTACACGGGCCAGAGTTAGGACAATAATTTCCTACCACCAAACATTAGTCTCGCACGGTTTCGGGTGACCAGAGGCCTATTTGGCGCTTCGTTCAATATTTGGGAGCAGAAGCATTGACGTTTTCGGTTCTCTTGAATTGAACATTCAGGATTTGTCAAACTTCACAAATCTTTACTCTTGAAAATCCTAAAGCTACGATTATTTTGGAATGGAGGTGGTACATTTGAATATACATTGTACACGCGTATATATTAAAAAATATGCAACTTACCTCAGTTCATGCATGGTTCTAGATATAATCTCCTTGGTTGCAAAAAAATTAGACATGCATATGAATATGTATAGCATGTTCAAACGCACAACAAAGATTGATGCCCCCTTTTACATCTGATTTACAAATGCCATTATCTCGGGTTCAAATAGATGAATGCACTTCCTATGAATTCGAATCTTCGAAACCCCCTTTATGTTGAATTCGACATGTATTCTATTTCGTAGCTAGCAATTTGGAATGTATCCATGCAAGTGACAAATGTATAAAGTGCTTCACACTAACAACATGGAGTGCAGTAATTAATGTTTATATATGAATTGCAAAAGCATCCATTGCCTGTATTTCAAACTGCTCTCACTCTATGGATCGATAATATGAAATAAACACATGCACATGCTAGAATTCAATAGAGTATGGGTGTCTGATAGACCGATTTTCGTCCTTACGCAATTTGCAAAATTCATGATCTCATCCAAAAATAATAATGCCATTTATATTTTAATTTAATTTGTAGAACTGCCGTTTACACGTAGATGCACTATGCTTCGGCCCGTTCTCACAAACGCGCTATATATATCTCTACCTACCGCATAAGTGCACACACTTTATATGCATCGGCATTTCTCTTTCACACATGCTCACAATCTCTCTCGGGGTGTTGGGGAGTCTCACACACATGGTCTCTCTGTATCTCTCTCTCTCTCTCTCTCTCTCTCTCTGACTACTATGTACCACTCTTTTCACTAATCTCAGTTGGAAAACACTATTTCTCTCACATGCATATATACACACGCACGGTCTCTACTAGCCATCTATACGCACATATATGTGCCTATGTGTCTCCCGCACGCACATTATCTTTAGGCCTCTCTCCCCAGACACACCTCTCTCTTAGTAGTTGGCAGATATGATTCCATCATATCATTAGGTAGGATATCCCTGACTGTTAGGCTGGATGGTAATACGAGGCAAAGTTTTACCCTAGTTCGGACCCTTGCAGTTGAGTAAAAAGCCTACTCCTGGTACTGTATATTAGTGATAGGGGTGTGTACAAAGTACACATGAATACCAGGCATTGTGTGTGTATACTATCGACGAACTAGCCCCCAAGCTTCTATAACATACTGGGGGCCTAGGGTTACAAATCATATATAGTCGGCTTATCACCAGTGGGGATAGAGTACTCCGCGACTCTGGTAGCTAGCTTCGTGTTGTACGCCGAGTCCTCCACATGGGTCTTCGTATAACGCGTCTCGATCCAACCTATGTGGCGCAGGATGGAACCGACCCATGAGTCCTCATGTTGACCCACCACAACTAGAAATGATGTGCCCACCACACCACACACGCAATCGGCCACTAAGAAAATAAGCATATACAATAGTACAATGTTACACATGAAAGTTAATTGCGTGGTGCATCCAAAAATATTTCTTCTGCATTGTGAATGTTTATATATTCTCCTAAAATATTAGTCACGGGAAAGAGAAACGAAGGGCATATCTCTCCTTGTCTCCACCAGACATCCCCTCTTTCTACACCACTTTCACGTACGCACACAAACTATCTCTCGGCCCTCTAAAAGTATGCATGCCCATGACACATTCACGCATGACGGTCACTATATTTCAAGCTAAAGCACTATACGGTCACTGGAGTTCAGATATGCTCATTACGGTCACTGTATACATTCTCGTGCACTACAAAAAAATACACTTCCGTGATGATACGTGTTTGTCACAGTAGGTCGCGTTTTCTGTCATGCATGTACATCCATGACAAATTTATGACAGAATCAAGATAGTCATACTTGTGCTGTCGTAGAAGTGTTCCATGACATTACTAAAATTATCATCATGGAAGTGTCCACTTCCATGATGATAAATCGCGTGTCACAGAAGTGCTTTCGTCAAGGGTGACCGACATGTGGCATCCACCGTAACGGAACGCCGTTAAGCTATCGGGTTGGGTTTTGGATCGGATAACCCATTAACAGCCCCGACCAATGGGGATTTTCCACGTGTAAAATCATCATTGGTTGGAGGAAACACATGTCGGCTCATCGCTGGGACAGATGTCATCCACTCATTGGACAGAAGGCGCCTATGATACGTTGACATGTGGCACGGCCCAACAGAGGCCCATTCCTGTGAAAAGGTCGGCCCGTTTGACTTGGTCAAAAGGTGGCGGGCCGGCCCATGGAAAGCCTGTTAACGGCATGTTCACATATAGCCCATTTACAGCCCGGTAACCCAAGGCCCATTACGTCCTATTCGAATCAGGCCCAGTAGCGTCATCTGGGCCATCCAATATGATTCCAGCCTGTTTTCACTTCTGGCCCATGTATGGCCCTTGACGTCTTTAGGCCCATATGGGGCCCTATGTAACTCTTGCCCTATTAACGGCCCGTGGTCAAACTGGCCCATAATGAACAGTGTATCACTTTACACCCATTAACGGCCCGTGGTGAAACTGGCCCGTAAAGAACAGAGTATCACTTTATACCCATTGACGGCCCGTTCTTCCATTGGGCCGTTTCCAGCCCATGTTATCTTTCGGCCTTCTCAGAGCCCATTTATTCTTGGCCTATTTTCTAGCATTCGTTTACTTACGGCCCGTTACTATCATTTTCTGCTTGTGGGCCAAATTCAGCCCATGGTTACAGTCGGCCCGTTTGTGGTCCGTTAATACGTTGGTCGTTTTCATAGCGTCATCAAATACGGCCTATTAATGATGGCCCGTTATGGTCGGCCCATGAACGGACGATTCCAACTCTAGCCCGTTTACGGCCAGAATGCGGTCTGTTTGGCCCATGTTTGGCCAATCGATCATACGACCCGTATAAGGCCCATTGATGATACGGCCCGTAGAAGGCCCATTGTTTCTATGGCCCGTAGAAGGCCCATTGTTTCTACGGCCCATAGAAGGCCCACTATTTCTACGGCCCGTAGAAGGCCCACTTTTTATACGGCCCGTAGAAGGCCCACTGTTTCTACAGCCCGTAGGAGGCCAAGTGTCACTACAGTAAATATTAGCCAATGGTTATTGTGGCCTAGTTTTAAAAAATAGGTTATTGCAGCCACTAGCAAACCGCAGAAAAAGAACTGGACTAACTACAAGCAAACAAATAAACAAGACAACAAGGAAATAAATAAGCAAGCAACTTGCACTAGGCTATCACGGCTATTACACATATTACATCCATTGGGCATCAAAGTTTGCCACCAGTGCAAATATAGGGAACGCAGCAGCATATAAACGCCGCAGCAAAACAAGTCCAGAACTGAAACCACTTCAGAAGAGCTCAAGAAACAATACCCTGGGTACCCATAATGCTGGCAAGATGCTTAGCAACCTTATTAACTTTCTCTTGTTTGGCGCTTAAATCCTCCAGCGCTTGCTGTTGCACCAGAAAGTATGCATCTGAATTCTACAGGGACTTCCTCAGTCCTTCGGCTTCCGGTCGCATAACATCTGATCGATGTCTTTCAACTTGAAGTTGAGACTCAAGAAGCCAAACTGATTCAGGCAACGAGTTTGAAGAGCTGGTGCCAGCAGTGGTAGCCAGTAACTCGAACACTACATCAAGACAGGACTTTGGGGTTGTCTCAGTGTCTTCAATATAGTTTTTATCAGCTTTCTTGGAGACCAACAGGGATGTCTCACTATCTTGAACCTTATCTGCATTACTTCCTTTACCATTGCATAACAGGGTACTCTTCTCCAATATTTTATCCGCGTTCTAAAAGAGAAACAAACAAACACATCTCAGGTTTACAATGTAGTATATGAAACTCATTTTGGTAAACCAGTTCAGTAGTAAGGTGGACAGGATAACAGCATGAAACAAACATATATCTATGTAGTATGGTCACTGTATGGTCTATATCATTCTAGTTTATGTTGCCAAATCAAGATAGATATTGTTCGAATCATATCTATTTAAGACAAAGCAGCACAGACAGAATATAAGTGTGGGAAACTACACAGCAATAAACAACACTTGTAATGTGCATGGCATGAGAACATAACTGTTTATTTAATTGAAACTGAAATCAACATAGAGCAAGTTACAACAGCAAACAGCCAAACACGTTGAAGAAACAGGTTTAAAACATACCTGTTGCGCCATTGGAGTTTCAATTGCATCCTTCAAATTTGAAATCAGTTGGTATCAGTAAATACAGTGATGCAAGAGCAAAGTAGTATGAACCATAGCTACGGAACCTGACTTGAGAACAATTCTTCTTCTGTTTTAAGCATTGACTTTGGGTTCGGAGTGGTGGTCCTCATGATTTGGGCACTGCAGTTGCCTTACTAACTGCTCGTGTTTGGGTGCTCTATGGTGGAGACGGTGTTGTGTCAACGGGAACTGGGTGTCTATCTGCTGGGGTTGGGGTTAGAAGGGGTGTAGCTGGTTCTCTGTCCAACTGGGTAGGGGTACAATCTGCATGAGTGTGGGTTATGTGTGGTGGGGCTGGCTCTTGGGCAAGTACAACCGTGGTTCTATCTGCATCGATAGGTAGCACGATCTTTTCTGAAGACTGTGTTTTTACTCCCACAGATACTGCCATCACTCCCTCCAATTGAAATGGCGGATAAACAAGAAAAGTAATTGAATGTACAGACCTTGTAAGATAGACAGGTGCAATGGATAGTAGGGAAGAAAACAGGGCATGAAATAATTCACATTTATGTTGTCTAAGCAAACAGAATAGCAGGACATAATTTCACATATATGATGGCTAATTAAACAGGATAGCATGACACAATTTCACATGTATGATGGCTAACTAAATAGGATAGAATGACATACTTCAAAATATGATGACTATGTAAACAGGATGACATGATATAACTATACGATGTGTCTATTAAAGTGGTTGGCATGCCATAAATCACAAACATGCCGTCGATGGAAACATGATGGCATGATATAATTCATGGATAGAATGACATAATTTAAAATATGATGACTATGTAAACAGGATGAGATGATATAACTATATTATGTCTTTAGAAAATGGGTTGGCATGCCATAATTCAGATACATTATGTCTATGTAAACATCATGGCATGACATAATTCAAATATATGATTTATATACTAAGGAAGTGAGCAGAGGGCAATCGCATATATGATGTGTCAACTAAGGAGATGGCATTCAATATTGTGTATATGATGTAAAAACTAGGCATTGCAATACAACATATGCATTATATGAGTAATATAACCCTGCCAAGTTTGAGCATACACCTCAGGGGGATAATAGGACTGGTCATCTGCCTATGAATCCTCCTCTGAAGAGCTATCTGTAAGCAGCAAGATATCTGCTTCAGCAGGTAGCATTGTCTGCTCTGAAGACCTTGTTTTCACTCCAGATTTCTCCGTCACCAATTCAAATGGCTGATGCACAGGAAGAGCAGTTGAATATACAAACATTGTCGACAAAAGCAATGAGAAATACAAAAAAAGGACGGCATGATATAATTCACATATATGACGCTTGCCTAAACAGCATGGCATTGCATAATTCACATACATAATGCCTTGCAACAAGATAACATTGCATAATTCACATATATAATGTCTTGCAACAAGATGGCATTGCATAATTCACATATATGGTAATTAGACACTAAACAGGTGGCATTCACACAAAGCATGTCTAAACTAAGCAAATGACATAGCAATGCAAGATACCATACGCACGATATGAGCAACATAACCCTGCCAAGTTAGGGCATGCACCTCGGGGGGGGGGGAATATGACTGGTCATCTTTCTCTGAATCCTCCTCTGAGGAGCTATCGGTAACCAGCAAGACATGCGCTTCGTCAGATAGCATTGTCTGCTCTGAAGACCTTGTTTCCACTCCAGATTTTTCCATGACCATGCCGAATGGCTGATGCACAGGAAGAGTAATTGAATGTACTAAAATTGTTGACAAATTTAACACGTAATAAAAAAATGATGGCATGATATAATTCACATATAAGATGATTGGCTAACCAGGGTGGCATTGCAAAATTCACATATATGATGCCTGGCTAGACAAGATGGCATTGCATGATTCACATATACGATAAAGAAACTAAACAGATGGCATTGACACAAAGCATGTCTAAACAAAGCAGATGACATCTTTAATGTATACAGTAAGCAATGCAAGGCACCATATGCATGATATTACCAACATCAGCATGCCAAGTTAGAGCGAAGACCTCATGGGGTAAATAGGAGTGGTCTTCTCCTTCAGAATCCCCCTCAGAACAGTTATCTTCCTCTTGATTACGATCCGAAATGGGTGGAGGGGGGGCTGCCTTTGCGCCCACCATGGAACGACGTTTGCATGAAATTTTATTGCCACGCAAGGCTCGTCTCTTTTGCTCTACATGATCAGTTCCATTGTGTAGAATAACTGGCATGCATAAGAATAAAACATAGTGAGATTATGTAAGGAGTGCATGCACAAATCCAGAGTGATGGTAGCAAACTGTGGATAGACCCAAAACCAATGATAGCAGGCAGATAATAGCTTTAGTTAAAAAATACAGATAATGGCTCCTTTAATGTTTGTTTGCACCCAACATGAAACTCATAGTAGACACCGAAGATTAACCAGATAGTAGACAGATAGTACTGATTGCTTCCCCAATATGTACCCCACAACCATTTAAAAACTCAAGTGTCAGCATTAGTTTGGACCTGACTCGGAGTCTAATAGGTGAACACGATGATAATGTAGCATGCCATCATATTAAGCGATGCATAACGTAAGCAGACACGGAAGAGTGCGACCTCTCTTGCGGACCCGTGTAGTCCTCAAGGTCATCTGCTCAGTTGATGATGGTAATACAGTTGCCATGGCTGCCGGTGGCGGGGAAGAAGATCTGAGGCGGCAAAAGATAGTCTGGAGAGCGGATCCCTGTTGTGGTGAACCCTTCCGTCATTGGAGCAGCTGAGCTGGGGTGGAACACAGCGCCGCAGGAGCAGGACAAACCACACAAGGTTTTCTTTGACACATATCTGTAACAGAAGTAATTTAGTAAGGGCTTGTTTGAATTTGAGGATTCTAAGAATGCAGGGATAGGAAATAGACAGGAATAGGATAGGAATGCACGTGCAAAACAGAGAATTTAAAAACACAGGATTTTTGCCAATCTGGGTGTTTGATTCACAACAATTGGAAGATCACAGGATGCAAAAAAGCATGGTGAGATTAAGTCAAACCACAAGAAAATGTACGGTTATATTGCTATTATGCTACTATCTCTTAGTGTTGTGCTTGATGAATAGGAATATGAAAAGGAGGAGAAGTGGAAATTAGAATTCCTACGGTTTTTCTTTCAAGGAGACACTAAAGGAACAAATCCTACGGTTTTCCTTTGCTCCATTCCTTTGCACCAAATTCATGAAAAGTAGTACCATAGGAAATTTTCCAATTCCGATGTTTTTCATTCACTTTTCCTTTCAAGCACTGGCGATTCTAGTAGGCAGGCTTGAGCAAGGAAAATCCTACACTAAAAAAATGTTTTTGTGCTACTTCTATTACTTTGGACCCAGGCCACTTCCATACTAGCTCAACTCCCAGGCCCATCGACAAATACACAGCTCAAATGCGCAGAGATAAATAATGATGGCATTCAAGAGAGTCCATCACGGATAGCTAAGTTGCCTAGTACCTCACTGCTTGTCATATAGTAGGATAAAATAATCGTATTTCCCGTTATTACGAGTGCTCAGTGGACAATATATATAACATGTAGAGTAAAAAAGAGATGCAACAAGTGTACAACCTCTTTGGCAAAGCCATGTCGATCTCAGCGTGAGTGGGTTGGCCGGTGAGGATGCTCCGGCTGACTTTGCTGTCGGAGGAGGGGAAGAAGATCTTAGGCGTCTGGAGATGGAGCCCGAGGTACTGCTCCACTGTGATGGAGGGTTTCGTCGTTGGAGCAGCTCAGGTGAGTTGTACGACGCCAAGGCTGAAGCAGGACAAGAAGACAACGAACAACGTTAACCAGAGTGGAATTCTAATAGCATCTCCAATACATGATGTAAAATACATAACCACAAAGTGCTAGATGCAAAATACATCAGCCGCTCATCTCTGAACTTAACTGTCGAAATTGAACTTAACTGTTGAAACTGAACTTAACTGTCGAAACTGAACTTAACTGTCGAAACTGAACTTAACTATCGAAACTGAATTTTGCTGTCGAAACTGAACGCACTAGCAAGGTGAGGCTACACGTCGGTCGACTGACTTTTTCATCTCTATTCAGTCGATTTTGCAGCCGTTGGATACGAAATCAAGGGCCTGCGATTCATCTTCAACCTCCACCCCCCTGAGCTGCCAACCACCACCGGCCAAACAGCAGCCCCCGTCGCCCGCGGCCGGCGGTGCGCCGCCCCGCCCGCCCCGAAAACACTCCCCGCCGCCGGTCCGCCGCCGCCCCGTCCATCCCTCTAGGCCCCCCGGTGTCGAGCTTTTTCTCCGGCGATCCCCACGCCACCGCCCCGTCAACGCCCCGCCACCGCCGGCGACCACCGCCCCCATCCTGAACCCTAAGATAGATAGTGGGGTACCTCTCCGGCGAGCCCCCCTCCTCGCTGCGGCTGGTTCTTCCTTCACCCCGGCAAGCCCCCCCCCCCCCCCCCACCCCCTGAAAATCAACTGACCCAAAAGTCAATTCAGTCGACTGAAGTGTAGCTAAATCAGAGCAGCATCGCCAGCAAGAGCAAGAGCGAGAGCAGCAGCGCGAGCAAGAGCAATAGCAAGGCCGGATCAGGCAGGGAACCGAGAGCAAGAGCAGAGCAGCAGCGCGAGCGAGAGCTAAAGCAGCAGCAGCTCCGACTGATGTGGACGTCGCCGCCGAGGGAGTGGCGCCGTGGAGGAAGTGGTCGGCGACGCCGCCGTGGATGAAGCCGCCCCGTGTCGGCTCGGGACCGAGTGTCGGCAGCACCGTGAGATCGAATCAAGAAGAAAATGTGGCGATTAGTGTACAACCTCTTTGGTGGCGCCGATTAGGCTGCAGCTTCATCCGAGGAAACGGTGATGATGATGCTCTTCCGGTGGTGCAGGTGAAGACGGCGGCGTGGGAATGGAGGTGGCGCGAAAGACGAGGGGAACATCGGGGCAGCTCCTTGGAGGTGGAGGACGGGGTGGTTGAACCGGCAGGATGATGAGATCGACGACGGATCCTCATCCAGTACGGTGGATGAGGGACGTCGAGGTGTTGCTGTGGACGACATCGTCAGGGAAGATGCTCCGGCTGGGTGGCGGACGGAGCAGGGTGTGGGGTTTCGTCATGGGTTTTTGCAGCCTTGGTGTACGAATGGGTGGGCGGATGGGATGGCAGTGGGGAACCATGGCTTAAAGATGCGCTTGTCCGAAATGAGGGGTAGGTTACGAAAGTACCCCCACCGATTTGAGGCGGTTCTTTCGGTTCAGGGGTACCACGGGCATTTCGCGTGTCGGGATTTCACAGGAGGTGGGAGTTTTCGTGCGCGTTGTAATTTTGGAATAGCAAGGCGCGGGTTGAGATGGAGGGAGTTGTCGGAGCACAATGAGACAAAGATATATCTTAAATATTTTGGGCTAACAAGGTGCGGGTTGAAGAGGCGGGAGTTTCGCAGCACGATAGACAGAGACGCTAGCTTGAATTTTCGGCATAACAAGGCGCGGCTTGAAATTTCGGAAGAACAAGCTTAACGTGTACCCAAAAAAGGACAACTTGCACCTCAACACGCACAACACACACACACACACACACACACACACAAACACCATTTAGACTAGAGTAAGGTACACGTGCATTGCACGCATGAGATTTGGCAACCAAATTATGAATAAATACCACATTATAGCATGCAAGCTTTGAGTCATATATGCATGATGTAGATGTTCATTTAATTCTTATAGTTCATTTCATTCAAAATCATCTAGTTTTTATAAGAAAGCTAATCTATTTTAAGATTCATGGAATTGTGCGTCGTAAGACATAAAGTAAAAAACAAATAATGGCAAATCATGTAGAAAAACATTTGGGCAATTCTGATACGGAAGATTCTAGAACAAATAAGAAGTGCTTGTGTTTTGATGTTTGTGCATTATGCTTAAGTTCAACCATGGAGTCTTCTAGATTATACATGTGGCGAAATCTGGTGGAATCTAGATGATATCCAACGGCCAGTAGTGCTCAAATTTGCCATCTTTGGACCATCGGATTCACCTCATCCAACGACCATCTTTCAAAGTTAAAGTTGCCCGCACATAATATAAAAATAAAAAATATAATATATATAGGGGTATAGATATAGATATGTGATGCGAAAGCCGCCCATCATCTCCAATTAGAATAGTGTGTCCATGCACAGATGCGACGTGGCCAAATGATGTCTGCCATCGGTATCTCAAATTCAAATCAGTCTGACCTTGTTCAATGTGTATACATTACAACATGCTCGTTTCCAAACGACACCGCACAGATCTCTGTTATATTCATGCATGCATGGGTTTCAAACATCAGGATCTCTTATTCAAATATTTGAATTCAACTTTACATTGATTATGACATCACCTATTCTTTTACACCCACACAGTAGTCTTCTCTTTATAATTGTACCACTGACTTTCTCCCGTGCATGCATGCACACATACTACCGGTCGGCATTATCCATCGCACGCATGCAATCTTTTTCTTCAGGTCGGTCTCCCATGAAGGCACACACCCACACACATCCCCCTCTCCATCATATCGGGCATTCTTTATCTCTCACACGTGCATGCACAACGATCGATGTTCCTCTATGTATGTGTGTATATAGCTAGGTCTTTCATAGTTTTCCACTCAAACCAATCAATCGATATATCCAATGAGGTCTCACCCTCTTTCCCACGTCCACATCGATCAACCTATACTTCTCTATATAGGATTAACATATATAGCTAATACACCCACATTAATTATATATCCAACGTCCCCCTCTCATCATCCATGCCTTTCGCTTCATCTCTCAGACGCGTGCACAATGACGAAGACAGGGGGCAGTAAGGGCCCTGCCCCCCTCCCCCCTAACATCACTATATATCGAGGCTAATATGAATGTGATCATTAGACAATTGCTGCTAAAAATGGTTTAAGTTCATGAATTGACCCTCCTTGTAAAGGATTAGCAGTGCTTGGCCCCCTAGCTCATTTATTTTTCATGGCTCCGCCACTGCGCGCAACAGCGCACGTGTTCGCCCCCTCTCTCTAAATATCAATCTCGCACTTGTGCATTCCTTCATAGTCTCACTCCATTCGGCCCCTCGCACCATCTTCTAGCCCCCCACCAGATTTTGTCACATGTACAATCTAGCAGACTCCATGGTTGAACTTAAGCATAATGCACAAACCTCAAAACAAACAGTGGTTCTCTTTTTTTCTAGAATCTTCTGTATCATAACTGCCCAAACTTTTTTTCTAGTTGAATTGCCATTATTTGTTTTTACTTTATGATTTACAACGCACAATTCCATGAATCATAAAATAGATTAAGGGCTTCTTTGATTCAAAGGATTCTCAAAGGAATTTTGGAGGATTCTAATCATTAGGAATTTTTCCTATCTTGGTTGTTTGATTCGTAGGATTGTATACCATAGGAATTTTTCCATATGATTCATTTGCACTAGATTTCATCGGAAACATCCCATCCACTCAAACCTCTTTGAAAGGATTCTGCGTTTTTTCTATGCACAATCAAACACTCGTACAATCCTATAGGATTCAAGACGACATTCCACTATGATCCCATGTTTTTCCTATTCCCATGTTCTTAGCTTTTTTATAAAAACTAATTGATTTTGAATGAGATGAACTATAAGAATTAAATGAAGGGCTACATCAGGCATATATGATTCAGAGCTTACATGCTATAGTGTGGTATTTATTCATAATTTGGTTGCAAAATCTGATGCGTGCAATGCACGTGTACCTTACTAGTACTTCGAGTATGTGCAAAACACGTAAATTAGAATACCAATGGCACGCTACACAGTGTCTCTCTTACAGTTCATGGAGCCACGTGGCACATGTGGAGGCGTTGTCGCGACCTCCTTGCGTGGATTGATCACAGTGACGTGCTGCTGGTTCCAGAAGAATGTACTCGTCCTCCCTGAGCCATACTGGCGGTACATGCACGAAGCAAAGATGTGCACGCACGCCATGCACGCACTCATTCCCTCGCACGCACACGCGGGTACATGGGTGAACGCAATTTTGTACCAAGATCCACCCCATGTGATAATTTGACGCGTGTAAAGTCGTTCACTTCATTGATGGTCAATTAATACAGCGCATGCAAATTGAGTGGACGTGAGGGCGGAAGAAAGACATTATTACTCTACTGCGCGCATGCGAGTAGTTAAATCGTGGGTTGCTAGTAGTACTTCCATTGGTCTCCTTCGTATTTTGTGCCAATTTTTGACAGTAACATAATATTTACGCATTTGAGGAGTGTAGTACTTGAAATTTATGTTCCGCTAAACTCATCGGGAGCCGTTTCGGGCTTCGAAACCAAAACCATCAATTAATCTTTACCTTGTTCCCATCACATTCGAAAGCCTGCTCACACCTACTAGTACGTACCAAACCTGAACATGTTCCCACTATGCAGGTATTAGTACTAGTGCTAGTACTTAGGTTATAAAAAGGGGAACTACCTAACCGAAAATTACTCTACCTTTCCTCCTCATAAGTGCTTCTTCTTCATCCGTCGTTGCCATGGCCGGTGAGCTGAGCTCTAGGTCGAGAACTACTCGTAACAAGGGAGCGGCAACCAAGGTTGTGGAAAAAAAGAGAGGGCTCGCCGCCACGCAGAGACCTCGAAATATCTCTCACGGGCAGGCGATGGCTCCCAGGAGCGCCCTAGCCGCGGAGGCGAACATGCCGAGCCGGCGGAGCTGGAGTCGTTATCCCTCGATGACATGCCCGATCAGTTCAATAAGCACCTCAATAAGCAGAAGGAGTTCATCCAAGGCTTGATGGAGTTGCTGAAGGAGAGCCTCGACGACATGCCCGCTGAGCTCAATCAGCAGGGGGACTTGACCACCGGCTTGGTGATGCTACTAAAGAAGAGCATTGCCTCGGAGAAGAAGGAGACCGGCGAAATCCTGTGACTTCAGGAGGACAAGGCGAAGCTCTGCCACGAGATCGACCTGTTGAAGGAGAAGATCGCCGGCTGGAAGAAGCTGCATGAGAATAGTAGTTCCTCGATGAAGATGCTGTAGGCCCTCGTCATGGAACAAAAGGAGGAGTTGGAGAAGTTCCGCATCGAGCACCCGGCTGCTGTCAAGGTACGTAATGCGGCCGTGGAACAGATGATGAAGGCTCGTGTCGAGAAATCCCGCGTCATGGATAGAATGAAGAAGATGGCGGAGGAGACGCGCAAGGAGATGGAGGTCGTGGAGGCGATGAAGAAGCAGTTACGACTCCGCGGCGAATTAGATCATTTGGGGTGATGATCTTCCTTCTTCTTTTGCTCCTGTGTTTCATCTTTTGCTTCGGGTGTTTCGCCGCACGTGTCACGTTCTCTACGAGGCATGAATAGAACAACGTTTTTTTAGGGAATGAATAGAACAATGCTAACAATGAGATGACTAGCAAATTAGATCATTTTTTATCGCCATATGGCACTGGGCTACCGTGTTTCGTGCTCCTCCGTCGCAGTACTACTCCAGTGGAAAACTTGAGTATACCGCACGGTTCTTGGCTCCTCTTTGATCAGGTCATCGGCGCATTTATACGAGCAGTCAAATCACAAGGCCCCGCCTTCAAGCAGTAATGAGCCGTCAAATCACAAAGGCCCTCGCCTCTCGTGAAACCGACCAAGCTAGACTGGCCCGCCCTCTAGCCTTTTAAAAATGTATACTTTTGTACAGCAGTAGTATCGATGGATTGCGCCATGGAGCAAAACTTGAAATTAAAAAAAAGGTGGTACATATAGAGAGCGCTCGTCGCCAAATTATGCATATAGTACTATTAAAAAGGCTAGTCACAATAATGGTGTCCAGCACAACCCACCCCTCAAATAAAACTAAGAGGGTGCTTGAATACGTTTTAGTCCCATGACTAAAAGTAGTGGGACTAAAACATGCTAGCCTCACCCATGCTTGGATCCAAATACTAAAAAGGCTAAAATCAAGTTAATGAGCATTTATTATCCTCCAAACCCTCCAATCCAGAACTCGCCTGTGTTAAAGGAGAGGAGTTAAATGAGTAGAGAGAGGACTAATCCACATTTTAGTAGGGGTACCCCTGACTAAAAAAAAATTTTAGCCCCTCTTTAGTTAGGGGTGGTTGGAACTTTAGCCTCTTAAAGAGACTGTTTTTAGTCAGACTAAAATA
The DNA here is from genome assembly GCA_963921465.1 of Triticum timopheevii. Taxonomy (NCBI): domain Eukaryota; kingdom Viridiplantae; phylum Streptophyta; class Magnoliopsida; order Poales; family Poaceae; genus Triticum; species Triticum timopheevii. The sequence continues at coordinate 301,063,708 of OY997270.1, forward strand.
AGTCCCTTGGATCCAAGCACCCTCTAAGCATCCTGGAATTCTTTGACAAAACTAAGCACCCTGAAATTCTTTGACAACTAAACTGCTGGCTATATGATGTTGGCCACATATAATATGAAGAAACAAGTGGTAGTACTATACCAACTAAAAGATGAAATGTAAGAAATACTAGTATGTACGTACTGAAGAGTTAAAGTAATGAGAAGAAACATAACATAGTTCTGCTGGGGGCTCAACACAACACACCCCTCAAATTAAATTAAGCACACCTGAAATTAAACTTTGCAACTATTCCAGTAGACACTGCATTAGAACCAGGACTGTGGTGTACTCAACATCTAGCCCAGCGACCCACTCATCATCTGAGTCTTCGAACATGCGTCTGAAGCAACAAAGGCATCCTTTCACCGTCGCGGAAGAACGGGTGTAGATGACGTCGAACTCATTGCCGGTTATGGTTCTAACCTTGTACTCACCGCCGATCGTGGAGATTTGGGACGCCACGGATTTGGGAGGAGGGTTAGGATTAGTGGAACTGCCGTAATGTGAATGGACGGGACGACTAGGAGCGAACCGCCGTAGTATTGAAGGACGTGCGGGGACGAGTAGGAGCGAACTGCCAGCGTGCGAACGGCAGGGTAGTGGCTTTCCATTCTCCCATGATACGGGCTTCCGAGAGCCCTTGGATCTGACATCGAACGGCTGCATGGCGTGATTCCAGACCTATGGGTGGATATCCTATCCTGGAGGGTTATTCTGCAAATTTTCAGCAACTTAGCATGCGACCGTTTGATCTCAGATCCAAGGGCTGCCAGCAGCCCGTACCATGGTCGCGCCTACCACGACTGTCGTGTCGCTCGCGTGGTCGCGCCCTTGGAGATTTAACACGGTGCGTTAGGCTATCTGATGTTGGCATGTCATACATAGTCATCACTTAGTCACTCATACTACAACAAGGTTGTCTATAAGTGTATTTTTTTTACTCCTCTCTATCTCTTTCTTCGTACTCCCTCCGTCCCATAATATAAGAATGTTTTTTACACTAGTGTAGTGCCAAAAACGTTCTTATATTATGGGACACATGGAGTACTAGTATTTATTGCATTTGCCAAGGAGTGACCTCTTCCAATGAAATGGTGTTGCTAAGTTTGCTTCATTTAATTAGCTATAGAATCAAAATTGTCTTTTCACCTAGGTACACGTGCTTAGCACCGTTTCTTCCTTGGGTCACCAAACTAGTCTCTCTCTTCTCGATTAACTTGCCACATCAGACTTTATGCCTATGTGGCAAGCTTAAGCACCTGTAGGAGCAAGTAAAAGTAAGTACAATAGTGCGGTTTACATGGCATTTTGCATATGTGGAGGAAAGAGAGGCAAGGAAAAAGTGGAGAAGTGGGCTCTCATGCAAGACCCATCCTCTACTACATGGTGGAGCATTGGGAGAGGCACCTGTATGGAGGTGGTCAGGAATCGGGATACTCACGCCGGTCGTAGCGCCGCAGTTAAAATGATAATGGCAAGTCAAATCACGGGGCCCCACCTGTCCAGCAGTAACTCCCTGTCAAATCACACAGCCCTACATTTGCAGCAGCCTACTCCCTCATCTTCTCGCGTCTCTGTCGAACCGACTAGGCGGAACTGCCCCGCCGCCTACCGCGCAGGAAAAGCCCCGCCCTCGACTTTTAAATAGTATACAGTATACTAATTTTGTATCCATGGATTGCGCCTACGCCATGGAGCAAAGCGTCTAGAAAACAGCGGTACACATGTACGGAGTATACAGCACGCCCGTCACGTTCGCGTTGCACCCCAGACGGTCGGTCGGTCTGGCACGCTGCTCTCCGAATGGAACGCGCGTCATATTGCGTTTGCACACACATGTGGGACGGCAATTAAGAACCGACCATAGGCACACTCCCCGGCCCCGCAAGTCGGGTGACTTAATAGAAGAGGGAGACGAGCGATAGTACTAGAGAAGTGTTGTACTACGTTGGTGCCTGGACAATCCCTGCAAGACACGGAAGATCAGCTCGTCCATGCATGTGACCAGACTCCAGCAGACACGCCTAGATTGGCTATCGTCTACATATCGTGTAGGCTGTGTTGTACATGGCTGTAGTTGTGGTGAGAAATCTATAAAAAGGTTTCTTGTCATCTCACAAAATTAGGTGGCATGTGCTTCGGATCAGTGCGAGGGTTAAACAGCGACAACTGAGTTGGGCTAGTCATTGGGGGCACATGCACGAACAGTGACTACTCGGCTGCCATCTAGGTCAAGACGGCTATGTTAATTAGGACATCTATCTACGGACCCCTTTTCTACGAGTTTATCTTTAATTTGAGCTTTGTTCCTCGTCTAGTTTGTCTGTCGGGATTCATGTTGTCTCCTTTGGGCAGTGAGGTTATGATTTCTTGTCATGTGGCATTTTTTTGTGTTATATGTTATAATCTGGCGCTTTAGATCAAAATGACGACAACTGCGCCTCTGGGCCACGTGCATGAAGACTTCTCGACAGTCATTGACGAGGTCAAGGCGGGTCCGGTAGACAAAAGAAAACTAGTACTACTCCACTATATAGGCAGGAGCCTCCGCGCTTGCTTGCTAGTGTTGCTCTCTTCACACTGTCTTGGCCTCTCCAGATCTAAACACGACAGCGGTGGCCACACTCTCTCTCTCTCTCTCTCTGCTCACCGCTGGTCACAGATCCAGCCGGATCCTCTCCGCCGGGGAAGGTGAGAAGGTGCAACGTTCACGCGGTCATCCTCGGCGACGGCTCTTACCCACTACTGGGCGCGTCCCGATCAGCCTGCCTTGCCGTTCTCTCCCAAGCACCACTGGCGAGGGAGGGCCTCCGACCCCTTCTTCCTTGCTGCCGTAGTGTGGGCAGATCCGGCCTCCCGCCTCCCACCTAGCGACATCCCGGCGACCATCAGGTATAACTTCCTTCGAAACCAGCCTTGCTCTACTTCCCGAGCTCCTGACGTCGCTGCATTTGTATCTTTTACTATTTCTCAGGCCCCCTCGTAGATAGGATCGATCGGCTGTTCGAAAACCACCTAATTTTTTTACGTTTAAGAGGTAAAACTAGTTCATGAACTCGAATCTAGTACTACTTGGTTCAAACAAGGAAGAAAGGGGGTGGGGGAGGATTTGTTACCTGAATCTAGGACTTGGCCGAAAGAGGAAATAATGGGGGCAAAAAGTAGCAGAGACTGGCTATCCAGCTGGTCTCTAGGTCTAATAGGGAAATAAAGGGAAACGCAGTACAAACTCAATATAAACCCAATCTATTGGTTGAAAAAGGAAAGAAAGTGGGGACTGGGGGACAAGTCAACAGAGTAAGTCCAGCACTAGATTTGCTAGCCTCACACAGTATAAGGTGGCTATACCAAACAAAAATGGGACCAACCAAGATATCATGTTCTGATGTTTGTTGCCCCGAGCCACTCTTATGTAATGCCACTGGTAAAATGTAGCAGTCACACTGTTAAAAGTAAGGACACGTTAAACCAATGTTGTTTTCAATGTAATGCCTCCAGTAATATGAATCAATGGCACTTCTTTACATGTCCTGCTAAAATTTCCCATTAAGATAAGTTGGTTCTTTTCGTTAGAATTGCAACTGTCCTGGTCCGCCTACTCTCCCGTGCCCAAAGTAATGTTGTATTTAACGGTTGTCATAGTTAATCCTAATGCCCACACTAATATCTAGCAATGCCAGTGCTTTAGAAATTGCTACTGTCCTTGTAGGATTGCCATTCAGATAAGGAACATGCTTCTTTTCATTTGATGCATGTTTCATCACTTGTTAGTCACCCTCCTTTCCACCTTTTTTGTGCAAGTAGAGATATACATTTCACGCTCGATCTTAGTTGAACTGCACAAATGATATCCAAATTATAGTTGAGCATTCCAGGAGCTTCACAACCAACCTTGATGTTGCTCAATTTTATTGCAACTAATGAAGAAGAAGCTCTGTGGGTTTCGTTTTCTGATGGAAATGGAACCGGGGCTGGAGCCCTTTTCTTAAAAAAATTTGAAGAAGAAGCTGCTAGCTCACGGGACATTTCTTCATTTTAGGTGAACTGGGCCAAAAGGTCCCATGAATAGAATCATCCATGTTGGTGACTGAAAGAGCCAGCTTCAGCATCCCAGTCTAAGCACCCCCGACTTCCATCCTTGTGACGCACGGTACACCTCATTTGCCACCTGCTCGACCCTAGTGTCACTGATAAAAATGAAGTAATAATACAGCTAAAATAGAGCGGGTGTCATCTCTATCATTTCATTTCCAATGTAGATAAAGAAAGTGCTTCTCTTTGTTAATTTATGTTTCATCAACTAGTCCCATTGTTAATGTTTAAGCATTTCTGCAAACTGGGGTGCTCAATTTTAGTTGATATGTACAAAAATAGAGATTTGAATGTCTCAAGGCGCCTCCTTGTACTACCGCTGTACACTGATGTTCATCACTGGCAGAAGGTGTATCTGGGAGACTTGGGACAATGTCCAGTATGAGGCATACCGTATGAGGCGTCGCAGGGCCCATCTCGCCCTCGCAGCATGGCATACTATGATACTATCGCAATATTTTCTTCTATTTATTTTGTGTGTTTCATCTACTAGTGCCACTATAATGTAATCACGCTTTTTCATTATCTGTGCAAACAGGGTTATTCAGCTGCATTTTGGTGGAACTGCACAAATGTACGTATGGAACCGACATATATGCAGAGTGCGAGGTGTGCCAAGTAAAAAATTACCGACACCAACCATGCTGCATGCACGCATTGGCATCCACCACCACCAGTGGGATGTGTGCCGCTCTCTGTGGACGGATCTTTCTCGGCAGCAAATCATCTAACCAAATACTAGTAGCTTATATTGGCAGCTTTCTAGGGAGTACTCTTTCCTGAAAGAAGCACCAATCTATTTTTTCTTTATTTGTACACTGTGTCACAACTTTGACCCAAAGGTCCAGAGCTATTTTAGGGTGATTGACGTAGTACTCAGAGACTGATTGTAAGCATGATTTTCATTAGCTGTCACACTTATTGCAAGCATGAGCAGGTGGAAGATTAGGTTAGTGCGAAGCTTACCTTAAACCCTACCGCCGTCGTTGAAACGAGACGCGCGTCGAGGGAACCGTGGAGAACGGCGGGGAAGCAACGTCGCGCCATCTGGCCTCCTCTTGTTGTGGGAGAACAAATACTCCTGTGGCTCTGGCTGGCTCTACACCCTCACGAACGTCACACCATACTCAATCAATTCGTTATCCTCTGGGTGCTCGACCTTCGACCTGTACGCCCACCACCTCCGCCTAACTGTCGCCTCGGGCAAATCTGTCTGCTCCATCGCCCAGAGGAGATACTTGATGAACTCAGAGGACTGCGGTGTGACTGCCGCCGAGGAGTACATGTACATCGCCGCCCTCATCGTCGCCGTCTCGCTCTTTCGCATACATTGCCACATGGCCCGCACCATCCTCGAAATCTCCCACTCATTGTCAAACCAACTAAGGATCTCCTTCAACCTGGCTAACTTTGCCTGGTCACTGCCGGCGATCTGCCTGATTCGCTGCTGCATCCTCTCCATAGATGTCCTTCTGAGTGGTCCGGTGCTAGCTTTGGAAGATGGGAGGAGAGACGGTGGTCTTGCAATAGAGAAGAGGGAGAGGCGAGACGGTGGTTTTGGAATGGAGATGATGGAGAGGAGAGGAGGTGGTTTTGCAATTGAGAAGATCAAAAGAGGGAGAGGCGAGACGGTGGTTTTGGAATGGAGATGATGGAGAGGAGAGGAGGTGGTTTTGCAATGGAGAAGATCAGAAGAGGGAGAGGCGAGACGGTGGTTTTGGAATGGAGATGATGGAGAGGAGAGGAGGTGGTTTTGCAATGGAGAAGAGGGAGAGGAGCGTGCGGCAGCGATTTAGGATTGGACGAGAGTGTCGGCGCGCTGTGACTGGATCAAAATCAAAATCAATTTACCCTTCAATTAAGGAAGCGAACCCACATTAACTAGTCTCCCTTTTATTCTGGGTCATAATTGACCATGATTTTCGCACATAAAATATATGTTATACATTGCAAAAATAATATAATTTGAAAGTATATTCAGATACGAACCAAACGATACAATTTTTTGTGACATGCATTCACATTTTGCTTGTAAAATATAGTACGTGGTCAAACTTTGACCCAAAATACGCAAAACAACAAAAAAATACTTCCAAGACCAGCGCCGCTCTTCTCCTCTTAAACCACCGCCGCTCCTCTCCTGTTCCAACTAAATGCAGCGCCGCTCCTCTCATCTTCCATTTCAAAACCACCGCCCCTCCTCTCTCGTTCTAGTCCAAAACCAGCGTCGCTCCTCTCCTATTCTAATCCAAAACCAGCGCTGCTCCTCTCCTCTTCCATTCAAAAACCACCGCCGGCGAGTGAAGGTGCTGTGGAGAAGTAGATCGATGGAGGAGTACAACCGATACGTGAGGATCGCAGACGGCGACCCTGTGAAGCTAGCTAGGATGTTGGAGAGACAGTCTTGGTTTGACAACAAGGACCAACTAGCGGCGATGGCGACATCCATGGCCAAATATCTGCAATAGAGCAAAAAGGCAGCGATACTCCCAGAGGGAGTCGCGCCGGAGTACATAGAGCTGCTCCTCTGGGCCACGGAGAAAACAGATTCACCGAATCCGATCGTGAGGGAGCGGTGGTGGGAGTATCGATCCCAGATGGAGCATCCACCAGAGATTGAAGGATCGAGCATCTACAGGGTGCCGTTTGTGAGGGTGTCCTGCCAGAGCGAGCCGGTGGAGTCTTCGTCGACCGAACCCAACTACAAGAGGAGAAAAGCAGTTGGCCCGACGACGCTTCCCCGCTATCGTCTCCCTTGCCGTTCACGTCTTCTCACGGGGCGGCTGTCTGCCGCCGAGGAATAGGAGGGGGCTGCCCCCCCCCCCCCAGCCCAATAGTCAGGCAGGTTGTGAATTGTCAGGAGGAGCTTAGGGTTGTCAGTATTTGCAGGTTGTGAATTGTGTTTTGTGTTATGTATTTTGAGAGTACTTTCAGATATGAATGTCTTTTGAATTTTATATTTGCAGTATTGAGCGTATGAAGTATTCTATGAATTCTAGAGATCTATTTTAGCACTTAAAAAAATGTAGTTTCATAGGAGTATAAAAGTGCAAACAATGTGATTCTCAGATAAGAAACTGCAAGTTCAGTTTCAGATAAGAAACTGCAACTTTCAGAGGCAGAGCATTTATATTAACATGGCCTTTTCAAACAGGGTTAACATCATGTTGGAAGTTTTATTCATGGTCGAAAATGGAACTACCAGCCAGTTAACATCATGCTGATCAACATTCATGCATATCACATCTTCAGATGATGCACAGTCAAAATTCCCACACAATGTCGAGTGTGCGAAACACAGAGAAAACGAGGGACGAAGTTTTGGCAAGTGTTGGACGTGGTTTTGGGCTGCCCCATCTAGGCTTTCATTTTTAACATGCGCAGCCCACGACCTCGGATGGGAGGTCCATAGGCCTGTTTGTATTTTCTTAGGGCCGTCACGTATCGACCGGCCTATGGACCTCCCATCCGAGGTTTTATTTTTGGCAGCCCAATTTATGTTTTTTTTTTGAAGAAAACACAGAGGTTTGTTCTATTTTTCTATATAAGAATAGGAACGCCAGGTCCAACTTATGTTTCCCTTCTAACTACATTATATATATTTAAATTATTTTATATGTTATTATATATTATTTTTATTGTCATCATATATTTAACAGATACTTACATATGTAAGAAAACAATATCCCACATCTTATTAACTTATAAAAATAATTTCTTAACAAATAAAATCCTGGATTGTTTTGGCACGAAAATCCTAGTGATTGTGTACAAAAGCTTGGTAAGATTTAAGGACGAATGTAATAATATCACTTATTATTTAAATATATTTATAACAAAATGCTCAGCCCCTTTTTATTTTTTGATAACATTGCTGGCCCAACCAAACATTACAATTAGAATCAGCCCAGCAAAATCGTGTATTTTGAGAAAGTGCAAATGGCCTATAATTTTTTAGGAAATAAAATAAATGGGCCGCATGGACACTACATTATTTGTTCACCCAGCCCAGCTAATGGCTGTAATTCAAAAAAGATCAAATTGACTGTAAATTCCACCGCGCAAAAAAAAGACTGTAAATTCTGAAAAATTGGGTTGAATACGTGCCACATTTTTGGAGGCTGAAATGTGGGCCAATAGGTCGAAGACAACGCAAGTCGTTGTCAATTTAATCAACAAATGATTCTGACATGTTAGCCGTTGGATTTACATCCAACGACCGGCATCCATCTTCAATCTCTCGTCTTCTTCCTCTAGCGCCGCCGGGACCACCTCCCGCCTCCTGCTGCTAGCAGCTCTGCTTAGCACGCTTCGCAATGAAGCGCTACTCCACCGTTGGCCAGGCCATCCCTCCACCCCTCCACACCTCCTGTTCTTCTCCACCGACTGCCGAACCACACCGCTCTAGAACCAGTTAACCCTCATACACCACTCCGTCTACGACTCTACTCCCGCGTCTTCCCATCTCCGGCTCGTTGCTGTCCGGGGCCTCGCCGTCGTCCACCACCTTGGATAAGCTTGGCGCGGCGTGGTCAACGCAGTCAACGAATGACACCATCGGAAGTAGATTGTGCGTGGAGTGGCTGACAGCTGGGTCAACAGCCGCACACAAGGAAATGCCTCCTTATTACGCGCAAAATAATGATTCCTCCATCTGACATCTGGGACCCACCGGAAGGGCCTCTGTATTTCGCGAAAATAACGTGCCCCCCACTGACATGTCGGACCCACCAGCTATCTTCGCACGCAAGGAAGTGCCTCCTTATTACGCACAAAAAATGAATATTCCCCCTGCCAGCTGGAACCCGACATAGTGGGAGGCTGACTTGTGGGCCTACCAAGTTGACGGGGACGGAGGGCTTTGTCAACTTAGTCAATATGAATGATTCTAGCTCCTGTTACCATACGATGTTCATCCAACGGTCGTAGTGCTTCTTCAACCTCTGGTCTTCTTGCTCCAGCCGCCCAAACCAGCACCGGTCATGTCACGTGCTCCTGCCTCCCGTGGCCGGCTGTGTCGGCGTTCTGGGAATGGGGGTCCCCAGACTTGCCTTCCTGTGGCCTACGGTGTGGCTCAAAGGGGGGGCCCAGCACGGCCCATCTTCATCAACACAGACCCAAGACCCTCACGAGGGGCCAAGCCTCGCGGGGCGGTCGACGCGGAGCTTCCTCAGGCACGACCTCATCAGGCTGGCTCGCGAGGAGGCGGAGAGATCAAGGCGGGGTACCTCACGAGGTGCCCGTGACGCAAGCCATGACGACCAAGGGCGCCAGGCGGGCGCCAGCCCGCGCAGTGTCCTCCTTTCCTCTTTGGTGCAAAAGGAGCAAGCGCAGGCGAGAGCATCAAGCAAAGGCACCCGTTTCGGTGCAACGAGACCAAGACCAGCCCAATGGCAGGGAGGAAGTCATTGTGGAGCTCAAGCCGGCGTCACCACTAGAGCCTTTCGCAGGCAAGGACCAACTTTAGTCAGGATAAGTGTACCAGATGTTCCCCTTCAAAATGGCCAATTGTTGGCGCCCTTCCCGCTCAATATTTGGGAAGAGGCCAAGGGCCTTTGCCTATAAATAGGACTAGCCACCCCCAGGGTAGAGGCAATCAGAATATACGGAGGCCATCGAGAAATCAGGATAGACAGAGAGAGAGAGAGAGAGAGAGAGAGAGAGAGAGAGAGAGAAGGGTGATTGAACTCCTCCTAGCAGTTCATCCCCCCAGCCAAGAACAGACCCTCGCAAGGCTGTTCTTCCTTGTATTGCTCATCATCATCAGCCCAAGAGGCAATCCACCACACCACACTGGAGTAGGGTATTATACCACAACGGTGGCCCAAACCAGTATAAACCCTGTGTCTCTTGTGCTGTTCTTTCCGTAGCGTAGATCTTAGCGTGGCGGTGGAGTGCGGGTAGGTAGAAGGCGAAATCTCCGCGCGCACCCCAGTGTTCGAACCACAAGGGTCTGCCGGAACCCGAAATCCGACATTTGGTGCGCCAGGTAGGGGTGTGCCGGGATTCGTCTTCCACCGCCCCGTTCTCCTCCGACCATTGCGTCCATGTCTGACGCTCGTTGGGCCCGCGCCGAGCGCCGAGCCGCTCTCGCTTCCCGCGTCGCCCAGATGGCTCCTGTCGGCGGACGCCCTCGCCGTCCCCCGTCACCTGCCGTCAACGCCGCCACCGACCCGGCAGGGAACTAGCAGCAAGCGTCGTCTCAGCACCCGTCCGTGCGGCGAGACGGCCGCACCGCTACTCCCTCGCTCACCCCAGCTGGTTCTTCATCCCGCGCGCTCTGCGCACCCATGGAGGCTCGAGCTGCGCTCATCGCGGCAAACGAGCTCCTGCGCTACCATCCCGTGGATGACGTCTACGAAGAATGGCTCGACCGCGTCACCGAGCTCGTCCGCGCCGCAGGGGGCTCTCCTGCGCCATCCGTTCCGTTGCACCGCACCCCGCCCTGCGCGGGCGACGAAGCTCCGGGGGCGCCCCAGCTGCCTCCTCCTCAAGAAGACACCCTGGCACCAAGGCGCGTGGCCCCTGGGCGGAACCCGCTCCATCAGGTGCCAGCGCAGCAAGATCAGAGCTGCCAAGAAGTCCCTCGCCCGCAAGAAGCTGCCCGGGCGCTCCCTGCTCCAGCACGTCGCGACCATGCTCCTGCTCCCGCACGTCAAGACCCCGCGCTGCTCCCAGCTGCGGCGTGTGGGGACCTGCAAGACCAAGTTCTCCGTCACCCAAGGCCCCCCGTGGCCACAGCAGGCTGCCGTGCCTACACCACCGAGCTATGCAGCGTCGCGTGGCCCGGCAAGTTCAAGCCCGACCTGCCTCCTCGCTACGACGGCACGGCCGACCCTGCGGAGTTCCTCCAGCTCTATGAGCTGGGCATCGAAGCTGCCAATGGACACGAGAAGTTCATGGCGAACTGGTTTCCCATGGCGCTCAAGGACGAGACCCGCACCTGGCTCCTGAACCTGGCTCCAGGCACGATCTCTTCCTGGGACGAGATGCGCACCCGCTTCATCACCAACTTCCAAGGTACTCGCGACCGGCCACCCGCCATGAGCGACATGCGCCGCATCAAGCAACAACCTGGAGAGACCCTGCAAAAGTACATCCAGCGCTTCAACAACGCACACCTCAAGATTCCGAAGGTGTCCGAGGAGGCCATCATCTCAGCCTTCTCCGACGGCGTGCGCGACGTCAAGATGAAGGAGGAGCTGGCGATGCATGAAGACCTGTGCACTTCCTTGGAGCTGTTCAACTTGGCGACCAAGTGCGCCAGGGCTGAGGAAGGGCATCTCTCCCTCCTCGAGCTGCCTTCCACGGACCCAGAAGAGAAGAAGTCCAAGGCCAAGGATGTGAAGCGCAAGGGGGCTGTCGTGCTCGCGGCAGAACCAGACACCAAGCGGGCCAGAGATCAGCCCAAATCTTCCAAGGGCAGTCGGTACTGTGTGTACCACGACCTCCACACCCACAACACCAACGAATGCCAAGAGCTCCGACCCGTGTGAGAAGGAAGGATCGGCCGTCGCCCCGACCGCGGTGACCGGGGCTACGATCGAGGAGGGGGAAGGAATGCAGGACGCTGGGAAGACTGCTGCCCGCGCAAAGGGTGGCGCGATCGACCTCGCGAGGATCGCTGGCAAGACCCGCCTCGCGAGGGAGACTGGAGGGATCAGCCTCGCGAGGATCGCCCGCAAGGCAACGCAGGCCTTCCTCCGCTGTCGCCGCAGCCAAGGAGAAACGAGGACCGCCATCAGGACGAAGGGGCTGGGGGCTTCCAGGAGCCGCGTGCAATTGCCTGCATCCTGGGCGGAGCTCAAGCCCCAGCCTCTCAGCGCATCTTCAAGCAGTTCGCCCGTGAAGTGAATGCAATCCTCCCCAAGCTCGAAACCACGCGCCCACTCAGGTGGTCGGCGTGCGCCATCACGTTCAGCTCAGCGGATCAGCTCAAGTGTGCGGCCACAGCCGGAGTCCTCCCGATGCTTTGTTCCCCAATCATCAGCAACATGGTGGTCACCAGGACCCTCATCGATGGCGGGGCAGGGCTCAACGTCCTGTCCGTGGAAACATTCAACAATCTCCAAGTGCCCTACAACCAGCTTCAGCCAACCAAGCCTTTCTCCGGAGTCACCGACGGCTCCACGGTCCCGGTTGGGCAGGTCCGCCTCCCTGTCACCTTCGGGGCACGCGACAACTACCGCACCGAGCTCATCGACTTCGACGTTGCTCACATTTGCCTGCCGTACAACGCCATCCTCGGGTACCCGGCGCTGGCCAAGTTCATGGCCGTAACTCACCACGGCTACAACGTCCTCAAGATGCCAGGAAGCGGCGGAGTCATCATGGTGCCCTGTGAAGAGAAGGACGTGGTGTGTTCCCTGGAACGAGCCTTTCAGGCCGCATCACTGAAAGACCCGGATCGCGGAAGCAGGAGGCTTCCTGTCGGTGTCAAAACCGGCGGATCTCGGGTAGGGGGTCCCGAACTGTGCGTCAAGGTCGGATGGTAACAGGAGACAAGGGACACTTTATTTTACCCAGGTTCGGGCCCTCTCGATGGAGGTAAAACCCTACTCCTGCTAGATTAATATTGATGATATGGGTAGTACAAGAGTAGATCTACCACGAGATCAAGGAGGCTAAACCCTACAAGCTAGCCTATGGTATGATTGTGTATGATGGTCGTTGTCCTACGGACTACAACCCTCCGATTTATATAGACACCGGATAGGGTTAGGGTTACACAGAGTCGGTTACAATGGTAGGAGATCTTGAATATCCGCATGCCTAGCTTGCCTTCCACGCCAAGAAAAGATCCTTCCGGACACGAGACGAAGTCTTCAATCTTGTATCTTCATAGTCCTGGAGTCCGGCTGAAGGTATAGTCCGGCTATCCGAACACCCCCTAATCCAGGACTCCCTCGGTAGCCCCTGAACCAGGCTTCAATGACGACGAGTCCGGCGCACAGATTGTCTTCGGCATTGCAAGGCGGGTTCCTCCTCCAAGTTCTTCAAGAAGATTACAAACACCAAAAATAGTGTCTGGCTCAGCAAAATAAGCTTCCACATATTGCCATATAGAGAATAATATTAACACAAATCAAATCTGTTGACGTACTCCGCAGTGTGTCATAACATTGCGGCCAAGCTCTTTATATAAATTGTTTTCATTGTTCCACCTCAGCGTGTTTAGCGAGGCGGTTTCCTTGGCACGTCTTGTCAAAGCAGAGATCATGTGCCCCTTTTAACGGATTCTCATCAATACGGACGTGGGTAACCCAGTCGTGCCCGTTAGCACGTTTTGCCTTAATTAAAGGCTAGTCCAAGACGGTTACGGGGAGGGCTCTTGGTATTCTGCCTCTTATAAAGAGACCAAGAACCTGTTCCCCTCTTCTATTCTCAAAACGAGCTCGCCTGTCGCCTCGAGTTCCAACACCCTAGGCTTCCAGATTTCAGGCGCACCGGACCTTCGACAATGTCCGGCTCCGACCTCCAAGGCCGATGGATGCCCTCCTCCGTTACAGAGGAGGACGTATTAATGTTGAGGGAAGCTAAATTCCTGACCAGCGAGATTTCGCACAGGTTGCCTGTTCAAGGACAGGTGATCCCTAGCCCTCAGCCCGGCGAGAGTGTGGTATTCATATCCCACTTCCTTCGGGGATTAGACTTCCCAATGGATCCCTTTGTAAGGGGGCTGATGTTTTATTATGGGCTGGAATTCCACGACTTAGCTGCGGAGTCCATCCTCCATATTTCCTCGTTCGTTGTTGTGTGCGAAGCGTTCCTCCGGGTTACCCCTCACTTCGGATTATGGCTCAAGACCTTCAAAGTAGAACCGAAGATGATCGAGGGGCGCCACGCAGAGTGCGGAGGCCCTGCTATAAAAAGAAATGCCGATGCTCCATGGCCCGAGGGCTCTTTTCAAGAGGAGCTTGGCTTATGGCAACAGGAGTGGTTCTATATCACCGCTCCTCGGGGCACCGCATGGGTGGCGCCTCCTGCCTTTCGCTCGGGTCCCCCACCGCGGTTAGGGTCGTGGATCAACACAGGGTTAGATCGGGGCTTGCCCAAAGACGTACCTCTGCTGCAGGGCCGCATTAAGGATCTCTTGGAAGGAGACCTCAACCTGGTCAAGGTGACACAAGTCATGCTGATTCGTCGTACATTGCCCGGCCAACGTCGCCCCCTTCGCCTGTGGGAGTTCAATCCAGAGGGATCGCGAGTTCTCCGGGATTTTATGGGCGCGACGCCCGCGGAGATGTATAAACTGTTCTTCGGATCACAAGAAGTGAGTCCGGATTTGACCGAGGATGTGGGTTTAAGCCGCAATCGCCCGGATATCAAGTAAGTGACCTTGTGCCCGGACCTTCTATCTGCATAATTGACTCGCTCTTAACAGCGCTTCTCCTTTTAAGCATGAGTGGATAGCTGTAACGCCCCAAGACCGACGCTCCAGACGCCTCCCATGTTTTGCGTGACCGCCATGTGTTTTATTTGTTTGTTGCATTCATCATCGCATTGCATCCGCATGTTTTTCATAAAACTTGTAGTTGCCCGTAGTTGCCGCGTTCCCCTTGCCATCATTTACCGTTTCGGGACCAACCAGATATTGTTTCCCTCCTGCTTGGCTTCCTAACCTCGCTGCACATCCCGCGAACCCCTCGCAACCATGTCCGAATCTCCCCCGAACCCGACCCGGCTAGTCATCACCGTTGGATCCGGATCAACCTCTAACATCCCTAAAACATCTTCGGTTTCTCTTTTGGCCTTCCTAACCTATTCATCTTCGACCGTCCGATTTTAATCGAATGATCCAAAAATGTCCTCCTATCTACATGATAGTATATATGCAAATCCATCCCTAGTCCAACCCTAAAATCTAGCTCCCTTGCCCCATCTTCCGCCGCCACCTTACAAATCCTCCTCGGGATCTCTCCCGATCCACCCACCTACCCAACCGGCGCTCTCCTCTGGATCCCCTCGATCCATCAACCAGCGACAGAAACACCCGCAGGAGAGAGCCAGGGGCTCAATCCCCTGCTTATGCCCGAGCTTCTCCAACCTCTGCCGTCGGCGTCCGAACCTTCAGCGAGCAAGATGAGCACCACCGCGCCCTACCCCCACCACTTCTCCTTCTGTCTCTCTCTCTCCCTCCGGTCTCTCATCTCTCTCTGGTTGCTGCAGGGAGTTGGAGCAGCCATGGCGCCTGAGCGCCTCAAGTTCGTGACCCGCCGGCCGACCACGGTCAGGTCGCCTCGCCCCCTCTGCTTCGTCCCGCGCGCACGAGCCCAATGGGAGAGGAGCTCCTCCACGCCGTGTGTTGACCGCGCCCTGCCTCCCCAGTCGAAGCCCCGCCGTGCCGCACCTCTGCCTCCTCTGCACGCGCACCCGAGCGCGCCCGTCCCTCCGCCACCGCGCCAGTAGCCGCCGTTGCCGTGGTCTTCTGCAACGCCACGGCCTTGCAGCTTTCGCCGCCTCCCTGCCAAGTCCGTTCCGCCGGAGTCCCTTGAAGCGGCCGCCCTGGATCTCATCTCCGGCCCCGTCCGTGACCTCCCCGACCCCACGCCGCCGTGAGCCGCCTCCTTCCCTTGGGTCCTCGCTGCCCCTTCGCCCTGCTCGCCTCCTCTGCGTCGTTCGAGCAGGGAGGACGACGCACCTCTGCTCGCTGCGTTGACCTGTTCCAGTGCCAGCGTGGACAAGCGCCAAGGCCCAGCGCCTCTACTCCTCCACCGACCGGGTCAAGAGCCCATGTGAGCAACCCTTGCCCAGATCCAGATTCAGCCCATGTAGCGTTTTTTTCCAGCCCGTGTGAATTTTTCTATTTATCCAGTGCATGCATAATTACAGGAGGATGCCATTATTTTAAATTGCTCTCAAGTAAATAACCGTGCATCGGTTTAAAATGGTTTACATATGTAAAATGCAAATTTGTGTAGTTTAATAATATGCCACTTTGATCCATGTTTAAAATGTTTAAATGTGCTCTTTGAATTAATTTATATAAATGCCATGTTAAAATGATTTATTTCATAACTAATTAACCGTAACTCGGAATTTAATAAACTTTATATGTAAATGGGGTAGAAAAATGCATAGATTAACATGGTACACTTTATTTTGCTGTTTAACAACATTAAAATTGTGTTTAGGCAGATCAGTACCAAATCTAAAATATGCATATGGGGATTTACCGGATTTGTTGTTTGTTATATCCGCCCCCATTTAAATTGTTTAGATGGTATAGTTTTGTTATGCTTCACCCCTTGCCATGTTAATCAACATTTAATATTGTTGGGTACATAAATGAGATCAAACTAAATAACTTGTCGTGGTGTTTCGTCAATATGCACCGTTGCATATTGAGCTCCACTTAATTTGTAGTGTTGTTTGTGCATTTTGTCATGCCCTGCATATTTAAACCGGACATGCATCATACTTGATTGTGCATCATGCCATGTGTATGTGGTGGTTGTTTACTTTGTTGTTTGCTTCTTTCCGGTGTTGCTTCTTCGGGTTAGTTCCGATAACGTTGCGATTGTGAGGATCCGTTCGTCTACGTCCGTTTGTCTTCTTCATGGACTCGTTCTTCTTCCTTGCGGGATTTCAGGCAAGATGACCATACCCTCAAAATCACTTCTATCTTTGCTTGCTAGTTGCTCCCTCTTTTGCTATGCCTATGCTACGATACCTACCACTTGCTTATCATGCCTCCCATATTGTCAAACCAAGCCTCTAACCATCCTTTCCTAGCAAACCGTTGTTTGGCTATGTTACCGCTTTGCTCAGCCCCTCTTATAGCGTTGTTAGTTGCAGGTGAAGATGAACTTTGTTCCTTGTTGGAACATGGAGATGTTGTTCCTTGATTGGAACATGTTTACTTGTTGGGATATCATAATATATCTTATTTAATTAATGCATCTATATACTTGGTAATGGGTGGAAGGCTCGGCCTTATGCCTGGTGTTTTGTTCCACTCTTGCCGCCCTAGTTTCCGTCATATCGGTGTTATGTTCCCGGATTTTGCGTCCCTAACGCGGTCGGGTGATTTATGGGACCCCCTTGACAGCTTGCTTTGAATAAGACTTTTCCAGCAAGGCCCAACATTGGTTTTACCATTTGCCTACCACCTATCCTTTTCCCTTGGGTCGGCCAGCCCGAGGGTCATCTTTATTCAGCCCCCCCGGGCCAATGCTTGTCTAAGTGTTGGCCCGAACTAGAGCGCTTTGCAGCGCCACCTCAAGGAAACTTGAGGGCTGGTTTTAGTTGTATGGACTGCTCATCCGGTGTTGCCCTGAGAACGAGATATGTGCAGCTCCTATCAGGATGTCGGCGCATCGGGCGGCTTTGCTGGACTTGTTTTATTACTGTCGGAATGTCTTGTAGCCGGGATTCCGAGACTGATCGGGTCTTCCCGGGGAAAAGGAATATCCTTCATTGATCGCGAGAGCTTATCATGGGCTAAGTTGGGACACCCCTACAGGGTTTGAACTTTCGAAAGCCGTGCCCGCGGTTATGTGGCAGATGGGAATTTGTTAATGTCCGGTTGTAGAAAACCCGAAGTTGATCTTAATTAAAATACATCAATCGCGTGTGTAACCGTGATGGTCTCTTCTCGGCGGGGTCCGGGAAGTGAACACGGTGTTGGAGTTATGCTTGACGTAAGTAGTTTCAGGATCACTTATTGATGATAGTTGTTCGACCGTGCTTTTGCCTTCTCTTCTCGCTCTCATTTGCGTATGTTAGACACCAGATATGCTAGTCGCTTGCTGCAGCTCCACCTCACTACCCTGTCCTACCTTTAAGCTTAAATAGTCTTGATCTCGCGGGTGTGCAATTGCTGAGTCCCCGTGACTCACAGATACTTCCAAAACCAGTTTGCAGGTGCCGATGAAACCGTGCAGGTGACGCACCCGAGCTCAAGGAGGAGCTCGACGAAGATCTTGTTCATTGTGTTGTTTCATTTCAGTTGATCAGTAGTGGAGCCCAGTCAGGACGATCGGGGATCTGTGTAGCATTTGGGGTAGTCTTCTTTTATTTTGGTTCCGTAGTCGGACCTTGATTGTATCTATAAGATGTAATGCTTTACTCATGTATTGTGTGAAGTGGCGATTGTAAGCCAACTATGTATCTCTTTCCCCTATGTATTACATGGGTTGTGTGAAGATTACCTCACTTGCGACATTGCTTTCAATGCGGTTATGTCTCTAAGTCGTGCTTCGACACGTGGGAGATATAGCCGCATCGAGGGCGTTACAAGTTGGTAATCAGAGCCTTCCCCGACCTTAGGAGCCCCCACTGATTGATCGTTTTTAGCGGCCGAGTTGTGTCTAGAAAAATGTTTTGAGTCATTTAGGAATTATATATCGGAGAGTTTAGGAATTCTTTTTACTTCCCAGTCTCCTCATCGCTCTGGTAAGGCATCCTGACGTAGAATTTTGACTCTTCTCTTCTCAAATTTCACTAAAAAAAAATTTAGGATCACGCGGGTATCTTAGAATCGTTCCGATTGTTTTATGATGACAACATTGTCTTGGTGCCTCCCGTCAGCAGGGGTTTAGTGGAGGTGTCTCGGGGAGTTGAGCTCTGAGGTGTTGTCGTCATAATTTTATCGTTGCAGTTCTGGAATACCTGAGTTTAGTACGCCGACATCGAAAATCTCTTTTGTACAGTTGTTGGTGAGATAACCCTGATAGCCCAGTACTGAGGCGAGTGCGGGAGTATTGCCATGACTCGTATAACGGATGCTTTTCGAAGGTTGAGGTAGACGATTTCCAAAGGTTTCTTGGTTATGTGTTGAAGGATGGATACAGCTGGATCTAGGTATTGTTAGTTTGGGTGATATATTTTGTGTCCCCTGTATCCCAAACACCTGATTGCATAACCAGAAAGTTTCGGGAGTTTATAAGTGGGAATTCAAGTATCACGTAGGAATTCTTTCCAACGGACACATGATACGATATGGGGTTTATCATATGTTTGTTTCCGCATTATTCTGCAAGCCAAATCCTTTGTTTTTTTTTATTTGTGGTATTCGAGTTGCTTCGAAGTCAAATGTTGAATCCATACCTTTCCTAAATGGTGTTCTCATATTTCTATGTGAATACTAATCCTTCTTGATCACTGAGGTTGTCTTTTCAATTCTTTTCCAACCGGTGTGCTTCTCTTCAAGTAAATCCGATCATTCCAACATTCGCAAGACCAATTCTTGGTTTTCTCAACGGTGTTTGCTTCATTCGTTCCAAGTTGCCTTTGTTTTCCCGCCCTCCCACCCTTTTTCTTCAAGTACTCAGATTTCTCAATCAAGTATCTTTTTTATTGATGGAAGTTTCTTCATTCTTTCCTTCATTGTTCTTATCCGGTGATTATCATGAAGATGGTCAGGAGTTTCAAGTTCATCATTCTTTCTTATTTTTTTCTACCCCGGTGGACTCAATTCAAGCTTTATCGATCATATCTTTTCCTCGTTTCTAATGTTTTCTCATGCCGGTGTATCCCTTAATCATTCACTCCTCGCTATTCAATTGTTCCGGAGTGATTAAGATATCTCAGAAGATTCAAGTTCCCATTCTCAATTCACTCAATTTCTTTTGAGGATGCTATCTCATTCAAGTCATTTAATTCAACTGGTGCAATCTCTCTTTTCAAGTAATCGTTCAACGGTGTTTCTTTTGAGTGGGCCCTAACCCACAGGTCTTTTCCCAGGATCTTACCTGACTCTTCTAATCTTCCCGGAGCTATTCTCAAATTCATTTAAAAGTTTGACGTAAGAATGAATTATCATCAGTCATTTGTCTTTCTCCAAAATCTTTCAAATTCTTTTCATCGTTGGTTCAACCTTTCTAATTCTCATTCCGGAGTGCTTCAACAATTCATGGTGGTGGTTCTCGTCATCATTCTCAACAATTGAAGACCGAAGAAGAGTTTCTCTTAAATCTTACTCCATTCTCTTCAAGATTAAGGTTCTAGCTTGATGCCATCCTCTCATAATTGTTTTCGATTGTGAGAATTCTTTTCACCCATCCGGAGCATTTCAGGAGTCTTTTCAGTTTGATTCTCCGAAGGCCATCATTTCAGAAGAATTATTCATTCTCAGCTTTGTCTATCGTTCTCCAAATCTTACCGGTGCATCATTCAATATTCTCTAATCAGTTCATGATCTCTTCGTTCTCATGTATCTAAATCCTAGCAAGCATCTTCGTTCTTTTGCTAATTCTTCCCGGTGTTTCCTTATCTTTTCTTCGTTCATTTTCAATTCTTATGGTGGTTCGTTCAAGAGAAATCTTCCTTCATTATCATAGAAATTCATTCATTCTTTCCAATCCTACTGGTGGTTATTTGAAGACCTTCCCAAAGTTGCGCCATATCTCTCTTAATCTTTTCTACGAGAATAAGTAGTATGCCAAATCCGTTGCTTGTCATCAATTTAAATTGGTGAAAGATAAGCATAATGTAATTCTTATTCTTGTTTCATCGAGTAAATTCTATTCCTTATTCCGGAGGTTCTTCAAATTCTTGATTTCAATTGTTTCACCTTATCTTCCTCGGAGTTCCAAGCTCTCGCAATTATATCACCACGGAGATCCATCTAATCATTGCAAGGCTTCACCTTGTGTTCAACTTCTCTTTCTTCCTATCATCCTTTTATTACCGGAGTTTCTTCATGAAGTCTATACATGGTGGTTTATCAAGGCCCCTTTTCATTCTTCAATTGTTCTTCAAGATTTCTCTCGGAGTCAAGATCCGCCAAGCTATACTCTAAAATAAACATGGTGTTCAACACATGTCTTGTTTTGAGGATTCAATCATTCGTCATCTTGCATTCTAAAGTGCAATTCTTTCTGTCTTATCTTTTGAGGTGGTGTTATGTCATTCTCGATAATTCGAGTTCATGTTTCATGACTCACATGTTGTTAAGAATGAGGTATTTTAAATCCATCAATCTCTTCATTGGAGTTATCTTGGGCTATATTTCACCTAAAGCCTTCCCTAAGGATTGTTGCTATTTGTGGTGCTTATCAATGACCCTAGTTTTCTCCTCTCCTCTCGGTGAAAGAAATGTTCTTCTCTTCGTTGATCTCAAGCAAGCAATTGCTTCCTTTGGTGGTCGGTCGTCACCTCATAATTTTGAGATGTTTGCCATAAGCCCACTACAAGCTTATTCGTTTCGTTGTTGGTTTTCCAACAACTCCGTTCTAACCTTCTTGGAAGGGTACTTTCCAAGATCATTTGTGTCAGAAGTTGGCATTTTCTTCTCCATCCCTTTATTCCAATGATCTATCTTCTAAATTTTTCTTCCGGAAGCATTGTGAGGTTGCTCTTTTCACTCATCATCTCGAATGGTGAGAATCGTGTTCTTTTCGTGCTCATCCATTTTCAACCTGAGTGTCGTGTCCTTCATTCAAGTTCTCTCATCTTATCAAGTTTTGCCTCCCTTCTCAAACGGAGTGCTGTCTGAAATCTTTCTTACACCTTGTGTCATTCTTTCAATAGTTCCGGAGGCAGTGTGTTGTTGATATCTTCAAGTATCCTCTCATCTTGTCAAGTTCTTGTTCAATTCCTTCCATTTTTAGTCGGAGTGCTGCCCAAATTATGTCATTCTTATTCCTTCTCTATCTTGTTTAACCGAAGTGGTGTCAATATCTATCTTATCACTAAATCTCTTGGGTCTCGTCGTATCCCATGTTCCACTTTTCTAACGGAGTGTTTTCAACTTTGTTCGTCTTCGTTGTTTTCTTTCTTTCATTTTGCTCAACATCTCAAGGTTCATGGTTTCACTCGTTTGCCAAAGAAACAACTTTGTTTTACCTCTTTCTCTTCTGTTTTCCCTCCGGTGCCATCCTAGATCTCGGGACGAGATCCTCTCGTAGTGGTGGAGTGTTGTAACGCCCCAAGACCGACGCTCCAGACGCCTCCCATGTTTTGCGTGACCGCCATGTGTTTTATTTGTTTGTTGCATTCATCATCGCATTGCATCCGCATGTTTTTCATTAAACTTGTAGTTGCCCGTAGTTGCCGCGTTCCCCTTGCCATCATTTACCGTTTCGGGACCAACCAGATTTTGTTTCCCTCCTTCTTGGCTTCCTAACCTCTCTGCACATCCCGCGAACCCCTCGCAACCATGTCCGAATCTCCCCCGAACCCGACCCGGCTAGTCATCACTGTTGGATCCGGATCAACCTCTAACATCCCTAAAACATCTTCGGTTTCTCTTTTGGCCTTCCTAACCTATTCATCTTCGACCGTCCGATTTTAATCGAATGATCCAAAAATGTCCTCCTATCTACATGATAGTATATATGCCAATCCATCCCTAGTCCAACCCTAAAATCTAGCTCCCTTGCCCCATCACCCGCCGCCACCTTACAAATCCTCCTCGGGATCTCTCCCGATCCACCCACCTACCCAACCGGCGCTCTCCTCTGGATCCCCTCGATCCATCAACCAGCGACAGAAACACCCACAGGAGAGAGCCAGGGGCTCGATCCCCTGCTTATGCCCGAGCTTCTCCAACCTCTGTCGTCGGCGTCCGAACCTTCAGCGAGCAAGATGAGCACCACTGCGCCCTACCCCCACTACTTCTCCTTCTGTCTCTCTCTCCATCCGGTCTCTCATCTCTCTCCGGTTGCTGCAGGGAGTTGGAGCAGCCATGGCGCCTGAGCGCCTCAAGTTCGTGACCCGCCGGCCGGCCACGGCCAGGTCGCCTCGCCCCCTCTGCTTCGTCCCGCGCGCACGAGCCCAACGGGAGAGGAGCTCCTCCACGCCGTGCGTTGACCGCGCCCTGCCTCCCCGGTCGAAGCCCCGCCGTGCCGCACCTCTGCCTCCTCTACACGCGCACCCGAGCGTGCCCGTCCCTCCGCCACCGCGCCAGTAGCCGCCGTTGCCGTGGTCTTCTGCAACACCACGGCCTTGCAGCTTCCGCTGCCTCCCTGCCAAGTCCGTTCCGCCGGAGTCCCTTGAAGCGGCCGCCCTGGATCTCATCTTCGGCCCCGTCCGTGACCTCCCCGACCCCACGCCGCCGTGAGCCGCCTCCTTCCCTTGGGTCCTCGCCGCCCCTCGCCCTGCTCGCCTCCTCTGCGTCGTTCGAGCAGGGAGGACGACGCACCTCTGCTCGCTGCGTTGACCCGTTCCAGTGCCAGCGTGGACAAGCGCCAAGGCCTAGCGCCTCTACTCCTCCACCGACCGGGTCAAGAGCCCATGTGAGCAACCCTTGCCCAGATCCAGATTCAGCCCATGTAGCATTTTTTTTCCAGCCCGTGTGAATTTTTCCATTTATCCAGTGCATGCATAATTACAGGAGGATGCCATTATTTTAAATTGCTCTCAAGTAAATAACCGTGCATCGGTTTAAAATGGTTTATATATGTAAAATGCAAATTTGTGTAGTTTAATAATATGCCACTTTGATCCATGTTTAAAATGTTTAAATGTGTTGTTTGAATTAATTTATATAAATGCCATGTTAAAATGATTTATTTCATAACTAATTAACCGTAACTCGGAATTTAATAAACTTTATATGTAAATGGGGTAGAAAAATGCATAGATTAACATGGTACACTTTATTTTGCTGTTTAACAACATTAAAATTGTGTTTAGGCAGATCAATACCAAATCTAAAATATGCATATGGGGATTTACCGGATTTGTTGTTTGTTATATCCGCCCCCATTTAAATTGTTTAGATGGTATAGTTTTGTTATGCTTCACCCCTTGCCATGTTAATCAACATTTAATATTGTTGGGTACATAAACGAGATCAAACTAAATAACTTGTCGTGGTGTTTCGTCAATATGCACCGTTGCATATTGAGCTCCACTTAATTTGTAGTGTTGTTTGTGCATTTTGTCATGCCCTGCATATTTAAACCGGACATGCATCATACTTGATTGTGCATCATGCCATGTGTATGTGGTGGTTGTTTACTTTGTTGTTTGCTTTTTTCCGGTGTTGCTTCTTCGGGTTAGTTCCGATAACGTTGCGATCGTGAGGATCCGTTCGTCTACGTCCGTTTGTCTTCTTCATGGACTCGTTCTTCTTCCTTGCGGGATTTCAGGCAAGATGACCATACCCTCGAAATCACTTCTATCTTTGCTTGCTAGTTGCTCCCCCTTTTGCTATGCCTATGCTGCGATACCTACCACTTGCTTATCATGCCTCCCATATTGTCAAACCAAGCCTCTAACCATCCTTTCCTAGCAAACCGTTGTTTGGCTATGTTACCGCTTTGCTCAGCCCCTCTTATAGCGTTGTTAGTTGCAGGTGAAGATGAACTTTGTTCCTTGTTGGAACATGGAGATGTTGTTCCTTGATTGGAACATGTTCACTTGTTGGGATATCACAATATATCTTATTTAATTAATGCATCTATATACTTGGTAAAGGGTGGAAGGCTCGGCCTTATGCCTGGTGTTTTGTTCCACTCTTGCCGCCCTAGTTTCCGTCATATCGGTGTTATGTTCCCGGATTTTGCGTCCCTAACGCGGTCGGGTGATTTATGGGACCCCCTTGACAGCTCGCTTTGAATAAGACTTTTCCAGCAAGGCCCAACATTGGTTTTACCATTTGCCTACCACCTATCCTTTTCCCTTGGGTCGGCCAGCCCGAGGGTCATCTTTATTCAGCCCCCCCGGGCCAATGCTTGTCTAAGTGTTGGCCCGAACTAGAGCGCTTTGCAACGCCACCTCAAGGAAACTTGAGGGCTGGTTTTAGTTGTACGGACTGCTCATCCGGTGTTGCCCTGAGAACGAGATATGTGCAGCTCCTATCAGGATGTCGGCGCATCGGGCGGCTTTGCTGGACTTGTTTTATTACTGTCGAAATGTCTTGTAGCCGGGATTCCGAGACTGATCGGGTCTTCCCGGGGAAAAGGAATATCCTTCGTTGATCGCGAGAGCTTATCATGGGCTAAGTTGGGACACCCCTGCAGGGTTTGAACTTTCGAAAGCCGTGCCCGCGGTTATGTGGCAGATGGGAATTTGTTAATGTACGGTTGTAGAAAACCCGAAGTTGATCTTAATTAAAATACATCAACCGCGTGTGTAACCGTGATTGTCTCTTCTCGGCGGGGTCCGGGAAGTGAACACGGTGTTGGAGTTATGCTTGACGTAAGTAGTTTCAGGATCACTTATTGATCATAGTTGTTCGACCGTGCTTTTGCCTTCTCTTCGCGCTCTCATTTGCGTATGTTAGACACCAGATATGCTAGTCGCTTGCTGCAGCTCCACCTCACTACCCTGTCCTACCTTTAAGCTTAAATAGTCTTGATCTTGCGGGTGTGAGATTGCTGAGTCCCCGTGACTCACAGATACTTCCAAAACCAGTTTGCAGGTGCCGATGAAACCGTGCAGGTGACGCACCCGAGCTCAAGGAGGATCTCGATGAAGATCTTGTTCATTGTGTTGTTTCGTTTCAGTTGATCAGTAGTGGAGCCCAGTCGGGACAATCGGGGATCTGTGTAGCATTTGGGGTAGTCTTCTTTTATTTTGGTTCCGTAGTCGGACCTTGATTGTATCTGTAAGATGTAATGCTTTACTCATGTATTGTGTGAAGTGGCGATTGTAAGCCAACTATGTATCTCTTTCCCCTATGTATTACATGGGTTGTGTGAAGATTACCTCACTTGCGACATTGCTTTCAATGCGGTTATGTCTCTAAGTCGTGCTTCGACACGTGGGAGATATAGCCGCATCGAGGGCGTTACAATAGTGAAGGCGAAGCTGATCAGGTGTCCGGCTCCCCTTCCCAAAACCAGGCTGGATCCCGTGCTAGTCAGGATGCTGGAGGTAGTGCCTTTGGAGGGAAATAAGTGGGAGGACAAGGAAACCATGGCCTCCTCGAAAGAGGCCATTCCGAAGGGGGAATCGATAATTCCTCTCCTAAGGGAAAGAAAAGGGCCGCCTCTGACGACCCGGAGACCGTAGCCTCGAAGCGGGGGAAAGAATCCTTGTCAGAGGGCCCGACGCAGGGGAGCCGCTCGGCCGAACTAAACCCTCAAAGGGACCAACTCTCCAGCGAGCCGTAAGTAGAAGAGTTTTTCTTTTAAGAGAAATCCTTGATTTATATCTGAGAAGTTTTAACCGAAACCTTACTTTGTAGTTCGGACCTCAGCCCTTCTCAGCAGAACTCGTCCTCGGGGGATCTTCTTCCGGAGATGATGGAGAGCGGGACGCCTCCTCCTTCTGTATCGCCTAGCAAGGCGGGCGACGCTGAAGTGTCGTCGCGGAGGATTTCTCTGGATCCGACAGGGGCGGAAGGTGGCCATGTGGCCCCCCGAGGTTCTCCGCGCCCGGCCTTTGTGGGAGGCCATGGGACGAGTCCGGCATCATCTGGTGTTCGGCCGGAGGAGCTAAATATTCTGCTGGAGCGAGCCTCTGTCTCAGAGGAGCATCGTGCGTTGATGAACACGGTGATTGAAAAGATTTCATCCGCAGAAAGCGGATTGCACGAGGCCGTCAAAAGTTTACTGGCAGGCCTTGAGGTACGTTTTAAATGATGTACACTTGTGTTAGTTGCACATAAATAAAGTGCGCCCTGTGTAGATAGTAGCCCCTGAGACTCTGTGCGTCGTTAAAATTGACGGTGCGCAGAGGATCTTAATCCCAGGTCCTTTAAGTGGCACCTTTATATGTAGGTGGCGGATTGTACGGAGTCAAGCCGGACTCGTGAATTTGCCGAACTGAAGCGACAACTTGATGAGGTAGAAGCCGACATCGCGCTTGCTAACAAGTGGCTTGATGATGCTCAAGGTATTGAAATCATCGGGCGATGGTTAGTAAGAGGAGCTTTATGTCAATATCTTACCGTGTATATGCTTGACGCAGATGGTGCAGCTGCCGTGGAGGATCTTAGGGCCGAACTCGCCCGAGCGAAGGAACAAGCCAGAAAAAGCGATGCGGCTACCGTGAAAGCCTTTGAAGAGCTGAAAGCCGAACAGGCTGCCCATTGCCGAAGCAAGGAGGAGATGGCCGATATGGCCGTAAAGTTAAAGAGTGCTACTAACCGTTGCAAGCTTCTTGAAGAAGAGGGTCGGGCGAGGCAAACGAGCTTAGAGAAGGTTGTTGCTGACGTCAAGGATGCCCGCTCTATAATGAGGGCGGCAAAGGAGGAGCTGCGTCAAGCCGGACAAATTGCGGATGGAAAGCCCTTCTAGCTGCGGAGAAAATTTTGTGATCCGAAGTTTGCCCCATTAAACCGCATGTGGAGTGTAGAGGACACCTATCTGGATTTGGCGGCTAGTGCTGCTGATGCGACCGAACACTTTCGAGATAAAAAGGATCATGAAGTGGAGAAGCTCTTTTGGTCGCAATTCATCAATCTAGAGCGTCCACTGGCAGTGGACGATAGACTGGCCCAATGGTCCGAACTGAATAGGTTGTCCGGACTCGCCATGAAGTACGTCATGGATCATCTGTGTCTGGGGAGATCGAAGCCGAAGAGTTATTTCAGCTTGGTGCAGCAATTGCTAGACGTGGTGCCACGTGTCGATGCTATGAAGAGGTCAGCGTGCATAGAGGGCGCTCGGCTGGCTCTTGCCCGTGTCAAGACATACTGGGCAGATATGGAGCCCACCATTGTTGCGTCCCGGGATTCGGATAAAAGCCGAATACCTTCCGAGCACTATTTTGAGGAAGTCCTCGAAGGCGCTCGCGTAATAGAGACGCAGTGCTCGAAGGATGCTATATTATGATAGCGTATGTAATCATAAAACAGTATTTTGATAAATTGTAGTGGCATTTTTTTAGACTTGTGCCTTCAAGTATTAAGAACACCTCCTATGCGGCCGTTTTAATATATAAATTCTGAAAGATTGTAGTCGTTGGCTTCAGCCCCCACGCACATAGTGCGGGGGTGCGCGCAGAAGACGCATTTTCACACTTAACCCAACGTCTTGGTCCTACAAAGGAGGTGATAGCGCAGCGCGCTAGGCAACCGAACTATAATGCTTTAACACTTTCACTTAGCCATAGGAGCTTGACAGTGGGACTCTTTAGGTAGCCCCTTAGTGGCGACTGCGCTTGTCCGAATTCGGGGCGCATACGTGCCTGACCGGGAAATGGCCCTTCGTCAAAGCGGAGGAATCCGATAAATTCCTATAAGTCATCGAGTGGCGACCAGTCTCGCGCTACATCATGACAGTCAGTTTTCAGCTTTCTCTACTGAGGTGCTCACCCGGCCGAACCGGGGCACAATCGCAGTAGTTCTCCTGGTGCTACCTTAGCCGATAGAGCGGAACGTAAGGTAGCCGAACTCAGGAGCCGGGCAACCCAACATTTGACCAAAGACATGATTCGGAGCTGATGCATATAGTGCCAAAACTCGCGACACCGAACACTTCCTAAGGTGTTCGGTCTTTATGAATGCGGGTGAAACAACACCCTAAAAAAAGAGCCCCTAGTGTCCAGGTACGAGCAAAAATTCTGACGTGGCCACATGCCAAAACGTCAGCCTCCTCCTTGGTTATAGTAGAAAAATCCAGGGGATGTATAGCAGCAAGAGACAGTAAAAAAGGTTTACGCAGGGTCTTAATCTAAAAAGAATCCTTAGGACGGGTCCCTACTGCACGTCCGCGCCTGTGTCTCCGCTGTGCCGTGTCCTGGACGGGCACCGTACGACGTTCATCTGTAAAAGAGAGGAACTGAATTGAAAATGGGTCGTGAGGAACAAAAAGATAATAAACAACATATAAAGTAAAAAATACATAAAGTTGAGCTTTATTGTCTCTGCGTATAGCCCCTGGTACGGGGGTATATGGTGTTTTAAACCTGCGTTGATGATGGACTCGTGCTGAACTCATTTAGTCCGGGTCCGTGGCCTTTAATGACTTCTATCGAAAAAGTCTTTTGGCTGGCAAGGCCACTTTATTGTGCGGCTGTTTAAGCGGCCGCGCAATCCTCCGTTTGGAGGAGGCGTATTTTAGTGTGCTCCCTTTAAAGAG
Organism: Triticum timopheevii; assembly: GCA_963921465.1. Taxonomy (NCBI): domain Eukaryota; kingdom Viridiplantae; phylum Streptophyta; class Magnoliopsida; order Poales; family Poaceae; genus Triticum; species Triticum timopheevii. The sequence continues at coordinate 301,092,762 of OY997270.1, forward strand.
ATGATGCCTCGTGGACCGGGCATCTTAAGCGTGAGAGATGCATAGTGCGGTATTGCGTTAAAGCGAGCGAAAGCTCCGCGTCCCATTAGTGCTTGATAGCGACTTGAAAACGAACGACATGGAAGGTCAGCTTTTCGCGATGGAAGTTATTGGCAGAACCAAATATGACTGCGAGCCGGAGAAAACCCATACAATGGGTGTCCGGGCCTGGTGCTACCCCTTGAAAGGAGGTTTTGTTGTGGCTGATTCTTGCTGGGTTTATGCCCATGCGGTGGATTGTATCCTGATATATCAGGTTTAGTCCACTGCCGCCGTCCATAAGGACATTGGTAAACTGGAATACGTCGATTATTGGATCAAGTATCAAGGCGGTCCGGCCTGCGTTTTTGATATTTCTAGAATAATCTAGCTGATCAAAAATGATTGATTTTAATAACCAGTGGCGGGACCCCTGAGGGATAGGTTTTATTGTGCATACCTTTATGGGTGCCACACGTTTTGTTACGTGAAGTGAGTTCACTGTTTTAACTTCTTGTGGGAAGTTCTTTTGTTTCCTGGTGTTCTGCTTCTGGGGCTCGTCCTCGTCTTCGCTTGGTGTATCGAGCCCCTTGTGTTCGGCGTTAAGCCTTTCGGATTGTTTAAAAACCCAACAGTCTCTGTGGGTGTGATTGGCCGGCTTCCCAGGAGTACCGTGTATCTGACTTATTCTGTCCAGGATTCTGTTTAAGCTGGATGGATCGTCCCTATTATCCTGAAGGGGTGGTTTTGTCTGATTTTGCCGTGAGCTTTTGAATCCGGCATTGACTGTCGTGCTCTTCGGACTTTTTTCTTTGGTTCGGCGACGGTCCTTATTTCGTCGCGGTTTTCCATTTTCATCCCTGATTTCGGATGTACTTGGGTCGCTGGGGCTGCATCGTGCTAACCAGCTGTCCTCTCCTGCGCAAAAACGGGTCATGAGGCTTGTGAGTGCGGCCATTGTTCTTGGCTTTTCCTGGCCGAGGTGTCTTGCGAGCCATTCGTCTCGGACATTATGCCTGAAAGCTGCTAAGGCTTCAGCGTCCGGACAATCCACTATCTGATTCTTTTTAGTAAGGAATCTGTTCCAGAACTGCCGAGCTGATTCTCCGGGCTGTTGAGTTATGTGACTGAGATCGTCTACGTCCGGAGGGCGGACATAAGTCCCTTGAAAATTTGCTCGGAAAGCATCCTCGAGCTCTTCCCAACTTCCAATTGTGTTTTCAGGAAGGCTTTTAAGCCAGTGCCGGGCTGGCCCTTTAAGCTTAAGGGTAAATATTTGATGGTGTGGAGATCATCTCCTCTAGCCATATGTATGTGGAGGATATAATCCTCGATCCAGACTCCGGGGTCTGTTGTTCCATCGTACGCCTCTATGTTGACGGGTTTGAATCCCTCTGGAAATTCATATTCCAGGACCTCATCGGTGAAACATAGGGGGTGTGCGGCGCCCCTGTATTTGGGTGTGCCGGATTCTGATGATGGCTTTTTTGCATTGCTTGTGAGAGCTTGCTTTCTTGGCCCGTAAATGGACCTGGCTGGGCCATTATGCAAGTCTTTAATTGGGTCGCATGCCGCATTAGGTGCAGCGCCGCTTGCCATTTTATGGTGGCCGTGGGGTCGTCTATCCGACCATGTGGCTTTTTTATTTCTTGAATGCGAGGGCTCTAGGGCCTCTTGGTCGAATTCGGGCAGTAGTTTTCTCTTCGGATAGCTTTTAGTGCGGCGGCTACCGCCGTATTTGTCTGCGGTCTTGATTACCTTGCTCCATCTTATTCTAAGTGCATCTTCCGCCGTCTTTAGCTTCCGCTTCTGCTTTTTCAGGCTGCGTGCTGTAGCAACGAGCCTTTCGTGGAGATTCTTCTGCTCCGTGGTTTTATCCGGCGTGAGATCGTCTGGAGTTCTGTTATGGCCGGGGGAGGGCTGTCTGTCCTCTGTATCCGCGTTGCCCTGTTCGGACGGTTGCTCTGAGGCATGCTCGTCGTCTACCGGCTCATCTTGCTCTATGGCTGGGTCTTGATCGAGGCGGGGCTTGGCCCGGCGTTTTCGTCGCCGCTTTGATTGCTTTTCGGAGGTTTTATCCTTTTTTCCGTCCCCTTTTTCCTCGTTGTCGTTTCCTTTAGGGGTATCCACCATGAATAAATCGTTAGGTGGGGTGGCGGTCCAGCACCCTATAGGTGCTGGTTCCTGCTCGTCTCCATCTTCTTCGTCCATTCCGTCGAAGTCTTCGGATCCGAAGTCAAGTATGTCGGTTAAATCATCGACAGTGGCTATTAAGTGGGTGGTGGGTGGGCTTTGAATTTCTTCGTCGTCCGAATCCCAACCTCGCAGACCATAGTCCGGCCTGGGCTCTCCTGATAGAGAGAGACTTGAGAGAATTCAGGATATCACCGAAAGGTGAGTACTGAAAGATATCCGCGGCGGTGAACTCCATTATAGGCGCCCAATCGGATTCGATCGGCAGGGGCACGGGAGGCCCGGAGTTCGGAGAAGAATCCGACTCCTTGGAGTCATGGACCGTGCGGAGTACAGGGCTGGTGATCGGCTCGATCGCCTTCAAGATCGCAGCCCCCGAGGTGACGTCCAACTGCTCATCCTCAAAGAACGCAGCGGGCTCCGAGTCGAGGATCGGGGCTGGTGCGTGTGCGGCCTCCAGGGCACTATTCGGAGGCAGAGCTATATCCTGCCCCTCGAGGTAGTGCGGCGCGCTTGGCTGTGGCTCGAACCCGTCGAAGATCAAGTCTCTGTGGATATCTGCCGTGTAGTTTAAGCTTCCAAACCTGACTTGATGGCCAGGGGCGTAGCTTTCGATCTGCTCCAGATGACCAAGCCAATTGGCCCGCAGAGCGAAGCCGCCGAAGATGAAGATTTGTTTGGGGAGGAAAGTCTCACCCTGGACCTCATCGTTGTTGATGATCAAAGGAGCCATCGGGCCTAAAAGCGACGACACAGAGGAACTCTCAATGAAAGCACCAATGTCGGTGTCAAAACCGGCGGATCTCGGGTAGGGGGTCCCGAACTGTGCGTCAAGGTCGGACGGTAACAGGAGACAAGGGACACTTTATTTTACCCAGGTTTTACCTCCATCGAGAGGGCCCGAACCTGGGTAAAATAAAGTGTCCCTTGTCTCCTGTTACCATCCGACCTTGACGCACAGTTCGGGACCCCCTACCCGAGATCCGCCGGTTTTGACACCGACACTTTCCAAGACCACCCCCAAGAAGAAGAATACATCGTCCGGCCCGGCCCCTCAGGAGGCAGGCCCCTCAGGGCCCGCGCCTGCCTAGGGGGAACCTCCTTCCATCGCATAGGAAAGCGCGCCCGGCGCCCTCCTCAGGCAGGGCTCGGGGGCTCTCCCCTGGAGGGCCACCGACCTGGCTAAGGTCACGAGGGAGGCGCTTGGGCACCACATGGAGGCGTGTTTCGAAGCACGTTTTCCTCAAGAAGGAGTAAGGCGAGGAGGGCCAGACCCTCAGGAGTTCGTCAGCAAGGCCATTCAGGAGCTACAGGAGTCAAGAGTCATGAGAGGCGGCCTGCCGCCTACCAGCTGTGGCTCCCCATCCAGGCAAGCATGGTGGGCTGCGCATCTGCATCGACATACCAGGGCTCAATCAAGTCACCTCTCTGGAGCGCCTCTGGCCCTCGCGAGTGGGGCACTGCGAAGGTCCACCCCACAGTTACGTTCGCATGCCTTACGGCTTGTCGAACGCGGCTGCCACGTACCAGCGCCTCATGAGGGGCATCATGGAGGCTCAAGAGGCTAGGCGTTCCGCAGCCTTGGCGGAGATGGAGATGATCCGCGAGGAGCCACAAGCGCCTCCAAAGCCTCCCGGGGCTCCTGGGCCTGGGGGCTCGTGAAGATCGGCTTCCGCAGCCCACCGAGTCTGCTACACCAACACTCCTTCATCCTCAACATCATCAGGTGACATCTTTCAAGTTTCATTTCCAGCTGGGAGTGCCCCCCGGGGCTGCATTATTCCCAGGACGCGTGGGTTCGTCCCTGCGGCATGTATCCCTTTTATTTCATGTTGTTAGCTTACTTTGTTGGGGGCGCCCTCGGGCTGCATCATCCCCAAGTCGCTCGGGCCAGGCCCAGCGGCATGTACCCCTTTTGCGTTTATTTATGGCTATGCATTCGACCCACCATGCTTGATTATTTGATGCCGGTCCATGGCACCTCTTCTTCTCCATGCCGACCACTTGCACGTTAAAGGGGGGGTACCTGAGCATCGCGACTCAGGGCTCTTACTGGCTCTCCAGCCCTCACCCTCTGGCCTTGTCCACGGCATCGCGACCTGGCATACCAGCGACGGCTGAGACCAGCTCGAGGGACGGGACCTGAGGACGTAGAGTGTCGGCATCTAACCAAATTTGCAGGAACACATCACAAGATAAGGCCTAGTGCCAGGCGCAACCCGCCTAGAGGTAGGGCCCCGTGAGTCCCGCGCTGGCTCACGGGTGCCCAGATACACCTCACCAGGCCCTACCGTGCCAGCCACGTGTCAGGGTGGGGATGTACACGCCCCGGGGGCTCCTCCCGGAGGGGAGCCCCCTCCCACGTACCAGTGGAAGCACCATGCTCTGTGCTGGCTGACGACACTGCCGAGGAGCGGCTATGCCCGTACACATACGGAAGCGCTATGCTCCGTGCTGGTGATAAACAACTGAGGGTGGAACCCGGGCCACATCAACCTCAGGGAGCCCAGAGCTCAGTGTCTAGCCTCATCGCAACGCCTCCCCTCGAGAGTGCTGCGCGAGGGGCTGGGCACGGGGGTTGCGCCTGGGTCACGCCCAGACGCACGCCACCCAGCCAGGCCCCCGGGCCTGGTTCGTCGCGCGTCTCTCCCCGAGCGGAGCCAAGGTACGAAGGCCGTTTGAGCTTCAACGGGGACTCCTGAGCATCGCGACTCAGGAGCCTAACTGGTCACGTAGCCCCTCACTCCATAGTTCCGAAAGGCTAACGCTGGGTGAGGTATGCACGGGGTCGGGCTCTGCAGACGTAGAACGGTAGATCCACCAACATCTAACCTCCCTACTTGCTGTTCATGCGCCAAGGGGGACTCCTGAGCATCGCGACTCAGGAGCCTAACTTGTCACGTAACCCCTCACTCCTTGGTCCCGTCCTGGTTTCCGGTCGAGGCTAACGCTAGGTGAGGTATGCGCGGGGCCGGGCTCTGCCGGCGTAGAACACAAGCAAGTAGGAAGGAAAAGCGTAAATTTCAAGGAATTCAAAAGCAAATATTACAGTCCACACTGTTACCTCAATGCCAAACGCAAGTTTAAATGCCTCCCCGAGGCATGATACATGTGCAGGAATTAAAAGCAGGACAAGAGCCATAACGGAGTCACTTGTCGGCGGTGGAGCAGCGCGGAGTGGGTTCGCCTCATGGAGAAGCAGGGTCGGCAGCGCCTCGCTTCGGCTTGGTGCTGAAGGTCCGAAACTTCCCCAGCAGAGCCTCCGCGCGAACCTTCACGGCCTCGGCAGCGGCAGCGGCACGCTCGCTGCTTACTGGCTCTAGCAGGCTGTCGAGGTCGACGCTGGGGTCGGAAGGTAGATGTGGGTGAAGACCCGCGTCAGTGCTGCAGAAGACAGGACACGCGCCTCGGCCTCGGCCGTGGGGCCAAGGCCAAGGGCGACATCTTCAAGAGTGTGAACCAGGAAGGGAAGCAGCTTGGCGGGGCCGTCCTCGGCGTCAGCCAGCGGGCTCTCCAGGCCGCTGTCGTAAAGCGTCTTCAGCGAGGAGCGAGCCTTCTCTTCCATGTCCGCGAAGGCCACGCGGTCCTCGGCAAGAACCCAGGCCTTGTCGTCCAGCTCGACCTTCCACGCCCCCAACTCCTGCTCCAGCGTGCCTAGGCGGTCGCGACGCTTCCTGAGCTTGGCCTCCCGGCCCTCGACGGCCGCCTCGCGAGCCTTCACGCCTTCTTCTTGCTCTTGGCGAAGGCGGGCCTCTTTCGCGAGCTGGTCCCACAGGCCTTGCAGCTCGTCCTCCAGCACCTTGCAGCGACCATGGACACCGACCAGCTCCCCCAGGGCTGCGTCACGAGCAACCTTAGCCTCAAGGATGGCATGCCTCTCCTCATGGCAAGCCGTCGAGGCCTGGACCAGTGCCGCCCGAATCAAAGCGTCAGAGCGAATCCATCCTGAAGCCAGCTCCAAGCGCCCCCGGCCACCAAGCAAGGGTCGGTGCCAAGAAGATCCTGTCGTAGCCGGTCCAGCTCGGCAGCAACACGATCCAGAACGGCAGGAGGAGTCAGAGAGACAGCAGTCGATGAAACAGGAGGAGAAGGCGACGGCACGACCACAGCATCCTGAGGCAGAGTCTGCTGCGTCCCAACGGCTGTGGTGGCGGCAGCAGGCAAAGGCACCTCGGGAGTCGCTTGGGCCATGGGGGCTGAGCTCGCCCCAGCCGGCTCAGCCAGGCCTCGCGAGGACGACCGGGCAGGAGAGGCCCGTGCATCGCGGTCACCTTCCTTCGCGGGCAGAGGCGCTGCCATGGATGGGACCTCAGGAGCTCCCTTCGGCTTCTTTGCCGCGGGCGCTAACCTATCCAAGGGATGCAGACGTCAAGCCTCAGCAGCAGAACAAGAAATAAAGACAAGAATCAAGCGCTTACGGGTCGTCGCCAGTGAGCTCAAGCTGCCTTCGGCCAAATTTGAAGCCTGAAAGCCGGCTGGAAGGGTCAGCCTCGGAAAGCTCGGGAGCAGAAGGCGCGCCTGCGGTCCGCCTCGGGGCTGGGGCAGACCCGCGGGAGATCAGCCCGGTCCTGTCCTTCTTCGGGATCAGGGGCAAGCTCCTGATGCCCTGCTCGTCGTCATCGCTCGGAGAGAGGCGGAGAGCGCGGGACCTGTGCCGGGAGAAGGGAGCCTTCGACTCTCCGTCAGTCGCCTCGGAGTCAGACCCCTTTTCCCGTTCCCCTCCTTCCTCCTCTTCGCTGGAGTCATCGGAGGACACCTCCACCGGGTCCTCGGGAGCTTCCGTGGGCACGGGCCCATCCCCGTTGAAGACGGGCATGGACTCCACTACCTGCTCTCAGTCGTCGCAAAGGAACAAGGGCGTAGGAGCGCCCTCCAACCTCGCCACATCGCCCCCGACCAGAGATTGGAGGACCGCGCCCAGATCTTCGCCGGCCAAGGCCGCGGGGCTCGGATGGGGCCTCCACATCTGAAGTGAGTACTGCCGATGCGGAGCCAGCTGGTGCTCCAGGAATTCCCTCAGCAGCGACGCGCCAGTCAGCTTCGCTGCCGCCATGTTGGCCGGCCTCAGATCCGCGTCCATCTTCTCCAACACCAGCTTCGCGCGGGGGTCCGCAAGCTCTGCTCGACCCCAATCACTGGAGCTCATGGGTTGCTCCATGGGCAAGATCAGCCGAGGGTGGATGCGCCCAGCATCTGCCAAGACCCACTTGCTTCTGAAGCCCTCAATCCTTTTCCCAGGGCTCGAAATGGCAATGGCGCCACCGTACGCGACGAAGCTCGCGCACGCGAAAGCAGGACCGTGAGAGGTCCGGAGGTAGAAGTAGTGGCGCAGCAAGGCCACTGAGGGCTGCACCCCTACGTGAGCCTCGCAGTAATAGGCGAAGATTGCCATGAGAAGGATGGATCTGGGATGGAGATGCAGAGCCTGTAGCTTATAATGGCGGAGGACAGAGAAGAAGAACTCGGAGAAGGGAGGCACCAGGTTAGCAGCAATGGCGCTTACAAAGAGCGGGTAGAAGGTGCTCCCTTGGATCTCAGGGGTGGCAGAGCCGGCCTTGAACACTTTCGCCCCGTCGACACCCTGCGCCGCCGCCATCCGGCGCAACCGGGCAAGGCTCGACTCCGACACGTTCGGCGACTCCAGGGCAGACGAGTACCAAGCTCCGGCCAGGGACTGACGAGGCGCCATGGCTTCCTAGGTCACGCGGTCGAAGTAGATATGGAAATTTGGAGGAAGGAAGGAGAGGCGCAAGAAAGGGGATCTGAGCAGCAACCGGAGAAAGCAAAAAAGCAAAGCCCAGGCAGATACCGCTCCTTTATCAACTCACGTGGTTGCTGAGGCGCCCACGTCCAATCAACTGCCACGCGGCGCCCAAGGCCACAGGCTGTTAGGGCCCGCGGCGCTTCGCCCTTGCCCTTTCGCCTCCCTGCACGGCCAAGTCCAGGCGCGCCTTGGGCCCGGAGGCTACTGTCAGCGTTCTGGGAACGGGGGTCCCCAGACTTGCCTGCCTCCTGCCTACGGCGTGGCTCAAAGGGGGGCCCAGCACGGCCCATCTTCATCAACACGGACCCAAGACCCTCGCGAGGGGCCAAGCCTTGCGGGGCGGTCGACACAGAGCTTCCTCAGGCACGGCCTCATCAGGCTGGCTCGCAGGAGGCGGAGAGATCAAGGCGGGGTACCTCACGAGGTGCCCGTGACGCAAGCCATGACGACCAAGGGCGCCAGGCGGGCGCCAGCCCGCGCAGTGTCCTCCTTTCCTCTTTGGTGCAAAGGGAGCAAGCGCAGGCGAGAACATCAAGCAAAGGCACCCGTTTCGGTGCAACGAGACCAAGACCAGCCCAACGGCAGGGAGGAAGTCATTGTGGAGCCCAAACCGGCGTCACCACCAGAGCCTTTCGCAGGCGAGGACCAACTTTAGTTACGATAAGTGTACCAGATGTTCCCCTTCAAAATGGCCAATTGTTGGCGCCCTTCCCACTCAATATTTGGGAAGAGGCCCAGGGCCTTTGCCTATAAATAGGACTAGCCACCCCCAGGGTAGAGGCAATCAGAATATACGAAGGCCATCGAGAAATCAGGATAGACAGAGAGAGAGAGAGAGAGAAGGGTGATTGAACTCCTCCTAGCAGTTCATCCCCCCAGCCAAGAACAGACCCTCGCGAGGCTGTTCTTCCTTGTATTGCTCATCATCATCAGCCCAAGAGGCAATCCACCACACCACACTGGAGTAGGGTATTACACCACAACGGTGGCCCAAACCAGTATAAACCCTGTGTCTCTTGTGTTGTTCTTTCCGTAGCTTAGATCTTAGCGTGGCGTTGGAGTGGGGGTAGGTAGAAGGCGAAATCTCCGCGCGCACCCTAGTGTTCGAACCACAAGGGTCTGCCAGAACCCGAAATCCGACAGGCTGTGATGCCGCGGAGGCCTCACCGCCCCTACTACTCCCACCGCTGGCCAGGCCATCCCTCTACTCACCCACACCCCCTGTTATTCTACGGCGATAGCAGCCTCACACCGTAGTCGAACCAGTGAACCCTCGTACTCCTCTTCGCGTGGGCATCCACTGCTGCGTCTTCCCCGGCTCCGAGTCGTCCCCTTCCTAGTCCTCCCATCGTCCACCGCCGTGGTGCTTTCGGCGCGGCGAGGTCAACGTGGTCAAGGAACGACTTCCATCGGTCGTGGACTGTACGTGGAGAGGCTGACAGCTGGGTCCACAGCCGCAGCAAGGAAGTGCCTCCTTATTACGCGCAAAATAATGATTCCTCCACCTGACAGCGGGGACCGGACGAGCCACCGTATTTCGCAAAAAAAAACGTTTCCCCCTGACTGCTGGGACCCACCAGCTACATCTTCGCACGCAAGGAAGTGCGTTCGGGCAAAAAAATGATTCGCCCCCTGACTGCTGGGACCCACCAGCTACATCTTCGCACGCAAGGGAAGTGCGTCCGGGCAAAAAAAACTATTCGCCCCCCTGACTGCTGGGACCCACCAGCTACATCTTTGCACGCAAGGAAGTGCCTGACAGTAGGGACCCACCTGGTCGAAGCGTACGTAGCGTTGTCATTCTGGTCGCGAACGTGTACATACATATATATACTGGTGGATGTAGAGGCGCGCACGTGTCGTAGTAGAGGCGCGTACGTGTCGTAGTAGAGGCGCGCACGTAGCATGTACACGTACGTACAGCGGCCAGGGTGCAAGAAAGAAAATACGGCCACGTATGTGTACATACGGGCGGGGTCTCGAACACCTACTCGCGCATACGTACGGCCAGGGCTCGTGTACATGGCTGGGTCGGGACGAAGAAATAGCGTCGTTGTCGTGTTCATGGGGAGGCAATGGAATGCGTCGTGTTCATCGGGAGGCAACGGAACGCGTGGGAGCCAACCGGTTGGGTCGGAACGGAATGTGTGGTCGTGTTCATTGGGAGGGCTTGGACGGAACAGGTGATGGAAACGAGGCCTGGCGTACCTCACAACGGAGGAAATGGACCTCCTACGTTCGGAACGGGGTCCTGTTGATCGGGAGGGGTGTGGCGTACCGGAAAACGGAGGAAGCGGACCTCCTACAGTCGAAACGGGGGTCCTGTTGATCAGGAGTGGTGTGGCGTACCGCAAAACGGACGAAACGGACCTCCTAAGGTCGAAACGGGGGTCCTGTTCATCGGGAGGGGTGTGGCGTACTACAAAACGGACGAGACGGACCTCCTACGGTCAAAACGGTGGTCCTGTTCATCAGGAGGGGTGTGGCGTACCGCAAAACGGGACTCCACTGGATACTGTTCATCTCCACCGTCGACCTCCTCCAGCCTCCACAGGCTCCTGTTCATCCAGCCTCCACCGCGCGCTACTCCACCGGCTACTATTCAACCACCCCTACATGGGCACCCCTCCACCGTCTACTGTTAATCCAGCCCTCCACACCATGGGGTCCTGTTCAACCACCCCTCCACGGGCACCCCTCCACCGTCTACTATTCATCCAGCCCTCCACCACACCACGGGGTCTTGTTCATCCAGAGGCAACGCCACCGCTCACTGTTCATCCAACCCCCCCCCCCCCCCCCCGCAACGCTCACTGTTCATCCAATCGACCGGCTTCAGTTAGCAGCAGTAGCGAAGGAATCGCTCGATCGGGTTCAGTTAACAGCCATCGATCGATCGCTCGGGTTCAGTTAGAGAGCCCAACGCCTCGCTCGGGTTCAGTTAGAGCCAACGCCTCGCACACACGCGCGTACGTGTATGAGAGAAACGCGCATCGCTCGGCCCCCGACCTCCCACGGTAACTGGGAACTCCCCGAAATTTTACTCGCCCTCGCTTCTACCACGGTTTTTTCCGTCATGGACGGCCCAAAGAATGTCATGCAGCTGCGTCTCCGGCCCGCCCAGGACGAAAAGCCCATTTTCTGTCATGATTTTTTGTCATAGAAGTAGGATCCCACCACATCTATGATGATACCGGGTTTTGTCACAATTATCGTCATAGGAGTGTCATATGTATGACAGGAAAAAAATTCGTTCGGCCCAAAATGTCACGGATGTGTCTTTTTTTTGTAGTGGTGGTGATCATACGGTATCTAGCTCACGATACGTCTCCGTATTTTCTTGATGACGCTGACGGACTTTGCATTTGATGCGTGCTCCGTATTTTTTTGACGACACTTACGATCATTGTATTTGAAGCGAAAGCACGATATGGTCACTGGACTTCAGAATAAGCTCATCACGGTCACCACATACATTTTGTCGTGCTAACCAACATGTGGTTGAATGGTTAGGAGGATAGTGGTTTCTCGAGCCCACCAGGGTTAAAGTCCTGGTGCTCGCATTTATCCTGGGTTAATTTCAGTATTTTCTGGCGATGTGCGTTCGGTGGGCGGAGACGTTCCACTCGACTACGAGGCACCTATGGTGACTTCGTAAAATCTCAAGATCATATAATGTCCCACTCTCTCGAAGGTGCTCATAAGGGTAGGGTCTGCGTGTGTGCACTTATAGCGGTGAGTGCTTGGGCGTATATATGAGCCCTTGTGTCTGTACCGTGTTAAAAATACATGTCATGATTATACGGTCACTGGCTCACCTGTACAACTCCGTATTTTGTTGCTGACACAATCAATTGACCAGTCAAATGTTCCAAGTGGCGCAACTATTTGCACCATTGGGGCGCGTAACCGTCGGGCCCACCTGTCAGCCCATATATGAATGAAAGAAATGGTAGTTTGAGTCTGTACTGTGTTAATAAAATACATTTTAGGGTGATCATATGACACCATACAACTCCGTAATTTGTTGATGACACGATCAAATGACCAGTTAAACGGTCCACATTCAGCAGCGCACATTACCACAGGGCCCACCCGTCAGCACGTATATGATGGACAGAAATGGTAATAAATTAGTGGTTGGTGGGTACTCGAAGTCGTGAGACCTCTGGTTGGCAGTCGCCGACGGTGGGGGCGGGGGCGCGTTGATTGGGCGGTGGGGTGGGGATCGTCGGAGAAAAAGCTCGGCGCGGGGGGGGGGGGGCTAGAGGGATGGCCGGTGCGGCGGCAGACCAGCGGTGAGGAGTGGTTTCGAGGCGGGCGTGGCGGCGTGGGCCGGCCGCGGGCGGCGGGGGCCGGTGGTTCGTCCGGTGGTGGCTGGCAGCTCAGGGGGGTGGAGTTTGATGATAAATTGCAGGCCCTTGATTTCGTATCCAACGGCTAGAAAATCTAATGAACAGAGATGAAAAAGTTAGTCGACTGACGTGTAGCTTCACCCCGCACGTACACATGCACGCACGCAAGACACGCACACATGCAGGCGTGCAACACTGACATGTACACATAATGAACACACGCACGCATGCAGGCGTGCAACACTAACGCATACACATGCACTCACGAACACACGCATGTACGCACACATGCATGCAACACTGAAACGTACCCTTGCACGCACGCAACACTCGCACGCCTGCATGCACACAGCACACGACACAAGACACACGCTCAACCTATACGTGCATGCACCCTTTGTTAAGGACATGGATTGTTACGGGTATTAATCAATCTTATCTGTGATAAGCAGAACACTGATGTTTGTAGCGGTCTTTATGAATCACAACGTATCGAACGGGCTATCAACATAGTAGGCTTATCTACATGAAAAGGATGATGTCACACTCAATGAACAATCATCGGTTTATGAAATGCCCGCTTCTGACCACCCTGGCCCGCCAAAGGTTCCTCTGTTGTGCGCTGCCTGCGTTGGGTCACTGACATGCAGGCCATGTACCCAAAGAGCCCACACGTCAGTGGAAGAACGGCGCGATGTCCTACGTCAGAGTCGAGGGCGCCACTCGCTGCACGCCCGGCTGAACACGCCTCCTTGCCGCATTCAAACGCCTCCATGAAACTCGCCCGTGTGGAAGCCGGGAAACCCACTCTGGACGCACGTCGTTTCATGACCGGGCCGGCATTAAATGCAACACCGGCCGAGCTCCTCCCGTCCGCCGTCTATTTAATCTCCTATTTAAACAAGGCCAAACATCGGCCAAGAATCGCACACCTCCGCCACTCCCCTATCTCCTCCTTCACTATTTTGTCCACTCTTACAATGGCTTATGAAGAGTAGTTATTCCGCATCCAAGCCGGCTGGGTGGCCCGCTGAGCCCGCCGGATACGAGCTATGCAGCTCGCTGATCCACCTCGCTCCCCTTGCCCGATGGAGCCAGTTGCCGCCCCAAGCCAGCACGCGGTTCAGCAACTTGCCGCTCCAGGCCAGCTCGATGAGGAGCAGCGCACGGGCGTCATTGTTGTCATCCACGCCAATGCCTCGTACCGCGTCTCCCGTTTCTGTGGCCGAGACTCCCATGCCGGCGGCCGCGCCATGCAAGCAGCGACAGAAGCCGGGTGCGCAAAGAGTGACGAGTCGGTGGCGAGCGCCTCCGCGTCCACCGCCATCATCGAGGAGAAGTAGAACACGGGAGGCCGACGCCGCTTGGGTCCCATGAAGGCCACCACGGAGGCGACGCCGGTGTAAATAGCAGGTGTCTTGCTAGATCCTTTTCTTGCGAGGACCTTCGTCGACCCCGCATATACCTCCGGGGCTCCCGGCAGTCCGGTGATCGTGCTATCGGACATGAGGAACACAAATCGATCGGCGGGCGACCATTTAGGCCAGGTATTATATACTTGTGTTATCTAGAACTGGAACCGCGTAGTTCATTTGAATGTAATGAAATCCGTCATGTTTGTATGAAAATCCGGTATCTTATATGACTTCCGTCGTTGTTTATATGAAATATCGCCGTGTTTGCGTGAATTTCGTCCAGTTGGTTGACTTGCTGTCATAATGTGTGCGGCTACGGTTGGATGGCGTAATTTGCGGGTCGCCGGTCGGTCTGCGGGCGGCTCGGGCGGCGTGGTGGGACAAACATAACACAGCTCGTGCGAGCTCGTCTCCAACGTGCGCGCTGGAGGATGTATGAGAACCCAAGCCATTCCTCGTTCATCGGTGGCAAAGGCACCGGTGGACAAAAGGGTCGCCAATATTTTGGCCACCCCGGGCAAGATCCAAACAGCCCCTCCCAACATATTCAAATCCCTCGTTCGCCGCCATGTGTTGTTTTCATGGACTAGCAAGATGCCCGTGCATTGCACGGAACATCAAGATGCATTTTTTTTTTGCAAAACACATGTTGTGATTGACCCATGCAGGAGTAATCCCATTTTGTAAAAACTAATGGCTCGAGAATTTTATCGGATAAATGGTATCTCGAGAATTTTATCGGACTCCATTTTTGTATACAAGGCCACAAACCCATATTACAGGTACCAAGGCAAAAATTAATGTCTTCTAACTCAATGTTGCAAGCCACCTCGTTTCCTTGTTTGCCGTGTAAATTAATGTGTATTCTTCTCTTTCATGCACATCAAGCCAATGCTCACACTCCCGCATGCATGTAAGGGATAATTAATGTCCTCCTTTGCTAGCAGTACTACGAGGCAAAAAACATTAATATTGCATCGATTAGTGTTAGTGGCCTTGTATATCTGTAAATTGTAATTTTGATAGTGGCCTTGTATATAAAAATGGAGGGAGAAAGATGAGAGATAAGGTGAGGAGGAGTGGGGCGTGGTGGTGACTGGTGGTCGGACTGGGCGGAGGCATGGGGATGGACGGTGCATTATGTCTAGGTTTGTATCTCTATAGTCCCTCTCTCACACACACACGTAGGTGGGGGCCGTGCACGAAGAGAAGAGGTGCACGCACGGTGCACATACTCATGTCTCTTTCCCAACCACACCCGCGCGGGTACACGGTGGAGCTCATTTCTGTACGAAAAGGTAGCCCACATGGTAACTTGACATGTGTACTGGTTGTCCACTAGATGGAGAGAGGATCGTCTACCACGGGTGAACAAACAAATTGCGACTTGACGCGTTATGTTAAAAAAGAGGCAAACCATGTGGGGCCTACCTTAGAGGAAAGGCTCTAGACACTGGAGTACTTTTGATGTGTCTCGTCAACTCGCTGAACGAGGAGAAGCTTGCTTAGTACGCCGTCTCCCCCTCCCACGGGCGCGGTGGCTCGCAGGATGAGGTGAAGCTTGCTTACTACGCCTTACGCCCGCTCCCTTGCCCATGCGCGCGGTGGCTCGTAGAACGAGGAGAAAATTTTACTAGTACTCCCTCCGTTTACTCCTCGTCCCTACTACCTTGGTTAGAGATATTATCATATTGTTTGGAATATATATGTCCTTTAGTACTCCCTCCATTTACTTATACAAGGCCACTATAAAAAAACATTTTGCTTCTATACAAGCCCACAAATAGTAATCGAGACAAAAGTTACTACTCCCTCCTTTCCAGTTTATGGCTAATTTCAAAATCTCTCCAAGCAAGGTAGACGGTGAGTGGTCGAATTAATTTCGTACTCCTAGTTTGCACAAGTAATTAGTACGCTCGTTTTTCTCAAGAAGTTATGTTTACCGAGGCATTAATTAGAACGAATGCATGAATGACCACTAAATTTCCATGAACTTCTACATGCATTGGTGAGTTTTCTCTTGACACTGCTTGCATCGGGTGATCTAACGCACCTCGAAGTCCAACATGTGATGGTACTACTACTAGTAGAAGAATTGAGACTTATAAAACGGAAAAACGAATGTTTTGTAGATGAGCCCTATAAACCCTAGTGGGTACGTACTCCGTAAAATCAGATTTTCCCAAAACTAAATCGCTCAACCTTTATTTGCTTATTTCCCTTCCTGCCTCCTTGCCTCGAACAGACTATGCCAAACTCCCCTGCCTGTCGTGCGGGAAAAGACCTGCCCTCGCCTTTTTTTAGTCCGGGTTTGTATCGATGGATCGCGCGAAGCAGCAAAAACCCAAGCCATGTCTTGTACTCCTCCATCGACGCTCGCTTTCATGAATTCTGTACTCCCTCCGTCTAGGTGAGTAAGTCATCTTAGGTTGTGCACCGTGACCAAGGAGGAGGGGAAAACGAGAGACTTTAATGTTTATTTGCTAATTAATACCATTGCATGCAATGAACTAACCACTGCATGTCGTGTTTGGTAGTCTCAAATCATTAAAAGCAAGCACACCCCTCATCTCTTACTGGTTGATATGTCAAGAAACAAGAAACGAGGTAGAAGTTAATGCATCATGCCTAAGTGTTTTGGGATTATTTGATTTTCGTAAGATGACTTACACACCTAGACGGAGGGAGTACTTCATGTCGCCGACATGTGGGACATATAGCAACCGGGTCGACGTGTCAAGCACCAAATAACAATGCAGAACAGCAGGGGGGACGCACCCCAGTCGTACCGCCCCAGTAGTAGTAGTAATGAGCAATGAGACATCAAATCACAATGCCGCACCTTCCTAGATGGACGAAGCAACCATTATTTCACACTTCGGTTCGCCATCATCTCAAACCACGTAGTATTGCTTCTGCCTCAAGAGGGACACGCGCATCGCCTTGGTACATCATGACACATGGGATAGCATGACAGGACATGCTCCCCCGCCGATCGCTCGGTAAAATCACCTCATTTTTACTACTATACTTCCTCCGTAACGGTTTACATGGCATGCACGTCGTTCTAGGTTGAGAATTTAACTTGCTATATATGTGATGAACAATATATGTTTAGAAACTACATCCGCTTAATAATCCAATGATATACTTTTTGTGACATAGTAACTCAGATTTAGTTAGTCAAATAGATGACCTAGAACTACGTGCATGCCCTATAAACCGAGACGTCTAAAAAAACAAGCCGGAGAGGGTAGTTCAGTACGTATCTTTTTAGATCAATATAGTCGGGATTCACCAAGGATCAAAACCAAGTGGTAGGCTGCACCTGTCGTGTTGGCATAGCGACTCAAGCAGGGTCAGTCCGCACACGAAATGGCGACACACTTAACAGGACCCCTTTGGCCGACATGTGGCTCATCCACCGTCTTGTTCCACGTGCGATGCACCAAATTATAGTTCGAAGCAGCAGTTGGAATTGGAGGCACCCCAGTCGTAGCGCAGCGGTAGTAGAAAATGAGCGATGAGGGGTCAAATCACAAAGCCCCACCTTTCCCGCATTAAGCTGGACGGACGAAGCAACCATCATTTCACTCTAGGGCGCAAGAGCATAAAGAAAAGAGAAAACCAATGATGTGTGCGGCAGCTACCTAGGGCACCCTAGGGTAGGGGTCTCCACTACAGATCATTTTTTTGAAAGCGCCTCCACTACAAATCGGCTTCTCCCTCGTCCTCTTGAAGAAAACCGATGATGCGTGCGGCGGTAGGGTTTGTAGGAGTACTACTAGGGCGTGCGGGGCCACGTCGTAGTAAAGGGAGAGGGATTGAGTTCGAGTCGGCGCCTTAAATATGTGTGGGCTGCTTGGTTTTAGGGGAACGAGGCAGCATTTTGGGTTCAGGGACCAGTGGAGATATAGCACGTACAAAAAATTGTGGACGTAGGTTCGACCAAAAGGCAATGATGCATGGGCCCTGCATTTTGATATACCCGGGGCCGCGTGAAATTTGCTACTCTAATCAAAACTAGTAAGGTACACATGCATTGAACGCATGAGATTCCGAAACCAAATTATGAATAAATACACACTATAGCATGTAAAGCTTTGAGTCATATATGCATGATGTAGATGTTCGTTTAGTTCTTATAGTTCATCTCATTCAAAATCAATTAGTTTTATAAAAATGTTAAGATTCATGGGGTTGTGCATTGTAAAGCATAAAGTAAAAAACAAATAATGGCATTTCATTTAGAAAAAAATCAATTAGGATACGGAAGATTCTAGAACAAAGGAGAAGTGCATGTGTTTTGAGGTTTGTACATTATGCTTAAGTTCAACCATGGAGTCTTCTAAATTGTACATGTGGCAGATCTGGTGGAATGTTGATGATATCCAACGACCAGTAGTGCTCGGATTTGCCATCTCTGCACTATCGGATTAGCTTCATCCAGTGACCATCTTTCAAGTTATTCGCACACTATATAGTTCTTGTGCCATAGTTGCATGTCTTGGAAAAAAGCTACTAGTGGGTTGTACTAGTTATTTAGGAATATAAGATGTATACATGGAAGTTGTAGGTAAAGAGATGACATGGAGTATCTCAATTCCTATGAGTAGGGATTGGAAAAGAGATGTCATTTGGTTGACATCATAGGAACTTTTCTATTGAATCTAGAGATGACATGTATCTCAATTCCTATGAGGAGGGATTAGAAAAGAGATGTAATTTGGTTCATATCATAGGAACTTTTCTATTGAATATACGCTAATGTTTATTTTCCTTTGAAATTATGGGAGTATAGGAATCCATTCATATGAACCAAGTGGCTCTAAAGCTATAGAAATGATATCATGTTTATTTCCTTTGAAATGTGGAGTATATGAATCTATTCCTATGAACCAATTGGCTCTAAAGGAAAAAATCCTATAAAATCATATCATATAGAGTTCCTATGATATTCCTCCACACCAAAGGATGGTTGAAATTGCTACAGGTGATACGATGGTCTTTATTTGTAGACTCCTCCCCCATCTTTATAGTTACCTCTCGAAGATGAATGAAATGATATATACAGGGTATTCTACATGTGCAATTTGGTACACGAAAACTCGGTTAAAGTTTGCGAGGTTCGAATTTTCAATAAAGCTATATGCACTGCATTTTGGAACGGAGGGAGCATACGGCAGTTGCTAACACTCACGTGGAAGATTTGTGTGTAGGAGGAGTGGCTGTTTTGTTAAATGACATGGCAAAACTGACACTGTCGGATGCCGATCTAATGGTTCTTACAGCATTCGTTAGCAAAAGGCTTGTGGCGAACGTTTGTCGGATAATGATTTATGGACGCATGCATTGCATTGATACGTGCCCCCCTCTCTCTCACGCACACGCACCCTCCCGAGTCCTCTCGCACCCACCGTCTATATGCAGGTAGACGTCACACACATATGTGCTCTTCACACCCTACCCTCAAAACTTCTAAAAAAGAAAAGACGTTGCGCACATTTTATTTTAGCTCACACGTCACACACTTATACTATTACTCTTGTGGCAAACGTTCTTTGGGCATAGTATATTGTACTCTCACGAAGAGAAGCGGTGCACGCACGCACTAGTTCTCTCACACCCACTCGCGGGTACACGTAGGAGCGCATTTTTTTGAAGCTGGTACAACAAAATCACTCCACTACATATATAAGCAGGAGCCTTAGCGCTTGCTTTACTAGGGTTCCTCTCGTTCACTCTCTCAAGCTCTCCAGATCTAAGCAAGACATAGGTGGCCACACTCTCTCTCAGCTCACGGCTGGTCACAAATTCGGCCGGACAAACTCGACCGGGGCAGGGGTGTAGGTGCATCATTCATGCTGCCGTCAGCGGCGAGGGAGGAGACCAACGGCTGCCAGCGCGTCCCGATCGGCGGCCGTGCCGTTCTCTCCGAGAGAGCGCCGGCTCCGGAGGGCCTCCGACCCCTTCTTCCTCCCTGCGGTATTGTGGCCAAGATGTGGCCTCCCGACACCGTCTTTGCCACATGCCGACGACCCTCAGGTATATATTCCTTCGAAACCTACCTTGCTCTACTGCCCCAGCTCCCCACTTGGCTTCGTTTGGATCTTTTTCTACTTTCGTCCGCTATTCCAAATCCACCTAGACTTCTACTATTATTAGAGGTAAAGCTAGTTCATACAGTTGACTCTAAGAGTTGGTTCAAACAGGGAAGAAAGTGGGAAAGCTGTAGCATGAATCTAGGACTTGGTTCTAAGAGGAAACAAAGGAAAGTAGTAGATACTGGCTACCCAACCGGTCTCTTGGTTGAAAAGACGAAGAAAGCATGGTGGATGGCGAAGGGTGGGGGAAGTGGACCTATCTCTTGGTTGAAAAAGGAAAGAAAGTGACGGGTGTTGGGGGACAACGCAAATGAGAATGAGCAGGTCTAGATTTCATGTGCTCACATAGGAAAATGTCGCCGAGGAGATAAAAATGGGACAAGTGCAGACATGCTGCCTGAGTGTTTGCCGCTCTCGGCAACCACATCTGCCTCACAACTTTATGCCTCTGCTGTCCCTACGCCCATATCGCTACCGTTAATGTAAAATCACATGAAGCATTAAGCAATGTCACCTAATGTCACTATAAGTAATGGTCTAGTGCCGTTGATAAATTAAAGCAATGCCACCACCATTTTATGAAGTGCTTCCATCTTCCTTTATTTCCCATGAATTGTGTTTTTGCAGTTACACTTAAATCTCACACCGCTAACATTGCTTCATCCCAGTGGAACTGCACAAATTTGATTGCACATTTACTGACCATGTGCTACTCACATGACAGTAATACTAATGCTATTGTTCTGCATGTTAATCTAGTGGCAGTGTTGATGTGATGTGAGGCTACTTACTTAAGGACACTTTCATACTGTCAATCTAGTGCCAACTATAACACAATAGATGTTGCTGTTAATCATACGCCACTGCAAATATCTGTCACTATTTAAATAACCGTATTTCGTATTTGCACAAACAGGGATGTCTGTCTCCATATCGTTTCGGAGTGTCTGTCTCCGTATCGTTTCTATCCGCGCAATCAAAAGCACACACCTCAGTTTTAGTAGAACTGCCCAAAATGAGATGGCTATCCCTCGTTGTCGTTGTCTAACCACCCGTCTTCCAGGTATTCCTACATTGGTAGTTATTAGGTAGATTGACCAACGCAATCTAAGAGAAGCTGATTCATACGTTTTACTTCCTGATTGCAGTGCAGGGACGAGTGAAAACATCTGCATCCTAGTCCGGAATGCACTTTCCTCCTGTTCATCCATGGACCGAGGACAAGCTGGCATGGCTGCACGAAGGTTTTTGGGACAGGTGCGCGAACAAGAGGCATTGTGGTCTGCTTATTTCTGCAAATAGTTGCGCTTAAATTTAGTGGAATGCACAAGACTTTCAGTTGGTCAGTACACTGCATGGTTCAGTTCAGCATTCCAGCTGAGAACACAATTATAATTGGTTATTTTGGAATGAGAGAACCTAACCATGGATGGTAGCAACAAGAAAAAACCAGAGTGAACTCCAGGAAATTTAAGCCTGCCAGGAGGCCCTTTGCCCAGAGAAGCCTTGCTTGTTTTTTCCTGATTTGTAAACCTTCTCACAACTTTGTCTTTTGCTATTAACTAGTATATGTTTGTTATGTTCTAAGAATCATTGAGATGTATAAAATTGCTTAACTTATGCTTTTCAAGTTTTTTATGAAGCCGAGTTTAATGTGAGTGTTCCACATGAACGCTGGACTAGCGTGTGAATGTTTGGAATTTACATTGTGGCCTCAGTTAGCTGCATGAACCACTGTAACAAGATATATAGTTGCTTATATGTCAGACAACAGATTGTTGATTGTTAGCTGGTCGATAGCCTAGTGTTGAAGCGAGCTGAGCCAATGTGTCGAGTTTTGCACAACTGCTTACAAGTGGGGTAGCACCAACAGTGTTTACAAGTACTTATGTATATGTCGGCGCATAGTTCTCGAACGAGTACTCTATTTCATCAAAACACACACTGCTCGTATGATAAAACTAGTGAGGACGCATCTGTTTCGGCAACAATTACGATGATTCACGGGCACACAAAAGTAGCAGTAGTTCCCATAAACGGACTCAAACAGAGTACTAGCCCAGAGGGATCGATGACAGGCAAGGTTCGGATAATTAGACAGAATCCAAACTACTATTAAACACTAGCTGGGGCAAGTATTTCATGCCTCGATCTAATTTGGGCTGGACACAAGACGGACCTTGCCATGAACATCATCGAGGACGTCCGGCAGCAGCTCAATCCTGTGAACCTTCATGAAGAAAACCTTGTGGCCTTGCCACTCATAAACTTGTTTGTGGAGGCATGCCACATCATCTTCCTGCGTAAGCTTGACAAGAACAGTATGCCTCACAAACGAAGGAGTAGCTTTGAACTTCTTGTGCTTCAGTACACCCTGGACAACACGCCTGACAACAGTGAGGCTGGAATACAACTCTTCATTGGTATACGCGCAAATGGCTTCCAGGATCCAACAGCCTAAAAAATCTGTTTTCCCAGTGCGTATATTCAGGTCATACGCCTCATAGCGAGTGACATGTACAACCACACAATCCTTGTCTGCATCAGGGCTCTAATTGAAACAGAAACAAATTTTGAAGTACTTTCCAGCATAAGAAACACAAGTTATTTAAACCACTATGTATAGCATGACATCGAAGCTAATAAAATTTTGCATTATTCATCACCACATACTTAGATGAAAAACCACAATCGAGATCAGCAAAGAAGAAAATCACCTTGGGCAGCTCAGCGGGGGGGACACATCCTCGAAGGGGGAAAACTGCTCCTGTAGTGCCACGGGGGCTGTAACCTCAAACGGGGCGTTGACCATCTCAGTAGTGGCCGTGAGCGTATCTAGGGTCGGCTCGGTGGCTGCCTCCATCTTCTTGGAGCTCTCTGTCTCGTGGGGATCAGCCTCCCGCGTCTGCTCCAATATCGGCAGATCTTTGCCTGGTTCTCCTTGGTCCATCATGAAACTGATGAATACTAGGAGACCACTGAAAGAAAAACACAATCGCAATGACAATGAAACAAAAAAGAGAGTGAGGATAGGTTACTGCTTTGCAAAAGTTCTTTTTTTCTCTGAACGAAAATATACCAACATCACGGATCCGCTTACCTTCCCTTCGTTGGGAGAGAAGAACAGTGGCAGATGCGAGTGTTGCCTCTCTTGAATACAGTGAGGGAGAAGGGGATTCAGCGAAGCGTGAAATGATGGTTGCTTCGTTCGTCAAACTTAGACTGCGGGGAGGTGGCGTTTTGTGATACGATGGCTCGTTATTGCCGCGCTACGACCGGGGTGACTCTCCGCCTGCATACTGCCTTCTAATTTGGTGGATGGCATTTGGGCCCGCGCGCTGCATGGCCCGCATGTCGGTGAACAAAAGTATAACGGCATTCAGTAGAGGGAGACGTTTCGATGACCTAGGAGGAGCCAGAAGCGGTATTGTATCCACTGTACTAGTAGTAATTGTTTTTCTGGGTAGCTATAGAGTGTCTCCACTTTACTAGTAGTAATTGTTTCTCTGGGCCCAAGACAAAACAGCCCATCCACACTAGTAAATAGTAAATCAATTCAAAAGTCCATATATTTACTGAATGAGAGGCGCTACCCACACCCAGCACACCGCCCCGCAAAAAAACCTGGGTGTTCTTCTTCCTCCTCACTCCCACCACCTCACGTCAGCTCGCTCCACTCGTACCCCCAAATTTCTCACCTCGCTCCTATAGAAAACCCCAGCTCCCCTTCTTCCTCACTACTACAGAAAAACCCCAGCTCCCCTTCTTCTTCACTCGCACTACAACTAGGCTTGTCATCCATTACTCTGCTCAAATCCGTGAGCGCGACGCGGCGCCCTTGAGGAAAATGGAGTCGGCTGACCCCGGCGCCAAGAAGATGAGGCTCCCACTAGCGGTGACGCCTGTTGTCGATCCCGCACCCGGCAGCGCGGGGAGAAGCGGTGACCCCGCCCCCACCGGATCCCAGGAACCCGTAGAATCTCGGGTGGACCACATAAGCGATCTCCCGGACGCCGTCCTTGGGGAGATCATCTCGCTTCTCCCCACCAAGGATTGTTGCCGCACCCAAGTCCTCTCAATTTGGTGGCACCCTCTATGGCGCACCGTGCCCCTTAATCTCGACTGTCATCAGCTATCTCTCTTCAATGATTTTGAAATCCCCAGAGCCATCATCTCCTCCCACCAGGGCTCCGTTCAAAGCCTCTGCATCCCGCCATGCTACCTGAGCAAGCATACCATGCCCTGCATGATGGACGCCTGGCTGAAATCCCCTGAATTCACAGAACTACAGCTGCTTGAGTTCTACTATTCCCCTGGAAATCACCACCAGATACCGAACTCCATCTACCTATGCCCTCAACACCGATGTCCATCTCGCGGTTTTCCTCCTCTCTCCACACCGCCACCTTTGCGCTGTGTGACCTACCAGACAATCTGGTACTAAACCTTCAACTCCCATTTCTGAAGAAACTTTCACTTGTGCGGGTTCGTATATCGGAGGCCTCATTGCACAGCATCATCCACTCTAGTTGCCCTGCCCTGGAGTGCCTGGTGCTTGTTTTCACAGTTAGAATCGGTTGTCTCCAAATAAAGTCGCCTAACCTTGTAAGAATTGGAATTTGTTTTGACGGAAGGCAACTCATCATCCAAGATGCCCCTTCACTTCAAAGGTTGATCATTGATTCTAGTTATTCACCGTTGCAAATAACCGTCCTCTCTGCGCCTAAACTGGAGACCTTGGGTGTAATACATGATCTCTGTGCTCATTTAAATATGGCGTTTGGCTCCACAGTTCTTCAGGTACTTTACATTATCATCTACACTTGTAACCATAAGCTGCATTTTAAATTTCTGCGCATAAGTTATATGTCATCTTGGAGTACACATTTTGTACTAATATTATGTTCTATGCTCAATGAAGAGTTTCTCCATGGATGGCCTATCAATGGTGCTGGATTCTGTCAAGATCTTATATATCCAAATGAATAGTTTTGATCTGAGCAAGATTATTGGCTTGCTGCAATGCTTTCCATGTCTAGAGAAGTTGTATATAAAGGTGATAATTTCACGCACATTGGAAGCCGCATATAGTGTACTAGAATTAACCGTTCAGCTGTTGCTCTTTCGACACTCTTTTTTGACCTTAATTGTTTTCAATCTTCATGTCTATTTAGGCAACAGGATGGGGTAAGAAAGTTATAACCAATCGGTGGATTCGTAAGCATCGGGTTTTCTCACTTCTCATGAGATTCGATTGAAGACAATAACGCTAGAACGATATGTAGCCAACCATGCAAACACTAGATTTGTCACATTCTTCCTGCTGAATGCGAGGTTACTATTGTCCATCAGGCTTAAGTTTATTAGCGGCATGGTTTTGACAGATGGTATGTGGAAGAGCAAAAAAAGGAGTTTCAGGTGGGCAAAAGAGCTTCTGAATGTGTCGGGCTTCTATTTACAACATTTTGTGGTCATAATCCAGTAAATTTTATGACCGAGGATGTTCATTCTATGGACCCGACCGATCCATTTGACTGTGACTGCCAAAAACAGTGTTGGAGTTAGATGTTGTTTCCCTTTTCAACCTGGGTTTTTTTGTAAACATGATGAACAATTAACCCTCGTGGTTTTGTACAGTTTGTAAGCTGGAGTTAGATGTTCTTGCCCTTTTCAACTCAGTTGTGACTGTCATATTTTCTTTGAAGCAAGGCAAATGGCTTGCGAGTCGTTTAATTTAGAGTGAAATATTGTAACAACTAACAAATCCCAACCGGTTATTTATACTAGTTTTAGCGACGGATCAGGGTAACAACGGGGCTGTGCGGGGGCTGTGGCCTGTCTAGCCAGGTTTTTTATTTATGTTTACCACATCATGAGCCCAGTTGTGTTTTTTTCTTGCTGAAAATGACTAGCCCAGTTCTATTTTTTTAAGAAATACCCAAACGAGGCCTACTTGCTTTATCAGCCCTGCTAGGCTGCAAATCTTTCAAGACGAGGAGAGTTTCATTTGGTTTGCCCAGAAATGGGTTGTACATTTTTTAAACACATCAAACCGGGAATTAGTTTCAATTTTTTTCATTACAAGATTTTCAATTCCATTGATTTTTATGCATGGACAATTATTTGGATTTTATATTTATATAAATTATTTTTCAAAATAGTTTGAATGTGAATCGATATTTTAGGATTAAAAAAAGTTGACCGCACCGAAATATGCAAAAAAATCGTATACTTTTTAACCGTGGCCACAATATGGGGTGTAGTGCTAACAAAAAGAAGATGGGATCCAAAAAAATTCTTAAGAATTAGCAAATGGGTTGTACATTATTAGAAATAATGCACACGAGAGCAGTGACTGTTGGATGTCCATCCAATGGTTGCCGTGCTTCTTCAATCTCTGCTTTTCCTACTCCAGCCGCTCAAACAAGCACCGGTGGGACTGCCTGCTCCCTCCTCCCGTGGCCGGCTATGCTGCCGCACAGGCCTCACCGCCCCACCGTACTCCCATCGCTGGCCTAGCCATCCCTCTACTCACCCACACCTACTGTTATTCTTCGGGGACGGCAGACAAGTCTTCCCTGGCTCCGTGTCGTTCCCTTCCTAGGCCTCGCCGTCGTCCACCGCCCTGGTGCTCTCGGTGCGGCCTGGTCAACGTGGTCAATGAACGACATCCATCGGAAGTGGACTGTACATGGAGAGGCTGACAGCTGGGTCCACGGCCTCATGCAAGGAAATGCCTCCTTATTACGCGCAAAATAATGATTACTCCACCTGACAGCTAGGACCCACGGGAAGGGCTTCTGTATTTCATGAAAAAACGTTCCCCCCGCTGACAGGTCGGACCCACCAGCTATATCTTCACACGCAAGGAAGTGCCTCCTTATGACGCACAAAAAAATGAATACCCCCCTACTAGCTGGGACCCACCATGGTAGGTGGCTGACTTGTGGGCCTACTAAGTTGACGGGGACAGAGGGCTTTGTCAACTTAGTCAATATGAACGATTCTAGCTCCAGTGACCGTACGATGTCCATCCAACGGCCATAGTGCTTCTTCAACCTCTGGTCTTCTTGCTCCAGCCGCCCAAAGCAGCGCCGGTCGTGCCGCCTGCTCCTGCCTCCTGTGGCCGGTAGTGCTGCCACGGAGGCCTCACCGCCCCCATACTACTCCCATCGCTGGCCAGGCCATCCCTCCACTTACCCACACCCCCTGTTATTCTGCGACGACGGCAGCCTCACACCACAGCCGAACCAGTGAACCCTCGTACTCCTCTCCGCGTGGGCATCCACTGCCGCGTCTTCCCCGGCTCCGCATCGTCCCTTCCTAGGCCTCGCCGTCGTCCACCGCCTTGGTGCTCTCGGCGCGGCGTGGTCAATGTGGTCAACGACCGACTTCCATCGGAACAGTACTGTACGTGGAGAGGCTGACAGCTGGGTCCACGGCCACAACACAATTTTTTTGTGATTTGCCATGTAAGTCGCTTTGTTAGGCTTGTTGGGCTGCAAATCTTTCAAGACGAGGAGAGCTTCATTCGGCTGGCCGAGAAAATGGCCTATCAGTAATGAGAAATGGGTTGTACATTTTTAAAACACATCAAACCAGCAATTAGTTTCAAATTTATTTTTTTTTCATTTCGAGATTTTAAATTGCATTGATTTTTATGCGTGGACAATTTGTTGGATTTTATATTGATATACATTTATTTTTAAAATCAGTTTGAATGTGACTCAAAATTTTGGGATTAAAAACAGTTCGGACGCACCGAAATATGCAAAATTTCGTATAATTTTTTAACTGTGGCCACAATATAGGTTTTAATGCTATCAAAAAGAATATGGGCTCCAAAAATACCCTTAAGAATTAGCAAATGGGCTGTAAATTATTAGAAATAATGGCAGATGGGTTGTATGATGTTTTCCATAGATTTGAGGCTTTCCTAAAAAAAGTTTGACGCACAAGCAGTGACTGTTGGATGTCCATCCAACGGCCGTCGTGCTTCTTCAATCTCTGCTCTTCCTGCTCCAGCCGCTCAAACAAGCGCCAATGGGACTGCCTGCTCCCTCCTCCCCGCGGCCGGCTGTGCTGCCGCGCAGGCCTCACCGCCCCACTGTACTACCATCGCTGGCCTAGCCATCCCTCTACTCACCCACACCTGCTGTTATTCTCCGATGACGACAGACGAATCAGTAAACCCTCGTACAGTCGTACTCCGCTCCGCGTGGGAAACAACTGCCGAGTCTTCCCTGGCTCCGTGTCGTTCCCTTCCTAGGCCTCGCCGTCGTCCACTGCCCTGGTGCTCTCGGCGCGGCCTGGTTAACGTGGTCAACGACCGACATGCATCTGAAGTGGACTGTACGTGGAGAGGCTAACAGCTGGGTCCACGGCCGCACGCAAGGAAATTCCTCCTTATTACGTGCAAAATAATGATTCCTCCACCTGACACCTGGGACCCACCGAAAGGGCCTCTGTATTTCACGAAAAAAATGTTACCGCCGCTGATAGCTTGGACCCACCAGCTATATCTTCGCACGCAAGGAAGTGCCTCCTTATTACGCACAAAAAAATGAATGCTCCCCCTGCTAGCTGGGACCCGGTACAGTGGCAGGCTGACTTGTGGGCCTACTAAGTTGACGGGGACAGAGAGCTTTGTCAACTTAGTCAATATGCACGATTCTAGCTCCAGTGACCGTACGATGTCCATCCAACGGCCGTAGTGCTTCTTCAACCTCTGGTCTTCTTGCTCCAGCCGCCCAAAGCAGCGTCGGTCGTGCCTCGTGCTCCTGCCTCCCGTGGCCGGCTGCGATGCGGCAGAGGCCTCACCGCCCCCTACTACTCCCACCGCTGGCCAGGCCATCCCTCTACTCACCCACACCCCATGTTATTCTGCGGCGACGATAGCCTCACACCGCAGCGAACCAGTGAACCCTCATACTCCTCTACGCGTGGGCATCCACTATCGCGTCTTCCCCGGCTCCGTGTCGTCCCCTTCCTAGGCCTCGCCGTCGTCCACCGCCCTGGTGCTCTCGGTGCGGCGTGGTCAACATGGTCAAGGAACGGCTTCCATCGGACGTGGACTGTACGTGGAGAGGCCGACAATTGGGTCCACGGCCGCAGCAAGGAAGTGCCTCCTTATTACGCGCAAAATAATTATTCCTCCACCTGACAGCGAGGACCCACCGGACAGGCCACTGTATTTCATGAAAAAAACGTTTCCCCTGACTGCTGGGACCCACCAGCTACATCTTCGCACGCAAGGAAGTGCCTGACAGTCAGGATCCACCTCGTCAAAGCGTACGTAGCGTTGTCATTCTGGTCGCGAACGTGTACGTACATACTAGTCGATGTAGAGGTGTGCACGTGTCATAGTAGAGGCATGCACGTAGCATGTACACGTACGTACAGCGGCCAGGGTGCAAGAAAGTAAATACGGCCACGTACGTACATACGGGCGGGGTCTCGAACGCCTACTCGCGCGTACGTACGGCCAGGGCTCATGTACATGGCTGGGTAAGAATGGAGAAACAATGTCGTCATTGTGTTCATGGGGAGGCAACGGAATGCGTCGTGTTCATCGGGAGGAAACGGAACGCGTGGGAGCCAACCGGCTTGGATGGAATAGCCGATGGAAACGAAGCCTCGCATACCACAGAACGGAGGAAACGGCCTTGTGTTCGACCGGCCATGTCCGAAACGGGATCCTGTTCATTGGGAGGGGTCTGGCATACCGCAAAACGGAGGAAACGGACCTCCTATGGTCGAAACGGGGGTCCTGTTGATCAGGAGGGGTGTGGCGTACCGTAAAACGGAGGAAACGGACTTGTGTTGGAGTGCTACGGTCGAAACGGGGGTCCTATTCATCGGGAGGGGTGTGGAGTACCGCAAAACGGGACTCCATGAGATACTGTTCATCTCCACTGTCGACCCCCTCCAGCCTCCATGGGCTACTGTTCATCCACCGTCGACCTCCTCCAGCCTCCACCTACGACTGTTCATCCACGGGCTCCTGTTCATCCAGCCTCCACCGTGCGCTACTCCACCGGCTACTGTTCAACCACCCTCTCCATGGGCTCCTGTTCAACCACCCCTCCACGGGCTACTGTTCATCCTGCCCTCCACCATCTACTGTTCATCCTGCCCTCCACGGGGTGGTCCTGTTCATCCTGCCCTTCACGGGGTCCTGTTCAACCAGCCCCAACCGGCTCGAACGATCAGGGTCCTGTTCATCCACCCCCACCAGGAACTGTTCATCCAAACCCCCCAGCAATGCTCACTGTTCATCCAGAGGCAATGCCACGGGGTCTTGTTCATCCACCCCCACCAGGAACTGTTCATCCAAACCCCCCAGCAACACTCATTGTTCATCTAGAGGTAGCATCGATCGTCTTCAGTTAGCAGCAGTAGCGAAGGAATCGCCCGATCGGGTTCAGTTAACGGCCATCGATCGGTCGCTCGGGTTCAGTGATGCGTAGCCTGCAGTGCAATCGCTCGGGTTCAGTTAGAGCCCAACGCCTCGCTCGGGTTCAGTTAGAGCCCAACCCTCGCACACACGCGCGTACGTACGAGAGAAACGCGCATCTCTCGGCCCCCGACCACCCACCGTAACCGGGGACTCCCTGATATTTTCCGCGCCCTTGCTTCTACCATGATTTTTTCCGTCATGGACGGCCCAAAGAATGTCATGCAGCTGCGTCTCTGGCCTGCCCAGGACGGAAAGTCCATTTTCTGTCATGATTTTTTATCATAGAAGTAGGACCCCACCACATCTATGATGATACCAGGTTTTGTCACAATTATCGTCATAGAAGTGTCATAAGTATGACAGAAAAGATTTTTCGTTCGGCCCAAAATGTCACGGATGTGTCTTTTTTTGTAGTGATCGCACCCTCGATGCCCTCCTGCTCGTTGAGGCCTCCCTCGTCCATGTGACCAAAGGCCTCCTCCATGGAGCCCTCTTCTTTAGTGGCCTCCGCGAAGGCCCCTTTCCGCTTCTTAGTGGATCCGCCCTTCGCCCGAACGGGCTCAAAAGGGGTTGTCATCATAAGAGTTGCTAGGGCGGGGCTCACGTGCTGCCCGGGAGCGGGGGCTCCGATTGGTATGTCACGAAGGCGACAAACCCCTGTTCAACAATAACAAAGATTGGTATGATGAAATACTCTGACCCCTAATGAATACAGAGCTACAAAGAATACTTACATTGCCCCATGAAAAGTTAGCCGAAAATGGGTTGTTGGCCTTCTTCTGCGACTTTGTGATGGCATCGGGCCCTTATACGTCTCCAACGTATCTATAATTTTTTATTATTCCATGCTATTATATTATCCATCTAGGATGTTTTATATGCTATTTTATATGATTTTTGGGACTAACCTATTAACCCAGAGCCCAGTGCCAGTTTCTATTTTTCCTTGTTTTTGAGTATTGCAGAAAAGGAAAACCAAACGGAGTCCAATTGACCTGAAATTTCACGGAGGTTGTTTCTGGACCAGAAGAAGCCCACGGAGTATCGGAGATGGACCAGAAGAGTCCCGAGGCACCCACGAGGGTGGGGGCGCGCCCTACCCCCCTCGGCGCGCCCCTACCTCGTGGCCGCCTCGGAGACCCCCCCGACTTGTTCCCGACGCCAAAACCTCTTATATATACCCAAACTTCCAGAACATAACCTAGATCGGGAGTTTCGCCGCCGCAAGCCTCTATAGCCACCAAAAATCAATCGGGATCCTGTTCCAGCACCCTTCCGGAGGGCGGATCCCTCACCGGTGGCCATCTTCATCATCCCGGCGCTCTCCATGATGAGGAGGGAGTAGTTCACCCTCGGGGCTGAGGGTATGTACCAGTAGCTATGTGTTTGATCTCTCTCTCTCTCTCGTCTTCTTGATTTGGCACGATCTTGATGTATCGCGAGCTTTGCTATTATAGTTGGATCTTATGATGTTTCTCCCCCTCTACTCTCTTGTAATGGATTGAGTTTTCCCTTTGAAGTTATCTTATCGGATTGAGTCTTTAAGGATTTGAGAACACTTGATGTATGTCTTGCATGTGCTTATCTGTGGTGACAATGGGATATTCACGTGATCTACTTGATGTATGTTTTGGTGATCAACTTGCGGGTTCAGTGACCTCGTGAACTTATGCATAGGGGTTGGCACACGTTTTTGTCTTGACTCCCAGGTAGAAACTTTGGGGCACTCTTTAAGTTCTTTGTGTTGGTTGAATAGATGAATCTGAGATTGTGTGATGCATATAATATAATCATACCCACGGATACTTGAGGTGACATTGGAGTATCTAGGTGACATTAGGGTTTTGGTTGATTTGTATCTTAAGGTGTTATTCTAGTACGAACTTTAGGATAGATCGAACAGAAAGAATAACTTCGTGTTATTTTACTACGGACTCTTGAATAGATTGATAAGAAAGGATAACTTTGAGGTGGTTTTGTACCCTACAATAATCTCCTCGTTTGTTCTCCGCTATTAGTGACTTTTGAGTGACTCTTTGTTGCATGTTGAGGGATATTTATATGATCCGATTGTGTTATTATTGTTGAGAGAACTTGCACTAGTGAAAGTATGAACCCTAGGCCTTGTTTCAACACATTGCAGGACCATTTTCGCTCACTTTTATCATTAGTTACCTTACTGTTTTTATATTTTCAGATTACAAAAACCTATATCTACCATCCATATTGCACTTGTATCACCATCTCTTCGCCGAACTAGTGCACATATACAATTCACCATCTCTTCGCCGAACTAGTGCACTTATACGCTGCCCACGGATTGATAAACCTTAGGTCATCCACTTGAGGGAAATTTTCTACTGTCCTACAAACCTCTGCACTTGAAGGCCCAACAACGTCTACAAGAAGAAGGTTGCGTAGTAGACATCAAGCAATTTCTGGCACCGTTGCCGGGGAGGTGAGTGCTTGAAGGTATATCTTTAGATCTTGCAATCGAATCTTTTAGTTTCTTGTTTTATCACTAGTTTAGTTTATAAAAGAAAACTATAAAAAAATGGAATTGAGGGTGCCTCATATGCTTCATCTTTTTAATATCTTTCATGAAAATAACGATTCCGATAATTGTGCTCAAGTGCTAGAAGAAGAATTATATAGAATGCTTGGCATAAAATATGTGAATGATGAGCATGATTGCAATGTTGTTAGTATGAATTCTTTGAATACCCATGATGCTAATGATATGCAAAGCCACAAGCTTGGGGATGGTATGTTTGATGAAGATGATATGTTTAGTCCCCCAAGTGTTGATGAGCAAATTTATTATGATGAAAGCATGCCTCCTATTTATGATGATTATTGTGATGACACACATGCTATAACGAATAAAGATAACCATGAAATTTGTCATCATGATTTTAATTTTCAATTGGATTATGCTTCACATGATAGTTATCTTGTTGAGTTTGCTCCCACTACTGTTCATGAGAACAAATTTGCTTATGTGGAGAGTAATAAAATTTCTATGCAAGTAGATCATGAAAATAATGCTTTATGTGCTGGTTATATGGTTGAATTAATTCATGATGCTACTGAAAATTATTATGAGGGTGGAACATATGCTTGTAGGAATTGCAATAATATCAAGTTTCCTCTCTATGTGTTAAAAGTTTTAAAGGTATGCTTGTTTTGCCTTCCTATGCTAGTTGATTATTGTTCCCTAAGTTTTTTGCTCACAAAATCCTGCATAGGAAGTGGGTTAGACTTAAATGTGCTTGCCATGTGCTTCATGATGCTCTCTTTGTGTTTCAATTCTTATCTTTTATGTGAGCATCATTGAAATCATCATGCCTAGCTAGGGGCGTTAAACGTTAGCGTTGTTGGGAGCCAACCCAATTTTACTTTTGTTCTTTGCTTTTTGCTCCTATTTAGTAATAAATAATTCATATAGCCTCTGGTTAGATGTGGTTTTATGTTTAATTTAGTGTTTGTGCCAAGTAGAACCTTTGGTAAGACTTGGGTGAAGTCTAGGCGATCTTGCTGTAAAAAACAGAAACTTTGCGCTCATGAGATTAGCTCCCATTTTTTTTACTGGAGAGTGCTTTTAGGTTGATTATTTTTTAATATAATTAATACACAAATTCCTCAGGTCCACCAATTTATTTCAGAATGTTTGGTGTTACAGAAGTATTCGAATGATACAGATTACTACAGACTGTTCTGTTTTTGACAGATTATGTTTTCATTGTGTTGTTTGCTTATTTTGATGAATCTATGAGTAGTATCGGAGGGTATGAACCATAGAGAAGTTGGAATACAGTATATATTACACCAATATGAATTTAGAATGAGTTCACAACAGTACCTAAGTGGTGATTTATTTTCTTATACTAATGAAGCTTACGAGTTTTCTGTTGAGTTTTGTGTTGTGAAGTTTTCAAGTTTTGGGTAAAGATTCGATGGACTACGGAATAAGGAGTGGCAAGAGCCTAAGATTGGGGATGCCCAAGGCACCCCAAGGTAATATTAAAGGACAACCAAGAGCCTAAGCTTGGGGATGCCCCGGATGGCATCCCCTCTTTCGTCTTCGTCTATCGGTAACTTTACTTGAGGCTATAGTTTTATTCACCAGATGATATGTGTTTTGCTTGGAGCGTCATTTTATTTTATTTAGTTTTGCTTGATGTTTGAATAAAATACCGAGATCTCAAATTCTTAAATGTTAGAGAGTCTTCACATAGGTACATAATTATTCAACTACTCATTGATCTTCACTTATATCTTTTTGAGTAGTTTGTCATTTGCGCTAGTGCTTCACTTATATCTTTTTAGAGCACGGTGGTGGTTTTATTTTATAGAAATTATTGAACTCTCATGCTTCACTTATATTATTTTGAGAGTCTTTGGAACAGTATGGTAATTTGCTTTGGTTATGAATTTAGTCCTAATATGATAGGCATCCAAGATGGGTATAATAAAAACTATCATATAAAGTGCATTGAATATTATGAGAAGTTTGATTCCTTATGATTGTTTTGAGATATGAAGATGGTGATATTAGAGTCATGCTAGTTGATTAGTTGTGAATTTGAGAGATACTTGTGTTGAGGTTTGTGATTCCCGTAGCATGCACATATGGTGAACCGTTATGTGATGAAGTCGGAGCATGATTTATTGTTTGATTGTCTTCCTTATGAGTGGCGGTCGGGGACGAGCGATGGTCTTTTCTTACCAATCTATCCCCTAGGAGAATGTGCGTAGTACTTCATTTCGATAACTAATAAATTTTTGCAATAAGTATGTGAGTTCTTTATGACTAATGTTGAGGCCATGGATTATACGCACTCTCACCGTTCCACCATTGCTAGCCTCTCTAATACCGCGCACCTTTCGCCGGTACCATACACCCACCATTACCTTCCTCAAAACAGCCACCATACCTACCTATTATGGCATTTCCATAGCCATTCCGAGATATATTGCCATGCAATTTCCATCGTTATGTTTATTATGACATGCTTCATCGTTGTCATATTGCTTTCCATGATCATGTAGTTGACATCGTATTTGTGGCAAAGCCACCGTTCATAACTCTTTCATACATGTCACTCTTAATTCATTGCATATCCCGGTACACCGCTGGAGGCATTCACATAGAGTCATATTTTGTTCTAAGTATCGAGTTGTAATTCTTGAGTAGTAAGTAAATAAAAGTGTGATGATCATCATTATTAGAGCATTGTCCCATGTGAGGAAAGGATGATGGAGACTATGATTCCCCCACAAGTCGGGATGAGACTCCGGATGAAAAAAAAGAGAGAAAAAAAGAGGCCATAAAAAAGATAAGCCCCAAAAAAATATGAGATAAAAAGAGAGAAGGGGCAATGCTACTATCCTTTTACCACACTTGTGCTTCAAAGTAGCCCCATGATCTTCATGATAGAGAGTCTCCTATGTTGTGACTTTCGTATACTAGTGGGAATCTTTCATTATACAACTTGGCTTGTACTCCCTCTGTAAACTAATATCAGAGCGTTTAGATTACTAAAGTAGTGATCTAAACGCTCTTATATTAGTTTATGGAGGTAGTATATTCCAATGATGGGCTTCCTCAAAATGCCCTAGGTCTTCGTGAGCAAGCAAGTTGGATGCACATCCACTTAGTTTCTTTTGTTGAGCTTTCATACACTTATAGCTCTAGTGCATCTGTTGCATGGCAATCCCTACTCACTCACATTGATATCTATTGATGGGTATCTCCATAGCCCGTTGATACACCTAATTGATGTGGGACTATCTTCTCCTTTTTGTCTTCTCCGCAACCACCATTCTATTCCACCTATAGTGCTATGTCCATGGCTCACGCTCATGTATTGCGTGAAGATTGAAGAAGTTTGAGAACATCAAAAGTATGAAACAATTTCTTGGCTTGTCATCGGGGTTGTGCATGATTTAAATATTTTGTGTGATGAAGATAGAGCATAGCCAGACTATATGATTTTGTAGGGATAACTTTCTTTGGCCATGTTATTTTGAGAAGACATGATTACTTTATTAGTATGCTTGAAGTATCACTATTTTTATGTCAATATTAAACTTTTGTTTTGAATCTTATGGATCTAAACATTCATGCCACAATAAAGAGAATTACATTGAAAATTATGCTAGGTAGCATTCCACATCAAAAAATTTGTTTTTATCATTTACCTACTCGAGGACGAGCAGGAATTAAGCTTGGGGGTGCTGATACGTCTCCAACGTATCTATAATTTTTGATTGTTCCATGCTATTATATTATCCATCTAGGATGTTTTATATGCATTTATATGCTATTTTATATGATTTTTGGGACTAACCTATTAACCCAGAGCCTAGTGCCAGTTTTTATTTTTTCCTTGTTTTTGCGTATTGCAGAAAAGGAAAACCAAACGAAGTCCAATTGACCTGAAATTTCACGGAGGTTGTTTTTAGACCAGAAGAAGCCCACGGAGTATCGGAGATGGACCAGAAGAGTCCCGAAGCACCCACAAGGGTGGGGGCGCGTCCTACCCCTTGGGCGCGCCCCCTACCTCGTGGCCGCCTCGAAGACCCCCCTACTTGTTCCCGACGCCAAAACCTCTTATATATACCCAAACTTCTAGAACATAACCTAGATCGGGAGTTTCGCCGCCGCAAGCCTCTATAGCCACCAAAAACCAATCGGGACCCTGTTTCGGCACCCTGCCGGAGGGGGATCCCTCACCGGTGGCCATCTTCATCATCCCGGCACTCTCCATGATGAGGAGGGAGTAGTTCACCCTCGGGGCTGAGGGTATGTACCAGTAGCTATGTGTTTGATCTCTCTCTGTCTTGTGTTCTTGATTTGGCACGATCTTGATGTATCGCGAGCTTTGCTAGTATGGTTGGATCTTATGATGTTTCTCCCCTCTACTCTCTTGTAATGGATTGAGTTTTCCCTTTGAAGTTATCTTATCGGATTGAGTCTTTAAGGATTTGCGAACACTTGATGTATGTCTTGCATGTGCTTATCTGTGGTGACAATGGGATATTCACGTGATCTACTTGATGTATGTTTTGGTGATCAACTTACGGGTTCAGTGACCTCGTGAACTTATGCATAGGGGTTGGCACACGTTTTTGTCTTGACTCTCTGGTAGAAACTTTGGGGCACTCTTTAAAGTTCTTTGTGTTGGTTGAATAGATGAATCTGAGATTGTGTGATGCATATCATATAATCATACCCACGGATACTTGAGGTGACATTGGAGTATCTAGGTGACATTAGGGTTTTGGTTGATTTGTATCTTAAGGTGTTATTCTAGTACGAACTCTAGGATAGATCAAACGGAAAGAATAACTTCGTGTTATTTTACTACGGACTCTCGAATAGATCGATCAGAAAGGATAATTTTGAGGTGGTTTCATACCCTACAATAATCTCTTCGTTTGTTCTCCGCTATTAGTGACTTTGGAGTGACTCTTTGTTGCATGTTGAGGGATATTTATATGATCCAATTATGTTATTATTGTTGAGAGAACTTGCACTAGTGAAGTATGAACCCTAGGCCTTGTTTCAACACATTGCAATACCGTTTTCGCTCACTTCTATCATTAGTTACCTTGCTGTTTTTATATTTTTCAGATTACAAAAACCTATATCTACCATCCATATTGCACTTGTATCACCATCTCTTCGCCGAACTAGTGCACATATACAATTTACCATTGTATTGGGTATATATGTTGGGGACACAAGAGACTCTTTGTTATTTGGTTGCAGGGTTGCTTGAGAGAGACCATCTTCATCCTACGCCTCCCACGGATTGATAAACCTTAGGTCATCCACTTGAGGGAAATTTGCTACTGTCCTACAAACCTCTGCACTTGGAGGCCCAACAACGTCTACAAGAAGAAGGTTGTGTAGTAGACATCAGGCCCCACCAAGAAACCAAGATAGGTTTCGATGTCCTTCGGGATCAGTTCTTCTTGGGGACCTGCGCGGGATCCCTTGGACCAATATACTGGGATAGGGGAGAGCCCTAGCCTAAAGCGGCAAGACCCAACGCGCCACCCATGTCCGTACGATGTGGCCTGTGGTCAATCTGCCCTTCTTCAGTTGGGCAGTAGCATTTGCCAATGCCTTAGCCTCTGGCGACAACCTGGTCCACAGAGCCCACGACCGAAGCTTCTATGGGGGCTCGTTCACAAAGGCCGACAGATCAACGTCTAGGCCTTCCACATAGAACCAGGACTTGTGCCACTCCTAGACGGATTTCAGGAGGTCAAAGGAGAAGAAGGTGGAATTGGGGCGGATTTGCAAGATGGCGCCACCAAGGTCGCAGACCACGCCCTCATTTGTCTAGACGCAAACCCGGAAGAAATGTTGAACAACTCGAAGTAAGGAGTTGTTCCTAGGTAGCACTCACAGAAGGTGATGAAGTTGACGGTGTGGAGTACCTCGTTGGGTGGAATATGTTGCAGTTGGTAGCCGAGGAACCGTAGGAGGCCACGCACGAAACCATGGAGCTGGAATTCGAGCCCTCTCCCAAAGTACCCCAAGAACAAGACGTGCTCACAGCTGCGAGGCTCCGGTGGAACTTCTCCGGTTAGGAGCTAGACCCTCAGATTCATCGGCATTAGGAGTTGGTCCTTGTATTCCTGGACTTCTCCTTCCGTGGCCGTGGAGGGGAACCACTTCCCCGTGGACTTATTAGGAGCGGCTCGCACCAACTTCTCTCCACTTTTGGAGGTGATGCGCTTCCACTTCTTACTAGCGGCGCTGGACGAAGGCTCCTGGCTGGAGATCCGCTCCCCCCTCACACTCCTCGTCCTGGCCATTAGCAGCAGAGGAAATGGGGGTGGTGAGGCGCATGGCGGGAGATCAAGGATGATGTGTTGGCAGCGCATCAAAGAGACTGACGGCATGTGAAGGAGTCGAAATGATCAAAGGCGGGATGAGACTAAAAACCCTATATTTCCCTCCTTTTATAGCCGCCCGAAACTGAAGTGTCGGACCACATGAACAAGATAAGTGCCTCTCCCTTTGGTGATTTCCTTTTTTCCAGGGGGCTAGTGCAAAAGTTGCTACAAAATCACCGTTGTTCCCCAAGGTTATCAGGATACGCTTCAGCACCTATTGGGGCCCGCAAGAATTAGGGGAAATAAGAAACCCTAAGGAATCACCGAAGACCTTCTTGCCTTCCAAGACAAGGGCAGCGGTGCCTCATAGTGTAGCTTCCATCATGTAAACCCTAGACCTCCATGCCTATATAAAGGGATGTCGGGAAAACCCTCTGTCGGTGTCAAAACCGGCGGATCTCGGGTAGGGGGTCCCGAACTGTGCGTCAAGGCGGATCGTAACAGGAGACAAGGGACACGATGTTTTTACCCAGGTTCGGGCCCTCTCGACGGAGGTAAAACCCTACTCCTGCTTGATTAATATTGATGATATGGGTAGTACAAGAGTAGATCTGCCACGAGATCAGAGAAGCTAAACCCTAGAAGCTAGCCTATGGTATGATTGTTGTTCTACGGACTAAACCCTCTGGTTTATATAGACACTGGAGGAGGCTAGGGTTACATAGAGTTGGTTACAATGGGAGGAGATCTACATATTTGTATTGCCAAGCTTGCCTTCCACGCCAAGGAAAGTCCCATCCGGACACAAGACGAAGTCTTCAATCTTGTATCTTCATAGTCCAACAGTCCGGCGAAAGGTTATAGTCCGACTGTCCGGACACCCCCTAATCCAGGACTCCCTCAGTAGCCCCTGAACCAGGCTTCAATGACGACGAGTCCAGCGCGCAGATTGTCTTCGGCATTGCAAGGCGGGTTCCTCCTCCGAATACTTCATAGAAGATTTTGAACACGAGGATCGTGTCCGGCTCTGCAAAACAAGTTCCACATACCACCGCGGAGAGAATTATACTTCCATAGATCTATCCTGCTGACGTATTCCGTGGTATGACGTTACACCACAGCCAAGCCTTTATTTGAATTGTTTTTTACCCCCCACCTTAGCGCGTTTCGCGAGGCGGTTTCTTTGGCACGTCTTGTCGAAGCAGAGATCGTGTCCCCTTTATTTACAGGATTCTCATAAACACGGACGTGGGTAACCCAATCGTGCCCGTTGGTATGTCCCCCCGACCAAAGGTAAGTCCCAAACGGTCACGGGGGGGGGGGGGGGCTCTTGGTATTCAACCTCTTATAAAGAGACCAAGGCCTTACTCCTTTCTTTCGATCTTAATCGAATCCGCCTCCCGCCTCGAGTTCTAGCACCCAAGGTTCTAGATTCAGGCGCTTCGGACCTTCGATGATGTCCGGACCCAACCTTCGAGGCCGATGGGTGCCTTCCTTCGTCACGGAGGAAGACATACTAAAGCTAAGGGAGGCTCGGTACTTGACCGGCGAAATCCCGCATAGGCTGCCTGCTCGAGGGCAGGTTATTCCCACTCCCAAGCCTGGTGAGAGCATTGTGTTCGCGTCTCACTTCCTCTGAGGGCTAGGCTTCATGCCGGATCCCTTCGTGAGGGGGTTCATGTTCTATTATGGACTGGAATTCCACGACTTAGCTCCGGAGTCTATCCTCCACATCTCATCATTCATCGTTGTGTGCGAAGCTTTCCTCCGTATTACTCCTCACTTCGGATTGTGGCTTAAGACCTTCAAAGTGGAGCCGAAGATGATAGAGGGAGAGCACACAGAGTGCGGAGGTGCTGTAATAAGCAAGGATGCCAACGCTCCGTGGCCCGAGGGCTCTTTTCAAGAGGAGTCCAGCTTATGGCAACAAGAGTGGTTTTATATCACAGCTCCTAGGGGTACCAAGTGGGTGGCGCCGCCTGCTTTTCGCTCGGGCCCCCCGCCCCGACTAGTGTCATGGGTCAATAAGGGGCTGGACTGGGGGCCAGCAAAGGATGTACCCCTGCTGCAGAGCCGCATCCGAGATCTCCTGGAAAGAGACATCAGTCTGGTCGTGGTGACGCAGGTCATGTTAATTCGCCGAGTCTTGCCCTGCAAACATCGCCCCCTCCGCCTGTGGGAGTTCAATCCGGAGGGGCCGCGAGCTCTCCAACATTTTCTTGGCGTGACGCCCGTGGAGATGTACAAATTGTTCTTTGGACCACAAGTAGTGTGTCCGGACTCTACTGAGGACACAGGTCTGAGCTGCAATCGTCCGGATACCCAAGTAAGTAGCCCTATGCCCGGACACGCCATTTGTTCATTTATCACAACATCGCCCTTAAAAGAGCTGTTCTTGAAACAGGAGTGGATAGCGAAGGCGAAGTTAATCAGGTGTCCGGCCCCCCTTCCTGAGACCTCACCAGATCCCGTGTTAACCAGGATGCTGGAGATCGCGCCTTCGGAAGAAAATGAAGGCGGGAACAAGGAAGCTACTGCCTCCGCGGAGGAGGTTGTCTGGAAGGGAGGAATCAAAAATTCCTCTCCTCAGGGGAAGAAGAGGACCGCCTCTGAAGACCCGGAGATAACAATCTCAAAGCGGGGGAAGAAATCTTCACTAGAGGGTCCTGTGACAGGGGATACCCCGGTCGTACTATGCCCTCAAGGGGACCAGCCCTCCACCGAGCCGTAAGTAAAAGGGTGTTTAATAATAAGAGAAATCTCTACTTCACTTCTGAGGAAGATAACCAAAAATTTACCTTGTAGTTCGGATCTTAGCCCTTCTCAACAGAGCTCGTCTTCGGGGGATCTTCTTCCAGAGATGATGGAGAGCGGAACGCCTCCCCTTGCCATCCCGCCTCATGAGGCGGGCGACCCCGAGGTGTCGTCGTGGAGGGTTTCTCCTGATCCGGCAAAGCAGGAAGGTAGTCATATGGCCACCCGAAGCCTTCCATGTCCGCCTTCTGGAAGAAGCAATCAAACGAGTCCGGCACCGCATGGTGCATGGTCGGAGGTGCTGAGGGATCTGCTAGGGCGGGCTTCTATCTCAGAGGAGCACCGTGCGTTGATGGGCACGGTAATTGAAAGGATTTCATCCGCCAAGAGCGGGTTGCATGAAGCTGTCATGAGTTTACTGATAGGTTTTGAGGTACGTGAAATGATGTACCTTTTGACAGCACGGCATACTCTAAGATGCGTCCTGTATAAATAGTAGCCCCTGAGACTCTAGGTGCTGTCGAAGACGACGGCACGTGGAGGATCATAGTCCCAGGTATAATTTTGCCACCGTCATATGTAGGTGGAGAACTGTCCGGTGGCCGGCCGGACTGATGAATTTGCCGAGTTAAAGCGGCAACTTGACGTGGCAGATGCTGACATCGCGCTTGTCAACAAGCGGCTTGACGAGGCACAAGGTATGTAATTTCTCCAGGGACACCTGGTAAGAGGATCTTGATGCCAGTATCTTACAACGTGTGGGCTTAATGCAGATGGGGCTGCCGCTGTGGAGGACCTTCGGGCAGAGCTTGCCCGAGCCAAAGAGCAAGCCAGAAAAAGCGATGCGGCTGCCCTAAAGGCGGTTGAGGAGCTAAAAGCCGAACAGGCTGCTCACTGCCGAAGCAAGGAGGAAATGGCCGAGATGGCTGTGAAATTAAAGAACATTGCTGACCGCTGCAAGCTTCTTGAAAAGGAAGATCGGGCGGAGCGGACAGACCTGGAGAAGGCCACTACGGCGGCCAAGGATGCCCGTTCTGCGATGAGAGCAATGAAGGAGGAGCTGCGTCAAGCCGGAGATATCGCGGCTGGGAATCCCTTTATGCTGCGGATGAAGTTCGGAGATCCTAAATATGCTCCGTTGGACCGGATGTGGAGTTCGGCGGACGCATATCTCGATTTAGCGGCGAGTGCCGCTGATGTGGCCGAACACTTCCGAGATCAGAAAGATCGGGAAGTGGAAAAGCTATTCTGGTCACAGTTCAACAATCCTGAGCGTCCGCTTCCCTTGACCGATCGTTTGGCCGAATGGGCCGAGCTGAATAGGTTGTCCGGACTTGCCATGAGGTATGTCGTGGATCATCTATGACCGGAAAGGCCAAAGCCGAACAGTTATTTTAGCTTGGTGCAGCAGTTCCTTGGTGCAGTGCTGTATATCAACGCGATGAAGAGGTCAGCATGCATGGAGGGTGCGCGGATGGCCCTTGCCCGTGTCAAGACATACTGGGCGGAGATGGAGGCCACCGCCGTTGCATCCCAAGATTCGGAAGAAAGCCGAGTACCTGCCGAGCACTACTTTCAAGAAGTTCTGGAAGGCGCTCGTGCAATAGAGACGCAGTGCTCGAAGGATATTATGTTCCAATAGCATGTATTCTTGCTTAAAACAATATTGTGCTGAAATGTAGAAGCTTTTTATACTTGTGCCTTCAAGAATTATATTACCTCCTGTGCGGCCGTTAATGTATATATGTATATAACCTGAAAGATGGCAGTCATCGGCTTCAGCCCCCACGCACATAATGTGAGGGTGTCCGCATAAGACGAATTTTCACACTTGATCCGACGTCTTGGTCCATTAAGGAGGTGATAGCGCAGCGAGCTAGGTAATCGGACTATAATGCCTTATCACTTTCACTTAGCCATAGGAGCTTGACAGTGAGGCTACTTAGATAGCCCCTGGTGGCGCCTGCGCTTGCCCGAATTCGGGGCGCATATGTGCCTGGCCGGGAAACGGCCCTTCGTTAATGCGGAGGAATCCCGAAGATTCCGATAGGTCATCGAGTGGTTGACCAGTCTCACGCTATATCATGACAGTCAGTTTTCGGCTTTCTCTACTGAGGTGCTCGCCTGGCTGAACTGGGGCACAATCGCAGTAGTTCTCCTGGTGCCTCCTTAGCCGATAGAGCGGAACGTAAGGCAGCAAAACACAGGAGCCGGGCAAACCCAACATTTGACCAAAGACATGATTCGGAGCTGATGCATATAAGGCCAAACTCGCGACGCCGAACACTCCCTAAGGTATTCAGTCTTTATGATTTTAGACGGGCTGAGCAATGCCCTTAGTAATAAGCCCCTAGTGTCCAGGTACGTGCAATATTCTGACGTGGCCACATGCCAAGACGTCAGCCCCCTTCTTGGTTATACGGAGAATCCGGGGGATATGTATCAACAAGAGACAGTAAAAAAGGTTTACGCAGGGTCTTAATCTAAAAGGAATCCTTGGAACGGGTCCCTGCTGCACGTCTGCACCTATGTCTCCGTTGTGCCGTGTCCTGGACGGGAGTAGCACGGTGTTCATCTGTAAAAGAGAGGGACTTAGTTGAAAAAGTAATCATGTGAAATGTATGTTATACTAAATAAACAAAGTATAATTCAAGATGGGTAAAATTGATCCTTATTGTCGCTTGTTTTACATGCGCGAAGCCCCTTATGTAGGGGTATACGGCTGTTAAACCTTTACCAATTATATGTTTACGCCGGACTCGTCTAGCCTGTGTCCGTGGTCTTAACGACCTGTTAAATGCTTTGGTTGGTGAAGCCGTTTTAGTGTGTGGTTGCCAAGGCAGCCACACAGTCTTCCGCGCGCGAGGAGCGCTCGATATTTCCCTTTAATGACATGATGCCTCGTGGGCCGGGCATCTTAAGTGTGAGAGACGCATAATGTGGTATTGCGTTAAAGCGGGCGAAAGCTTCGCGTCCCAGTAGTGCTTGATAACCACTTTGAACGGAGCGATGTGGAAGGTTAGCTTTTCGCT
This sequence comes from Triticum timopheevii, assembly GCA_963921465.1. Taxonomy (NCBI): domain Eukaryota; kingdom Viridiplantae; phylum Streptophyta; class Magnoliopsida; order Poales; family Poaceae; genus Triticum; species Triticum timopheevii. Next base: position 301,137,712 of record OY997270.1, read on the forward strand.
ACGGAAGTTATCGGGGGAGCCGAACATAACTTCTAGTAAGAGGGAGCCCGTGCAATGGGCTTCTGGGCCTGGCGTTACTCCTTTAAAGGAAGTATTGCTATGACTAATTTTTGTTGGGTCCATCCCCATTTTGCGGACTGTGTCCTGATATATCAGGTTTAAACTACTGCCACCGTCCATCAGGACTCGTGTAAAGTGGAATCCGTCAATTATCGGGTCTAACACCAAGGTAGCCCAGCCTGCGTGCCGGATACTTCCGGAGTAATCCCGATGGTCTAAGGTGATCGGTTTTGACAACCAGTGGCGAAACTCCTTTGTGATAGGCTGTGTGGCACGTATCTCTGTGGGCGCCACTTCGTTTCTCCCTTTTGTCACGTGTAGTACGTTTACTGTTTTGACTTCTTGTGGGAATTTCTTTTGTTCCCCGGTGCTTTGTTTGTGGGGTTCATCATTGTCTTCACTTGGCGTATCCAGCCCCTTGTGTCCGGCGTTGAGTTTGCCGGATTGCTTGAAGACCCAACATTCTCTGTGGGTATGATTTGTAGGCTTCCCAGGGGTGTTGTGGATTTGACATATCTTGTCCAGGATTTTGTTTAGGTTAGACAGTTCGTCCCTGTTATCTTTGAGGGGCAGATTTTGCTGACCCTGCCGAGAGCTTTTGAATCCGGCGTTAACTGTCGTGCTCTTCGGGCTGTTTCCCTTGTTCCGGCGCTGGTCTTTGCTGCGTCGTGGCTTCCTGTCTCCATCCCTGACTTCGGATGTACTTGGGTCGCTGGTGCTGCATCTTGCCAACCAGTTGTCCTCTCCCGCGCAAAAGCGGGTCATGAGGCTTGTTAATGCGGCCATTGTTCTTGGCTTTTCTTGGCCGAGGTGTCTGGCGAGCCATTTGTCTCGAATGCTATATTTGAAAGCTGCTAAGGCTTCGGCGTCTGGACAGTCGACTATCTGGTTCTTTTTAGTAAGAAATCTATTCCAGAGCTTCCGGGCTGACTCTCCGGGTTGTTAGTTATATGACTTAAATCGTCTGCATCTGGCGGTCGAACATAGGTCCCTTGAAAATTTGCCCGAAAAGCGTCCTCGAGCTCTTCCCAACTTCCAATGGTGTTTTCGGGAAGGCCTTTAAGCCAATGTCGGGCTGGCCCTTTGAGCTTGAGGGGTAAGTATTTGATGGCGTGGAGGTCATCTCCTTGAGCCATGTGGATGTGGAGGATATAATCCTCAATCCAGACCCCCGGGTCTGTAGTTCCGTCATATGCTTCCATGTTTACGGGTTTGAATCCCGCTGGGAATTCATGGTCCAACACCTCATCGGTGAAACATAGGGGGTGTGCGGCACCCCTGTATTTGGTTGTGCCGTGGTGTTCGGATATTTGTTGTGTTGCGTTGCTTGCTTTCTTAGCCCGTAGATAGATCTGGTTGGGCCATCTTTTTGCTACGAATCCTCGTGTGGATCGCGTGCTGGCTTGTGTGCGGCGCCGTTTGCCGCTCTATGTTGGACATGAGGTCGTCTATCCGACCAGATGGCTGCTTTGTTTTTTTATTTCGGGGGCTCTAACGCCTCCTCATCAAATTCGGGCAGTAGCTTTCGCTTCGGGTAGCTCTTTGTGTGGTGACTGCCGCCATATTTGTCTGCGGTGTTGAGTACTTTGCTCCATCTGATTCTGAGTGCATCTTCCGCAGTCTTGAGCTTCTGCTTCTGCTTTTTCAGGCTACGCGCAGTGGCGACGAGCCTTTTATGGAGGTTCTTCTGTTCCAGGAACTTGTCCGGCGTGAGGTCATCCGGGCTGTTATCTTCGCCGGGGACGGGTTTTTCGGTTTGGTTATCCAAGTTGCCTTGTTCGGACGGTTGCTCGATGCCATGTTCATCGTCCGCCGGCTCGCCCTGCTCTGTGGCTGGGTCTGTATGACCGTTGTCTCTGTCGAGGCGGGGTTTGGACCGGTGCTTACGCCGCCGCTTTGGCTGCTTTTCGAAGGAACAATCCTTCGTTGCGTCCTCCCATTCCTCGTCATCATTTCCTTTGGGTGTGTCCACCATGTATACATCGTAGGATGAGCTGGCTTGCTAGTGCCCTGTAGGCGCTGGTTCCTGTTCGTCTCCTACATCGTCGTCCATACCGTCGATGCCTTCGGAGTCGAAGTCGAGCATGTCAGTCAAGTCATTAACAGTGGCTATGAAGTGGGTGGTGGGTGGGCATCGAATTTCTTCGTCGTCCGCATCCCAATCCTGTCGGTCGTAATCCGGCCAGGACTCTCCTGACAAAGAGAGAGACCTTAGTGAATTTAGTATGTCACCGAAGGGTGAGTGCTGAAAGATATCTGCGGCAGTGAACTCCATGATCGGCGCCCCATCGGATTCGATTGGCAGGGGCGCGGAGGGTTCAGAGTTCGGAGGAGAGTCCGGCAATGTGGAGTCACGGGCCTCGCGAAGGATAAGGTTGGTGTTTGGCTCAATCGCCGTTGAGGCTGCAGCCTCCGCGGCGGGGTCTAGCCACCCGCCCTCGGTCGGCGCAGTTGGCTCCGAATTAAAGGTCGGAGCGGATGCGGGTGTGGCCTCCAGGACACTGTTCGATGGTAGAGCTAAATCATGCCCATCGTGACAGTGCGGCGCACTCGGCAGGGGCTCGAATCCGTCGAAGATCAAGTCTCCGCGGATATCGGCCGTGTAGTTTAAGCTTCCAAACCTGACCTGATGGCCAGGGGCATAGCTTTCAATCTGCTCCATACGGCCAAGCGAATTGGCCCGCAGTGCAAAGACGCCGAATACAAAAATCTGTCCGGGGAGAAAAGTCTCACCCTGGACTGCATCACTAACGATGATCGGAGGAGCCATCAAGCCTGATGATGACAACACAGAGGAACTCTCAATGAAAGCACCAATGTCGGTGTCAAAACCGGCGGATCTCGGGTAGGCGGTCCTGAACTGTGCTTCAAGGCGGATGGTAACAGGAGACAAGGGACACAATGTTTTTACCCAGGTTCGGGCCCTCTCGATGGAGGTAAGACCCTACTCCGGCTTGATTAATATTGATGATATGGGTAGTACAAGAGTAGATCTACCACGAGATCAGAGAGGCTAAACCCTAGAAGCTAACCTATGGTGTGATTGTTGTTCTACGGACTAAACCCTCCGGTCTATATAGACACTGGAGGAGGCTAGGGTTACACAAAGTCGGTTACAATGGGAGGAGATCTACATATTCGTATTGCCAAGCTTGCCTTCCATGCCAAGGGAAGTCCCATCCGGACACAGGACGAAGTCTTCAATCTTGTATCTTCATAGTCCAACAGTCCGGCCAAAGGTTATAGTCCGGCTGTCCGGACACCCCCTAATCCAGGACTCCCTCACCCACCAAGGCATCTAATGTTAGATAACAACTCTCGGTAGCAACCTTATACACCATTGTAACCCCCCGCACAAGGTATCCCTCCATCATGAATAATAAAAGAGAGCAAGGTGTAGGGTATTACTCTACGGAGGCCCGAACCTAGGTAAAACCTTTGTGCGACCTCCGATCCAAGACTTCCAACTGTGCTTGGACCCCTATTGAGGGATCTGATGGTATTTTTACACTGTCACTGTGAGCGTCTATCATGGAAACAAACCAAACACCCTGGGCCTTGTTGTCCAACAGGTGGCTCAGAGTCGACATGAGAGCCTCTTGGCTTAAGCCACCTTGGTCCATGACGATGGTGTAGAGGTCAGGCTGGACTTCAACCGACTTGCTCTCCCCTATGGCGATTGCCACGTCCTTAACGGCCACAGTCATGCTGGTGAAGACACCGATCTTGTCCTCCATCAAGCCACTCCTATTCCACTTCCTATCAAGCACAAGGGCATGCTCAAAGCCCTTGTGAGGAGTAGGACCATCAAGGGCAACGATCTCTAACTCATGGGTGTCAGGGAACTCAGGCAAGGGCGAACCGGGCCGCTCACCGGAGCCCATGGCATGCTTATCGGTTGCCAGCTCAAAGGAGAAGATGTGATGCATCTGGTTGTAACTTTGGATGGGTGTGTTGAGGAACTCCGCGTCTGTGGGGTGGTTTCTACTCATGATGGAGTTGTTGTATTTCCCTGAAGAGGAAGGTTGAAGTAATAGTAGAAGATAGTATTTTTCTCAGCTAAGAACCAAGGTTTATCGAACTAGTATGAGGCACCACACTAACAACTTTGACAACACCTGCACAATTGATTGCACCCAACAAAGGCAAGGGGGTCATCAATCCCCCATGTTCTTGCTAGCCACAAGCAAATAGTGATATGCAAAGCGATAGAAAGTAAAAGAGCAAATAAAAGAGAAATTGTGGAGACTATTTGTATTCATGGAAAATAGACCCGGGGGCCATAGGTTCTGTAACGCCCCGGTAGTTAAGCTACAGTAACCACACACTAATGGTGGCATGTCATCGCAATTAAATTTCTAAACCTCACTTTGATCCAAACCAAATTCAAATTCAAATTGAAAAGAAAGTCAAATTATTATTTCTGCAAACGGTAAAACAAAAACGTTCGCTGGGTTGCAATAATTCACTAACTAATTTCATAAATAATCCAATATTATCTGGAATGTTAAGTTGCCCCTAACCTATTTAAAACAGTGCCCAAAACAGCCTTTTTAATCCATTTGTATTTAAGCAAAATTCAAATGAGTTTAGTTAAGCTCCAAAATTTTTGTGGCTTTCACAAATATTACGTAGTAATTGTATGGCAAGTTTCATATATAACAAAAATCATTTCATGGCCCAACCTAATACAAAATAGGATCTGAAAATACAAAGAAAAGAAAAGAAAGCGAAACGGGCCTAAACTAAGGTGCCACTGGGCCATAAGTGGCCACACGGCCCAGCCCACCAAAACCTTCCCCTAGCTCCCGCTACAGGAACAGAGGATGTGCGTGGCGCACATCCACGATGGCCATGGCCGTGGATGCCCTCCACGTCGCCTCCCTGGGCTTATAACTACGTCGACCGAAACCCTAGCCCCCACCTCGTCCAGCCCCTCCTGGATCCCCCTTCACCCCACTCCTCATCTGCTCGTTTTCAAGCTCGAAAGCTCTGCGGTCAGCATTGTCTCGCCCTTGTTACCGCGGCTACCGTCCTCGCCGTCCCTCAGGAGCATGTCCAGGAGATCCGCCAAGGTCGCCTTCGTCCGTTCCGGGCATCGGTTCGAGCCGAGGCGCTGCGTAGCCGTCTTCATCTTCATCTTCTCCGCACGGCCGCCACCACCTCGTCGTCGTTGCCGCTGCTCCGAGACTCCCCTGACCTCCTAACCTCGTCCACAAGAACCGGGGTGAGCTCCTCCCTCGGATCCCTTTTTTCCCGTTCGATTTGGACGCCGTAGGCCGCCTTCACCGTAGTCCACAAGAACCGGGGTGAGCTCCTCCCTCGGATCCCTTTTTTCCCGTTCGATTTGGACGCCGTAGGCCGCCTTCACCGTAGTCCACAAGAACCGGGGTGAGCTCCTCCCTCGGATCCCTTTTTTCCCGTTCGATTTGGACGCCGTAGGCCGCCTTCACCGTAGTGCCCGATCTCGGGCGTACACGTACGTATGTGCGTGCGTGCTATGCGCTGCTGCTCTGCCTTGCCCTGCTACTGCTGTTTCTTGTTACCGCTAGCTGCTACCACTACTGCTACTCTACTGCTCCTGCTAGTGGCCGTTGCCGTTGCTCCAGACTGTTCCTGCCGCACGAGCTGTTCTTGACCGCACGCCCGCCTGCGCCTCTGACCGCGCGTTGTCGAACCCCCTGCTCCTCGCGTCGCCGCCCCCCTGCTACTAGAGCGCGCGCCCGCGCCATTCCGTTGCCCCCGGCGCCACCACGCCTCCCCCGCCGCCTACCGCTGCTCGCCTGCCGGCGTTCTCCACCGCCGTCGCCCCCAACCGCCCCGCCTCCATCGCCGAGCGGCCGCGGCCGCCTCTGCTTCGCCTCCGCCGCTCCGCGACCGGCTCCCCCGGGGCTCGGCCTCTGCCCCGCGGTGCCGCGCCCCGCACCTGGCCATGCCCGCAGCCGCCTGGCTCACCGCCGTCCTGCGCCCCGCCGGCGACCGCCCTCGCCCCACGGCCATCCCCTGCGCCCGGGCGGGCTTTGCCCCGCACACGCCCGCTACACTGCCGCCCGTTTTGGCCCCCTGGGCCACTGACCCAGGGGCCCCACGCCCCTTTTTCTAAAAAAATAAAATAAATGAATAATAATATAAAAATTAATTAATTAGTTAGTTAATTAGTTAACTTAATTAAAATAGTTTAACTAAACTAATTACTTAGTTAGCCTAACTAATCTGTAATTAGTTAGATGTCTCAATGACAGGAGGGCCCCACCACCTGTTGACCAGTCAAACCTTGACTGGTCAACTGGGTCCCCCTTGGCCCACCTGTCATCCCTTGGGTACACTTCTGTGTACCCTGTGCTGGGTGCGCATAGCATTTTCCCAATTAATTTCGAATTAATAATAATTTCAGAATATTGCTAAAACTTTAGAAAATCATATAAAATATACCGTAACTCGGATTAAAATAATTTATACATGAAAGTTGCTCAGAACGACGAGACGAATCCGGATACGCAACCTGTTCGTCCGCCACACATCCCTAGCATAGCAAACACGCAACTTTCCTCCTCCGGTTCATCTGTTTGAAAACCTAAAACACCGGGGATATTTCCCCGGATGTTTTCCCCCTTCTCCGGTATCACCTCATACCGCGTTAGAACATGTCTAGCTCTGCCTGTTGTCCTGTTATGCACTTGCTTGCTATGTATTTACCGTTTCTCCCCCCTCTTCTCTCCGGTAGACCCCGTGACGATGTTGATGCCCCTGTGGTTGACTACGTCACCGACGACCCCTCCTTCTTATCTGAGCAACCAGGCAAGCCCCCCCTTGATCACCAGATACCGCCTATTCTTCTCTATATGTTTGCATTAGAGTAGTGTAGCATGTTACTGCTTTCCGTTAATCCTATCCTGATGCATAGCATGTCCTTGCTACTAATGTTGTTACCTTTACCTGCAATCCTACCTGCTTAGTATAGGTTGCTAGTGTTTCATCAATGGCTCTACATTCTTGTCCGTCTGCCATGCTATACTATTGGGCCGTGATCACTAGGGAGCTGATCACGGGTATATACTATATACTTTATACATGATACATGTGGTGACTAAAGTCGGGTCGGCTCGTGGAGCACCCGCGAGTGATTCACGGATTGGGGGCTGAAAGGACCTTTGTCCCAACGGCCCTCTGTGTGAATCTTTGTGGCGGAGCGTCAGGGCAGGTTGAGACTACCTGGGTGAGAGGTGGGCCTGGCCCTAGTCGGTGTCCGCGGTTTCATCATAATAACACGCTTATCGAGATCTTGGTATTTGATCTGAGTTGGGTCGTTGACCTTATACGCACTAACTGCCACGTGGGACAAGATATGGGCAACCGGCGTCGTGGTATCAGCTGAAGCTCTTTTTGACGTCAGCGACTGAGCGGCACGCGCCGCATTGGACCGTAAGCTCGCGCTTGTATTAAGGGGGCTAGGTTTGCTTTCGGCCGCGTACGCAACGTGCAGGTGTGCAATGGGCGATGGGCCCAGACCCCTGCGCGCATAGGATTTAGACCGGCGTGCTGACCTCTCTGTTGAGCCTAGGTGGGGCTGCGACGTGTTGATCTCCCGATGTCGAACATGACCCGGGAAAGTGTGCCCGGCCGGAGGGATCGAGCGTGTCGGGTAATGTGGTGCACCCCTGCAGGGAAGTTTATCTATTCGAATAGCCGTGTCCACGGTAACAGGCGACCCGGAGTTGTACCTTGACCTTATGACAACTAGAACCGGATACTTAATAAAACACACCCTTCCAAGTGCCAGATACAACCTGGTGATTGCTCTCTAACAGGGCGACGAGGAGGGGATCACCGGGTAGGATTATGCTATGCGATGCTACTTGGAGGACTTCAGTCTACTCTCTTCTTCATGCTGAAAGACGGAGGCTGCGAGAAGCGTAGTCTTCGACAGGATTAGCTATCCCCCTCTTATTCTGGCATTCTGCAGTTGAATCCACCGATATGGCCCTTTACACATATACCCATGCATATGTAGTGTAGCTCCTTGCTTGCGAGTACTTTGATGAGTACTCACGGTTGCCTTGTTCCCACTTTTCCCCTTTTCTTTACCCGATTGCCGCGACCAGACGATGGAGTCCAGGAGCCAGACGCCACCGTCGACGACGACTCCTTCTACACCGGAGGTGCCTACTACTACGTGTAGCCCGCTGACGACGACTAGGAGTAGTTTAGGAGGATCCCAGGCAGGAGGCATGCGCCTCTTTCGATCTGTATCCCAGTTTGTGCTAGCCTTCTTAAGGCAAACTTGTTTAACTTATGTCTGTACTCAGATATTGTTGCTTCCGCTGACTCGTCTATGATTGAGCACTTGTATTCGAGCCCTCGAGGCCCCTGGCTTGTATTATGATGCTTGTATGACTTATTTATGTTTTAGAGTTGTGTTGTGATATCTTCCTGTGAGTCCCTGATCTTGATCATACACGTTTGCGTGCATGATTAGTGTACGATTGAATCGGGGGCGTCACAGGTTCACTAGTAAAATCACTCTCGAAAGCATAGCAACGGTGTGGTAGACAAATTACTATTGGGCAATTGATAGAATTTATCTTAATTATAATTGTGATCATTAATGGCATAATCAAACATAGGCATTACGTCTGCGACAAGTAGACCATTAATCCAACTGCATATACTACTATTACTCCATCCCAAGACCGCTATGCAGCATGCATCTCAAAGGATTAAGTTCATTATAAATAGAGTAATGCTTTAAGCAAGATGACATAATATAGAGAAAATAAGATCAATCAATACGACCAAACCTCGCTGTTTTATCCTTAATAGCAACAATAAAGTACGTGCCTTTGCCCCTCATGTCACACGGCAAGTTCACCACAAGATTGAACCTACTACAAAAGCACCTCTTGTTGGAAATATGCCCTAGAGGCAATAATAAAAGGATTATTATATTTCAATGTTCATGATAATTGTCTTTTGTTCATGCTATAACTGTATTATCCGGAAATCGTAATACACGTGTGAACACTTAGACCCAATGAGTCCCTAGTGAGCCTCTAGTTGACTAGCTCGTTATGATCAATAGATAGTCATGGTTTCCTGACTATGGACATAGGATGTCGTTGATAACGGGATCACATCATTAGGAGAATGATGTGATGGACAAGACCCAATCATAAGCATAGCATAAAAGATCGTATAGTTCGTTTGCTAGAAGCTTTGCCAATGTCAAGTATCTATTCCTTCGACCATGAGATCGTGTAACTCCCGGTTACCGTAGGAGTGCCTTGGGTGTATCAAACGTCACAACGTAACTGGGTGACTATAAAGGTGCATTACAGGTATCTCCGAAAGTATCTGTTGGGTTGACGCGGATCGAGACTGGGATTTGTCACTCCGTATAACGGAGAGGTATCTCTGGGCCCACTCGGTAATGCATCATCATAATGAGCTCAATGTGACCAAGGTGTTGGCCACGGGATCATGCATTACGGTACGAGTAAAGTGACTTGCCGGGTAACGAGACTGAACAAGGTATTGGGATACCGACGATCGAATCTCGGGCAAGTAACGTACCGATTGACAAAGGGAATTGTATACAGGGTTTGATCGAATCCTCGACATCGTGGTTCAACCGATGAAATCATCGAGGAGCATGTGGGAGCCAACATGGATATCCAGACCCCGCTGTTGGTTATTGCCCGAGAGTCGTCTCGGTCATGTCTGCGTGTCTCCCGAACCCGTAGGGTCTACACACTTAAGGTTCGGTGACGCTAGGGTTAGTAGGAAGTCAAGTATGTGACTACCGAATGTTGTTCGGAGTCCCGGATGAGATCCCGGACGTCACGAGGAGTTCCGGAATGGTCCGGAGGTAAAGATTTATATATGGGAAGTCCTGTTTCGGGCATCGGGACAAGGTTCGGGGTTATCGGTATTGTACCGGGACCACCGGAGGGGTCCCGGGGGCCCACCGGGTGGGGCCACCTGCCCCGGGGGGCCACATGGGCTGTAGGGGGTGCGCCTTGGCCTGCATGGGCCAAGGGCACCAGCCCCACATAGGCCCATGCGCCTAGGGTTCAAGGGGGAAGAGTCCTAGGAGGGGAAGGCACCTCCTAGGTGCCTTGGGGGGGAGGGAAACCCCCCTTGGCCGCCGCCCCCCTAGGAGATTGGATCTCCTAGGGCCGGCCACCCCCCCTTGGCCCTCCTATATATAGTGGGGGAGAGGAGGAACTTCATACCTTGAGTCCTTGGCCTTTGGTTGCCTCCTTCTCCCTCCCCAACACCTCTCCTCCTCCGTTGTGTGCTCAGCGAAGCCCTGTCGGAGTACTGCTTCTCCACCATCACCACGCCGTCGTGCTGCCGGTGGAGCTGTCTTCCTCAAACCTCCCCTTCCTCCTTGCTGGATCAAGACGGAGGGGACGTCACCCGTGCCGTACGTGTGTTGAACGCGGAGGTGCTGTCCGTTCAGCACTTGGCATCGGTGATCTGAATCACGTTCGAGTACGACTCCATCATCACCTTGCAAGCTTCCGCACGCGATCTACAAGTGGTATGTAGATGCAAACTCTCTCCCATGACTCGTTGCTTAGATGAACTCATAGATGGATCTTGGTGAAGCCGTAGGAAAAATTTTAATTTTCTGCAACGTTCCCCAACAGTGGCATCATGAGCTAGGTCTATGCGTAGTTCTCTAATGCACGAGTAGAACACAATTTGTTGTGGGCGTTGATCTTGTCATCTTACTTGCCTCTACTAGTCTTTTCTTGCTCAACGGTATTGTGGGATGAAGCGGCCCGGACCAACCTTACACGTACGCTTACGTGAGACCGGTTCCACCGACTGACATGCACTAGTTGCATAAGGTGGCTGGCGGGTGTCTGTCTCTCCCACTTTAGTTGGAGCGGAATCGATGAACAGGGCCCTTATGAAGGGTAAATAGAAGTTGACAAAATCACGTTGTGGTGATTCGTAGGTAAGAAAACGTTCTTGCTAGAACCCAATCGCAGCCACGTAAAAGATGCAACAACAACTAGAGAACGTCTAACTTGTTTTTGCAGCGATTGATCATGTGATGTAATATGGCCAGAAGTTGTGATGAATGTTGAATTGTGATGTATGAGATCATGTTCTTGTAATAGGATTCACGACTTGCATGTCGATGAATATGACAACCGGCAGGAGCCATAGGAGTTGTCTTTATTTTTTTGTATGACCTGCGTGTCATTGAAGAACGCCATGTAAACTACTTTACTTCATTACTAAACGCGTTAGTCATAGAAGTAGAAGTAGTCGTTGGCGTGACAACTTCATGAAGACACGGTGATGGAGATCATGATGATGGAGATCATGGTGTCAAGCCGGTGACAAGATGATCATGGAGCCCCGAAGATGGAGATCAATGGAGCTTGATGATATTGGCCATATCATGTCACAACCATATAATTGCATGTGATGTTTATTATGTTTATGCATCTTGTTTACTTAGGACGACGGTAGTAAATAAGATGATCCCTTACAAAATTTCAAGAAGTGTTCTCCCCTAACTGTGCACCGTTGCTACAGTTCGTCGTTTCTAAGCACCACGTGATGATCGGGTGTGATGGATCCTTACGTTCACATACAACGGGTGTAAGACAGTTTTACACAGCAAAAACACTTAGGGTTAACTTGACGAGCCTAGCATGTGCAGACATGGCCTCGGAACACGGAGACCGAAAGGTCGAACACGAGTCGTATGGAAGATACGATCAACATGAAGATGTTCACCGACGATGACTAGTCCGTCTCACGTGATGATCGGACACGGGCTAGTCGACTCGGATCGTGTAACACTTAGATGACTAGAGGGATGTCTAATCTAAGTGGGAGTTCATAATTTTGATTAAGAACTTTATTATCATGAACTTAGTCTAAAACCTTTGCAAATATGTATTGTAGATCAATGGCCAACGCTAATGTCAACATGAACTTCAACGCGTTCCTAGAGAAAACCAAGCTGAAAGATGATGGCAGCAACTATACGGACTGGGTCCGAAACCTGAGGATCATCCTCATAGCTGCCAGGAAGCAATATGTCCTAGAAGGACCGCTAGGTGCCGCTCCCGTCCCAGAGAACCAAGACGTTATGAACGCTTGGCAAACTCGTGCTGATGATTACTCCCTCGTTCAGTGCGGCATGCTTTACAGCTTAGAACCGGGGCTCCAAAAGCGTTTTGAGCATCACGGAGCATATGAGATGTTCGAAGAGCTGAAACTAGTTTTCCAAGCTCATGCCCGGGTCAAGAGATATGATGTCTCCGACAAGTTCTACAGTTGTAAGATGGAGGAGAATAGTTCTGTCAGTAAACACATCATGAAGATGTCTGGGTTGCACGCACGTATGACCCAGTTGAACATTAACCTCCCAGATGAGGCGGTCATTGACAGAATCCTCCAGTCGCTCCCACCAAGCTACAAGAGCTTTGTGATGAACTACAACATGCAGGGGATGGTAAAGACCATTCCTGAAGTGTTCTCGATGCTGAAGTCAGCAGAGGCTGAAATCAAGAAAGAACATCAAGTGTTGATGGTCAATAAGACCACTAAGTTCAAGAAGGGCAAGGGTAAGAAGAACTTCAAGAAGGACGGCAAAGATGTTGCCGCGCCCGGTAAGCCTGTTGCCGGGAAGAAGTCAAAGAATGGACCCAAGCCTGAGACTGAGTGTTTTTATTGCAAGGGGAAGGGGCACTGGAAGCGGAACTGCCCCAAATACTTAGCGGATAAGAAGGCCGGCAACACCAAAAGTATATTTGATATACATGTAATTGATGTGTACCTTACCAGTACTCGAAGTAACTCCTGGGTATTTGATACCGGTGCCGTTGCTCACATATGTAACTCACAGCAGGAGCTGCGGAATAAACGGAGACTGGCGAAGGACGAGGTGACGATGCGCGTCGGGAATGGTTCCAGGGTCGATGTGATCGCCGTCGGCACGCTGCCTCTACATTTACCTACGGGATTAGTTTTAAACCTCAATAATTGTTATTTAGTGCCAAGTTTGAGCATGAACATTGTATCTGGATCTCGTTTAATACGAGATGGCTACTCATTTAAGTCTGAGAATAATGGTTGTTCGATTTATATGAGAGATATGTTTTATGGTCATGCTCCGATGGTCAATGGTTTATTCTTGATGAATCTCGAGCGTAATATTACACATGTTCATAGTATGGATGCCAAAAGATGTAAAGTTGATAACGATAGTCCCACATACTTGTGGCACTGCCGCCTTGGTCACATTGGTGTCAAGCGCATGAAGAAGCTCCATTCTGATGGACTTTTAGAGTCTCTTGATTATGAATCATTTGACACATGCGAACCTTGCCTCTTAGGCAAAATGACCAAGACTCCGTTCTCCGGAACAATGGAGCGAGCAACCAACTTGTTGGAAATCATACATACCGATGTGTGCGGTCCAATGAGCGTTGAGGCTCGCGGAGGATATCGTTATGTTCTCACTCTCACTGACGACTTGAGTAGATATGGGTATGTCTACTTAATGAAACACAAGTCTGAGACCTTTGAAAAGTTCAAGGAATTTCAGAGTGAGGTAGAGAATCAACGTGACCGTAAGATAAAGTTCCTACGATCAGATCGTGGGGGCGAATACTTAAGTCACGAATTTGGTACACACTTAAGAAAATGTGGAATCGTTTCACAACTCACGCCGCCTGGAACACCTCAGCGAAACGGTGTGTCCGAACGTCGTAATCGCACTCTATTGGATATGGTGCGGTCTATGATGTCTCTTACCGATTTACCGCTATCATTTTGGGGATACGCTCTAGAGACAGCTACATTCACTTTAAATAGGACACCGTCTAAATCCGTTGAGACGACACCGTATGAATTATGGTTTGGGAAGAAACCTAAGCTGTCGTTTCTAAAAGTTTGGGGATGCGATGCTTATGTCAAGAAACTTCAACCTGAAAAGCTCGAACCCAAGTCGGAAAAATGCGTATTCATAGGATACCCTAAGGAAACTGTCGGGTATACCTTCTACTTAAGATCCGAAGGCAAGATCTTTGTTGCCAAGAACGGATGCTTTCTGGAGAAAGAGTTTCTCTCGAAAGAAGTAAGTGGGAGGAAAGTAGAACTCGATGAAGTACTACCTCTCGAACGGGAAAGTGGTGCAGCGCAGGAAACCATTCCTGTGATGCCCACACCAACTGAAGAGGAAAACGTTGATGATGATCAAGGTACTTCAGATCTAGTTGCTACTGAACTGCGAAGGTCCACAAGGACACGTTCCGCACCAGAGTGGTACGGCAACCCTGTCATGGAAATCATGTTGCTAGACAACAATGAACCTTTGAACTATGAAGAAGCAATGGCGGGCCCGGATTCCAACAAATGGCTTGAGGCCATGAAATCCGAGATAGAATCCATGTATGAAAACAAAGTATGGACTTTGACAGACTTGCCCGATGATCGGCGAGCGATAGAAAATAAATGGATTTTTTAAGAAGAAGACGGACGCGGATGGTAATGTTACCATCTATAAAGCTCGACTTGTCACTAAGGGTTATCGACAAGTTCAAGGGATTGACTACGACGAGACATTCTCTCCCGTGGCGAAGCTTAAGTCCGTCCGAATCATGTTAGCAATTGCCGCATACTATGATTATGAGATATGGCAGATGGACGTCAAAACGGCATTCCTTAATGGACATCTTAAGGAAGAGCTGTATATGATGCAGCCGGAAGGTTTTGTCGTTCCTCAGAACGCTAACAAAGTATGCAAGCTCCAGTGATCCATTTATGGACTGGTGCAAGCATCTCGGAGTTGGAACATTCGCTTTGATGAGATGATCAAAGCGTTTGGGTTTACGCAGACTTATGGAGAAGCCTGCGTTTACAAGAAAGTGAGTGGGAGCTCTGTAGCATTTCTCCTATTATATGTAGATGACATACTCTTGATGGGAAATGATACGAAACTCCTGGACAGCATTAAGGCCTACTTGAACAAGTGTTTTTCAATGAAGGACCTTGGAGAAGCTGCTTATATATTAGGCATCAAGATCTATAGAGATAGATCGAGACGCCTCATAGGTCTTTCACAAAGCACATACCTTGATAAGATTTTGAAGAGGTTCAAAATGGATCAGTCCAAGAAGGGGTTCTTGCCTATGTTACAAGGTGTGAGATTGAGCTCGGCTCAGTCACCGACCACGGCAAAAGATAAAGAAGAGATGAGTGTCATCCCCTATGCTTCAGCCATAGGATCTATTATGTATGCCATGCTGTGTACCAGACCCGATGTAAACCTTGCCGTAAGTTTGGTTGCAAGATACCAAAGTAACCCCGGCAAGGAACACTGGACAGCGGTCAAGAATATCCTGAAGTACCTGAAAAGGACAAAGGACATGTTTCTCGTTTATGGAGGAGATGAAGAGCTCGTCGTAAAGGGTTACGTCGACGCTAGCTTCGACTCAGATCTGGATGACTCTAAGTCACAAACCGGATATGTGTATATGTTGAATGGTGGAGCAGTAAGCTGGTGCAGCTGCAAGCAGAGCGTCGTGGCGGGATCTACATGTGAAGCGGAGTACATGGCAGCCTCGGAGGCAGCGCATGAAGCGATTTGGATGAAGGAGTTCATCACCGACCTAGGAGTCATACCCAATGCGTCGGGGCCGATCAAACTCTTCTGTGACAACACTGGAGCTATTGCCCTTGCCAAGGAGCCCAGGTTTCACAAGAAGACCAGGCACATCAAGCGTCGTTTCAACTCCATCCGTGAAAATGTTCAAGATGGAGACATAGAGATTTGCAAAGTGCACACGGATCTGAATGTCGCAGATCCGTTGACTAAACCTCTCTCGCGTGCAAAACATGATCAACACCAGAACTCTATGGGTGTTCGATTCATCACAATGTAACTAGATTGGTGACTCTAGTGCAAGTGGGAGACTGTTGGAAATATGCCCTAGAGGCAATAATAAAAGGATTATTATATTTCAATGTTCATGATAATTGTCTTTTGTTCATGCTATAACTGTATTATCCGGAAATCGTAATACACGTGTGAACACTTAGACCCAATGAGTCCCTAGTGAGCCTCTAGTTGACTAGCTCGTTATGATCAATAGATAGTCATGGTTTCCTGACTATGGACATAGGATGTCGTTGATAACGGGATCACATCATTAGGAGAATGATGTGATGGACAAGACCCAATCATAAGCATAGCATAAAAGATCGTATAGTTCGTTTGCTAGAAGCTTTGCCAATGTCAAGTATCTATTCCTTCGACCATGAGATCGTGTAACTCCCGGTTACCGTAGGAGTGCCTTGGGTGTATCAAACGTCACAACGTAACTGGATGACTATAAAGGTGCATTACAGGTATCTCCGAAAGTATCTGTTGGGTTGACGCGGATCGAGACTGGGATTTGTCACTCCGTATAACGGAGAGGTATCTCTGGGCCCACTCGGTAATGCATCATCATAATGAGCTCAATGTGACCAAGGTGTTGGCCACGGGATCATGCATTACGGTACGAGTAAAGTGACTTGCCGGGTAACGAGACTGAACAAGGTATTGGGATACCGACGATCGAATCTCGGGCAAGTAACGTACCGATTGACAAAGGGAATTGTATACAGGGTTTGATCGAATCCTCGACATCGTGGTTCAACCGATGAAATCATCGAGGAGCATGTGGGAGCCAACATGGATATCCAGACCCCGCTGTTGGTTATTGCCCGAGAGTCGTCTCGGTCATGTCTGCGTGTCTCCCGAACCCGTAGGGTCTACACACTTAAGGTTCGGTGACGCTAGGGTTAGTAGGAAGTCAAGTATGTGACTACTGAATGTTGTTCGGAGTCCCGGATGAGATCCCGGACGTCACGAGGAGTTCCGGAATGGTCCGGAGGTAAAGATTTATATATGGGAAGTCCTGTTTCGGGCATCGGGACAAGGTTCGGGGTTATCGGTATTGTACCGGGACCACCGGAGGGGTCCCGGGGGCCCACCGGGTGGGGCCACCTGCCCCGGGGGGCCACATGGGCTGTAGGGGGTGCGCCTTGGCCTGCATGGGCCAAGGGCACCAGCCCCACATAGGCCCATGCGCCTAGGGTTCAAGGGGGAAGAGTCCTAGGAGGGGAAGGCACCTCCTAGGTGCCTTGGGGGGGAGGGAAACCCCCCTTGGCCGCCGCCCCCCTAGGAGATTGGATCTCCTAGGGCCGGCCACCCCCCCTTGGCCCTCCTATATATAGTGGGGGAGAGGAGGAACTTCATACCTTGAGTCCTTGGCCTTTGGTTGCCTCCTTCTCCCTCCCCAACACCTCTCCTCCTCCGTTGTGTGCTCAGCGAAGCCCTGTCGGAGTACTGCTTCTCCACCATCACCACGCCGTCGTGCTGCCGGTGGAGCTGTCTTCCTCAAACCTCCCCTTCCTCCTTGCTGGATCAAGACGGAGGGGACGTCACCCGTGCCGTACGTGTGTTGAACGCGGAGGTGCTGTCCGTTCAGCACTTGGCATCGGTGATCTGAATCACGTTCGAGTACGACTCCATCATCACCTTGCAAGCTTCCGCACGCGATCTACAAGTGGTATGTAGATGCAAACTCTCTCCCATGACTCGTTGCTTAGATGAACTCATAGATGGATCTTGGTGAAGCCGTAGGAAAAATTTTAATTTTCTGCAACGTTCCCCAACACCTCTCCCACTGAAGATAGATTAATCTAACTTGGCCAGACGGATAGATCGGAGAGAAATACAAAGCTATAAAATTATGCAGCAAAGAAAGAGATTCAATTGAATGAATAATCTGATCATTACCCCACAATTCATCAAATGCCAACAAACACACCGCAAAATATCACATCCCATGGATCTTGAGAAGATCATTGTATTGAAGATCAAGAGAGAGAGAGAGAGAGATCTAGCTACTACTATGGACACGTAGGTCTTGAAGGAACTACTCACGCATCATCATGGAGGCGGCAAGGGTGATGAAGATGGCCTCCCCAATGATTCCTCTCTCCGGTAGAGCGCCAAAAAAGGGCTCCAGATGGGATCACTTCGGAACAGAGGCTTGCGATGGCGATAAAATTCTTTCGGGTGTCACTTGGAGGTTTTCGGGAAATCATAGAACTTATAGGCTTGGAATTAGGTCAAACGGAGTTGTGGGGCTCCCACAAGCCTGCCTGGTGCCCCCTTGGGGCCGCACCACCTGGGCTTCTGGGGCCCACAACCCACTTGTGGCTCCCTCCAAAGCTTCTAGTGTTGCATATTTTCCACAAAAAATCATGTTAAATTTTCATCATGTTTGGAATTATGTAGGTATGGATTTTCTACAAAACCAACAACATGCAAAAAATAGGAGCTAGCACAGGGTACTAAATTAATAGATTAGTGCAGAAATATAATATAGAATGACATAGAAAACATAAAAAGGTGATAATATAATAGCATTTAACAAACAATAATTATAGATATATTTGACATGTATTAGTGGTCCTAAGAAAGAAACACACCATGCTTAGTTGCAAGAAGACAAAGGTTGACAAGCTTAAACAAGGGGGAAGTGAGCTAACCGCGGTGTGGCCTTGGTAGTGGTTTGCCTTCAGAATGATCGAGCAAGTGGTTTGATCCCATGAGGAGCCGCTAAGGTCTCTGATATTGGAAACTTGGATCCATCTAGCTCTCCACTTTCTGATATGGTTGTAGACCTGAGTGGAGGTCACCTCCTGGCCAAAGAACTTGAACGCCTACTTCGCAACGGTGTTCAAGTGTACTTCCTTGAAGCCCTTGTTAGTCCTAACATCACTAGATATGAGCTCACACATCCTGTTAAGCACGAAGGTGGACATGAACGGCTGCCACTTCATGATGTTCCCCCTACCATCCTTCTTTGCCTTTGCAGCTGCCTTTTCTGCAGCGGCAATAGCAGTAGCATTTGGCATAGCGAGCACAAATATTGTAGGCACGAAAGGACGACCATGGAACACATCTGAATCATGAGGCATATGGTCCTCGATGGGTGGCTCGGGGTCCTTGACATAGGACGGTTGAAATGGGCTCTCGGGCAGGATAATGGCATGACTAACCGCTTGTGTTTGTGTGGCCATGTCCTACAATCGTAGCACACACATGGGTAGCAAGCATAGTACAAACTACCAGACCATCTAGGTCAACACGATACGATGTGAGCAAACTCCAACAACAAGCATTCTACCAATCCATCACAACTAGCTACCAATTCATTGTGTTCAACACTGCGATACAACCCTAACATGCTACAAATCCGTCACCAATAGCTACCACAACATCACATTCTCACAGATCGGCAGTGTACAATGCTACAAGATGGTCACAGATCAAACCCTACCACATGCTCTCAGATCAAACCCCGCCCCATGTTCTCAGATCTAGCTAGAATGAGTACGGAGAAATGGGTGATTGAACTCACAGAGGCTATCGCTGCAGCTCGAGGGAGACACGGAACAGGTCGAAGAAGAGGACACGAGTCGCCGCCCCCGTGGACCGCCGACCAGAGAAGAAGCGTCGCTTACCTGCTCGTCGGTGTCGATCCGTGTTGGAGGGAAAGCTCGGAAGTGGGGAGAATGGTGGCAGGAGTTTTAGCGATGAGGTGAAGGGGGCTATATAGGGTGACCGAATCGGCGGGAGGTAACCCGAAATTCTCCCGCTGATTTTTCGTGGTCGCATGACCTCCGCGCCAGCTTCCCATCTGCTCAATCGGCCGAGCCGTCGTTGCTAGAAATTGCCGATTCGGCGGTTCCTGCGGGCATGATTGTGGTGTGCTTTAAACATCATGCGACGCAAGCCAAATATTGAGCCCCGGCAACCAAACAACTGATTTCTTCCTGTGCGGGTCTGTTTGGGCCTCGTACGGGCAACCAAACATGTCTTTAGTGCTCGAGAAAATGCACTCGGGAGATATGTGGCACTAGGAAAAGTTTCAGATTCTAGTAATGCGTATGCTTCATAGATTTTGTCAAAAATATACGAGAAAGGATCCCACAAATCTCGAGATGCTCAGGATCATTAGATAATCCTTGGACGTCCACTCCACGTGGGAAATCCACGTTGACGAAGCAAACCAAATAATATGATTTGGAACCCATTTGACTACAGCGTTAATTAGAGGTTACATCACAGTACAAACATGTGTATCCATTCCTCCCCAGCTCCACTGGACAATCAACCAACGAATATGTCGAAGAGTAAAAGGTTAATTCCTGCTTGAGTAGTTAATTAACCCAGCCCTCCGGTAATTGAGTACCACATCAGTACTCTACGTTGCCCTGGTAAGTGGCCGACTTGATGGTAGGCGGCTTCTTGGGCGATATGCTGTCGACGACGAGAGCCGCGTGCACGTTCACCTTGAGCTGCGGCAAGTCGTAGGTATCCAGCAGCAGCTGCACCGGCACGGTGACGTACACGTCGAGCGGCACGTTGCCAGCCTTCTCGCTCTCCTCCAGCGCCTCCTGCAGGCCGGACCCGAACCCGTTGCGCCCCTCCATGGAGATCTCCAGCATGGTGACGTTGTTGTGGCCCTGGAAGAAGGTGGGGAGTTTGCCGGAGCACAGCGGCGTGCCGCGGTAGGAGACGACGGTGCGGGAGCCGTCCGCGTACTTGATGCCGATCTTGTCGTTGGGGTTCTCGGCGCGGACGGTGGCGACGAGCTTAGTGTAGAGCGTGAGGTCGGAGGAGCTGAAGTCGAACTTCGAGACGGCCATCTTGCTCACGGAGTAGGACGGCGCCTTGGGCTTCAAGGTGTAGACGAGGTAGATCGACGAGCCGATAAATAATGCAACGAGGACTAAGAGGAAGCAGCAGCAGCCGCACAAGCAGCAGCACACGCCGCCGCCTTTGTTCTCGTCCTCCGGGTAGCGGGGGGCGCTGCGCTTCCCCATGGCGTGATTATTGTTAAGCTAGGTACGTGCGTACGACGTATGCGCAGCTAGCGAGTTAGGGATTGATATCAACGACGTCCCTCCGGCCGGCCGCGGCGGGAGCTCTGAGCGAGAGGCCGGCGTCGTACGTCGGCAGGGGGGGCGAGGTGGGGAGGGGGGTAGGCCGTGCGTGGAAGGGACGAGGCCGTTGGTTATAATATGGGCGCTGTTTCGGTTTGGTAAGAGAGGTTGCGAGGGAATGTCGGGGAATTAAACATGGAGTGGAGACCAATGGCCAGAGAACAGCGGGCATGTGTTTGCTAATTATATGTCGGAAGTCAAGATTGGTCTCGCACAAGGCGCAAGTAATTATTAGGTCTAGGAAATTTAGCTATTCGTCACACGTTTAATTCTTGACTTGTCCACGTGAAGTGAGAGCTGGTTAGATTTCTTATGGTGGAAATCAAGAGTTCAGGTCTTAGATTTGGCATTGGTTGTCGCATTTTTCGGCGTTTATTTCAGGTCTTTCGGCGATGCAATGTTCTTTCAGTGAAAGAAGACGTTTTCGTCGACTATGTAAGTGTATAATAAATTCTTGACTTGCCCACACAATACTCAATATAACTTGTGCGGTGCTAAGCCCTTTTTTTCTTCCTAAATGCTAAAAATCTCATAGGATTTTGAAAGTTTCGGATCATCCGTGCACGAATCTTGGAACTCATCTTCAAAGGTCGTTCCTTGAATCGGGGCTTCAATGCGAACGCCTATCATATCGAACCTTATTGCCTTACTAGTGAGACACGCGCTCCACGACGTCGGCGACGCTTCCCTTTGTTTCCATGCGAAAGGAGGAGGAGGAGCTCGTAAACCACATTGACGGCGCCAGCGGTCATCCCCTTTTGTCGTTGTGCGAGAGGAGGATATGGACTTGATTGACAGGCGGTAGCCGTTGCAGCGGCATGCGGTGCTGCTCGCGTTGGTCGGCGACACTCCTCCTCTCTCACATACCACATTGTCAGCGTCGGTGGCGACCCCCTTCGTCGCCTCCCGTCGTTTTGTTGTACACGGGCATGACGCGACGGCCTGAGTTGCCTCCTTCTCCTTCTCCTTCTCCTTCTCCTTGCAATTTAATTGCGCCAGCCGGGTC
Source organism: Triticum timopheevii (assembly GCA_963921465.1). Taxonomy (NCBI): domain Eukaryota; kingdom Viridiplantae; phylum Streptophyta; class Magnoliopsida; order Poales; family Poaceae; genus Triticum; species Triticum timopheevii. Next base: position 301,159,820 of record OY997270.1, read on the forward strand.
TTGAACTCAAGACCTCTTGGCTCCGATACTATATAAAAGTGTATGCTCTAGCCAATGCAAATAGAAGACCAATTTGATGGAAAAGACTAGGCAACACATTATACATCAACAGTCCATTTTCTTTACTGCCGGTTCAGTGCAATTTTCAATTTTTGATGGGCAGCGTAGTATCGAAGGAAGAAGATGACCAGCATAATTTTCGATATAATTTTTGTATTGATCATGTTGTGTCAATTTATCTTTTTATCGTAATTAGCTACTGTTTTTCTTAATAATTATCAGATCTAATATGCGCTTTGGGTGTATTTTGTAAAAAACCCATCAATCCAAACAGACCCAAACAAAACTTGTCGAAAGAACCGGCCGCCTCCAGCGTGGCAGCCGGCAGGGGAACCTTGGAATGCACACTAGCGAGAAGCCGGCCCCAACGTCACCAACCGGTTCAGTTCAATCCAGCAAAAACAATTTCAATTTCAAATTTCCTCCTCCTCCTCCGCCGCAGCCGCACCCACCAGCGCCAAACCCCCACGGGAGCCGGCCACGGGCCCAAACCCTAACGAAATCCGCAAGCCGCCGCCGTCCCCCGTCCAGCCCGGTGCCCGGATCCGATGGGGTTCGTGGATCCGGCGGCGCCGCTGCTCGCCACGTGCGGCGGCGACACGGTGAAGCTCTTCGACGTCACGGTGGAGTCCGGCGACCCCTGCGTCCTCGCCTACTCCCCCGCTCCCGGCCACCCCGTCAACGCCGTCAAGTGGAACCACACCAGTCAGTAACCAGCTCCCTCCCGCAGCCCTCTCTCACCCCCGTTCTCAGATCTCCCCAATTCGCTTGCTTTGCGTCTACGCGAGGATCTCCACGTGCAAGCTAGAGCTTCGATCCTTTCGTCGTCGTCTTGCGTGCCACCAGCCTCTAGCGTTGTCACCGAGTTTTCAATCTTTTGGGACGGTATATATTAGTTATTTGCTTAAATTTCTCATCCTAGAGACGTAGGATCAAAATGTAGCTCATATAGCTATGCTTACTAACGGTATGTGGGCGGAATAAACAAGAGGTCTTTTGGAGATATCAACATTGATGGATGGATCTACTCGGTTTGCCAACAGTAATTTTGTAGTTTGTAAGAGCTCTGTTTGCTCAAAGACAATAACTGACGAAGAAATAGTATCAGTACTGTTGCACCTCATGACATTTTTCCCGAGTATTATTATATTTAATTACACATTCCATTACTGTCAGCTGCCTATTGGTGCATGATTATAGTGATTATACAACCATTATTTTCTGTTCTAGTGATGAGCTAGTCTGCAGTTTCATTTCACTTGCCTTGTTCCATAGACCTTGCATTTTGCATTTCTATGCACGCGAATTTGGGTTGTGTTCATGATTGCTGGTTTCTTAGCAATGCAATTCTTATAATAGCTCCTTGTAATTCCTAGGTCCTGTTTGAGAGGGATATCATCCTATAGAAGCTAGCTTCTGTAAAAAGGGTAGTGGAGAGGTTATTCACCTTCCTTGTACATGGAACCATAGAAGACACATTTGAGGAGTTTCCACATCTTTTTTAGATGATTTTGGAGTTCCCCCAGATAGGGCCTTGAAATAGCATATCATCTGTTCCTTAGGAAAGCTATTCCTTGCATTGTTGATTTTGCAAATTATTTATTTAGTCATGTGGCATGACTTGTAGTACAACCTCGAGCAATCGAACTAAAATTTTAACTTCCAGTCTTCCCGTGGTCAATTTTCATGTTCTGTAGGCTTAGTTGTTGTTGTTGTTGTTGTTGTTGTTGTAGTATTAGGAGGTTGGCAAGATGCGGTGTGCCTTCTTCATGCCCTTGTTTGGTTTTGTATTAAAATCTCAATGAAGTATACATAATGCATATTAGGGAGTTATAACGCTGTTCTTGTATTTAATCTTAGTGCAATGTTTGTTATGTCACTCTTGAGTCTAATGATGTGTTTCTCGAATTGACTAGGTTTTCTTACAAGAAGTTTAAACATATTATCTTAATGAAATGGTTCCATAATCTAATTGCATAATGAATCTAAGTAATAACACCAACTCATTGCCGTATTAAACCTGCAGATCTAATCGTAGCAAGTGCTGGGGATGATAAAAAGATCTCATTGTGGCATAAAAAGGGTCAAAATGTAGGACAGCTACCGACATCAACTGTTGATCGTGGGGATGACATTGAGGTATCAGTGCATTCTTATGATTTTGTGCTCACATCTTTAACTGTCAGATATGTGTGGTAGTCATTTTCATGTAACATTCTGTTGCTAGTTCGAGTAGCAGTTCCAATTTCGTCTGTCATTTATTTGTATGACAGGCCTGCAGTTTCAGTTGCCTGTCCATTGATGTTGTTGCATAGGTATCTCGTCGTCGCTTCAAATGAGCAGTTTGGTAATACAACTAAAAGGTGTACCTAATATTGTTTGCTCTGGCAGCAATGCAACAACCAGACTTACAGTGATACCTTTTATAGCATCGTTTCTGTTACTTGCTTGCTCTATTATACCAATGATGTAAGTTTAAAAGCATGCTTGTTTCTTTTTATTTATTTATTTGCCTCTTTACTCTACAAAAACGGCTTTATCTTGCTCTCTAACTTGAAATACGGCAATGGGGCTTTCACTTATTTTCTCAAACCCCATGATATGTACCAGCTGCCTTTCCGTACTAGACAATCAGCCGATGACATCTCGAATATATTATTTCCTATATATAAGCTGGGGCTGAACACAACAAATTGTATTTTCTTTGCAGGAATCCATATATTCCATCAGTTTTAGCAACAAAGGCTCTCGATATCTTTGTTCTGGTGGGAGTGGCCATATTGTTAGGATATGGGATTTGCAACGGAAGAGATGTATCAAATGGCTAAGTGGTCACACTGACACCATTACTGGTGTAATGTATAACTGCAAAGATGAACATTTGGCATCAATAAGCATGAAGGGCGACCTGATTCTTCACAATCTTGCTTCTGGAGCACGTGCTGCTGAACTTAGTGATCCAAATGGACAGGTAATATATATTTTTTTGTAAATGACAATGCCTCACAGTATGCTCTAGCTTTACTGGAATTCTTGAAATTTTGATTCTGACTTTATGAGCTTTCTTTTATTTTTTTCTGCAAGGCCAGGTTTTGAGAGTGCTCGATTATTCACATAATAGTAGGCATATATTGGCGACAGCAGGCGATGATGGTTCTGTGCATCTTTGGGATACAACCGCGAGGACTCCAAAGGTAAATAATATTGCCTTGGTAACTAGTTAGGTTCCACCTGTTATTCTAGTGTTCACCCTATGACATGGGTGTTGCCATTTTGTTGTATTTAATGCGAAAGTAGAATGCAGAATTGAGATAGCAAATTGATATGTGAAAAAAAGGAAAGTTGAGTTTCAATACCTCTCTAAACTTTGAATGTATGCTTGCCAACAACGTGTATTATAGATCATTTTCCTTTCTTGCACTCCAATCATCTTTTTCTGCAGAACAATGACCGTGCATTTCATCCTCAGCTCCTTTGCAGTCTGTCCCTTTGTGATGATGATTTTGATATGAAAGTTATGTTGCCGTATCGCCTTATCTGAGATTCTCTTCATTTCTTGGAGAAACTTCCGACCGGAGCTTCATTTGAAGTTTCAAGTTTGACAAGTTAGATTGAACAAAACTGATGCAGATACACCAAGGATTTTTGTAGTATTTAGCGAAGCTGAGATCAAGATTCACTATTTGTTGATTGGCATTAGTAAAACTGCTTGCTCAAATGGATTAGCTCCCACAACTCCGCCATGGCCGCCGGCGCTCGCTAGAGCTCGCACACACGCTGTGCGCCTCGCTCGCGTCGCGCCCCGTCCCGTGCTGCGGTCCGCTGCCGTCCGTCGCGCTCTGGGTATCTCCCCGGCTCCCGCTGACTGTCGTTGACCGCGTGAGCCTGATCCTCTGCCCCCAGATAGCTGCCCCCCTCCACGCTCCTCCTCTTGGCCGTCCTCTTCGTGGCCTCTCTGGCAGTGCGCGCCCTCCAGTTCGACCTCGAGTCCGACCACACCAAGTGCATCGCCGCCGCCGTCCGTCACACTCCAGAAATCTCCCGGGCTCCCGCTAACTGCCGTCTGGATGCCTGACGGGTGGTTCCCCATCCCGGACGTGGAGGACGCGCGCATCCAGGAGCTTGGCCGGTGGACGGTCGCGTGGCACGTTGGCCTGGTGGGCGATGGCAGGCTGCGGTTAGCTAGCGACGGTGGTGTACGAGCAGGCCTGGATCAATACCTGCCTTCTCACCTCCTTCAGGTCAGCGTCCTTCAGCTAGCTAGCGACTGGTTAATTTGGACTGCCGGCTAGCTAGCTGCTGTGTGCGTTGATTGAGAGGATAGCAGAGGGGCAACGCGTTCTGAAGATTGAGAGAAGATGTCATTGATTGATTTCGTGCTGCTGCTGCTGTGTACTACTGCTGGGGAAATATTTAGACACTTTTGTACAATTTAATGTGCTACTGTTTTTATTGTTGCTATCCAATGCAGATCGATGTTAGGCCTATGACAGTTTTAGACAGTTGGAACCCCACGTGTCATTATGTGCAAAAAGTCAGACTGTGTGAGTATATTGAAGGTGTTTGATGAAATGTTTGAACCAAATATCGGCTTTATTAGGGGATTAAGTTTAGGGCATCTGCTAGCTGAGAAAAAGTTTAATCCCTCTTTTTTTTTTAACTTTTTGGGATAGGTAGAAGGTTTGAGGGATTAAGTTTAGGGCATCTGCTAGAGATGCTCTAAGATTCATACAATTGCTGGTTCACTGATTAGTGTAAAAGGTTGAGATCAGTTATGTGAACTGCCCTTGCTGTTTATACCTTGATGTGTTAACCCAGATTTATCATGGTGTATTTGTACTTTCTTCAATGCTACTCTTGAATCGACTAATGCCTTGTGCAGGTCTCATGGCTAAAGCAACATTCTGCACCCACAAGTGGTGTTTGTATCTCACCCTCCAGTGACAAGGTTTATTTTAGTATTATGCTTGGTGTTTGATGTTTGATTTTTTACTGGGCACAAATAATCTTTATCATATTTGGTTCTTTAGATAATTGCTACAGTTGGCCTCGATAAGAAGCTATACACACTTGATTCTACATCAAGAAGAGCGACACACACTATTCCTCATGATGCCCCTTTCTCATCATTGGCATATAATGATGATGGCACAATATTGGCAGCTGGCACAAACAGTGGGCGTGTGGTATTCTATGATGTTCGGGGCAAACCCCAGCCATTGACAATTCTTCGTGCGTACAATAGCTCAGAGGTGGGGAACCTTACATCTCCCTTTTCCTCATTGGTGCCCTGCGATTTATTGTTGACATAGAAATAATGATGTTCTCTGGTGGTTTGTATAGTAATATGTACACATATTAGTGCAACACTTCCACTTGTATAAAAGTATGCCAACTACCACTGTTCAATATATTTTATTAGTTCATTGCAGATGATTAAAAAAAGCGCTGCCTCTGGTTATAGCTTATACTGCACCATAATACGAGAACAAATTATTCATTCCTTTTGAAAATAGAAACCTGCATGGAGATGGAACTGTATGAACAATGTTGCTGGTCAAATTTAATACTTAATATTAACAATGGTATTTCTACTTCTTAGTCTATGCTTAAATGTTATTTCTAACTCTCATATTGTATGTAAATCTGTAAAACATGTTTTGCAAATCAATTCGCTATTTTGTTCTTGTGCGCTCAATGTTGGGAATAGTATTAGTGACTTTCATATATTTTGTAATTTTGTTATGCTTGCACAGAAATTTGTGCACTTTGCAGAGTCCCTGTTTGTGAAAGTTGATAACTTCCTAGTTAAACAAGGTTAAAAGACTGCCATGGGCTTTGATGTATAACTGTTTAACAAGTTCCATTATATCTGCTCTCTTGAGTTGTTTAACATTTCCGAATTTACATTGCTTGCCAGGCTGTGACAAGTTTATGCTGGCAACGGTCAAAACCTGTCATTGTTAGCGAGAACAGTTCCTCAGAAGTTGCCCTTTTGGGGGGAACTAGTGAAGATTCTATTCTTATGCCAGATCCTCTGCCTTCAGCAACACCTTCAACTTTTCCATCTGGAGCAGGCATTACGAGTCTTCGCTCTTCTTTGACAGGGAACACAAGCGGATTTCTTTCCACTTCAAAGTCTTCTACTGCAGAGGAAACTCCATATAGGGCCCGTCCATTGTCTGGTGGACCATTATCAAAGCTACAGGCTCCTCGTGGCAACTTCAGTATAAAGGATGATATGGATGTATTTTCTCCGCTTGTTGATGTCCAGCCTTTCACACCATCCAGCAACAGCTGGTGGGATGAGCAGGGGAGTGATGAAACAAAAAAAGATGATAAATCTGGAGATAAGAAGTTATTAGCAACTAGGAAGTTCCAGTATATGGAAGGGAACAGTGAGCCACATCCAATCTCGGACTGGAGGTCTAATTCCGTTTCAAGACAGGTTTCTTTCTTCTGGAAAACCTATTATTGTTTGGACTCCACTACAAATCTGATGTCAGATTTTTGACCATGGCAAACCGAACGTTTTTCATGACAAATTATGGTCTCCGAGGATGGCAAGTTCAGTTGGTGAGCATGGCAAATCCGCCTCAGTTCAGTTTTGTCAGAAAATTGCCGTGCTTGCAAGCTAATTTTGCCATCATCGCGCCAATATAAACTGCCATGAAAAACGTCAGATTTGCCATGCCTAAGAATCTGACATCAGATTTTTTGTGTTTTCATATTATTTTCACTGTCTCTGTTCTCTGTCATCTCAGAATGCCAATTGAGCCTTCTTAACTTTGTTCTGCAGGATGGCGCCTCATCTGCGAGTAGCTCACCCGTGCCATCATGGAAGAGTGAACCATCTCTCTCCCCACCAGAATCATCAACTGGAAATGCATTGCCAGACAGGCTGACACATCGTCAACAAATCTCACGCTTTGGGCAATCAGCCTTTCAGACTGGCAGTTTGGCGTTTGCAGGTTTACAGGATTCAGCTTCATCCACCAGTCTCTCATTGAAAGGTTCTCTGACAAGTGACATTTTAATGAACTTACAAAACAAGGGCATCTTGAGCAATACGCAGTCTTCTCTAGAGACATCATCTGCCAGCCTACAGACTTCAGTTTCCTCATCCTTCATGTCCAAGACTCTGCCATCGGTGAATTCTGATTTACCAGGAGCAGCACCTTCCAAATCCGCATGGAAACCGTCAACTTTGACTGATAGATTGAGCACATCCTCTGTTTTTAGTGAAGGATTAGCTTCAGCATTTGGTTCGCCAAAATCAAAGAAGACTGGAGCAGAAACAAAAGATGAACTGCTTACTAGTCTATTATCAAGACAGGAGGCACCAATGACCTCTTCGTCTGGAAGCCTTCTAGCAAGCAACGTAAGAATTATTTGTTAATTTTTTGACTTCAAAATGTAAAAACCACTATTTACTAATGGAGTGTCCATATGCAATTTTATTAGGGGGTAGTGCCACCTCAATTGCCCACCTCAGGTTCGTCAGCTGATCAACAAGGAGCTTCTTCGTTCTCCCTTCAGTATGTTCAGCGCATGCTCGAGGAATCTCTAGGATCTGTTCACAAGTCTATACATGAGGATGTGAGAAATCTGCACATTGAACTTCTCAGACAGTTTCACATGCAGGAGGTAAGAAAACTGTAGGTTCTGTTTTGTGTAGTTGCTTTGTGGCCTTGTTCGTTCTTGTTGTCAATTCCAAGCACCTATAGATATTTCTTTTGTTATGGTTTACTTGCCAGAAATTATTGTTGTTTTTTATTGTGTGGTGTACACTGCTGTCCTTGCTAATGGTCCAGGCTCATGTTATCTAGCTGTATCAACCTATGTATCACCATCATCATCTGTTGGTAAATGCAATTCAAAACATCAGCGTTCAACATGACAACTTGACAAACACATGCAGCTCTTGCTATTATCTCAAAACCACCTATATGTAGTTAGCCAAGACAGGATTTTCGACATAGTATACCCTAGAGTTGCTGGTATGGCATGCATCCGTTTCTTGACCTAGGCAAACTGAACGTTTTCGTGTATTTGGAAACTTGGCCAGCTGGTGGCAAGAGTCCACTATGCGAGTGATAAGAGATCCCTGGTGTTTATCGTTCTACCAGTTGCCTTTCTTTTAATAATGTAGCTTGCTATTATTTGGTGCTTATGTTCCTTTTGACACAATTGTTACTACCAGGTCAGTTCAGCCCATGGGATGGAGAATTTATTAGATTGTTTAGCCGTGTGGTTTTTTAGTTGTGCTAGTTATGTTTAGTACATGTATTTAACATAACGAACTTTTCCGCAACAAGCAGATGGAAACATCTGGCGTTATGAACTTGGTCCTGGAGAAGCTGGAAGGCCTGACCAAGGAAGTGCAGCAACTGAGAAGGGAAAACCAGCAGCTCCGGCATCAGCTTCTCTGATTTGTAGTTCTGGTGTTCAATCTGACATCATTGTCCATTGTGGAAGAGTGCAATCGTCGCTGGATTCCAGGAATGGCTTGGCGTTGGCGATGGCGATTGATTCTTATATTTGGTGTTTGTTTAGTTAAGTCTTTTTGGAGCAAGTTTGTCTAGCTCAGGAAATTCATATTAGACACGGTTGTACATAGCATCTTTCAGTTTAGAAGCATCTTATTTGTCTTTTGTTTTATTGTTTGTTTGCTTGCATATCCATAGATTTTTTTTCCTTAGGATTCATATGTATTAATTTTCATAGGAAAGTTTTCATCCAGTCTTAACCTTGCGTGAAGATCCTATGTTTTTCTTGCCACAATCAATCGTCCAAACTAATTATGTAGTATTGAAAAGACATACTGCTCTATTCCTCTGTTTATAATTCATAAGAATCAAATATACCCTTGGAGAAATCATCTGAACTAGAAGCCTTTATATACAATTGCGATGTTGGTGTGAGCAAACTGATGCAAACTTATAATACCTGGTCTAAACTGCAATAAGCTGCATTTTACCCCTTTCCTTTATGTATATACTCCCTTTGTAAAGAACATAAGAGTGTCTAGATCACTACTTGGGAGTAATTCATAATCTTACCTAATATTAAAGGGAGAATTGTTTCTGCCAAAAAAAATTGTATGTCATTGGTCATTGGATTTGCCCCTATTTTTGGTCAAAATTATAGTGATTGCCACCGCCAAGTGAAACAATGGTTCACACGCTGCTTTGACTGTCACTTGAAATTTTTCGTATGTCGCCCCCACCTCCCATGCATCGCTGCCTTCTGCCCTCACTGCACTGTTGCCCAAATCGATCTCTAATGTTGATGGGATCCCCGTCCGCCACACTTCCCGTTGTGAATGTGGCACCATGAAAATCGTCGTCACCATTCTCGCTCTTGCTGATGCCGCCGCCCCATGGCCGCGCAGTTTAAATCCTTGAGCATTGACCTTCGTTGCACTCGCTCCATCGCTCGTACACATTCTTTTGGGTGTCACGGTCCACGTGTGTATCGTCGTCTTGTCGATGCCCTAGCCACCTACTCCCTTGTCGCCCTGGTGCTCTACCAGCTGCACGACAACTTTTGCATCGAGAGCCATCCCTGAACGCACCGCCACGCGCACTACCTCCCCCTGTTGCGAACCACGAGCATCACATGTTTGGTGTTATGCTTACTAGAGAAATCTCGATGTCTGGCGCATAAAGACGTGTTTGGTTGCCTGTATACTCCTCAGCCAGGCCCGGGGATGCCGCTTTGACCCGTTTGGTTGCTTCCGGACACTATTGGGCCTGCATAGCACACGACTTAAAAACACCTCTCAGCTAGGCCCGAGCGAGCGCAAAAAGGAAACTGGTACGCACGTTGCACGTGGTATGTTCTACCACCTCCCTTATTCTCCTTTGCCCGGTCCATTCTAATCTACACAACTATACTCCGGTTCGAGATAAGTTCTACACAAAAACATGCACATCGATGTTGTGATTCCATTCCCTTGATCGGTTCATAGTTCTGTTGACTATTAATGTTCGATTACATGTTCATATTACCTAGCTTTGCATGTGGTGTGTTTTACTCACTCTCCTTAACCTCCTTCACTTGATCTCTTGATCCCTCCTAATCTATACAACGGTGCTTCGATTCGAGACAAGTTGTACACGAAAAAGATGCACATCGATGTTATGATGCCATTGGGCTGTTGGTTCGTAGTTTTGTTCACTGTAAATATTCACTTTCGTGTTCATATTGGAGCTTTTAAAGACGTTTTTTGTCAAATTCATCACACTCGATCGATCTTTTGAAATTTCCTTTGAGGAGTTGCCTCACTTATTTCACACAACTCTGTGTTGTAAGTTTTCTGTTTCGATGCTCGTGTGCATCTCCAATTGTAGTGTACTTAACGTGTTCCTATGATGTGCGTGTGCTAGTTTAGATGAATTTCGGCAAAACCATCGCACACTGTCGTCGGTTTGAAATTTATTTTGATCACTAGCTTTATCTCGTTGTTCCACGTAACTTTCCTGTTGTAAGTTTTTCGTTTTGGCACGCGTAGACGAATAGATCTATGCCTATCTACTCTACTGTAATGTTTGTTCATGTGTGACTGTTGACTTAATCAGGCCAAACCGGACCGAACGTGCAACCCGGCACAACACCTTGCAAAGAGCCCGGCCCAAAATCCCAGAGTGCGGTGCAACCAAATGCAATGTAGAAAAATCCCCAATGATGCGATGTGGGCTACCAAAGGAAGTGACGAACATGACCTAAATGTTGTTTTTCAACGCGAAATTGATGTTAGTAACCAAACATGCCTTAGTATGATAAAACATGCAGGTGTTTGTGCACGCGCTAACACGCTAGGTGAAAGCGTGCTGCAGGGACCGTAAGCCATCTACGTTGCTCTGATTGTATCCAGTTTCATGCAAACAAAACATCTCCCACCTGTTTATGTCGAGAAACTATTGTGGACTCTTCACAACTGTCCTCTCACCCTTCTATCATCAATAAAGAAGCCCCGGTATGACTCCACATGATACCTCTATGAACTCGGTTCTTCATTGGCAGCAACCCTTTGGCTAGAGACATAAGACACAACAAGATTTTTCACTAAGGAAACTGGGCCTGGATTGCCTCCTCAACTTTTTGAGGAAAAATGGGAGTAGTAATCAACACTATATCTGATGGTTTGCATGGGATCCCCCCCCCCCCCCCCCCCCCGGCATGCATAAGTGGCTTGTTAGAGCACGAGTGAGCTAATACAACCTCTGAATCATGTTTTGCACTTTATTCGGTTGCCCACAAAGTTGCAAAGCTACACGAGAACAGAAACACAAGCACGATGTTTGTGCAAGACATGCAGTGTGGTAATCTCTTCTTCGAGCGGTGATGTTATTGGTACACAGTCACATGCATGAAATAGCGGCAACAACAATAAAGAGCAGAGATTAAACCACATTGAACAAGCATACACATAAATACACATAAACCACATTCACACAAGTTTATGACCCACACATGCATTATGAAGAGAGATTAGAAAGCCCTCACTCACTGATCATGGCAGGGGGGGGGGGGGGGGGCTCGTGCTGGCCACACTTCATGAGCACCTCTGCACAGGAGCGATCGAAGACAGTACCTTGAAAGCATTGTAGGTCAGGACCTCAAATGTCAGGAAGTGGCCGATCTTCAGCGGGTGAGCAAATGACGAACCCTGCCCCCCTTGATCCATGACAACCCTCCCATTGACATCCTAGAGCCTGATCTGCCAATTGCATCTGGTGCTCTCGTCTTCAGAACGATATACCGTGGGATGGTTTCAAGATGTTGACGGAATGCATCAGGGATGAGGAGTTAATCCAACTCTGATGATAAGAACACCTTGCATAAGTGGGTTGGAGATACCTCATGCGCAAGCGTTCGATCGCCACTAGCCTTCTCCTCGAGAGGCCGCTCCAGCTAGGAGCTTGTAGTCAAGCGCCACCTCGGCTATTCTCCTCGAGGGAATCAGCATGGCGGCGGATTATGAAGGAAATGAGAGAGTGGGCGAGTGGTGAGGCTAAAACGGTCGTCTGGACCTCAGTTAGAGTGAACACTTCAAACACGTGATGTGACGATTCCTCCAACACCAAGATTCGTGCGTCTGATCCAACGACGGGAGCAACGTTCGCCGGAATTTTCTAAAAACCTGACGTCTGCTGTATAGTCTATGAGTTTTTTTTCATATAATAACAGGGAAATTGATCGAGCGTGCGTTTCGTTTGCTTAGCCTACTCTTTCACCTCACCGTGTGGGGTACGCAGGCACGCGGCTGTCCCCGTCCGCGTGGCCTCCAACTCGACTCGTTCCCTTTCCTTCCTTCTTCCCATCGTCTCCCCAACCAGAAACCTAAACAGAATCCCAACCCACCCTCGCAGCCAATCCCACCGGACGCCGGCCAGCCAACCCCAATCTCGACTCCTCCGCCGCCTGAATCCGGTAAGCGCCCGCTCTCCGCTCTCGCCAGATCCGCACCCATATCTCCTCCACACCCTCTGGTTCGGTGCCCATCTCTCTTTTTGCGTCGGTCCATCGCGGCTAGGCGGCTGGCTTCTTCTCATCGGATCGGGGTCGGGGTCGTGGCGCTTCCGGACTCGGTTTCCGCTGATGCTTTTGGGTTTAGCTGCGCCTATTACGATTGTAGTCGCAAATCACAAGTGCTAGTTCATCTCCATCGTTTTTGTAAGAAATTTTACTTGCGCCCAAGTGATTTCCTAGCTCGTGGGATATATTTATGTAGGCTGGTTCTAGTGGCGAATTTGTCATCTAGGTCTGTCGCGTCTAGCTGCTATTGGTTTCCTCTGTTGCGTCCTAATGCCAGATTGTGAGTCGCAAACTCGTGTTTGTTGGCTAGTCACGCTGCTGCGCACCAGATTTCTTCGACCTTCTGTTCTCATCATTGTCCGGTGAATGATTATACCTCTTACTATGCTTCCGTGTCGCAGGTTCCGAGTCCATATTTGAGGTGCCACCATGTTCAACAGGTTATTTGGGAAGCCCAAGGAGCAGGCCAACGCCGGCGCGTTGGCCACTTTGGATAAATTAAACGAGGTGAGGCGTCAAGTCTACCGTTTTGTTTTTCTTATACCGGCTACACTTTGGTAGCAAATTGAATGTTTTTTATGGCGGCTTAATTGTGGCGAGGATGGCAACTCTAGTTTGCAAGCACACTAAAATTCTGGCTAAAAAAATGAACTGTTGCGGATTTGCCATGTTCGCCAACTAAACTTTGCCATGCAAATTGTTCGCAACTGCCATGCTTCTCCGCTGATGTTCGTTGGATAAGAGAGTCCTGAATTAAATGCACGATTAAGATTCTGATGGTCATTTTGTATCGCATTGGCAGTTTCTGATCAACTAGCTCTTTAAGTTTCTGTCTTCGTATATGGGGAATTTAGTGTGTAGGAATTCTCATGTGATCTCCGCTTCGTCCAAGTGTATTTGGTGTGCAAACTTTGTATGATTAATAAACTCTTGTCCTTTCTTTCATCGTCTGCTTCTGAAGTTGCAAACGTTAAGCTATTAGCCTCTTAAGGAGGGAAGATGGCCTCTATTTGCTGATCTAGTGGTGAACTATCCTAGCGTTACAATCAATTTTGGACACTTGCCTATTATATTATATTTAACATTTTAAAATTCTCACTTTTTTTATGTATTTAGACTCTTGATATGCTGGAGAAGAAAGAGAAGGTGTTAGAGAAAAAAGCAGGTGCGGAGCTTGAGAGGGCCAAGGAGTTCTCAAAAGCAAAGAATAAAAGAGGTATGGTTGACCACCATAGCACACCCCCCCCCCCCCCCCCCCCCCCCCCGCTGATTGGAGGCAATATGCTTTTCTCAAAGTAAAATGGTAAATCAACTTCTGTTATACACAGGCCATGGTCCTACTTCGTAATGATCATCTATGTTTCTGCATTTTGATCCAATGTGTATAAGGTGCATGTTTTGTGTAGTGTTTTATGGAGGCCAACCTTTACCGTCATTTTACTTAAAGCAGTGATGATTCTTCATGTAGCTAAATACAGCTTATTCATTTTGCTTCTGTCCATTCTTTCTTCTTCAGTTGAGAAAATCTGATTACCTTGAAATGTTATCTGGCCTTAATTATTATGCAATGTAGAATAGAGTATTACAGAACTGCAGAAATACCGTATGTCAATTGAATCATTGTTTTTCATCAGCGGCTATCCAATCATTGAAGAGGAAAAAACTTTATGAGCAGCAAATTGAGCAGCTTGGGAATTTCCAGTTGAGAATCCATGATCAGGTTACCTCCTAGTTCTGACTATGTTTTTTTCCTGATTGTTGCATCCATGTATCTCACAATGTTGATCTTGTTATATAGATGATCATGTTAGAAGCTGCTAAAGCTACCACAGAGACTGTTGATGCATTGAGGACTGGAGCTAAAGCTATGAAAGCGATGCAAAAAGCAACGTGAGTATTGGTTCATTTTAATTTAGGATTTGCTCCACTAATTGTTTCCTGGAACTGAGGTCTCAAGATGAACATTTTTCTTTGTGCTACAGAAATATCGATGATGTCGACAAGACTATGGACGAAATTAATGAACAGACAGAAAACATGAAACAAATACAAGATGCTCTGTCAGCTCCTCTTGGAGCTTCTGCTGATTTTGACGAGGTAACTCACTAGCCAATTAGGATTTATGATCTTGGGGTTTAGATTTCATTCTTGTTCTGATGCATTCAATACCTACCACACTGAAAATTTGACAGGATGAACTGGAAGCGGAGCTGGAAGAGTTGGAGGGAGCAGAGTTGGAATCCCAACTACTGGAGCCTGTAGTAACTATTCCTATTCATACGACGCCTGTCCCAGGCAAGGCGCAACCAACTCGCCGTGCTCCACAGAAAGCGTCGGCTGAGGAGGATGAGCTTGCTGCACTGCAAGCTGAAATGGCATTGTGATCAGGTCATTACTTTATCCTATTGTAATGTATTATGCTCTTCCGTTCATCTGACTAACACTTGCTAATCGCTTGCTGAGTTTGGTGATTGAAGTGATCTCAAATTTTATGGGTCACATATATCTTAAATCTTGTGCATAGATGCAGTCAATAACTAACTGCATATTATGTACCACAAGAGATTAATCCATGCAATTGTATTCACTAGGTTTTTCTGGGTCTGGTCAGGACATAGAAAGCATATGATCTTATTAAAACATGAGCTGGCATTCTAGGTTGACATCTATCTGAGGGTGGTGTGGCGAACCTGTTGGCAACTAGCCTCATGAAGAGTTGGCCAGCAGATCAACCGTGTGTAAACTAATCTGATTTATAGTGGTTTCAACACTAAAACAAGTTCTTCTGATCTTAAGTTCAGCTGTACCAACGAAAATAATTGGCACATTCAGGATGAATGTAGACCAATATGGTACGAATTTGTTAGAATGATATCTTCTACTCCCTCCGTTCCCAAATATGTCTTTTTAGAGATTTCAACAAGTGACTACATACGGAGCAAAATGAGTGAATCTATACTCTAAAATATGTCTACATACATCAGTATGTTGTAGTCCATTTGAAATGTCTAAAAAGACTTATATTTAGGAACGGAGGGAGTAGTATTGAAAACATATGTCATGCGGAAAAGGAGAGGGATTGGTTGGTGTATCTGGGATTACTTCTTAAATCTCAAAGATATTTGTACGGTGGGATTTCTTGGTCCAGCTGAACTGGTTCAGCAAAACATTTGGCTTCACACTCTTGTTGGAGCTAGTTTGCTAGAATAACGACAATATATTCTTGTCTATCGGATGCTATGTTCTATAACCCCATCCCCCTGTTTTGGGCGGGTAGTCTTCTCCTGCGTTCTAGACATGGTTACTTAAACTGTGTCCTCTCACTGTCTTTCCGCACCATCTTCCATCATTTGATCGAACACCTCTAGGACTTGCAGTTTCTGGGAGGAACAACATACAAGAAGGTCAGCTTCTTGATTTATGCATGTACTAAGCGAGCTGTGGTTGCTGGAGCCACTGCATGGACAGCTACCTGGGAGTCGGGATCAGTTGGGTGGTACCATCTCTGATAGAATCACCAGATCATGTCTGTCAGCATGTTATATCGGGAAACTCCTGAAGAAATAACTGATTGTGCAAATTATACCCAGTTTAGGGAGCTGAGAATGTAATTTCCAAAGCCAACTAATACCACTGTACAAATTCTTGAGCGCCTGAAAACATTGTGTCACCCAGGTTGTGTGTTGCCTCTTTGTGCTTCTTACAAGAAAACGAGAACCGTGTGTTGAAATTGACATTGATAGTATTTTCCTGGAATGAATTTGCTACTATTACGGGATTGTGCATAATTTGTTTTATTCTGTTCAAGACGGATGATGTTGGAAGAATTTTATTTGTTACGGGAATTTTGTTATGCCGGTTCTCCATTTTTTTTATCTGCTCCTATGCTCTTTGTTCATATTTCTTCCCATGAACTCGTTTTAACACTAACTGAAAACCCGCAGGCCCCCAGTGAATGAAGAGGTGAAATGTACAAATGATTGGCTGGACGGTACGTGGTCGCAGGCGAGTCTGGCTACACATATATTTGCCCGTGTGTGTATAATCTTGGGTGGGAGACATTTGACAGAACGAGGCAGGAAAGGCTGCTCCAGTCCAGTGTTTATTTCTATCTAGTTGTTTGATTGAAGGTCTGTTTCCCGGATAATTATTTTGGCACGGTCAGCTCCATTCCAGGTCGTGTGCAATGCTCATTGTTGTGGCACACTATTTACTGTTGACCCCGATTATCTCTTGCCATGTAAACCAAGTTATCTCATTCCAGTGTTCGCTAATTTGGGGTGTTGATGGGACAGTTCTTTCCTTCAATTCTATATACAACTCACTAGTACTATTGAGTTTGGTATTTATGATATCAAATTCGTGTGGTAGCCAAAAACAAATTCCAATTTCATAAATTCTAGGCCCAATTCATTGGAGCCAGTGAAACTTTCGGTGCTCATTCTAGACGTCATGTTGGCTGCAATTAGGGCTGGACCAAAAGCTCGTGAGCTTAATGAGCGCTTAATGAGTGCTCGATAGTTTGGCTTGTTAAGCTCGAAGCTTGCTTCTTAATGAACAGAGTCAATCATAGATTTCAGCTTGTTAAGCTTAATGAGCTACACATATTTTCATTTTACGTGATAATTTTTGTAGCACCTCAGCCCATCAATTCAATCTAATCGACATATGAGGCAATAAATTAATATATTTTTTTTTGTAATCATCATATTTCATCTTAAAAACCACATCTACACATTCATCCTGTATATCAAAACAAATTATAATCTATTAACGAGCGCTCGCGAGCTTAATGAGCCGAGCCGAGCAGGGTTTTCCGCTCGTTAATGTTAACGAGCTTAACGAGCCGAGCTGCTTAGTCCACCCCTAGTTGCAATTCTAATCAACGATGTAAAAGACTGATTCCCTAAATCCAGAACAGTCACTTAACAATCCTATGGAAAGGGCAGTCAAAAGTGGGTAATCCTATGATCGCCGATGACACGGGCATCCATTTGGAGCTCCCAATTTCGACTAAACTTGCTGGAATGGTACTTCCAAATACTCCAGCACATGAGAATAACATTTTTCACGAAAGAAAAAGGACGGGGCTGCCAATTGACTCTTCTTTTTTTTGGCGAAACCAATTGCCCTTGACATGTTGCAATATACGGAAGGGACCCTCTTGGGATGGAATCACTACTCCCAACATGGCCCAATATTGTCGCAAGAGATCGCAACATTCCTTTGATGAGAAACAAAAATGACATCGAGAATTCCCGTGTGTAAAAATCCTTTGATGAGAAACAAAAATGATATCGAGAATTCCCATGTGTAAAAGAGACGCACCAAACTCTCATCATTGCCTCTGGACACAAGAATAAGCCATATGTACGAAGATCCTTGTTCTTACTTAAATTAGTACGGAATTCCCTGGTGTTTAGGCGATCCTTCGGCATCGAACAAAAGAAACCATCATGCTTACGTTGACAGGATGATTTTCATAGTCACCCAACAGAGATATGAACTTCTGAGTAAAAAAAAAAGATATGAACTTCAATATGTCCTGTTCGAGACTTGCAGGCCTTAGCCGAAGACAAGATATGAACAATCCTTTTTTTCTTCTCCAGTTTCTGAGAGATTTTGTGTTAGCTGCTAAAGATCAAGCAACTCATAGGCTTGCACCGAAAGTGAGAGCTGAAAAAGACGGTGCAACACTGGCGAAGCTTTAGCCTTGGACATTAATTCTTCCTTCTGTTTTGAGTATGAGCATAGTTCGAGGAAGGCAAGTGGAGATACTTAAAAGCCCCGACAAAGCAGTCTTGAATGATTATTGTCTTGATAAAGCCATATTGGTTTCTTTGAATAATCTCTAAGATTACTTTTTGCAACCTAGTATGAGCCGAAAACTTTCTAATTATATTTATGGAATTGTGCAAAAGTGAAATAAGCGTGTAACCTTGGAGGGCACACCTTTCTCGGGCATCAGCGCCCTAATACATTGTCCCGTTGGAAGGCTTCACACAACTCATATAAATCCCTTGAGATAATGGGGTCAACCCTTTTCTCTACTACTTAAAAAGAACGCAAGGTTCCCATTTCACCTTTCTTTCCACCACCCGTTCGTCCAACCTTCCATGTATATGATAATCAATCACGTCAATTTACTTACCTTCTGAACCAATTCCACTTTAGTTTACTTACCAAACTTCTAATCAAAATATAAGGTAATTCACAATCAGAATTTGATGAACATTTATTTACACAATCGCATTATTATTGACAGGTAAATCACAAGCTAACGTACTAGAATATTTATATCCCGTTGCAACACATGGGTATTGTTCCAGTTTGTAAAGAAACCGGTGTTACAAACCCATTTGGCCCAAGGGATTTACGTGAGGACAAGGACTTAACTACCCCAACAATCTCTTTTTTAGTTAAGGCTCCTAAAACAGATTGCAATTATCAATTGCTTGTAAATGTCTGTTCACATCAAAGTGCATTTGCTAAAAATCAAAGGTTCCCATCATCTCTTTACAAACATTCCAAAGCAGACCAACTTTACCTTTGATATGTGACTACACTTCCATCATGCAAACTTGTGACAAGTTTTTCTCTATACCTGATGGTGGCATTGCATGAAAGAATTTTGTTCCTTGTTCTCCAAACTTACCCATTTGGTAGTGTCTCTTTGCTTTTTCAATAAATTCTTTACTAGTTAAGAAGTGATTCAAGCTCAGGTTGCAGTTGCTGAATTACGTTGTGCTTATTTATAAACTGTTGTGAAACACTAGCCTAAAATAAGCAAAAGCGGGTCAAACGAACGCTAAAATAAGAAAAACAGATGGGGAAATGGGATTATATATCCATATTGTAGTTTGAGATATTCATATATATTTTTTCAAACAAGGGTGAGGCTTTACCTCAAAACTTAGAAGAGGTTTTGTGAATTGCAAAGAAAGAATCCACTTCATGGGATTAAAGATCACATTTTGCTTGACATATTTGTAATGGTCTAACGTCAGTATCTAGAATGCAGCCAGATAGTTATGGAGGAAAAATTACAATGTGTGAAGCTAAGTAACTTTCGGATAGTACCTCTAAAGTTATGATGATTGGAACTCAAATGAGCTATTATCAACACCTTCTCCCAAGAAAAGAAGTGTGCTTACATTGAGTAGAGAAGATATGAAGGAAACTAAGAGATCCATGCAAGAAAAATTATATATATTTCAACTGCCAAGTAAACAAATTGCCTCCAATGGGTTACACTCTCCTAACTAGTACATGTGGTCATGTAATTAGAGTTAATTATTTATATGAATTTGAGTACCTCCAATGGGTGACACTCTTCTAACTAATACTTGTGGTCTTGTCATTAGAATTAATTATTTATATGAATTTGATGAAGGTGATATTTCAATTAATTTAAAAAATACCATTTCAACATGTACATTAAGAGAGATCTTTCTGAGAATTCTATAGAATTACAAATTTGTACTTTAGAGAGGACCATGAATGATATCAAAGAAATGTTAAACAATGTGCCATAATCTAAACTCAACTAGAACATGTTATGCAAACTTAGAAAATTAGAACTCAATAACCCACCGCAATGCCAAACGCAACCTTAAGCTTGCCACATATTAGCTTCTTGAGGTTCTAGCCACCACTTAGAGATCTCCGAATTCCTCGGTTGCTTCAAAGAGAGATAGAGCTAATTTAATACTATTATCAGTGTTAGCAGAGAGGACGGATAGCTATGCTTGCAAGACTCCAACCCCCCTCCCTTGATTATATAATTTGATTGCTAAATTCTAGGAATTTCTAGGTTGGTTGCTATGTTTGCTCTTTGTGGTTTGATTGCTGGCTTATGTGTTCGCTTTTGTGATGCTTATAGCTTGTATAAAGCGGGGGCTAGTTGTTTCGAATCTTTGTTTACCTATATCAACTGCCCTAGCTACCATTTTTTGAGAAACCTTGTCGTGAGGGCAGGAGGTTCATGCATTTCATTAAGAAGAAGAGGGATGATCCAGTTTATAAGGAAAACCAGACCTAAAACCTAATAATCTCGGTTAATCAAGGAAACCAAGTGAAACCCTCCAAAAAAACCAGAAAAAAGACACTAGAGTTGGGGATAGGGACAAAGAAAATGCAACATCAAGGGATGTCGTCTGAGCCAGACACCAGAGTATCAAGGCCCAAAGAAATTGGGTGAGATCTGATAGATATGATAAGATAATATTTTTTGGTATTTTTATGATAAAGAGAAATAAAGATGCAAAGTAAAATAAATGGCAATATAAATAGCTAAGTGTTGGAAGATTAATATGATGGAAAATAGACCCGGGGGCCATAGGTTCCACTAGTGGCTTCTCTCAAGAGCATAAGTATTACGGTGGGTGAACGAATTACTGTCGAGCAATTGATAGAATTGAGCATAGTTATGAGAATATCTAGGTATGATCATGTATATAGGCATCACGTCCGTGACAAGTAGACCGAAACGATTCTGCATCTACTACTATTACTCCACACATCGACCGCTATCCAGCATGCATCTAGAGTATTAAGTTCATAAGAACAGAGTAATGCTTTAAGCAAGATGACATGATGTAGAGGGATAAACTCATGCAATATGATATAAACCCCATATTTTTATCCTTGATGGCAACAATACAATACGTGCCTTGCTGCCCCTGCTGTCACTGGGAAAGGACACCGCAAGATTGAACCCAAAGCTAAGCACTTCTCCCGTTGCAAGAAATATCAATCTAGTAGGCCAAACCAAACTGATAATTCAAACAGACTTGCAAAGATAACCAATCATACATAAAAGAATTCAGAGGAGATTCAAATGGTGTTCATAGATAAACTTGATCATAAACCCACAATTCATCAGTCTCGGCAAACACACCGCAAAAGAAGAGTTACATCAAATAGATCTCCAAGAGAATTGAGGAGAACTTTGTATTGAGATCCAAAGAGAGAGAAGAAGCCATCTAGCTAATAACTATGGAACCGAAGGTCTGAGGTAAACTACTCACACATCATCGGAGAGGCTATGGTGTTGATGTAGAAGCCCTCCGTGATCAATGCCCCCTCCGGCAGGACGCCGAAAAAGGCCCCAAGATGGGATCTCACGGGTACAGAAGGTTGCGGCGGTGGAATTAGGTTTTCGTGGATGCCTCTGATGGTTTGGGGGTACGTAGGTATATATAGGAGGAAGAAGTAGGTCGGTGGAGCCACGAGGGGCCCACGAGGGTGGAGGGCGCGCCCAGGGGGGTAGGCGCGGCCCCTACCTCGTGGCTTCCTCGTCTGTTGCTTGACGTCCACTCCAAGTCCTCTGGATCACGTTTGTTCCGAAATCACGTTCCCGAAGGTTTCATTCCGTTTGGACTCCGTTTGATATTCTTTTTCTGCGAAACATTGAAATAGGCAAAAAAACAGCAATTTGGGCTGGGCCTCCGGTTAATAGGTTAGTCCCAAAAATAATATATAAGTGTATAATAAATCCCATTAAACATCTAAAACAGAATATAATATAGCATGGAACAGTAAAAAATTATAGATACGTTGATGACGTATCAAGCATCCCCAAGCTTAATTCCTGCTCGTCCTCGAGTAGGTAAATGATAAAAACAGAATTTTTGATGTGGAATGCTACTTAACATAATTTTCAATGTAACCCTCTTAATTGTGATATGAATATTCAGATCCGAAAGATTCAAGATAAAAGTTTAATATTGACATAAAAGTAATAATACTTCAAGCATACTAACTAAGCAATTATGTCTTCTCAAAATAACATGGCCAAATAAAGTTCATCCCTACAAAATCATATAGTTTGGTCATGCTCCATTTTCCTCACACAAGAATGCTCTCATCATGCACAACCCTGATGACAAGCCAAGCAATTGTTTCATACTTTAGTAATCTCAAACTTTTTTCAACTTTCACGCAATATATGAGCGTGAGCCATGGATATAGCACTATGGGTGGAATATAGTATAATGATGGGGGTTATGTGGAGAAGACAAAAAAGGAGAAAGTCTCACATCAATGCGGCTATTCAATGGGCTATGGAGATGCCCATCAATTGATGTTAATGTGAGGAGTAGGGATTGTCATGCAACGGATGCACTAGAGCTATAAATGTATGAAAGCTCAACAAAAGAAACTAAGTGGGTGTGCATCCAACTTGCTTGCTCACGAAGACCTAGGGCATTTGAGGAAACCCATTGTTGGAATATACAAGCCAAGTTCTATAACGAAAAATTCCCACTAGTATATGAAAGTGACAAAACAAGAGACTATCTATCATGAGGATCATGGTGCTACTTTGAAGCACAAGTATGGAAAAAGATAGTAGCATTGCCCCATTTTATTTTATTTTCTTTTTTTGGGCCTTTCTTTTTTTTTCTTTTGGCCTTTCTCTCTTTTTTCTTTGGGACAATGCTCTATGAATGATGATCATCACACTTCTATTTATTTACAACTCAATGATTACAACTCGATACTAGAACAAAGTATGACTCTATATGAATGCCTCCGGCGGTGTACCGGTATGGGAAATGAATCACAAGTGACATGTATGAAATAATATGCATGGTGACTTTGCCACAAATACGATGTCAACTACATGATCACACAAGGCAATATGACAATGATGAACGTGTCATGATAAACGGAACGGTGGAAAGTTGCATGGCAATATATCTCGGAATGGCTATGGAAATGCCATAATAGGTAGGTATGGTGGCTGTTTTGAGGAAGATATAAGGAGGTTTATGTGTGATAGAATGTATCGTGTCACGGGGTTTGGATGCACCGGCGAAGTTTGCACCAACTCTCAAGGTGAGAAAGGGCAATGCACGGTACCGAAGAGGCTAGCAATGATGGAAGGGTAAGAGTGCGTATAATCCATGGACTCAACATTAGTCATAAAGAACTCACATATTTATTGCAAAAATCTACAAGTGATCAAAAACCAAGCACTACGCGCATGCTCCTAGGGGGATAGATTGGTAGGAAAAGACCGTCGCTTGTCCCCGACCGCCACTCATAAGGAGGACAATCAAAGAACACCTCATGTTTCAAATTTGTCACACAACGTTTACCATACGTGCATGCTACGGGATTTGCAAACTTCAACACAAGTATTTCTCAAATTCACAACTACTCAACTAGCACAACTTTAATATCACTACCTCCATATCTCAAAACAATCATCAAGCATCAAACTTTTCTTAGTATTCAACACACTCATAAGAAAGTTTTTACTAATCTTGAATACCTAGCATATTAGGACTACCTTCTCAATTTAAGCAAATTACCATGCTGTTTTGTAGGACTCTCAAAATGATATAAGTGAAGCATGAGAGAACAATAGTTTCGATAAAACAAATCCACCACCGTGCTCTAAAATATATAAGTGAAGCACTAGAGCAAAAACTATATAGCTCAAAAGATATAAGTGAAGCACATAGAGTATTCTAATAAATTCCGAATCATGTGTGTCTCTCTAAAAAGGTGTGTACAGCAAGGATGATTATGGAAAACTAAAAACAAAGACTCAGATCATACAAGACGCTCCAAGCAAAACAGATATCATGTGGTGAATAAGAATATAGCTCCAAGTAAAGTTACCGATGGACGAAGACGAAAGAGGGGATGCCTTCCGGGGCATCCCCAAGCTTTGCCTTTTTCGTGTCCTTAGATTACCTTGGGTGTGCCATGGGCATCCCCAAGCTTAGGCTCTTGCCACTCCTTGTTCCATAATCCATCAAATCTTTACTCAAAACTTGAAAACTTCACAACACAAAACTCAACAGAAAATCTCGTGAGCTCCCTTAGCGAAAGAAAACAAAACACCACTTCAAGGTACTGTATTGAACTCATTATTTATTTATATTGGTGTTAAACTTACTGTATTTCAACTTCTCTATGGTTTATAAACTATTTTACTAGCCATAGATTCATCAAAATAAGCAAACAACACACGAAAAAGAGAATCTGTCAAAAACAGAATAGTCTGTAGTAATCTGCAACTAACGCAAACTTCTGAAACTCTAAAAATTCTTCCAAAATAGGAAGACCTAAAT
The DNA here is from genome assembly GCA_963921465.1 of Triticum timopheevii. NCBI lineage: Eukaryota > Viridiplantae > Streptophyta > Magnoliopsida > Poales > Poaceae > Triticum > Triticum timopheevii. Next base: position 301,184,509 of record OY997270.1, read on the forward strand.
AATTTGTTTATTGATCTTCTACAATTGTAATCAGTATTATATCATGTTCTGGTAATTTTTAACAATTGTTTTCGTGAACAAAAAGTTTCTGGAATTTTCAGCAAGATCAAATAACTATCATCCAAGAAGTTCCTATAGTTTTAACTTGGCACAAATACTAGTTAAAACGCAAAAACAAATCTAACCATAGTCTAGATCAAATATTTATTCCTAAACAGAACCAAAAAGCAAAATACTAAAATAAAATTGGGTTGCCTCCCAACAAGCGCTATCGTTTAACGCCCCTAGCTAGGCATAAAAGTAAGGATAGATCTAGGTATTATCATCTTGGGTCTTTAATTTTTTAGCGGAGTTATGCTCGAATCCGGGAGGTTCTTTACGCTTCCCTTCATATTCTGATATTTTTAGATCTAAAGAATCCAACTTCTTATTGCAAAGAGAAATCAACATATTCATGCGGTGAAGATTTCCACTAACACTCTTAAGAGGTTCAAGAGATTTTTCTAAAAATTTTGTTACTTCGAAATTTTTTGTCAAAAACTTGCGTTTCCTCTTGGGTATGATGAGGCCCCTTTTGTCGAGGTAGTGTTCCCACTATACCCTCTATAATTTCATAAGCAATACTGGGATCAATTTTGATAAAATTGCCTTTGGCAACGCAATCCAAGAGTTGTCTATGAGACATATTCAGTCCAACATAAAAATTGCGAAGCAAAATTCTAAAGTTCACCTCTAGGGTACAATTACGATAAGATTCCATCATTCTAAACCAAGCATCTTTTAAGTTTTCTCCTTGTCTTTGCTTGAAGTGAAGAACTTCAAACTTGGGAGACAACGGAGTAGAAAGAGGACTAGCCATAACGACAAGGCAAGCAAGAAAGCGTCAAAAGGAAAAGAGAGGGCGAATAAAACGACAAGGGTGAAGTGGGGGAGAGGAAAACGAGAGGCAAATGGCAAATAATGTAATGCGAGGGATAAGAGTTTGTGATGGGTACTTGGTATGTCTTGAATTTTGCGTAGACTCCCCGGCAACGGTGCCAGAAATCCTTCTTGCTACCTCTTGAGCACTGCGTTGGTTTTCCCTTGAAGAGGAAAGGGTGATGCAGTAAAGTAGCGTAAGTATTTCCCTCAGTTTTTGAGAACCAAGGTATCAATCCAGTAGGAGACCATGCTCGAGTCCCACACACCTACACAAACAAATAAGAACCTCGCAACCAACGCGATAAAGGGGTTGTCAATCCCTTCACAGTCACTTACGAGAGTGAGATCTGATAGATATGATAAGATAATATTTTTGGTATTTTTATGATAAAGAGAAATAAAGATGCAAAGTAAAATAAACGGTGATAGAAATAGCTAAGTGTTGGAAGATTAATATGATGGAAAATAGACCCGGGAGCCATAGGTTTCACTAGTGACTTCTCTCAAGAGCATAAGTAGTACGGTGGGTGAACGAATTACTGTCGAGCAATTGATAGAATTGAGCATAGTTATGAGAATATCTAGGTATGATCATGTATATAGGCATCACGTCCGTGACAAGTAGACCGAAATGATTCTGCATCTACTACTATTACTTCACACATCGACCGCTATCCAGCATGCATCTAGAATATTAAGTTCATAAGAACAGAGTAATGCTTTAAGCAAGATGACATGATGTAGAGGGATAAACTCATGCAATATGATATAAACCCCATCTTTTTATCCTCGATGGCAACAATACAATACGTGCCTTGCTGCCCCTGCTGTCACTGGGAAAGGACACCGCAAGATTGAACCCAAAGCTAAGCACTTCTCCCATTGCAAGAAAGATCAATCTAGTAGGCCAAACCAAACTGATAATTCGAAGAGACTTGCAAAGATAACCAATCATACATAAAAGAATTCAGAGGAGATTCAAATATTGTTCATAGATAAACTTGATCATAAACCCACAATTCATCGGTCTCGACAAACACATCGCAAAAGAAGAGTTACATCAAATAGATCTCCAAGAGAATCGATGAGAACTTTGTATTGAGATCCAAAGAGAGAGAGAAGAAGCCATCTAGCTAATAACTATGGACCCGAAGGTCTGAGGTAAACTACTCACACATCATCAGAGAGGATATGGTGTTGATGTAGAAGCCCTCCATGATCGATGCCCCCTCCGGCAGGACGCCGGAAAAGGCCCCAAGATGGGATCTCACGGGTACAGAAGGTTGCGGCGGTGGAATTAGGTTTTCGTGGATGCCTCTGATGGTTTGGGGGTACGTAGGTATATATAGGAGGAAGAAGTAGGTCGGTGGAGTCACGAGGGGCCCACGAGGGTGGAGGGTGCGCCCAGGGGGTAGGCGCCCCCCTTCCTCATGGCTTCTCATCTGTTGCTTGACGTCCACTCCAAGTCCTCTGGTTCATGTTTGTTCCAAAAATCACGTTCCCGAAGGTTTCATTCCGTTTGGACTCCGTTTGATATTCTTTTTCTGTGAAACACTGAAATAGGCAAAAAAGCAGCAATTTTGGATGGGCCTTCGGTTAATAGGTTAGACCCAAAAATAATATAAAGGTGTATAATAAAACCCATTAAACATCCAAAACAGAATATAATATTGCATGGAACAATAAAAAGTTATAGATACGTTGGAGACGTATCAGAGATGCATATCAACGAGAGGGGGAGAGTGTGTCCACGTACCTTCGTAGACCGAAAGCGGAAGCGTTTGACAACGTGGTTGATGTAGTCGAAGTTATTCTCGTTCCGACCGATCAAACACCGAACGTATGGCACCTCCGAGTTCTGCACACGTTCAACTCGATGACGTCTCTCGAACTCTTGATCCAGCAAAGTGTCGAGGGAGAGTTCCGTCAACACAACGGCGTGGCGACGGTGATGGTGAATTGATCCGTGCAGGGCTTCGCCTAAGCACTACGAAGATATGACCGGAGGCGTAAAATGTGGAGGGGGGCGCCGCACATGGCTAGGAATGAATGTTGTGTGTTCTAGCGGTGCCCCCCACATATATATAGGTTGGAGGGGAGGAGAGGCAGCCAAGGGGGCGCCCCAAGTAGGAGGAATCCTACTTGGGCGCCTCCCCAATTCGGCCTCATGCCCTTCCATAACTTTCGGAGGGGGAAGGAAGGAGGAGGGAGGAGGGAAGGAATTCACTACAAAAAAATACACTTCCATGATGATACGTGTTTGTCACAGTAGGTCGCATTTTCTGTCATGCATGTATATCCATGACAAATTTATGACAGAATCAAGATAGTCATACCTGTGCTGTCGTAGAAGTGTTCCATGACATTGCCAAAATTATCACCATGGAAGTGTCCACTTCCATGACGATAAATCGCGTGTCACAGAAGTGCTTTCGTCAAGGGTGACCGACACGTGGCATCCACCATAACGGAATGCCGTTAAGCTATCGGGTCGAATTTTGGATCCGATAACCCATTAACAGCCACGACCAATGCCGATTTTCCACATGTAAAATTCTCGTTGGCTGACGGATCCACGCGTCAGTTCGACGTTGGCACAAGTGTCACTCATCCAACGGTCGAGATGGGCCTATGATATGTTGACACGTGGACCGGCCCAAAAGTGGCCAACAAAGTTTAAATGGGCCGGCCCAACCGAAGGCCCATAAGATTTAGCGGACCATAATGGGCCGGCCCAACTAAAGGCCCACAAAATTTAGCGGACCATAATGGGCCGGCCCAGCTAAAGGCCCACACGATTTTGCAGACCATAATGGGACGGCCCAGCTAAAGGCCCACAAGATTTTGCGGACCACAATGGGCCGACCCAGCTAAAGGCCCACAAGATTCTGCAGACCATAATGGGCCGGCCCAGCTAAAGGCCCAACGTTCTCTGTCAAATCGGCCCGTCAACGGCCTATCCTAAACTTGTCATCAACGTGGCCCATGGTCACTTTTGGCCCGTTAATAGTCCGCTAAGTAATTGGGCCGAATTATGGCCCGGTGTATTTCCAGCCTGTTAAAGGTCCGGCTTCATTTGGGCCCATTTACAGGCCATCAAAACTTTCGGCCCATAAACGTCCATGAAGAATTTGGGTCATATTCGGCCATGTCTGACATTCGGCCTGTTAGAGGCCCACTATAGCTTTGGGCCACTTTCGGCCTGTTGTCATTTTTGGCCTGTTAATGCCGGACGTAAACCGTGGGCCATATGTGGCCCAACATCATATCGGGCCCATTAACGGCCCATATAAAAATGATGATAATCTAGCCCGACCGAAGTTCCGGCCTGTTAAAGGCCCGTGTATTAGGTCGGCGCATTTATGGCCCGTCCGAATTTTGGCCTGTCAAAGATCCGCATCGTAAATGGGCCACCATTTCGGCCTGCTAAGTCCAGTGGGTTATTCGGCACAATCAGGGCCCAATCTCACTTTCGGTCTATTAAAGTCCCATGTTTTTTATGGGCTCGAGATATTTACACCTGTAAACGGCCTATTTTTACTGAGGGCCCAAATTATGTTTAGGCCTGTTAAAGGCCCACTATGGGCACAGGCCTACCAGAAAAATATGAAAGCTTATGCTAATTTAGGCCAAGATATTTTTAGTGGGCTACATGCCAATTTCGGCCCGTAATCGTTTTTAGCCCAATTGGAATGGGCCCGACGAATGTTGGCATGTTGGGCTCCTACGAAGCTTTCGGCCGAATACATTACTAAGATAAACCTACACTATACAAAAATAGCATCGTAACTACTGCAGCCTGAGGCAGCATCATAAATGTTGTATCACAACAAAATAAATTCCAACCATACAACAAAAGGCCTGTTGGCATAAAGTTTACAGCCCTTCCAGATAAAAGCACCATCAGATGTATAGAAGCACAGATCATTTGACCTGAGTGCTAATGTTTCAGGCTGTAGAATCTGATGGAGCAGCATGATCTCCACCTTTTTTCCGCCATTGCTCTTGAACAACGAAGCGAATGTCTGATAGTCTGGTTTCAAAACCATTCATATCTTGACGACATTTCTCAACCACTATTCTTGTTTCCGAAACAACGTCCATTAGGGATTGGACTTGTGTCTGGAGCATAGATATATCACTCTGTCTAGCAGGAAGATTTTGTTCAGTAGGCGATTTGGACGAGGTTACCTTGACAACCAACCCAGAATTACGCAGGAAGGTGCTTTTTGCACTGTTAGTGGAGAGATACCGACATACTGCAGCAAGAGGTGACATTGTGCCTGTAGTAGCCTCGTCACCTTCAGGTGGTTGTGGCTGTTCAATCATTTGTTCCATAGCTTCCTGAAAGTTTGAACTTGTAGATTAGTGTACCAGATAAGTTACTAATGAGAGAAAACAAACAAAGTAGGTTAAACGTTTATACATAACTTATTTTGGTGAACTACTGTAATACATTAACATGTATTGTAGTGCCAACTACATAATAAAATCACTTTCGGAACATATGTCCATGTAGCATGCCTACTGTATTGTCTATTTCCTCACATTCATTGACATCTAAGGATAAAGAGACATGGTTTAAAGTAGGATGAACATAGTATGACATCATTCATATCATGGGCAAACAGATATAAAACAAACATGCTATTTTATCATCGTGTGCGCACGTGAACATAACAACTAGATTACAGATCAAGACCAAAAGAATATCCTTCATCTCTTCTAAACCATGTAAGGTGAAATGATACGTTAAGACAACTGTGAATAAAAGTGAACAGAGTAACTGACATTGGCTGCAAACCAAGTACTTAAATGAACACATCACAGTACCAATCAGTTCAAGGCAGGAGGAGTAAGGACTTACAACAGCGGCTTGAACTAGTGTGCTCATGCCCTTCATCTTGTTGGTGTGGCAATCCTTGAAGATTTGCACTGCATTCGGTTCAGGTTCTTTTTGGTTCGCACGGGCTTTCCTCTGTATTTGGAACAAGTCAATATAGATACGATAATATGGCACAAAAAAAGAAGGAAGTAGCAGCTATTTACAAGAGCCTCGCAGTGTGCAATATAGCTACGAGATCCTGTTGTGTGTTGGAATTTCACTTTAGAATGGTTGGTTTTGTTCTTCAAACAGTTAGCCTAGAATCAGATACACTTGTAAGGCACATACATAAATACAAGTTCAATATGTGGTCTGATCAAATACATATAGCCTACCTGATACTTTGGATCAGACCAGTTTTTAACGAGGGTTGTCCAGTCTTCATCTGTAATATATTCCACTGGAGATGTTTGGGCGATTTCATTGTTAGCCTTGCCTTCAAAGTGAGATTTTCTAAGGTGGTACCGATACTGTCGCAGAGCAGACTGAAAAACATGAGTGCATGCTTGTTTAGTTGCATCATCATTCGGATCCAACTTGAACCTCATCTGTTGAAAAAAGAATGTGAGTCTTATTAGGAGGAAGCTAGAAAGTATGGGACAGAGCAAGACAATATTACTAATTGCAAAGAATAACATTACTTACGGATAAATGGTCAAGGAAGGTGTTAAACTGGGTATTGTCTTTCCCATTCCTGTAGTGGATCCACGTTGGGAGGATACGTGCATGACACCTAACGGCAACGGCTGCCTCTGATACTAACTTGGCTGACTCTGTAGCATCACGTGGCCTTTTTAAACCTGCCTCAAAATGGATCTCCATTCTTCCTCCTTTAGATTTTGTTAATCTGTCAAGCATTATCCCTGATGTCTGTTTCCGCTTGCGCCGTGGTGCTAGTTCAACAACGAATATGGAAAGTGTTAGTGTACATCAAACTGTGAGAGTACATATAAAGGAGCATGCAATTGCAACTTGACTCGGTCAGGTACCGTCTTGGTGTTGATGCTCATGAGGTTCATCTGATCTTGCCAAGTCCTGTTGTGTCAGCAGTGCTTCGAAAGTAGTGTTAGGTGTGAAGGCAGCTTGGGAACTGGCCAGTTCCGGAGCAAACGAACGAGTAACTGGTTGAGATGCTGGTATAGTTGAAGCGGATGCTGCAGCTGGTGGAGCAGGTGATACTGTGTTTGTAGATTTAGCCGGTGGACTTGGACCTTCTACTGCACTATAAGTACCAGCAGAATCTCGACGGCAGAACCTTTTCCGTTTCACCCGACGAGTAACAGCACTCCCTACTATATTATTTTCCTTGCTCTTTTTTGACTTTGCCATGTCAAGCTGTACCCACAACACAAAAGAATAAAATCACTCTTCAGAACTCATTGATGCATGATACGGACAAGCAATACTTTGATGTAAGACAACCGTATGAGGATGGAATATGTAAGAAAAACAGGACGGCATGACATATTCACAACTACGATGTGCACACTAAGCAGAAGGATTTTCAAGAAAATAGAAGTAATGCAAGCTAGACACCATATGAAAGATGAAACCAATATTACTCTGCCAAGTTAAAAGTGTCTTGTCATAAGTGGCAATTCGAAAAATTAGAAGCAGTACAACATAGAAATAATTGCAAGATGCTACCACTATGAAACTGCCATGTTAAAAGCGTCCAATCATGAGTGACTGATGCGGGATACACAACATCAGTACTTTGATGTAAGAACATGGTATGATAGATAGATGCAGTGTATTCTAGACACATAAATCCATGTCATATGCACATGTATAACGTATAAACTCAGCAGGTGCAATTTAATCAAAATAGAAGAAATACATGCTAGACAACATATGCAACATGAAACCAATTATCACACTGTCAACTTAGAGCAAGCACCTGCGATGGTGGAGCACGGGAGATGAACTCATCATGTAGACTTGGGACTTCAACTTTATTAGCAGTAGCAGTGGCAAATCTAGAGAGTCTCTATTTGCGTCGGTGCGGAGGACCACCAACATCCCCTAACTTACTCTTTTCCTTCCTATTTTCTGATATTGCCTTATGAAGTCAAAACCACAAGAAGATGAATAAAATTAGCTCTGCATAACTGGTTGATGCATGATACAGACGAACACTACTTTGATGTAAGGCAAGCGCAGGATAGGAGGATGGAATATATACAAAAAAAGACAACATTTCATATTCACACGTACGATAGGAGGATGGAATATGTATGAAAAAACAGTAAGCAGAAGGCATTTCAACAAAATTAGAAGAAATTAAAGCTAGGCACCATATGAACCTGCAACCAATATCACTCTATCAGGTAAAAAGTGTCTCGTCGTAAGTGCCATTTGAAGAAATTAGAAGCAGTACAAGCTAGAAGACAATGCAAGATGCAACCTACATCATAGTCCCAAGTTAAATGTGTCTTATGGGTAAGTGATCGTTGCAGGTATAAGTTGTAAGCTACGCAGATGCAGTTCAACATAATCAGAAGCAATACAAACTAGACATCATACGGAAAACGCAACCACGTATAACAGTTCCAAGTAAGAGCAAGCACCTGTGATGGTGGAGTAGGGGAGATGTGCTCATCATGTACACGTATGTTCTAGAAACAGGAACACGTGTCATATTCATAGGCATTATGTGTAAAGTAAGAAGATGCAATTCAAGTTAGAAGCAATACAAGATAGACATCATACGCAACATGCAACCACATATAATAGTGTCAAGTTAGAGCAAGCACATGTGATGGTGGAGTAGGGGAGATGTGCTCATCATCTACACAGCTACGTTGACTGTCCAGCCTTGTGTTGTCTTGCGAATCTTGTTGGGAGGATGGCGGAGTAGAATCTATAGAGACCCCCTGTTTGAGTCCTCCGAAGGACCACCATCATCCACTGCCGGACTAATTTCCTTCAGCTGTAATGATTTTGCATTGTGAAGTTAAACCGATAAGAAAAAGGAATAAAATCCGCTCTTCAGAACTCATTCATGCATGATACTGACGAACACTACTCGGATGAAAGGCAAACACTTGATGCGAGGATGGAATATGTATGAAAAATAGGATGGTGTGACATATTCACACCTATGATGTGGTAACTAACCAGAAGACATTTCAACAAATTAGAAGCACGGCAAGCTAGACACCATATGAAAGATGCAACCAATATCACTCTGCCAAGTTCAAACTGTATGGCATTTCAACAAATTAGAAGCAGTACATGCAAGAAATCATATGCAAGGCACAACCAATATCACAGTGGCGACTTAAAGGTGCCTTATCATAAGTGAATGATGCTAGATATGCAAGAATAGTAGTCTGATGTAGAAACAGGAACACATGTCATATTCACAGGCATTATGTGTAAAGTAATAAGATGCCATTCAGCAAAGTTAGAAGCAATACAAGCTAGACATCATACACAACATGCAACCACATATAATAGTGCCAAGTTAGAGCAAGCACCTGTGATGGTGGAGTAGGGGAGATGTGCTCATCATCTACACAACTACGTTGACTATCTAGCCTTGCGTTGTCTTGCGAATCTTGTTGGGAGGATGATGGAGTAGAATCTGTAGAGAACCTCCGTTTCAGTTGCTCGGAAGGACCACCATCATCCAATGCCTTGCCAATTTCCTTCAGCTTTATTGATTTTGCATTGTGAGGTCATACCGACAAGAAAAAGGAATATCATTCGCTCTTCAGAACTCATTCATGCATGATGCTGACGAACACTACTCTGATGAAAGCCAAAGTCATGATATGAGGATGGAATATGTACGAAAAAATGGACGGCTTGACATATTCACACCTGTGATGTGGTAACTAAGCAGAAGGCACTTCAACAAATTAGAAACACTACAAGACACCATATGGAAGGTGCAATCAATATCACTCTGCCAAGTTAAAACTGTCTCGCCATAGGTGGCGTTCATCAAACTAGAAGCAATACATGCTAGAAATCATTTTCAAGACGCAAACCAATATCACACTGCCAACTTAAAGGTGTCCCATCATGAGTGACTGATGCAGGATACACAAGAAGAGTAGTTTCATGTAAGAACATGGTGTGATAGACAGATATAGTATGCACAAAAAACAAGAAAGCGTGTCATATTCACATGTATCATGTGTAAGCTAAGCAGATGCAGTTTACACTAATTAGGAGCAATACGAGCTAGACACCATATGCAACATGCAACCAGATATCACACTGCCAAGTTAGAGCAAGCACCTTGGATGGTGGAGTAGGGGAGCGGAGACTTGGACCTTGTAATGCACTATCAGTACAAGGAGAATCGGTACAGATGCTCCGTTTACGTTGCTGCAGAGGACCACCATCATCGCCTTCCTTACTCTTTTCCTTCCTCTTTCTTGATTTTGCCTTGTCAAGTCAAACCCACAAGAAAAAGGAATAAAATTTGCTCTTCAGAACTCATTGATGCATGATACTGACGAACACTACTTTCATGTAAGGTAGCCGCATGATAGGAGGATGGAATATGTATGAAAAACAGGACGGCGTGACATATTGACATGTATGATGTATAAAGTGTAAACTAAGTACAAGGTGCTTGAACTTGTTAGAATTGATGCAATCTAGAAACCATATGAAATATGAAACCAATATCACTCTGCCAAATTAAAAGGGTGCCCTAACAAATGTATTTGACCAAATTAGAAGCAATACATGGCAACAGGCTAGAAATAATATGCAATATGCAACGAATAAAGGTGACTCATCGTAAGTGATTGATGCAGGATACAGAAGAGAGGTAGTTTCATGTAAGAACAAGGTTAACACATAGATGTAGTGTGTACCAAAAATAGGAAGGCATGTCATATTCACAGGTATAGTGTGTAAACTAAGCAGATGCAATTTACCCTAATTAGAAGCATTACAAGCTAGACACCGTATGCAACATGCAACCACATATCACACTGCGAAGTTAGAGCAAGCACCTATGATGGTGGTGTAGGGGAAGTGCGGTCTTCAGGTATAGAGCTACGTTCAATATCTTCATTTAGGTTTGCTGTTTCTTGAGAATCATGTGGAGAGGATGAAATTGCATTCTTTATAAGAGTATTGTGTCTCATATTAACCCACGCGCGTGACTCTCTCATCATAAGCGATAGACGCAGGATACACAAGAACAATAGTTTGATGTAAGAACATGGTGTGATAGGCAGATGTAGTATGTACCAAAAACAGAAAGGCGTGTCATATTCACATGTATAATGTGTAATATAAGGAGATGCAATTTAACAAATTAGGAGCATTGATGAGGGATACACAAGAAAAGTAGTTTGATGTAAGAACATGTATAATAGAAAGACGTAGCATGTACCAAAAACAGGAAGGCATGTCATATTCACAGGTATAATGTGTTAACTAAGCAGATGCAATTTACCCTAATTAGAAGCATTACAAGGTAGACACCATATGCAACATGCAACCACATATCACACTGCCAAGTAAGAGCAAGCACCTGCGATGGTGGTGTGGGGGAATTGTGGTGATCAACTAGAGGGCTACGTTGACTATCTTCATTTAGCCTTGCTATTTCTTGAGAATCATGTGAGGAGGATGACACTGCACTCTTTAAACGAGTAGGGCGTCTCACAGTAACCCAGTCGAGTGACTGTCTCATCATAAGTGATTGACGAGGGATACAAAAGAGCATTAGTTTGATGTACGAACATGGTTAATAGACATATGTAGTATGTATCAAAAACAGGAAGGCATGTCATTATCAAAGGTATAATGTGTAAAGTAAGCAGATGCAATTTAACCAAATTGGAAGCAATACAAGCTAGACACCATATGCAACATGCAACCACATTTGACAGCGCGAAGTTAAAGGAAGCACCTGGGATGGTTGTGTGTGGCAATTGAGATCATCAACTGCAGAGCTACGTTTACTGTCTCCAACTGTTGACACTGCACCCGTTAGAGCGCTGAAACGCTTAGTGCTTATCTTCGAATTACACTAGAGCGACTTCTGTCTTTTCTTTTCTGCATTCATCAACACTGCGCCAGAGTCTGAAATACCCATGCATAAAAACAATAGTGTGAGTATGGGTGAAGTGTGTGCACAATTAGTACAGTGTAAAGGTAGTAGATAGCAGGTCGGTGAGAAATAAATGATGGGAGACATATGATAGCTCTACAACATGCATGGCACACTAAATTACTACAGGATTCTATGAAATAGTTGACTGAAAGCAAATAGGTCAGTCCATTTTTTCTGCATCGTCCAATGTACAAAGAACGGGCAGATCGCCTTCATCTACCTCCAGCCAGTCAGTGTTGACGATCTTCCTCGAAACGCCAGCGACCACTGGCCTAGTATTCCTCCCCTGCCTGCGCCCTCCCCTCGACCTCATTGCACCGCCCCCCGGCCATCCATTCAAGCCCCGCTGACCTCCAGATCGGGCGCAAGCAGCTCCTGCGCCCCACACCCCTATGATCGACACCGATGCGCCGCTTCCCCGGGGAACATGTGGACTAGGTGCTCCGCGCGCCTAAGCGGGTGCTGCTTCTTTTAATTGCGGTTCGACTGACCCTGAATTGAAATCCAGGCGGGCTACTGACCTCTAGCAAAGGTGAAATAGTAAAAGGGAGGAAACCTTGTGCATTTAGTATCACGAAGAAGATGCAGTAAGAAGCGCTCAACTAGTTTCTTTCGTGGGATGAATACAGTGTGAGCGGAGACGTAAGATTTGCACGAATAAGGGAAGAGGAGTACCTCTTTCTGCTGGCAGTGTTGTGTCCTCCTTCTGTTTTTCTGACGATCTTCTTGTTGTTCACCGGAAACCAGAAGTTGTGGAGGACGGTGCAGCCTTGGACGAACCCATGGCCAAGTTGTTGAGTGTGGTGCGGTGGCCGTCTATCGGCGGCGGGGAAGCAGATCCGAGGCGGCGAACGACGGCATAGCGGGAACAGGTCTGGTGCGGTGGACGGTTGCGATAGTGGAGCCGCAACAGTGAGGCACATGACGACGTGGCCGGAGTGGTTCTGGTATGGCGCACGTCGCCGTCGGCGTTGTGGAGGCAGCTCTGCCTCGGCTTCAGCTGCTAAGTCCTTGAGGGCGTTGCGGTTGCGGTTGCGTTGGACGACGACGTCGGGGTACCGGCTTCGGTGTGATGGAGGAGGGTGGCGGTGTATTGGCCGCTATGGGGTGGAGGACGGTGGAGGCTAGGGTTTCGTGGCTGGTGGAGAGGGTGTTTTCGCGCCCACGGAGCATGAATGGGGAAACGGAGGGAGGCGGGGAACTAAGGGGGAACAATGTTTCGGTTTGAGATGCGCTTGTTTGAAATTTGGGGAAAGTTACAAACTTTGCCCCCATCTAAAATTTCTGACATATTGTGGGTTGGGGGTAGGACAGTCATGTCAGGTGTCCCAAATGTGGGCGGTATAGATTTCGGCCGAGCGCATGGGTAGGCGCCCACGATGTATGAATGCTTCTCGGAGGCGGTTGAGACTGGCCTCTTGGTGAAGTTACAAACCTACCCCGGTTTAGACCTTTGGACATCAGGCCGATAGGCTACACGGGCCAGAGTCAGGATAGTAATTTCCTACCACCAAAACATTAGTCTCGCACGGTTTCGGGTGACCAGAGGCCTATTTGGTGCTTCGTTCAATATTTGGGAGCAGAAGCATAACGTTTTCGGTTCTCTTGAATTGAACTTTCAGGATTTGTCAAACTTCACAAATCTTTACTCTTGAAAATCCTAAAGCTACGATTATTTTGGAATGGAGGGGGTACATTTGAATATACAATGTACACGAGTATATATTAAAAAATATGCAACTTACCTCAGTTCATGCATGGTTCCAGATATAATCTCCTTGGTTGCAAAAAAAAGGTTAGATATGCGTATGAATATATATAGCATGTTCAAACTCACAACAAAGATTGATGCCCCCTTTTACATCTAATTTACAAATGCCATTATCTCGGGTTCAAATAGATGAATGCACTTCCTATGAATTCGAATCTTCGAAACCCCCTTTATGTTGAATTCGACATGTATTCTATTTCGTAGCTAGCAATTTGGAATGTATCCATGCAAGTGACAAATGTATAAAGTGCTTCACACTAACAACATTGAGTGCACTAATTAATGTTTATATATGAATTGCAAAAGCATCCATTGCCTGTATTTCAAACCACTCTCACTCTATGGATCGATAATATGAAATAAACACATGCACATGCTAGAATTCAATAGAGTATGGGTGTCTGATAGACCGATTTTCGTCCATACGCAATTTGCAAAATTCATGATCTCATCCAAAAATAATAATGCCATTTATATTTTAATTTAATGCGTAGAACCGCCTTTTACACGTAGATGCACTATGCCTCGTCCCGTTCTCACAAACGCGTTATATACCTCTCTATCTAACGCATAAGTGCACACACTTTATATGCATCAGCATTTCTCTTTCGCACATGCTCACAATCTCTCTCAGGGTGTCGGGGTGTCTCACGCACATGCTCTCTCTGTTTCTCTCTCTCTCTTTCTGACTACCATGTACCACTCTTTTCACTAATCTCAGTTGGAAAACACTATTTCTCTCACATGCATATATACACATGCACGGTCTCTAGCCTACTCCTGGTACTGTATATTAGTGATAGGGGTGTGTATAAAGTACACGTGAATACCAGGCATTGTGCGTGTGTGTATACTATCGACGAACTAGCCCCCAAGCTTGTATAACATACTAATTAAGGGCCTAGGGTTACAAATCATATATAGTCGGCTTATCACCAGTGGGGATAGAGTCCTCCGCGACTCTGGTAGCTTCGTGTTGTACGTCGAGTCCTCCACATGGGTCTTCGTATAACACGTCTCGGTCCAACCTATATGTGGCGCAGGATGGAACCGACCCATGAGTCTTCATGTTGACCCACGACAACTAGAAATGATGTGCCCACCACACCACACACGCAATCAACCACTAAGAAAATAAGCATATACAATAGTACAACGGTATCTAGCTCACGATACGTCTCCATATTTTGTTGATGACACTGACGGACTTTGCATTTGATGCGTGCTTTGTATTTTGTTGACGACACTTACGGTCATTGTATTTGAAGCAAAAGCACGTTATGGTCACTGGACTTCAGAATAAGCTCATCACGGTCACCACATACATTTTGTCGTGCTAACCAACATGTGGTTGGATGGTTAGAGGACAGTGGTTTCTCGAGCCCACCAAGGTTAAAGTCCCGGTGCTCGCATTTATCTTGTGTTAATTTCAGTATTTTCCGGTGATGTACGTTCAGTGGGAGGAGACGTTCCACTCGACTACGAGGCACCTATGGTGACTTCATAAAATCTCAAGATCATATATGCTGGCCCACTCTCTTGAAGGTGCTCATAGGGGTAGGGTTCGCGTGTGTGCGCTTATAGCGGTGAGTGCTTGCGCGTATATAAGAGCCCTTGCGTCTGTACCGTGTTAAACAAATACATATCATGATTATACGGTCACTGGCTCACCCGTACAACTCCGTATTTTGTTGATGACACAATCAATTGACCAGTCAAACGTTCCACGCGGCGCAACTAGTGTTGCACCATCGGGGCGCGTAACCGTGGGGCCCACCTGTCAGCCTGTATATGAAAGAAAGAAATGGTAGTTTGAGTCTGTACCGTGTTAATAAAATAGGAGTACATTTTAGGGTGATCATACGGTCACTCGCTCACCATACAACTCCGTAATTTGTTGATAACACGATCAATTGACCAGTCAAACGGTCCACATTCAGCAGCGCACATTACCATAGGGCCCACCCGTCAGTACGTATATGAAGGACAGAAATGGTAATAAATTAGTGGTCGGTGGGTATTCGAAGTCGTGAGACCTCTGGTTGGCAGTCACCGGCTGTTGGGGGGGGGGGGGCGTTCATTGGGCGGTGGGGTGGGGATCCCGGGAGAAAAAGCTCGGCGGGGGGGGGGGGGGGGCTAGAGGGATGGCAGGTGCGGCGGCGGACTGGCGGTGGGGAGTGGTTTTGGGGAGGGCGGGCCGGCCGCGGGCGGCGGGGGCTGGCGGTTCGGCCGGTGGTGGCTGGCGGCTCAGGGGGGTGGAGTTTGATGATAAACTGGAGGCCCTTGATTTCGTATCCAACGGCTGGAAAATATAATGACCAGCGATGAAAAAGTCAGTCGACTGACGTGTAGCCTCACCCCGCACGTACACATGCACGCACGCATGCAAGACACGCACGCATGTAGGCGTGCAATACTGACACGTACACACGCACGCATGCTGGCATGCAACACTGACACGTACACATGCACTCACGAACACACGCACGTACACACCCATGCATGCAACACTGAAACGTACCCTTGCACGCACGCAACACTCGCACGCCTGCATGCACACATCACACGACGCAAGACACACGCTCAACCTATATGTGCATGCACCCTTTGTTAAGGACATGGATTGTTACGGGTATTAATCAATCTTATCTGTGATAAGCAGAACATTGATGTTTGCAGCGGTCTTTATGAATCACAACGTATCGAACGGGCTACCAACATAGTAGGCTTATCTACATGAAAAAGATGACGTCACACTCAATGAACAATCATAGGTTTATGAAATGCCCGCTTCTGACCGCCCTGGCCCACCAAAGGTTCCTCTGCTGTGCGCTGCCTGCGTTGGGTCACTAACATGCAAGCCATGCACCCAAAGAGCCCACACATCAGTGGAAGAATGGCGCGGTGTCCTAGGTCAGAGTCGAGGGCGCCACTCGTGGCACGCCCGGCTAAACACGCCTCCTTGCCGCATTCAAACGCCTCCATGAAACCCGCCCGTGTGGAAGCCGAGAAACCCACTCTGGACACATGTCCGTTCATGACCGGTCCGGCGTTAAACGCAACACCGGCCGAGATCCTCCCGTCCGCCGTCTATTTAATCTCCTATTTAAACTAGGCCAAACGCCGGCCAAGAATCGCACACCTCCGCCGCTCCCCTATCTCCTCCACCATTTTGTCCACTCTTACAATGGCTTACGAAGAGTAGTTATTCCGCATCCAAGCCAGCTGGGTAGCCCGCCGGATACGAGCTATGCAGCTCACTGATAAACCTCCCTCCCCTCGCCCGACGGAGCTAGTTGCCACCCCAAGCCGGCGCGCGGTTCAGCAACTCGCCGCTCCAGGCCAGCTCAACGAGGAGCAGCGCACGGGCGTCGTTGCTGCCGTCCATGCCGCCGCCTCATACCGCGTCTCCCGTTTCTGTGGCCGAGACTCCCATGCCGGCGGCTGCACCATGAAAGCAGCGACAGAAGCCGGGTGCGCGGAGAGCGACGAGTCGGTGGCCAGCGCCTCTGTGTCCGCCGCCATCATCGATGAGAAGTAGAACACGGGAGGCAGCCGCCGCTTGGGTCCCATGAAGGCCACCGCGGAGGCAACGCCGGTGTACACAGCAGGTGTCTTGCTGGTTCCTTTTGTTGTGAGGACCTTCGTCGACCCCGCATGGGCTCCACGGAAGAGGGGAATGTTAGGATGAACTCGAGCCGGTGCCGGCCATGGCAAAGTAGTGGCCGGTGATGAACTCGAACCGGTGCCAGCCACCATCATCTTCGGCACCAGCCAATGATATCAGTTGGGCAGTGGGGAAGCGAGACGTCGTTTGCGCTGAAGCATATACCTCCGGGGCTCCCGGCAATCCGGTGATCATGCTGCCGGGCATGAGGAACACAAATCGATCGGCAGGCGACCATTTAGGCCAGGTATTATATACCTATGCTGTCCAGAACTAGCACCGCGTAGTTCATTTGAATGTAATGAAATCCGTCATGTTTGTATGAAAATCCGGTATTTTATATGATTTCCGTCGTTGTATATATGAAATATCAGTTTGTCTACGTGTTTGCGTGAATTTCGTACGGTTGGTTGAGTTGCTGTCATAATGTGTGCGGCTACGGTTGGATGGCGTAATTTGCGGGTCGCCAGTCGGTCCGCGGGCGGCTCGGGCGGCATTGTGGGACAAAAAAACACAGCTCGTGCGAGCTCGTCTCCAACGTGCGTGCTGGAGGATGCATGACAGCATGAGCACCCTAGCCATTCCTCGTTCATCGGTGGCAAAGGCACCGGTGGACAAAAGGGTCGCCAATATTTTGGCTACCCCGGGCAAGATCCAAACAGCCCCTCCCAACAGATTCAAATCCCTCGTTCGCCGTGGAATTTTGCGATGTGTTGTTTTCATGGACTAGCAAGATGCCCGTGCATTGCACGGAACATCAAGATGCATTTTTTTACAAACTCCCGCATGCATGCAAGGGATAATTAATGTCCTCCTTTGCTAGTACCACGAGGAAAACACCATTAATATTGCATAGATTAGTGTTAGTGGCCTTGTATATCTGCAAATTGTAATTTTGATAGTGGCCCCTTGTATATAAAAATGGAGGGAGAAAGATGAGAGATAAGTTGAGGAGGAGTGGGGCATGGTGGTGACTGGTGGTCGGACTGGGCGGAGGCATGGGGATGGACGGCTAATTATGTCTAGGTTTGTATCTCTCTCACACACACCCACGTAGGTAGGGGACGTGCATGAAGAGAAGAGGTGCACGCACGGCGCACGTAGTCCCGTCTCTTTCCCAACCACACCCGCGCGGGTACAGGGTGGCGCTCATTTCTGTACAAAAAAGGCAGCCCACATGGTAATTTGGCACGTGTACTGGTTGTCCACTTGGTGGAGGGAGGATCGTCTACCATGGGTGAACAAACAAATTGCGACTTGACGCCTTATGTTAAATTAAAAAAAGAGGCAAACCATGTTGGGCCTACCTTAGAGGCAAGGCTCTATACACTGGAGTACTTTTGATGTGTCCCGTCAACTCGCAGAACGAGGAGAAGCTTGCTTAGTACGCTGTCTCCCCCGCCCACGGGCGCGGTGGCTTGCAGGATGAGGTGAAGCTTGCTTACGAGTAGTAGTAGTAGTAGTAGTAGTAGTAGTAGTAGTAGTAGTAGTAGTAGTAGTAGTACTACTACTACTACTACTACTACTACTACTACTACTACTACTACTACTACTACTACTACTACTACTACTACTACTGTACGCCTTTACGCCCGCTCCCTCGCCCACGCGCGCGGTGGCTCGCAGCACGAGGAGAAAATTTTACTACTCCCTCCGTTTACTCCTCGTCCCTACAACGTACTTTGGTTAGTACTCCCTCCATTTACTTATACAAGGCCACTATAAAAAATACATTTTGCATCTATACAAGGCCACAAATAGTAATCGAGACAAAAGTTACTACTCCCTCCTTTCCAGTTTATGGCTCAATTTCAAAATCTCTCCAACCAAGGTAGACGGTGAGTGGTCGAATTAATTTCGTAGTTTGCACAAGTAATTAGTACGCTCGTTTTTCTCAAGAAGTTATGTTTACCGAGGCATTAATTAGAACGAATGCATGAATGGCCACTAAATTTCCATGAACTTGTACATGCATTGGTTAGTTTCCTCTTGACACTGCTTGCGTCGGGTTATCTAACGCACCTCGAAATCCAACATGTAATGGTACTACTACTAGCATAGTAGAATTGAGACTTATCAAAAGGAAAAACGAATGTTTTTTAGATGAGCCCTATAAACCCTAGTGGGTACGTACTCCGTAAAAACATATTTTTCCAAAACTAAGTCGCTCCCTTTCATGAATTCTGTAGTATACTCCTCCGTCGATGCTCCCTTTCATGAATTCTGTACTTCCTGTCGCCGACATGTGGGACATATAGCAACCGGGTCGACGTGTCAAGCACCAAATAACAGTGCAGGACAGCAGGGGGGACGCACCCCACTCGTACTGGCCCAGTAGTAGTAATGAGCAATGAGATGTCAAATCACAATGCCACACCTTCCTAGACGGACGAAGCAACCATTATTTCACACTTCGGTTCGCCATCATCTCAAACCACGTAGTATTGCTTCTGCCTCAAGAGGGACACGCGCATCGCCTTGGTACATCATGACACGTGGGACCGCATGACAGGCCATGCTCCCACGCTGATCGCTCGGTAAAATCACCTCATTTTTACTATACTTCCTCCGTATCGGTTTACTACTCTCTCCATTCATGGTATGCACGTCGTACATGGCATGCACGTCGTTCTAGGTTGAGAATTTTTACTATACTTCATCTGTTCATGGTATATTTTTTTACTCCTCTCTATCTCTTTCTTCGTACTCCCTCCGTCCCATAATATAAGAACATTTTTGACACTAGTGTAGTGCCAAAAATGTTCTTATATTATGGGACACAGGGAGTACTAGTATTTATTGCATTTGCCAAGGAGTGACTTCTTCCAATGTAATGGTGTTGCTAAGTTTGCTTCATTTAATTAGCTATAGACTCAAAATTGTCTTTTCACCTAGGTACACGTGCTTAGCACCATTTCTTCCTTGGGTCACCAAACTAGTCTCTCTCTTCTTGATTAACTTGCCACATCAGACTTTATGCCTATGTGGCAAGCTTAAGCACCTGTAGGAGCAAGTAAGTACAATAGTGCGCTTTACATGGCATTTTTGCATATGTGGAGGAAAGAGAGGCAAGGAAAAAGTGGAGAAGTGGGCTCTCATGCAAGAGCCAGCCTCTACTACATGGTGGAGCATTGGGAGAGGCACCTGTATGGAGGTGGTCAGGAATCGGGAGACTCACGCAGTTGTAGTGCCGCAGTTAAAATGATAATGGCAAGTCAAATCACGGGGCCCCACCTGTCCAGCAGTAACTCGCTGTCAAATCACACAACCCTACGTTTGCAACAGCCTACTCCCCCATCTTCTTGCGTCTTTGTCGAACTGACTAGGCGGAACTGCCCCGCCTACCACGCAGGAAAAGCCCCGCCCTCGACTTTTAAATACAACTACATCTGCTTAAGAATCCAATGATATACTTTTTGTGACATAGTAACTCATATTTAGTTAGTCAAATGGATGACCTAGAACTACGTGCAGGCCCTATAAACCGAGAAGCCTAAAAATAAAAAACCGAGACGGAGAGGGTAGTTCAGCATGTATCTTTTTAGATCAATATAGTCGGGATTCACCAAGGAGCAAAACCAAGTGGTAGGCTACTCCTGTCGTGTTGGCGTAGCAACTCAAGCAGGGTCAGTCCGCACATGAAATGGCGACACACTTAACAGGACCCCTTTGGCTGACATGTGGCTCATCCACCGTCTTGTTCCACGTGCGATGCACCAAATTACAGTTCGGAGCAGCGGTTGGAATTGGAGGCACCCCGGTCGTAGCGCCGCAGTAGTAGAAAATGAGCGATGAGGGGTCAAATCACAAAGCCCCACCTTTCCCGCATTAAGCTGGACGGACGAAGCAACCATCATTTCACTCTAGGGCGCAAGAGCATAAAGAAAAGAGAAAACAATGATGCGTGCGACAGCTACCTAGGGCACCCTAGGGTAGGGATCTCCACTATAGATCCTTTTTTTGAAAGCGCCTCCACTACAAATCGGCTTCTCCCTTGTCCTCTTGAAGAAAACCGATGATGAGTGTGGCGGTAGGGTTTGTAGGAGTACTACGGCGTGCGGGGCCACGTCGTAGTAAATGGGTTCAAGGACCAGTGGAGATATAGTACGTACAAAAAATTGTGTGGGCCGCTTGGTTTTACGGGAACGAGGCAGCATTTTGGGTTCGGGGACCAGTGGAGATATAGTACGTACAAAAAATTGTGGACGTAGGTTCGACCAAAAGGCAATGATGCATGGGCCCTGCATTTTGATATACCCGGGGCCGCGTGAAATTTGCTACTCTACTCAAAACTAGTAAGGTACACATGTATTGAACACATGAGATTTCGAAACCAAATTATGAATAAATACACACTATAGCATGTAAAGCTTTGAGTCATATATGCATGATGTAGATGTTCGTTTAGTTCTTATAGTTCATCTCATTCAAAATCAATTAGTTTTATAAAAATGTTAAGATTCATGGGGTTGTGCATTGTAAATCATAAAGTAAAAAACAAATAATGGCAATTCATTTAGAAAAAAAAATCAATTATGATACAGAAGATTCTAGAACAAAGGAGAAGTGCTTGTGTTTTGAGGTTTGTGCATTATGCTTAAGTTCAACCATGGAGTCTTCTAAATTGTACATGTGGCAGATCTGGTGGAATGTTGATGATATCCAGCGACTGGTGGTGCTCGGATTTGCCTATCTCTGCACTGTCGGGTTAGCTTCATCCAGCGACCATTTTTCAAAGTTATTGGCACACTATATAGTTCTTGTGCCATAGTTGTATGTTTTGGAGAAAAGCTACTAGTGGGTTGTACTATCTATTTAGGAATAGAAGATGTATACATGGAAGTTGTAGGGAAAGATATGACATGGAGCATCTCAATTCCTATGAGTAGAGATTGGAAAAGAGATGTCATTTGGTTCACATCATAGGAACTTTTCTATTGAATCCAGAGATGACATGTATCTCAATTCCTATGAGGAGGGATTAGAAAAGAGATGTAATTTGGTTCATATCATAGGAACTTTTCTATTGAATATACGCTAATGTTTATTTTCCTTTGAAATTAAGGGAGTATAGGAATCCATTCATATGAACCAAGTGGCTCTAAAGCTATAGAAATGATATCATGTTTATTTCCTTTGAAATGTGGAGTATATGAATCTATTCCTATGAACCAATTGGCTCTAAAGGAAAAAATCCTATAAAAATCATATCATATAGAGTTCCTATGATATTCCTCGACACTAAAGGATGCTTGAAATTGCTGCGGGTGATACGATGGTCTTTCTTTGTAGACTCCTCACCCATCTTTATAGTTACCTCTCGAAGATGAGTGAAATGATATATACATTGTATTCTACATGTGCAATTTGGTACATGAAAACTCGGTAAAAGTTTGCGAGGTTCGATTTTTCAATAAAGCTATATGCACTGCATTTCGAAACGGAGGGAGCATATGGCAGTTGCTAACACTCACGTGGAAGATTTGTGTGTAGGAGGAGTGGCTGTTCTGTTAAATGACATGGCAAAACTGACACTGTCAGATGCCGATCTAACGGTTCTTACGACGTTCGTCAGGAAAAGGCTTGTGGCGAACATTTGTTGGATAATGATTTACGGACACATGCATTGCATTGATACGTGCCCCCCTCTCTCTCACGCACACGCACCCTCACGAGTCACGACTCTCCCGAGTCCTCTTGCAGACTCGCACGTCGCACCCACCGTCTATCTGCAGGTAGACGTCACACACATATGTGCTCTTCACACCCTACCCTCAGAACTTCTAAAAAACAAAAGACGTCGCACACATTTTATTTTAGCTCACACGTCACACACTTATACTATTACTCTTGCGGCGAACATTCTTTGGGCATAGTATATTGTACTCTCACGAAGAGAAGTGGTGCACGCACGCACTAGTTCTCTCACACCCACTCGCGGGTACACATAGGAGCGCATTTTTTGAAGCTGGTACAACAAAATCACTCCACTATATATAAAAGCAGGAGCCTTAGTGCTTGGTTTACTAGGGTTCCTCTCGTTCACTCTCTCATGCTCTCCAGATCTAAGCAACACATAGGTGGCCACACTCTCTCTCAGCTCACAGCTGGTCACAAATCCGGCCGGACGACCTCGACTGGGGCAGGGGTGTAGGTGCATTGTTCACGCTATCGTCGGCGGCGAGGGAGGAGACCAACGGCTGCCCGCGCGTCCCGATCGGCGGCCGTGCTGTTCTCTGCGAGAGAGCGCCAGCTTGGGAGGGCCTCTGACCCCTTCTTCCTCCCTGCGGTATTGTGGCCAAGATGCGGCCTCCCGACGCCGTCTTTGCCACATGCCGACGACCCTCAGTTATATATTCCTTCGAAACCTGCCTTGCTCTACTGCCCCAGCTCCCTTCGTGTGGATCCTTTTCTACTTCCGTCCGCTGTTCCAAAGCCACCTAGACTTCTACTATTATTAGAAGTAAAGCTAGTTCATACAGTCGACTCAAAGCATTGGTTCAAATAGGGAAGAAAGTGGGAAAGCTGTAGCATGAATCTAGGACTTGGTTCTAAGAGGAAACGGGGGAAAGTAGTAATATCTGTCACTATTTAAATAACCGTATTTCTTATTTGCGCAAACAGGGATGTCTGTCTCCATCGTTTCGGGATGTCTATCTCCGTATCATTTCTATCCGCGCAATCAAAAGCACACACCTCAGTTTTAGTACAACTGCGCAAAATGAGATGGCTATCCCTTGTTGCCGTCGTCTAACCTCCCGTCTTCAAGGTATCTCTACGTTGGTAGTAACTAAGGTAGAATGACCAACGCAATCTAAAAGAAGCTGATTCGTACGTTTTACTTCCTGATTGCAGTGCAGGGACGAGCGAAAACAACTGCATCCTAGTCCGGAATGCACTTTCTACCAGTTCATCCATGGACCAAGGACTAGCTGGCACGGCTACACGACGGTTTTTTGGACAGGTGCGCGGACAAGAGGCATTGTGGTCTGCTTATTTCTGCAAATAGCGGTGCTTAAATTTAGTGGAATGCACAAGAATTTCAGCTGGTCAGTACACCACATGGTTCAGTTCAACATTCCAGCTGAGACCACAATTATAATTGGTTATTCTGGAATGAGAGAACCTAACCCTGAATGGTGGCAACAAGAAAAAACCAGAGTGAACTCCAGGAAATTTAAGCCTGCCGGGAGGCCCTTTCCTCAGAGAAGCCTTGCTTGTTCTTTCCTGATTTGTAAACCTTCTCACAACTTTGTCTTTTGCTGTGAACTAGTATATGTTTGTTATGTTCTATGAATCATTGAGATGTATAAAATTGCTTAACTTATGCTGTTCAAGTTTTTTATGAAGACGAGTTTAATGTGAGTGTTCCACATGAGCGCTGGACTAGCATGTGAATGTTTGGAATTTATTACATTGTGGCCTCAATTAAGTGCATGAACCACTGTAACAAGATACATAGTTGCTTATATGTCAGACAACAGATTGTTGATTGTGTGTTGGTCGATAGCCTAGTGTTGAAGCGAGCTGAGCCAATGTGCCGTGTTTTGCACAACTTCTTACAAGTGGGGTAGCACCAACAGTGTTTACAAGTACTTATGTATACGTCGGCGCACGGTTCTCGAACGAGTGCTCTATTTCATCAAAACACACACTGCTCGTATGATAAACCATGACAACTTATGTCTTACCATGCCATATTCATGAAAAAAGTAGTGAGGACGCATCTGTTTCGGCAACAATTACGACGGTTCTCACATGATTCACGAGCACACAAAAGTAGCAGCAGTTCCCATATATGGATTCAAACAGAGTACTAGCCCCAGAGGGGTCAATAACAGGCAAGGTTCGTATAATTAGACACAATCCAAACTACTATTAAACACTAGCTGGGGCAACTATTTCATGCCTCGATCTAATTTGGGCTGGACAGAAGACGGACCTTGCCATGAACATCATCGAGGACGTCCCGCAGCAGCTCAATCCTGTGAACCTTCATGAAGACAACCTTGTGGCCTTGCCGCTGATAAACCTATTTGTGGAGGCATGCCACGTCATCTTCCTGCGTAAGCTTGACAAGAATAGTATGCCTCACAAACGAAGGAGTAGCTTTGAACTTCTTGTGCTTAAGTACACCCTGGACAACACGCTTGACAACAGTGGGGCTGGAATACAACTCTTCATTGGTATAACCGCAAATGGCTTCCAGGATCCAACAGCCTAAGAACTCTGTTTTCCCAGTGCGTATATTCAGGCCGTCTGCCTGATAGCGAGTGACATGTACAACCACACAATCCTTGTCTGCATCAGGGCTCTAATTGAAATAGAAACAAATTCTGAATTACTTTTCAGTATAAGAAACACAAGTTATTTAAACCACTATGTATAGCATGGCATCGAAGCTAATAAAATTTTACATTATTAATCACCACATACTTCCTTTTCTATAAAAAATCACCACATACTTAGATGAAAAACCACAATCGAGATCGGCAAAGAAGGAAATCACCTTGGGCAGCTCAGCGGGTGGGGGGGGGGACACATCCTCGAAGGGGGAAAACTGCTCTTGCAGTGCCACGGGGGCTGTAACCTCAAACGGGGCGTTGACCATCTCAGTAGTGGCCGTGAGCGTATCTAGGGTCGCCTCGGTGGTTGCCTCCATCTTCTTGGAGCTCTCTGTCTCGTGGGGATCAGCCTCCCACGTCTGCTCCAATATCGGCAGATCTTTGCCTGTTTCTCCTTGGTCCATCATGAAACTGACGAATACTAGGAGACAACTGAAAGGAAAACACAATCGCAATGACAATGAAACAAAAAAGAGAGTGAGGATCGGTTACTGCTTTGCAAAAGTTCTTTTTTTTTCTCTGAACGAAAATATACCAACATCATGGATCCGCTTACCTTCCCTTCGTTCGGAGAGAAGAACAGTGGCAGATGCAAGTGTTGCCTTTCTTGAAGATGGTGAGGGACAAGGGGATTCAGCGAAGAGTGAAATGATGGTTGCTTCATCCGTCAAACTTAGACTGCAGGGAGGTGGGGTTTTGTGATACGACGGCTTGTTACTGCCGCGCTACGACCGGGGTGACTCTCCGCCTGCATACTGCCTTCTAATTTGGTGGATGGCATTTGGGCCCATGCGCTGCATGGCCCGCATGTCGGTGAACAAAAGTATAACGACATTCAGTAGAGGGAGACGTTTCAATGACCTAGGAGGAGCCAGAAGCGGTAGAGTGTCTCCACTGTACTAGTAGTAATTGTTTTTCTGGGTAGCTGTAGAGTGTCTCCACTGTACTAGTAGTAATTGTTTTTCTGGGTAGCTGTAGAGTGTCTCCACTGTTCTAGTAGTTATTGTTTGTCGGGGCCCAAGACAAAACAGCCCATCCACACTAGTAAATAGTAAAATCAATTCAGAAGTCCATATATTTACTGAATGAGAGGTGCTACCCAGACCCAACACACAAAAGAAAACCTGGGTGCTCTTCTTCCTCCTCGCTCCCACCCACCTCACGTCAGCTCGCTCCACTCGTACCCCCAAATTCCTCACCTCACTCCTACAGAAAACCCCAGCTCCCCTTCTTCCTCACTCATATAGAAAACCCCCAGCTCCCCTTCTTCTTCGCTCGCACTACAACTAGGCTCATCATTTGTTACTCTGCTTAAATCCGTGAGCGCGACACGACGCCCTCGAGGAAAATGGAGTCGGCTAACCCCAACGCCAAGAAGATGAGGCTCCCGCCAGCGGCGACGCCTGTTGTAGATCCCGCACCCGGTAGCGCGGGGAGAAGCGGCGACCCCGCCCCCACCGGATCCCAGGAACCCGTAGAATCTTGGGTGGACCGCATCAGCGATCTCCCGGACGCCCTCCTTGGGGAGATCATCTCGCTTCTCCCCACCAAGGATTGCTGCCGCACCCAAGTCCTCTCAATTCGGTGGCGCCCTCTATGGCGCGCCATGCCCCTTAATCTCGACTGTCGTGAGCTATCTCTATTCAATGATTTTTAAATCCCCAGAGCCATCATCTCCTCCCACCAGGGCTCCGTTCAAAGCCTCTGCATCCCGTCATGCTACCTGAGCAAGCATACCATGCCCTGCACGGTGGACGCCTGGCTGGAATCCCCTGAATTCACAGAACTACAACTGCTTGAGTTCTACTATTCCCCTGGAAATCACATACCACATACCGAACGCCATGAACTTGTGCCCTCAGCACCGATGTCCATCTCGCAGTTTTCGTCCTCTCTCCACACCGCCACCTTTGTGCGGTGCTACCTACCAGACAATTTGGTACTAAACCTTCGACTCCCATTTCTCAAGAAACTTTCACTTGTGCGGGTTCGTATATGAGAGGCCTCATTGCACAGCATCATCCACTCCAGTTGCCCTGCGCTGGAGTGCTTGGTGCTTGTTTTCACAGCTAGAATCGGTTGTCTCCAAATAAAGTCGCCTAACCTTGTAAGATTTGGAATTTGTTTTGACGGAAGGCAGCTCATCATCCAAGATGCCCCTTCACTTCAAAGGTTGATCCTTGATTCTAGTTATTCAGCGTTGCAAATAACCGTCCTCTCTGCGCCTAAACTGGAGACCTTGGGTGTAATACATGATCTCTGTGCTCATTTCAATATGGTGTTTGGCTCCACAGTTCTTCAGGTACTTTATATTATCATCTACACTTGTAACCATAAGCTGCATTTTAAATTTCTGCGCATAATTTATATATCATCTTGGAGTACACATTTTGTACTAATATTATGTTCTATGCTTAATGAAGAGTTTCTCCATGGATGGCCTATCAATGGTGCTGGATTCCGTCAAGATCTTATATATCCAAATGAATAGTTTTGATCTGAACAAGATTATTGGCTTGCTACAATGCTTTCCATGTCTGGAGAAGTTGCATATAAAGGTGATAATTTCACGCACATTGGAAGCCCGCATATAGTGTACTAGAATTAACCGTTCAACGGTTGCTCTTTCAACACTCTTCTTTTAGACCTTAACTGCTTTCAATCTTCATGTCTATTTAGGCAACAGGACAGGGTAAGAAAGTTATAACCAATCGGTGGATTCGTAAGCATCGGGATTTTCTCACTTCTCATGAGATTCGATTGAAGACAATAACGCTAGAATGATATGTAGCCAACCGTGCAAACACATGATTTGTCACATTCTTCCTGCTGAATGCGAGGTTACTATTGTCCATCAGGCTTAAGTTTATCAGTAGCATGGTTTTGACGGATGGGTATGTCGAAGAGCAAAAAAAGGAGTTTCAGGTGGGCAAAAGAGCTTCTGAACGTGCCGGGATTCTATTTACAACATATTGTGGTCATAATGCAGTAAATTTTACGACCTAGGATGTTCATTCTATGGACCTGACCGATCCATTTGATTGTGACTGCCGAAAACAGTACTACAGTTAGATGTTGTTGCCCTTTTCAATCTGGTTTTTTTGTAAACCTGATGAACAATTAACCCTCGTGCTTTTGTACAGTTTGTAAGCTGGAGTTAGATGTTCCTGCCCTTTTCAACTCGGCTGTGACTGTTAAATTTTCTTTGAAACAAGGCAAATGGCTTGCCATTCGTTTAATTTAGAGTGAAATATTGTAACAAATCCCAACCAAGGGAAATAACATCACTCTCGCCGGCTGCTTGAGCTCACTGTGCATTACAGAAGCCAAGTGATTAGCCCCCACCAGCACACACAAACTTATTTCGAACTAGCACATCAAATGGGATGTAAATTTTCATAGGAAAGGATGCATGACCGTGACAGATTTGGATTCTGACATTTGGGACCCGCGAGGAAATAGCCTATCCAAGGTGGTGTCGACTTACTAGCCAGTCAACAAACGATTCTGCCTACCAGCCATTGGATTAACATCCAACATCTGTCGTGTGTCTTCTATCTCTTGTCCTCTTCTTCCTCCAGCCGCCCAAACCAAACCACCCCGTCGGCTCCGCCTGCTCCCGCCTCCCATGGCTAGCTGCGCCTTCGCCGCCCTACCGTACGTACCCTCCAACGTTGGCCAGTCCCTCCCTCTATTCCCCCACACGTCCTGTTATTCTCCGGCGACGTCAGCCCCAACACACACCCGCGCCCGAACCAGTCAACCCTCGTACTCCCCTCCGCCTGCCACTGGACCGGCGCATCTTCAACGGCTCCTGTTCGTTCCGTCCGAGGCCTCGCCGTAGTCCTCCGCCTTGCGGCCTTGGTTTGCTCGCCGTGCGCGGTGCGCCACCCTCTTGCGTTGTCAACGTCGTCAACAACCGAGAGGAACAAGGAGATGACTATACGTGGAGAGGATGACAGTAGGGACCCACCAGCGTCATGGCAGTACGCAAGCAAGTGCCTCTATAGTACAAGCCCAAAAATATGGTTCCTCCTAATGGTTGGACATCTAGGGCTCACGCCATTGTCAACGTAGTCAATAAACGAGAGAATTACACTACGAGCGGCTGACACCAGGGACCCAGCAAGTCGCGTAGTTTTTTTAGGAACAAGCAGTTGTTATTTATACTAGTTTTAGCGACGAATCAAGGTAACAACGGGGCTATGTATCATGAGCCCAGTTGTGTTTTTTTCTTGCTGAAAATGGCTAGCCCAGTTCTATTTTTTTAAAGAAATACCCAAACAAGGCCTACTTGCTTTATCGGCCCTGCTGGGCTGCAAATCTTTCAAGACGAGGCGAGTTTCATTCAGTTTGCCCAGAAATGGGCTGTACATTTTTAAAACACATCAAACTGGGAATTAGTTTCAATTTTTTTCATTACAAAATCTTAAATTCCATTGATTTTTACACGTGGACAATTATTTGGATTTTATATTTGTATAAATTATTTTTCAAAATAGTTTGAATGTGAATCGATATTTCTGGATGAAAAACAGTTGACCGCACTGAAATATGCAAAATTTCGTATACTTTTTAACCGTGGCCACAATATGGGGTGTAATGCTAACAAAAAGAAGATGGGCTCCAAAAAATTTCTTAAGAATTAGCAAATGGGTTGTACATTATTAGAAATAATGGCAGATGGGATGTATGCTGTTTTCCACAGATTTGAGGCTGACTTGTGCGCCTACTACAGGTTGACGCATATGCTTTCATAAAAAAAGGTTGGCGCACACGCAACGCCCTGTCAACTTAGTCAACACACGAGAGCAGTGACTGTTGGATGTCCATCCAATGGCTGTCGTGCTTCTTCAATCTCTGCTCTTCATGCTCCAGCCGCTCAAACAAGCGCCAGCGGGACTGCCTGCTCCCTCCTCCCACGGCCGGCTATGCTGCCGTGCAGGCCTCATGGCCCCACCGTACTCCCATCGTTGGCCTAGGCATCCCTCTACTCACTCACACATGCTGTTATTCTCCGGCGACGGCAGACGAACCAGTAAACCCTCGTACTCCTCCGCGTGGGAAACAACTTCCGAGTATTCCCTGGCTCCATGTCGTTCCCATCCTAGGCCTCGCCGTCGTCCACCGCCCTGGTGCTCTCAGCGCGGCCTGGTTAACGTGGTCAATGAACGACATCCATCGGAAGTGGACTGTAAGTGGAGAGGCTGACAGCTGGGTCCACGGCCGCATGCAAGGAAATGCCTCCTTATTACGCGCAAAATAATGATTCCTCCACCTGACAGCTAGGATCCACAAGAAGGGCCTCTGTATTTCACGAAAAAAACGTTCCTCCCGCTGACAGGTCGGACCCACCAGCTATATCTTCGCACGCAAGGAAGTGCCTCCTTATTACGTCCAAAAAATGAATACCCCCTTGCTAGCTAGGACCCACCATATTGTCGGGCTGACTTGTGGGCCTACTAAGTTGACGGGGACGGAGGGCTTTGTCAACTTAGTCAATACTCCAGTGACCATATGATGTCCATCCAACGGCCATAGTGCTTCTTCAACCTCTGGTCTTCTTGCTCCAGTCGCCCAAAGCAGCGCCGGTCGTGCCGCCTGCTCCTGCCTCCCGTGGCCGGCTGTGCTACCACGGAGGCCTCACCGCCCCCATACTACTCCCACCACTGGCCAGGCCATCCCTCCACTCACCCACACCCCCTGTTATTCTGCGGCGACGGCAGCCTCACACCGCAGCCAAACCAGTGAACGCTCGTACTCCTCTCCGCATGGGCATCCACTGCCGCGTCTTGCCCGGCTCCGTGTCATCCCCTTCCTAGGCCTCGCCGTCGTCCACCGCCGTGGTGCTCTCGGTGCAGCGTGGTCAATGTGGTCAATGACCGACTTCCATCGAAAGAGTACTGTACGTGGAGAGGCTGACAGCTGGGTCCACGGCAGCCGCAAGGAAGTGCCTCCTTATTACGCGGAAAATAATTATTCCTCCACCTAACAGCGGGGACCCACCGGACGGGCCACTAGTATTTTGCGAAAAAAATCGTTTCCCCATGACTGATGGGACCCACTGGACGGGTCACCGTATTTCGTGAAAAAAACGTTCCCCCCGCTGTCAGCTCGGACCCACCAGAAGTGCCTCCTTATTACGCACAAAAAAATGAATACTCCCCCAGCTAGCTGGGACCCACCTTGGTGGGAGGCTGACTTGTGGGCCTACTAAGTTGAGGGGGACGAAGGGCTTTGTCAACTTAGTCAATATGAACGATTCTAGCTTCAGTGACCGTACGATGTCCATCCAACAGCCGTAGTGATTCTTCAACCTCTGGTCTTCTTGCTCTAGCTGCCCAAAGCAGCGCCGGTCGTGCCGCATGCTCCTGCCTCCCGTGGCCGGCTGTGCTGCCGCAGAGGCCTCACCGCCCCCTACTATTCCCACCGCTAGCCAGGCCCTGTGGCGACGACAGCCTCACACCGCAGCCGAACCAGTGAACCCTCGTTCTCCTCTCTGCGCGGGCTTCCACTGCCACGTATTCCCCGGCTCCGCATCGTCCCCTTCCTAGGCCTCGCCGTCGTCCACCGCCGTGGTGCTCTCCGCGTGGAGTGGTCAACATGGTCAAGGAACGACTTCCATCGGAAGAGTACTGTACGTGGAGAGGCTGACAGCTGGGTCCATGGCCACAAGCCAGTTTTTTTTGTGATTTGCCAAGTAAGTCGCTTTGTCAGGCCTGTTGGGCTGCAAATCTTTCAAGACGAGGAGAGCTTTCATTCGATTGGCCGAGAAAATGGCCCCTCAGTAATGAGAAATGGGCTGTACATTTTTAAAACACATCAAACCGGCAATTAGTTTCAAATATTTTTTTATTTCAAGATTCTAAATTACATTAATTTTTATGCGTGGAGAATTTTTTGGATTTTATATTGATATACATTTATTTTTAAAATCAGTTTGAATGTGAGTCGAAATTTCGGGATTAAAAACAGTTCGGAGCGCACCGAAATATGCAAAATTTCGTATAATTTTTTAACCGTGGCCACAATATGGACTGTAATGCTAACAAAAAGAATATGGGCTCCAAAAAAAACCTTAAGAATTAGCAAATGGGCTGTAAATTATTAGAAATAATGGCAGATGGGCTGTATGCCGTTTTCCATAGATTTGAGGCTTTCCTAAAAAAAAGGTTGACGCACAAGCACTGACTGTTGGATGTCCATCCAACGGTCGTCGTGCTTCTTCAATCTCTGCTCTTCCTGCTCCAGCCGCTCAAACAAGCGCCGACGGGACTGCCTGCTCCCTCCTCCCCGCGGCCGGCTGTGCTGCCACGCAGGCCTCACCGCCCCACCGTACTCCCATAGCTGGCCTAGCCATCCCTCTACTCACCCACACCGCTGTTATTCTCCGGCGATGGCAGACGAACCAGTAAACTCTCGTACAGTCGTACTCCCCTCCGCATGGGAAACAACTGCCGAGTCTTCCCTGCCTCCGTGTCGTCCCCTTCCTAGGCCTCGCCGTCGTCCACCGTTGTGGTGCTCTCGGCGCGGCGTGGTCAATGTGGTCAACGACCGACTTCCATCGGAAGAGTACTGTGCATGGAGACGATGACAGCTGGGTCCATGACCGCAGTAAGGAAGTGCCTCCTTATTACGCGCAAAATAATTATTCCTCCACCTGACAGCGGGGACCCACCGGACGGGCCACCGTATTTCATGAAAAAAACGTTTCCCCCCTGACTGCTGGGACCCACCAGCTACACCTTCGCACGCAAGGAAGTGCGTTCGGGCAAAAAAAACCAAAACGATTTGCCCCCTGATTGCTGGGACCCACCAGCTACATCTTCGCACGCAAGGAAGTGCCTGACAGTCGGGACCCACCTGGTCGAAGCGTACGTAGCGTTGTCATTCTGGTTGCGAACGTGTACGTACATATATACTGGTCGATGTGGAGGCGCACACGTGTCGTAGTAGAGGTGCGTACGTGTCATAGTAGAGGCGCGCACGTAGCATGTACACGTACGTACAGCGGCCAGGGTGCAAGAAAGAAAATACGGCCACGTACGTACATACTGGCAGGGTCTCGAACGCCTACTCGCGCATACATACGGCGAGGGCTTGTGTAGATGGCTGGGTCAGAACGGAGAAACAACTTCGTCGTCGTGTTCATGGGGAGGCAACGGAATGCGTGTGTTCATGGGGAGGCAACGGAATGCGTCGTGTTCATCGGGAGGCAATGGAACGCGTGGGAGCCAACCGGCTGGGTCGGAACGGAATGCGTGGTCGTGTTCACCGGGAGGGCTTGGACGGAACAGGTGATGGAAACGAGGCCTGGCGTACCGCACAACGGAGGAAACGGACCTCCTACGGTCGAAACGGGGGTCCTGTTGATCGGGAGGGGTGTGGCGTACCGCAAAATGGAGGAAACGGACCTCCTACGGTCGAAACGGGGGTCCTATTGATCGGGAGGGGTGTGGCGTACCGCAAAACGGAAGAAACGAACCTCCTACGGTCGAAACGGCGGTCCCGTTGATCGGGAGGGGTGTGGCGTACCGCAAAACGGACGAAACGGACCTCCTACGGTCGAAACGAGGGTCCTGTTCATCAGGAGGGGTGTGGTATACCGCAAAACGGGACTCCACGGGATACTGTTCATCTCCACCGTCGACCTCCTCCAGCCTCCACGGGCTCCTGCTCATCCAGCCTCCACCGCGCGCTACTCCACCGGCTACTATTCAACCACCACTCCACCATCTACTGTTCATCCAGCCCTCCACACCACGGGGTCCTGTTCAACCACCCTTCCACGGGCACCCCTCCACCGTCTACTGTTCATCTAGCCCTCCACCACATCACGGGGTCCTGTTCATCCAGAGGCAACGCCACCGCTCACTGTTCATCCAAACCCCCCCGCAACGCTCACTGTTCATCCCAGAGGCAGCATCGATCGGCTTCAGTTAGCAGCAGTAGCGAAGGAATCGCTCGATCAGGTTCGGTTAACAGCCATCGATCGATCGCTCGGGTTCAGTAACGCATAGACTACAGTGCAATCGCTCGGGTTCAGTTAGAGCCAACGCCTCGCACACACGCGCGTACGTGTATGAGAGAAACGTGCATCGCTCGGCCCCCGACCTCCCACCGTAACCGGGAACTCCCCGAAATTTTCCTCGCCCTCGCTTCTACCACGGGTTTTTCCGTCATGGACGGCCCAAAGAATGTCATGCAGCTGTGTCTCCGACCCGCCTAGGACGAAAAGCCCATTTTCTGTCATGATTTTTTGTCATAGAAGTAGGAGCCCACCACATCTATGATGATACCGGGTTTTGACACAATTATCGTCATAGAAGTGTCATATGTATGACAATTTTTTTTGTTCGGCCCAAAATGTCACGGATGTGTCTTTTTTTTGTAGTGGAAGGGGGAGGCCGAATCCCTCCCCTTCCTTCTCTCTTCCCCTCTTTCCTTCTCCTCCTATTTCGGCCTATATGGGGGGTGCACCTGCCCCTTAGGGGCTGGTCTGTCCCCCTCTTGGCCCATCAGGCCCATATAGTTGCCGGGGGGATGCCCGAAACCCCTTTCGGTGACCCGATATGTACCCGATACCCCAAGAACACTTCCGGTGCCCGAATATCATCGTCCTACATATGAATCTTTACCTCTCGACCATTTCGAAACTCCTCGTCATGTCCGTGGTCTCATCCAGGATTCCGAACAACATTCGGTCACCAAATCACATAACTCATATAATACAAAATCGTCATCGAAAGTTAAGCGTGCGGACCGTACGAGTTCGAGAACTATGTAGACATGACCGAGAAACCTCTCCGCTCAATAACTAAAAGCGGAACCTAGATGGTCATATTGGTTCCCACATATTCTACGAAGATCTTTATCGGTCGTATCGTAATGACAACATACGTTATTCCTTTTGTCATCGGTATGTTACTAGCCCGAGATTCGATAGTCGGTATCTTCATACCTAGTTCAATCTCGTTACCGGAAGTCTCTTTACTCATTCTGTAATACATCATCCCGCAACTAACTCATTAGTCACATTGCTTGCAAGGCTTCTTATGATGTGCATTACTGAGAGGGCCCAGAGATACCTCTCCGATACTCGGAGTAACAAATCCTAATCTCGATCTATGCCAATGACAAACACCTTCGGAGATACCTGTAGAGCATCTTTATATCACCCAATTATGTTGTGACATTTGATAGCACACAAGGTATTCCTCCGGTATATGACATGAAGAAAGCTATAGCAATAAAACTAAACGATCAATATGCTAAGCTAATGGATGGGTCATGTCCATCACATCATTCTCCTAATGATGTGATCTCGTTCATCAAATGGAAACACATGTCTATGGTTAGGAAACTTAACCATCTTTGATTAACGAGCTAGTCTAGTAGCGGCTTACTAGGGACACAGTGTTTTGTCTATGTACGCACACATGTATCAAGTTTCCGGTTAATACAATTCTAGCATGGATAATAACATTTATCATGAATAAGGAAATATAAAATAACAACTTTATTGTTGCCTCTAGGGCATATTTCCTTCAGTCTCCCACTTGCACTAGATTCAATAATCTAGATTACATTGTAATGATTCTAACACCCATGGAGTCTTGGTGCTGATCATGTTTTGCTCGTGGAAGAGGCTAAGTCAACGGGTGTGGCACATTTAGATTAGTATGTATTTTGCAAATATCTATGTCTCCCTCCTTGACCTGATCACGGATGGAGTTGAAGCGTCTCTTGATGTGTTTGGTTCTTTTGTGAAATCTGGATTCCTTCGCCAAGGCAATTGCTCCAGTATTGTCACAAAATATTTTCATTGGACCCGATGCACTAGGTATTACACCTAGATCGGATATGAACTCCTTCACCCAGACTCCTTCATTCGCTGCTTCCGAAGCAGCTATGTACTCCGCTTCACACGTAGATCCCGCCATGACGCTTTGCTTGGAACTGCACCAACTGACAGCTCCACCATTCAATATAAATACGTATCCGGTTTGGGACTTAGAGTCATCCAGATCAGTGTTAAAGCTAGCATCGACGTAACCATTTACCACGAGCTCTTTGTCACCTCATAAACGAGAAACATATCCTTAGTCCTTTTCAGGTACTTTAGGATGTTCTTGACCGCCGTCCAGTGATCCACTCCTGGATTACTTTGGTACCTCCCTGCTAGACTTACAGCAAGGCACACATCAGGTTTGGTACGCAGCATAGCATACATGATAGAACCTATGGCTGAGGCATAGGGAATGACTTCCATTTCCTCTCTATCTTCTGCAGTGGTCGGACATTGAGTCTGACTCAACTTCACACCTTGTAATACAGGCAAGAACCCTTTCTTCCCCTGATCCATTTTGAACTTCTTCAAAACTTTATCAAGGTATGTTCTTTGTGAAAGTCTAATTAAGCATCTTGATCTATCTCTATAGATCTTGATGCCCAATATATAAGTAGCTTCACCGAGGTCTTTGATTGAAGAACTTTTATTCAAGTATCCTTTTATGCTATCCAGAAATTCTATATCATTTCCAATCAACAATATGTCATCCACATATAATATTAGAAATGCTACAAAGCTCCCACTCACTTTCTTGTAAATACAGGCTTCTCCAATAGTCTGTATAAAACCATATGCTTTGATCACCTCATCAAAGCGTATATTCCAACTCGGAGATGCTATAAATGGATCGCTGGAGCTTGCACACTCTGTTAGCACCTTTAGGATCGACAAAACATTCTGGTTGCATCATATACAACTCTTCTTTAAGAAATCCATTAAGGAATGCAGTTTTGACGTCCATTTGCCAAATTTCATAATCATAAAATGCGACAATTGCTAACATGATTCGGACAGACTTAAGCATCGCTACGGGTGAGAAGGTCTCATCGTAGTCAACTCCTTGAACTTGTCGAAAACCTTTCGCAGCTAGTCGAGCTTTGTAGACAGTAACATTACCATCAGCGTCAGTCTTATTCTTGAAGATCCATTTATTCTCTATGGCTTGTCGATCATCGGGCAAGTCAACCAAAGTCCAAACTTTGTTCTCATACATGGATCCTATCTCGAATTTCACGGCCTCAAGCCATTTATCGGAATCTAGGCTCATCATCGCTTCCTCATAGTTCATAGGTTCATCATTGTCTAGTAACATGACCTCCAGAACAGGATTACTGTACCATTCTGGTGCGGAACATGCTCTGATTGACCTACGAGGTTCGGTAGTAACTTGATCTGAAGTTTCATGATCATTATCATTAGCTTCCTCTCTAGTTGGTGTAGGCATCACGGGAACGGTTTCCTATGATGAGCTACTTTCCAATTTGAGAGAAGGTACAATTACCTCATCAAGTTCTACTTTCCTCGCACTCACTTCTTTTGAGAGAAAATCCTTCTTTAGAAAGGATCCAGTCTTAGCAACAAAGATCTTGCCTTTGGATCTGTGATAGAAGGTGTACCCAACAATTTCTTTTGGGTATCCTATGAAGACGCACTTCTCCGATTTGGGTTCGAGCTTATCAGGCTAAAGCTTTGTAACGCCCTGAGTCCGATGCGCCAGGTGTCTCCAGTCTATTCGCCATCATTGCCATGTCATTTGCTTGCGTGTTGCATCTTGCCATGTGTCGGTGTACAAAAAGAGGGGTACACTTTTTGCACCCCTATAACTGTGCACGGGCAGTCAGAGCCGCGCCCACGACCACACGAAGCAAGGCAAGGGAGGTGAGCCGGGGTAAGACTGATGCTCAAGGGAACTGGAGCAATGCCAAGGCCAGGACCACGAAGAGCCAAGTGACGAGGCGGGCTCCCTCGGCAAGATCCTTGCCGCGGCGACTCGCCCCACGCCCACGGAGCGAATCACCCTTGAGTCCACTGCCCCCATGGGGCAAGGATTCAGGAGACGTCTCCGTGGTGGCATGCAGATCTTTGTGAAGATACACTCAAGATCAGATATGCACTAAGAAGACGACGACCCTTGGCAAAATACCAGCCAAGGAAGACCACGAGACCCCCGGCAAGCGCCTTGCCGGGGACAACGGCAGGCGCCGCGGCAAGACCCTTGCTGGGGCCCCGGCAAGGCCCTTGCCAAGGACATCTACAGGCCACCATCAGGCCCATGCCAAACCAAGTCCCCACCGCCATTCGCATACAGCTGCCGACCCAACCAACTAGGCAGGCACCTGCGTGGCGGCATGCAGATCTTCGTGAAGACACCACCACCGCGCCACCTCAGCTGCCTGCCTGCCTACATAGCACCACGGGCATCACTGGCCAGGGCGCGTGTCGACGCGAGGAGGAGCGGCGACGAACGAGACGGGCTTCGCCCCCGTCCCCGATAAAGCAAGGACACCTAAGCAGACGCATTAAATGCACCTTTTCATGTAATGCGAGTGTCGGTGTACAAAAAGAGGGGTACACTTTTTGTACCCCTATGACTGTGCACGGGCAGTCTGAGCCACGGGCGCCGCCGCACCGAGGCCGACAAGGGAGGTAGAACCAAGGTGAGGCCAAAGCCAAAGAAGAGCAGAACGACGCCAAGACCAAGACCACAAAGAGCAAAGGGGACGAAGCGGCCCCCCCCCGGCAAGATCCTTGCCGGGAGGCGGTTTTTGCCAACCCGGCAAGACCCTTGCCGTGGCAGCTCGCCCCACACCTACGGAGCGGGTCACCCTTGAGTCCACTGCCCCCATGGGGCAAGGATTTGGGAGGCATCCTCATGGTGGTATGCAGATCTTTGTGAAGACATTCAAGATCAGATGCACACTCTAGAAGATGATGGTCCTTGGCGGGATCCCAGCCAAGGAGAACCGCAAGGCCCCCGGCAAGAGCCTTGCCGGGGATGACAGCAGGCGCCACGACAAGACCCTTGTCGGGACCCTGACAAGACCCTTGCCAGGGCCGCGGCAAGGTCCTTGCCAAGGACACCTGCGGGGCCACCATCGGACCCGCGCCAGTCACACCTCCACCACCGTTCGCATGCAGCTGCCGACCCAGCCAGCTGGGCAGGCACCCGCGTGGCGGCATGCAGATCCTCGTGGAGACCCACCGCTGCGCCACCTCAGCTGCCTGCCCGCCTACATGGCATCACAGGCACCGCTGGCCAGGGCGCGTGTCGACGCGGGTGAGAGCGGCGACGGACGAGACAGGGCTCTCCCCCGCCCCCGATAAAGCAAGGACACCTAAGCAAGGCGCATTAAATGCGCCTTGTCATGTAACACGAGGGATAACCTGGCAACACTGTACCCTTTCCACCTCCTGTGTGCCACTATGGCAGCCCCTTTCCCTATAAAAGGAGGCCCCAGGCGACCAGGAAGAGGATTCGGCTTTTTGGAGCTCCTCATGCCCCATAGCTAGCTCAAGAACACAAACATATAATCCACCAAAGCAGGAGTAGGGTTTTACGCATCTTCGCGGCCCGAACCTGGGTACAGGAATCGTGTACTGCCTGCTCGATCGGCTCTTCTCACGACCCCCGCGC
The DNA here is from genome assembly GCA_963921465.1 of Triticum timopheevii. Taxonomy (NCBI): domain Eukaryota; kingdom Viridiplantae; phylum Streptophyta; class Magnoliopsida; order Poales; family Poaceae; genus Triticum; species Triticum timopheevii. Next base: position 301,224,675 of record OY997270.1, read on the forward strand.
CCCGCAACCGCAGAAAGGGATTCTCGTGATCCCATAGGTGTCGCTTCCCACCGACATCTTTGGCGCGCCAGGCAGGGGCTGCGCAGTTGTGAGAATCAGCTTTAGCAGTCAGTTCGATGCTCCTTTGTCTTCGCGATCTTTGAAGAAGAAAAGGGGCCAGGAGATCGACACTCGAGCGATCACGGACAAAAGCTAAGTTGCGCTGAATTCTCGCCTATAATCCCCTTTTTATTTTGAGGTCATTCCCCCCGGAGATGTTCGCTTTGTATGAAAAACCTGCACGCCAGGGGGCTCTACCACGATTGGCAACGCCCTTGCCCTGTTTCGAGTCCGCTCAACAGCTCAAGCGGCTGCGTCGAGAGTGGCAGGGTAGCCTCCCGTAATCGGCAACGTCCTCGATTCTGACTCAAGTCAGGCTCAACAGTTCGAGCAACCGCGTTCGGGACGGGAAGGTGGCTCACCCGGTTGCACGCGTACCCGGCAGGCCATGGGGATCCGTCCCCAAGACGCCGCTTGGGGCTTTCGCGCCGGCAAGCCTTCCCGATCGGCGTAGGGCACACATACAAAGAGGAATTGAACGGGGAAATAACATGCATGAAATTAAAGAGTACTTCAGAGTTATATTACATCACATCATTGCTGCGGTTCTAACTAAAGATAAAATTTATCTTGGTCGAGGGCCCGCAGCGGCGAAGAATAACGGGACGCCTAGTCCCGGCGCTGGCCTTCCACCCTCTTGATTTCGCCGATACAGTCGGTGATGGGCTTGATGCGCTCCTTGAGCACCGCGGGATCAGCATCCTCCGGCAAGCTCTTCATCGCAGCCGCGAAGTCAAGATCGGGATTCCAGTATGCCACCTTGGTGAGGACCTTTGTCACGACCCTCCGGCAAAGACGCTGGGCCTCCTCGGCCAGCGTGGCCGTCCTGTTGGAGTGGAGATAGGCCAGGGCCCCGAGGACGCCCTCGAAGAATTGGGTCAGCTTGGCGTTGACGGTCCCGCTGCGCTCAGGAGCGTACCTCACATTTGGCAACCCCATGGTGGCCAATTGCAAGGTAAACCTGCCGGCAACGACCTCTAGATGGCTGATCCACCTGTTCTCGCCCGCCACATACTCTTGGTGGGAGGCGACCTCGGCTGCCCGCTGCTGCTTCTCCTCCTCCAGGATTTTGGTCAAGGCCTCCTCCCGAGCTTTGCTCTCCGGCAACAGCTTCTTGAGATCCTCCAGATTCAGCTTGAGGTCTCTGATGGAGTCTCGCGCCTCGGAGAGCTCACCAGTCCTGCTGATGACCGTTCCCTGCGCCTCCACCAAGGCGCGGTTGAGCGTGTCCGTCTTGCCGGACAGCTGGAGGGCCTGCTCCTTCAGCTCGTCCCGCTCTGCCTCCAGCTCCTTCACCTTGCCGGCGTGGGCCAGGGCTTGGGCATCGAGCGCCTCTCTGTGCCTCTGCTCCAGCTCATGGGTCCGTCGTGCGACAAGGGCCTCGAGCTCCTTGTCCTTGCCGCGAAGCGTAGCGGCAAGCTTCGCTTCGCGTGCGGAGAGGTCCTCCTCCTGGGAGTTCAAGGTGGCTTGATGCTGGTTCCGGATGGCTTCGGCTGCGGCGGCCAAGTTCGCCGCCTTCTCCTGGGCCTTCTCGATGTCGGCCATCTTTAGGGCGAGCTCCACCTCGCGCTGGGCAAATTTCTCCTGGAAGGCCCTCTGCTCCTCGCGAGACTCGTGGAACCAAGCCTGCGTTTCACCGACGCGCGCCTTGAAGTCCGCCTCCGCGTTGTCCACCGCTACCACCCTGGACTCAACTTTGTCCAGGCGGCCGCGGTAGAGCGCTTGGAGCTTCCGGAAGTTGGCCCCCATGGCGCGGAAGAGCTGCTCCTTTGGAGAACCGTCGCCGCCGGCGCCCGGCGCGTCGACGATCTCGAACCCGGTGGCGGCAAGAACTTCGTCATAAAAAACTTTCCCTTCGGCGGGCGCTCGACTTGGCGCCCCTAGGAGGTGGACGAAGAGATCATCACCCACCTTCAGGTACCTGCCGGGGCCTGAGGCTGAGGAGGAGGAAGGCTGGTCATCAATCACCTCTTCCTCGGCAGGGGCCTTGCCGGTCCCCCCGGCAGGACCACCGCCGGCGCCCTCGGCGGAGGCCTCATTGGCAGCCTTGGCGGCCCCCGCGCCGGCACCCTCGGCGGCGTCTTTGGTGGCCTCACCAGCGGCGGCCTCGTCGGCGCTCTTGGCGGCCTCCTCGGCGGCGACCTTGTCGGCCTCAGCCGCGGCCTCTTCAGCAATATCCCTGACAACGGAGTCCACGTCCTCCGTGTCCATTGGGGGAGAGCCTGGGTGGCGATAGGAGCAATGAAGCCAAGAGAAGCACAAGAAAAAAGAACAAAGGGGCAAAGGGCAGGCGACTCACCAGTGCCGGGCCGTGAAGCAGAGGTCCCCTCTCCACTGGTCTTTGGCGTCGAGGCAGAGCCACCAGTGCCCAAGTTCCCCTCTTCCTCCATGGGTGTGGGCCCCGCGCCTGGTGCCCTTGCCGGGGACGCCCCCCGCGGTGGCGTAGTCGATGGGGGTGGCGTGTAGGGGGTAGCCCTCTGTGGTTCCTCCTGCTGCCGCTCCCCTCCTACAAACCCGGCAAGGTCAACATCGTGGCATCGGCGCCTACCCCAAGTCGAGTAAAAAGGGGGTGATGAACTTACGCTGGGGGCTACGCGGGGGCTGCTGTCCGGGCTGCTCAGCACCACCAATGGTGTCGTTGAAGCCCCGACCGGGGGCTGGCTGCTCGCCAAGTTCCTCGCCCTCTTCACCCTGTGGGCCAACGTCTCTGCATCCCTACAAAAGCAAGATGGATCAGGACAAGCGACCCCATTCAGGGAAATGGAAATGACAATAAGGAACGGAGCACTTACTCATCATCCGTCTCCTCCTCATCCGCCGGCTTCCTTTTCCTCTCCGGGCTGAGGGGCCTGAGATCAAAGGGGAGCACCGCATCGTCATCTGAGTCGGCGCCTGCCGGAGGGGGCGGGGAAGGCGGCGGAGTCTGTGTGCGCCCAGAAGAGGAAGAGGCTTCCTCCTTCTTCTTCCCAGCGGCCGTCGTCAGCTTCTTCGTTGCCGAGGCCCTTGTGTGGCGCCCGGACCCTTCCAGGGTCAATTGAGGCCGCGGGCCCCTGCCGGGCCGGAATGGCTCGCCGGAGCAAGCCCGCCGCAGGACTCGCCCTCTTCCCCTGGTTGGCGTCGAGCCCGCCGCTGCATCCTCCTCCGACAACGACGGTTCGTCGACCGCGTCCTCGACGAGCGGAGCCCCGGTGTCGGCGCCGCTGGCTCCCGTGATGGCCGCCGCCCACAGGGAGAGTTGCTCCTCCTCCGCGGCCGCGGCGGCCTCGTCCTCCACGCCCCCGGCGCTGCCGGCCTCCAGGGCGAGCTGTGCCTCCTTCGCCCTGGCGGCGATGTAGTCCACCTCCGCCTGGGTGGTGTCCATGACGAGCCGCCGCTCGGCGTCGGCGTTGACATACACCTCAGCCAAGGTGCCGAAGAACTGTCGCACGCCTGCGGCGGCCGGCTCCCTCCATCTCGGGACGGGGCCGTGCACGTTGCAGTCCGGCATCATGGCGATGATCTCGGACCGGCGAGAATTTTTACACAGCGGGACGACTCCCGCGGGCAACTTGAAGAGCGGCCTCTTGACGGCCTTGCCAGTCTTTACGGCAACCCTGGCGGCCTTGTCGGTCAGCTCGACCTCACCGTCACTATCCACGTCCAGCTGGAAGAGCCGCTGGCAGAAGTGGGCATGCCCCATCATCGTGAAGTTGTGATCGAGGCCAGGGCGGAGCTGCATGATGTCGGCTGGGTTCGTGAAGAGCCAAGCTGGCCTCCCCTTATTGTGCAGCGGAGCAATCCGATGGCGGATGAAATCCGCCCCAATCATTTCCAGGGTGAGCCCCACCCGGGTCAGCCGGAGGATTCTGGTGGTGGCGATGGTGAGCCTCCCATCGGCGGCGTCGACCTCACCCCAATCGTTGCCCCGGACGGGCGGCGTTAGGCGGACCTTGCAAAATTCCGGTGGGTCTTCGTCTTCGATCCAGCACCATTGGTCACGGCATTCATCCCACCTCTCTTTCATGGCGCCATCCGGGTATGCCTCCTTGGACCTTGGGATCCAGGTGACACAACCAGCAATGGCACCTCCAGTTTGGATTCGAGGGTAAACATAATGACGGAAGAGCGCCGTGTTGGGCCGCACTCCGACAAAGCCCTTGCAAAGATGCGCAAAGCAAGACATGCACGCCACCGCATTCGGAGTAAAATCCAGAAGGCAGAAGCCAAAGGTGTGCATGATATCGTAGAAGAACTCGGAGAAAGGGGGGCATAACCCACAAGAAAAGTAGTCGATAAAGAAGGGGTACCGATTTGGAGCAGGGTCGGCGCAAGCGGCAGGAATGACGCGCGTCGCCGGGTGCCCCGAGTTCTCTCCCCTCGTCTTCACTCCCCACAAGGGCTTGAAAGAATCCCGGAGCTCGTGGACGTCAACCGATGAGGGGTAGAAGAAGGCGGACTTCGTCTTGTCCCCCAGCAACGCGCTCTCCGGCGGCTCCACGGTCACGAGGCCCTTAGCCACCCCCTTGCCCTTGGCAGATTTGGGTGCCATGGCGGCCAAGGAGCTTAGAGGGTTAAGGAAGGGGAGGAGGGCGGGGACGAGGCGGCGACGACAAGCGACGGTGAAAAGCTTGCAAGAGAAGGAAGAAAAGGAGCGACGGCTCTGAGATTGGAAAAGGCACGAAGGAAGGGGGAAAGTGAGCAGCGCGCCCACGGTTATTCCTTCTTATGGGGGAGAACGCAGGCCGCCTCCTTTCACATTAACTGTGATGTGATGCATGCCCGCGGGGAGGGACCCCACGCATGCCGCCCACGTCACGCCCGCCTCCCCACGCCGCGCCATGCGCGGGAAGCATGGGAGGCGCAGCACGCGAAGAAACTTACCGCGGTAAAAACTGCCCTGCCTGCCTGCACACCGTTCTTGCGCCTGGCCCAACAACGCGTAGCGCTCATGTGTGGCCCAGGTCCGGGGGCTCCTGTCAGTGTACAAAAAGAGGGGTACACTTTTTGTACCCCTATGACTGTGCACGGGCAGTCTGAGCCACGGGAGCCGCCGCACCGAGCCCGGCAAGGGAGGTAGAACCAAGGTGAGGCCGAAGCCAAAGAAGAGCAGAACGACGCCAAGACCAAGACCACAAAGAGGAAAGGGGACGAAGCGGGCCCCCCGGCAAGGAAGGCGGTTTTTGCCAACCCGGCAAGACCCTTGCCGTGGTAGATCGCCCCACACCTACGGAGCGGGTCACCCTTGAGTCCACTGCCCCCATGGGGCAAGGATTCGGGAGGCATCCCCGTGGTGGTATGCAGATCTTTGTGAAGACATTCAAGATCAGATGCACACTCTAGAAGATGATGGTCCTTGGCGGGATCCCAGCCAAGGAGAACCGCAAGGCCCCCGGCAAGAGCCTTGCCGGGGATGACAGCAGGCGCCACGGCAAGACCCTTGTCGGGACCCCGACAAGACCCTTGCTGGGGCCGCGGCAAGGCCCTTGCCAAGGACACCTGCGAGGCCACCATCGGACCCGCGCCAGTCACACCTCCACCACCATTCGCATGCAGCTGCCGACCCAACCAGCTGGGCAGGCACATGCGTGGCGGCATGCAGATCCTCGTGGAGACCCACCGCTGCGCCACCTCAGCTGCCTGCCCGCCTAGATGGCATCACAGGCACCACTGGCCAGGGCACGTGTCGTCGCGGGCGAGAGCGGCGACGGACGAGACAGGGCTCTCCCTCGCCCCCGATAAAGCAAGTACACCTAAGCAGGGCGCATTAAATGCGCCTTGTCATGTGACACGAGGGATAACCTCGCAACACTGTACCCTTTCCACCTTGTGTGTGCCACTGCGGCGGCCCCTTTCCCTATAAAAGGAGGCCCCAGGCGACCAGGAAGAGGATTCGGCTTTTTGGAGCTCCTCACGCCCCATAGCTAGCTCAAGAACACAAACATATAATCCACCAAAGCAGGAGTAGGGTTTTACGCATCTTCGCGGCCCGAACCTAGGTAAAGGAATCGTGTACTGCCTGCTCGATCCGCTCTTCTCACGACCCCCGCGCCCCGCAACCGCAGAAAGGGATTCTCGTGATCCCATAGGTGTCGTTTCCCACCGACAGCGAGCGATAACCTCGCGTCACTGTACCCTTTCGACCTCCTGTGTGCCACTGTGGCAACCCCTTTTTCCTATAAAAGGAGGCCCGAGGAGACCAGGAGAAGGATTCGACTTTTTGGAGCTCTTCACGCCCCATAGCTAGTTCAAGAACACATATATACATCCACCAGAGCAGGAGTAGGGTTTGACGCATCCTCGCGGCCCGAACCTGGATAAACAAACCATGTGCTATCTGTTTGATCCGCTCTTCTTTCAACCCCGCGCCCCGCTAACCGTAGTAGGGATTCTTGTGATCCCATAGGTGTCGTTCTCAGCGACATCTTTGGCGCGCCAGGTAGGGGGTGCAGTTGTGAGAATCGGCTCTAGCAGTTAGTTCAGTGCTTCTTCGTCGTTATGGTGCCCAAGAAGAAGATGGCGGTGGCGGTCGGCCAGTCGGGAGCTGGACGGCCTGTCCCGACGCGGGCAAGCAGCGGACCGGTCGCAGAAACGACCCGGGGCGCCGCTCGCGAACACCAGCACCGTCCTAGCAGCCGGAGTTTGGGAGCGGCGATGTTCGTGCGCCTGGTAACGGGCCACACACCGCCAAATCCAAAGACGGAGCGAGGCACTCCGCGGGTGGCGCGGGGCCTTCCAAGGTCGCTGCCGCATCACCCGAAGGCGACGTAAGGGCCTTCAAGACTCCCACGCCGGCGCCAACAGCGCGCTCCTCCCAGGCAGCACGCGAAGAACAACATCATCACGCCGAAGATCCCGGGCGTCGCCGCGGGAAGGGCCCCGAGCGCCACTCCCGGGACGTAGAAGACCTGCCCGCTCGCCGAAGCACTGGTGAAAACGGCATGCGACCGCGGGATCGTGATAGAGCTCCTTCTGACATGGTCAGAAGTCGAAGCGCGTCGCGATCCATGCAGGTTTCGCTGCCGCCGACGCCAGCAGAGGCCCTGGCGCGCGCGCAGTTGCTCCTCGACTTTCCTTGCTACGAGGAAACTCAACGAATGGAGAGCCACTATCCGAAGCCTTGTTGCGGTGGCCAATAAAGACGAACCAAGTCCGGTGGAGCCCCCGGGTCGACGCTCCGATGGAGTCCCACGCACCAGTGGCGGGAGGGCCAGCGGCGCCGCAACCACGGTGCATTCGCCTCCTCCCCGTCTGGTACCACGGACGCCAACTCGTCGCGATGTCACGGGCGACGACATCTCCATAGCATCGTCCGACCCACGGACCCACTGTGACCAGCGCCAAGTTCTTCGGGAACGAGCCCATGAAGATGCTCGTACCACTATCGAGCGTCAGCGCGGAGCGCGCCACCAGTCAGACAGGCGAGCAGGGCCTGCTGTGAACCACCCTACACCGGAGAGCCCTGGAAACCTACCTTACGAGGTAGGCTGTCCGGCTTTTACCCGTGAGCTGCGGCAGTTCCAGTGGCCCACTCACCGCACCTTCAAACCTGACGTTGGCGAGAAGTACAACGGCAAGACCCACCCATCGGAGTTCCTCAACATCTACCCATCGCGATGCAAGCTGCCGGAGCCCGCGACGATAAGGTGTTTGCGAATTACTTCCGTTAGCTCTTAAACCCAACGCCATGTCATGGTTGATGCACTTGCCGGTAGATTCTATTTCCTCCTAGTCGGATTTGTGCCATGAGTTTGTTGGCGCCTTTACTGGGGGTCACCAAGCCCATGGCCAAGCAAGTGACCTGCACGTCATCCCCCAGAAGGGAGGCGAGAGTCTGCGCAAGTATATACAGAGGTTCAGCCAGGTACAGTACAATATCCCTGATGTTCACCCTGCCGCCATCATTAGCGCATTCCATCAGAACGTGCGTAACCGCAAGATGCGCGAAGAGCTAGCAATGAACAAGGTGAAGGATGTGGCAGAACTCTACGTTCTCGCTGACAGATGTGCCCGGGCTGAAGAGGGAAGGAAGTACCCCGACGAAGATGCCGACGTGGAAACTGACTCTTCAGATGAGGATACTGCCGCCCCAGCGAAGAAAGGCCGGCACCGCAACAGGAAACACAAGGGTAAAGCTGTGCTTGCCGTCGAGGGATCTGATGACGCCGGTTCCGCCAAGAAAACCAAGGCAGATGACTCCGGCAAGGAAATTGCCGGATGTGTCGCCTGCCAGGTCTTGGCGGCTGCCGAGAAGCTAGGGAACTCTGACAAGCAATACTGCAAGATCCATCGCGCCAAAGGCCATGATCTCCAGAACTGCCGATAGGTTGAGCTACTTGCTAAGAAGCAAAAGGCTGAATATGAGAGGCGGGACAAGGAGAAGGGCCAAGACGGCGCCGAGGGGTCCGGCAAGAAGCATGACGGCCAGGCAGGCCGTCGCGGCAAGGATAAACATCAGGAGAGGCCCGCCCGGGGCCGCGACAAGAAGCCAGAAGACGATGATCACGAAGAGGACGACGAGTTTGGTGACCAAGAATTTCAGAAAGCTACAGAGGCTATGTGCGTCAACGGCGGCGCCTCGCTGCATACCTCTCACCGCCAGCTTAAACAGTGGGCACGTGAGATTACGGCAGCAGAGCCGTCATTCGATGCCCAAAAGCCGCTGAAGTGGCCCAGCACACCTATCATTTTTGCCACTGAGGATCACCCTGATCGCACTACTGCGGTCGGGTGCTTGCCATTGTTGGTTTCGCCAACAATACGCAACCTCAAGGTGACAAAGATGCTAGTCGATGGCAGGGTCGGTCTGAACTTAATCTCGTCTGCCGTGATCGAGAAGCTGCATGACGGAGACCTCGAAGAGACGGGCACGTTTCAGGGGGTCAACCCGGGAAGAAGTCAACCAAAGGGGAAGGTCACGCTACCCGTGACTTTTGGGAGTGATCTGAACTATAGGACAAAAAGGGTCGTGTTCGATGTCGCCAAGATCCCCTTGCATCGTGATGTTCGATGTTGCAGCAACTGCCGCTGCTAAGGCACTTGCTCCTGCCACTGGAGCCCCAGGAGGGAAGAAAAAGAAGACCGGTGAGACCTTGGGCACCCACTCCGGTAAGCGCACCTCTTCGGAGTGTAGCGCTCCCTGAAAGCACAAGTGCTCCCTGGGTGGTTTTGGTAATTAATGTCAACATATCTCTTGTTGGACTAACACTTTTACCTAGTATGTTTCAAATAAGTTCAACAATGGAGTGGCATGGACTAGAGGATGTGGAACCCCTTCAAGATGCTAAGGACAGAGGACTGGCTCAAGCTTCAAGATCAAGACTCTACATTTTCTATTTTTGTGATCCAAGATCACATTGAGTCTATAGGAAAAGCCAATACTATCAAGGAGGGATGAGGTGTTGCTTAATGAGCCTCTTGCTTCATGTGCTTAGTGATATGCTCCAAAACCCTCAACTATCTTCCCACATCCACATATGACCTAAACCAAAAGTCAAACTCGGCCCCACCAATTCCTTCTATCCGGCGCCACCGAGTTTCACATGTCATAACCACTGCCACAAACCCTAGCAAATCGGTTTCATCGATAAGGATCTCGGTCTCACCGAGATGGGGTTGTAATCTCACTGTGTATGCTCATTGCCAAAATCGGTCTCACTGAGTTTGAGCAATCGGTACTACCGAGATTACAATGCAAATCCTCTGGTTAGCCTATTACCAAAATCGGTCCCACCGAGTTTGTGTAATCGGTCTCACCGAGTTTGCCTGACCAACTCTCTGGTTAGCTTATTACCAAAATCGGTCCCACCGAGTTTGTGTAATCGGTCACACCGAGATTACGTTATGCCCAAACCCTAACCATATCGGTCCTACCGAGTTGCATCTCAGTCCCACCGAAAATCCTAACGGTCACTAGGTTTGCTGAATCGGTCTGACCGAGTTTAACGATTCGGTCCCATCGAGTTTGGCAGATTGTGTGTAACAGTTAGATTTTGTGTGGAGGCTATATATACCCCTCCACCCACTCTTCATTCATGGAGAGAGCCACCAGAACAGATCTTCACTTCCAATTCACATTTTCTAAGAGAGAACCACCTACACTTGTGTTGAGCTCAAGATATTCCATTCCAATCATATGAATCTTGATCTCTAGCCTTCCCCAAGTTGCTTTCCACTCAAATCTTCTTTCCACCAAATCCAAATCCTGTGAGAGAGAGTTGAGTGTTGGGGAGACTATCATTTGAAGCACAAGAGCAAGGAGTTCATCATCAACACACCATTTGTTACTTCTTGGAGAGTGGTGTCTCCTAGATTGGCTAGGTGTCACTTGGGAGCCTCCGACAGGATTGTGGAGTTGAACCAAGGAGTTTGTAAGGGCAAGGAGATCGCCTACTTCGTGAAGATCTACCGCTAGTGAGGCAAGTCCTTCATGGGCGACGGCCGTGATGGAATAGACAAGGTTGCTTCTTCGTGGACCCTTCGTGGGTGGAGCCCTCCGTGGACTCGTGCAACCGTTACGATGTACGATAGCACCACCTATCGGAACCACGCCAAAAACATCCGTGTCTCCAATTGCGTTTGAACACTCCAAACCCCTCTCTTTACATTCTTGCAAGTTGCATGCTTCACTTTCCGCTGCTCATATACTCATCGCATGCTTGCTTGATATGTATTGTGCTCATTAAATTTGTGCCTAAACTCCATCTAAACTTAAGAATATTAAAAACTGCAACTTTTGGCACTTAGTGTCTAATCACCCCCCTCTAGACACCTCTTCTCGATCCTTTCAATTGGTATCAGAGATTTGGTCTCCCTTGCCTTGGTTTAAACACCATTGGAGGAAGATGGTTGTGTCTACTTTGGGAAGTCTGAGACATAGAGTGCCTATTCTTGATGGAGAGTATTTTCATGAGTGAAAAAATGAAATGCTTGAGATTTTCAATGAATATCATTTGAACAAGTACATTGCTAGTCCTTGTGCACCTCATATTGATCCTTTGCACCCTACCCTAGATGAAGATATTGACATGATTTGCAATCTTAGAGCTGTTGATCTCATCATTAGAGGATTGCCCAAAAAATTTGATTGCTAGTTTGCCTACTCTTAATTGTGCCTATACTATATGGAAACTTCTTGAGGAACGATTCCGATTATTCCTTAAAAAATTTAGACAAAATTCTCCATAAGTCTATTGCTTTGAGTAAGATGAACTCTAGTGATCCCATTTTTGGTGGTTGTCTATTTGAGCTTACCAATCTCATGCGTGCTAAAGGAAATGTTGGAATCATTAGTGATATCATATCCGAAGCTATTAGAATTCATAAAGGTAACCACTTTGATGATCATTTACCTAATGAATTACCCTCTCTAGGAATTGATCAATCACAAGATGATGTTGAACATGGATATTATGATGAAGATGATGATAGTGACTATGATCTTGATGATGCAATGAGACATTTTGGTCTTATGGCAAATCTTCGCGGCTACATGGCTGGAGGAAAGGAATGGGTCCTTGATAGTGGATGTACCGATCATATGACCAGAGATGAAGAGATGTTCCGTGAGCTTGCTAAAAATGACGGCCCTCGAAAATATGTCACCTTTGGTGATAATTCAAAGGGTAAGGTGGTTGGCCTTGGTAAGGTGGCCATCTCACACGATAGCTCCATACAAAATGTCATGCTCGTTGAATCCCTTGGATACAATTTACTTTCAGTTTCTAGACTTGCGGATTTCTGTTTCAATGTCTTATTCACTGAAGTAGATTGCCAAGTGTTTTGTAGAGACAATCATAAAATGTTCTTTACTGGTATACATAGAGGAGATCTTTACATTGTTGATTTCACTAAAAAGGCTCAACCTAAAACTTTCTTAATTGCTAAAACTTCTAAAGGCTGGTTGTGGCATAGAAGACTAGGTCATGTTGGAATGCGAAATCTTGATAAGCTTATAAAAGGTGATCATATCCTTGGAATAAAAGATGTTGTATTTGACAAGGATAGACTTTGTAGTGCTTGTCAAGCAGGGAAACAAGTTGGAGGAAGTCACCGCGCGAAGAGCATCATGACCACAAGAAGACCACTCGAGCTACTTCACATGGATCTCTTTGGTCCAAATGCATACAAGAGTCTTGGTGGTAACTCATTTGGTCTTGTCATAGTTGATGATTTTTCAAGATTTACGTGGGTGTTCTTTCTTGATGACAAGTCATAGGTCCAAAAGATCTTCAAAAACTTCGCTAGGAAGGCCCAAAATCAGTTTGACGTGAAGATCAAGAAGGTTCGGAGTGACAACGGAACGGAGTTCAAGAATGCAAATGTGGACACCTTTCTTGACGAAGAAGGGATTTCACATGAGTTCTCGGCTACGTACACACCTCAGCAAAATGGAGTTGTTGAGAGGAAGAACCGGACTCTTATCGAGATGGCAAGAACGATGCTTGATGAGTACAAAACGCCAAAGCACTTTTGGGCGGAAGCGGTTGAGATAGCTTGTCATGCAACAAATCGCTTGTATCTTCACAAGCTACTCGGCAAGACGGCATACAAGCTCCTCACCGGTAACAAACCCCAAGTTGGATACTTTCGAGTATTTGGCTCAAAGTGCTACATTCTTGATAAGCATCGTCGTTCTAAATTTGCTCCTAAGTCTCATGATGGTTTTCTACTTGGTTATGGCTCAAACTCTCACACCTATCGTGTCTACAACAATTTCACCCGAAAGGTTGAAGAGACGGTAGATGTGAAGTTTGATGAATCTAACGGCTCGCAAGTAGAGCAATTGCCAATTGATGTAGGAGACAAAGACCCTTCGGAAGCAATACAAGACTTGTCCATTGGCAAGATTCGTCCAACGGAGATGAAGGAGAGTACCTCGTCCGTCCAAGTGGAAGCTTCTACCTCACGACAAGGTGAACCAAGAGTTGATACGGAAGCATCCACAAGTGGGACACGTCAAGATGAAGAAAACGAGGAAGTACACCAAGATGAACATCAACAACCTCCTTGTCCACCACGACAAGAAAACGACAACGTCAACAATGAAGAAGGCCAAGAAGAAGAACAAGATGAAGAGGATGTTCCACCCCAACCCAAGCAAAAGCTTTCAGGAGTTCGAGCAAGAATTGCCAAATATCATCCCGTCGAGCAAATCTACAATGATATCCAAACCGGGAGAATCACTCGCTCTAAAACTCGCTTAGCTAACTTTTGTGAACATTACTCATTTATTTCTAAAATTGAACCTATGAAGGTTGAAGAAGCATTGACGGATCCGGATTGGATAAACGCTATGCATGAAGACCTACACAACTTCGAGAGAAATCAAGTGTGGACATTCGTTGAAAGGCCCGACAACAACCACAACATCATTGGTACCAAATGGGTGTTTCGCAACAAGCAAGATGAAGATGGACAAGTGGTTCGCAACAAAGCATGTCTCGTCACCCAAGGCTATACACAAGTTGAAGGTATGGACTATGGTGAGACATATGCTCCCGTTGCTAGACTTGAATCCATTCGCATCTTACTTGCCTATGCTAATCACCATGATATCACCTTGTACCAAATGGACATTAAAAGTGCTTTTCTAAATGGAAAAATTGAGGAGGAAGTTTATGTTAAACAACCTCCCGGCTTTGTCAATCCTAAGAAACCTAATCATGTTTACAAACTTCACAAAGCCCTTTATGGTCTTAAACAAGCTCCTAGAGCATGGTATAAATGCTTGACCAAGTTCCTTACTGAAAAAGGCTTTGAAATTGGTAAAATTGATTCTACTCTTTTTACTAAAAGGGTTAATGGAGAACTATTTGTGTGCCAAATTTATGTTGATGATATCATATTTGGTTCAACTAACCCTCATTTTAGTGAGAAGTTTGGAAAGCTAATGTCGGAGAAGTTTGAGATGTCTATGATGAGTGAACTCAAATTCTTTCTCGGTCTGCAAATCAAGCAAACTAAGGAAGGTACATTTGTCTCTCAAATGAAGTACACTAAAGACTTATTCAAGAAGTTCAATATGCAAGAATGCAAAGGTATGCCTACACCCATGCCTACTAGTGGACATCTTGATTTGACCAAAGATGGTGAACCGGTTGATCAAAAAGTTTATCGCTCTATGATTGGTTCATTGTTATATCTATGTCCCTCTCGTCCCGATATTATGCTAAGTGTGTGCATGTGTGCACGATATCAAGCTGCTCCTAAAGAATGTCATCTTAAGGCTGTGAAAAGGATAGTGAGATACTTAATTCATACACCAAATTTTGGCATCAGGTATCCTAAGAGGTCCTCTTTTGATCTTGTTGGCTACTCCGATTCGGACTATGCCGGAGACAAGGTTGATAGAAAGTCCACTTCGGGTACTTGTGAATTCCTTGGTAGATCTCTTGTGTCTTGGTCTTCCAAGAAACAAAACTCGGTATCCTTATCCACCGCCGAAGCGGAATATATTGCCACTGGTTCATGTTGTGCTCAATTACTTTGGATGACCCAAACTCTTAAAGATTATGGGATATATGTGAAACATGTTCCATTACTATGTGACAATGAAAGTGCTATTAAGATTGCTCACAATCCCGTGCAACACTCTCGAACTAACCATATTGAAGTTCGTCATCATTTCATTCGAGATCATGTTGCCAAAGGGGACATTAACCTTAAGCATGTTCGCACCGATAAGCAATTGGCGGATATATTCACTAAACCACTTGATGAGAAAGTGTTTTGCAGGTTGAGAGGTGAATTGAACATCATTGATGCTTCAAAATTGGAGTAGGAACTCCATTTGATACATGCGGGGCATGAGCTTATGACTAATCCTTGATATTTCTCTTATGATGCTATTCATATATCTTGGATATATTTGTACCTTGCATGTTATCTAACCCGTGTAGGTACTTGGTTGAATCTAATTCTATGAGATTGCAACTCACTCACATCTTGAGCAATCTCTACATCACCAATACTCTACACAATGGTGGTTGAAGACAAGGAAGCACGGAACCGTTCAAACATATCCTTTGACAAATTTTACGTTGAGTTTCATGATAGTCATTTTGGATATACAAGTGCTCTTCCTTGCAAAACTAACCCATGTAGGTAGATGAACTCAAACTCCAAGTGGTGCTCCCAACTCTTGATGAACTACATCAACCTTGAGCTACCCACACAAGTTCAACTACATGCGCAAGATCAACACCACCAACCAAGGTATGTTATTCCATCTTAGAGAAGCTTTACTCAAAGTCATGAGTCAAAGCAACTCGACAAGATGTGAATACATCAAGATGCTTAAACGAGAAATGGTAACCCCATTTTGAGCTTAAACGATGAGTATGACCTATGATCAAGTGCTCTCACTTGACTCCTAAGTCAATATACTCTAACATAGGTGACTTTGTCACCACCCAACTCTAGATGAAGTTCTCTTGTGTTCTTTTCTGTGTTATTGCATTTGTTTCTTGCATATTTGTTTCCCCTTTTCAAAACTTCATCTAGATCTTTTAGTTTCTTTTCTTTTCTTTTTGTTCTGCATTTTCTGCATCCAATTCATTGCAAATCTTTCAGCTAATTCCTTGCAAATCCTTGTGAGATCTTACTTGTCTAGTGAGCTGAGGTGACAAGTGGTTTCACTCTGATGAACTCGGTCACACTGGTTTGTTCTCTTCGGTCTAACCGAAATCTTTCGGTGCAACTGAAGCACACAACTCGGAGTTACCGATTTCATCACAGGAAAACCAACTTGCCACTTATTCCTGATTTCTGTTCGCTCCAGCTCCACTCAATGATTCCTGTCCTCTACCAGCATCATGTTACACATGCTGCTTTGCTCTGTGACTCAAGGACCAACCCATTTGTATCACATGTCCAGAAGACCCTTCTTGGAAATTGATGTCAAAGGGGGAGAGAGAGATCACATCAAAGCTTAATCCTTCCTATAGGGGGAGGAAGAGAGCATACTCAGGGGGAGAGAAAGTGATATCATCAATGACCTCAGATGCTTGGTGTTCAAGAGGAGAGATGTCACATGTCTTTAAGAGGGGAAAGACATGTTTGTTTGCTTGCTTTAGCTCAAGCTCTATTGTTTCTTTTCTATTACTCTGATTTTATTGCATATCTTTACCCTTGGGGACATGTCTATATTCAATGTAGTACTTAGTATTAGTACTCACTCTACATGTCATCCCAGTCTTGGTTCTCTTGTGGTTTCTTTTTGTTTGCTCTGATTAGTAGGTGTATCTGTGTTATCTAACCTTGTTTGCGCATGTTCATCCCATTCTAAGCCAACTCAAGACCACAAGGTAAGTATATGCATCACAGTCATGTGAATGAGAAGTTCTTGCTGATGTAAATACTGTTTGCAAGAAGGACTCATGAGCATGAAGGTACTTTTCTCATATTCACATCATTTGCTCTGATGCATATAGCCAAGATACATGTAACATATTGCTTACTCTGTCATGTTTATGCAGTCACATGCTCCTATATTCCATATTCACATGATTGCATACATGTAGGGGGAGCCTTTGCATGTTACATGTCTTTCCAAAGCTTTACTTGCTATTCTCTATATCTTTAACTAAAGCTTTGATGTATGTTGTCATCAATTACCAAAAAGGGGGAGACTGAAAACACAAGTGCTCCCTGGGTGGTTTTGGTAATTAATGTCAACATATCTCTTGTTGGACTAACACTTTTACCTAGTATGTTTCAGATAAGTTCAACAATGGAGTGGCATGGACTAGAGGATGTGGAACCCCTTCAAGATGCTAAGGACAGAGGACTGGCTCAAGCTTCAAGATCAAGACTCTACATTTTCTATTTTTGTGATCCAAGATCACATTGAGTCTATAGGAAAAGCCAATACTATCAAGGAGGGATGAGGTGTTGCTTAATGAGCCTCTTGCTTCATGTGCTTAGTGATATGCTCCAAAACCCTCAACTATCTTCCCACATCCACATATGACCTAAACCAAAAGTCAAACTTGGCCCCACCGATTCCTTCTATCCGGAGCCACCGAGTTTCACATGTCATAACACTGCCACAAACCCTAGCAAATCGGTTTCACCAATAGGGATCTCGATCTCACCGAGATGGGGTTGTAATCTCACTGTGTATGTTCATTGCCAAAATCGGTCTCACCGAGTTTGAGCAATTGGTACTACCGAGATTACAATGCAAATCCTCTGGTCAGCCTATTACCAAAATCGGTCCCACCGAGTTTGTGTAATCGGTCTCACCGAGTTTGCCTGACCAACTCTCTGGTTAGCTTATTACCAAAATCGGTCCCACCGAGTTTGTGTAATCGGTCACATCGAGATTACGTTATGCCCAAACCCTAACGATATCGGTCCTACCGAGTTGCATCTCAGTCCCACCGAAAATCCTAACGATCACTAGGTTTGTTGAATCGGTCTGACCGAGTTTAACGATTCGGTCCCATCGAGTTTGGCAGATTGTGTGTAACGGTTAGATTTTGTGTGGAGGCTACATATACCCCTCCACCCACTCTTCATTCATGGAGAGAGCCATCAGAACAGATCTTCACTTCCAATTCACATTTTCTAAGAGAGAACCACCTGCACTTGTGTTGAGCTCAAGATATTCCATTCCAACCATATGAATCTTGATCTCTAGCCTTCCCCAAGTTGCTTTCCACTCAAATCTTCTTTCCACCAAATCCAAATCCTGTGAGAGAGAGTTGAGTGTTGGGGAGACTATCATTTGAAGCACAAGAGCAAGGAGTTCATCATCAACACACCATTTGTTACTTCTTGGAGAGTGGTGTCTCCTAGATTGGCTAGGTGTCACTTGGGAGCCTCCGACAAGATTGTGGAGTTGAACCAAGGAGTTTGTAAGGGCAAGGAGATCGCCTACTTCGTGAAGATCTACCACTAGTGAGGCAAGTCCTTCGTGGGCGACGGCCGTGATGGAATAGACAAGGTTGCTTCTTCGTGGACCCTTCGTGGGTGGAGCCCTCCGTGGACTCGTGCAACCGTTACGATGTACGATAGCACCACCTATAGGAACCACGCCAAAAACATCTGTGTCTCCAATTGCGTTTGAACACTCCAAACCCTTCTCTTTACATTTTTGCAAGTTGCATGCTTCACTTTCCGCTGCTCATATACTCATCGCATGCTTTCTTGATATGTATTGTGCTCATTAAATTTGTGCCTAAACTCCACCTAAACTTAAGAATATTAAAAACTGCAACTTTTGGCACTTAGTGTCTAATCACCCCCCCTCTAGACACCTCTTCTCGATCCTTTCACTCCCATCGAGGACGTACCAGAGAGCTCCACCGGCAAGAGCAAGAAGTCCAGGGCCACGCCGCCGGCGACCAAGAAGGTATCCGTCAAGGAGGACGACACAGGAGGGGCTTTCACCATAAGCTCCGCCCTTGACGACAAATAGGAAGACGCGCTCGTCACCTTCCTGCGGGCGAATGTCGATGTGTTTGCATGGCAAGCATCCGACATCCCCGGCGTTCCCAGGGAGGTGATTGAGCACCACCTTGCTGTCTGTCCTCATGCGCGGCCCGTGAAGCAGAAGGTCAGAAAGCAAGCTTTGGAACGGCAAGAGTTCATCACAGAGGAGATCTGGAAACTGGAAGCGGCGGGTTTGGTGAGAGGAGTGCTCCATCCGACGTGGTTGGCCAATCTAGTGGTAGTGCGCAAGGCGAATGGGAAGTGGAGGCTGTGTATTGATTACACATATATCAATAAGGCTTGTCCCAAAGACCCTTTCCCGTTGCCGCGCATCGACCAGATTGTTGACTCCACTGCTGGGTGTGATCTGTTGTCATTCCTCGATGCCTACTCCGGCTACCACCAGATCTTCATGACGAGAGAAGATGAAGAGAAGACAACATTCATCACCCCATGTGGTACGTATTGTTTCCTACGGATGCCTTTCGGGTTGAAGAGTACTGGCTCAATGTTTGCAAGGGCGGTCCAGATTGGTTTTGAACCTCAGCTCCATAGAAATATGGAAGCTTATATGGAGGATATAGTGGTCAAAACCAAGAACAGGGCAACCCTCATACCGATTTACAAGAAACATTTGCAAACCTACGCAAGATCAATCTCAAGCTGAACCCTGAGAAGTGCGTATTTGGCGTCCCGTCTGGCAAGCTTGTCGGGTTCTTTGTGTCACAGCGCGGGATAGAGGCCAATCCGGACAAGATCAAAGCTATAGAGCAGATTGAAGCACCCAAGAGAGTCAAGGATGTGCGTCGGCTTGCTGGTTGCGTTGCCGCCATGAGCAGGTTCATTTCCAAGTCCGCCGAGTGCGCCCTTCCCTTTTTCAAGATTTTGAAAATGGTGGGCCCGATGGAGTGGACGCCAGAAGCCGAAGCAGCATTGCAAGATTTGAAGAGGTACCTCTCCTCCGGGCCAATACTAGTTGCGCCTATGCCACAGGAACCGTTGCTGCTATACTTGGTGGCAACGAACCAGGTGGTCAGTGCCGCACTAGTGGCGCAGAGAGAAATTGATGACGAGGTAATAACAGCGAAGGAGCCCGATGCCATCGATGCGGAGACGACGCAGCCAGTTGGAATGCCGCCGAGGAAGAAAATGATGCAGCACCCGATCTACTTTGTTAGTTCCCTCCTGCAGGGGGCTATATCAAGGTACTCCGGTGTGCAAAAACTGCTCTTCGGCCTTCTTATGACCTCAAGGAACCTGCGTCACTACTTCCAGGCACACGAAACCACTCGCCTCCCTCTGCAACGGATATTGCAAAATCCAGACGCAACGGGAAGAATCGTAGAGTGGGCACTGGAGCTGTCCAGCTTTGGCCTCAAGTTTGAGAGTACCTCGACGATTCAAAGCCGAGTCCTGGCAGAGTTCGTTGCGGAATGGACCGCGACGCCTGACGAAGAAGCCCAAGAGACTGCTCTCCCTGGCAAGGAGGCAAGTTGCGACTGGATCATGTACTTTGATGGAGCTTTCTCCTTACAGGGCGCCGGGGCTGGCGTACTGCTTGTCGCGCCCACCGGAGAGCACCTCAAGTACGTGGTCCAGATGCACTTCCCCAGGGAGGTGTCAACAAACAATACGGCTAAGTACAAAGGGCTGCTTGCTGGTCTTAGGATCGCGGCGGACCTCGGAATCAAGAAAGTCGTCGTCAGGGGCGACTCGCAACTTGTCGTCAAGCAAGTCAACAAGGATTACCAGAGCCCGTTGATGAAGGCCTACGTCGATGAAGTGAGAAAGCTGGAAGAGCGTTTTGATGGTATAAGGCAGAACACGTTCCCCGAGTGGAGAATGACATCGCCGGTTACCTGTCAAAACGCGCTGCCCTCAAGCTACCTGTGGAACCAGGTGCCTTTGTGCTTCGGCTAACTCAGCCATCCGTTGATCCATCAATAGAGCAGAACAAAAGGAGGAAATTAGGGCCCGACAAGTACTTTCCCGCCGAGCTCCCCGGAGCTGCCGACAAGAATGTTGCCGGAGACACTGAGCCCGCCATGGGACGGCTAGCTCCGGCGGGGCACCAAGCTCTTGCCGTGGAGACAGCCGCTCCTATAGCGGAGGAAATGCCTTTGGTCCTCCCCGTCGAGCCTCAGGCTCCAGCGTGGGCATAGCACACCGTCCGGTTCCTCTAAACAGGGAAACTTCCCGAGGAGCAGGAAGAAGCGGAAAAAGTAGCCCGTCGGTCTGCTATGTACCAGTTGTCGATGACGTTCTGTACAGGAAGAGGCCGAACGGTGTGAAATTGAAGTATATCCCTCGAGAGGAAGGACTGGGGCTGTTGGCAGAGATACATGGAGGCATATGTGGATCCCACATAGGGTTGAGGGCCCTTGCCGGCAAGGCATTTCGGCAAGGCTTCTTCTGGCCCACTGCCCTCCAGGATGCGACGACACTGGTCACCAGATGTGACGCGTGTCAGTTCCATTCAAAGAAGCTTCATCAACCAGCTCAAGCCCTCCAAACCATTCCTCTCTCCTGGCCCTTCTCGGTCTGTGGGCTCGACATACTGGGCCCTTTCCCCCGCGCTGTCGGGGGCTTTGAGTACTTGTACGTCGCAATCGACAAGTTCACAAAGTGGCCAGAGGTGGAAGCAGTGAGGAAGGTCACAACTCAGTCAGCCGTCAAGTTCTTCAAGGGACTAGTGTGCCGTTTTGGTGTGCCCAACAGGGTCATCACCGATAACGACACGCAGTTCACAAGCCACACCTTCATGCAATATACCCAAGACCTCGGCAGCAAAGTCTGTTTCACTTCCGTTGCTCACCCACGAAGCAATGGTCAAGCTGAGAGGGAAAACGCTGAAGTGCTGCGAGGCCTAAGGACAAAGACCTTTGACAGGCTGCACAAGAGTGGAAGGCGCTGGATTGATGAGTTGCCGACGGTTCTTTGGTCGATGAGGACGACGCCAAATCGAGCCACCGGCCAGACACCCTTTGCCCTGCTATACGGGGCAGAAGCAGTTCTCCCCACTGAACTCATATACGGGTCACCTCGAGTGCTCGCTTATGATGAGTTTGAGCAAGAGCAACTACGGCAAGATGACGCAACGCTCCTTGAGGAAGATCGTCTTCAGGTGGCTGTGAGAGCAGCACGCTACCAGCAAGCCTCGCGCTGCTACCATAGCCGCAAGGTCCATGCCCGAAGCTTTGAGGAAGGCGACCTTGTTCTTCGGCGCGTTCAATCGGCCAAGAATACCAACAAGTTGACGCCAAAGTGGGAAGGCCCTTATCGGGTAATACGAGTCACCAGGCCTGGCGCAGTCTGCCTGGAGACCGAAGATGCCGTTCCAGTGAGCAACTCCTGGAACATTGAGCATCTTCGCAAGTTTTACCCATAATGCGTGGCTTGCCGGGCCCCCCAGCAAGCCACCTTTTGTACAAGCCTTGCCGGCAAGGCATGTAACCCTTTGTACAAAGCCAGGCGCAGACCCTGAGCATAAATAAATGAAGCGCTAGCGCCCTAAGTTATAGCATGCATGCTAGGTCGAGTCTCGTCCTTGGTTAGGGTTGATAGTGCTTAGCGGCGACTAACACCTAGCTTAGAGGTCGAGTGTGCGTCTCTTTGTTCTTGTTTTGTCTTCTTTGGTTCGCAGGACACACAGATATCCTTGCCAAGCCACTTGGGATGAAAAAGGAACAGACCAGCATTTAGGCCCCGGCGAGCCAGTATTGCCGGGGACTGCAAGAGCAAAGATTCACCCACGGCAAACCAGGGTTGCCGGGGGCTGCGGCTTCAGATAAGTTCTTCATCCCTTATTATGCATTCCATTATGGACTGAGGTATGTGAAACCTCGTTTTTCCTTAAGCTACCGTGCTCCCCTAACTCTAGGCCCTATGGCTCGTTCCTGGGACCAAGTTTGGTCGTAGTCGCGGCAGCAAAAGGATGAAACAAGGAGCCTAAACCCACCTCATCCCTGCCTCCGCCAAAGGCGTGAGAAAGGTCGAGCGAGGTGGGGAGACGGCAAGGCCTGTTGCCGGGCGAGAAAATGTTTATCTTAGAGATGTCAAGGATTTATTCCTTATCGTGGGTTCCACCCGCAAACAAATGACCCGGCAAACATCCCTTTTTCATTAAAAAACATCCCGCCCAGGTACAGTCCATAGGGAATGAAAAACATAAACAAAGGGATTACAAGTTTTAAATTCAACAAAGGACCGAAGGCTTACAAACTAAAAAGAGATAAGGTGCCCGTAATCCCTTTCTTGTCTCTCTCCTCAGGAGGCAGGTCAAGGAGGCGAGAAGGGAAAAAGGAGCACCTAGGCGAGCTACGGGTGGCAGAAGACACCAAGAGAGCATCTTGGTAGTCGTCCAAAGGATGGATGGTGATGGCGGCACCGGAAGCAGAGTTCGAAGACGAGGCGGCAGGACGTCAGTACGCGTCGAAGGCGTCGGTGCCCGCGTACTCCGACTGGACGACCTTGCCGCCCGCCCTCTTCCTCTTCCGCAGCCTCCCAACGCCAGCCGCCCAAGGAGAAGACCCCGAGAAGTTCAAGGAGCCGGCGACACGGATGATGGGGTCGCCGGTGCCGCACGGAGCGGCGCCCGACACCTAGTCGGACCCGTCATCATGCCGCCTACCGCCCTCGTCGTCGTTGCCGCTGTCCTCCTCGTCACTCTCGCTTGAGGAGGAATCTTCACCATCAGAAGAGCTCTCCACGCAACACCTTGCGCCAGTCCCAAAGTGCCCGAAGACCTTGACGGAGAGAAGGCCACCCTCCATCATCTTAAAATGGAGAGTGAGCCCCTCCGTCAAGCTGTGGATACGAGCAAACGTCTTCCATCCCCGACGAAGATACATCACGTGAGGAGCAGGGAAGTCGACGCAGACCCGCGTACCACTGATCCCGCAGCCCCTCATGTGCAGCCGCAATGACTCCAGCGGATCCAGCTCCATCTCCTGCGCGAATGGAGTCGGGAGACGAAGGCAACGATGCGACGGCCGACGCAGCCTGACGAAGAACTCACGAGGGTCATCCCCAACATGGCCCTCCATTGGGGGAGGAGCTGCTGGCGGGGGCGAGGCCGGCGCGCCGCCCCGTCCTCCTCTTCCCCGAGCACCCCGGCCTCGCCCACGGCATCACCCCTCCCCCTTCCCCTCATGGCCGGCTCTGCCACCGCAGGCGCAGGAGAAGGAGGGACGCGTTGTCGAGCAGCGACCCTCGCCGCCACTGTTGAAGGACCAGGATTTCCTCTCTCCATGACGGGTGGAAGAGAGGAGCAGAAGCTGAAGGAAGAAGAAGATGGAAGAATGCGGGACGCCATCCCCCTCCCGCTCTTTATAAAGGAATGGGGTTGGGGCTCGGCCGCCCCGCTCGGCCAATCAAGACACGGAAGGCGCAGGGAGCCAGGACCGACCCGCTGCCCCCAACCAGTGACGACCCGATTTCCCGCCTCCACCGTTTGCCACCCCAAGCGCATGGGAGACACGTGGCGGACGTGCAGAACCGAGGGGACGGGTGAGGCGACCTCTCCCCACCCCGTGATCGTGGGGAGTGGACGCCTTGAGGACCGCGCCTCGGCCCCATTCAGTAAATGGGCTGCGCCTCCACGCCTCCCTCCGTTTATGGGGAAGGCGCGAATCGCCCCTTTACTACGACGTGACGCATGCGTGCAGAAAGCAACCCCACGCATGCCGCCCATGTCACGCCCACCTCCCCACGACGCGCCACGCGCGCGAGTCGTGCGAAGCACAGCGCGCGAAAAATCTTACCGCAGTAAAAACCGCCCCGCCTGCCCGCGCACCGTTTTTGGGCCTAGCCCAACAATGCGTTGCGCTTATGTGTGGACCAGGCCCCGGGGCTCCTGTCGGTGTACAAAAAGAGGGGTACACTTTTTGCACCCCTACAACTGTGCACGGGCAGTCAGAGCCGCGCCCATGACCACACCAAGCAAGGAAAGGGAGGTGAGCTGGGGTAAGACCGAAGCTCAAGGGAACTGGAGCAACGCCAAGGCCAGGACCACGAAGAGCCAAGGGACGAGGCGGGCTCCCCCAGCAAGATCCTTGCTGGGGGCGGCTTTAGCAGCCCCGACAAGATCCTTGTCGCGGCAACTCGCCCCACGCCCACAGAGCGAATCACCCTTGAGTCCACTGCCCCCATGGGGCAAGGATTCGAGAGACGTCTCCGTGGTGGCATGCAGATCTTTGTGAAGAAACACTCAAGATCAGATATGCACCAAGAAACCGCGTTAACCGAAGCCCCCTTTCTCTTTGCAGCCCAGCACCCCTCCACAATAGCCGGCAAGCCCATCTAAACGCCCTCCATGCTCTTCGCCATTGGATCACGATCGTGTGGGCGAAAACCAAACCTCAATAGCCCTCACCTAGCTCCCAGAATCTATATAAAGGCCCTCCCCCGTCCAAATCTTAGTCCAAACCCTGCCATCTTCCTCCTCGCGCCGCCGGACACGTCCGCCCCGCCGCCCCCGAGCCAATCGGAGGCCACCACGTCAGCGCCCCGTGCCTCCTCTCTCCTCCCGCCGTCGTGGCCCGCCCCGGGCCGCGCCAGGCCCGACCGTGCCCCGCCGTCCGACGGCGCCTCCCGCCCTACGCCCGCGCGCCACCGCCTTCGCCCGTCGCCGCAGCTCCGGCGCCGCGCCGCCCTAGCGCCGCCGCCGCCGCACACCGCCCTGCCAGCGCGCCGACCACCACCGCCTCGCGCCACCACCTCGTCGGCCCCGCCGCCTCGCTGCTCCACCGCCGGACACCGTCACCGCCTCTGGGCCGTCGCCCGCCGAAGCTCGCCGCCCCTCGTCAGCGCGCATCCGCCTCTCCACGCCGAGCCCCGTCGTCCGCCTCACCGGCGAGCTCCGCCTCATCGCCGCCTGGGCCCGTCCATCCCCGCCGTCGCCGGATCTGGCCGAGAACGAGGCCCCGCGCCGGATTCGCGCGTCCCCGCGCCGCCTGCTCCCTCCATCGCCGTCACGCGTCCCGAGGTTCATCGCCGGCGCCGATCTACACGGCTACAACCTGGAACGACCTCATCCCGCGAACCAAGCACGCGCCCCCGCCTGGATTCGCTCGTCCCCGGAACCTCTCTGTCCCGTTTCTGCGAGGTGAATTTTGGCCAAGTCCCCAGGATATCATCCCATGTGTGCATCTTCATCATGTTATATCTATGTACATGTTGCTCCATTTTGCATGTATGATATGTCAAATTGTTCATATCTGAATGCTCTACATGCTAGTGTCATTTGCATGCATGTTACTAGTGATCTTGATGCCTTAATTCTCGTTAAAGAAGTGCTAAATGTTATAAGATGCCAAAAACTACTGTAACATGCTGATTTGTCTTTTTCATAGCATTTGGTGTGTCTATCTTTTGACCATCATGTCAACACGTTTCAGAAGCATATTCATGCCATCTTTACTGTTGTACAATCCATGTATTTTAATGTGTCCTGTGGTGACTAGCACAAGCATGCAAAGTAGGGTACTTGCTGTTGCTGATTTCAGTGACTTGGTGATTTCTTGTTAACTTGATGCTACAAGTGAATCCATGCATAATCTCGAGATGCTCAGTAAGGATGTTTTGTAGATCTTGTTATGCTCTATCCATCCATGCCCTTGTTGCATTTATAGCCTACTGTAGCTTGTTGTTTTCATGCTCTCAAATTGCTAAATAATGTTGCTGCGAGTCTGTTACCAGTAAGTTTATTTTGCCATGTGAATAGCTAGTGTTCTATGCCTCTTATGACCATGTTCTTGAAGGAAATATGCCCTAGAGGCAATAATAAAGTTATTATTTATTTCCTTATTTCATGATAAATGTTTATTATTCATGCTAGAATTGTATCAACCGGAAACATGATACATGTGTGAATACATAGACAAACAGAGTGTCACTAGTATGCCTCTACTTGACTAGCTCGTTGATCAAAGATGGTTATGTTTCCTAGCCATAGACATGAGTTGTCATTTGATTAACGGGATCACATCATTAGGAGAATGATGGGATTGACATGACCCATTCCGTTAGCTTAGCACCCGATCGTTTAGTATGTTGCTATTGCTTTCTTCATGACTTATACATGTTCCTATGACTATGAGATTATGCAACTCCCGTTTGCCGGAGGAACACTTTGTGTGCTACCAAACGTCACAACGTAACTGGGTGATTATAAAGGTGCTCTACAGGTGTCTCCAAAGGTACATGTTGGGTTGGCGTATTTCGAGATTAGGATTTGTCACTCCGACTATCGGAGAGGTATCTCTGGGCCCTCTCGGTAATGCACATCACTTAAGCCTTGCAAGCATTGCAACTAATGAGTTAGTTGCGAGATGATGTATTACGGAACGAGTAAAGAGACTTGCCGGTAACGAGATTGAACTAGGTATTGGATACCGACAATCGAATCTCGGGCAAGTAACATACCGATGACAAAGGGAACAAAGTATGTTGTTATGCGGTCTGACCGATAAAGATCTTCATAGAATATGTAGGAACCAATATGGGCATCCAGGTCCCGCTATTGGTTATTGACCGGAGACGTGTCTCGGTCATGTCTACATTGTTATCGAACCGTAGGGTCCGCACGCTTAAGGTTTCGATGACAGTTATATTATGAGTTTATGAGTTTTGATGTACCGAAGGAGTTCGGAGTCCCGGATGAGATCGGGGACATGACGAGGAGTCTCAAAATGGTCGAGACGTAAAGATCAATATATTGGACGACTATATTCGGACTTCGGAAAGGTTCTGAGTGGTTCGGGTATTTTTCGGAGTACCGGGGAGTTACGGGAATACGGGGGAGAAGTATTGGGCCTTATTGGACCATACGGGAAAGAGAGAGGGGCTGCCTAGGGCAGGCCGCGTGCCCCCCAAGGCCTAGTCCGAATTGGACTAGGGGGAGGGGCTGCGCCCCCTCCTTCCTTCCCTTCTCTTTTCCCCTTCCTTGTCTCCTACTCCTAATACTTGGAAGGACTCCTAGTTGGACTAGGAAAGGGGGAATCCTACTCCCGTTGGGAGTAGGACTCCCCTAGGGCGCGCCATAGAGAGGGCCGGCCCTCCCCTCCTCCACTCCTTTATATACGGGGCCAGGGGGCACCCCATAGACACACAAGTTGATCTTCGTGATCGTTCCTTAGCCGTGTGCGCTACCCCCCTCCACCATATTCCACCTCGGTCATATTGTTGCAGTGCTTAGGCGAAGCCCTGCGTCGGTAGTACATCAAGATCGTCACCACGCCGTCGTGCTGACGGAACTCCTCCCCGAAGCTTTGCTGGATCGGAGCCCAGGGAGCGTCATCGAGCTGAACGTGTGCCAAGAACTCGGAGGTGCCGGAGTAACGGTGCTTGGATCGGTCGGATCGGGAAGACATACGACTACTTCCTCTACGTTGCGTCAACGCTTCCGCTTCAGTCTATGAGGGTACGTAGACAACACTCTCCCCTCTCGTTGCTATGCATCACCATGATCTTGCGTGTGCGTAGGAAATTTTTGAAATTACTACGTTCCCCAACAGTTCTTACTATGAATAGCTGCAAAAATATGCCTTCTTGCTGTTGGTTTCATTCACATGCCATGATATGCTTTATATTGAGTTAACCAAGCTTGAAAACATGTCCACTTGTCGCTGTTCTGCCATGTCCAGTAATTTCATTAAGTCCATGAATCTGTTATCATTTGCATCCTTACCATGATGTTTTGAGCATGTTCTAGTTGTTTCTAGCAGTATCTCAGTGACCATGTTTTGTAATTCTCTACCTGTGCATGCTTGCCAGGCCCTTTGACGCCAAGATATGTTCCTGTAGCATGTACTTTTGTTGTCTCAAAGTATGCATCATGAATCTGTTTTCAGCCTTACTCTGTTTTTCACAAAGTCTGAGAATTTGTTATGACTTGCAATCTTGTCTTGATGAATGCCATTGATCCAGGGGATATATGGAGATGCTTAGTGACCATGTTTTGCCATGTTTAACCTGTAATTTAATATCGTGCTTTTGTTTGCCATGATCTTGCACTGTGGCATGTTTGTTTCATGCCTCCAATATGTCAACATGTTATTTCTGCTCACATGTATGCCCTGTTTTTCACCAAGTCTTAATCTATGTTATAAAGTTGCCTTTTGCTTTGCTCATGTTGGTTTAATCCTGATGCCTATGAACTTGAACCTTAATGTTATTCGAAGCATGCAACCTGTACTTTGAGTGCATATCAAGTGTGTGTCCATATGTTTAATGTAGCATGTTGTTTCCTGGATTGCAAAGTGCCTAGTTGCTGTTTTGGGCAGATTATGTTTGAAACTTGTAATGAGTGTATGTGTTGAACCGTTGCTCCGTTTTGAGCATGCTCTACATGAAACTTGCTCCATTTTGAGCATGCTCTACATGAAACCGTTGACAAACTATCGTTGTGGTTTTGATGCGTAGGTAAGAACGGTTCTTGCTAAGCCCGTAGCAGCCACGTAATACTTGCAACAACAAAGTAGAGGACGTCTAACTTGTTTTTGCAGGGCATGTTGTGATGTGATATGGTCAAGATGTGATGAGATATAAGTTGCTGTATGAGATGATCATGTTTTGTTGAAGTTATCGGCAACTGGCAGAAGCCTTACGGTTGTCTCATTATTGCATTAGATGCAAGTGCCAAATAATTGCTTTACTTTATCATTATGCGATAGCAATAGTTGCAAGAGCAATAGTTGGCGAGACGACCACGTGACGACACATTGATATAGATCAAGATGATGGAGATCATGGTGTTGTGCCGGTGACGATAGAGATCATGACGGTACTTTGGAGATGGAGATCAAAGGCGCAAGATGATCATGGCCATATCATGTCACATATATTGATTGCATGTGATGTTTATTTTTTATACATCTTATTTTGCTTAGTTTGACGGTAGCATTTTAAGATGATCTCTCACTAATTATCAAGAAGTGTTCTCCCTGAGTATGCACCGTTGCGAAAGTTCTTCGTGCTGAGACACCATGTGATGATCAGGTGTGATAGGCTCTACGTTCAAATACAACGGGTGCAAAACTGTTGCACATGCGGAATACTCAGGTTATACTTGACGAGCCAAGCATATACAGATATGGCCTCGGAACACGGAGACCGAAAGGTCGAGCGTGAATCATATAGTAGATATGATCAACATATTGATGTTCACCGTTGAAACTACTCCATCTCACGTGATGATCGGACATGGTTTAGTTGATATGGATCACGTGATCACTTAGAGGATTAGAGGGATGTCTATCTAAGTGGGAGTTCTTAAGTAATATGATTAATTGAACTTAAATTTATCATGAACTCCTGGTAGTATTAGCATATCTATGTTGTAGATCAATAGCTCGCGTTGTTGCTTCCCTATGTTTATTTTGATATGTTCCTAGAGAAAAAACTATGTTGAAAAATGTTAGTAGCAATGATGCGGATTGGATCCGTGATCTGCGGTTTATCCTCATTGCTGCATAGAAGAATTATGTCCTTGATACACCGCTAGGTGACAGACCTATTGCAGGAGCAGATGCAGACGTTATGAACGTTTGGCTAACTCAATATGATGACTACTTGATAGTTTAGTGCACCATGCTTAACGGCTTAGAATCGGGACTTCAAAGACGTTTTAAACATCATGGACCATATGAGATGTTCCAGGAGTTGAAGTTAATATTTCAAGCAAATACCCGAGTTGAGAGATATAAAGTCTCGAACAAGTTCTATAGCTAAAAGATGGAGGAGAATCGCTCAACTAGTGAGCATGTGCTCAGATTGTCTGGGTACTACAATCGCTTGAATCAAGTGGGAGTTAATCTTCCAGATAAAATAGTGATTGATAGTATTCTCTAGTCACCATCACTAAGTTAGTAGAACTTCGTGATGAACTATAATATGCAAGGGATGTCGAAAGTAATTCCCAAGCTCTTCGTGATGCTGAAATCGACGAAGGTAGAAATCAAGAAAAACATCAAGTGTTGATGGTTAACAAGACCACTAGTTTGAAGAAAAGGGCAAAGGGAAGAAGGGGAACTTCAAGAAGAACGGCAAACAAGTTGCTGCTCAAGTGAAGAAGCCCAAGTTTGGACCTAAGCCTGAGACTGAGTGCTTCTACTGCAAAGGGACTGGTCACTGGAAGCGGAACTACCCCAAGTATTTGGCGGATAAGAAGGATGGCAAAGTGAACAAAAGTATATTTGATATACAGAGTATTGATGTGTATTTTACTGGTGTTCGTAGCAACCCCTCGGTATTTGATACTGGTTCAGTTGCTAAGAGTAGTAACTCGAAACAGGAGTTGCAGAATGAACATGAACTAGTTAAGGGTGAAGTGACGATGTGTGTTGGAAATAGTTCCAAGATTGATATGATCATCATCGCACACTCCCTATACTTTCAGGATTAGTGTTAAACCTAAATAAGTGTTATTTGGTGTTTGCGTTGAGCATGAATATGATTTGATCATGTTTATTGCAATACGATTATTCATGTAAGTTAGAGAATAATTGTTGTTCTGTTTACATGAATAAAACCTTCTATGGTCATACACCCAACGAAAATGGTTTGTTGGATCTCGATCGTAGTGATACACATATTCATAATATTGAAGACAAAAATATGCAAAGTTAATAATGATAGTGCAACTTATTTGTGGCACTGCCGTTTAGGTCATATTGGTGTAAAGCGCATGAAGAAACTCCATGCTGATGGGATTTTGGAATCATTTGATTATGAATCACTTGATGCTTGCGAACCATGCCTCATGGGCAAGATGACTAAGACTCCGTTCTCCGGAACAATGGAGCGAGCAACAGATTTGTTGGAAATCATACATACTGATGTGTGTGGTCCAATGAATATTAAGGCTCGCGACAAGTATCATTATTTTCTGACCTTCACAGATGATTTAAGCAGATATGGGTATATCTACTTGATGAAACATAAGTCTGAAACATTTGAAAAGTTCAAAGTATTTCAGAGTGAAGTGGAGAATCATCATAACAAGAAAATAAAAGTTTCTACGATATGATCGCAGAGGTAAAATATCTGAGTTACGAGTTTGGCCTTCAGTTAAAACAATGTGAAATAGTTTCACTACTCACGCCACCTAGAAACACCACAGTGTAATGATGTGTACGAACATCGTAACCGTACTTTATTAGATATGGTGCGATCTATGATGTCTCTTACCGATCTACCACTATTGTTTTGTGGTTATGCATTAGAGACAACTACATTCACATTAAATAGGGCACCATCTAAATCCGTTGAGATGACACCGTATGAACTATGGTTTAGCAATAAACCTAAGCTGTCGTTTCTTAAAGTTTGGAGTTGCGATGCTTATGTGAAAAAGTTTCATCCTGATAAGCTCGAACCCAAATCGGAGAAATGCGTCTTCATAGAATACCCAAAGGAGACTGTTGGGTACACCTTCTATCACAGATCTTAAGGCAAGACATTCGTTGCTTATAATGGATCCTTTCTAGAGAAGGAGTTTCTCTCGAAAGAAGTGAGTGGGAGGAAAGTAGAACTTGATGTGGTAACTATACCTGCTCCCTTATTGGAAAGTAGTTCATAACAGGAATCTGTTCCTGTGACTACTACACTAATTAGTGAGGAAGTTAATGATGATGATCATGTAACGTCAGATCAAGTTACTACCAAATCTCGTAGGTAAACCAGAGTGAGATCCGCACCAGAGTGGTACGGTAATCCTGTTCTGGAAGTCATGTTACTAGAACATGACGAACTTGCGAACTATGAGGAAGTGATGATGAGCCCAGATTCCGCGAAATGGTTTGAGGCCATGAAATCTGAGATATGATCCATGTATAAAAACAAAGTATGGACTTTGATGGATTTGCCCGATGATTGGCAAGCCATAGAAAATAAATGGATCCTCAAGAGGAAGACGGATGCCGATAGTAGCGTTACTATCTACAAAGCTAGAATTGTCGCAAAAGGTTTTCGACAAGTTCAAGGTGTTGACTACGATGAGAGTTTCTCACTCGTATCTATGCTTAAGTATGTCCGAATCATGTTAGCAATTGCCGCATTTTATGAAATCTGGCAAATGGATAAAACAAAACTGCATTCCTTAATGGATTTATTAAAGAAGAGTTGTATATGATGCAACCAGAAGGTTTTGTCAATCCTAAAGGTGTTAACAAAATATGCAAGCTCCAGCGATCCATCTATGGACTGGTGCAAGCATCTCGGAGTTGGAATATACGCTTTGATAAGTTGATCAAAGCATATAGTTTTATACAGACTTGTGGTGAAGCCTGTATTTACAAGAAAGTGAGTGGGAGCACTACAGCATTTCTGATAAATATATGTGAATGACATATTGTTGATTGGAAATAATGTAGAATTATTCTGCAAAGCATAAAGGAGTGTTTGAAAGGAGTTTTTTCAAAGAAAGACCTCGGTGAAGCTGCTTACATATTGAGTATCAAGATCTATAGAGATAGATCAAGACGCTTGATAAGTTTTTCCAATGAGTACATACCTTGACAAGATTTTGAAGTAGTTCAAAATGTAACAGTCAAAGAAAGAGTTCTTGCCTGTGTTACAAGGTGTGAAATTGAGTAAGACTCAAAACCCGACCACGGCAGAAGATAGAAAGAGAATGAAAGTCATTCCCTATGCCTTGGCCATAGGTTCCATAAAGTATGCCATGCTGTGTACCAGATCTATTGTATACCCTACACTGATTTTGGCAAGGGAGTACAATAGTGATCTAGGAGTAGATCACTGGACAACGGTCAAAATTATCCTTAGTGAAATAAGGATATGTTTCTCGATTAGGGAGGTGACAAAAAGGTTCGTCGTAAAGGGTTATGTCGATGCAAGTTTTGACACCAATCTAGATGACTCTAAGTCTCAATCTAGATACATATTAAAAGTGGGAGCAATTAGCTAGAGTAGCTCCGAGCAGAGTATTATTGACATAGAAATTTGCAAAATACATACGGATCTGAATGTGGCAGACCCGTTGACTAAGATTCTCTCACAAGCAAAACATGATCACACCTTAGTACTCTTTGGGTGTTAATCACATAGCGATGTGAACTAGATTGTTGACTCTAGTAAACCCTTTGGGTGTTGGTCACATGATGATGTGAACTATGGGTATTAATCACATGGTGATGTGAACTATTGCTGTTAAATCACATGCCGATGTGAACTACATTATTGACTCTAGTGCAAGTGGGAGACTGAAGGAAATATGCCCTAGAGGCAATAATAAAGTTATTATTTATTTCCTTATTTCATGATAAATGTTTATTATTCATGCTAGAATTGTATCAACCGGAAACATGATACATGTGTGAATACATAGACAAACAGAGTGTCACTAGTATGCCTCTACTTGACTAGCTCGTTGATCAAAGATGGTTATGTTTCCTAGCCATAGACATGAGTGGTCATTTGATTAACGGGATCACATCATTAGGAGAATGATGTGATTGACATGACCCATTCCGTTAGCTTAGCACCCGATCATTTAGTATGTTGCTATTGCTTTCTTCATGACTTATACATGTTCCTATGACTATGAGATTATGCAACTCCCGTTTGCCGAAGGAACACTTTGTGTGCTACCAAACGTCACAACGTAACTGGGTGATTATAAAGGTGCTCTACAGGTGTCTCCAAAGGTACATGTTGGGTTGGCGTATTTCGAGATTAGGATTTGTCACTCCGACTGTCGGAGAGGTATCTCTGGGCCCTCTCGGTAATGCACATCACTTAAGCCTTGCAAGCATTGCAACTAATGAGTTAGTTGCGAGATGATATATTATGGAACGAGTAAAGAGACTTGCCAGTAACGAGATTGAACTAGGTATTGGATACCGACGATCGAATCTCGGGCAAGTAACATACCGATGACAAAGGGAACAACGTATGTTGTTATGCGGTCTGACCGATAAAGATCTTCGTAGAATATGTAGGAACCAATATGGGCATCTAGGTCCCACTATTGGTTATTGACCGGAGACGTGTCTCGGTCATGTCTACATTGTTCTCGAACCGTAGGGTCCGCACGCTTAAGGTTTTGATAACAGTTATATTATGAGTTTATGAGTTTTGATGTACCGAAGGAGTTCGGAGTCCCGGATGAGATCGGGGACATGACGAGGAGTCTCGAAATGGTCGAGACGTAAAGATCAATATATTGGACGACTATATTCGGACTTCGGAAAGGTTCTGAGTGGTTCGGGTATTTTTCGGAGTACCGGGGAGTTACGGGAATACGGGGGAGAAGTATTGGGCCTTATTGGGCCATACGGGAAAGAGAGAGGGGCTGCCTAGGGCAGGCCGCGCGTCCCCCCAAGGCCTAGTCCGAATTGGACTAGGGGGAGGGGCTGCGCCCCCTCCTTCCTTCCCTTCTCTTTTCCCCTTCCTTGTCTCCTACTCCTAATACTTGGAAGGACTCCTAGTTGGATTAGGAAAGGGGGAATCCTACTCCCGGTGAGAGTAGGACTCCCCTAGGGCGCGCCATAGAGAGGGCCGGCCCTCCCCTCCTCCACTCCTTTATATACGGGGGCAGGGGGCACCCCATAGACACACAAGTTGATCTTCGTGATCGTTCCTTAGCCGTGTGCGGTGCCCCCCTCCACCATATTCCACCTCGGTCATATCGTTGCAGTGCTTAGGCGAAGCCCTGCGTCGGTAGTACATCAAGATCGTCACCACGCCGTCGTGCTGACGGAACTCCTCCCCGAAGCTTTGCTGGATCGGAGCCCAGGGAGCGTCATCGAGCTGAACGTGTGCCAAGAACTCGGAGGTGCCGGAGTAACAGTGCTTGGATCGGTCGGATCGGGAAGACGTACGACTACTTCCTCTACGTTGCGTCAATGCTTCCGCTTCGGTCTACGAGGGTATGTAGACAACACTCTCCCCTCTCGTTGCTATGCATCACCATGATCTTGCGTGTGCGTAGGAAATTTTTGAAATTACTACGTTCCCCAACAGTTCTTACTATGAATAGCTGCAAAAATATGCCTTCTTGCTGTTGGTTTCATTCACATGCCATGATATGCTTTATATTGAGTTAACCAAGCTTGAAAACATGTCCACTTGTCGCTGTTCTGCCATGTCCAGTAATTTCATTAAGTCCGTGAATCTGTTATCATTTGCATCCTTACCATGATGTTTTGAGCATGTTCTAGTTGTTTCTAGCAGTATCTCAGTGACCATGTTTTGTAATTCTCTACCTGTGCATGCTTGCCAGGCCCTTTGACGCCAAGATATGTTCCTGTAGCATGTACTTTTGTTGTCTCAAAGTATGCATCATGAATCTGTTTTCAGCCTTACTCTGTTTTTCACAAAGTCTGAGAATTTGTTATGACTTGCAATCTTGTCTTGATGAATGCCATTGATCCAGGGGATATATGGAGATGCTTAGTGACCATGTTTTGCCATGTTTAACCTGTAATGTAATATCGTGCTTTTGTTTGCCATGATCTTGCGCTGTGGCATGTTTGTTTCATGCCTCCAATATGTCAACATGTTATTTCTGCTCACATGTATGCCCTGTTTTTCACCAAGTCTTAATCTATGTTATAAAGTTGCCTTTCGCTTTGCTCATGTTGGTTTAATCCTGATGCCTATGAACTTGAACCTTAATGTTATTCGAAGCATGCAACCTGTACTTTGAGTGCATATCAAGTGTGTGTCCATATGTTTAATGTAGCATGTTGTTTCCTGGATTGCAAAGTGCCTAGTTGTTGTTTTGGGCAGATTATGTTTGAAACTTGTAATGAGTGTATGTGTTGAACCGTTGCTCCGTTTTGAGCATGCTTTACATGAAACTTGCTTCGTTTTGCATGTAGTTGCATATTACCTTTTGCATCCTTTGTTTTGGAGTGTTTGTGATTGTGTTTTGCTTGCATTTGCATTAATGCTATGTTTAACTTGTTTTGCTCATATCTTCTTGGCCGTAGCTCCGAATTAAATGAACTTTATATGTAACTTGACTAGAAAGACGCGTAGATCATCTTGGTGCACTTTAAATTGCTGTTTAACAACTTCAACATAATGTGTTATTCAAATCTGGACCAATTTCGAAATTTGCATATGGGGAGTTTCGGAATTGTTATATGTTGTTTCCGGC
This sequence comes from Triticum timopheevii, assembly GCA_963921465.1. Classification (NCBI taxonomy): domain Eukaryota; kingdom Viridiplantae; phylum Streptophyta; class Magnoliopsida; order Poales; family Poaceae; genus Triticum; species Triticum timopheevii. The sequence goes on from OY997270.1 coordinate 301,261,312, forward strand.
CTCATTTAAACGTGCCTTGATGTGATGTTCTTGTATGCATCCTCTATTGACATGAGTAGCATCATGTAGCCTTGTTACGCATCATACTTGGTTGGGCATCATGTCATGATATGTGTTGTGTGTTTATCATGTTGTTTGCTTCTTTTCCGGTTGTGCTCCTTCTTGATATTATCTCCGGGCTGCACTCTCCATCGACCGTCTTCTTCAGGCAGATTGCTCGTGGCGCCGTCCCACCAGCGTGCCGTCTCCTGCGGTTTCCTCCAGCTCGTCGCCTCGTCCACGACCCCCAGGCCCCTGCTCCGCACCAAGCTGCCGCGCCCCGGTGCCGGCTGCCGCCCTCGGGCCGGCCTCCCTACCTCCGGCTGCTGCGTTTCCCGCCGCGTGCGCCCCGACCGCCTTGTCTGCATCACCAGCTCCCGGCTGCGGCCCCGCGCCCCCGCATCGGCTCGCCGCCTCGACGTTGCCGGTCCTCACCCGCAACCCGGCCTCATCGCGGCCCCGGCCCGCATCGTCGCCTGCTCCGCGCCCGCTAGCCCCGAGCCGGCTGCGGCCCCGGCCTTGGCCGCCTGCGCTGCTCCAGCACTCGGCCGTCGGCTCCAGCACCCGGCTCAACGCCCCGCCCGGCTACCTACCGTCGCCCACGTGCTACGGCTTCCTCTGTGGCCGGCTGCTTGAGCAAAGAGAAAATAAAGAAAAAAGAAGTGGGCCGGCTGCCCAAGTCCGGGTGGGGGTAAAGGAAGAGCCGGCTGGAAGAAAAGAAGTGGAGCCGACTGCTCATGTTAAAAGAAAAAAAGAAGGGTCCGACTGGCCGCATGGAGTCGGACATAAAGAGAAAAGAAGAAGCAGGGCCGGCTGCTCGCTTGGGGCCAGCTGAAAAAGGCGAAGAGCGAAGTGCCTAGCCGGTTGCAAGAAAGGAAGAGAGAGAGAGAGAGAGAGAGAGAGAGAGAGAGAGAGAGAGAGAGAGGTCGGCTGGAAGAATATTGCCGACTGCCCACCCGTCTGGACAAAAAAAAGAGTCTGACTGCTGGGTCGGTAAAAAGAGATAAAAGAAGACTTTTGTCAGGCTGCCAGCAGCCGGCAGAAGAGAAAAAAGAAGAAAAGGGCGCTGCCAGACGCCTCATAGCCTGGCTGGCTGTGCCAAGCCGGCTCGGCCGTGTCCCGCTCCCCGCCTGGCCGGTCAAGCCCGACTGGCTGGACCCTCCTCGAGCGCCTGGAGGCTCGAGGGCTTCACCTAGCGGGTGTGCCGACGCGCTCCACGAGCGCCGAGCCGCGCCGACTGTCTTCGGCAAACTCCGCCTCGACTGCGTCAAAAGCAATGTGAGTTCGTCACCCGCATATTTTTGCATCGCGCAAACATGGATAACCTCGAGTGATGCTCGGGGGGCTATCTCCACATTTTATTACAGGTTAACCACTGCTCGCCCTGGCGCCAACCAGAGTTGGCACGGAGGCTGGCCGCTTGGCCTGAGATGTTCGTTCCCACAGACGGCTTAGTAGCATGCATGGTACCCAAGGCTCACTCTTAGTCACAGACTGCAGAGCGGCTGTCCGATTAGCAAGAGAGAACGCTAGAGGCCATCCACGCGAAAAACGTCCGGGAAGAAAACGGTTCGGGTGACCCGGCCGTTTCCTTTATGAGTATGTTCTTGGTTAAATCTGCCCGCATAGTCTGAGTACTGTACACTCCACCCCGCGGCCCACTCTCAGCCACAAACCGCAGAGCAGTTGTCCGGAAGAACAGAGGGGACATGGAAAAGATTGAAGGGGGCTCGGACGAAACCGAGTCGGCACCCTCTGCATAAAACTTGCACCACTAAAAGCAAAAGTTTGATATATTTGCGCAGAGTAACTTTGTCTTTTGCATGATCATCTCCGAGGGAACCCCTCCTCGCCCGGAGGCTCGGAGGATGGTTGCAGGCCCGACGCCGTCTGCAACAGGCATCCCACCGTGTCATGGATTTGTCACGACAGATGTCCTTATGCGAGGACTAGTCGTGAGGCCAACGCATCTATGTGGTAGCTTGCGAGGGGTTGATCGGGATGAGAGACGCGAGGCAGATTAACACACAAGACAAGGGTTTAGACATCTTTGGGCCCCGGGAAACATCATCTGGTAATAGCCCTACATGCTGTTTGTGGCTTGGTCTCATTATGCTCATGAGGGAGTCGCGGTATAAGCCGGCTCCCCTTTAGTTGTGTCTAGCCTTCAATATTCTTTTCTCTCCCCCCTCTTGGGGTGCCCTGCCCATCCTTATATAAGTTGAAGGGGCGGGTCACATGACTAGTCCTAGTAGGATTAGGATTACTCTATTACAGGTGGAGTCCTAGTCTTGCTTCCTTTGTAAGGGAATATTCCTTATGCTTTCCTCTTAAGCCGGCCCACCGGACACGCACCTTGAGTCGTTCTTCTCATAAGCCGCCTTATGGGCCATCGGGTCTTGTCGCTCCTCTGTCCTGCCTTCCGGGTCATCAATAAGTCACCAGGCCCGGCCGGGTCATCAGTGAGGGAAGAGATCCGGGCGGGTCACTTAGTGAGTCACGAAGTCTAGCCAGGTCATATTTCCGTCCGGGTCATACCATGGGGTATATCCTTGACATTAGCCCCCAGTTTAATTTGGATTTATCCATGTTAAACTGATCTGCAACATAAACACAAGAACAAATTTGACAGGTTGTGCTCCGGGTTAAATATTCTTGTAAGTCGGCACATGATCATCCTTAAGTCCTTGTCATTTCCTTCTTGATACGTGCCCATGAACTCATAGCAAATCTTCTTTAGCAGATATGTTCAAACTTTGCCAATGCAAAAAATCCAGGCACTTCTTATGAAAATTTCGAGTCAATAGGCCAGCTTCATAATCAATTTACTGACATTGGTTTCTCACAGAAAAATATTGTGAATAATAGTTCATTTGATTCAGCTCCCAATGCTTAACAAAAATATTGGTCTTGAAATACTCATCTGATTTTCAGTCGGCTTGTAGAACTTGCCGGTTTATCGTTGCCAAAATATCCGGTTTGTAAATATTGATAGCATCGGGTCATAATTGTTGCTAACATCAAGCTTGAAAATGTACCTCCCTTATATGCATATCACTTGTAGCCCCCAAATCTTAAGAAGGGAGCGTAGTAACAGCTTAAGGCTTGCTTCAATATAAATGTTGCAACCTTGAAGAAATCCAGGTTGTTCATCTCAATCTCTAGTCAAAACTTAATATTCCACATATATAGCCCCCAAATGCCAGGTTGTCATGCTTGCAGCAACCTGGGACTTGTAATTGCCTTATGCTCATAAAAACTTCAACCAGTGTAGCCCCCAAGGGTCGGGTCATTATACCATAATGAGCAGAGACTTTGTAGATACAATCATGTAGACTTTATATATACTTCATTTAAAATAACATCATATGATGTAGCCTCCATCATGGGGCTTGAAATCACGACCACAAGGTTAAGAGCCTTGTGCTCTACCAATTGAGCAATGAACCCTTCAATATAATGAATTAAGGCTTGTGTACTTTGAATTTTTGACAGGAGCAATTAGTAGCCCCCAAGGGCCGGCTTATTACGATGTGATGAGTCAGGTCTTCATTAAGGCAAGTAAAAAATGACCTTGCATTAGCCCCCAAGTGTCATGGTGCATGCTTGCAGTGACATGGGACTTCCATATTTGATATAATCATGATTTGAATAATGTAGCCCCCAAGTACCGGGTCGTAAGCCAGCAGCGACTCAGGACTATTCCTTCCATTGTAGAATAAATCGTATCCATTTATAAAATAATAGCCATCGCGCTGAAGCGACTTTGAAAACCTCGATCATAATACTGGTTATTGATAACCATAATAAAATTCGGCCATGTTGGCTATTCAAGATTTGAATCCGGTATGAAAACCTCAATCATATCATAATGAAAATCCAGCCAAGTTTGGCTTTAAAGATTTGAATACTTTATCTGTTGACAAGTAAATACGGAGTTAAATACCCGGTGGCTCTTGGTCGATGGCGAATTAATACGCATCCATTGTAATCCAGGGATTTTTGTAACCCGGTGGCTTATAGCCTTTGTGAAAATCAATAGTTGATAACCCTTTTGAAACACCAATTTCAATTTTTTAGGATGGGCTTAAACTTAATCATTTATATAAGTCGTAGCTCTGCAATTGCTGCACAGAGTTTAAACAACATATTCCCTGGCGACTTAATGTCAAAAGCTAGGGAGGGTAACAACCCAAACATAATATAGTTTTACGCAATTATTGAAAAGACTAGCATTAAGGCCATTCAAGCCTAAACATACTGGCAACTTAAAGTTAAAAGCCAGGGCGGGTTATCAAACCTCGCATATTCATATAACCAGGAAAATATACATGTAGGATTGATTTATATTGTTGGTTTACATTGCCATACCCAGTGAAGGTAACAACCCAATGATTTATAAGCGCATGATTCCAATGGCGCAATCCAAAATATACTGGCGAACCAAAGCCAGGGCGGGTTAACAAACCTTGCATATTCATCCAACAATTAAAAATATACCTGTAAGATTGGCTCAAATTGCCGGCTTACATCGCCACATCCAGTGAGGGTGTCAATCCCAAAGATTTAGAAGCGCATGATTCCAATGGCGCAATCCAAAATATACTGGCGACTTAACGTCCAAAGCCAGGTCGGGTTACCAAACACCGGTTTACATTCATATATGAACCCTAGGCAACATGGCCCTCATCGGTTTTCCATCATGTATTAACATGGCCCAAAAGATGAAATTCAAAAAATATTCAAATCAAATAGAAATTAAAAGGCAAAACAAGGCTTTTCACAGGCTGCCAAACCTCAAGTCAAGTGCTTTCAAAGGGCCGCACAGCCGCTGAGTTAAACCTTGATGCAACCTTATAAGCCGGGCCTCACATGACCAATCATCGTTTTAACCTTGACAAGTTCAGGGTCTGTATAAGATTGACTTTCAAAAGTACGACGAGTCATTCCAGTCAATCTGGGCGGAGTGGCAGACTTAAAAAGGCAAGATAACTCAGGTTTTTAGGTGAATACACCTGGCTTCCAAGCCTATTACAAGGGTCATAAAAACTCTTGTCCGTTGAACAAAGAGCCCCCAAGTAATATTTCATTCCAGGCGTACAAGCCGGATCAATAGGGTAATCATAGCTATGCTCAATGAGCATGAAGCCCCCAAGTATTTGGTAATCATGGCGTCCAAGCCGGATCAAGAGGGTAGTCATAGCTATGCTCAATGAGCAAGAAGCCCCCAAGTGATCATAATAAGATGAGCCAATAAGGTAGGATACCCATGTTTGAACCACGCATCATGGCAGCAAGTTCTCTTTGGCAACCTTTAATTTTTCTGAGAACTCGAACTTGTGAGAGATGAATTCTTTTTGAACCGGAATTTCAAACCGGATATTGAGAGCTTCAAAGCTTTGTGAGAGACAATTTCCCCTTGATCCGTATTTTAAACCGGAATCCTTCATTTTAAGCCGAAAATTTTCGGATGGCCTTTAAATTGTCACCAATAAGGCAGTAGCCTCCGGAGCTGGGTTATTTTTCCCTCCAATGACCTAGAGTTCTTGAATTCACTGAAACCGGCCAATTCTGCCTAGTCATGTCATTGTAGCCCCCGAGTCTCAAGATGACTCGAGGAGTTGGCTTGAGATTCTTCATACCTGACCGTGATATTAACCGACATATAGCTGAACAGCAGAACACTGGAATGTATGTAAACCGGAGGTTTGAAGCAGATTGATAATCTTCGCACACTCATTGCACACTTCCAGTATGAGTTTTCAATAAACCTCCGTGATATGACAGTTACTTTTGCAGTAGACAATTTGTCCTGCATCAAAAAATATCGCAAGCCGGAGTACTTGTTTTTACAGAAAAAATGTATCAATAAAAATTGACTGGACAAATTTCACCTGATTCATCCGGATGGGAGATGGTCCGTTCTATGAACAACCTGTAGTATTTGAAATGGCGATTTAGCCCCTCTCTCCTGCCCTTGCAAAAGGGCATCAAACACAACAAGTGGAAAACACGATGACTCAGAATGAGGCCGATCGAATTGAGCCAGTACGAGGTCATAATGACCACGGCGAAAGCGGCGGCTTAGAGCATGACCGTGGCGGAGCCTGGAACCGGGCGGCTCAATACGGACCCTCAAGGTCATCAATTTTTTTAAAGAGGCATGATGCCTATCTCTGTGTCCACCAGCTGTCAAATCCTTCACGTAATGGATGATGGTCCTTCTTAGAAACTGCGCCAAGTGTACAAACAACTAGTACGAATTGTGCTAGTAAATATGTTGAGTGGGCTTCCAGAGCCACGGGTGCTGATGCAACCCTCCTTTTGTTGTTTTCTTTTGTCCGGTACTGTTATAACTTGAATCGTTGTTCTTGCTCCCATAGTAACTGCCAGAGAGAAAGATTTGTCACTGCCATAAAGTATACTACGCTTGATTTTGCACGACATATTTGGTTGATGATAATCCAAGCACTTGTCTGTCATAGGAGCAACCTTCTCCCTGGTTTTGTATCTTCCATGAACTAGCACTCGTGGATAGGACATGCAGGAGCCATGTATGGAGCAGCTGTTCCTCACTATTAACCCCTTCAGATTTTGTTGCTTGCTTTAATATGTTTGATTGCATCCTTGAGGAACAGCACCATGACGATGAGAAGGCATCATTGTCAATCCCTAAGTATCTCCAGTATATATGCTAGAAATGTCCAGCCAGTTCAATTTCAGAACAAGGATGTGAAAATCCTCTTTGTTTGACTCTAAACTATGTTGTAACAACAGGAAAGTACAGCAGCCGCGGCGGAGATGACCTCGCCGGGAACGGTGGAGGTCAGCGAGGTAAGCACCGTGGAGGCTGACCCGCCGCGGTGGCTTGCACAGAGACGAGGGTGACCCGCCGCGGTGGCTCACGCAGAGACGAGGGTTAGACCTCTACGGCGACTTAAGGTCAAAGCAGCAAGATCAGGTGGCTCGAGGGAGGCAGCCCGACAGAGTAAATTGCAAGAAACCACCACTTTGAGGGCTAGGTTTTCAAAAAACACTATGATACATTTTTTTGATAGAAACCATCATGTCTAGCGTAATCTTTTTGCAAATAGCACTGATCGGCGGATTAAAGCACTTTGAGCATGTTTATGACAGACGGGTCCCATTTGTCAGGAGCTGACTTGGCAAAAAAAAAGGCCACCTAGGCACTTTGACTGGTCAAAAACGCCACATCGACACGAGAGGCCGCTACCCAACTACACCGACCCGGAGATGCACCACATCGTCACCAGAGAGATCCGGCCTGCTCTGCTTGGCGGCGTGTACGTCCGCATCGGCCCGACCCAGTTGCTCCCGCACACGGCAGGGCACCAGCTATTCAATGGCGACGGGATGCTCGACGCCGTGTCACTGCTGGCACCTTCGTCGGCGGCGGCGTCGTACGCGCGCCAGTTCACGTGCACCAGCCGACTCGCGCAGGAGGAGGCACTGGAGCGGTGCGCGTTCGTCGCCCTGACAGTAGCCGTCCGCCCCCCTTCCGTCCGCGCCCGCGTTGGTTGCCGTTGGGGGCCCCGCCGTTGGCCGTCGTCGTGGGCCAGAAAAGCGGCTCGATCCAGATCGAGGATTGCGGCGGCGGAGCGTCAAGGCTGGCCCGGATCCGGGGGAAGCGGAGGAAGGCAGAGTGTGCCACGCGGAGGAAGTGGAGGGGACGCGGCACCGGCGAGGAGAGATGGAGTTTGTTGCCGGCGAGGAAGATGGGTGGGTGTCGGAGTTGGACCGGATCGAGGACGGCGACGGCGGAGCGTCGCGGTTGGGCCTGTTTCAGGGGTGGTGGAATAAGGCTGGGCGTGTCGCAGAGGAAGGTGGAGGGGACGCGGCGCCGGCGAGGGGAGATGCAAGTTGTTGCCGGCGTGAAGATGCAACGGAGTGGGACTGGATGGATCGAGCCATGGCCGCCCTCTATGAGAAAACTTGCTGTCCAGGACTGGTCAAAGTACCCAGGTGGGGGATGCGGTCCAGGACTAGTCAAAGTGCCTAGGTGGCCTTTTTTTGCCAAGTCAGCTACTAACAAATGGGACCCACCTGTCATAAACGTGCTCACAATGCTCTAATCCGCCGATCAGTGTTATTTGCAAAAAGATTACGCTAGACATGATAGTTTCTGTCAAAAAAATGTATCATAGTGTTTTCTGAAAACCTAGCCCTCAAAGTGGTGGTTTTTTGCAATTTACTCCAGCCCGACATGAAGCAGCAGGACTTGGTGAGACGAAGCCACAGTGGCCTAGACGACATGACGACTCACGACAGAGGCGAGGACACAGGCAAGCTGCGGTAGAGGGCGCGCTGGCGGAGCACAGCCGCGGCGAGGCGGCTTATTGCCGAGGTGAGCGAAGGCGGCTCGAGGAGATTGAGGCCCACGACTTAGCACGAGGCGGTTCAACGCGAGATGAGCGACTTCAAAACCCTGGCGGAGGCGACTCGGACTCGCCGCGACTTGAAGCTCTGTCCGAAATGAAGCCGACGAAGTTGGAGCGAGGCAAGTCAGGCGGGGACTCGGAGTGGAGACCGAGGCGGAGACGGGTCCTGGTAGAGGTGGAGTGAGGCGGCCGGCGGCTGTGGCGCGAGGCCGAGCGGGGGCGGCTCGGGGGCGCGAGGCCGCGGCGGAGGTAGAGACCGCTGCGGCGGCTCAATCACCGCAGAAGCGGAGTGCGATCAGGCGGCTCGAAGCCTGCAAGGCGACTCATTGGCGAAGACGGAGGCGGTTTCCAGTGGATCTCTTTCCTCCTTCTTTTAACAGATTCCTTTACGGATTCGCCCCGAGGTTTGAAGTAAGCAACTGTGGTTTGATGGACGTGAGCACATATCTGCCTTTGGTTCAACGTGGAGGCGACTCGCAATTGACAACAGGAGCTCGGCGGTTCACTGCAGCCTGGGCGACTTGCGTGTGCCTGTAAAAATATCCCTTGTACGTAGTAGTACTATAGATGAAACACCCGTGCCGCTCTCCTTGTCTCGACTCGACGTCGTGTGCCTGTAAAAATATCCCTAATCCTTTTCTGACTTCAATCTCACTGATTGTAAAAATCCTCATCCGGAAAATTGCAAACTCCTCGATCCCTGGAGAGATCCCTCCAAAAACTCAACACCACCGTGCGCAGGCCCCATGGTGGGCGCCAACTGTCGTGGATTTGTCACCGCAGATGTCCTTATGCAAGGATTAGTCGTGAGGCCAACGCATCTATGTGGTAGCTTGCGAGGGGTTGATCGGGATGGGAGACGCGATGCAGATTAACACACAAGACAAGGGTTTAGACAGCTTCGGGCCCCGGCAAACATCATCCGGTAATAGCCCTACATGCTGTTTGCGACTAGGTCTCATTATGCTCATGAGGGAGTTGCTATATAAGCAGGCTCCCCTTTAGTTGTGTCTAGCCTTCAAGATTCTTTTCTCTCCCCCCTCTTGGGGTGCCCTGCCCGTCCTTATATAAGTTGAAGAGGTGGGTCACATGACTAGTCCTAGTAGAATTAGGATTAGTCTATTACAAGTGGAGTCCTAGTCTTGCTTAATATTCCTTATGCTTTTCTCTTAAGCCGTCCCACTGGACACGCACCTTGAGCCGGTCTTCTCATAAGCCGCCTTATGGGCCACCGGGTCCTGTCGCTCCTCTGTCCCGCCTGCCGGGTCACCAATAAGTCACCAGGCCCGGCGGGGTCATCAGTGAGGGAAGAGATCTGGGCGGGTCACTTAGTGAGTCGCCAAGTCTGGCTGGGTCATAATTCCGGCCGGGTCATACCGCGGGGTATATCCCCGACACACCGCCTACTTCATTTGCAGCAAAAACCCTCCGCCTGACTCTTCGAGTCGCCCGGACGCTCGGAGGCTACACCCAGCGGGTGCATTGGCGCGCCCCACTGGAAGCAAGGCGCGCCGGCTGCCATTAACGACATTAGTCGGCGGACTCCGCGTCCGCTGCCGACACCATCATTCGGCGGACTCCGCATCCATGCCCGAAAACATCAGTCGGCGGACCCTTCGTCTGCGTCCAACGCCATCAGTCCGCGGACCCCGCGTCCGCGCTCGACGACATCAGTCGGCGGACCCTGCGTCCGTGCCCGACGACATCAGTCAGTGGACCCCGCGTCCGCGCCCTACGACATCAGTCGGCAGACCCCGCGTCCGCGCCTGACGCCATCAGTCGGCTAACCCCGTGTTCGCGTCCGACAACACCAGCTGGCGGACTCCGTGTCCGCACCCGGCAGGGCCCCGCGCCCATCAGCCGGCGGATTCCGTGTCCGCACCCGGCACCCTCGACGCCATCATCTGCACCAACAACTACGAAAAGCCTCCGCCCAACTTTTCCAAAGTTGCCCGGAGGCTCGGAGGCTACACCCAGCGGGTGTGCTTGCGCGCCCCACCCGAAAGCAAGCCGCACCAGCTGCCGTCCGCAGCCGGCCATCATCGACATCTTCTACATCAACGCCCGCTAAAAAACCTCCGCCCAACTTTGCCCAGTTGCCCAGAGGCTCGGAGGCTACTGTCGGGGTAATTGACCACGGGTACCCCGAAGACGGCGAGACAATATTCAAGACATCAGGGCTAGCAAAGCCCCTCAGTCCGACTGCTCAGGCGGCCCCAGACGGCCCCCTGTCTGACTGCCCGGCCTGCTCTCCGTCCGGCTGCTCCAGTCGCCCTGTTGCACAAAGTCAGCCGCTGCTCCGACCCGACACCGACAAGACCCCAACGAGACGGCCGTACCCGGCACTGCTGGCGAATAGTAGAACACTGTACACGCGTCACCTCAAGCCATCATGTCAGTGTCACTTGTCCCTGGGCACTATTTATGAAGTGGCCCAGGAGACAAGCATGACACCCCCACCATGCCCACTTGCCCCCATGCCACTACCTAGCTTAGGAAGTAAGCTAGCCCACACTATATACTAGATCATTGATGGCGCGCGTTGCTGCGCCCGTCCATTTTGAATATTATTGATAGTATTAGAAGTTTATATAACAATATGAGGTTTCCTTTTTTATTTTGAAATGAGGGATTGCAAAAGAGAGGTTGAGATGTTGTTGTCCATTTTTATCTTTGATTAAATTTTAGAACAACTGCAAACATAACATATTACAAAATGGCCAGTAAGTGGAGACCAAAGGTTATGCTAATCTAACATTTTGTTTGCAGTGGCAAAGTATATCCCTAGCTCCGTAAATGGCCAGTAAGTGGAAACTAAAGGGACATTACAAAATTTTAGAACACAATGATGTGGCGTGTTGCTACGCCCGTCTATTTGTACAATACAAATAATAGCAATTTCTTAAATAGATGACTACATGAAGCACAATAAATTCCAATAAACATAACTAAATATTAGCCAGTGATCAAAGAAAATCTCATATATAATAAGCAAGGTTTACACATAGAAATATGATTGGTATGACTACAGACGAGAAGATTAAGGTGATGGTTATGAACACCACCAAGGATGCCCCCGCCGCCCTGTGGTTCGCCGTCTTGGCCACCAATGACCGGCATCTGGTTCATGAGCGTTAATACGCCGCTCCGCCCACGCTAATCATTTAAGATTTTGGTTACAATAGGAGGAAGACGTGGGTGTCAGGAGCAGCATATGCACCTTGCCGTTGTCTAGACAGCACTGTACATGCATATACAATACATATAATTATTAGAATTGACAGCTGAATAGCAAATTCAGTTAGAGTTTCATGTCGACATAAAATCCCAATGTAATCAGATTAAGAAAATTCTATTTATCAAATCTAATGAACACAATGGCTAGACAAAATAATAGTTGTACTTGGATAAAATTTACAAATGCGCATGAACAGATCCACACGAACAGAGCCAAAGGGTTTAATTGGGAACCTCACCATCATCCTGAGATCGTTGCTATCCATCTGGAGGTGAATCCATCAGCGCTATGGAGTAGGGCTATAGGAAATATCCAGTCATATCGTAGTTTCCAGAGAATCCATTCATGGAGCAGGGGAAGGGGCGCAGGACAGCAACGGTGGGGAGGAGCAGAGTGGGAGGAGCTCCAGGCCGCCGTCGCCATGGATATGAGGCCTCCGCCGCATCTGGGAAGGTGATGTGACCCCGCCATGGAGTGGCAGCGCTCGTGGCTAGGGCAAAGAGGAGGGCCGGCGCATGGCCGAAGAGTCAGAGCAGCATGGGAGAGAGGGTCGATGGGGTGGAGGTGGTCGTGCCCTCGTGGGAGAGGGGCGGTGGCTTGGATGAGGAGGAGGACGACGCGGCTCCTGGAGGAGTGGTGGTGGGCTGGGCTGTGGTTGGTTAGCTAATTGGGCTGCGAGAGGTGGTCCAATTTACCAGAGGGCTCAGATTCGGGTGCGGGAGCAGCAGCCCCTAGGACAGTTGGGCCACTAATCTGCATAGTTAGCCCAGGCGGAACTGCACTCAGATCTGACGGCCACGAACTTTCAGATCACAAAAACGGACGGCCGAAAAGTCAAATTGCTGTGAGGGCTCGCTTTAGGTGCGGTTATACTGTTCTTAATATGAGCATCCATCCATCCATCCATCCATGATGGACTCACACCCACACATGAGCACACACAAGCTCACCCACGCCACACCCATTCGGCCACAAGCCATGGCCATACTTGGCCACTAGAGCATGCCACATACATGCATATACGAAGCCAAATGCCTATGGTACTGAGCTCAGATACAACTCTAGGAGCAGCTCTGTACTGCCAGACATGTACAACACATATATACAGACATGCATGAGTAGGGGTATTGTCTCTCCGGAGAGTCCCGAACCTGGGTAAACTAGCACGTGCTACTCGTATACCCGTCCCCGGATATTCCATGGCAGTCTTGCCCTCACCTCAAGCCACCCTGTGGCATCTGTCATCTCGCAACCGCCCGTGAGAATACCACGACACACCCTTCCTAGCAAACCGTTGTTTGGCTATGTTACTGCTTTGCTCAGCCCCTCTTATAGCGTTGCTAGTTGCAGGTGCAGTTGCAGGTTGTTCCATGCTGGGACATGGATATCATGGATATCACAATATCTCTTATTTAATTAATGCACATATATATTTGGTAATGGGTGGAAGGCTCGACCTTTTGCCTGGTGTTTTATTCCACTCATGCCGCCCTAGTTTCTGTCATACCGGTGTTATGTTTCTTGATTTTGCGGCCTTGAATACGGTGAGGGTTTATGGGCCCCTCTTGACAGTTCGCTTTGAATAAAACTCTTCCAGCAAGGCCCAACATTGGTTTTCCATTTGCCTAATAACAACTAAAACTTGCATAGGGACCGGCTAGCACCCGAGGACTCTTAATCAACCCCCGAGCCAGTGCTCCTCATGAGTGTTGGTCCAAACCTGTCAACCGCCATTGGCCGCCAGGGGCAACTCTGTTATTTTGGTCTACGGGAAGTTTGGACAAACCGGTCGTGGCCTGAGACGAGATACGCGCGGCTACTATCAGGGTGTGGGCACGTCGGGAGGTCTTGCTGAACTTGTTTTACCATTGTCGAAATGTCTTGTGCACCGGGATTCCGAGTCTGATCGGAGGGTCCCGCGATGGAGGATTATCTCCGCGGATCGTGAGCTTGTCATCGGCTAAGTTGGGACACCCCTGCAGGGTTTAAACTTTCGAGAGTCGTGCCCGCGGTTATGTGGCAGATGAGAATTTGTTAATATCCGGTTGTAGAGGATTTGAAGTAAACTCAATTAAAATACCCCAACCGTGTGTGTAACCGTGACTGTATCTCCCCCGGTGAGTTCGAGAGGAGAACACGGTTGGGTTATGTTTGAACGTAAGTAGTTCAGGATCACTTCTTGATCACTACTAGTTTGCGACCGTTTGCGTAGTTTCTCATCTTACTCTTGTACTTGTAAGTTAGCCACCATACATTGCTTAGTAGCTTGCTGCAACCTCACCACTTATCCTTTCCATACCCATTAAGCTTTGCTAGTCATGATACCCATGGTAATGGGATTGCTGAGTCCTCGTGGCTCATAGATTACTACAGCAACAGTTGCAGGTGCAGGTAATGCGATGATCATGATGCGAGAGCGATGCTTACTTGTTTTGGAGTTCTTCTTCTTCTTCGTCGATCTTGGGATAGGTTCCTGGTCGGCGGCCTGTGCTAGCAGGGTGGATGTCGTTTGAGTTTCTGTTTGGGTTTCATCCGTAGTCGGATGTTGTTCTCCTGTATGATGTTTGATGTATTCAGGCATTTGTATGCCCTTTGTATGTCTCCCCAGCTATTATGAAGTGGTACGAGGTAATGATATCCACCTTGCAAAAGCGTTTCAATATGCGTCTCTGTCCTTGGTGGGACCTTCGAGTTCTTCTCGGATAGGATCGCATATTGGGCGTGACAAGTTGGCATCAGGGCCTCGACCGACCATAGGAGCCCCCTTGATTGTTCGTAGTTGGCTGTTGTCGAGTCTAGAAGAAATCCTTTTTATGAGTCTAGTTATATCGGGGAGTAGGAATTCTTTTTACTCCTAAGTCCCTTTGTCGCGCTGGTAAGGAATCGTGACGTAGGTGTTTTGATTCTTCTACTCTTCCCCTTCAAAAAAATTCTTTAGGATCTCGCAGGTGTTTTTGTTCATTGTCCATCCTTTGTTCAATCGGTGCATGATACGTCTCTGTCGTATCTATAATTTTTTATTGTTCCATGCCAATATTATACAAGTTTCATATACTTTTGGCAACTTTTTATACTATTTTTGGGACTAACATATTGATCCAGTGCCCAGTGCCAGTTCCTGTTTGTTGCATGTTTTTTTGTTTCACAGAAATTCCATATCAAATGGAGTGCAAACGGGATAAAAAGCTATGGAGATTTTTTTTGGAATATATGTGATTTTTGGGAGGAAGAATCAACGCAAGATGATGCCCGAGGGGGCCACAAGGCAGGGGGCGCGCCCTAGGGGGGTGGGTGCGCCCCTGACCCTCGTGGCCACCCTGTAAGGCGGTTGGTGCCCTTCTTTCGCCACAAGAAAGCCAATATCCGGATAAAAATCGTGTGCAAATTTCAACCCAATCGGAGTTACGGATCTCCGGGAATATAAGGAACGGTGAAAGGCCAGAATCTGGGAGCGCAGAAACAGAAGGAAACAGAGAGAGAGAGAGAGATCCAATCTCGGAGGGGCTCCCGCCCCTCCACCACCATGGAAACCAAGGACCAGAGGGGAAACCCTTCTCCCATCTAGGGGAAGGTTAAGGAAGAAGAAGAAGAAGGGGGGCTCTCTCCCCCTCTCTCCCGGTGGTGCCGGAAAGCCGTCGGGGCCATCATCGTGTGACGGTGATCTACAACAACACCTCCGTCATCTTCACCAACATCTTCATCACCTTCCCCCATCTATCTACAGCGGTCCACTCTCCCGCAACCCACTGTACCCTCTACTTGAACATGGTGCTTTATGCTTCATATTATCATCCAATGATGTGTTGCCATCCTATGACGTCTGAGTAGATTTTCATTGTCCTATCGGTAATTGGTGAATTGCTATGATTGATTTAATTTTCTTGTGGTTATGTTGCTGTCCTTTGGTGCCCATCATGAGCGCGCGCATGGATCACACCATAGGGTTAGTTGTATGTTGATAGGACTATGTATTGGAGGGCAAGAGTGACAGAAGCTTCAACCTAGCATAGAAATTGATGCATACGGGATTGAAGGGGGACCAATATATCTTAATGCTATGGTTGGGTTTTACCTTAATGAATGTTAGTAGTTGCGGACGCTTGCTAATAGTTCCAATCATAAGTGCATAGAATTCCAAGTCAGGGATGACATGCTAGCAGTGGCCTCTCCCACATAAAACTTGCTATCGGTCTGGTAAAGTAGTCAATTGCTTAGGGACAATTTCGCAAATCCTACCACCACTTTTCCACACTCGCTTTATTGTGTCTTTATCTAAACAGCCCCTAGTTTTTATTTATGCTCTCTTTATTATCTTGCAAACCTATCCAACAACACCTACAAAGTACTTCTAGTTGCATAGTTGTTCTAGGTAAAGCGAACGTTAAGCGTGCGTAGAGTTGTATCGGTGGTCGATAGAACTTGAGGGAATATTTGTTCTACCTTTAGCTCCTCGTTGGGTTCGACACTCTTACTTATCGAAAGAGGCTACAATTGATCCCCTATACTTGTGGGTTATCAAGACCTTTTTCTGGCGCCGTTGCCGGGGAGTTATAGCGTGGGGTGGATATTCTCATGTGTGCTTGTTTGCTTTATCACTAAGTATTTTTTATTTTGTGCTCTTATTTTCTACCTTTAGTTATGGGTAGAAAACAAAAATACCAAAAAAATAGTTGTACCTACTACCCCAATGGTTGAAGAACCACTCAAAATCTATCACACTCCTGAAGCTTTTTACTTGGATCATCTTCGATCCCTTTGTGCTCGTGCTGAAACCCCAACTAGCTTAGTTGAGGGCAAATCTTTAGATGAGCATGCTTGTTATGTGCGACACTGGTTATCTCAAAAGGGAAACTTTTACTGGATCAAATTCATCGTTTGCAATGCTATGCTTGGAATTTATGTGAAATATATGATTTTACTTGTTGTTGTGAAAACCCTAAGAAACACCTTCCCTACCAATGTGAGTTTAGTGATAATGGAATCGTATCTTCGTATGCTAAGGGTGTTTATAATTACTATGATGTTCAACAAATTGAAGAATTTGTTGCTTTTAAGGGTGCTTATGAAATTGCTTCTTTGATTGAAAAGTATGATGCTACTCTTTACAAATCTGAAAATTTTGCCATACTTAAATATTGTTATGATAATTATGCTTCTAATGCCTATGTTAAACCATATATTGAGGACTCCTCCGCTGTCCAAGAAGAGACTAATACTTTGCAGGAGTCTATGGAAGAAGAAATTGATGAAAGTGTAAGCTCATTGGATGAAAAAGATGATGAGGAGAGCGAAGAACAAAAGGAGGAAGATTGGATTAGCTACCCATGCCCACCTTCTAATGAGAGTAACTCTCCAACTCATATAATGTCCCTTCGTTCTTACCGAAGGATGAATGCTATGATAATTGCTATGATCCCGTTGACTCATTTGAAATATCCCTTTTTGATGAACTTGATGCTTGCTATTCTTGTGGCCAAGATGCCAATATGAATTATGCTTATGGAGATGAACTTGTTATAGTTCCTTATGTTAAACATGAAATTGTTGCTATTTCACCCACGCATGATAGTCCTATTATGTTTTTGAATTCTCCCGACTACACTATATCGGAGAAGTTTGCCCTTATTAAGGATTATATTGATAGGTTGCGTTTTACTACTACACATGATGATTTTGATAGATATAATATGCATGTGCTTGCTGCTCCTACTTGCAATTATTATGAGAGAGGAACTACATCTCCGCCTCTCTATGTTTCCAACACGATAAAATTGCAAGAAACTGCTTATGCTATGTATTGGCCTTTACTTTGTGTGCATGAATTGTTCTTTTATGACATGCCGATGCATAGGAAGAGACTTAGACTTCTTCATTACATGATACATGTTACTTTGTGCTCACTACTAAATTACAAATCATTACTAATTCAAATTGGCTTTGATATACCTTGGGATCCGGGTGGATCCATTACTTGAGCACTATAAGCCTAGCTTAATGGCTTTAAAGAAAGCGCTGCCAGGGAGACAACCCGGAAGTTTTAGATAGTCATTTGTTTATGTTGCGTGCTTTTATAAAGTACAAATCCATTGTATCATAAAAATAATGTGCCAAGATTTGCCTTTAGGATGTTTACATTGCTTGTTGGTTTGTGCGGTGCAAAACAGAAACTTCGGCTGTAGTGCGTGATTTTACATTTTTTACTGGAACGTCAAACGGTTCCTAACCTTTTTGCGCTGTCTTTCTACACAAATTTTTTATTTTTCCTAATTTTTTCAAATTTTGTGGAGTACCAGAAGTATGGTCAATGTTCAGATTACTACAGATTGTCCTGTTTAAGACATATTCTGTTTTTGATGCATAGTTTGCTTGTTTTGATGAAACTATCAATTTCTGTCAGTGGATTAAGCCATGGAAAAGTTATACTCCCTCCGTCCGGAATTACTTGCCATAAAAATGGATGAAAATGGATGTATATATAACTAAAATACATCTAGATACATCCATTTCAATGACAAGTATTTCCAGATGGATGGAGTATTACAGTACATACATTGCAAAAACAAAATATGAATTGGTTTGCAATAGTACTTAGAGTAGTGATTTGCTTTATTATACTAACGGATCTTACCGAACTTTTTGTTGAGTTTTGTGTGGATGAAGTGTTCGAAGATCGAGGAGGTCTCGATATGAGGAGAAGGAGGAGAGGAAAGAGCTCAAGCTTGGCGATGCCCAAGGCACCCCAAGTAAATATTCAAGGAGACTCAAGCGTCTAAGCTTGGGGATGCCCCGGAAGGCATCCCATCTTTTTTCAATAAGTATTGGTATGTTTTCGGCTTCGTTTCGTTCATGTGATATGTGAAAATCTTGGAGCATCTTTTGCATTTAGTTTTCACTTTTCTTTGTTGCACCATGCTGGTATGAGATAGTCCATAGTTGATTTATAGAATGCTCATTGTACTTCACTTATATCTTTTGAGTATGGCTTTATAAAATGCTTCATGTGCTTCACTTATATCATTTGAATTTTGGATTGCAGTACAAAAAAATACACTTCCGTGATGATACGTGTTTGTCACAATAGGTCACGTTTTCTGTCATGCATGTACATCCATGACGATTTTATGACAGAATCAAGATAGTCATACATGTGTTGTCGTAGATAAATCACGCGTCACATAAGTGCTTTAGTCAAGGGTGACCGACACGTGGCATCCACCGTAACAGAACGCCGTTAAGCTATCGGGTCCGGTTTTGGATCCGATAACTCGTTAACAGCCCCGACCAATGGGGATTTTCCACATGTAAAATCATTAGTGGCTGGAGGAAACACGTGTCGGCTCACCGTTGGAACAGATGTCATTCACTCATTGGACCCAAAGCGCCTATGATACGTCGACACGTGGCACGACCCAACAAAGGCCATTCCTGTGAACAGGCCGACCTGTTTGACTTGGTCAAAAGGTGGCGGGCCATCCCACGACAAGCCTGTTAACGGCATGTTCGCATATAGCCGATTTACAGCCCGCTAACCTAGGACCCATTTACGGCCTATCCTAATTAGGCCCAGTAGCGTCATCTGGGCCGTCCAATATAATTCCAGCCCGTTTTAACTTCCGGCCCATGTATGGCCCATGACGTCTTTCGGCCCATATGAGGCCCTTAGTAACTCTCGGCCCATTAACGACCTGTGATAAAACTGGCCCGTAATGAACAGTGTATCACTTTATACCCATTAACGGCACGTGGTGAAACTGGCCCGTAATGAACAATGTATCACTTTATACCCATTAACGGCCCATTATTCCGTTGGGCCGTTTCCATCCCATGTTATCTTTTGGCCTTCTTAGGGCCCATTTATTCTTGGGCTCATTTCCAGCATTCGTTTACTTACGTCCCGTTACTGTCATTTTCTGCTTGTGGGCCAAATTCAGCCCGTGGTTACAATCGGCCCGTTTGTGGCCCGTTAATACATTGAGCCGTTTTCATAGTGTCATCAAATACGGCCGATTAACAACGGCCCGTTATGGTCGGCCCATGAACGGACGATTTCAACTCTAGCCCATTTACGACCATAATGTGGTTTGTTATTGGCCCATGTTTGGCCAACCAATCATACGGCCCATAGAAGGCCCATTGATGATACGGCCCGTAGAAGGCCCATTGTTTCTACGCCCCGTAGAAGGCCCATTGTTTCTACGGCCCGTAGGATGCCTGTCAGATTTCAGGTTCCGGCAGACCCTTGAGGTTCGAACTCTGGGGTGCGCGCGGAGATTACGCCTTCTACCTCTCCGCCTCGCAAGGATCTAAACTATCGAAAGAACAGCGCAAGAGACACAAGGTTTATACTAGTTCGGGCCACCATTGTGGTGTAATACCCTACTCTAGTTTGTGGTGTGGTGGATTGCCTCTTGGGCTGATGATGATGAACAATACAAAGAAGAACAGCCTCGCGAGGGTCTGCTCTTGGCTGGGGGGATGAACTGCTAGGAGGAGTTCAGTCGCCCTTTTCTCTCTCTGATTCTCTGCTTGCCCAGATTCTCGATGCCAGCCCCGGGGGTGGCTAGTCCTATATATAGGCAAAGGCCCTGGGCCTCTTCCCAAATATTGAGCGGGAAGGGCGCCAACAATTGGCCATTTTGAAGGGGAACATCTGGTACACTTATCCTGACTAAAGTTGGTCCTCGCCTGCCAAAGGCTCCGGTGGTGACGCCGTCCTGGGCTCCACAATGACTTCTTCCCTGCCGTTGGACTGGTCTTGGTCTCGTTGCACCGAAATGGATGCCTTTGCTTGATACTCTCGCCTGCGCTTGCTCCCTTTGCACCAAAGAGGAAAGGAGGACACTGCGCGGGCCGGCGCCCGCCTGGCACCCTTGGTCATCATGGCTTGCGTCATGGGCACCTCGTGAGGTACCCCGCCTTGATCTCTCCGCCTCCTCGTGAGCCAGCCCAACGAGGCCGCGCCTGAGGAAGCTCCGCGTCATCCTCCCCGCGAGGCTTGGCCCCTCGTGAGGGTCTTGGGTCTTGTGTTTACGAAGATGGGCCGTGCTGGGCCCCCCTTTGAGCCACGCCACAGGCCGCAAGCAGGCAAGTCTGGGGACCCCCGTTCCCAGAACGCCGACAGTAGCCCCCGGGCCCAAGGCGCGCCCGGGCTTGGCCGTGCAGAGAGGCGAAAGGGCAAGGGTGAAGGGCCGCGGGCCCTAACAGCCTGCGGCCTTGGGCGCCGCATAGCGGTTGATTGGACTGGAGCGCTTCAGCAACCGCGCAGGTTGATAAAGGAGCGGCATCTGCCTAGGTTTTGCCTTTTGCTTTCTCCGGTTGCTGCTCAGACCCCTTTCTTGCACCTCCCCTTTCTTCCTCCAAATTTCCAGATCTACTCCGACCGCGTGACCTAGGAATACATGGCGCCTCGTCAGTCCCCAGCCGAAGCTTGGTACTCGTCTGCTCTGGACTCGCCGAACGTGTCGGAGGCGGGCTTTGCCCGGTTGCGCCGGATGGCGGCGGCGCAGGGCATCGACGGGGCGAAGGTGTTCAAGGCCGGCTCCGCCACCCCTGCGGGCTGAGGGAGCACCTTTTATCCTCTCTTTGTAAGCTCCATTGCTGCTGGCCTGGTGCCTCCCTTCTCCGAGTTCTTCTTCTCTGTCCTCCGCCATTACAACTTACAGGCTCTGCATCTCCATCCCAACTCCGTCCTTCTCCTGACGATCTTTGCCTATTACTGCGAGGCTCACGTAGGGGTGCAGCCCTTAATGGCCTTGCTGCGCCACTACTTCTCCCTCCGGGTCTCTCGCGGTTCTCCTTCCGCGTGCGCGAGCTTCGTCCCGTACGGTGGCACCATTGCCATTTCGAAGCCCGGGAAGAGGATTGAGGGCTTCAAGAGCAAGTGGGTCTTGGCAGATCCTGGGCGCATCCACCCTCGGCTGATCTTGCCCGTGGAGCCGCCCACAAGCTCCGGCGATTGGTGTCGAGCGGAGCTCACGGACCCCCGTGCGAAACTGGTGTTGGAGAAGATGGACGCGGACTTGATGCCGGCCAGCATGGCGGCGGCGAATCTAACCGGCGCGTCGCTGCTGAGGGAATTCCTGGAGCACCAGCTGGCTCCGCTTCGGCAGTATTCACCTCCGATGTGGAGGCCTCAGCCGAGCCCCGCGGCCTTGGGTGACGAAGATCTGGCCGCGGTCCTCCAATCTCTGGTCGGGGGCGAGGTGGCAAGGTTGGAGGGCGCTCCTACGCCCTTGTTCCTCCGCGACGACTGGGAGCAGGTGGTGGAGTCCATGCCCGTCTTCAATGGGGACGGGCCCGTGCCCGCGGAGGCTCCTGAGGGACCGGTGGATGTGTTTTCCGATGACTCCAGCGAAGAGGAGGATGGAAGGGAGCGGGAGAAGGGGCCTGAATCCAAGGCGACTGACGGAGAGTCGAGGGATCCCCTCCCCCGGTGCAGGTCCCGCACTCTCCGCCTCTCTTCGAGCGATGACGACGAGGATGATGACGAGTAGGTCGGCGGGAGCTTGCCCCCGATCCCGAAGAAGGACAAGACCGGGATGATCTCCCGCGGGTCTGTCCCCGCCCCGAGACGGACCGTAGACACGCCTTCCGCTTCCGAGGTTGACCCCTCCAGCCGGCTTTCGGGCTTCAAGTATGGCCGGAGGCTGCCTGAGCTCACCGGCGGCGACCCGTAAGCGCTTGATCCTTGTCTTTATTTCTTGTTCTGCTGCTGAGGCTTGACGTCCGCATCTCTTGAATAGGCTGGCGCCCGCGGCGAAGAAGCTGAAGGGGGCTCCTGAGGCTCCATCCGCGGCAGCGCCTCTGCCTGCGGAAGAAGGTGACCGCGACGGACGGGCTTCTCCTGCCCGGTCGTCCTCGCGAGGCCTGGCTGAGCTGGTTGGGGCGAGCTCAGCCCCCATGGCGCAAGTGACTCCCGTGGTGCCTTTGCCTACTGCCGCCACCACAGCCATTGGGGCGCAGCAGGCTCCGCCTCAGGACGCTGTGGTCTTGCCACCGCCGCCTTCTCCTCCTGCTCCATCGACTGCTGTTTCTCCAACTCCTCCTGCCGTCCTGGAGCGTGCTGCTGCTGAACGGGACCGGCTGCGGCAGGATCTTCTTGGCGCCGACCCTCGCTTGGTGGCAGGGCGCTTCGAGCTGGCTTCAGGGTGGATTCGCTCCGACGCTTCGATTCGAGCGGCGCTGGTTCAGGCCTCGACGGCCTACGATGAGGAGAGGGAGGCCGTCCTCGAGGCGAAGGCTGCTCGTGACGCAGCCCTGGGGGAGGTGGTCAACGTCCGCGGTCGCTGCAAGGCGCTAGAGGACGAGCTGCAAGGCCTGCGGGACCAGCTCGCGGAAGAGGTCCACCTTCGCCAAGAGCAAGAATAAGGCGTGAAGGCTCGCGAGGTGGCCATCGAGGGCCGGGAGGCCAAGCTCAAGAAGCGCCGCGACCGCCTAGGTGCACTGGAGAAGGGGTTGGGGGCGACGAAGGTCGAGCTGGATAGCAAGGCCCAGATTCTTGCCGAGGATCGCGCGGCCTTCGCGGAGATGGAGAAGAAAGCTCGTTCCTCGCTGAAGACGCTTTACGAGAGCGGCCTGGAGAGCCCACTGGCTGGCGCTGAGGACGGCCCCGCCAAGCTGCTTCCCTTCCTGGTTTGTGCCCTTGAAGATGTTGCCCTTGGCCTTGGCCCCACGGCCGAGGCCGAGGCGCGTATCCTGTCTTCTGCAGCGCTGATGCGGGTCTTCGCCCACATCTACCTTCGCGACCCCATCGTCGACCTCGACAGCCTGTTGGAGCCAATAAGCGGAGAGGGTGCTGCCGCTGCTGCCAAGGCCGTGAAGGGTCGCGCGGAGGCTCTGCTGGGGAAGTTCCGGGCCTTCAGCACCAAGCCGAAGCAAGGCGCTGCCGGCCCTGCTGCTCCATGAGGCGAAGCCACTCCGCGCTGCTCCACCGCCGACAAGTGACTCCGCTACGGCTCATGTCCTGCTTTTAATTCCTGCACATGTATCATGCCTCGGGGAGGCGTTTAAACTCGCGTTTGGTATTGAGATGACAGTATGGACTGTAATATTTGCTTTTAAATTCCTTGAATTTTATGCTTTTCCTTCCTACTTGCTTGTGTTCTACGCCGGCAGAGCCCGGCCCCGCGCGTACCTCACCCAGCATTAGCCCCGACCGGAAACCAGGACGGGACCAAAGGAGTGAGGGGCTACGTGACAAGTTAGGCTCCTGAGTCGCGATGCTCAGGAGTCCCCTTGGTGCACGAACAACAAGTAGGGAGGTGTGATGTAGGTGGATCTACCGTTCTACGTCTGCAGAGCCCGGCTCCGCGCGTACCTCACCCAGCATTAGCCCCGACCGGAAACCAGGATGGAACCAAAGGAGTGAGAGGCTACGGAACCAGTTAGGCCCCAGAGTCGCGATGCTCAGGGGTCCCCCTCGACACGCAAACAGCAAGTAAGGAGGTGAGACACAAGTGGAACTACCATTCTACGTCTGCAGAGCCCGGCCCCGCACGTACCTCATCCAGCATTAGCCTTTCGGAACTAAGGAGTGAGGGGCTACGGGACCAGTTAGGCCCCTGAGTCGCGATGCTCAGGGGTCCCCCTTGACGCTGAAACTGCCGGCGTTCTGGGCACGGGGGTCCCCAGACTTGCCTGCCTGCGGCCTGCGGCGTGGCTTAAAGGCGGCCCAGCAC
The DNA here is from genome assembly GCA_963921465.1 of Triticum timopheevii. NCBI lineage: Eukaryota > Viridiplantae > Streptophyta > Magnoliopsida > Poales > Poaceae > Triticum > Triticum timopheevii. The sequence goes on from OY997270.1 coordinate 301,285,665, forward strand.
GGCCCATCTTCATCAACACAAGACCCAAGACCCTCGCGAGGGGCCAAGCCTCGCGGGGCGGACGACACGGAACTTCCTCAGGCACGGCCTCATCAGGCTGGCTCACGAGGAGGCGAAGAGATCAAGGCGGGGTACCTCACAAGGTGCCCATGACGCAAGCCGTGACAACCAAGGGCGCCACGCGGGCGCCAGCCCGCGCAGTGTCCTCATTTCCTCTTTGGTGCAAAGGGGGCAAGCGCAGGCGAGAGGATCAAGCAAAGGCATCCATTTCGGTGCAACGAGACCAAGACCAGTCCAACGGTGGGGAGGAGGTCATCGTGGAGCCCAGGACGGTGTCACCACAGAGCCTTTGGCAGGCGAGGACCAACTTTAGTCAGGATAAGTGTACCAGATGTTCCCCTTCAAAATGGCCAATTGTTGGCGGCCTTCCTGCTCAATATTTGGGAAGAGGCCTAGGGCCTTTGCCTATAAATAGGACTAGCCACCCCCAGGGCAGAGGGATCGAGGAATCGGACAGAGAGAAAGAAGGGCGACAGAACTCCTCCTAGCAGTTCACCGCCCCAGCAAGAGCAGACCCTCGCGAGGCTGTTCTTCCTTGTATTGTTCATCATCATCAGCCCAAGAGGCAATCCACCACACCACAAACTAGAGTAGGGTATTACACCACAATGGTGGCCCGAACTAGTATAAACCTTGCGTCTCTTGTGTTGTTCTTTCGGTAGTTTAGATCTTTGCGAGACGGAGAGGTAGTGGGCGTAGTCCCCGCGCGCACCCCAGAGTTCGAACCTCAAGGGTCTGCTGGAACCCGAAATCCGACATTTGGCGCGCCAGGTAGGGGTGCGCCGGAATCCACCCTTCTACCACTTCGCTTCCCGTCGCATTGTCATCACCATGTCCGGCGACTAGGCGGGCAACCAAGATCCATGGGCGGCGTGGCCCGCCCGCGCAGAGCCGCTTGCCTCGGGAGACCCCGCGCCCCAGGCAGCTCGTGGTCCGCAGGGTGCTGCAGGCCGTGGGCGGCACGGACAGGCTTCAACAACCCTCACACCGCGGCAAGCGCGGTCAGCAGCGAGGGCCTCCAATCACGCTGTGACCACGACACCATACACCCGCCGGGAGCAGGCGAACTCGAGGGCCGCGCTCACGGTGGCCCGAGAGCTGCTGCAGTGTAGGCTGCTGGAAGGCGGCCGCGACATGCTGCTAGAGCGGGTCGCCGAGCTCCTGGGCTTTGCCGCTTCGGGGGCTCACCCTTTCTGCATCCAGCTCCCGTCTCAAGCCCAGGGCGGCACGCGCGGGGGCCTCGCGCGCGTCCGCGGGACCCTAGGCTACTCCAACGCCAGTGAAGCTGTCGGCGCCGGGCCGACGGTGGCGCTACCCCCGCCCCCGGCATGCGAAGGAGAGGGACTCGGCGCGGCCCACGGCCCCAGCGGGCAGCCGCGCTACCATCCCACGGTGGGCACGTCAAGCAGAGCTGCATGGCACACAGAGCACTACGGCGTAGCCTTCGGGATGACGGCGCCAGAAGAGTACGTGCCCCACATGATGGACCAAGGGCACGCTCACGAGGGCAAGCAAGGCTCACTCCTCAGCCCAAGCTGGGGGGACGAGACACTAGAAGCTGAGATCTTCCAGGAGCCCCAGGACGGTCCCACCGCCCACGCTGGAGGCGACGATTATCGGGTACCGCTAATTCCTCAGGAGCAGGCGTACGCTAATCATGGATTGCAGGAGGTGCAGGTCGCCGCAGCAAGCAGCTGCCCCGCTCCCGCAGTCTCCTACCCCTCGGGAGGAGGGCGCAGGGGGCTGCAGGAGAGGGGCAGAGATCCGACATCACCACCGCGGCGTTCGGAGCAAGGCGTTCTCAGGAGGTAGGCCCTCCGCTGGGGAGGTGCCTAAGGGCCTGCCCCTGGCGGAGGACCCGTGGTCGTCGGGGGAGCCGCTGGCGACCGCTCTACCCCATCGGCGGCGTCCTGGTTTCCGGTCGTCGTTGGTGGCACTAGAGTGTGGCGCAAGGTGGGGCCCTCGTCTGGCGATATGAAGCAAGGCCGGTACCTGTGAAGAAGGCCCAGTGCCTGTGAAGCTCGCCGCCCCGTGACACTCTCACGTAATAATGAGTGGGGTTGTACACGCCCCGGAGTCTCAGGGGTGCCGGCCTCAGGCCCTGGGGCTACCTCCCACACCCAGTGGACAGCACTTACCTCCGCGCTGGTGAGAAGACGTGCAAGACTAGATTAGGTGCCGGACGCGGCCTTTTGTCTGCTTTCATTGCCTTTTCCTTTGGTTGTAACTTTTCCCCCGCTAGATTTAAGTTGGATTCGAATTTGAGATTTGCGTGTGTTCGGGGAAGGGGTGCTTAGTCTCGTTCGAGCCATTTCTCGCGTTCTGGTTACCGCTTCACCACAGCTGCCTCCTCTCGCGAGCCCCTCGCGAGTCGGGTCAGGCCTAGCTCGTGCGCAACCTGGACTGCCGCTGTCGCTCCCTCTCAGGAGGATTTTCCGGTGCCTGCGGAGGTTGTCCTCTTAGGAAAAGGCCCAGAGCCTGTGAAGAAGGCGACTGCCTGTGAAGCTGTCGCGTTTAGGAAAAGGCCAAGAGCCTGTGAAGAAGGCGACTGCCTGTGAAGCTGTCGCGTTTAGGAAAAGGCCCAGAGCCGTGAAGAAGGCGAATGTCTGTGAAGCCGTCGCATTTAGGAAAAGGCCCAGAGCCTGTGAAGAAGGCAAATGCCTGTGAAGCCGTCGCATTTAGGAAAAGGCCTAGAGCCTGTGAAGCCGTCGCATTTGGGAAAAGGCCCAGAGCCTGTGAAGAAGGCAAATGCCTGTGAAGCCGTCGCATTTAGGAAAAGGCCCAGAGCCTGTGAAGAAGGCAAATGCTTGTGAAGCCGTCGCATTTGGGAAAAGGCCCGGAGCCTGTGAAGAAGGCCAACGCCTGTGAAGCTCCCCGCCAGCGACACTCTCACATCCTACGGATTCAACTAGAGAACACCCAAGACATCACGTCCACCCACAGGCTGCCTCGGAGCCTGCGCGAAACAAAGGTAAACCGTCCAACCACCAGGTACGGGCGCACGCGCGATGTGACAATTACTAATACGATGAACCCATGTTTTACATGAGGGGCTCCCCCTCCCAAAATGCTCTCACAGCCATCAGGCCGAAAACCTGAGTTCTATTCATGCAGGGTATAAAAAACAGGGGCGACGCATGCTCAGTCAGACAAACCCCCAATGCGTCCTCAGAAGCACCTCCCGAGTCCTTGCTGGCATCACTGAACTCGCCATCGCTGTCTGCGTCACCGCTAGCGGCGTCAGGGCCGTTCACCACGCCGCCCTCGTCAGCAGCCACGGTCACGTCGTCGTCATCCAAAGCGAAGGCCCTGACAAGAGCATCCACGTTGTCTTCCACCCAGTGCGCCAGGTCGTCTCGGACGGCCTGGGGGACTGGGGCGATAGCGGCGTCAAAGTCGAAGTGGGGATCCATGTTCCGGAGATGGCTGAAGACACGGGAAAAGGCGTGCCCGAGCAGGGCGCAGCTCCTCTCCTCCACCAACCTGTCGGCCCTGACCGACCGCGCCTCCAGCTGCGTCACCACGGCGGTGAAGAACTGAAGGTTGCCGGCATAGTTGATCGCGTGCGGCTCGCCAACGGCCGCCTCGCAGATGTTGCCCAAGGCTGTGTTAGCTCTCTCCTGGAGCGTGGCAAGCATGGGGCCGTGCACGTGCTCCAAGACCTGCCTCCAACATATCTCATCCGTGTTCTAGCGTGCAACGGCCTCAACCTCCTGCACCCGCTAGCGAAGATGGAGCATCTCGGCCTGGGAGGCGGCTAACTCCCCTTGCGCTACCTCAAGGGCGGCCCGAGAGGCGTCGGCCCGCCGCGTTGCCTCCTCCCGCTTGGCCCTCAAGGCTGCGGTCCTTCCTTCAGCCTCGACCCGGATCAACTCCAGCCTCCCCTCGAACTCGTGCTCGAGGTCTTGGTGCGCCATCGCCACCCGACGTCCAACCTCCTCCAAGACACGGGCTTCCCGTGCAGCGACATCGTCCTCCGCCTACGTCACCAAGCACTCCCTCGTCTCCAGCCGCTCGTACTCGCGGGTGCGTTCGGCTGCTTCCAATGTCAACGCTTCCTCACGCTTCTGGAGCTTAGCTGGGTCACCAGAGGCCACCTTCATCGACGCAAGGGCCACCTCGCGCAGCTCCACTTGCTCCTCCAGTGAGTGGCACCAGGCCAGGAGCTCCCGAGCCCGCTCCTATACCGCCTCTCGCCGTCGGTCAGCTCCCTGGGCCTCCTCGGCAGCCTGGGATTGGGCCACCCGAGAGGCCTCTAGCGACGCCTTCGCCTCTTCATCATCAAGATCACGCTGATGACGCGTGAGGGTGATGGCGGCCTCCAACTTGTGCCTCCCTGCAGCCAGGCGCAGGCCCTCGGCCTCCAGGCGCGCGTCTTCATCAGCAAGCTCCTCCCCAAGCTAGTCCACCGCGCCAGCCGCCCTTCGAAGAAATCCTTGGCGGAGAGCGCGACGCTCCCGGGCGCGCTCGAGCACGTCTTCCACACCATCATCTGCCCCAAGCAAGCGCCGGGAGCCACGAATCATCGTTCCCCCTCCGGGCAGGGGGCTGGGGGCTGGCACCCTCGCGACGGCCGGGCGCGCTGCGCCAGAAGCCCGGCCTGGAGCCAGCCCGTCTCCGGATGAAGGGCACAGGGGGCGCCTCAGCCAGTCGCAGTCCACGACCAGACGAGAAGCCCACGATAGGCTGGCTATGCCATGAGAGGGCCCGCGAAGGAAGATCGCGGGGAGTGAAGGGCAACAGAGCGCCTCGGGACGGTTTGCCCCTTCAGTCGCCCTCACCACAAGAGCAGTGCTGCTCGGAGCACTAGGGGGCGGTGGAGGAGGCCAAGCCAAAGGAGGCGGCACCTCAGCTACTTCCGTGAGCTTGGCTGGGAGGGGCCTGCGGAGCAAGGGTCAGTAAAAGCAACAAGAGGGTCAGAAGCTGGAAAAGGAGAAAACTTACTCATCAGTGGCGAAGCACTTCCTGCGCTTCAGCAGGCGACAAGGGAAGTCATCACCCAGGGCCTCCCTTTTCCTCCGGAGGGCCTCAAAGTCCACGCGGAAGCGGCCCAAGAGAAGAGCAAAAGGATCAACCTGCGACGAAGACGGAGCGTCGAGGCGACCCGCGTTAGGGGCGCCTGCCTGACGCGTGCTGCCAATCGCCTCGCCAGAAGTCGCGGCTGGGGCCTCAGGGGCCTCAGCCCCAGGCGCTGGGAGCGGCTGCCTGCCACCCTCAGCCTCAGCGGCACGGGTCCCGGGAGCTGCTCCTTCGAGAGCATCACCCGGCGCTGCCACCTCATCAGGAGCCCCCTCGGCCTCTGGCGCCTCATGCCTCCCTGCTCCGTCACTTGAGGAAGAGTCACCTTGGCCGACTAGAAGGGCAGTCACCACCACTGGGTTCTCACGAGGTCCCTGGAGGCCAGCAGGGCGCATCCCCCATTCATTAAAGATAGGCATCTGCTTCACAAAATCGTCCTTGTTCTGGCAAAGGTACAGCAGGGCCCCTCCCCGCTGGATGCTACCTGGGTTGGGGTCACCAGTCAGGATCAAGATCACTGTCCTTAGCACCTCAGGTGTCAGGTCCTCTTCCTGGAGCCTCATGTGATCACCACGCCCACTGAAGGCCCACATCCGGCGGGAGTGGCGTTGAAGAGGGGCAATGCGACGCAACATGAACTCCTTCACTACCTTGGGCACTGTCACGCCGATCGATTTCAAGAACGCGAAGCGGCGCCAGACGAAGGCTAGCAAGGGGCTCTCGAGCGTCTCCTGGCCCCAGCCTGAATTAGGGACAACAGGCGAGGTTGGCTTCGACAGCAGGAGGCTGGGCACCCCGACATCAACATACAACCACCGCTCGCGGAACCCAGCCAAAGGCGAAGGAAGCCCGAAGTCGATCCCTGAGGCCGCAGTCTCAGGCGCGGTGACGAAGTTCACGCACGCCGAGCATTGGGTAGGGTTGACAAGGCGCAGAGAGAAGAAGTGGCGCAACAAGGCAACAGAAGGGGGGATGCCCATCATTGCCTCGCAAACAAAAGCGATGACCGAAAGGAGGGCGATGGATTCAGGACCCAGATGCATCGCATGGATCTGGTAATGGGAAAGTATGGCCTTGAAGAAATCGGAAAAGGGGGGAACCAGACCCGCCCACAGGGCATCAGCAAAATAATGGACCTCAGTGATTATCCTGTCAGTGGGGAAGTGAGACGTAGGCCAGGCCGTCGTCCTCCCACACTCGTGGAAGATGGTAGCCGGAGCCAAGCTGACCTTGCCCAGGCACTCTCGATTGAGTATGATCGACCGGCCGACGACGGGGGCCACGATGGCGGCGGGCGAGACGGAAGCATGGGTTTCTTCCCTCTCTCCTTCTTCGTCGGAGACATGGCGATGGGAAGGAGGGGGAAAATCCAAGATTAGATTGGAGGCAGGAGCTGGAGTTCGAGGGGAGGAAGAACAGAGGACGCTCGAGCAGCAGGAAGGGGAGCGGCTGTGCACAACTACGAGTCCGCCTAGCAAGGCGCGAAATAAGGGGGCGTGGGGGAATAGTGCCGCCCACGTCCAATCAACCACCACGCGGCGCCCGAGGCCGCATGCTGTTAGGGCCCGCGATGCTTCACCCTTACCCTTCCGCCTTTCGGCACGGCCAAGTCCGGGCATGCCTTGGGCCCGGGGGCTACTGTCGGCGTTCTGGGAATGGGGGTCCCCAGACTTGCCTTCCTGCGGCCTGCGGCGTGGCTTAAAGGCGGCCCAGCACGACCCATCTTCATCAACACAAGACCCAAGACCCTCGCGAGGGGCCAAGACTCGCGGGGCGGACGACGCGGAACTTCCTGAGGCACGGCCTCATCAGGCTGGCTCACGAGGAGGCGGAGAGATCAAGGCGGGGTACCTCACGAGGTTCCCATGACGCAAGCCGTGACGACCAAGGGCGCCAGGCGGGCGCCAGCCCGCGCAGTGTCCTCCTTTCCTCTTTGGTGCAAAGGGGGCAAGCACAGGCGAAGGGATCAAGCAAAGGCATCCATTTCGGTGCAACGAGACCAAGACCAGTCCAACGGTGGGGAGGAGGTCATCGTGGAGCCCAGGATGGCGTCACCACAGAGCCTTTGGCAGGCGAGGACCAACTTTAGTCAGGATAAGTGTACCAGATGTTCCCCTTCAAAATGGCCAATTGTTGGCGCCCTTCCCGCTCAATATTTGGGAAGAGGCCCAGGGCCTTTGCCTATAAATAGGACTAGCCACCCCCAGGGCAGAGGGATCGAGGAATCGGACAGAGAGAAAGAAGGGCGACAGAACTCCTCCTAGCAGTTCACCGCGAGGCTGTTCTTCCTTGTATTGTTCATCATCATCAGCCCAAGAGGCAATCCACCACACCACAAACTAGAGTAGGGTATTACACCACAATGGTGGCCCAAACTAGTATAAACCTTGTGTCTCTTGTGCTGTTCTTTCAGTAGTTTAGATCTTTGCGAGACGGAGAGGTAGAGGGCGTAGTCCCCGTGCGCACCCCAGAGTTCGAACCTCAAGGGTCAGCCGGAACCCGAAATCCAACACAAACGACCTTCGTACCTTGGCTCCGCTCGGGGAGAGACGCGCGACGAACCAGGCCCGGGGGGCCTGGCTGGGTGGCGTGCGTCTGGGCGTGACCCAGGCGCACCCCCCTCGCGCGGCACTCCCGAGGGGAGGCGTTGCGATGAGGCTAGACACTGAGCTCTAGGCTCCCTGAGGTTGATGTGGCCCGAGGGGCCACCCTCAGTTGTTTGTCACCAGCGCGGAGCATAGCGCTTCCGTATGTGTACGGGCATAGCCGCTCCTCAGCAGTGTCATCAGCCAGCGCGGAGCATGGTGCTTCCACTGGTACGTGGGAGGGGGCTCCCCTCCGGGAGGAGCCCCCGGGGCGTGTACAGCCCCGCCCTGACACGTGGCCGGCATGGTAGGGCTTGGTGAGGTGTATCTGGGCACTCGTGAGCCAGCACGGGATTCACGGGGCCCTACCTCTAGGCGGGTTGCGCCTGGCACTAGGCCTTATCTTGTGATGTGTTCCTGCAAATTTGGTTAGATGCCAGCACTCTACGTCCTTGGGTCCCGGCCCTCGAGCTGGTCTCAGCCGTCGCTGGTATGCCAGGTCGCGATGCCGTGGACAAGGCCAGAGGGTGAGGGCTGGAGAGCCAGTAAGAGCCCTGAGTCGCGATGCTCAGGTACCCCCCCTTTAACGTGCAAGTGGTCGACATGGAGAAGAAGAGGTGCCGTGGGTAGACATCAAGTAATCAAGCATGATGGGTCGAATGCATAGCCGGAAATAAACGCAAAGGAGATACATGCCGCTGGGCCTGGCCTGAGCGACTTGGGGATGATGCAGCCCGAGGGGCGCCCCCAACAAAGCAAGATAACAACATGAAATAAAAGGGATACATGCTGCAGGGACGGACCCACGCGGCCTGGGAATGATGCAGCCCTGGGGGGCGCTCCCAGCTGGAAATGAAACTTGAAAGATGTCACCTGATGATGTCGAGGACGAAGGAGTGTTGGTGCGGTAGACTCGATGGGCTGCAGAAGCCGATCCTCACGAGCCCCCCCGGCCCAGGGGCCTCGGGAGGCTCCGGAGGCACTGGTGGCGCCTCGCGAATCATCTCCATCTCCGCCAAGGCTGCGGAACGCCTGGCCTCTTGAGCCTCCATGATGCCCCTCATGAGGCGCTGGTACGTAGCAGCCGCGCTCGGCAAGCCGTAAGGCATGCGAACGTAGCTGTGGGGCGGACCTCCGCAGCGCCCCACTTGTGAGGGCCAGAGGTGCTCCGGCGAGGCGACTTGGTTGAGCCCTGGTACGTTGCTGCAGACGCGCAGCCCACCATCCTCGCCTGGATGGGGAGCCACAGCTGGTAGACGGCGGCAGCCTCTCGTGACTCTTGATTCCTGTAGTTCTTGAATGGCCTTGTTGACGAACTCCTGAGGGTCTGACCCTCCTTGCCTTGCTCCTTCTTGAGGGAAACGCGCTTCGAAGCACGCCTCCATGTGGTGCCCAAGCGCCTCCCTCCTGACCTTGGCCAGGTCGGTGGCCCTCCAGGGGAGAGCCCCCGAGCCCTGCCTGAGGAGGGCGCCGGGCGCGCTTTCCTATGCGATGGAAGGAGGTTCCCCTTGGGCAGACGCGGGCCCTGAGGGGCCGGTCCGGACGATGTCTTCTTCTTCTTGGGGGTGCTCTCGGGAAGCCTCCTGCTTCCATGATCCGGGTCTTCCAGTGACGCGGCCTAAAAGGCTCGCTCCAGGGAACACACCGCATCCTTCTCTTCACAGGGCACCGTGATGACTCCGCCACTTCCCGGCATCTTGAGGACGTTGTAGCCATGGTGAGTTGTGGCCATGAACTTGGCCAGCGCTGGGTACCCGAGGATGGCGTTGTATGGCAGGCGGATGTGAGCGACGTCGAAGTCGATGAGCTCAGTGCGGTAGTTGTTGCGTGCCCCGAAGGTGACAGGGAGGCGGACCTGCCCAATCGGGACCGTGGAACCGTCGGTGGCTCCGGAGAAAGGCTTGGTTGGCTGAAGCTGGTCATAGGGCACTTGGAAATTGTTGAATGTTTCCACGGACAGGACGTTGAGCCCTGCCCCACCATCGATGAGGGTCCTGGTGACCAGTACGTTGCTGATGACTGGGGAGCAAAGCATCGGGAGGACTCCGGCTGTGGCCACACACTTGAGCTGATCCGCTGAGCTGAACGTGATGGCGCACGCGGACCACCTGAGAGGGCGCGTTGCTTCGAGATTGGGGAGGACTGCATTCACCTCGCGGGCAAACTACTTGAAGATGTGTCGGGAGGCTGGGGCTTGAGCTCCGCCCAGGATGCAGGCGATCGCGCGCGGCTCCTGGAAGCCCCCAACCCCCTCGTCTTGATGGCGGGCCTCGTTCCTCCTTGGTTGCAGCGGCAGCGGAGGGAGGCCTGCATTGCCTTGTGGGCGATCCTCACGAGGCTGATCCCTCCAGTCCCCCTCGCGAGGCGGGTCTCGCCAGCGATCCTTGCGAGGTTGCTCACGCCATCCTTGGCACGGGCCGCGGTCTTCCCAACGTCCTGCGTTTCTTCCTCCTCCTCAGCCGTAGCCCCGGTCAGCGCGGTCGGGACGATGGCCAATCCTTCCTTCTCGCACGGCCCGGAGTTCTTGGCATTCGTTGGTGTTGTGGGTGTGGAGGTCGTGGTACACGCAGTACCGACAGCCCCTGGAGGATTCGGGCAGATCTTTGCCCCGCTTGGTGTCTGGTTCTGCCGCGAGCACGGCAGCCCCCTTGCGCTTCACGTCCTTGGCCTTGGGCTTTTTCTCTTCTGGGTCTGCGGCAGGTAGCTCGAGGAGGGAGAGACGCCCTTCCTCAGCCCTGGCGCACTTGGTCGCCAAGTTGAACAGCTCCAAGGAAGTGCACAGGTCTTCATGCATCGCCGGCTCCTCCTTCATCTTGACGTCGCGCACACCGTCGGAGAAGGCTGAGATGATGGCCTCCTCGAACACCTTGGGAATCTTGAGGCGTGCGCTGTTGAAGCGCTGGATGTACTTTTGCAGGGTTTCCCCGGGTTGTTGCTTGATGCGGCACATGTCGCTCACGGCGGGTGGCCGGTCGCGAGTACCTTGGAAGTTGGCGATGAAGCGGGTGTGCATCTGGTCCCAGGAAGAGATCGTGCCTGGAGCCAGATTCAGGAGCCAGGTGCGGGCCCCTTCCTTGAGCGCCATGGGAAACCAGTTCACCATAACCTTCTTGTCTCCGCTGGCAGCTTCGATGCCCAGCTCATAGAGCTGGAGGAACTCTGCAGGGTCGGTCGTGCCTTTGTAACGAGGAGGCAGGTCGGGCTTGAACTTGCCGGGCCATGCGACGATGCGCAGCTCGGTGGTGAAGGCACGGCAGCCTGCTGTGGCCATGGGAGGCCTTCGGTGGTGGAGAGCTTGGTCTTGCGGGTCCCCATGCGCTGCAGCTGGGAGCAACGCGGGGTCTTGACGCGCGGGAGCAGGAGCATGGTCGCGACGCGCCGGAGCAGGGAGCGCCCGGGCAGCTTCTTGCGGGCGAGGGACCTCTTGGCAGCTCCACTCTTGCTGCGCTGGCACCTGACGGAGCGGGTTCCGCCCAGGGGCCGCGCGCCTTGGAGCCATGGCGTCTTCTTGAAGAGGAGGCGGCTGGTACGCCCCCGGAGCTTTGTCGCCTGCGCGGGGCGGAGTGCGGTGCAGCGGAACGGACGGCGCAGGAGAGCCCCCCGCGGCGCGGACGAGCTCGGCGACACGGTCGAGCCATTCTTCGTAGACGTCGTCGATGGGACGGTAGCGTAGGAGCTCGTTTGCCGCGATGAGCGCAGCTCGAGCCTCCGTGGGCGCGCGGAGCGCGCGGGACGAAGAACCAGCTGGGGTGAGCAAGGGAGTAGCGGTGCGGCCATCTTGCCGCAAGGACGGATGCTGAGACGACGCTTGCTACTCGTTCCCCGCCGGGCTGGTGGCGGCGTTGACTGTGGGTGACGGGGAACGGTGAGGACGCCCGCCGACAGGAGCCGTCTGGGCGACGCGGGATGCAAGGGCGGCCCGGCGCTCGGCGCGGGCCCGACGTGCGTCCGACATGGACGCGATGGTCGGAGTAGAATGGAGCGGTGGAAGTCGAATTCCGGTGCACCCCTACCTGGCACGCCAAATGTCGGATTTCGGGTTCCGGCAGACCTTTGTGGTTCGAACTTTGGGGTGCGCGCGGAGATTACGCCTTCTACCTCTCCGCCTCGCAAGGATCTAAGCTATCGAAAGAACAGCGCAAGAGACACAAGGTTTATACTAGTTCGGGCCACCATTGTGGTGTAATACCCTACTCTAGTTTGTGGTGTGGTGGATTGCCTCTTGGGCTGATGATGATGAACAATACAAAGAAGAACAGCCTCGCGAGGGTCTGCTCTTGGCTGGGGCGATGAAGTGCTAGGAGGAGTTCAGTCGCCCTTCTCTCTCTCTGATTCTCTGCTTGCCCAGATTCTCGATGCTAGCCCCGGGGGTGGCTAGTCCTATATATAGGCAAAGGCCCTGGGCCTCTTCCCAAATATTGAGCGGGAAGGGCGCCAACAATTGGCCATTTTGAAGGGGAACATCTGGTACACTTATCCTGACTAAAGTTGGTCCTCGCCTGCCAAAGGCTCCGGTGGTGACGCCGTCCTGGGCTCCACAATGACTTCTTCCCTACCGTTGGACTGGTCTTGGTATCGTTGCGCCGAAATGGATGCCTTTGCTTGATACTCTCGCCTGCGCTTGGTCCCTTTGCACCAAAGAGGAAAGGAGGACACTGCGCGGGCCGGCGCCCGCCTGGCACCCTTGGTCGTCATGGCTTGCGTCATGGGCACCTGAGGTACCCTGCCTTGATCTCTCCGCCTCCTTGTGAGCCAGCCTGACGAGGCCGCGCTTGAGGAAGCTCCGCGTCATCTGCCCCGCGAGGCTTGGCCCCTCGCGAGGGTCTTGGGTCTTGTGTTGACGAAGATGGGCCGTGCTGGGCCCCCCTTTGAGGCACGCCGTAGGCCGCAGGCAGGCAAGTCTGGGGACCCTCGTTCCCAGAACGCCGACAATGCCCATTTTAACTAAAGTAAATATGTAGCGCATGGTTATTGTGGCCTAGTTTTAAAAAACAGGTTATTGCGGCCACTAGCAAACCGTGGAAAAAGAACTGCACTGACTACAAGAAAACAAATAAACAAGACAATTAGGAAATAAATTAGCAAGCAACTTACGCTAGGCTATCACGGCTATTACACATATTATATCCACTGGGCATCAAAGTTCGCCACCCGTGCAAATACAGGGAACAAAGCAGCATATAAACGCCGCAGCAAAACAAGTCCAGAACTAAAATCACTTCAAAAGAGCTCAATAAACAATATCCTGGGTAACCATAATGCTGGCAAGATGCTTAGCAAGCTTATTAACTTTCTCTTGGTTGACGCTTAAATCCTCCAGCACTTGTTGTTGCACCAGAAAGTATGCATCTCAATTCTGCAGGGACTTCCTCAGTCCTTCGGCTTCCTGTCGCATAACATTTGATCGATGTCTTTCAACTCGAAGTTGAGACTCAAGAAGCCGAACTGATTCAGGCAGCGAGTTCGAAGAGCTGGTGCCAGCAGTGTAGCCAGTAACTCGAACACTACATCAAGACATGACTTTGGGGTTGTCTCAGTGTCTTCAATATAGTTTTTATCAGCTTTCTTGGAGACCAACAGGGATGTCTCACTATCTTGAACCTTATCTGCATTACTTCCTTTACCATTGCATAACGGGGTACTCTTCTCCAATATTTTATCCGCGTTCTAAAAGAGAAACAAACAAACACATCACAGGTTTACAATGTAGTATATGAAACTCATTTTGGTAAACCAGTTCAGTAGTAAGGTGGACATGATAACAGCATGAAACAAACATATATCTATGTAGTATGGTCACTGTATGGTCTATATCATTCTAGTTTATGTTGCCAAATCAAGATAGATACAGTTCGAATCATATATATTTAAGACAAAGCAGCATAGAGAGAATATAAGTGTGGGAAACTACACAGCAATAAACAACACTTTTAATGTGCATGGCATGAGAATATAACTGTTTATTCAATTGAAACTGAAATCAACATAGAGCAAGTTACAACAGCAAACACGTTAAATAAACAGGTTTAAAACATACCTGTTGCACCATTGGAGTTTCAATTGCATCCTTCAAATTCGAAATTAGTTGGTATGAGTAAATACAGTGACGCAAGAGCAAAGTAGTATGAACCATACCTGACCTGAGAACAATTCTTCTTCTGCTTTAAGCGTTGACCTGGGGTTCGAAGTGGTGGTCCTCGTGCTTTGGGCACTGCAGTTGCCTTACTAACTGCTCGTGTTTGCGTGCTCTGTGGTGGAGACGGTGCTGTGTCAACGGGAACTGGGTTACTATCTGCTGGGGTTGGGGTTAGAAGGGGTGTAGCTGGTTCTCTGTCCAACTGGGTAGGGGTACAATCTGCGTGAGTCTGGGTTATGTGTGGTGGGGCTGGTTCTTGGGCAAGTACAACCATGATTCTATCTCCATCCACAGGTAGCACGATTGAGGGAGTCCTGGATTAGGGGGTGTTCGGGTAGCCGGACTCCAGGACTATGAACATACAAGATTGAAGACTTCGTCCCGTGTCCGGATGGGACATTCCTTGGCATGGAAGGCAAGCTTGGCGATGCGGATATTCAAGATCTCCTACCATTGTAACCGACTCTGTGTAACCCTAACCCTATCCGGTGTCTATATAAACCGGAGGGTTCTAGTCCGTAGGACAACTCCATCATACAACAATCATACCATAGGCTAGCTTCTAGGGTTTAGCCTCCTTGATCTCGTGGTAGATCTACTCTTGTACTACCCATATCATCAATATTAATCAAGCAGGAGTAGGGTTTTACCTCCATCGAGAGGGCCCAAACCTGGGTAAAAACATCGTGTCCCTTGTCTCCTGTTACCATCCGCCTAGACGCACAATTCGGGACCCCCTACCCGAGATCCGCCGGTTTTGACACCGACATTGGTGCTTTCGTTGAGAGTTCCTCCGTGTCGTCACTTTTGGGCTCGATGGCTCCTTCGATCATCTATAACGATGAAGTCCAGGGCGAGACTTTTCGCCCCGGACATATCTTCGTCTTCGGCGGCTTCGTACTGCGGGCCAATTCGCTTAGCCACCTGGAGCAGATCGAAAGCTACGCCCCTGGCCATCAGGTCTGGTTTGGAAGCTTAAACTACACGGCCGACATCCGTGGGGATTTGATCTTCGACGGATTCGAGCCACAGCTGAGCGCGCCGCACTATTTCGAGAGGCATGATCTAGCTCTGCCGCCGAACAGTGCCCTAGAGGCCGCACAAGCACCGGTTCTGACCCTTTATTCGGAGCCTATTGCGCCAATCGAGGATGAGCGGTTGGACGTCACCTCGGGGGCTACGATCTCAAAGGCGATCGAGCCGAACGTCAGCCCCGCGTTCCGCATGGCCCGTGACTCTGGGGAGCCGGATTCCTCTCCGAACTCCGAACCCCCCGCGCCCCTGCCGATCGAATCCGATTGGGCGCCGATAACAGAGTTCACCGCCGCGGACATCTTTCAGCACTCGCCTTTCGGCGACATCCTGAATTCTCTAAAGTCTTTCTCTTTATCAGGAGAGCCCTGGCCGGACTACGGTCAGTGAGGATGGGATACGGACGATGAAGAAATTCAAAGCCCACCCACCACCCAATTGGTAGCCACTGTCGACAATTTAAACAACGTGCTCAACTTCGACTCCACAGACATCGACAACATGGACGACGATGCAGGAGATACAGATGAGCCAACGCCCATAGGGCATTGGACTGCCACCCCATCTCACGATGTGTGCATGGTGGATACCCCTAAAGGAAACGACAACGAGGAAAAAGGCGATGGAATGGTGGACCGATCCCTCGAAAAGCAATCAAAGCGTCGGCGTAAACGCCGACCCAAGCCCCGCCTCAATAAAGACCCAGCCATAGAGCAGGATGAGCCGGTAGACGACGAGCAGGCCTTAGAGCAACCATCCGAGTAGGGCAACACAGATATAGAAACCGAACATCCCTCCCCCGGCGAAAATGGCACTCCGGACGACCTTACGCCGGATAAACCCACGAAGCAGAAGAATCTCCACAAGAGGCTCGTTGCAACAGCACGCAGCCTGAAAAAGCAGAAGCGGAAGCTAAAAACGGCGGAAGATGCACTCAGGATCAAATGGAGCAAAGTAATCAATACCGCAGATAAATACAGCGACAGTCGCCGCACTAAAAGCTATCCGAAGAGAAAGCTACTGCCCGAATTCGACGAAGAGGCCCTAGAGCCCTCGCATGCAAAAAATAAGAAAGCCACACGGTTGGATAGACGACCCCATGGCCAGCATAAAGCGGCAAGCGGCGCCGCACTTAAGTCAGCATGTGACCCACTTAAGGATTCGCATCATGGCCCAGTCAGGTCCATTTACGGGCCAAGAAAGCAAGCTCTCGTAAGCAATGCAATAAAGCCATCATCAGAATCCGGCACACCCAAATACAGGGGCGTCACACACCCCCTATGTTTCACCAATGAGGTCCTGGACTATGAATTTCCAAAGGGATTCAAACCCCTAAACATGGAGGCATATGATGGAACAACAGACCCTGGAGTCTGGATCGAGGAGTAGAGATCCACATACATATGGCTAGAGGAGATGACCTCCACGCCGTAAAATACTTACCCCTTAAGCTTAAAGGGCTAGCCCAGAATTGGCTTAAAAGCCTTCCTGAAAACACAATCGGAAGTTGGGAAGAGCTCGAGGATGCTTTCCGAGCAAATTTTCAAGGGACCTACGTCCGCCCTCCGGATGCAGACGATCTTAGTCACATAACTCAACAGCCTGGAGAATCAGCTCGGCAATTCTGGAATAGATTCCTCACTAAAAAGAATCAGATAGTCGACTGTCCGGACGCCGAAGCCTTAGCAGCTTTCAGGCATAACGTCCGAGACGAATGGCTCGCCAGACACCTCGTCCAAGAAAAGCCAAGAACAATGGCCGCACTGACAAGCCTCATGACCCGCTTTTGTGCGGGAGAGGACAGCTGGTTGGTAAGATGCAGCAACAGCGACCCAAGTACATCCAAAACTAGGGATGGAAACGGAAAACCGCGACACAATAAGGACCGTCGCCGGACTAAGGAAAAAAGTCCGAAGAGCACGGCAGTCAACGCCGGATTCAAAAGCTCACGATAGAATCAGATAAAGCCACCCCTCCAGGATAACAGGGATGATCCATCCAACTTAAACAAAATCTTGAACATGATATGTCAAATACACAATACTCCCGGGAAGCCTGCTAACCATACCCACAGAGATTGTTGGGCTTTCAAACAATCCGGCAGACTCAACGCCGAACACAAGGGGCTCGACACACCAAGCGAAGACGAGGACAAACCCCAAAAGCAGAGCACCAGGAAACAAAAGAACTTCCCACAAGAAGTAAAAACAGTAAACTTACTTCACATAACAAAACGTGCGGCGCCAATAAAGGTACGCACCACATGACCTATCCCAAAGGGGTCCCGCCACTGGTTGTCAAAACCAATCATCTTCGATCAGCTGGATTATTCTCGAAGTATCAGGAACGCAGGCTAGACTGCCTTGGTACTCGATCCAATAATTGGCGGACTCCAGTTTTCGAATGTCCTTATGGACCGCGGCAGTGGACTAAACCTGATATATCAGGACACAATCCGTCACATGGGGATAGACCCAATAAGAATCCGCCGCAGCAAAACCGCCTTTCAGGGGGTAACACCTGGTCCGGACACCCATTGCATGGGTTTTCTCCGGCTCGAAGTTATATTCGGCTCTACCGATAACTTCCGCCGCGAAAAGCTGACTTTCCACATCGTCCCATTCTCAAGTTGCTATCAAGCAGTACTGGGACGCGAAGCTTTCACCCGCTTTAACGCAATACCGCATTATGCATCTCTAATGCTTAAGATGCCCGGGCCACGAGGCATCATCTCTTTGAAGGGGAAGCATTGAAGTGCGCCTCCCCCAAGCGGAGGACTGTGCGGCCGCTTTGACAGCCCCACAGTAAAATGGCTTCCCGGCCAAAAACTTCAGAATAGGTCATTAAAGACCACGAACGCGGATAGACGAGTTCGGTACAAAATTATCATTGATGCAGGCTTAACGGCAACACCCCCCTATTCTAGGGGCTCTGCACCTGTAAACTAAGAGACAATCAAGCTCGTTTTCACTTATTTTACTTTATACTTTGTTTATTTTAAACTTTTGTTCGGCACGACCCATTTTCAACTCAGTTCCTCTCTTTTATAGATGAACGTCGTGCGGCGCCCGTCCAAGATACGGCACAACGGAGACATAGGCGTAGACGTGCAGTAGGGACCCGTTCTAAGGATTCTTTTTAGATTAAGACCCTGCGTAAACCTTTTTTACTGTCTCTTGTTGCTACATATCCCTTGGTTTTTTCTGATATAACCAAGGAGGAGGCTGGCGTCTTGGCATGTGGCCACGTCAGAATTTTTGCGCGTACCTGGACACTAGGGGATTTTTATATAAAGGGTGTTGTTTCAACCGCACTTATAAAGACCGAACACCTTAGGGAGTGTTCGGCGTCGCGAGTTTTGGCATTATATGCATCAGCTCCGAATCATGTCTTTGGTCAAATGTTGGGTTGCCCGGCTCCTGAGTTCGGCTACCTTACGTTCTGCTCTATCGGCTAAGGTAGCACCAGGAGAACTACTGCGATTGTGCCCCGGTTAGGCCGGGCGAGCACCTCGGTAGAGAAAGTCGAAAATTGACTATCATGATGTAGTGTGAGACTGGTCAGCCACTCGATGACCTACCGGAATCTATAGGACTCCTCCGCTTTAACGAAGGGCTGCTTCCCGGCCAGGCACATACGCGCCCCGAACTCGGGCGAGCGCAGTCGCAACCAAGGGGCTACCTAAATAGTCCCACTGTCAAGCTCCTATGGCTAAGTGAAAGTGTTAAAGCATTATAGTCCGGTTGCCTAGCCCGCTGTGCTATCACCTCCTTTGTAGGACCAACACGTTGGATTAAGTGTGAAAATGCGTCTTCTGCGAGCACCCCCGCACTATGTGCGTGGGGGCTGAAGCCAACGACTGCCATCTTTCAGATTTTGTATATATATATATATATATATATATATATATATATTAAAACGGCCGCACATGAGGTGTTCCCAATACTTGAAGGCACAAGTATAAAAGGCCACTACAATTCATCAAAATATTGCTTTATAATTATATATGCTATGATAAAATAGCATCCTTCGAGCACTGCGTCTCTATTACATGAGCGCCTTCAAGGACTTCCTGAAAATAGTGCTCGGAGGGTACTCGGCTTTTATCCGAATCTCGGGACGCAACAACGGTGGTCTCCATCTCTGCCCAGTATGTCTTGACACGGGCAAGAGCCATCCGTGCGCCCTCTATGCATGCTGACCTCTTCAGCGCATTGATACGCGGCACCGCGTCAAGGAATTGCTGCACCAAGCTGAAATAACTCTTCGGCTCCGATCTCCCCGGCCATAGATGACCCATGACGTACTTCATGGCGAGTCCGGACAACCTATTCAGTTCGGCCCATTGAGCCAGGCGATCGTCCACTGCTAGTGGACGCTCTGGATTGTGGAACTGCGACCAGAAAAGCTTTTCCACTTCGTGATCTTTTTGATCTCGAAAGTGTTCGGTCGCATCAGCAGCACTTGCTGCCAAATCCAGATAGGTGTCCTCCACACTCCACATCCGGTCCAACGGAGCAAACTTCGGATCGCAAAACTTCCTCCGCGGCATAAAGGGCCTTGCAGCCGCAATCTGTCCGGCTTGACGCAGCTCCTCCTTCGCAGCTCTCATCGCAGAGCGAGCGTCCTTGGCATCAGCAACGGCCTTCTCTAAGTCCGTTTGCCTTGCCCGGTCTTCTTCCTCAAGAAGCTTGCAACGGTCAGCAGCGCCCTTTAACTTCACGGCCATCTCGGCCATCTCCTCCTTGCTTCGGCAGTGAGTAGCCTGTTTGGCTCTCAGCTCTTCAAGGGCTTTCTCGGCAACCGCATCGCTCTTTCTGGCTTGTTCCTTAGCTCGGGCAAGTTCTGCCCTAAGACTCTCCACGGCGGCCGCACCATCTGCGTCAAGCACACACATTGTAAGACACTGGCATGAAGCTCCTCTTACTTGATGCCGCCCGAGGAATTCCATACCTTGAGCCTCATCAAGCCACTTGTTGACAAGCGCGATGTTGGCATCTGCCATGTCCAGTTGCGCTTTAGTTCGGCAAAATCGTCAGTTCGGCTCGATTCCGGACACCTCGCCACCTACATTCAAAGGCGACATCTTAGACCTGGGATTATGATCCTCTGCGTGCCGTCATTTGTTGACGACGCGCAGAGTCTTAGGGGCTACTATCTACACAGGGCGCATCTTACTTATGCGCAACTGACAAAGGTGTACATTATCTAACGTACCTCAAAACCCGTCAATAAACTTTTGACGGCCTCATGCAATCCGCTTTCTGCGGATGAAATCCTTTCAATCACCGTGCCCATCAATGCACAGTGCTCCTCTGAGATAGAAGCTCGCCCCAGCAGAATCTTTAGCTCCTCCGGCCGAGCACCAGACGATGCCGGACTTGTCCTATCGCCTCTTTCGAAGGCCAGACGCGGAGAACCTTGGGGGGCCACATAGCTATCTTCCTCCCCTGCTGGATTCGGAGAAACCCTCCGCGACGACACTTCAGGGTCACCCGCCTCGCTAGGCGGTACGGCAGGGGGAGGCGTCCCGCTCTCCATCATCTCCGGAAGAAGATCCCCCGAAGACGAGCTCTAATGAGAAGGGCTGAGGTCCGAGCTACAAGGTAAAATTTCGGTTAATCTTCTCAGATATAAATCAAGGATTTCTCTCATCCCTCAAAAGGAAAACCTTTCTCTACTTACAGCTCGCTGGAGGGCTGATTCCTTTGAGGGCGTAGTTCGGCCGAGGAACTCCCCAGCGTCGGACCCTCTGACGAGGATTTCCCCCCCCCCCCCGCTTCGAGGCCATGGTCTCCGGGTCGTCAGAGGCGGCCCTCTTCTTCCCCTTAGGAGAGGAATTGTCGGTTCCTCCCTTTGGTGCAGCCTCCTTCGAGGAGGCCATAGTTTCCTTGTCCTCCCCCTTACTTCCCTCCAAAGGCATTATCTTCAACATCCTGACAAGCACGGGATCCGGCCTGGTTTCGGGAAGGGGAGCCGGACACCTGATCAGCTTTGCCTTCGCTATCCACTCCTGTTTAAAAGGACAGCTCTTTTAGGGGCAAGTTTATGACAATTATACGGATAGCAGGTCTGGGCACAAGGTTACTTACTTGAGTATCCGGGCGATTGCAGCTTAGGCCTGCGTCCTCGGTCAAATCTGGACACATTGCTTGTGATCCAAAGAACAGTTTACACATCTCCGCGGGCGTTGCACCCATGAAATTCTGGAGAGCTCGCGGTCCCTCTGGATTAAACTCCCACAGGTGAAGGGAGCGACGTTTGCCGGGCAATATTCGGCGAATCAGCATGACCTGCGTCACCTTGACCAGGCTGAGGTCTCCTTCTAAGAGATCCCTAATGCGGCCCTGCAACAAGGGCACGTCTTTGGGTAACCCCCAATCTAACCCTTTGCTGACCCATGACGCTAGCCGCGGTGGGGGACCCGAGCGAAAGGTAGGAGGCGCCACCCACTTGGTGCCCCTGGGAGCGGTGATATAGAACCACTATCGTTGCCACAAGCCAAGCTCCTCTTGAAAAGAGCCCTCGGGCCATGGAGCATCAGCATTCTTGCTTATAACAGCGCCTCCGCACTCTGTGTGTCGTCCCTCGATCATCTTCGGCTCCACTTTAAAAGTCTTGAGCCATAATCCGAAGTGAGGGGTAACACGGAGGAACGCTTCACACACGACGATGAATGAGGAAATATGGAGGATGGACTCCGGAGCTAAGTCGTGGAATTCCAGCCCGTAATAAAACAGCAGCCCCCTCACAAAGGGATCCATTAGGAAGCCTAACCCCCGAAGGAAGTGAGACATGAACACCACGCTCTCACCGGGCTGGGGACTGGGAATGGCCTGCCCTTGAGCAGGCAACCTATGAGAAATTTCGCCGGTCAGGAACTTAGCCTCTCTCAACTTTAGCACATCCTCCTCCGTGACGGAGGAGGGCGTCCATCGGCCTTGAAGGTCAGAGCCGGACATTGTCGAAGGTGCGAAGCGCCTGGAATCTGGAGCCTAGGGTGTTGGAACTCGAGGCGACGGGCGAACTCGTTTGAGATTGGAAAAAGGAGTAACGCCTTGGTCTCTTTATAAGAGGTTGAATACCAAGAGCCCTTCCCGTAACCGTTTGGGACTCGCCTTTAATCGAGGAAACGTGCTAACGGGCACGATTGGGTTACCCACGTCCGTATTGATGAGAATCCCGTAAAAGGGGGACACGATCTCTGCTTTGACAAGACGTGCCAAGGAAACCGCCTCGCAAAACGTGCTGAGGTGGAAAAGTAAAAACGATTCGAGTAAAGGACTTGGTCGTAGTGTGATGTCACGCTGCGGAATACGTCAGCAGATTAGATTTGTGTTAATATTATTCTCTCTATGGCAATATGTGGAAACTTATTTTGCAGAGCCGGACACTACTCTTGGTGTTTACAATCTTTTATGAAGAATTTGGAGGAGGAACCCGCCTTGTAATGCCGAAGACAATCTGCGCGCCGGACTCGTCGTCATTGAAGCCTGGTTCAGGGGCTACTGAGGGGGTCCTGGATTAGGGGGTGTTCGGGTAGCCGGACTATACCTTCAGCCGGACTCCAGGACTATGAAGATACAAGATTGAAGACTTCGTCCCGTGTCCGGATGGGACTTTCCTTGGCGTGGAAGGCAAGCTTGGCGATGCAGATATTCAAGATCTCCTACCATTGTAACCGAATCTGTGTAACCCTAACCCTATCCGGTGTCTATATAAACCGGAGGGTTCTAGTCCGTAGGACAACTCCATCATACAACAATCATACCATAGGCTAGCTTCTAGGGTTTAGCCTCCTTGATCTCGTGGTAGATCTACTCTTGTACTACCCATATCATCAATATTAATCAAGCAGGAGTAGGGTTTTACCTCCATCGAGAGGTCCCGAACCTGGGTAAAAACATAGTGTCCCTTGTCTCCTGTTACCATCCGCCTAGACGCACAGTTCGGGACCCCCTACCCGAGATCCGCCGGTTTTGACACCGACAAGGATCTTTTCTGAAGACCGTGTTTTTACTCCCACAGATACTGCCATCACCCCCTCCAATTGAAATGGCTGATAAACAAGAAACATAATTGAATGTACACATGTTGTAAGATAGATAGGTGCAATGGATAGTAGGGAAGAAAATAGGGCATGAAATAATTCACATTTATGATGTCTAACCAAACAGAATAGCAGGACATAATTTCACATATATGATGGCTAATTAAATAGGATAGCATGACACAATTTCACATGTATGATGGCTAACTAAACAGGATAGAATGACATACTTGAAAATATGATGACTATGTAAATAGGATGACATGATATAACTATACGATGTGTCTATTAAAGTGGTTGGCATGCCATAAATCACAAACATGCCGTCGATGGAAACATGATGGCATGATATAATTCACGGATAGAATGACATAATTCAAAATATGATGACTATGTAAACAGGATGAGATGATATAAGTATATTATGTCTTTAGAAAATGGGTTGGCATGCCATAATTCAAATACATGCTGTCTATGTAAACATCATGGCATGATATAATTCAAATATATGATTTATATACTAAGGAAGTGAGCAGAGGGCAATCGCATATATGATGTTTCAACTAAGGAGATGGCATTCAATATCGTGTATATGATGTAAAAACTAAGCATTGCAATACAACATATGCATGATATGAGTAATATAACCCTGCCAAGTTTGAGCATACACCTCAAGGGGATAATAGGACTGGTCATCTGCCTCTGAATACTCCTCTGAAGAGCTATCTGTAACAAGCAAGATATCTGCTTCAGCAGATAGCATTGTGTGCTCTGAAGACCTTGTTTTCACTCCAGATTTCTCCATCACCAATTCAAATAGCTTGCACAGGAAGAGCAGTTGAATATACAAGCATTGTCGACAAAAGCAATGAGAAATACAAAAAAAGTACAGCATGATATAATTCACATATATGACGCTTGGCTAAACAGCATGGCATTGCATAATTCACATATATAATGCCTTGCAACAAGATAGCATCGCAGAATTCACATATATAATGTATTGCAACAAGACGACATTGCATAATTCACATATATGGTAATTAGACACCAAACAGGTGGCATTCACACAAAGCATGTCTAAACTAAGCAAATGACATAGCAATGCAAGATACCATACACACAATATGAGCAACATAACCCTGCCAAGTTAGAGCATGCACCTCGGGGGGGGGGGGGATAGGACCGGTCATCTGTCTCTGAATCCTCCTCTGAGGAGCTATCTGTAACCAGCAAGACATGCGCTTCGTCAGATAGCATTGTCTGCTCTAAAGACCTTGTTTCCACTCCAGATTTTTCCATGACCGTGTCGAATGGCTGATGCACAGGAAGAGTAATTGAATGTACTAAAATTGTTAACAAATTTAACATGTAATAAAAAAATCATGTCATGATATAATTCACATATAAGATGACTGGCTAACCAGGGTGACATTGCAAAATTCATATATATGATGCCTGGCTAAACAAGATGGCATTGCATGATTCACATATACGATAAAGAAACTAAACATATGGCATTGACACAAAGCATGTCTAAACTAAGCAGATGACATCTTTGATGTATACAGTAAGCAATGCAAGGCACCATATGCATGATATTACCAACATCAGCATGCCAAGTTAGAGCGAAGACCTCATGGGGTAAATAGGAGTGGTCTTCTGCTTCTCAATCCCCCTCAGAACATTTATCTTCCTCTTGATTACGATCCAAAATGGGTGGAGGGGGGCTGCCTTTGTGCCCACCATGGAGCGACATCTGCATGAAATTTTATTGCCACGCAAGGCTCGTCTCTTTTGCTCTACATGTTCAGTTCCATTGTGTACAATAACTGACATGCATAGGAATAAAACATAGTGAGATGATGTAATCAGTGCATGCACAAATCCAGAGTGATGGTAGCAAACTGTGGATAGACCCAAAACCAATGATAGCAGGCAGATGATAGCTTTAGTTAAAAAATACAGATAATGGCTCCTTTAATGCTTGTTTGCACCCAAGATGAAACTCATAGTAGACACCCGAGATTAACCAGATAGTAGACATATAGTACTGATTGCTGCCCCAATATGTACCCCACAACCATTTAAAAACTCAAGTTTCAGCATAAGTTTGGACCTGACTCGAAGTCTAATAGGTGAACACGACGATAAAGTAGGATGTCATCATATTAAGCGATGCATAACGTAAGTAGACACGGAAGAGTACGACCTCTCTTGCGGACCCATGTAGTCCTCAAGGTCATCTGCTTAGTTGATGATGGTAATGTAGTTGCCGTGGCTGCCGGCGGCGGGGAAGAAGATCTGAGGCGGCGAAAGACAGTCTAGAGAGAGCGGATCCCTGCTGTGGAGAACCCTTCCGTCGTTGGAGCAGCTGAGCTGGGGTGGAACATAGCACCGCAGGAGCAGGACAAACCACACAAGATGTTCTTTGACACATATCTGTAACAGAAGTAATTGTGTAAGGGCTTGTTTGAATTTGAGGATTCTAACAATGCAGGGATAGGAAATAGACATGAATAGGATAGGAATGCACGTGCAAAACAAAGAATTTAGAAACGCAGGATTTCTGCTAATCTGGGTGTTTGGTTCACAAGAATTGGAAGATTACAGGATGCAAAGAAGCATGGTGAGATTAAGTCAAACCACAAGAAGTGTACAACCTCTTTGGCGGAGCCATGTTGATATCAGCGTGATTAGATTGGACGGTGAGGATGCTCCGGCTGACTTGGCTGTCGGAGGAGGGGAAGAAGATCTTAGGTGTCTGGAGATGGAGCCCGAGGTACTGCTCCACTGTGATGGAGTGTTTCGTCATTGGAGCAGCTCCGGTGAGTTGTACGACGCCGAGGCTGAAGCAGGACAAGAGAGACAACGTTAACCTGAGTGGAATTCTAATAGCATCTCCAATAGATGACGTAAAATACATAACCACAAAGTTCTAGATGTAAAATACATCAGCCGCTCATCTCTGAACTTAACTGTCAAAACTGAATTTAACTGTCGAAACTGAACTTAACTGTCGAAACTGAATTTTGCTGTCGAAACTAAATTTTACTGTCGAAAATAAACGCACTAGAGGTGAGGCTACACGTCAGTCGACTGACTTTTTCATCTCTAGTCAGTCGATTTTGCAGCCGTTGGATACAAAATCAAGGGCCTGCAGTTCATCTTCAACCTCCACCCCCCAGAGCCACCAGCACCACCGGCCAAACAGCCGCCCCCCGACGCCCGCAGCCAGCGGTGCGCCGCCCCGCCCACCTCGAAAACACTCCCCACCGCCGGTCCACCACTGCCCCGGCCATCCCTCCAGGCCCCCCCGTTGTCGGTGTCAAAACCGGCGGATCCGAACTGTGCGTCTAAGGCGGATGGTAGCAGGAGGCGGGGGACACAATGTTTACCCAGGTTCGGGCCCTCTCGATGGAGGTAATACCCTACTTCCTGCTTGATTGATCTTGATGATATGAGTATTACAAGAGTTGATCGACCACGAGATCGTAGAGGCTAAACCCTAGAAGCTAGCCTATGGTATGATCGTTATTGTCCTACGGACTAAACCCTCCGGTTTATATAGACACCGGAGGGGGCTAGGGTTACACAAAGTCGGTTACAATGGGAGGAGATCTACATATCCGTATCACCAAGCTTGCCTTCCACGCCAAGGAGAGTCCCATCCGGACATGAGACGAAGTCTTCAATCTTGTATCTTCATAGTCCAACAGTCCGGCCAAAGGATATAGTCCGGCTGTCCGGATACCCCCTAATCCAGGACTCCCTCAGTAGCCCCTGAACCAGGCTTCAATGACGATGAGTCCGGCGCACAGATTTTCTTCGGCATTGCAAGGTGGGTTCCTCCTCCGAATACTCCATAGAAGATTTTGAACGCAAGGATAGTGTCCGGCTCTGCAAAATAAATTCCACATACCACCGTAGAGAGACTAATATTTCCACAAATCTAATCTGCTGACGCATCTCGAAGCATGACATCACACCATGGCTCGGTCATTATTCGAACCGTTTTTCTCAACCAGCCTCGGCGCATATCGCGAGGCGGTTTCCTTGGCACGTCTTGTCGAAGTAGAGATCTTGTCCCCTTATCACGGGATTCTCATCAATACGGACGTGGGTAACCCAACTGCGCCGTCCATTACGGTGCTTGGGGAATAAGCTAGTTTACTAGGCAGGTGGGGGCGTACAGCTCCGTCCGCTCTTATAAAGGGATAAGGATTCACCTTTTTCACCCACGCCTTCTTCCTCCTCGCATATCCATTCTCGCGCACTCGAGCCCCAACACCCAAGTTTGCGTCTTTCTCCTCAAACTGTTCCAATCATGTCTGGAGCAGGAGGCAAGTGGATGAAATCCTCCGTCACGGAGGAGGACATCAAAAAGCTGCGGGGAGCCAGATACTTGGCCGCGGATATCGCACACCGGCTGCCTGACGCGGGGCAGATCGTCCCTACCCCGGAACCTTATGACAGGGTAGTCTTCCTCACTCAGTTCGTCCGCGGACTGGGATTTCCTCTCCACCCGTTCGTCCGCTGCCTCATGTTCTACTATGGGCTGGACTTCCATGATCTAGCCCTGAACTTCATCCTCAACATTTCAGCGTTTATCGTCGTGTGCGAGGCCTTCCTCCGCGTCCAGCCCCACTTCGGCCTGTGGCTGAAGACCTTCAATGTCAAACCGAAGGTGGTTGGCGGCCAGCAAGTGGAATGCAGAGGCGCCATGGTGGGCAAAATGCCCAATGTCACATGGCTCGAGGGATCCTATGTGGAGACCATAAAGGGGTGGCAATCGGGGTGGTTCTACATCACCGAGCCGCGCGACACCAACTGGGTGGCGGCCCCCTAGTTCAGATCCGGAATCCCCACGTGGCTCACCTCCTGGAAGGAGAAGGGTCTGTCCTGGGGTCCATCGGTGGAGCTGACCGAACTCCAGAAATGTATCCGGAACATGATAAGCAAGAAACTCAAACTTGTCAACATGGTCCAGGTCATGCTCTTCTGCCGGATCCTCCCGTGTCAACGGCGGGCATTTAATTTGTGGGAGTTCGACCCGGCCCAGCACCAGACACTGTGCAAGCTCTTCGACACGATGCACAAAGATGTCTGGAGGGTGCTGTTCAAGGGCGTCGAGGTACCTCCTTCCCTTACCGAGGACCGCGAACTTAGCGTGAAGCGCCCTGCGAAACTGGTAAGTTCTCTACACCTTATTGGATATTTTATTTTCCCCAGTTTAATGATGTGCAGGATCTAAGCTCCCATTCCTTTGACACGACTGGGTGGAGATGGCCGAGCAGATTGACTACCCAGCCCCCCTGCCTGAAGATCCAGCAGACGCTCTCCTAATGGATATGCTGACTCCGGCACCTTATGAGGTGCCGGAGAAGAAGACCAAGAAGAAGGCTATGGGGACCCGAAGGGGTCTCCGACGCCAGGTGATATCGGACTCATCGTCTGATAACTCCAAGATGCACTCCTCCCATGAAGACGAGGAGGAGGAGGAAAGTTCTCCCCCCCCCCAACCGGGGGAGATAAGAAAAGGAAGGTCACCCCAACTGGGGAGGCCGAAGGGTCCAAGAAGAAGAGGACCCTCCTTCCGGACTGCTCCACGATTGCAGCTTATAGCGAAGATGAGTGGTTGCCCAGGGACAAGCCCCTGGCGAATTCGTAAGTATCCGGATGCCATATTAATTCATGATATGTGTCTATAGCACTGCTTCACCTTACGCCGAACATGATTATGCAGTCCGTCCCGAGCCCGTATCGACGTATCTTCGTCTGACGGTTCTTTGGACCCGTCGGATATGAGTAGCGGTTCTCTTCCGACGGCCTCCACCCCTCGCCCTACGGACAACACCGAGGTGTTGTCTCAGAAGGAACCTGGCCGAGGGGAGGTAGTCCAGGAGACGCCTCAGGGCGACCTTCCGGACCCTGGGCGCAAAGGGAGCAAGACTCCCACGGGATCCAAGTTCGGACCCCAGCCGAACACCGCGCTGGAACCTCCGTTGGTTCCGGACTCCAGCAGGCCTCTATCCATCCAGAGGCACCGGACAACTTGTTGGAAGCGCTTCAGGGTGCTTCCATCGACGAATAGCACTGCACTATCATGAGTGCAGTGATCGAGAAGGTACAGTCCACCAAAAGCGGACTGACTGAAGCGTGCACAAGCCTCCTAACAGGCTTTCAGGTAAGTAATTATAGGAAAATGTTTCCGCATAGATAGTAGCCCCTGATGCTCTGTTTGGCGTTCACGAAGAAAGGCCGAATAGAGGATCAAATCATGACTCAGGAGTCTAATTAGGATTTGTCTATGTGTATATGCAGGCTTCACTACTGGCCGCTGCCGCACGTACTGCGGAGGTCGATGCGCTAGAGCAGGACCTTGAGCGGTCCAAGGAGGAGCTCGGCCTTATCAAGAGGCAGCTCGAAGAGAACAAAGGTAAGCAAGACCTTATCTATAAAAAAAGGAATTGGTTGCAGAATAATTGGATCATCATGAATGTACCAGGGGCCACGGCTGAAGTGGCGAGCCTGAAGAAGGCGCTGTCTGAGGCTGAAAACAAATCGGCCTAGGAGCGCACCGAGCGAGAGAAACAAGAGGCCCAAGTAGGCGAGGTGCAGCAAGAGCTCCAGGCTCTCGTCAAGAAGCACGAGGCCTTGGAGCTTGACTCTTAGACGCGAGAGTCCGAGCTTGCAAAGGCACTTGGTAGCGCGAAACATGCCAAGGCCGAAGGCCAAAAGGCCCTCCAGGAAGTTGAGGCGGTTAAGAAGATAGCGGCGGGTAAGGCATTCATTATGCAAAGCAAGCGCGTGAAAGAAAATTTCTTTTTACTTACCCGAGTTCGGAGCTCTCCAGGAGCGTTCGCAGATCTGCCCCGTAGTGTGTCTGATGCCGCGGAGTTCTACCAGGCCGAGGAGGGGAGCTCAACGGAGAAGTTGTTTTGGTCTCATTATACTGGGACCAAACACCCGATGCCCTTGAGCGACCAGCTGAAGCAGCTGGTCGAGCTCCACAAGGCGGCCGAATAGGCCATGAAGGGCCTTATAGTCCGTATGTGGCCTGGCGATCCCCTGCCCAACAGCTACTTCGGTCTGGTGGGGCGGCTTGTGAATGCCTGCCCTCGGTTGGACGTCATCAACCGGTCCGTCTGCATCGAAGGTGCACGCAGGGCTTTTGCCCGTGCGAAGGTGCACTGGGCGAAGATGGACGCCGAGAAGTTGGTGAAGGAGGGGCCTCCGCAGGGCAAGGAGAATCGCCACCCTGAGATGTATTATGAGGGTGTCCTGAAGGGTGCCCGTCTTGTGGCGGAGGAGTGTACCAAGGATGTAATTTTTGAATGAACGTACTCATGTGATCCTGTAATGTGAAAACTAGTTCATTTGCGTTATGCAACGCTTATTGAATTTAAAATATTACCTTCTGTGCGGCCGTTTATAAAATCTGGGAGTTGGCCAGTCGTCGGCTTCTGCCACCATGCAGCTAGTGCTGGGGTGTTTGAGATAAATCTGAGCACTCTTTTTCCAATATTTGGGTCCTTCGAGGGAGGTGCTCAGCGCAACGAACCAGGCAATCGGACTATAATGCTTTATCACTCTCACTTAGCCATAGGAGTCTACAATTTTAAATTTTGGCGAAGCCCCTAGTATTCTGAAGGCCGAATTTGGGGTGCTATACACGCCTAAGTCAGACAAAGCCAAGTCCTCGCCGGAAGCGGAAAAAGTCTTTAGGGACTTGAGACCTCTTGAACAGTGACCAGCTCTAGCCTCATCATGACAGTCAGTTTTGGATTTCTCTACTGAGGTGCTCATCCGGAAGAACCGGGACACAATCACAGTAGTTCTCCCAGTGCTACCTTAGCTTATATAGCGGAACGTAAGGTACCAAAACATGGGAGCCGGGCAAACCCAACTATTGACCCAAGACATGATTCGGAGCTGATGCATATAGTGCTATAAGTTCAGGGTGCCGCACTATCGAAAGTGTTCGGACTTCTTACGCCGTATTATGGGGTATGCGAAAGCCCCTGGTGTACTGGCCGTACCAGAATGTACGGGTGCTGATTGTCGTAAATAAACATATATAAAAAAGAATAGATAACGCAGTAATAGACTAGTGATATGCATTGTTATTCAAGGAAATACGTTGAAATGTACTGATACAAGTAGTGCAATAAGCAAAAAGTAGGATTATTTAATATGTCCTATCCAAGGGCAAGCTGCGGACTGGTATTTAAAGCAGGTATTCCGCTCATTATCAGAGACCACCTAGGGATTCCATTGTGCGACGTAGCTTCATGCCTCCTTGGTTGTTGTATTGTGTGTCCGGCAATCGCACTGCCGGATAGAGCTTCCAGAGAGTAAGGTCCTGAAAGATAGAGAATGATAAAGGCATTCAGCCCCTAGGGCGGTTGAGCCGCACTGCGGGACGTGCCATAGTTGTGGCCCCGCCTACGCCCACGGTATTTTTAATGCGTAATTATGTACGCGCGGCACGGCTTTCGCCGTTTGCCTGGGGCTAGGGCGGGGGACGACTTGCTAGACGAGCTCTGAACGTGCCAGCCGATCCTGTTGCAGGTTACTCCGGACTCGCTTGACGGTGTCCGGGGGTTTTATCGCCGAATTGCTAGATTGCCTTAAGAGGCTGCTTTGTGCTTCTGCTGCGAGGGCCGCAGTGTGCTCCTCCATGTGGAGGAAGTGTTCTGTGTTTCCATTGACTGTTATGACCCTCCTAGGTCCTGGCATCTTGAGCTTGAGGTATGCGTAGTGCGGTACCGCATTGAATCTTCCGAATGTGGTTTGCCCGAGCAGCGCATGGTAGCCGTTGCGGAACGGGACGATATCGAAGATTAACTCCTCACTTCGGAAGTTGTTCGGAGATCCGAAGACTACTTCCAGTGTGATTAAGCCCGTGCAATGGGCATCTACACCTGGGATGACGTCTTTAAAGGTTGTTTTTGTGGGTTTGATCCTCGAGGGGTCTATACCCATTTGGCGCACTGTATCCTGATAAAGCAGGTTCAGGCTGTTGCCGCCGTCCATAAGGACTCGAGTGAGGTGAAGTCCATCAATGATGGGGTCTAAGACCAATGCGGCAGATCCGCCATGACGGATACTAGTGGGGTGGTCCCTGCCACCGAAGGTGACCGGACAAGAGGACTATGGGTTGAACTTTGGGGCGACAGGCTCCATCACATAGACGTCCCTTAGCGCACGCTTCCGTTCCCACTTGGGGATGTGGGTTGCGTATATCATGTTCACCGTCCTCACTTGTGGGGGGAACTTCTTCTGTCCTCCCGTGTTCGGCGGCCGGGGCTCCTCCTCGTCGTCACTTTGCAGCCCCTTGTCCTTGTTTTCTGCGTTTAACTTGCCGGCCTGCTTGAACACCCAGCATTCTCTGTTGGTGTGATTGGCTGGCTTATTGGGGGTGCCGTGTATCTGACACAAGCGATCGAGTATGCGGTCCAAACTGGACGGGCCCGGAGTACTTCTTTTAAATGGCTTTTTCTGCCGACCGGA
The DNA here is from genome assembly GCA_963921465.1 of Triticum timopheevii. Classification (NCBI taxonomy): domain Eukaryota; kingdom Viridiplantae; phylum Streptophyta; class Magnoliopsida; order Poales; family Poaceae; genus Triticum; species Triticum timopheevii. The sequence continues at coordinate 301,318,063 of OY997270.1, forward strand.
TTTAGAGCCATTGAATCCGGCATTGACTGACGTATCCTCGGTGTTATCGCTGTTGTTACGACGCTTGTGTTTGCTACGACGTGGTCTGCCGTTACTGTCCTTGGTATCCGAAGTGCCAAGGTTCCTTGATATGTTGTTCCTGTGAGCCAGCCAGCTATCCTCTCCCGCGCAAAAGCGGGTCATGAGTGTCGTGAGGGCTGCCATAGACTTCGGCTTTACCTGGCCGAGGTGCCGGGCGAGCCACTCGTCGCGGATGTTATGCTTAAATGCCGCTAAGGCCTCTGCATCCGGACAATCGACAAATTGATTTTTCTTGGTTAGGAACCGTGTCCAGAATTGCCTGGCCGATTCCCCCGGCTACTGAGTTATATGGCTCAAGTCATCGGCATCCGATGGTCGCACATAAGTTCCCTGGAAGTTGTCAAGGAATGCATCTTCCAGATCCTCCCAACAGCTAATGGAGTCTGTTGGCAAGCTATTCAGCCAATGCTGAGCTGGTCCTTTGAGTTTTAGTGGGAGGTACTTGATGGCATGTAGATCATCACCTTGATCCATACCGCGGGATCTGTTGTACCATCATATGATTCGATATTCACGGGTTTAAAACCCTCTAGGAATTCATGATCCATTACTTCGTCAGTGAAGCATAGGGGGTGTGCGGCGCATCTGCGCTGGGCTATATCACGATGCAGCTCATATGAGTCTTGCCTGCTGTGTTCGGCCCGGCCGAATTTACTTTCACTGTATCCGGCGTGATGGTCATCGTCGCGTGTAGGCGCGCGCCCTCGTGATCCGTAGATCGATCTTGCGTGTTTTGCCCTATCTTCCAATACATCCCGCAGGTCTCGCGTTTTGCCCCGTGCTTTGGTATTTTTGTTTGAGTGGCGGCGGGGTGGGGGCTGAGCTTCAGGCTAGAATGCCTCTCTGTCTCGGCCACGAGGTGGCCGATCAGCCGCATCATATGCTGGTGATGTACGTTTCAATGCTTCTTCCTCAAGTCGGGGTAGCAACCTGCCCTTTGGGTAATCCTTGGAAGGGCGTTCGAGTTCATATTCCTCGGCCGCAAGGACTTCAGTCCATCAGTCTGCTAGCAAATCCTGATCAGCTTTAAGTTGTTGTTGCTTTTTCTTCAGGCTATTTGCTGTGGCTATAAGTCGGCGCATAAAGCACTCCTGTTCGACGGGATCCTCAGGCACGACAAATTCTTCGTCGCCGAGGCTCACTTCGTCTTCGGAGAGAGGCATATAATTTTCCTCCTCCGCTTCTCCCTCTGCCGCTTGCTCGGGAGGGTTGGCTTGTTCATCCTCCGGCCCTGAATCTTGCTGGAGGAGATTGTCTTCATCTTCGGCACTGTCCGGAGTACTATTATCTCCTATGCCGGTATCACCGCTTTTGTTGTGGCGAGACTTAGAGCGGCGCCGCTGACGTCGGCGCTTGGGTTGCTTCTTGGAGGGGTCATCCTCCGCTGTCTTGCCGCCATTGCGTTCTTTGGGTGTATCCACCATGTATATATCATATGATGAGGTGGCGGTCGAGTGCCCTGTGGGCAGTGGTTCCTGTTCGTCTCCCGCATCGTTGTCCATACCATCGATGTCTTCGGAGTCGAAGTCGAGCATGTCGGTTAAATCATCGACAGTGGCTACTAAGTGGGTGGTGGGTGGGGAGTAAATTTCTTCGTAATCCGCATCCCATTCTAGCCGGACATAGTTCGGCCAAGGTTCTCCTGACAAGGAGAGAGACCTTAACGAGTTTAGCACATTGCCGAAGGGCGAGTGCTGAAAGATATCTGCGGAGGTGAACTCCATGATCGGTGCCCAATCAGATTCAATAGGCATGGGCGCAGGCAGTTTGGAGTCTGTGGCTGGAGATAAATCCAGTGGTTCGGCGTCACTGCTCTCGTGAGGGGTAAGGTCAGTATTCGGCTCTATCGCTACTGAAAGCGCGGCCTCCACGGCGGGGTCTACCCGCTCGTCCTCGGAGGGCGCAATATGCTCCAGACTGAAGGCCGGAGTAGTTGCCGGTGTGATATTCCGAACACTGTCCGACGGCAGAGCTATATCGTGCTCGTCGTGATCGTGCGGCACACCTGGCATGGGCTCGAATCTGTCGAAGATCAAGTCTCCGCGGATGTCGGCAGTGTAATTCAAGTTTCTGAACCTGAACTGATGGCCAGGGGCGTAGCTCTCGATCTGCTCCAGATGGCCAAGCGAGTTGGCCCGCAGTGCGAAGCCGCCGAATACGAAGATCTGTCCGAGGAGGAAGACCTCACCCTGGACCGCATCGTTACCGATGATCGAAGAGGCCATCAAGCCTTACGGTGACGGCATAGTGGAACTCTCAATGAAAGCACCAATGTCGGTGTCAAAACCGGCGGATCTCGGGTAGGGGGTCCCGAACTGTGCGTCTAAGGCGGATGGTAACAGGAGGTGGGGGACACAATGTTTACCCAGGTTCGGGCCCTCTCGATGGAGGTAATACCCTACTTCCTACTTGATTGATCTTGATGATATGAGTATTACAAGAGTTGATCTACCACGAGATCGTAGAGGCTAAACCCTAGAAGCTAGCCTATGGTATGATTGTTATTGTCCTACGGACTAAACCCTCCGGTTTATATAGACACCGGAGGGGGCTAGGGTTACATAGAGTCGGTTACAATGGGAGGAGATCTACATTTCCGTATCGCCAAGCTTGCCTTCCACGCCAAGGAGAGTCCCATCCGGACACGAGACGAAGTCTTCAATCTTGTATCTTCATAGTCCAACAGTCTGGCCAAAGGATATAGTCCGGCTGTCCGGATACCCCCTAATCCAAGACTCCCTCACCCGTGCCGAGCTTTTTCTCTGGCGATCCCCATGCCACCGCCCCACCACCGCCGGCGACCACCGCCCCCACCCTGAACCCTAAGATAGATAGTGGGGTACCTCTCCAGCGAGCCCCCCTCCCCGCTGCGACTGGTTCTTCCTTAACTCTGGCGAGCCCCCCCACCCCCTAAAAATCGACTGACCCAAAAGTCGATTCAGTCGACTCAAGTGTAGCTAAATCGGAGCAGCATCGCAAGCAAGAGCAAGAGCGAGAGCAGCAACACGAGCAAGAGCAAGAGCAAGAGCAGACTAGGAAGGGGACCGAGAGCAAGTGCAGAGCAGCCGCGCGAGCGAGTGCTAAAGCAGCAGCAACTCCTATGGATGTGGACGTCGCCGCTGAGGGAGCGATGCCGTGGAGGAAGTGGCCGGCGACGCCTCCGTGGATGGAACCGCGCCGTGTCGGCTTGGGACCGAGCACCGGCAGCACCGTGAGATCGAATGAAGAAGAAAATGCGGCGATTAGTGTACAACCTCTTTGGTGGCACCGATTAGGCCGCAGCTTCATCCGAGGAAACGACGATGATGATGCTCTTCTGGTGGTGCAGGTGAAGACGGCGGTGTGGGAATGGAGGTGGCGCGAAAGACGAGGGGAACGTCAGGGGAGCTCCTTCGAGGAGCAAGACAGGGTGGTTGAACCGGCGGGACGACCAGATCGATGATGGATCCTCATCCGGTACGGTGGATGAGGGACGTCGAGGTGTTGCTATGGACGACGTCATCGGGGAAGAGGCTCCGGCTGGGTGGCGGACGGAGGAGGGTGTGGGGCTTCACGGGTTTTCCCGGCCTCGGTGTACGAATGGGTGGGTGGATGGGATGGGAGTGGGGAACCATGGCTTAGGGACGCGCTTGTCCGAAATGTGGGGTAAGTTACGAAAGTACCCCCACTGATTTGAGGCGGTTCTTTCGGTCCGGGGGTATCATGGGCATTTCGCGTGTCGGGATTTCACAGGAGGTGGGAGTTTTCGCGCGCGTTGTAATTTTGGAATAGCAAGGCGCGGGTTGAGATGGAGGGAATTGTCGGAGCACAACGAGACAAAGATTTATCTTAAATATTTCGGGGTAACAAGGCGCGGGTTGAAGAGGCGGGAGTTTCGCAGCAAGATAGACAGAGACACTAGCTTGAAATTTTGGCATAACAAGGTGCGGCTTGAAATTTCGGGAGAACAAGCTTAACGTATACCCAAAAAAGACAATTTAGACTAGTATGATATACTACGTACAATGTGTTTAACACGCACAACACACACAGACACCATTTAGACTAGTAAGGTACACGTGCATCACACACATGAGATTTGGCAACCAAACTATGAATAAATACCACATTATAGCATGTAAGCTTTGAGTCATATATGCATGATGTAGATGTTCATTTAGTTCTTATAGTTCATTTCATTCAAACTCATGTAGTTTTTATAAGAAAGCTAATCTATTTTAAGATTCATGGAATTGTGCGTTGTAAGGCATAAAGTAAAAACAAATCATGTAGAAAACATTTGGGCAATTCTGATACGAAAGATTCTAGAACAAAGAAGAAGTGCTTGTGTTTTATGGTTTGTGCATTATGCTTAAGTTCAACCATAGAGTCTTCTAGATTGTACATGTGGCAAAATCTGGTGGAATCTAGATGATATCCAACGGCCAGTAGTGCTCAAATTTGCCAGCTCTGCACCATCGGATTGGCCTCATACAATGACCATCTTTCAAAGTTAAAGTTATCCGCACACTATATGAAAAAATATAAAATATAATATATATAGGGGTATAGATATAGATATGTGATACAAAAGCCACCCATCATCTCCAATTAGAATAGTGTGTCCATGCACGGATGCAATGTGGCCAAACGATGTCTGCCATCGGTATCTCAAATTCAAACCAGTCTGACCTTGTTCAATGTGTATACATTACAACATGCTCGTTTCCAAACCACACCGTGCAGATCTCCGTTATATTCATGCATGCATGGGTTTCAAACATCATGATCTCTTATTCAAATATTTGAATTCAACTTTACATTGATTATGACCTCACCTAGTCTTTTACACCCACACATTGGTCTTCTCTTTATAATTGTACCACTAACTTTCTCTCGTGCATGCATGCACACACACTACTAGTCGGCATTATCCATCGCACACATGCAATCTTTTTCTTCAGGTCGGTCTCCCATGAAGGCACACACACACACATCCCCCTCTCCATCATAACGGGCATTCTTTATCTCTCACGTGCATGCGCAATGATCGATGTTCCTCTATATGTGTGTGTATATAGCTAGGTCTTTCATAGTTTTCCACATGAACCGATCAATCTATATATCTAGTGAGGTCTCACCCTCTTTCCCACGTCCACATCGATCAATCTACACCTCTCTATATAGGACTACATATATAGCTAATACACCCACATTAATTATATATCCAACGCCCCCCTCTCATCATCCATGCCTTCCGCTTCATCTCTGAGACACGCGCACAATGGCGAAGACAGGGGCAGCAACGGCCCTGCCCCCCTAACATCACTATATATCGAGGCTAATATGAATGTGATCATTAGACAATTGCTGGTAAAAATGGTTTAAGTTGATGAATTGTCCCTCCTCGTAAAGGATTAGCAATGCTTGGCCCCCTAGCTCATGGGACATTTTTCATGGCTCCGCCACTGCACGCAACAGCGCACGTTCTCGCCCCCTCTCTCTAAATATCGATCTCGCAGTTGTGCACTCCTTCATAGTCTCCCTCCACTCGGCCCCTCGCACCATCTTCTAGCCCCCCACCGGATTTTGCCACATGTACAATCTAGCAGACTCCATTGTTGAACTTAAGCATAATGCACAAATCTCAAAACAAAAGTGGTTCTCCTTTGTTCTAGAATCTTCCATATCATAACTGCCCAAACTTTTTTTCTAGTTGAATTGCCATTTTTTTACTTTCTGCTTTACAACACACAATTCCATGAACCATAAAATAGATTAAGGGCTTCTTTGATTCAAAGGATTCTCAAAGGAATTTTGGAGGATTCTAATCCTTAGGAATTTTTCCTATCTTGGTTGTTTGATTTGTAGGATTGTAAACCATTGGAATTTTTCCATATGATTCATTTGCACTAGATTTCATAGGAAACATCCCATCCACTCAAACCTCTTTGAAAGAATTCTGCGTTTTTTCTATGCACAATCGAACACTCGTACAATCCTGTAGGATTCAAGACGACATTCCACTCTAATCCCATGTTTTCCCTATTTCCGCGTTTTGGAAATCCTACGAATCAAAGAGGCCCTAGGTTTTTTTATAAAAACTAATTGATTTTGAATGAGATGAACTATAAGAATTAAAGAAGGTCTACATAAGGCATATATGACTCAGAGCTTACATGCTATAGTGTGGTATTTATTCATAATTTGGTTGCAAAATCTGACGCGTGCAATGCACGTGTACCTTACTAGTACTCCGAGTATGTGCAAAACACAATGGCACGCTACAAAATGTCTCTCTTATAGTTCATGAAGCCACGTGGCACATGTGGAGGCGTTGTCGCGGCATCCTTGTGTGGATTGATCACAGTGACGTGCTGCTGGTTCCAGAAGAATGTACTCGTCCTCCCTGAGCCACACTGGCGGTACATGCATGAAGCGAAGATGTGCACGCACGGCACGCACGCATTCATTCCCTCTCACGCACACGCGGGTACACGGGCGGACGCAATTTTGTACCAAGATCCACCCCATGTGATAACTTGATGCGTGTAAAGTCCTTCACTTCATTGATGGTCAATTAATACAGCGCATGCAAATTGAGTGGACGTGAGGGCGGAAGAAAGACATTACTACTCCATTGCACGCATGTGAGTAGTTAAATCATGGGTTTCTAGTAGTACTTCCATTGGTCTCCTTCGTATTTTGTGCCAATTTTTGACAGGAACATAATATTTACGCATCTGAGCAGTGTAGTCTACTTGAAATTCATGTTCCACTAAACTCATCGGGAGCCATTTCGGGCCTCGAAACCAAAACCCATCAATTTATCTTTTCCTTTTTCCCATCACATTCGAAAGTACTAGTGCTACAATTAAGTGCAAGCCTGCTCACACCTACTAGTACGTACCAAACCTGAACGTGTTCCCACTATGCAGTTATTAGTACTAGTGCTAGTACTTATACTTAGGTTATAAAAAGGGGAACTACCTAACCGAAAATTACTCTACCTTTCCTCCTCATAAGTGCTTCTTCTTCGTCCGTCCTTTCCATGTCCGGTGCGCAGAGCTCTAGGTCGAGAACTACTCGTAACAAGGGAGCGGCAACCAAGGCTGCGGAAAAAAAGAGGGCTCGCCGCCATGCAGAGACCTCAAAAGATCTCTCATGGGCTGGCGATGGCTCCCAGGAGCGCCCTAACCGCGGAGGCGAACATGTCGAGCTGGCGGCGCTGGAGTCGTTATCCCTCGACGGCCTGCCCGATCAGCTCAATAAGCACCTCAATAAGCAGAAGGAGTTCATCCACGGCTTGGTGGAGCTGCTGAAGGAGAGCCTCGACGACATGCCCGCTGAGCTCAATAAGAAGGGGGAGTTGACCGCCGGCTTGGTGATGCTGCAGAAGAAGAGCATTGCCTCAGAGAAGAAGGCGACCGGCGAAATCCTGCAACTTCAGGAGGACAAGGCGAAGCTCTGCCACAAGCTCGACCTGCTAAAGGAGAAGAACGCCGGCTGGAAGAAGCTGCACGAGAGTAGTAGTTCCTCGATGAAGATGCTGCAGGCCCTCGTCATGGAACAGAAGGAGGAGTTGGCGAAGCTCCGCGTCGAGCACCCGGCTGCTATCACGGTACGTAATGCGGCCGTGGAACAGATGATGAAGGCTCGCGTCGAGAAATCACACGTCATGGACAGAATGAAGAAGATGGCGGAGGAGACGCGCAAGGAGATGGAGGTCGTGGAGGTGATGAAGAAGCAGTTACGACACCGCGGTGAATTAGATCATTTGGGGTGATAATCTTCCTTCTTCTTTTGCTCTTGTGTTTCTTCTTTTGCTTCGGGTGTTTCGCTGCACGTGTCATGTTCTCTGCGAGGCATGAATAGAATAATGCTAACAATGAGATGACTAGCAAATTAGATCATTTTTTATCGCCAAATGGCACTGGGCTGCCGTGTTTCATGCTCCTCCGTCGCAGAACTATTCCAGTGGAAAACTTGAGTATACCGCACGGTTCTTTGCTCCACCTCAGGTCGTCGGCACATTTATACGAGCAGTCAAATCACAAGGCCCCGCCTTCCAGTAGTAATGAGCCATCAAATCACAAAGGCCCTAGCCTCTCGTGAAAAGGACCAAGATAGACTGCCCCGCCCTCTAGCCTTTTTTAAAAATGTATACATTTCTACAGTAGTAGTATCGATGGATTGCGTCATGGAGCAAAACTAACAAGATGAAATTAAAGAAAAAAAGTGGTACATATAGAGCTCTCTCCTTTCCGGTTTATAGGGCTCAATTCAAAAATCTCACCAACCAAGGTAGATGGTGAGTGGTGGAATACTTTTTGTAGTTTGCAAAAGCACCCAATTAATGCTCTTGTTTTCCTCAAAAAATTATGTTTACCAATGCATTAATTGCAATGCATGCATGCATAAAGTACATGCATTGGTCAATTTTCTCTTAATACTTGCATGTAATGATTTAATGCACCTTGGAATCTGAATATGTGATGGGGAACAACCAAATTGAGCCTTATAAAATGAAAAAAACTAAAATTTTGAGATAAGCCTTATAAACCGGAAAGGAGTATATGACACTACCCACTATGAAGGTACTAGTAACATAGACTAGTAACTAGTCTATGTTACTCTCCACTATGACCAGCCAAAGTCGAGGCGCAGATACCAACGTGGGCCTGGTTGTGTCTATACTTGGACAACTCACCTGACTGCATGCGCACCAGGCAGACGAAGCTCGTGTCATGTTGGTGCCGTGTGCGGCCCGCACATTAACCAAAACCTCGTGCCACCATCTTAGCCTCCGCGTTTTAAACTTCTCATTCTCAAGGCCAAGGAGCAACATGAAACCTATGATAGAGCCAATCAGATGGTTGAGAACACTACAATTTGTAGCTATAGATGCGTGTGTGAGAGAGGACGAGTGCGTGCGTGCACCTCTTCTCAGAGTACAAGTGTATGTGGGTGGCATCGACCTAGGGAGCAGTGATTGTGCGTGCGAGAAGTCCTGAGAGATAGGTGTAATGCGTCTGAAAAAAAGACTAGTCTATAGCTCGCCACGAGGCTATTCTTGTCGAAGGCCAAGCGTAAGATATGTATGTGACGGTGCCAGTTTTTGAACGTACACAGCAGTAGAAAAAGAACTAGTACCATGGCATATGCTACACCACGGCCGAGAAAACGTGCCACGTTACGCCATCCAAGAATAGTGCCGCACTTCGAAACTAGAACCGTCAATAAATTTTGAGCGCGTCTCGTCACATTCCAAATTACTACTACTACCACGCTATATTTAATTTCAAACCTGTTCACACCAATCACAACCTAAACGGTTTCCCACTTAGGAGTGTATTAGTAATACTCGGTTATAAATACTACTATGCTAAGATGACTGCACATTCTTCCTCAACTCCTCATCCACAAAAAACAATCAAGTCAATCAAGTCATGGCCAACGTGAGTTCTGGGTCGAGAGATTTCCACCAGGGAGAGGTGAGCATGGAAGAGGAAGCACGAGAGATGTCCCGCCTCGCCGCGAAAGCAGCCGACATGTCCAGCCACGCAGTAGTAGCAGGACGAGGCTAGCGGCGTCATCCGGCAACTAGGGGAGGGCAGTGCGAAGCTCCGGGGGAAGCGCGACCTGCCGAGGGCGAAGATCGCCGGAAGGGCTAAGCAGGAGGAGGAGACCGCTGCCTTGTTGCAGAGGATGAGTGTCATCATCAAGAAACTTATATGGACGAGAATGCCATGCTCCGCATCGAGCGCAACAGGCTGGTGGAGGAATCCATGGATGCTGCCAAGCAGCGTATTAAGGACATGAAACTGATGAAAGAGATCATCGCCCGCCACGAGAATTAGTCTCCGCGACCTGCATCGCATAAAGAAAGTAGAGATCAGCGAGCCAGATCATTGTATGCGTCTTCCTTCTTCTTTTGCCCTTGTGTATTTCGGGCGTAGCCGCATGTGGCTTTTTTAATTATCTTCCTAATTATGTAAGACAATTATTATCCACTCTCGTCGTCCTTATATATATATATTCATCAGTCTTGCTATAAGTCGCAGTAGATGCTATATAGGTCCGTCGGATCTTACATCAAGATCCGTGCAAAATTTTCTTTTCAAATTTCCTTTTTTCTCTCTTAAATCTCAGTCGAGTCAGACATTGCCACGCTATTAAACAGAGGCTCGGGCGCCATTAATGGAGACCTTGGGAGAGAGGTGGACGGCAGATGGAGGTCAAAGGGCTATCCTCCCGATAAGCACGCGCAGGGGTCTGATCGCACGCCTCCCGTACTCAAATACCCTGCACGGCGCCTCCTAGCTAATAAAAAAAGGGGACGCGTGGCGGCACATAAATGGTAAATAGAACGCCCATGGTTTCAATAATACTTGTGTTTCCGATTGTAGCGTGTCAACACTTGTTTCAAAATAACTTTGTTGATTGTTAATGTGTGCACCTTCGCAAATCGGACGGCAAAATTACCACAACATGTTGGTGCCATGTCATGACACCAAGCAAAGTTTCATGATTTTTATGTGTGTTTCGGATTTACAGTAATTAAAAAACCAAGTTTCTCAATGTTTCCAGCCGAGCCATGACGCCCAGATGTTTGAATTTCATTCCCATTTCTGGCATGGGACCTAGAAATTTACCCGAGGACACACATGTGACTTTTCAACCAGCTTTGGTGCACTAGAGCATGTGCTTGTATTTAAAATTTGAATTATGCACACAAAGGTTTCTTGAGAGAAGCTCCGCTTTGCAAGAAGCTTATACCAAATCTTGTTCCAAATCGGCCCAATTTTTTACCACAGGATGTTAGTGCCATGACATGACACCATGCCAAGTTTCGTGATTTCCAGGCGAGTTTTGGATTTACATGAATTTAAAAACCAAGTTTCTCGATGTTCTCGGCCGAGTCACGACACCCAGATGTTTGAATTTCATTCCCATTTCTTGCATGGGACCTAGAAATTCAACCAAGGACACACATGCGACTTTTCAATCAACTGTGCACCGGAACGTGTGCTTGCAGTTCAAATTTGGATTATGCACATTAAATGTCCAGAAACTCAATTAATGTATAAAAAGGCCAAACGAACCCGGAATAATTCCAAAATTTAACAGGGCACTCATATAGTTCTATGTTGCCTCTGTAAAGAAAATCTGGGGGGAGGCAGCGTATATTGTTTCGCACACAAAGGTATAAAGAAATAAAGAAATTAGCATACTTATTTAATTCTTGGGTTCTTATTATTTATGCCACTAGTTGTGTATCACTACTCAGTTTTGCCATTAGAAGTTACATCTACTCAAAAAAATGCCATCGATCCGTGAGATGCCTGCTCAAAAATGCAATTAGATATCTAAAAAAATCCATCGTTAAGTTAGATGTTTGCTCAGAAATGCCATTAGACATTGTTATTTTCACGTCAAACCCGTTGACCATGTTACAAGACAAAAATAAGCCGATTCTCACAATGATAAGTTAATGGTGTCCAGCAAAACACACCCCTCAAATAAAACTAAGCACCGTGGAATTCTTTGACAAAACTAAGCACCCTGAAATTCTTTGACAACTAAACTGGTGGCTATATGATGTTGTCCATATATATTGTACGTATATAATGTGAAGAGACGAGTGGAGTACTATACCAACTAAAAGATGAAATGTATGAAATATAACGAGAAGAAACATAACATAGTTCTACTAGGGGCTCAGCACAACACACCCCACAAATTAAACTAAGCACACCTAAAATTAAACTCTGCAACTAATCCGGTAGACACTGCATTAGAACCACCATGAGCAACGACACTGCCACCTTGCTCGGAGTCCTCGTCCACGTCCTCAACTTCGTCCTTGTCCCTCTTCCTCTTGGCCGATACTTCTTTGCTTGAACCGCACACTTGGCTCTTGCTCGTCATCCAACCCTTGTAGATATTGAAACAAAGGTAGCCATCCATTGCAGCGTAGTGGATGTGGTCTATATCTAGTACATTCCACTGCCATGCATGATGATGAAACGTGTACGGAGGTTTCTCTAGTTTACCGTACAAAGGATGAACCATGGCTCCTGCCAGGGTCAACATTGAAGGCTGACCACGGGAGGGCAGCAGCCAATTCTTCTGGAGGTCGAAGGGGTTGCCTAAAACGAGGCCTATCCGACCCAGGACTCTTTGGTCGTTCGTAAAGTCTACAGTAACGAATTTGACTAGGCCGCCCTTGAGGAATTTCTTAAATTCCTCGCACTCAACGTCGGCATGGCATATGTGGTAAACCAAGCATAAGTCATGCACGCAAAACTAGATCACGGCGGGCTTCTTCTTCTCTTCCTCCTTTAGATCCTTCTCTTGTCCCAGGACTATGGTGTACTCAACATCTAGCCCAGTGACCCACTCATCATTTGAGTTGTCAAACATGCGACTGAAGCGAGCAAGGCATCCTTTCACCGTCGCGGAAGAACGGGTGTAGATGACGTCGAACTCATCACCGGTGATGTTTCTAACCTTGTACTCACCGCCGATCATGGAGATTTGGGACGCCATGAATTCGGGAGGAGGGTTAGGATTAGTGGAACTGTCGTAATGTGGAAGGACGGGATGACTAGGAGTGAACTGCCGTAATGTTAAAGGACGTCCGGGGACGAGTAGGAGCGAACTGCTAGTGGTTTTTCGATTGTAAAAATGCTGAGTGGGGCGTGCGAACGGCAGGGTACTGGCTTGCCTGCTGGATAAATGGATTCACGCACAGTGCTATGGGGGCCCAATTAGATGTCATGTCTACTCGACGCCCAATTAAATGGCTTCCGATGTCATGTCAAGCGTCGAGAAAATTACAGGTGATACGAAGCTTCCCATTCTCCCATGATACGGGCTTCCGAGAGCCCTTGGATCTGAGATCGAACGGTTGCATGGTGTGATTCTAGACCTATGGGTGAATATCCTATCCTAGAGGGTTATTCTGCAAATTTTCAGCAACTTAGCATGCGACCGTTCGATCTCAGATCCAAGGGCTGCCAGCAGCCCGTATCATGGTCGCGCCGCCTACCATGACCGTCGCCTTGCTCATGCGGTTGCGCCCTTGGAGATTTAACACGGTGCGTTAGGCTATCTGATGTTGGCATGTCATACATAGTCATCACTTCACTCGTACTACAACAAGGTTAGCTATAAGGTTGGCTATGAGAGTATTTTTTTACTTCTCTCTATCTCTTTCTTCATAGTATTTATTGCATTTGCCAAGGAGTGACCTCTTTCAATGAAATGGTGCTTAGATGAGGTGCTAAGGGCATTAAATGGCGTAGCAATCAAGTCCCCAATGCATAGGTGCTTAGTTTTTGTTGCTAAGTTTGCTTCATTTAATTAACTATAGACTCAAAATTGTCTTTTCACCTAGGTGCACGCGCTTAGCACCATTTCTTCCTTGGGTCACCAAACTAGTCTCTCTCTTCTTAATTAACTTTATTAGACTTTATGCCTATGAGGCAAGCTTAGCACCTGTAGGAGCAAGTAAGTACTCCATCCGTTCCAAAATAGATGACTCAACTTTGTACTAACTTAGTACAAAGTTGGGTCATCTATTTTGGAACAGAGGGAGTACAATAGTGGGCTATAAGCCCACTTTACATGGCATTTTTGCATATGTGGAGGAAAGAGGCAAGGAAAAAGTGGAGGAGTGGGCTCTCATGCAAGAGCCAGCCTCTACATGATGGAGCATTGGGAGAGGTACCTGTATGGAGGTGGTCAGGAATCAGTAGACTCACGAAGGTCGTAGCACCACAATTAAAATGATAATGGCAAGTCAAATCACGGGGCCCCACCTGTCCAGCAGTAACTCACTGTCAAATCACACAGGCCTACGTTTGCAGCAGCCTACTCCCTCATCTTCTCGCGTCTCTGTCGAACTGACTAGCCGGAACTGCCCCGCCTACCATGTAGGAAAAGCCCCACCCTCGACTTTTAAATAGTACAATATACTAATTTTGTATCCATGGATTGCTCCATGGAGCAAAGCCTCAAGAAAATTGCGGTACACATGTACAGAGTATACATCACGCCCATCGCGTTCACGTCGCACCCCAGACGGTCGGTCGGTTTGGCACGCCGCTCTCCAAATGGAACGCGCGTCATATTGCGTTTGCACAGACATGTGGGACCACAATTCAGAACCGACCATAGGCACACTCCCCGGCCCCGCAAGTAGGGTGAGTTAATCGAAGAGAGAAACGAGCGATAGTACTACTAGAGAAGTGTTGTAGGAGTACATACGTTGGTACCTGGACGATCCCTGCAAGACACGGAAGATGAGTTCATCCATGCTTGTGACCAGACTCCAGTAGACACGCCTGGATTGGCTATCGTCTACATATCGTGCAGGCTGTGTTGTACAGGGTTGTAGTTCTGGTGAGAAATCTAAAAAAAGGTTTCTTGTCATCTCGCAAAATTAGGTGTCATGTGCTTCGGATCACTGCAAGGGTTAAACATTGACCACTGAGTTGGGCTTAGTCATTGGGAGCACATGAACGAAGACTACTCAGCTGCCATCTAGGTCAAGCCAGCTATGTTAATTAGGACATCTATCGACGGACCCCTTTTCTACGAGTTTATCTTTAATTTGAGCTTTGATCCTCGTCTAGTTTGTCCGTTGGGATTCATCTTGTCTCCTTTGGGCAGTGAGGTTATGATTTCTTGTCACGTGGCATTTTTTCGTGTTATATGTTATAATCCGGTGCTTCAAATCAAAATGACGACAACTGCGCCTCCGGGGCACATGCATGAAGACTTCTCGACAATCATTGCCGAGGTCAAGCCGGCTCCGGCCGGTAGACAAAAGAAAACTAGTACTCCACTATATAGGCAGGAGCCTTCGCGTTTGCTTGCTAGTGTTGCTCTCTTCACACTGTCTCGTCCTCTCCAGATCTAAACACGACAGTGGTGGCCACACTCTCTCTCTCTCTCTCTGCTCACTACTGGTCACAGATCCAGCCGGATCCTCTCCGCCGAGGAAGGTGAGAAGGTGCAATGTTCACGCGGTCATCCTCGGTGACGGCTCTTACCCACTGCCGGCGCGTCCCGATCAGCGTGCCTTGTCGTCCTCTCCCAAGCATCACTGGTGAGGGAGGGCCTCCCACCCCTTCTTCCTCGCTACCGTAGTGTGGGCAGATCTGGCCTCCCGCCGCCCACCTAGCGACATCCCGGTGACCCTCAGGTATAACTTCCTTCGAAACCAGCCTTGCTCTACTTCCCGAGCTCCTGACGTCGCTGCATTTGTATCTTTTACTATTTCTCAGGCTCCCTCGTAGATAGGATTGATCAGCTATTCAAAAACCACCTATTTTTTACTGTTAAGAGGTAAAACTAGTTCATGCACTCGAATCTAGTACTACTTGGTTCAAACAAGGAAGAAAGGGGGTGGGGTGGGGGAAGATTTGTTACCCGAATCTAGGACTTGGTCGAAAGAGGAAATAATGGCGGCGAAAAGTAGCAGAGACTGGCTATCCAACTGGTCTCTAGGTCTAATAGGGAAATAAAGGGAACGCAGTACAAAATCAATATAGACCCGATGATTGGTTGAAAAGGGAAAGAAAGTGAGGACTGGGGGACAAGTCAACAGAGTAAGTCCAGCACTAGATTTGCTAGCCTCACACAGTATAAGGTAGCTATATACCGAACAAAAATGGGACCAACCCAGATAACCTCTTCTGATGTTTGTTGCCCCGAGCCACTCTTATGTAATGCCACTGGTAAAATGTAGCAGTCGCACTGTTAAAAGTAAGGACACATTAAACCAATGTTGTTTTCAATGTAATGCCTCCAGTAATATGATTCAATGGCACTTTTTTTATGTCCTGCTAAATTTCCCATTAAGATAAGTTGCTTCTTTTCGTTAGAGATGCAACTGTCCTGGTCCACCTACTCTCCCGTGCCCAAATACCGAATTTGTAGCAGCTGCTAATGTAATGTTGCTAGTAAAATGAAGCAATGGCACCATTAAAGTAATGTCGTATTTAACGGTTGTAATAGTTAATCCTAATGCCCACACTAATATCTAGCAATGCTACTAGAAATTGCTACTGTCCTTGTACGATTGCCATTCAGATAAGGAACATGCTTTTTTTCATTTGATGCATGTTTCATCACTTGTTAGTCACCCTCCTTTCCACTTTTTTTGTGCAAACAGAGATATACATTTCATGCTTGATCTTAGTTGAACTGCACAAATGATATCCAAATTATAGTTGAACATTCCAGGAGCTTCATGACCAACCTTGATGTTGCTCAATTTTATTGCAATTAATGAAGAAGAAGCTCTATGGGTTTCGTTTTCTGATGGAAATGGAACCTGGGCTGGAGCCCATTTCTTAAAAAAGAAGAAGAAGTTGCTAGCTCATGGGACATTGCTTCATTTTAGGTGAACTGCACCAGAAAGTCCCATGAATGAATCATCCATGTTGGTGACTGGTGTCATCCCTTCTACGATGGCGTTGACTGCAGATATGGTTACCATCGCGAGGTATGTTCCTTTTTGGTCTAACCGTTTGCCAAAGATCCTGCATGTTGAACCTGCTCTTGTGCTACTGTTTTGGCACTGCCATGATAAAGCAGTAATGTTATTATTTTGCACGTTAATCTAGTGGCACTATTAATTTGAGGCAATGTTTTGGCACCGCTAGTGCCACTTTTTTTATATATATCGAAAGAGGGGGTTCCCTCTGATTTCATTAAAGAAACCCAACCATAGAGAACCATTATCCGACAACATCTCAGTGTAAATGGGCAGTTATGCAACTACTACTAGAACAGACTGAGTATTAGCAGGAGACAAATTCGCCACATAAGCTAGGCAGGTAGGGGGACGCAGCACCAGCTCGACCAAGTTTGGATTACAACCCAAATGCTACCACGGAAACATCAGGGGGAAGATAGGAACTGAAAGAGCTAGCTTCAGCATCCCAGTCTAAGCACCCCCGACCTTCATCCTTGCGACGCACGGTACACCTCGCTTGCCACCTGCTCGACCGTAGTGTCACTGATAAAATGAAGTAATAATACAGTTAAAATAGAGCGAGTGTCCTCTCTATGATTTCATTTCCAATGTAGATAAAGAAAGTGCTTCTCTTTGTTAATGTATCTGGAAATCATCAAATAGTCCCATTGTTAATGTTTAAGCGTTTCTGCAAACTGGGGTGCTTAATTTTAGTTGATCTGTAGAAAAATAGAGATTTGAATTTCTCAAGGCCCCTCCTTGTACTACCGTTGTACACTGATGTTCATCACTGGCAGAAGGTGTATCAGGAAGACTTGGGATGATTTCCAGTATGAGGCGTCGCAGGGCCCATCTCGCCCTCGCAGCATGGCATACTATGATACTATCGCAATATTTTCTTCTATTTATTTTGCGTGTTTCATCAACTAGTGCCACTATAATGTAATCACGCTTTTTCATTATCTATGCAAACAGGGTTATTCAGCTGCATTTTGGTGGAACTGCACAAATGTACGGATGGAACCGGCATATATGCAGAGTGCAAGGTGTGCCAAGTGAAAATTACCAACACCAACCATGCTCCATGCACGCATTGGCATCCACCACCACCAGTGGGATGCGTGGCGCTCTCTGTGGACGGATATTTCTCGGCAGCAAATCCTCTAGCCAAATACTAGTAGCTTATATTGGTAGTTTTCTAGGGAGTACTCTTTTCTGAAAGAAGCACGAATCTATTTTTCTTTATTTGTACACAGTGTCACAACTTTGACACAAAGGTCCAGGGCTATTTAAGGGTGATTGGCATAGTACTCGGAGACTGGTTGTAAGCATGATTTTCGTTAGCTGACACACTGATTGTAAGCTTGAGCAGGTGGAAGATTAGGTTAGTGCGAAGCTTACCTTAAACCGAGCGTCGAGGGAACCGTGGAGAATGGCGGGGAAGCGACGTCGCGCCATCCGGCCTCCTCTTGCGGTGGGAGAACGAATACTGTCGTGGCTCCGGCTGGCTCTGCACCCTCACGAACGGCACACCATACTCAATCAACTCATTATCCTCTAGGTGCTCGACCTTCGACCTGTACGCCCACCACCTCCGCTTGACTTTCGCCTTGGGCGAATCTGTCTGCTCCATCGCCCAGAGGAGATACTCGATGAACTCGAAGGACTATGATGTGACTGCCACCGAGGAATACATGTACATCGCCACCCTCATTGCCGCCGTCTCGCTCTTTCGCATACATTGCCACATGGCCCTCATCGTCCTCGAAATCTCCCACTCATTGTCAAACCAAGTAAGGATCTCCTTCAACCTAGCTAACTTTGCCTGGTCGCCGCTGATGATCTGCCTGATTCGCTGCTGCATCCTCTCCATAAATGTCCTTCTGAGTGGTCTGATGCTAGCTTTGGAAGATGGGAGGAGAGACGGTGGTCTTGTAATAGAGAAGAGGGAGAGGCGAGACGGTGGTTTTGGAATGGAGATTATGGAGAGGAGAGGAGGTGGTTTTGCAATGGAGAAGAGGGAGAGGTGAGGGAGTCCTGGATTAGGGGGTCCTCGGACAGCCGGACTATATCCTTTGGCCGGACTGTTGGACTATGAAGATACAAGATTGAAGACTTTGTCCCGTGTCCGGATGGGACCCTCCTTGGTGTGGAAGGCAAGCTTGGCCATTCGGATATGTAGATCTCCTCCCTTGTAACCGACTCTCTGTAACCCTAGCCCCCTCCGGTGTCTATATAAATCGGAGGGTTTAGTCCGTAGGACCAACAACAATCATAGGCTAGCTTCTAGGGTTTATCCTATACGATCTTATGGTAGATCAACTCTTGTAACACTCATATCATCAAGATCAAACAAGCAGGAAGTAGGGTATTACCTCCATCGAGTGGGCCCGAACCGGGGTAAACATTGTATCCCCGCCTCCTGTTACCGTCCGCCTTAGACGCACAGTTCGGGACCCCCTACCCGAGATCCGCCGGTTTTGACACCGACATTGGTGCTTTCATTGAGAGTTCCACTGTGCCGTCACCATAAGGCTCGATGGCTCCTTCGATCATCGATGATGATGCGATCCAAGGTGAGGCTTTCCTCCCCGGACAGATCTTCGTATTCGGCGGCTTCGTACTACGGACCAACTCGCTTGGCCATCTGGAGCAGATCGAAAGCTACGACCCTGGACATCAGGTCAGGTTTGGAAGCTTGAACTATACTGCCGACATCCGCGGAGACTTGATCTTCGACAGATTCGAGCCCATGTCAGGTGCGCCGCACAGTCACGACGAGCATGACTTAGCTCTGCCGTCGGACAGTGTTCGGGAGGTCCCACCTGTAGCTACTCCGACTCTCAATCCGGAGCAGTTTGCGCCATCCGAGGATGGGTGGATGGACCCCGCCACGGAGGTCGCACACTCAGCGGCGATAGGGCCGAATACTGACTTCACCACATATGAGACCCGTGTTGCCGGACACCTGGATTCGTCCCCAGCCACGGGCTCCGAACCGCCTGCGTCCGTGCCTAACGAATCTGATTGGGCACCAATCATGGAGTTTTCCTCTATGGATATCTTTCAGCACTCGCCACTGGGTGATGTGCTAAATTCATTAAGGTCTCTCTCCTTGTCTGGAGACCCTTGGCCGAACTATGTCCAGCTTGAGTGGGAAGCGGACGACGAAGAAATTCATTCCCCACCCACCACCCACTTAATAGCCACTGTCGACGACTTAACCGACATGCTTGATTTCGGCTCCGAAGACATCGACGGTATGGACGACAATGTAGGAAACGAACATGAACCACCACCCACAGGGTGCTGGACTGCCACCGTATCATATGATATATACATGGTGGACACCCCCAAAGAAGGCGATGTCGATAAGGCAACGGAGGATAATCCCTCCAAGAAGCAATCCAAGCACTGGCGTCAGCGGCGCCGCTCTATGTCCCGCCATAGCAAATGCAGCGATACCGGCACAAGAGACAATAACGCTGCAGATATTGCCGAAGACGAGGACAATCCCCTCCAGCCAGGTTTCGAGCGGGAGGATGGGCAAGTTAGCCCTAAGGAACAGGCAGCAGACGGAGAATCAGAGGATGACAATTACATGCCTCTCTCTGAAGACGAGGTGAGCCTCGGTGACGATGAATTTATCATGCTTGAGGATCCCGTCGAATAGGAGCACTTTCAGCGCCGGCTTATAGCCACAGCAATAAGCCTGAAGAAAAAACAACAGCAGCTTCAAGCTGACCAAGATCTACTAGCAGATAGATGGACTAAGGTCCTGGCGGCCGAGGAATACGAACTCGAACGCCCAACCAAGGGTTACCCAAAGCGCAGGTTGCTACCCCAACTCAAGGACGAAGCATTAAAACCTACATTACCAATGTATGATGCGGCTGATCGGCCACCTCATGGTCGAGACAGAGTGGCATATCAGCCCGAAGTTCAGCCCGCACCCTGTCGCCATTCAAGCAAAAACACCAAGGCATGGGGCAACACGCGAGACCTGCGAGACGTATCGAAAAACAAAGCGGGACATACAAGATCGATCTACGGATCACAGGGGCGCGCCCCAATGCGTGACGATGATCGTCACGCCTGATACACTAAAATCAAATCCGGTCGGGCCGAATACAGCAGACAAGACTCGTATGAACTGCGTTGTGACATAGCCTGGCACAGAGGCGCCACACACCCCCTATGCTTCACTGATGAAGTGATGGATCATGAATTCCCAAAAGGGTTTAAACCCGTGAACATTGAATCATATGATGGTACTACAGACCCCGCGGTATGTTGAAGACTTCTTCCTCCACATTCACATGGCCCGCAGGGACGATCTACACGCCATCAAGTATCTCCCACTAAAACTCAAAGGGCCAGCTCGGCATTGGCTGAATAGCCTGCCGACAAACTCCATCAGAAGTTGGGAGAACCTGACAGACGCATTCCTGGACAACTTCCAGGGCAATTATGTGCGACCATCGGATGCTGATGATTTAAGTCATATAATATAACAGCTCGGAGAGTCAGCCAGGAAATTCTGGACTCGGTTCCTAACTAAAAAGAACCAAATTGTCGATTGCCCGGATGCCGAAGCCCTAGCGGCCTTTAAACATAACATCTGTGACAAGTGGCTCGCCCGACATCTCGGCCAGGAGAAGCCAAAATCCATGGCAGCCCTCACGACACTAATGACCCACTTTTGCGCCGGCGAGGATAGCTGGTTGGCCCGTAGCAACTACACAGCAAGCAACCCTGGCACATCAGAGGCCAGAGATAGCAACGGCAAACCCCGACGCAACAAAAACAAGCGCCGCAAATATGGTGAAAACGCCGGAGATACGGCAGTTAATGCCGGATTTAGTGGCTCTAAGTCTGATCAGCGGAAAGGGCCACTTAAAAACAATAATTCGGGTCTGTAAAGTCTAGACCGGATACTCGATCGCCAATGCCAAATTCATGGCACCCCAGGAACGCCAGCCACACATACCAACAGAGAATGTTGGGTCTTCAAACAAGCCGGCAGGGCAAGCGCCAAAAACAAACATGGGGGTCCCAAAGTGATGATGGCGACGAAGAGCCCAGATCACCAAATACAGGAGGGCATAAGAAATTTCCCCAGCAAATCCAAATGGTGAACGTGGTAAACAACACCCACAATCCCAATCCGGTCCGAATGCACAACCTTTGGGATGCCGACTTAACGGAACTGGTCGTCCCACAATATAAACTAGGGCCAGTCACCTTCAACTGCACGGATCGTCCAGTTAAGGCCAACCAGGGCAATCCAGCCGCACTAGTCCTCGACCCAATAATTGACAGGTTCCACCTCACACGAGTCCTTATGGACGGAGGCAGCAGTCTAAACTTGCTTTACCAGGACACAGTGCGCAAAATGGGTATCGATCATTCGGTGATCAAACCCACTAAAGCCACTTTCAGAGGCATTATACCAGGTGTGGAAGCCAGCTATACATGCTCCATTGCCCTTGAGGTAGTCTTCAGATCACTAGACAATTACCGTACCGAAGAGTTAATCTTCAAAATCGCCCCTTTCCGCAGTGATTATCAGGCACTGCTCGGACGAGCCGCGTTTGCTCGATTCAACACGGTGCCACATTATGCCTACCGTAAGCTCAAGATGCCCGGTCCACGCGGCGTCATCACGGTTAATGGCAAGGCCGAACCTTCCCTCGGCACCAATGAGCAGCACCTTGCAGTCGAACCTCGAGTCGATGGCCAGGCTCCCGGACACCGCTAGAGGACTCCGAACTACTTCGCGGCAGGATAGCCCGGCTCGTCCAGAGCTCAATTAAACACTTCGGTGAAGGCCAAGACAGGCCGCATACAGTGGCTCAACCGCTCTCCGGCACACAAACATTTCTTACATTTCCTTTGCAGGTTCACCTTTGCGCCGACCAGGACGGGCGATATGGAGGCAGCTCGAACGCGCAAGGGAATCCTTAGATATTCCCCGCGATGACCATCCGACTATACTCTGAATCCGCACACAGCTTCTTCCCCCCTAGTCTCAGCAGGTTCCATAGTCATATTTCTTTTTTATCACAATACCTTTACTCATACGCATCGACGTACTATTCAAATACAACACGTGGATTTATATGACTTTTCTGCTGTTATTTCTTATTAAAATTCTTTTGTCGAGTAGCATCCGTACACCGCGATATGCCTTTAAACATGCCAGGGGCTTCGTTTTACCCACAATATGGCAATAAAGTCCGAACACCTTCGCGGAAGTTTGGCACCCTAAACCTATAGCATTATATGCATCAGCTCTGAATCATGTCTTGGGTCAATAGTTGGGTTTGCCCGGCTCCCATGTTTTGGTACCTTACGTTCCGCTATATCGGCTAAGGTAGCACTGGGAGAACTACTGTGATTGTGTCCCGGTTCTTCCGGATGGGCACCTCAGTAGAGAAAGCTGAAAACTGACTGTCATGATACGGCGAGAGCTGGTCAGCTGTTCGAGAGGTCGTAAAATCTTTAAGGATTTCTCCTGCATAATGCCATAACCAATGCAGCGTGCGATGGATCGGTTTTTCTTCCGATCAGGTGCTTATAGAGCCCCTAGTACGGTCTTTCGAACACCGGGGGCTGCGCCTACCTTACTAAAGCTCCTATGGCTAAGTGAGAGTGATAAAGCCCTATAGTCCGACTGCCTGGTTCGTTGTGCTGAACATCTCCTTCGAAGGACCCAAAACTGGGATAAAGAGTGATCAGGTTTATCCTGAACACCCCCGTACTTCTTACGTGGGGGCAGAAGCCGACGACTAGCCAACTCTCAGGATTAATATAGAAAACAGCCGCGCAGGAGGGTAAACTTTTATATAACAGGCAATAAACAATATAAATGACCCTGTTCAAACATTACAAAGGACAACATGATTTGCATTCATGGAAATATAATGTCCTTGGTGCATAGCTCCGCTGCAAGGTAGGACCCTTTCAGGACACTCTCATAATATAATGGGCTTGCGGTGCTCCTTCCCCTCTGGTGGTCCTTCGGTCATCAGCTTTTCAGCATCCATCTTCCCCCAGTGCACCTTTGCGCGGGCGAAGGCCATTCGCGCACCCTCTATACAGACCGACCGCTTGATGATGTCAAGTCGAGGGCAGGCACTCACAAGCCGCTTCACGAGCCCAAAGTAGCTGCTCGGAATCGGCTCGACGGGCCATAACCAGATAATCAAAGCCTTCATGGCTAGTTCTGCCACCTTATGTAGTTCGATCAGCTGTTTCAGTTGATCGACAAAAGGCACCGGATAATTCAGTGCCAAAACTGCGACCAGAAGAGCTTATCCGCAGTGTTCCTTTCTTCGGCTCGGTAGAATTGGGTGGCATCCGATATGCTGCGGGGCAGCTCCGCAAATGCCCCTGGAGAAATCCGAATTTAAAATTAGAAACACAATTTTCTCCTCAAATACTTGCTTTACATGGAAAAAAGCCTTACTCGCCGCGATCTTCCCCGCCTCTTGGATCTCCTGCAGGGCGCTCTGGGTTCCCCCCGGGCATCGCTCGTGGCCTGATGAGCCTTGGTGAGTTCGGATTCTTTCTCCGTTAAACTCTGCTCCAAGGTCTCGCATTTCCTCACGGCCTCTTGAAGCTCCTGCTCAGCTTCAACAACCCTGGCCTCATGCTTCTCATGAAGAGCCTGCTCTACGGCTGCCTTTTCCTCGGCCTCGGCCATAGCCTTCTTAAGAGCCTCGACTTCGGTCATCATCCCTAGCGCAAATCATGAAACATATTTTATCATACTAAAAATTCGTTCGCAATAAACACGAACAATCCTTGCGCATACCTTGTTTATCTCCCAACTGCATTTTCAACTGTACAAGTTCTTCTTTGGCCCGCTCCAGACTTTGATTCAGTCCGGAGACCTCTGCAGTATGAGAGGCGGCAGCTGCTACAGAGTCCTGTTTATAAAAAAGAGAGATAGATGTCATCAAGTGAGTCTTCCTGCGAACATATATTTGATCCTCTGTCCGATTCTTTCTTTCACCGAACAGTGTATCAGGGGCTACTATCCATACCATGACACTCTTCGAAACCTCATAAAACATACCTCAAAACCTTTTGTAAGGCTGATAAAGGCTTCATTCAGTCCACTCTCAGCAGACTGAATCTTCTCAATCACCGCACCCATAAGGGCATGGTGTTCATCGACGATGGAGGCGCTCTTCAGCGCCGCCAATAAAGCATCTGACACCTCTGGTTGGACAGAGGTTGCCGGTGGAACAGGAATGCCCCCTCCAGCCGAGGGAGGCCGCCTGCTTGACTCTGGAGCCGTATTGGTCTCCGGAATTGCATCCGGCTGGGAGCCGAATTCGAGATGGCCTCTGCCATCAACTCCCATGGGAATCTTCTCCCCCATGTGTCCAGGCCCTGAAGTGTGACCTCCAGGCGCCGCCTTCACGATCTTTTCCTCCCCTCCATGGCCGGGGTCCTTCTGGGACGAAGCCTCAGTGTTATCCACCTGTTTGGGGGAAGGGGCCTTCGGGGGCGTCCCGCTCTCCATAGCATCCAAACTCAGCAAGTCCTCTGATGAGGATCGTTTGGTGCGGGACCTCGCCGGACTACAAAAAATATGGCTCAGGTTAAAATATTATGCCATGATGAGTCTGGACACATATACGTATTCGGACTTTATATACTCACGAGTTCACCAGGGGCTAGGCCCTGGGATCCCACGCTGGGCCGCTGTCGGCGGCGGCAGTGGACTCTTTTGGAAGAGGAGATTTTCCCCTTTTAGGCGACTCGGCCTCCAAGTCTGCGGAGGCCATCCTCTTCTTTCTTCGCCCCATGGGGGATTCATCTTCCTCCACCTCCTTGTCCTCTTCGGAGGCGGAACGGGCATTGGAGCCTTCGGATATTGTGTCCGAATTGCCGCGGCGACGAAGGCCGCCCCGGGTCTTTTTGGCCTCCTTCTCGGCCGTCTTCTTCGGCACCTTGTAAGGCGCCAATACCAGCATCTTCGTCAGAAGTGGGACGGCCGGTTCTTTGGGCAGCGGGGCCGGACAGTGGATCCGCTCCGCCTTCTTCGTCCAGCCCTAGGAGAGTTGTGGAAAAACACATTAAGCATTTCCTTTGGGTTATGTGGATAAAATATGATGACTTACTGAGCTTGCAGGACGGGACAGTTGGTACCCGAGGTCCTCGGCTGAGTCCGACCATGATTTGCCGGACTGGAAAAGCACCTTCCAGATGTCTTTGTGCGAGGAGCCAAAGAGCTCTCGCAGGGTTTGGTGCTTGGCCGGATCGAATTCCCATAGATTGCAAGTCCGGTGTTGACAAGGCAAGATCCGGCGAACTAACATCACCTGGACTACATTGACAAGTTCGATGTTCTTGTCTTCCATATCTTTAACGTTCGTCGGACAGTTCGAATGTCCTGGAGCACCGACAGTTCGTCGGACGAAGACCAGTTCAGGCCCTTCTTGACCGCAGAGGGGCTCCAGATCGAAACTCGGGAGTAGCGTGTTGGGGAACGTAGTAATTTCAAAAAAATTCCTATGCACACGCAAGATCATGGTGATGCATAGCAACGAGAGGGGAGAGTGTTGTCTACATACCCTCGTAGACCGAAGCAGAAGCGTTGACGCAACGTAGAGGAAGTAGTCGTACGTCTTCCCGATCCGACTGATCCAAGCACCGTTACTCCGGCACCTCCGAGTTCTTGGCACACGTTCAGCTCGATGACGATCCTCGGGCTCCGATCCAGCAAAGCTTCGGGGAGGAGTTCCATCAGCACGACGGCGTGGTGACGATCTTGATGTACTACCGACGCAGGGCTTCGCCTAAGCACCGCGACAATATGACCGAGGTGGAATATGGTGGAGGGGGGCACCGCACATGGCTAAGGAACGATCACATTGATCAATTGTGTGTCCTGGGGTGCCCCCCTGCCCCCGTATATAAAGGAGAAAGGGGAAGGGGGCGGCCGACCTAGAGGGGCACGCCAGGGAGGAGTCCTACTCCCACCGGGAGTAGGACTCCTCTCCCTTTCCTTGTAGGAGAAGGAAGGAGAGAGGGGGAGGGAAAAAAGGGGGGCGCCGCCCCCCCCCCCTTCCTTGTCCTATTCGGACTAGGGGGGAGGGGGCGCGCGGCCTGCCCTGGCCGCCCCTCCTCTTTTCCCTTAAGGCCCATATGGGCCCATTAACCCCCCGGGGGGTTCCGGTAACCCCCCCCCCCCCCCCCCCCCCCGCCCCCGGTACTCCGTTATTATCCGAAACCACTCGGAACCATTCCGATACCCGAATATAGTCGTCCAATATATCAATCTTTACGTCTCGACCATTCCGAGACTCCTCGTCATGTCCGTGATCTCATCCGGGACTCCGAACTAACTTCGGTACATCAAAATGCATAAACTCATAATATAACTATCATCGAAACCTTAAGCGTGCGGACCCTACGGTTCGAGAACAATGTAGACATGACCGAGACACGTCTCCGGTCAATAACCAATAGCGGGACCTGGATGCCTATATTGGCTCCTACATATTCTACGAAGATCTTTATCGGTCAGACCGCATAACAACATACGTTGTTCCCTTTGTCATCGGTATGTTACTTGCCCGAGATTCGATCGTCGGTATCCAATACCTAGTTCAATCTCGTTACCGGCAAGTCTCTTTACTCGTTCTGTAATACATCATCTCGCAACTAACTCATTGGTTGCAATGCTTGCAAGGCTTATGTGATGTGCATTACCGAGAAGGCCCTGAGATAGCTCTCCGACATTCGGAGTGACAAATCCTAATCTCGAAATACGCCAACCCAACAAATACTTTCGGAGACACCTGTAGAGCACCTTTATAATCACCCAGTTACGTTGTGACGTTTGGTAGCACACAAAGTGTTCCTACGGTAAACGGGAGTTGCATAATCTCATAGTCATAGGAACATGTATAAGTCATGAAGAAAGCAATAGCAACATACTAAACGATCGGGTGCTAAGCTAATAGAATGGGTCATGTCAATCAGATCATTCAACTAATGATGTGACCTTGTTAATCAAATGACAACTCCTTTGTCTATGGTTAGGAAACTTAACCATCTTTGATTAACAAGCTAGTCAAGTAGAGGCATACTAGTGACACTCTGTTTGTCTATGTATCCACACATGTATTATGTTTCCGGTTAATACAATTCTAGCATGAATAATAAACATTTATCATGATATATAAGGAAATAAATAATAACTTTATTATTGCCTCTAGGGCATATTTCCTTTAGTCTCCCACTTGCACTAGAGTCAATAATCTAGATTACACAGTAATGATTCTAACACCCATGGAGTATTGGTGCTGATCATGTTTTGCTCGTGGAAGAGGCTTAGTCAACGGGTCTGCTACATTCAAATCCGTATGTATCTTGCAAATCTCTATGTCTCCCACCTGGACTAAATCCCGGATGGAATTGAAGCGTCTCTTGATGTGCTTGGTTCTCTTGTGAAATCTGGATTCCTTTGCTAAGGCAATTGCACCAGTATTGTCACAAAAGATTTTCATTGGACCCGATGTACTAGGTATGACACCTAGATCGGATATGAACTCCTTCATCCAGACTCCTTCATTCGCTGCTTCCGAAGCAGCTATGTACTCCGCTTCACATGTAGATCCCCCTACGACGCTTTGTTTAGAACTGCACCAACTTATAGCTCCACTGTTTAATGTAAATACGTATCCGGTTTGCGATTTAGAATCGTCCAGATCAGTGCCAAAGCTTGCATCAACGTAACCGTTTACGACGAGCTCTTTGTCACCTCCATACACGAGAAACATCTCCTTAGTCCTTTTCAGGTACTTCAGGATATTCTTGACCGCTGTCCAGTGATCCACTCCTGGATTACTTTGGTACCTCCCTGCCAAACTTATAGCAAGGCACACATCGGGTCTGGTACACAGCATTGCATACATGATAGAGCCTAAGCATAGGGAACATCTTTCATCTTCTCTCTATCTTCTGCAGTGGTCGGGCATTGAGTCTTACTCAACTTCACACCTTGTAATACAGGCAAGAACCCTTTCTTTGCTTGATCCATTTTGAACTTTTTCAAAACTTTGTCAAGGTATGTACTTTGTGAAAGTCCAATTAAGCGTCTTGATCTATCTCTATAGATCTTAATGCCCAATATGTAAGCAGCTTCACCGAGGTCTTTCATTGAAAAACTTTTATTCAAGTATCCCTTTATGCTATCCAGAAATTCTATATCATTTCCAATTAGTAATATGTCATCTACATATAATATCAGAAATGCTACAGAGCTCCCACTCACTTTCTTGTAAATACAGGCTTCTCCAAAAGTCTGTACAAAACCAAATGCTTTGATCACACTATCAAAGCGTTTATTCCAACTCCGAGAGGCTTGCACCAGTCCATAAATGGATCGCTGGAGCTTGCATACTTTGTTAGCTCCCTTTGGATCGATAAAACCTTCCGGTTGCATCATATACAACTCTTCTTCCAGAAATCCATTCAGGAATGCAGTCTTTACATCCATTTGCCAAATTTCATAGTCATAAAATGCGGCAATTGCTAACATGATTCGGACTGACTTAAGCATCGCTAGGGGTGAGAAGGTCTCATCGTAGTCAATCCCTTGAACTTGTCGAAAACCTTTTGCGACAAGTCGAGCTTTGTAGACAGTAACAATACCATCAGCGTCAGTCTTCTTCTTGAAGATCCATTTATTCTCTATTGCTTGCCGATCATCGGGCAAGTCAACCAAAGTCCATACTTTGTTCTCATACATGGATCCCATCTCAGATTTCATGGCTTCAAGCCATTTTGTGGAATCTGGGCTCACCATCGCTTCTTCATAGTTCATAGGTTCACCATGATCTAGTAGCATGATTTCCAGAACAGGATTGCCGTACCACTCTGGCGCGGATCTTACTCTGGTTGATCTACGAGGTTCTGTAGTAACTTGATCTGAAGTTGCATGATCATCATCATTAACTTCCTCACTAATTGGTGTAGGTGCTTCAGAAACAGATTTCTGTGATGTACTACTTTCCAATAAGGGAGCAGGTACAATTACCTCATCAAGTTGTACTTTCCTCCCACTCACTTCTTTCGAGAGAAACTCCTTCTATAGAAAGGATCCATTTTTAGCAACAAATGTCTTGCCTTCGGATCTGTGATAGAAGGTGTACCCAACAGTTTCTTTTGGGTATCCTATGAAGACACATTTCTCCGATTTGGGTTCGAGCTTATCAGGTTGAAGCTTTTTCACATAAGCATCGCAGCCCCAAACTTTAAGAAATGAGAACTTTGGTTTCTTGCTAAACCATAGTTCATAAGGCGTCGTCTCAACGGATTTTGATGGTGTCCTATTCAATGTGAATGCGGCCGTCTCTAGAGCATAACCCCAAAACGATAGCGGTAAATCTATAAGAGACATCATAGATCGCACCATATCTAATAAAGTACGATTACGACGTTCTGTCACACCATTGCGTTGTGGTGTTCCGGGTGGCGTGAGTTGCGAAACTATTCCGCATTGTTTCAAATGTAGACCAAACTTGTAACTCAAATATTCTCCTCCACGATCAGATCGTAGAAACTTTATTTTCTTGTTACGATGATTTTCAACTTCACTCTGAAATTCTTTGAACTTTTCAAATGTTTCAGACTTGTGTTTCATTAAGTAGATATACCCATATCTGCTTAAATCATTTGTGAAGGTGAGAAAATAACGATATCCGCCACGAGCCTCAATATTCATTGGTCCACATACATCTGTATGTATGATTTCCAATAAATCTGTTGCTCTCTCCATAGTACCGGAGAACGGTGTTTTAGTCATCTTGCCCATGAGGCACGGTTCGCAAGTACCAAGTGATTCATAATCAAGTGGTTCCAAAAGTCCATCAGTATGGAGTTTCTTCATGCGCTTTATACCGATATGACCTAAACGGCAGTGCCACAAATAAGTTGCACTATCATTATCAACTCTGCATCTTTTGGCTTCAACATTATGAATATGTGTATCACTACTATCGATATTCATCAAAAATAGACCACTCTTCAAGGGTGCATGACCATAAAAGATATTACTCATATAAATAGAACAACCATTATTCTCTGATTTAAATGAATAACCGTCTCGCATCAAACAAGATCCAGATATAATGTTCATGCTCAACGCGGGCACCAAATAACAATTATTTAGGTCTAATACTAATCCCGAAGGTAGATGTAGAGGTAGCGTGCCGACTGCGATCACATCGACTTTGGAATCGTTTCCCACGCGCATCGTCACCTCGTCCTTTGCCAGTGTTCGCTTAATCCGTAGTCCCTGTTTTGAGTTGCAAATATTAGCAACAGAACCAGTATCAAATACCCAGGTACTACTGCGAGCTCTAGTAAGGTACACATCAATAACATGTATATCACATATACCTTTGTTCACTTTGCCATCCTTCTTGTCCGCCAAATACTTGGGGCAGTTCCGCTTCCAGTGACTAGTCTGCTTGCAGTAGAAGCACTCAGTTTCAGGCTTAGGTCTAGACTTGGGTTTCTTCTCTTGAGCAGCAACTTGTTTGCTATTCTTCTTGAAGTTCCCCTTCTTCTTCCCTTTGCCCTTTTTTCTTGAAACTAGTGGTTTTGCTAACCATCAACACTTGATGCTCCTTTTTTATTTCTACCTCCGCAGCCTTTAGCATTGCGACGAGCTCGGGCATTGTCTTATCCATCCCTTGCATATTATAGTTCATAACGAAGCCTTTGTAGCTTGGTGGAAGTGATTGGAGAATTCTGTCAATGACGCAATCATCCGGAAGATTAACCCCCAGTTGAATCAAGTGATTATAATACCCAGACATTTTGAGTATATGCTCACTGACAGAACTATTCTCCTCCATCTTGCAGCTATAGAACTTATTGGAGACTTCATATCTCTCAATCCGGGCATTCTGTTGGAATATCAACTTCAACTCCTGGAACATCTCATATGCTCCATGATGTTCAAAACGTCGTTGAAGTCCCGGTTCTAAGCCGTAAAGCATGGCACACTGAACTATCGAGTAGTCATCAGCTTTGCTCTGCCAGACGTTCACAACATCTGGCGTTGCTCCAGCAGCAGGCCTGGCACCCAGCGGTGCCTCCAGGACGTAATTCTTGTGTGCAGCAATGAGGATAATCCTCAAGTTACGGACCCAGTCCGTGTAATTGCTACCATCATCTTTCAACTTTGCTTTCTCAAGGAACGCATTAAAATTCAACGGAACAACAGCACGAGCCATCTATCTACAATCAACATAAACAAGCAAGATACTATCAGGGACTAAGTTCATGATAAATTTAAGTTCAATTAATCATATTACTTAAGAACTCCCACTTAGATAGACATCCCTCTAATCTTCTAAGTGATCACGTGATCCAAATCAAACTAAACCATAACCGATCATCACGTGAAATGGATTAGTTCTCAATGGTGAACATCATTATGTTGATCATATCTACTATGTGATTCACACTCGACCTTTCGGTCTCCGTGTTCCGAGGCCATATCTGCATATGCTAGGCTCGTCAAGTATAACCCGAGTATTCTGCGTGTGCAAAAACTGGCATGCACCCGTTGTAGATGGACATAGAGCTTATCACACCCGATCATCACGTGGTGTCTGGGCACGACGAACTTTGGCAACGGTGCATACTCGGGGAGAACACTTCTTGATAATTTAGTGAGAGATCATCTTATAATGCTACCGTCAATCAAAGCAAGATAAGATGCATAAAAAGATAAACATCACATGCAATCAATATTAAGTGATATGATATGGCCATCATCATCTTGTGCTTGTGATCTCCATCTCCGAAGCACCGTCATGATCACCATCGTCACCGGCGCGACACCTTGATCTCCATCGTAGCATCGTTGTCGTCTCGCCAACCTTATGCTTCTACGACTATCGCTACCGCTTAGTGATAAAGTAAAGCATTACAGGGCGATTGCATTGCATACAATAAAGCGACAACCATACGGCTCCTGCCGGTTGCCGATAACTCAGTTACAAAACATGATCATCTCATACAATAAAATTTAGCATCATGTCTTGACCATATCACATCACAACATGCCCTGCAAAAACAAGTTAGACATCCTCTACTTTGTTTGTTGCAAATTTTACGTGGCTGCTACGGGCTGAAGCAAGAACCAATCTCACCTACGCATCAAAACCACAACGATAGTTTGTCAAATAGACTCCGTTTTAACCTTCTCAAGGACCGGGCGTAGCCATACTCGGTTCAACTAAAGTTGGAGAAACTGACACCCGCCAGCCACCTGTGTGCAAAGCACGGCGGTAGAACCAGTCTCGCGTAAGCGTACGCGTAATGTCGGTCCGGGCCGCTTCATCCAACAATTCCGCCGAACCAAAGTATGACATGCTGGTAGGCAGTATGACTTGTATCGTCCACAACTCACTTGTGTTCTACTCGTGCAAAACATCAAACCATAAAACCTAGGCTCGGATGCCACTGTTGGGGAACGTAGTAATTTCAAAAAAAATCCTACGCACACGCAAGATCATGGTGATGCATAGCAATGAGAGGGGAGAGTGTTGTCTATGTACCCTCGTAGACCGAAGCGGAAGCGTTGACGCAACGTAGAGGAAGTAGTCGTACATCTTCCCGATCCGACCGATCCAAGCACCGTTACTCCGGCACCTCCGAGTTCTTGGCACACGTTCAGCTCGATGACGATCCCCGGGCTCCGATCCAGCAAAGCTTCGGGGAGGAGTTCCATCAGCATGACGGCGTGTTGACGATCTTGATGTACTACCGACGCAGGGCTTCGCCTAAGCACCGCGACAATATGACCGAGGTGGAATATGGTGGAGGGGGGCACCGCACACGGCTAAGGAACGGTCACGTTGATCAATTGTGTGTCCTGGGGTGCCCCCCTACCCCCGTATATAAAGGAGCAAGGGGAAGGGGGCGGCCGTCCTAGAGGGGCGCGCCAAGGAGGAGTCCTACTCCCACCGGGAGTAGGACTCCTCTCCCTTTCCTTGTAGGAGAAGGAAGGAGAGAGGAGGAGGGAAAAAAGGGGGGCGCAGCCCCCCCCTTCCTTGTCCTATCCGGACTAGGGGGGAGGGGGCGCGCGGCCTGCCCTGGCTGCCCCTCCTCTTTTCCCTTAAGGCCCATATGGGCCCATTAACCCCCTCGGGGGGTTCCGGTAACCCCCCCCCCCCCCCCCCCTCACCCCCCCCGGTACTCCGTTATTATCCGAAACCACTCGGAACCATTCCGATGCCCGAATGTAGTCGTCCAATATATCAATCTTTACGTCTCGACCATTCCGAGACTCCTCGTCATGTCCGTGATCTCATCCGGGACTCCGAACTAACTTCGGTACATCAAAATGCATAAACTCATAATATAACTGTCATCGAAACCTTAAGCGTGCGGACCCTACGGTTCGAGAACAATGTAGACATGACTGAGACACGTCTCTGGTCAATAACCAATAGCGGGACCTGGATGCCCATATTGGCTCCTACATATTCTACGAAGATCTTTATCGGTCAGACCGCATAACAACATACGTTGTTCCCTTTGTCATCGGTATGTTACTTGCCCGAGATTCGATCGTCGGTATCCAATACCTAGTTCAATCTCGTTACCGGCAAGTCTCTTTACTCGTTCTGTAATACATCATCTCGCAACTAACTCATTGGTTGCAATGCTTGCAAGGCTTATGTGATGTGCATTACCAAGAAGGCCCTGAGATACCTCTCCGACATTCGGAGTGACAAATCCTAATCTCGAAATACGCCAACCCAACAAATACTTTCGGAGACACCTGTAGATCACCTTTATAATCACCCAGTTACGTTGTGACGTTTGGTAGCACACAAAGTGTTCCTACGGTAAATGGGAGTTGCATAATCTCATAGTCATAGGAACATGTATAAGTCATGAAGAAAACAATAGCAACATACTAAACGATCGGGTGCTAAGCTAATAGAATGGGTCATGTCAATCAGATCATTCAACTAATGATGTGACCTTGTTAATCAAATGACAACTCCTTTGTCTATGGTTAGGAAACTTAACCATCTTTGATTAACAAGCTAGTCAAGTAGAGGCATACTAGTGACACTCTGTTTGTCTATGTATCCACACATGTATTATGTTTCCGGTTAATACAATTCTAGCATGAATAATAAACATTTATCATGATATATAAGGAAATAAATAATAACTTTATTATTTCCTCTAGGGCATATTTCCTTCATAGCGGCCCATTCCGTGCCGCGCGACTCGGTGATGTAAAACCACTACTGTTGCCACTCCTTGACGGAATCATTAAAGGTACCTGTTGGCCATGTGACATTGGGCATCTTACTCACCATAGCACCCCCGCACTCGGTGTGCTCGCCGCCCACTACCTTGGGCTTCACATTAAAAATCTTCAGTCATAAGCCGAAATGTGGCGAGATGCAGAGGAAAGCCTCGCACACAACGATGAATGTCGAGATGTTGAGGAAGGAATTGGGGGACAGATCGTGAAGATCAATCCCATAATAATACATGATGCCGCGAACGAACGGGTGGAGGGGAAACCCTAGCCCGCGGAGAAAGTGAGGGAGGAATACAACCCTCTCGTGGGGTTCCGAAGTAGGGACGATCTGTCCTGCCGTCGGGAGATGATGGCTGATTTTCTTGGCCAGGTACCTGGCCTCCCGAAGCTTTTTGATATCCTTCTCCCAGATGGTAGAGGCCATCCACTTGCCTGCTCCGGATCCGGACATTTTCGGAAGGCCTTTGTGGGCGGAGAAGATGAACGCTTGGGCGCTGGAGCTCGAGCGAAGGGGAATGGATCGGGAAGAAGAAAGTGTGGGTGCGAAAGGGAGCCCTTATCCCTTTAAAAAGGCAGCAGGGATTCTGCGCCTCCCCACTTGCCAGGTAAACTCGCTTATTCCCCAAGCACCGTAATTGATGGCGCAGTTGGGTAACCCACACCCGTATTGATGAGAATCCCGTGATAAGGGGACACGATCTCTGCTTCGACGAGACGTGCCAAGAAAAAACCCCTCGCAATATGTGCAGTAGCTGGTTGGGAAAAACAGTTCGAATAATGACCGGGCCGTGGTGTGATGTTACGCTATAAAACTTGTCAGCAAATTAGATTTGTGGAATAATATACTCTCTACGGTGGTATGTATAATTTATTTTGCAGAGCCGGACACGATCCTTGTGTTCAAAATCTCCTATGGAGTATTCGGAGGAGGAACCCGCCTTGCAATGCCGAAGACAATCTGCGCGCCGGACTCGTCGTCATTGAAGCCTGGTTCAGGGACTACTGAGGGAGTCCTGGATTAGGGGGTCCTCGGACAGCCGGACTATATCCTTTGGCCAGACTGTTGGACTATGAAGATACAAGATTGAAGACTTTGTCCCGTGTCCGGATGGGATTCTCCTTCGCGTGGAAGGCAAGCTTGGCAATTCAGATATGTAGATCTCCTCCCTTGTAACTGACTCTGTGTAACTCTAGCCCCCTCCGGTGTCTATATACACCGGAGGGTTTAGTCCGTAGGACCAACAACAATCATAATTATAGGCTAGCTTCTAGGGTTTAGCCTATACGATCTCGTGGTAGATCAACTCTTGTAACACTCACATCATCAATCAAGCAGGAAGTAGGGCATTACCTCCATCGAGAGGGCCCGAACCGGGGTAAACATTGTGTCCCCCGCCTCCTGTTACCATTTGCCTTAGGCGCACAGTTCGGGACCCCCTACCCGAGATCCGCCGGTTTTGACACCGACAAGAGGCGACACGGTGGTTTTGGAATGGAGATGATGGAGAGGAGAGGAGGTGGTTTTGCAATGGAGAAGAGGGAGAGGCGATACGGTAGTTTTTGAATGGAGATTATGGAGAGGAGAGGTGGTGGTTTTGCAATGGATAAAAGGGAGAGGAGCGTGCGACGGCGATTTAGGATTGGACGAGAGGGCCGGTGTGCTGTGACTGGATCAAAATCAAAATCAGTTTATCCTTCAATTAAGAAAGTGACCCCACATTAACTAGTCTCCCTTTTATTCTGGGTCATAATTGACCATGATTTTCGTAAATAAAATATATGTTATACGTTGCAAAAATAATATAATTTGAAAGTACATTCAAATACGAACCAAACGATGCAATTTTTGGTGACATGCATTCACATTTTTCTTGTCAAATACAGTATGTGGTCAAACTTTGACCCAAAATACGCAAAACAAAAAAATACTTCCAAGACCAGCGCCGCTCTTCCGCTCTTCTGCACTTAAACCGCCGCCGCTCCTCTCCTGTTCCAATCTAAATCCAGTGCTGCTCCTCTCCTCTTCCATTTCAAAACCACCGCCCCTCCTCTCCTGTTCCAATCCAAAACCAGCGTCGCTCCTCTCCTGTTCTAATCCAAAACCAGCGCTGCTCCTCTCCTCTTCCATTCAAAAACCACCATCGGCGAGTGAAGGTGCTGTGGAGAAGTAGATCGATGGAGGAGTACAACTGATACGTGAGGATCGCAGACGGCGACCCTGTGAAGCTAGCTAGGAGGTTGGAGATACAGTCTTGGTTTGACAACAAGGAGCAACTAGCGGCGACGG
Organism: Triticum timopheevii; assembly: GCA_963921465.1. Lineage (NCBI taxonomy): Eukaryota > Viridiplantae > Streptophyta > Magnoliopsida > Poales > Poaceae > Triticum > Triticum timopheevii. The sequence continues at coordinate 301,355,233 of OY997270.1, forward strand.
TGACATCCATGGCCAAATACCTGCAATAGAGTGAAAAGGTGGCGATACTCCCGAAGGGAGTCGCGCGGGAGTACATAGAGCTACTCCTCTAGGCCATGGAGCAAACAGATTCACCGAATCCGATCGTGACGGAGCGGTGGTGGGAGTATCGATACCAGATGGAGCATCCACCAGAGATTGATGGATCGAGCATCTACATGGTGCCGTTTGTGAGGGTGTCGTGCCAGAGCGAGCCGGTGGAGTCTTCGTTGACCGAACCCAACTGCAAGAGGAGAAAAACAGTTGGCCCGACGACGCTTCCCCGCCGTCTGCTCCCTCGCCGTTCACATCGTCTCACGGGGCGGTTGTCTGCCGCCGAGGAATAGGAGGGACTGCCCCCCCTCCCCAGCCCAATAGTTGGGTGAGTTGTGAATTGTTAGGAGGAGCTTAGGGTTGTCAGTATTTGTGGGTTATGAATTGTGTTTTGTGTTGTGTATCTTGAGAGTACTTTCAGATATGAATGTCTTTTGAATTTCAGATTTTCAGTATTGAGCATATGAAGTATTTTATGAATTCTAAAGATCTATTTTTAGCACTTCAAAAAATGTAGTTTCATAGGATTATAAAAGTGTAGACAATGTGATTCTCAGAGAAGAAACCGCAAGTTTCAGTTTCAGATAAGAAACTCCAAGTTCAGTTTCAGATAAGAAACTGCAACTTTCAGAGGCAGAGCATTTATATTAACACGGCCTTTTCAAACAGTGTTAACATCATGTTGGAAGTATTATTCATGGTCGAAACTGGAACTACCAGCCAGTTAACATCATGCTGATCAATATTCATGCATAGCACATCTTCATATGATGCACAGTCAAAAAGATATGCTATTTTCAAAATGCCCACACAATGTCGAGTATGCGAAAAACAGAGAAAACGAGGGACGAAGTTTTTGCAAGTATTGGACGTGGTGTGCGTAGATGACAATTGGGACCCACATGTCAATAAAGGTAGAGGCAAAAAAATGGAGATACTTTCTCTGCACAGGTGGAATCGAACCCGGGCGGAACAGCTGTCGGGTAGTGTCACTCGGCCACTAGGCTAGTTCAGTTGTTTCATTACTAATAAGGCACTTCCTCGGGTGGTCGGATCTCCTCATGCGCCTTTGTGCGCTCGCCACGACGCTGCCGTCTGCCGTTGTGAACATACTGAACAAATGAGAGGAATCTGGAGAGGACTATACGTGGAGAGGCAGACAGTCGGGACCCACCAGGTCTATGGCCGTACGCAAGCAAGTGCCTCATCGAAAAAATACTTCCTCCTAATGCTATACTGACGTTGGGGCCCACGGGTTTGTCAGCATAGTTACATTTTTTTAGGTGCTTCAACGTAGTTACTATAGGAGATAAATTCACAATGAAGCCGGGGAGCTAGTAGGTATCATTTATTTATCACTGGGGCAGCAAGTATCAGCTGGGTTTTGGGCTGCCCCGTCTAGGCTTTCTTTTTTACCATGCGCAGCCCACGACCTCGGCTGGGAGGTCCATAGGCATGTGTAGGTGTGGAACGACACCTATGGGATCACAAGAATCCCTACTACGGTTGCCGGGGCGCGGGATTGCGAGAAGAGCAGGGCTAGTAGACAGCACAAGGATCGTTTACCCAGGTTCGGGCCATGAGGATGCGTAAAACCCTAGTCCGACTTTGGTGGGTGTATTTCAGAGAGTTCTTGAGCTCTCGAACTAGTTGTGGTCAGTGCATGGTTCGAAAGAGCCGAATCCTTCTCCAGTATGCTATGGGCCTCCTTTTATAGTTGGAAGGGGCTGTCACAGTGGCACACAGGAGGTGGAAAGGCGTACAGTGCTCTGAGTTTATCGCTCGTATTACAGGACAAGGCGCATTTGATGCGTAGCTTAGGTGTCCCCTTGCTTTATTGGGGACGGGGGCGAGGCCCGTCCCGTCCATCGCGGCTCCCCCTTGCTTTGACACGCGCCGCGGCCAGTGAGGCATGCGGTGCCATGTAGGCAGGCAGGCAGCTGAGGTGGCATGGTGGCGGAGCCTTCACGAAGATCTGCATGCCGCCACGCATGCACTCAATGAGTTGGCCTGAGAGCTACATGTCGCCACGTAGGTGCCCGCCCAGCTGGTTGGGCTGGCAACTGTATGTGAACGGCGGGGGAAGCTTGGTTGGTGCGGGCCTGGCGGTGGCCACGCTGGCGTCCTTGGCGAGGGCCTTGCCGGGTGGCCCGGCAAGGGTCTTGCCGTGGCGCGCTGTCATCCTCGGCAAGGATCTTGCCGGGGGTCTGGTGGCCTTCCTCGGCAAGGATCTTGCCGAGGATCGTCGTCTTCTAATCCTCATCTGATCTTGAATATGTCTTCAAAAATATCTGCATGCCACCACAGAGGTGCCTTCCCGAGCCCTGGCCCCACGTGGATGATGGTGTTGGGAACCGTGGGCTCAAGGGTGGCTCGCTCTGTTGGTGTGGGGCGAGCTGTCCCGGCAAGGATCTTGCCGGGGCTGCTGAGGCTGCCCCAGCAAGGGTCTTGCCGGGGGAGCCTGCTTCGTCCCTCTACTCTTTGTGGTCTTGGCCTTGGCATTGCTCTGATTATCTTGGGCTTCGGTCTTACCTTGGCTCACCTCCCCCGTTCTGCTTGGTGTGGCCGTGGGCGCGGCTCCGACTGCCCGTGCACAGGTAAAGGGGTACAAAACCGTTCCCCTCTTTTTGTACACCGGCAGGAGCCCCCGGGCCTGGGCCACACATAAGCGCGACACGTTGTTGGGCCAGGCCCAAAACGGTGCGCGGGCAGGTGGGGTGGTTTTTACCGCGGTAAGACTCTTCGCGTGCTTCGCTTCCAATGACCCGCGCACGCGGTGCGGCGTGGAGGGGTGTGCGTGACGTGGGCGGCATGCGTGGGGCGGTTTCCACACGCATGCGTCATATCGCAGTAAAGAGGCAGCTCGCACCTTCCCCGCAAAAAGAGGGAGGCGTGGAGGCGCGGCTCATTTACTGAGCGGGGCCGGGGCGCGGTCTTCAAGGCATCCACTCCCCAAGATCATGGGGTGGGGAGAGGTCGCTTCACCCGTCCCCTCCTTTCTGCACATCCTTCATGCGTCCTTCATGCGCCTAGGGTGGCAAGCGGTGGAGGCGGGAAACCGGGCCGTCGCTGGTTGGGGCAGCGGGTCGGTCCTGATTCCCTGCGCCTCCGGTGTCTGGATTGGTCGAGTGGCGCGGCCGAGCCCCAACCCCGCTCCTTTATAAAGAGGGGAAGGGGGATGGCATCCCGCATTCTTCCATCTTCTATCTCCTCCTGCTTCTGCTTCTTCCTCTCACCCGCCATGGAGAAGGGGAATCCTGGTCCCTCGATGGTGGTGGCGAGGGTCGCCGCTCGACAGCGCGTCCCTCCTCCTCCTAAGAACGTGGTGGTGGAACCGGCCGCGAGGGGAAGGGGGAGGGGGCAAGGCCGTGGGCGAGGCCGGGGCAGAGGCCATAGCGCTCGGGGAAGAGGAGGACGGGGCGGCGCGCCGGCCTTGCCCCCGCCAATGATGCCCTTCCCGATGGAGGGCCAAATTGAAGACAAGCCTTGCGAGTTCTTCATTATGCTGCGCCGGCCTCCGCGTCGTCGTCTTCGTCTCCCTGCCCCGTTTGCTCGGGTGATGGAGCGTGACCCGCCCAGACCCTCAGGTTGCACATGAGGGGCTGTGGGAACGGGGGCACGCGGGTCGATGTCGACTTCCCGGCTCCTCGGGTTATGTACCTCCGCCGTGGATGGAAGACGTTCGCCCGCATCCACAACCTGATGGCGGGGCTCGTCCTCTACTTCAAATTAATGGAGGACGGCCTGCTCTCCGTCAAGGTCTTCGGAGAGTTTGGAACTCGCCTGAAATGCTGCGTGGAGAGCTCCTCTGATGGAGATTCCGACGATGGAAGCTCTTCCTCGAGCGAAAGTGACGAGGAGGACAGCGGGGACGAGTCTGACTAGGCGTCGGACACCCCGCGCCTGGGCGGGTGCGGCAGCAGCAGCATCTGCACCTGGCCGCTCCTCCAGCAGGGTTTTGCCGGGGGTGGGGCCAGCTCCTTGAACTTTTTGGGGCCGTCTCCTTGGGCGGCTGGCGTCGGGAGGCTGCAGAAGAGGAAGAGGGCGGGCGACAAGACCGTCAACTCGGAGTACGCGAGCACCGACGCCTTCATCGCATATTGCCGGTCCTGCCGCCTCGTCTTCCAGCTCCTTTCCCGGCACCGTCATCACCGGCCCGCCAGTGGGCGGCCACCGAGGTGTTCTCTTGGTGCTTTTTGCTGTTCGTAGCTCTCCTAGGCGCCCCTTTTGCCCTCTCGCCTCCTTGACCTGCCTCCTGAAGAGAGGGACAAGAAAGGGATCACGGGCACCTTATCTCTTTTTTAATCTGTAAGCCTGCGGGCCTTGTTAAATTTAAAGCTTGTAATCCCCTTTGTTCATGTTTTTCATTTCGTACGAACTGTACCTGTATGGGATGTTTTTAACGAAAAAGGGATGCTTGCCGGGTTTTTCGTTCGTGGGTAAATCCCGCGACAAGGAGCGAATCCTTGTTATTGTTTTAAGATAAACGTTTTTCGCCCGGCAACAGGCCTTGCCGTCCCCCCACTCCACTCGACCGTTCTCGCGCTCTTGGCGGAGGCAGGGATGAAGTGGGCTTTAGGCTCCTCGTTCTACCTCCTTGCCGCCGCGGCTACAACCAAACCCGGACCCAGGAAATAATCCTTACGTGTAGGAAAAAGGGGAGCACGGCAGCCTAGAGATAAAAATGAGGTTTCACATGCCCCAGTCCCGTTCTGAAATGCATAATAGAGGATAAAAGACTTATCTGGATCTGCAGCCCCCGGCAACCTCATCTTGCTGTGGTTGGATCCTTGTGCTTGCAGCCCCCGGCAACTCTGGTTTGCCGGGGTCGGGACGCCGTTCCGTTTTCCTTCTTCCAAGTAGCTCAGCAGAAGTGCTCATGTGCCCTGCGAACCAAAAGAGGACAGGAGAGAAACAGATAGACGCGCACTCGGCCTCTAAGCTAGGGGTTAGTCGTTGCTGAGCACTATCAACCCTAACCAAGGAAGAGACTCGACCTAGCATGCATGCTATGACTTAGGGCGCCAGCGCTTCATTTATTTATGCTCAGGGTCTGCGCCTGGCTTTGTACAAAGGGTCACATGCCTTGCCGGCAAAGCTTGTACAAAAGGTGGCTTGCCGGGAGGCCCGGCAAGCCGCGCCTTATGGGTAAAACTTATGAAGATGCTCGATGTTCTAGGAGTTGCTCACTGGGACGACATCTTCGGTGTCCAGGCGGACTGCGTCGGGCCTGGTGACTCGTATCACCCGATAAGGGCCTTCCCACTTCGGCGTCAACTTGTTGGAATTCTTGGCCGACTGAACACGCCGAAGAACAAGGTCTCCTTCCTCAAAGCTTCGGGCATGAACCTTGCGGCTATGGTAGTAGCCCAAGGCTTGCTGGTAGCGTGCCGCTCTCACAGCCGCCCGAAGACGATCTTCCTCAAGGAGCGTCGCGTCATCTTGGCGCAACGGCTCTTGCTCAAGCTCATCATAAGCGAGCACTCGAGGTGACCCGCATATGAGTTATGTGGGGAGAACTACTTCTGCCCCGTAGACCAGGGAAAAGGTGTCTGGCTGGTGGCTCAATTTGGCGTCGTCCTGATCGACCAAAGAACCGCCGGTAACTCATCAATCCAGCGCCTTCCACTCTTGTGCAGCTTGTCAAAGGTCTTTGTTCTCATGCCTCGCAACACTTCAGCATTTTCCCTCTCCGCTTGGTCGTTGCTCCGTGGGTGTGCCATGGAAGCAAAACAGACCTTGCTACCGAGGTCTTGAATGTACTGCATGAAGGTGTGGCTTGTGAACTGTGTGCGGTTGTAGGTGATGACTCTGTTTGGCACACCAAAATGGCAGACCAGTCCCTTGAAGAACTTGACAGCTGACTGAGCAGTCACTTTTCTCACTGCTTCCACTTCCAGCCACTTTGTGAACTTGTCGATTGCAACGTACAAGTACTCAAAGCCCCAGACAGCGCGGAGGAAAGGGCCCAGTATATCGAGCCCCCAGAGAGAGAATGGCCAGGAGAGAGGGATTGTTTGAAGGGCTTGAGATGGTTGATGAAGCTTCTTTGAATGGAACTGGCACGCTTCACACTTGGCTACTAGTGCCGCTGCATCCTGGAGGGCGGTGGGCCAGAAGAAACCTTGTCGGAACGCCTTCCCGGCAAGGGCCCTCGACCCTATGTGGGAGCCACATATGCTGCCATGTATCTTCGCCAATAGCTCCAGTCCTTCCTCCCGAGGATGCACTTCAATTTCACACCGTTTGGCCTTCTCCTGTATAGGACGTCATTGACGAACTGGTACACGGCGGACCGATGGGCTACTTTTTCCGCTTCTTCCTGCTCCTCAGGAAGCTCTCCTGTTTGGAGGAATTGGACGGTGTGCTGCGCCCATGCCGGAGCCTGGGGCTCGACGGCAAGGGCCAAAGGCATTTCTTCCACTGTGGGAGCGGCTGTCTCTATGGCCAGGGTTTGATGCCCTGCCGGAGTCAGTTGCTCTTGGGCAGGCTCAGCGTCCGTGCCAGCACCCTTGCCGGCGGCCCCAGGGGGCTCGGTAGGAAAGTACTTACTGGGACCTGACTTTCTCCGCTTGTTCTGCCCTCCTGATGGTTTGACGGATGGTTGAGTTAACCGGAGCAAAAAGGTACCTAGTTCCACAGGTAGCTTGAATGCGGCACGCTTTGACAGGTAATCGGTGATGTCGTTCTCCGCTCGGGGGACGTGCTCCACTTGGATACCGTCAAAGTGTTCCTCAAGCTTCCTCACCTCATCTACGTAAGCTTCCATCAATGGGCTCTGATAATCCTTGTTGACCTGCTTGACAGTGAGCTGCGAGTCACCTCTGACGATGAGCTTTTTAACCCCGAGGTTTTCCGCGATCCTAAGACCGGCAAGCAATCCCTCGTACTCAGCAGTGTTGTTGGTGGTGGACATCTCCCTGGGGAAGTGCATCTGGATCATGTACTTGAGGTGCTCTCCGGTGGGTGCGACGAGCAGTACACCGGCACCGGCGCCTTGCAGTGAGAAAGCCCCATCAAAGTACATGATCCAGACGCGGTCTGCTTCCTTGCCGGGGAGAGTGGTCTCCTGGATTTCTTCGTCACGCGTCGAGGTCCATTCTACAATGAACTCCGCCAAGACTCTGCTCTGAATTGTCGAGGTACTTTCAAACCTTAAACCAAAGCTTGACAACTCCAAGGGCCATTCCACAATCCTTCCAGTCGCATCTGGGTTGTGCAGTATCCGTTCCAATGGGAGGCGGGTGACGACAGTGATCTCTTGGGCTTGGAAGTAATCACGCAGCTTCCTCGAGGCCATAAGGAGGCCGAAGAGCAATTTTTGCACAACGGAGTACCTCGATCTAGCTCCCTGCAAGAGGGAGCTAACAAAGTAAACCGGGTGTTGCATCATCTTCTTCTTCTGCACCACCTCACTTGACTGCGCGAGCACCGCCTCGGTGGCATCAGACTCTGTCGAGGACCTCGCCTTGCCGGCACCAGGCCCTGCCGGGGGAATCTTGGGCTTGACATCCGCTGGTTCCGCCGCCGTCACTGCCTCCTCATTGACCTCCCTCTGTGCCACCAGCGCGGCGCTGACCACTTGATTCGTCGCCGCCAGATACAGCAGCAACTGCTCTTGTGGTTTAGGCGCAACTAGTATTGGCGTGGAGGAAAGGTATTTCTTCAGATCCTGCAATGCTGCCTCGGCTTCTGGGGTCCATTCCATTGGGCCCGCCTTCTTCAAGATTTTGAAGAAAGGAAGGGCACGCTCGGCGGACGTGGAGATGAATCGGCTCATGGCGGCAACGCAGCCAGTGAGCCGACGCACATCCTTGATCCGCTTAGGCGCCTCAATCTGCTCAATAGCCTTGATCCTGTCTGGGTTTGCCTCGATCCCGCGCTGCAACACAAAGAACCCGAGAAGCTTGCCGGATGGAACGCCGAAGACACACTTCTCAGGGTTCAGATTGAGGTTGATCTTGTGTAGGTTGGTAAATGTCTCTTTCAGATCTTGCACAAGAGTTGGCCCGTCCTTGGTTTTGACCACTATGTCATCCATGTAGTTCTCCATATTTCTATGGAGCTGAGGTTCAAAACCAATTTGGACTGCTCTTGCGAACGTTGAACCAGCACTCTTCAACCCGAAAGGCATCCGTAAAAAGCAATGTGTACCACATGGGGTGATGCATGTTGTCTTCTCTTCATCCTCTCTTGTCACGAAGATCTGGTAGTAGCCTGAGTAGGCGTCGAGGAGTGATAACAGATCACACCTGCCTGTGGAGTCAACAATCTGGTCAATGCACGGCAACGGGAAGGGGTCCTTAGGACAAGCCTTATTGATGTCTGTGTAATCAATACACAGCCTCCACTTCCCATTCGCCTTGCGCACCACTACCGGATTGGCCAACCAGTCGGGTGGAGCACTCCTCTCACCAAACCTGCCGCTTCCAACTTCCTGATCTCTTCTGTGATGAACTCCTGCCTCTCTAGAGCCTGCTTTTTGACCTTCTGTTTGACGGGCCGCGCGTGGGGGCAGACAGCTAGGTGGTGCTCAATCACCTCCCTGGGAACACCGGGGATGTCGGATGCTTGCCATGCAAACACGTCGACATTTGCCCGCAGGAAGGTGACGTGCGCCCTTCCTATTTGCTGTCGAGGGTGGAGCCTATGGTGAAGGCCCCTCCCGTGCCATCCTCCTTGACGGGCACTTTCTTGGTCTGCGGCGGCTCGGCCCTGGATCTCTTGCTCTTGTCGGTAGAGCTCTCTAGCACGTCCTCGACGGTAGCACAACATTCCGAGGAGGTGCGCTTGCCGGAGTGGGTGCGAGAGGTCTTTCCAGGCTTCTTCTTCCCTCCCGGGCCTTCAGCGGCAGGAGCAGGTGCCTTGACGGCAGCTGCTGCAACTGCTTCCCGGTAGAGTTGGTCGGCGCAGATCAGCGCGTCCTTCTTGTCGGAGGGACGAAGATGATGGTCAACGGCCCGGGCATATTTAGCATGTTGTAGGCATAGTGTGACGCCGCCATGAACTTGGCTAGTGTCGGGCGGTCGAGGATCCCGTTGTAGGGCAAGGGGATCTCGGCCACGCCGAAGACGATCCTCTCCGTCCTATAGTTCAACTCTCCTCCAAATGTCACGGGCAGTGTCACCTTTCCCTTCGGCTAGCTCCTCCCCCATTGACCCCTTGAAACGTGCCCGTTTCCTCGAGGTCTCCATCAGGGATTTGCAGCTTTTTGATCACGACAGGCGAGATCAGGTTCAGGCTGGCCCCACCATCAACCAACATCTTGTTCACCCTCAGGTTGCGTATTGTTGGTGAGACCAACAATGGCAAACACCCGACCGCGGTAGTGCGGTCAGGGTGGTCCTCGGCGTCAAAGATGAGGGGTGTGCTGGACCACTTCAGCGGCTTATGTGCGTCGAACGACGGCTCTGCTGCTGTAATCTCACGCGCCCACTGCTTGAGCTGGCGGTGAGAGGTATGCAGCGAGGCGCCGCCATCGACGCACATGGCCTCCGTAGCCTTCTAGAACCCTTGCTCACCAGACTCATCGTCCTCGTCATGATCATCGTTTTCTTGTTTCTTGTCGCGACCCCGGGCGGACCTCTCTTGCTGGTTGTCCTTGCCGGGGCGGCCTCCTTGGCCTCCATGCTTCTTGCCGGATCCCTTTGCACCGTCCTAGTCCTTCTCCTTGTCCCGCATCTCGTACTCAGCCTTTTACTTTTTAGCAAGCAGCTCGACTTGCCGGAAGTTCTGGAGGTCGTGGCCCTTGGGTGGATCTTGCAGTATTGCTTGCTGGAGCTTCCTGGCTTGTCGGTAGCCGCCAAGGCCCGGCAGGCGGTGCACTCAGCAATCTCCTTGCTGGGGGCGTCTGCCTTGACCTTCTTGCCTGCACCGATGTTGTCAGATCCCTCAACGGCAAGCACGGCCTTGCCTTTGCATTTCCTATTGCGACGTCGGCCCTTCTTCGTCGGGATAGTGGTGTCTTCATCAGTAGAGTCGGTTTCCGCGCCGGCATCTTCGCCGGGGTACTTCCTTCCCTCTTCAGCCCGCGCACACCTATCGGCCAGAACGTAGAGCTCGGCCACATCCTTAACTTTGGTCATCGCCGCCTCTTCGTGCATCTTGCGATTGTGCATGTTCTGGTGGAGCGCGCTAATCACAGCGGCAGGATGGACGTTGGGGATGTTGTACTGCACCCGGCTGAATCTCTGGATGTACTTGCGTAGGGTCTCCCCTTCCTTCTGGGAATGATATGCAGATCACTGGCCTGGCCATGAGCTTGGTGGCCTCCTGTGAAGGAGCCAACGAACTCATGGCACAGATCCGACCAAGAAGAAATGGAATCCACCGGCAAGTGCATCAACCAAGACATCACATTGGGCTTGAGCGCCAGCGGGAAATAGTTGGCAAGCACCTTGTCGTCGCGAGCCCCAGCAGCCTGCATCGCGATGGTGTAGATGCTGAGGAACTCGGTCGGATGGGTCTTGCCAGTGTACTTCTCGCCGACGTCGGGCTTGAACATGCGGTGGAACGACCACTAGAACTGCCGCAGCTCACGGGTAAAGGCCGGGCAGCCCACCTTGTAAGGTAGGCCGCCGGAGCCCCCCGGTGCCGGGTGGTCCATAGCGGGTCCCGCCCGCTTGTCCGAGTGGCGACGCGTTTCGTGCTGACGCTCGACGGTGGTTCGAGGGTCTTCATGAGCTCATTCCCGAAGGACCTGTCGTTGGTCGCGGAGGGTCCGTGGGTCGGAAGATACTATGGAGATGTTATCACAAGCGTCGTCACGACGGGCCGACGCCCGCGGTGGCTGGCAAGGAGGAGGAGAGTGCACCATGGCCGTAGCTCCCCCAGTCCTCCCAGCGCCAGCATGTGGTGGCTTGGTGGAGCACCGACCCGAGGGCCCCACCGGTCGCGGATCGTCTTTGTTGGCGACAGCGACGAGGCTCCGGATGGTGGCCCTCCACTCGCCGAGCTTCTCCGCAGCAGGAGGGAAGTCGAGGAACAGCTGCGCGCGTGCCAAAACTTCCGCTGGTGTGGGCAGAGGCGACAGCTGCGTGGATCGCGGTGCGCTTCGACTTCTAACTATGTTAGAAGGAGCTCCGTTACGACCCAGCGGCTGCGTGCCATTTTCGCCAGCGCTTCGGCGAGCGTGCTAAACACCTTCATCTTGTGGATGACGCACAGGGATCTTCCCATGGCGGTGCCCAGGGTCACCAACGTGGTGACGCTGCTCGGCGCGCACACCATGGGAAGAACGCGCGGTGGTCGCCGGTGTGGGAATCCTGGAGGTCGCTGCGCCTCGCGGACGTGGCACAACGACACCCCTGGAGGGCCCCGCGGCGCCTGTGGGGGGCCCAGCTCCGTCTTTGGATCCGGCGATGTGTAGCCGGTTGTCTGTCGCGCAAACGATGCCACTTGCCAGGCTCCGACTGCCTGGGCGATGCTTGAGCTCGCGGACCGTGGCCCGGGTCCTGTCCGCGACCGGTCCACTGCTCGTCCGCACCGGCACGAGCCGTTCAGCTCCCAATGAGTCGATCACCGTGTCAGTCTTCTTCTTAGGAGCCATGGCCATGAAGAACCGCTAGGCTAACTGCTAGACCAGATTCTCACAATTGCACGCCCCTACCTGGCGCGCCAAAGATGTCGGTGCAGAATGATACCTATGGGATAACAAGAATCCCTACTACGGTTGCCGGGGCGCGGGGTTGCGAGAAGAGCAGGGCTAGTAAACAGCACAAGGATCGTTTACCCAGGTTCAGGCCATGAGGATGTGTAAAACCCTAGTCCTACTTTGGTGGGTGTATTTCAGAGAGTTCTTGAGCTATCGAACTAGCTCTGGTCAGTGCATGCTTCGAAAGAGCCAAATCCTTCTCCAGTATGCCATGGGCCTTCTTTTATAGTTGGAAGGGGCTGGCACAGTGGCACACAGGAGGTGGAAAGGCATACAGTGCTCTGAGCTTATCGCTCGTATTACAGGACAAGACGCATTTAATGCGTAGCTTAGGTGTCCCCTTGCTTTATTGGAGACGGGGCGAGGCCCGTCCCGTCCGTCGCCGCTCCTCCTTTCTTTGACACGCGCCCCGGACAGTGAGGCATGCGGTGCCATGTAGGCATGCAGGCAGCTGAGGTGGCGCGGTGGTGGAGCCTTCACAAAGATCTGCATGCCGCCACGCAGGCGCTCAATGAGTTGGCCTGGGAGCTCCATGTCGCCACGTAGGTGCCCGCCCAGCTGGTTGGGCTGGCAGCTGTATGTGAACGGCGGTGGAAGCTTGGTTGGTGTGGGCCTGGCAGTGGCCCCGCTGGCGTCCTTGGTGAGGGCTTTATCGGGTGGCCCGGCAAGGACCTTGCCGTGTGGCCCAGCAAGGGTCTTGCCGTGGCGCGCTGTCGTCCCCGGCAAGGATCTTGCCAGGGGTCTGGTGGCCTTCCTCGGCAAGGATCTTGCTGAGGATCGTCGTCTTCTAATCCTCATCTGATCTTGAATATGTCTTCACAAAGATCTGCATGCCACCACAGAGGTGCCTTCCCGAGCCCTGGCCCCACATGGATGATGGTGTTGGGAACCGTGGGCTCAAGGGTGGCTCGCTCTGTTGGTATGGGACAAGCTGTCCCGGCAAGGATCTTGCCGGGGCCGCTGAGGCTTCCCCAAAAAGGGTCTTGCGGGAGGAGCCTGCTTCGTCCCTCTGCTCTTTGTGGTCTTGGCCTTGGCGTTGCTCCGATTATCTTGGGCTTCGGTCTTACCTTGGCTCACCTCCCCCGTTCTGCTTGGTGTGGTCATGGGCGCGGCTCCGACTGCCCGTGCACAGGTAAATGGGTACAAAAGCGTGCCCCTCTTTTTGTACACCGACAGCCTGTTTGTATTTTCTTGAGGGCCGTCATGTATCGACCGGCCTATGGACCTCCCATCCGAGGTTTTATTTTTCCTGAAATATCGGCAGCCCAATTCATGTTTTTTTTGAAAAAAACGCAGAGGCATGTTCTATTTTTCTATATAAGAATAGGAACGCCTGGTCCAACTTATGTTTCCCTTCTAACTATATTATATATATTTAAATTAATTTATATGTTATTATATATTATTATTATTGTCATCATATATTTAACAGATACTTACATATGTAAGAAAACAATATCCCACGTCTTATTAACTTATAAAAATAATTTCTTAACAATAACATCCTGGATTTGTTTGGCAACAAAAATCCTGGTGATTGTGTACAAAAGCTTAGTAAGATTTAAGGACCAATGTAATAATAAATCACTTATTATTTAAATATGTATATATAACAAAATTCTCCGCCCCTGTTTATTTTTGATAACATTGTTGCGCCCACCCCAACATTATAATTAGAATCAGCCCAGCAAAATCGTGTATTTCGAGAAAGTGCAAATGGCCTGTAATTTTTAAGGAAAAACATAAATGGGCCGCATGGACGCTACATTATTTGTTTATCCAGCCCAGCTAATGGACTGTAATTCAAAAAAAATATCAAATTGACTGTAAATTCTACCCCGCAAAAAAAAGACTGTAAATTCTGGAAAAAAAAAGGGTTGAATACGTGCCACATTTTTGGAGGGAAATGTGGGCCAATAGGTCGAAAGCAACGCAAGTCGTTGTCAACTTAGTCACAAATGATTCTGACATCGTTAGCCATTGGATTTACATCCAACAACCAGCATCCATCTTCAATCTCTCGTCTTCTTCCTCCAGCGCCGCCGGGACCACCTGCTCCCGCCTCCTGCTGCTAGCAGCTCTGCTTAGCACGCTTCGCTATGAAGCGCTACTCCAGCGTTAGCCACGCCATCCCTCCACCCCTCCACACCTCCTGTTCTTCTCCACCGACTGCCGAAACACACCGCACCAGAACCAGTTAACCCTCATACACCTCTCCGTCTGCGACTCTACTCCCGCGTCTTCCCATCTCTAGCTCATTGCTGTCCGGGGCCTCGCCGTCGTCCACCACCTTGGATGCGCTCGGCGTGGAGTGGTCAACATGGTTAACAAATGACACCATCGGAAGTAGAATGTGCGTGGAGAGGCTGACAGCTGGGTCCACGGCCGCACGCAAGGAAATGCCTCCTTATTACGCGCAAAATAATGATTCCTCCACCTGACAGCTGGGACCCACTGGAAGGGCCTCTGTATTTCACGAAAAAAACGTTCCCACCGCTGACAGGTCGGACTCACCAGCTATATCTTCGCACGCAAGGAAGTGCTTCCTTATTACGCAAAAAAATGAATACCCCCCTTGTCGGTGTCAAAACCGGCGGATCTCGGGTAGGGTGTCCCGAACTGTGCGTCAAGGTCGGATGGTAACAGGAGACAAGGGACACTTTGTTTTACCCAGGTTCGGGCCCTCTCGATGGAGGTAAAACCCTACTCCTGCTAGATTAATATTGATGATATAGGTAGTACAAGAGTAGATCTACCACGAGATCAAGGAGGCTAAACCCTAGAAGCTAGCCTATGGTTATGATTGTGTATGATGATCGTCGTATGGACTACAACCCTCCGGTTTATATAGACACCGGATAGGGTTAGGGTTACACAGAGTCGGTTACATTGGTAGGAGATCCTGAATATCCGCACGCCTAGCTTGCCTTCCACGCCAAGGAAAGAACCTTCCGGACACGGGACGAAGTCTTCCATCTTGTATCTTCATAGTCCTGGAGTCCGGCTGAGAGTATAGTCCGGCTAGCCGAACACCCCCTAATCCAGGACTCCCTCAGTAGCCCCTGAACCAGGCTTCAATGACGACGAGTCCGGCGCGCAAATTGTCTTCGGCATTGCAAGGCGGGTTCCTCCTCCAAGTTCTTCAAGAAGATAATGAACACCAGAAAATAGTGTCCGGCTCTGCAAAACAAATTTCCACGTATTGCCATGTAGGGAATAATACAAACACAAATCAAATCTGCTGACGTATTCCGCAGTGCGTCATAACCCTACGACCAAGCCTTCTATATGGATTATTTTTACTGTTCCACCGCAGCACGTTCAACGAGGCGGTTTCCTTGGCACGTCTTGTCGAAGCAGAGATCGTGTGCCCCCTTTAACAGGATTCTCATTAATACGGACATGGGTAACCCAACCGTGCCTGTCAGCACGTCTTGCCTTAACTTTAAGGCTAGTCCAAGACGGTTACGGGGAGGGCTCTTGGTATTCTGCCCCTTATAAAGAGACCAAGGCCCCGTTTCTTCTTCTATTCTCAAAACGAGCTTGCCCGTCGCCTCGAGTTCCAACACCCCAGGCTTCCAGATTCCGAGCGCGCCGAACCTTCGACAATGTCCAGCTCCGACATTCAGGGTCGATGGATGCCCTCCTCTGTTACGGAAGAGGACATATCAAAGTTGAGGGAAGCTAGATTCCTAACCAGCGAGATTTCGCACAGGTTGCCTGTTCAGGGACAGGTTATCCCTAGCCCTTAGCCAGGTGAGAGCGTAGTATTCATCTCCCACTTCCTTTGGGGATTAGGCTTCCCAACGGATCCTTTCATAAGGGGGCTGATGTTCTATTATGGGCTGGAATTTCATGACCTAGCTCCGGAGTCTATCCTCCACATCTCCTCTTTCATAGTTATGTGCGAAGCGTTCCTCCATGTTACCCCTCACTTCGGTTTATGGCTCAAGACATTCAAAGTAGAACCGAAGACAATCGAGGGGCGTCACGCAGAGTGCGGAGGCGCTGTCATAAAAAGAAATACCAATGCTCCATGGCCCGAGGGCGCTTTCCAAGGGGAGCTCAGCTTATGGCAACAGGAGTGGTTCTACATCACCTCTCCTCGGGGCACCACATGGGTGGCACCTCCCACTTTTCGCTCGGGCCCCCCATCACGCTTAGCATCGTGGATCAACACCGGGTTAGATCGAGGCTTGCCCAAAGACGTTCCTCTGCTGCAGGGCCGCATTAAGGATCTCTTGAAAGGAGACCTTAACCTGGTCAAGGTGACACAAGTAATGTTGATTCGCCGGACACTGCCCGGCCAATGTCGCCCTCTCCGCTTATGGGAGTTCAATCCAGAGGGACCGCGAGCTCTCCGACATTTCATGGGTTTAACACCCATGGAGATGTATAAACTGTTCTTCGGATCACAAGAAGTGAATCCGGATCTGACCGAGGATGCTGGCCTAAGCCGCAATCGCCCGGATACTCAGGTAGGTGACCTTGTGTTCGAACCTCCTATCCGCATAATTAACTTGCTTTTTAACAGCATTTCTTCTTTTTAGCAGGAGTGGATAGCCAAGGCGAGGCTGATCCGGTGTCCGGCTCCCCTTCCCGAAACTAGGCTGGATCCTGTGTTAGTCAGGATGCTAGAGGTACTGCCTTTGGAGGGAAATAAGGGGACAGACAAGGAAACCATGGCCCCTTCAAAAGAGGCCACTTCAAAGGGGGGAACCGAAAATTCCCCTCCTAGGGGAAAGAAAAGGGCCGCCTCTGACGACCCGGAAGTCCAAGCTTCAAAGCGGGGGAAAGAATCCGCGTCAGAGGACCCGACACTGAGGAGCCCCTCGGCCAAATTAAATCCTCAAAAGGAGCAGCCCTCCAACGAGCCGTAAGTAAAAAGAGAGTTGTTCTTTTAAGAGAAGTCTTTGATTTATACTCTGAGAAGTTTTAACCGAAACCTTACCTTGTAGTTCGGACCCCGACCCTTCTCAGCAGAACTCGTTGTCGGGGGACCTTCTTCCGGAGATGATGGAGAGCGGAACGCCTCCACCTTCTACACCGCCTAGCAAGGCGGGCGACGCTGAAGTGTCGTCACAGAGGGTTGCTCCGGATCTGCCAGAGGCAGAAGGTGACCATGCGGCCCCCTGAAGTTCTCCGTGTCCGGCCTTTTAAGAAGGCCATGGGACGAATCCGGCACCATCTGGTGTTCGGTCGGAGGAGCTGAAGGTTCTGCTGGGCCGAACTTCTGTTTCAGAGGAACATCGTGTGTTGATGCACACGGTGATTGAGAAGATTTCAGCCGCTGAAAGCGGGCTGAACGAGGCCGTCAAGAGTTTATTGGCGGGCCTAGAGGTACGTTTTAAATAACGAACATTAGTGTTAATTGCGCATCATAACATGCGCCCTGTGTAGATAGTAGCCCCTGAGACTCTGTGTGGCACAAAGATGTGCGGCGCGCAGAGGATCTTAATCCCAGGTCCTTTAAGTGGCACCTTTGTGTGCAGGTGGCAAATTGTCCGGAATCAAGCCGGACTCGAGAGTTTACCGAAATGAAACAGCAACTTGATGTGGCAGAAGCCGACATCGTGCTTGTTAACAAGCGGCTTGATGATGCTCAAGGTATTTGAGATTATTCGGCGATTGTTTAGTAAGAGTAGCTTTAAGTCAATATCTTACCTTGTGTATGCTTGATGCAGATAGTGCGGCGACCGTGGAAGGACTTAGAGCCGAACTCGCCAGAGCAAAAGAACAAGCCAGAAAAAGTGATGCGGCTGCCAGAAGAGCCCGCGAAGAGCTGAAAGCCGAACAGGCTTCCTATTGCCGAAGCAAAGATGAAATGGCTGAACTTGCCGAAAAATTGAAAAGCGCTACTGACCGTTGTAGACTTCTTGAAGAGGAAGGTCGAATCAGGCAGACGGATTTGGAGAAGGCCGTTGCTGTCGCCAAGGACGCCCGCTCTGTGATGAGAGCGGCAAAGGAAGAGCTACGTCAAGCCGGACTAATTGCGGATGGAAAGCCCTTCCTGCTGCAAAGAAAATTCTGTGATCCAAAGTTCGCCCCGTTGGACCGAGCGTGGAGCGTGGAGGACACCTATCTAGATTTGGCGGCCAGTGCCGCTGATGCGACCAGGTACTTTCAAGATAAGGAAGATCATGAAGTGGAAAAACTCTTCTGGTCGCAGTTCACCAATCCAGAGCGTCCACTGGCAGTGGACGATCGCCTGGCCCAATGGGCCGAGCTGAATAGGTTGTCCGGACTCGCCATGAACTATGCCATGGATCGCCTGTGTCCGGGAAGATCGAAGCCGAAAAGCTATTTCAGCTTGGTGCAGCAATTTCTTGACGTGGTGCCTCGGATTGAAGCTCTGAAGAGGTCAGCTTGCACAGAGGGCGCTCGGCTAGCTCTTGCCCCTGTCAAGACATACTGGGCAGATATGGAGCCCACCGTTGTTGCGTCCCGCGATTCGGATAAAAGCCGAATGCCTTCCGAACACTATTTTGAGGAAGTCCTCATGGGCGCTCGTATAATAGAGATGCAGTGTTCGAAAGATGCTGTGTTATGACAACATATGTAATCATGGATCAGCAATATTATGAATTGTAATGGCGTATTTTAGACTTGTGCCTTCAAGTATTATTAACACCTCCTGTGCGGCCGTTTTAATAGATAGATTCTGAAAGATTGCAGTCGTTGGCTTCAGCCCCCACGCACATAATGCGGGGGTGCGCGCAGAAAACACATTCACACTTAACCCAACGTCTTGGTCCTACAAAGGAGGTGATTGCGCCGCGGGCCAGCCAATCGGACTATAATGCTTTAACACTTTCACTTAGCCATAGGAGCTTGACAGTGGGACTCTTTAGGTAGCCCTGAAGTGGCAACTGCGTTTGCCCGAGTTTGGGACGCGTGTGAGCCTGACCAGGAAGCGGCCCTTCGTCAAAACGGAGGAATTCGATAAATCCCTATAAGTCACCGAGTGGCGACCAGTCTCTCGCTACATCATGACAGTCGGTTTTCGGCTTTCTCTACTGAGGTGCTCGCCCGGCCGAACCGGGGCACAATCGCAGTAGTTCTCCTGGTGCTACCTTAGCCGACAGAACGGAACATAAGGTGGCCGAACTCAGGAGCCGGGCAACCCAACATATGACCAAAATCATGACTCGGAGCTGATGCATATAGTGCCAAAACTCGCGACGCCGAACACTCCCTAAGGTGTTCGATCTTTGTGGGTGTGTGCGGAACGACACCCCTCCTTTTTTATTAAAAAAAAGAAGAAAAAAGCCCCTCGTGTCCAGGTACGAGCAATAATTCTGGCGTGGCCACATGCCAAAACGCCAGTCTCCTCCTTGGCTATAGTGAAAGAAACCAGGGGATGTATAGCAGCAAGAGACAGTAAAAAAGGTTTGCGCAGGGTCTTAATCTAAAGAGAATCCTTTTGGGCGGGTCCCTACTGCACGTCTGCGCCTGTGTCTCCGCTGTGCCGTGTCCTGGACGGGCGCCGTACGACGTTCATCTGTAAAAGAGAGGAACTAAATTGAAAATGGGTCGTGCGGGACAAAAAGAATAATAAACAGAATATAGAGTGAAGAATAAACGAGGTCGAGCTTTATTGTCTCTGTGTGCAGCCCCTGGTATGGCATATCTAGCCTATAGAGATGATGGGCTTGTGCCGAACTCATTGAGCCTGGGTCCATGGCCTTCTGCGACTTGTATCGAAAAAGTCTTTTTGGCTGGCGAGGCCATTTTATTGTACGACTATTTAAGCGGCCGCACAGTCCTCCTTTTGGAGGATACATATTTTAGTGCGCTCCCTTTAAAGAGATGATGCCTCGAGGACCGGGCATCTTTAGCGTGAGGGATGCATAATGCGGTATTGCGTTAAAGCGAGCGAAAGCTCCACGCCCCATTAGTGCTTGATAGCGACTTGAAAACGGGACTATGTGGAAGATGAGCTTTTCGCGACGAAAGTTATTGGCGGAGCCGAATATTATTACAAGTCGGATAAGACCCATACAGTGGGTGTCCGAGCCGGGTGCTACCCCTTGAAAGGAGGTGTTACTGTGACGGATTCTTGCTGGGTTTATGCCCATGTTGTGAATTGTATCCTGGTATATCAGGTTTAGTTCACTGCCCCCGTCCATAAGGACATTGGTAAACTGGAATCCGTCTATTATTGGTTGAAGAACCAGGGCAGTCCGGCCTGCATGTTTGACATTGCGAGAATAATCAAGCCGATCGAAAATGATTAGTTTTAGAGACCAGTGGCAGGACTTCCTAGGGATAGGCTTGAATGTGCGGACCTTTATGGGTGCCTCATGCCTTGTTATGTGAAGTGAGTTCACTGTTTTTACTTCCTGTGGGAAGTTCTTTTGCTTCCTAGTGTTCTGCCTTTGGGGTTCGTCCTCTTCCTCACTTGGTTCGTCGAGCCCCTTGCGTTCGGCGTTAAGCCGTCCGGACTGTTTGAAAACCCAATAGTATCTGTGGGTATGATTAGCAGGCTTCCCAGGAGTACTGTGTATCTGACATATCCTGTCCATGATTCTCTTTAGGCTGGACGGATCCTCCCTATTATCCTGAGGGGGTGTCTTTGTCTGAGTTTGCCTTGAGCCTTTGAATCCGGCATTTACTGCCGTGCTCTTTGGACTTTTTCTTGACCCGGCGATGATCCTTATTTCGTCGTGGTTTCCCGTTTCCATCCCTGATCTCGGATGTACTTGGGTTGCTAGGGCTGCATCGTGCCAACCAGCTGTCCTCTCCTGCGCAAAAGCGGGTCATGAGGCTTGTGAGTGCGGCCATTGTTCTAGGTTTTTCCTGGCCGAGGTGTCTGGTGAGCCATTCGTCTCGGACATTGTGCCTGAAAGCCGCTAGGGCTTCGGCGTCCGGACAATCGACTATTTGATTCTTTTTAGTGAGGAATCTGTTCCAGAACTGCCGAGCTGATTCTCCGGGCTGCTGAGTTATGTGACTGAGATCGTCTGCATCCGGGGGACGGACGTAGGTCCCTTGAAAATTTGTTCAGAAAGCATCCTTGAGCTCTTCCCAACTTCCAATTGTGTTTTCGGGAAGGCTTTTAAGCCAGTGCTGGGCTGGCCCTTTAAGTTTAAGAGGTAAATATTTTATGGCATGGAAATCATCTCCTCTAGCCATATGTATGTGGAGGATATAGTCCTCGATCCAGACTCCAGGGTCTGTTGTTCCATCGTACGCCTCTATGTTAACGGGTTTAAACCCCTCCGGGAATTCATATTCCAGGACCTCGTCTGTGAAGCATAGAGGGTGTGAGGCACCCCTATAACTGGGTGTGCCGGATTCTGATGGTGGATTTTTTGCATTGCTCGTGAGAGCGTGCTTTCTCTGCCCGTAAATGGATCTGGCTGGGGCGTGATGCGAATCTTTAATTGGGTCGCCTGCCGCTTCAAGTGCGGCGCCCTTTGCCGTTTTGTAGTGGCCGATAGGTCATTCATCTGACCGCGTAGCCTTTTTATTTTTCGAGTTTGTGGGCTCTATGGCCTCCTGGTCGAATTCGGGCAGTAGTTTTCTCTTCGGGTAGCTTTTGGTGCGGCGGCTGCCGCCGTATTTGTCTGCGGTCTTGATTACTTTGCTCCATCTCGCCTTGAGTGTATTTTCCGCCGTCCTTAGCTTTTGCTTTTGTTTTTTCAGGCTGCGTATTGTGTCGACGAGCCTCTCTTGGAGATTCTTCTGCTCCATGGTTTTATCCGGCGTGGTATCGTCCGGAGTTCTGTTATGACCGGGGGAAGACTGTTTGTCTTCTCTGCCCGTGTTGTCATGTTCAGATGGCTGTTCTGAGACGTGTTCGTCATCTGCCAAATCGTCCTGCTCTATGGCAGGGTTTGGATCGAGGTTGGGCTTAGCTCGGCGTTTACGTCGCCGCTTTGAGTGCTTCTCGGAGGGTTTACCTTTCTTTTCGCCCCCTTTTTCCTCATTGTCAATATTTTCCGGCGTATCCACCATGAATACATCATTGGGTGTGGTGGATATCCAGTGCCCTGTGGGTGCTGGTTCCGGTTCATCTCCGTGTTCGTCGTCCATACCGTCGAGGTCTTCGGAGCCGAAGTCAAGCGTGTCGGTCAAATCTTCGACAGTGGCTATCAAGTGGGTGGTGGGCGGGTTTTGAATTTCTTAATCATCCGAATCCCATCCTCACAGACCAGAGTCCGGCCTGGGCTCTCCTGATAAAGAGAGAGACTTGAGAGAATTCAGAATATCACCGAAAGGTGAGCGCTGAAAGATGTTCGTGGCAGAGAACTCCATTACAGGCACCCAATCAGATTCGATCGGCGGGGGCATGGAAAGCCCGGAGCTCGGAGAAGAGTCCGGCTCCTTGGAGTCATGGGCAACGCGGAGTGTGGGACTGGAGTTCGGCTCGATCGCCTTTAACGTCGCAGCCCCTGAGGTGACGTCCAACCGTTCTTCCTCAACAAACGCAGCGGGCTCCGAATCGAGGGTCGGGGCCGGAGCGTATGCGGCCTCCAGGACACTGTTCAGAGGCAGAGCTATATCATGGCCTTCGTGACAGTGCGGCGCGCTTGGCTGTGGCTCGAATCCGTCGAAGATCAAGTCTCCGCGGACGTCTGCCGTGTGGTTTAAGCTTCCAAACCTGACCTGACGGCCAGGGCCGCGGCTTTCGATCTGCTCCAGATGGCCAAGCGAGTTGGTCCGCAGATCGAAGCCGCTGAGGACGAAGATCTGTCCAGGGTGAAAAGTCTCACCCTGGATCTCGTCGCTGTTGATGATCAAAGGAGCCATCGGACCCAAAGGCGACGACACAGAGGAACTCTCAATGAAAGCACCAATGTCGGTGTCAAAACCGGCGGATCTCGGGTAGGGGGTCCTGAACTGTGCGTCAAGGTCGGATGGTAACAGGAGACAAGGGACACTTTGTTTTACCCAGGTTCGGGCCCTCTCGATGGAGGTAAAACCCTACTCCTGCTAGATTAATATTGATGATATAGGTAGTACAAGAGTAGATCTACCACGAGATCAAGGAGGCTAAACCCTAGAAGCTAGCCTATGGTTATGATTGTGTATGATGATCGTCGTATGGACTACAACCCTCCAGTTTATATAGACACCGGATAGGGTTAGGGTTACACAGAGTCGATTACATTGGTAGGAGATCCTGAATATCCGCACGCCTAGCTTGCCTTCCACGCCAAGGAAAGAACCTTCCGGACACGGGACGAAGTCTTCCATCTTGTATCTTCATAGTCCTGGAGTCCGGCTGAGAGTATAGTCCGGCTAGCCGAACACCCCCTAATCCAGGACTCCCTCACCCCTGCTAGCTGGGACCCACAATAGTGGGAGGCTGACTTGTGGGCCAACTAAGTTGACGGGGACGGAGGGCTTTGTCAACTTAGTCAATATGAATGATTCTAGCTCAAGTGACCGTACGATGCCCATCCAACGGCCGTAGTGGTTCTTCAACCTCTGGTCTTCTTGCATCAGCCGCCTAAACCAGCGCCGATCGTGCCTCGTGCTCCTGCCTCCCGTGGCCGGTTGCGATGCCGCGAAGGCCTCACCGCCCCTACTACTCCCACCGCTGGCCAGGTCATCCCTCTACTCACCCACACGCCCTGTTATTCTGCGGCGACGGCAGCCTCACACCGCAGCCGAACCAGTGAACCCTCGTACTCCTCTCCGCGTGGGCATCCACTGTCGCGTCTTCCCCGGCTCTGCGTCGTCCCCTTCCTAGGCCTCGCCATCGTCCACCGCCTTGGTGCTCTTGGTGCGGTGTGGTCAATGTGGTCAACAACCGACTTCCATCAGAAGACTATTGTACGTGGAGAGGCTGACAGCTGGGTCCACGGCAGCCGCAAGGAAGTGCCTCCTTATTACGCGCAAAATAATTATTCCTGCACCTGACAGCTGGGACCCACCGGAAGGGCCACTGTATTTCGTGAAAAAAAAACGTTTCCCCCTGACTGCTGGGATCCACCAGCTACATCTTCGCACGCAAGGAAGTGCGTGACAGTCGGGACCCACCTGGTCGAAGCGTACGTAGCGTTGTCATTCTGGTCGCGAACGTCTAAGTACACACTGGTCGATGTAGAGGCGCGCACCTGTCATAGTAGAGGTGCGCACGTAGCATGTAAACATACTTACAACGGCCAGGGTGCAAGAAAGAAAATACAACCAAGTACGTACATACGGGCTGGGTCTCGAACGCCTACTCGCCAATACGTACGGCCAGGGCTCGTGTACATGGGTGGGTCGGAACGGAGAAACTGCATCGTCATCGTGTTCATGTGGAGGCAACGGAATGCGTCGTGTTCATCGGGAGGCAATGGAACTCGTGGGAGCCAACCGGCTTGGATGTAACAGCCGATGGAAACGAGGCCTCGTGTACCACACAACAGAGGAAACAGCCTTGTGTTCGACCGGCCACGTTCGAAACGGGATCTTGTTCATCGAGAGGGGTCTGGCATACCGCAAAACGGAGGAAACGGACCTCCTACGGTCGAAACAGGGTCCTGTTGATTGGGAGGGGTGTGGCGTACCGCAAAACGGAGGAAACGGACTTGCGTTGGAGCGCTACGGTCGAAACAGGGGTCCTGTTCATCGGGAGGGGTGTGGCGCACCACAAAACGGGACTCCACAGGATACTGTTCATCTCCACCGTCGACCCCCTCCAGCCTCCACGGGCTACTATTCATCCACCGTCGACCTCCTCCAGCCTCCACCTGCGACTGTTCATCCACAGGCTCCTGTTCATCCAGCCTCCACCGCGCGCTACTCCACTGGCTACTGTTCAACCAGCCCTCTCCACGGGCTCCTGTTCAACCACCCCTCCACGGGCTACTATTCATCCAGTCCTCCACCATCTACTATTCATCTAGCCCTCCACGGGGTGGTCCTGTTCATCCAGCCCTCCACGGGGTCCTGTTCATCCAGCCCCAACCGGCTCGATCGATCTGGGTGCTGTTCATCTAGAGGCAACACCACGGGGTCATGTTCATCCACCCCCACCGGGAACTGTTCATCCAAAGCCCCCAGCAACACTCACTGTTCATCCAGGGGCAGCATTGATCGGCTTCAGTTAGCAGCATTAGCGAAGGAATCGCTCGATCGGGTTCAGTTAACAGCCATCGATCGACCGCTCGGGTTCAGTAACGCGTAGCCTGCAGTGCAATCGCTCGGGTTCAGTAGGCGAACGCCTCGCTCAGGTTCAGTTAGAGCCCAACGGCTCGCACCCACGCGCGTGTGTGTACGAGAGAAACGCGCAAACCTCTGTGCATCGCTCGGCCCCGACCACCCACTGTAACCGGGAACACCCCAATATTTTCCTCACCCTTGCTTCTACCACGGTTTTTTCCGTCATGGACGGCCCAAAGAATGTCATGCAGCTGAGTCTCCGGCCCGCCTTGGACGAAAAGCCCATTTTCTGTCATGATTTTTTGTCATAGAAGTAGGAGCCCACCAAACCTATGATGATACCGGGTTTTGTCACAATTATCGTCATAGAAGTGTCATAAGTATGACAGAAAACAATTTTGTTCGGCCCAAAATGTCACGGATGTCTCTTTTTTCTGTAGTGTTGCCTGTTTCCCTACACATAGAAAACCGCCATTTGTAGAATTCTCTTTTGCTTCACTTATATTTGCTAGAGAGTGGGCATATCTTTTGTAGAAAGAATTAAAATCTCTTGCTTCACTTATATCTATTTAGGGAGATGACAGGAATTGGTCATTCACATGGTTAGTCATAAAATCCTACATAAAACTTGTAGATCACTGAATATGATATGTTTGATTCCTTGCATTAGTTTTGTGATATAAAGATGGTGATATTAGAGTCATGCTAGTCGGTAGTTGTGGATTGTAGAAATACTTGTGTTGAAGTTTGTGATTCCCGTAGCATGCACGTATGGTGAACTGATGACCCACAAGTATAGGGGATCTATCGTAGTCCTTTCAATAAGTAAGAGTGTCAAACCCAACGAGGAGCAGAAGGAAATGATAAGCGGTTTTCAACAAGGTATTCTCTGCAAGCGCTGAAATTATTGGTAACAGATAGTTTTGTGATAAGGTAATTTGTAACGGGTAACAAGTAATGATAGTAAATAAGGTGCAACAAGATGGCCCAATCCTTTTTATAGCAAAGGACAAGCCTGGACAAACTCTTATATAGAGAAAAGCGCTCCCGAGGACACATGGGAATTATCGTCAAGCTAGTTTTCATCACGCTCATATGATTCGCGTTCGTTACTTTGATAATTTGGTATGTGGGTAGACCGGTGCTTGGGTGCTACCCTTTCTTGGACAAGCATCCCACTTATGATTAACCCCTATTGCAAGCATCTGCAACTACAAAAGAAGTATTAAGGTAAACCTAACCATAGCATGAAACATATGGATCCAAATCAGCCCCTTACGAAGCAACGCATAAACTAGGGTTTAAGCTTCTGTCACTCTAGCAACCCATCATCTACTTATTACTTCCCAATGCCTTCATCTAGGCCCAAACAATGGTGAAGTGTCATGTAGTCGACGTTCACATAACACCACTAGAGGAAAGACAACATACATCTCATCAAAATATCGAACGAATACCAAATTCACATGACTACTTATAGCAAGACTTCTCCCATGTCCCTAGGAACAAACATAACTACTCACAAATCATATTCATGTTCATAATCAGAGGGGTATTAATATGCATAAAGGATTTGAACATATGATCTTCCACCAAATAAACCAACTAGCATCAACTACAAGGAGTAATCAACACTACTAGCAACCCACAGGTACC
This sequence comes from Triticum timopheevii, assembly GCA_963921465.1. Taxonomy (NCBI): domain Eukaryota; kingdom Viridiplantae; phylum Streptophyta; class Magnoliopsida; order Poales; family Poaceae; genus Triticum; species Triticum timopheevii. The sequence continues at coordinate 301,381,715 of OY997270.1, forward strand.
AATCTGAGGCTTTGGGACAAAGATTGGATACAAGAGATGAACTAGGGTTTGAGAGGAGATGGTGCTGGTGAAGATGTTGATGGAGATTGACCCCCTCCCGATGAGAGGATCGTTGGTGATGATGATGGCGATGATTTCCCCCTCCCGAAGGGAAGTTTCCCTAGCAGAACAGCTCTGTCGGGGCCCTAGATTGGTTCCGCCAAGGTTCCGCCTCGTGGCGGCGGAGTTTCTTCCCAAAAGCTTGCTTATGATTTTTTTCCAGGGTAAAAGACTTCATATAGCAGAAGATGGGCACCGGAGGCCTGCCAGGGGGCCCACGAGGCAGGGGGCGCGCCCAGGGGAGTAGGGCGCGCCCCCAATCCTCGTGGCCAGGGTGTGGGCCCCCTCTGGTGGATTATTTTGCCAATATTTTTTATTAATTCCAAAAACAGCCTCCGTGAAGTTTCGGGACTTTTTGAGTTATGCAGAATAGGTCTATAATATTTGCTCCTTTTCCAGCCCAGAATTCCAGCTGCCGGCATTCTCCCTCTTCATGTAAACCTTGTAAAATAAGAGATAATAGGCATAAGTATTGTGACATAACGTGTAATAACAACCCATAATGCAATAAATATAGATATAAAAGCATGATGCAAAATGGACGTATCATGAACCGTTATGTAACAAAGTTGGAGCATGAGGTATTTATTGATTGTCTTCCTTATGAGTGGCGGTCGGGGACGAGCGATGGTCTTTTCCTACCAATCTATCCCCCTACGAGCATGCACGTAGTACTTTGTTTCAATGACTAATAGATTTTTGAAATAAGTATGTGAGTTGTTTATGACTAATGTTGATTCCATGGACTATACGCACTCTCACCCTTCCATCATTGCTAGCCTCTTAGGTACCGTGCATTGCCCTTTCTCACCTCGAGAGTTGGTGCAAACTTTGCCGGTGCATCCAAACCCCGTGATACGATACACTCTATCACACATAAGCCTCCTTATATCTTCCTCAAAACAGCCACCATACCTACCTATCATGGCATTTCCATAGCCATTCCGAGATATATTGCCATGCAACTTCCGTCATCATCATATACATGACTTGAGCGCTCATTGTCATATTGCCTTGCATGATCGTTGCATGGCAATCCCTACTCCTCGCATTGACATCAATTGATGGGC